>OY757314.1:47399610-49799610 GCA_963583905.1 Stenurella melanura
GATTTGAGCTTTGGTTCAATTGTAGTCCTATATAAGACGTACATTTCGAGACTACCTATTTAAATTTAAGTAACAAACTGAGACAACGGCAGCCCCCCAAATGGGGCCGATTCCCGATATTTTGCTTCGCGTTGAAGATATCGAAAAAACCTATTAGAAAAAGTTGTTCAGAATCTAATTTTGAGCCCCAATACGAAATTTCATTATGAAATGCGCATTTTTAGTTTTTTCAATATTTTCCCACATACGGTTACAATTTTGATTTTCAATTTAATAGGATGCCATGGAATTGCAAAAAAAAAATCATCGAGCAAGTGTTGATTTGACAAAAAATGCATTTTAGGAGAAAATAAAACAAACAATTAACTTTTGGTAACTGAAATAAGTAAAGAAAACAACAGGTTAAAGTAGCGATCAGTTTGTGAAATAATTACTCATTACATTTATTTATCTGAAATTTTTAATTAATTATCAGATGTAGCTTTTCTCAACTAACCCTCCTTCAATTTGAATACATTTCTCAATTCTTTTACGATTATGTTTGGTTACTCTTCTGAGCTCTGAAATGCTGATTTCGCGACAGGCTCGTCTTATTTTAGCACAAAGTTCTTCTCTATTTCTGAACCTTGTTTTGTAAACTGTATTCTTCACTGTTCCTCAGAAATAAAAATCTAATGGGGTAATATCGGGTGACCTAGGAGGCCAGAGTTCAAAAGGACTACTTCTTCCCATCCAGCGCATTAGAAAATGTTCGTTCATCCATTGACTAAGATTTATGGAATAATGTATTGACGCATCATCTAGCTGAAAAAACATGTCCTGTCCATAATTCCGTATCGAGGAAGTTAACTAAACGCTCAGTTATTAAAGAAAAACGGACCAATTATTCGGTCTCCTAAAATTCCACATCATATGTTTACTTTATCTGAATACTGGTTTTTACAATTATTAACCCAATGAGGATTTTCTATGGCCCAATATTTACAGTTTTGAGAACTTACCACCCCATTAGTGGTAAATGTAGCCTCATCAGTAAAAATATTCATTTAAAAATATTCCCTAGGCCCAATAGCAATAATCTAACCTTCTATTTTTATCACCTTCTTTCAAAGTGTGTACAAAGTTTGGTTTATAATGCTTGATTTTATGACATATGAAACATCTAATTTTTTCTTTGTCGATATTCAGTTGAGACCCTAAATTTTGTAGACTCGCTCTTGGATTCGTTCGATTTGCGGCTACGATTACGTTATCTTCAGGATGCGGATGTATTCGACAGGGTTGATCATTCTGGGGTCTTATAATAACACTGCCAGTTTCATTGAAACGAGAATTTATGGCGGCTGCAGTTTCATGAGTAAGTATCGACTCGTCAAAAATGTCTTCAGTTAAATTCGGTGGCTACTTCTGTGCTAGTACGAACCCCATCACCAAATAACCTTATTATTTCGATTTTCTCCCTTAAATGAAGACGGATTTTATGACTGTGCAATAGAACTTTACACCATCACTCAAAGTTTTGTCAGATTGCCATTTATTTTAATCATAGTTTCTGTTTCCATGGCATCCTATTAAATTGAAAATCAAAATTGTAATCGTGTGTGGGAATGAAATTTATTTACCTACCTTGTCTTATAAATGTTTTTCATTCTAATGGATTAAATTTTCATAAGGAATGGAAAAAAAATCTAAGACAGGGTAGGTAAATAAATTTCCTTTTTGAAATTTCAGGCCTTTGTTCTCATTTTTAACTGAATCTTCATATCGTAGGAAATTGGACAATTTATTTAAGGATTTTTGATTTGCTAGCATAACCAGAAGTCAGGTTATCGAAAGAATGCAAAGATTTCATTAATATTTTTTACATATAATTTTCCTTTTAGTTCTCATTGATAGTTTTTTTTCGCCGTTTGCAAAATCCTATAAAGAATATGTTTCATTGATATAAGCAAACAATTAATAAATAATTCACTTTTAAATATTTATGTACTTATAAAGAAAGATCTCAAAAATAATAAAAACTTACCTTTTCCTTCCGCCATCGCCATTTTGTTGATCGTCGGTTTATTATATTTAGCTGATTTATACTTTCCTAATTAATTCCACTTTGAGTCTACATGGTAGTTTATTACCTACTTCACTTCATGTATCTGTCGCTGGCCCGTCCCTATTTATTGCATGTGTTAACTTTTCTAGCTGGTATTAGGTACATACTATTAGGAGCACTTTACTACAATTTTCAGATACTATTTCGATATGCACTTTGTTCTTTTACTATGACACCTCAGTCTACGCAAAATTCTTTGACCTGCTGATGACTTAAATTTTGGTATTTAGTTTTAACAATTTTTTTTTCGCGTTTTCCTCGGGAGCGTCCTACGGTACGTGCGCCAACGTTAACCAACTACATACTGAAATGTTAATATAGTTTATGTCTTTAATAAGAATATTTATGATACAAATACAAGTTGCAGCCGAGTATAATCGACTGCAAATACCTATGTGAAGAACAGAAATGTAAAAAAATAAGTAAACTAAAATTTTACACAATGGAAATGCACTAAGAAGTAGAAAATAATTTTTATTCGGTGATTAAATTACAAAATGATGATGAAAAATAACGCCATTGGACGTTCATAAAATATAGTATATTACTTTTATCATCAATCAACTTGTGATAAAACGTTATGAACAGTATGTTGTAATATAACATTTTGTAATTAAATCACTGAATATAAATTATTTTATACTTTTTAGTGCAATCCGGTTTTAAAAGAAATCCATTGCTTAAACAATTTTCTTTAATTACTTTATTTTTACTTTTTAGTTTCTCGTCTGCCTAATTTTTTTTATTCTAGTTTCATTACTGTTGTCAAACTTTTTCATTTGATACCCATATCAAGGGGGATGTAAAGAAATAGGTAATCCGTTATTTTGTATCGGTCGCCATATTGGATTTAGAAAAACCCCACACAACTTATTGTGTTCAACTTGTCATACCCTTTCATTTGATACCCATGCCTAATGGGTTATAAAAAAATAGGTGAACCACCGTTTTGTGTCGGTCGCCATATTGGATTTAGAATGACACGCAACTTATTGTATTCTACTTTATATAGCTTTTCATTTGATACCCATGTCGAGGATGTTGTCAAGAAAAAGGTGATCCTCCATTTTGTGGTTGCCGCCATATTGGATCTACCATAATATTGAATATTCCGTATTGTATTGTGTTCAGAACCAAAATTGTGTGCAAAATTACGGCATGAGTGGATATCGAGAAGTGTTCAAAAATTCTATCGCCAGATTTGAATAATACGTACAACATTTCAGGCTAAAGAAAACCATTGAAAAATGTTAGCTATGATTTTAATCTAAGTAGCACCACGTTATCATGAAGAAGTAATAACAAATTATTACTTCAGCATAATAATAAAATATAATTATTTGGCGAGAAAAAATGTCAGTACAGAAAGAAATAAAACGCCAGTTTTCGCTTCTGTTTATTTATTGACATTTCAACAATATTTGAAGCTTATTTGTGAAAACGAAATCCTCTCTCGAAGGATGTAATACATAAATACTTTTTACATCTGTACAACTACATTCTCATTATAACTACGCTTTTTTTCCCTTATTTACAAACAACATGAGAAAATACCCTGATAATCTAGACAGATATAAAATACTACATTATTTCAGTGGATCGATTCTCAAGACCATGATATATCCAGAGTGGAGCGTATTTTCACCAAATGTTAATTTATTGTCATCTAAATCCATTTGAGTCATTATCGGCTCTTTCCAAAAATACTTGGGAGAAAATCGTGCGAAATAAATAACCTGCTTCTGCACATTTTGTTAAATTATTTGTTTATTTTTATCTGCTCGTCTTCCACTTTTCTCTGCAGTACTTGCCTTAATAATTTGTATGGTAATAAGAAATTAATTCCGCTGGGCTATTTACATAAATTTCACTAAAGTCAATAAACTAGCAAAATAACTAGAAAACAACATATAAATACCATTTGTCTCTTCATCTGTTAACCCAGATGGAGCATATTAACAGAAACTTAAAATATAACTGAGATAACGACATTATATAAAAAATAAAGATATGTTTGTAAATAAACATTAATACCTTTGAAAGTAGATAGTATGATTGACCCATAAATAAAAAATTAAAGTACAACAAATGTATTTTATTCGGAGTTTAAGTGAACTGTATTGGGGCTAAGCAATAGTGTGATTAATATAAATCACCTAGGAGATATTTCCTTTTCACCTTAACTCTATTCACTAAGTAGTACACTATACAAATAACACATATACAAGGTGGACCATTAATAATAGGCCATAGTGCAGGGGTAGATTCTTTGGGCCAAAATATGAGGTTACAACCAAATATGTTTTAGTAAAATGTTGCTGTGGAAAAAGATACAGGACGTCAAAATTCAAATTATTTTTCTCAACAGCCTCTTGACTTATCTTCGCCAAATTTGCTAGAGGAACTGTTTTGATTCTAAGAAACAATGTTTTATGTATTACATCACGTTAAATCATGGAGGGTGCCGCAAGACCTCTATCTGATGATGAATTTTTTTCATATTTTTTTTTAACGAAACGTTGTGGTACATCTAACCAGAAAATCTGATGAGGGCGTCATTTCCACGTAAAAAAGGTATACTGGGTAGAACTTGATAACTTCAATCGTTTTCGAGGAAATTACCGTTAAACATTTGAATAATTTTTTGAAAGACAAATTAAAATTTAATAAAACAAAGTGTATTTATTGAAACGTGTGCTTTGGTTACGTTTTAGTACTGTCATGTACGTCATTTAATCATTTCATTTTGTTCTTGTGTTCCTAGAGATAAGTGTTTACTGTTTACGTACAAAAAAATTTTAGCGGACGTCCTGCAGCGAGGAGATACTCATTTCAATATCCAAATTGAATACAGCCAGACCAGAAGATTTTCAAAGATCTGTTTTGTCGTTTGGGAGAAACGGGTTCATTTCGCAATGAAAATAATGTAGGAGGACAGAAATGAATTACTCCAGATCAAGAACTAGAAATTTTAGTTCGTGTGGATGAAGTTCCTCAAGTCAGCTCAAGTCGTTTATCGACGGCAGCAGGGGTGAGTAAACAATCTGTTCTAAGAGGCTTACGGAAAGAGCGCTTCTACCCATATTACTTCACTCCTGTACAAAATTTACTTCTAAGGGATCTTCCGCAAAGGCTACAATTTTGTCAATTTGTTCTAAATAAACACAACAATAATAGAAATTTTGATAAGAACATTTTATTTACCGACGAAGCAACTTTTACTAGCCGAGATGTTTTTAACTGGCGAAATACTCATTGCTGGGAAGTAGAAAATCCTCAATCCATTTAAGCAAGGCATTTTCAACAAGAATTTAAGATTAACGTTTGGTGTGGTATTATCGGTGATTAGTTATTGAGACCATTTGTCCTTCCTCCAAATTTAAATGGATAGACTTATTTGTTTTTTCTTCAAAATACTTTTGCTGATATATTATATGCTTTTATGCTAAACATGCGGAACAGAATGTGGTTTTGCAAGATGGAGCTCCCTCTCATTTCTCCATTGAAGTCAGGAATTAACTTGATGAGAATTTCCCACGCAGATCAGTCGGTCCAGGAAGTGAGTTTGCTTGGCCATCAAAGAATCCTGATTATAATCCTTTGGATTATTATGTGTGGGGACATATGAAGTTCTTAGTCTATGCAAATACTGTCAATTCAAGAGAAGAACTGTGGGACAAAATACAAAACGCAGCCAATTTTATTAGAGGAGAGGAACATTTATTTTTGAAAGTAAGAAAATCTTTTTTGAAAAGAATTAGAAAAGGCATAGAAGTAGGTGGAGACATATAGAAAATTTACTCTAAGTTGCAACAATAGGGATTTTGCATGGGGGGAAAGTTTATATAATAAATACTAATGTCATTAAGTCAGCTTTTATGTTAGTTTTTGGTCTTCTAATAAGATTAAATCCTTGTGTTACACAATCTTTTGATCTATTTATTTACCTCAATACCTTGAAAATACTCCATTAGTTCATAAGAAATTGAGAAAGAGTTTACACTGTTATTACGATTTTGTTTTTCATCGCGGTTTGTACTTTTTTCAGTAAATACACTTTCTTTATAGGATTTTGCAAACAGCGGAAAGAAAAACTATCTGTGAGAACTAAAGGAAAAACTATATATAAAAATATTAATGAAATCTGCATTCTTTCGATAACCTGGCTCCTGGTTATGCTAACAAGTAAAAATTCTTATTTGCCATTCTCATTTTAACACTAGCATCCAACATAGTCCCCTACGGCTAGGCAGGCTAAACTAGTATCTACATGATCCCCTACGATATGCAAATTCAGTTAAAAATGAGAACAAATACCTGAAATTAATTCACTTACGTACCTTGTCTTTAAAAACTTTTTCATTCTAATGAATTACGTTTTCATAAAATCTCATTTAGTTTCTTGGAAATGCCTAGCTTTTGAAACGTTTTTCGTCCTTATTGTGGACTCATTAGAAAAGCCTAAAGCCACGCATAACGATGTTCCATGGAAAACTAAGACAATATCCATAAATAAGTATGTAATATTTATA
Source organism: Stenurella melanura (assembly GCA_963583905.1). NCBI lineage: Eukaryota > Metazoa > Arthropoda > Insecta > Coleoptera > Cerambycidae > Stenurella > Stenurella melanura. The sequence continues at coordinate 47,406,250 of OY757314.1, forward strand.
TTTGACATTGACTGATAAAAAACAACAAATCTTCACCTATCTATTAGCTAACTAGTATTGGAGCCTATATACTCTATGCATGTTTAAAAGTGAATTATTTATTATTTGTTTGCTTATAGTAATGAAACATATTCTTTATAGGATTTTGCAAACAGCGGAAAGAAAAACTATCTATTTACATATCGTAGGAGATCATGTAGATACTAGTTGAGCCTGCGTAGCCGTAGGGGACTATGTTGGATGCTAGTGTTAAAATGAGAATGGCAAATAAGAATTTTTACTTGTTAGCATAACCAGAAGTCAGGTTATCGAAAGAATGCAAAGATTTCATTAATATTTTTATATATAGTTTTTCCTTTAGTTCTCACAGATAGTTTTTCTTTCCGCTGTTTGCAAAATCCTATTAAGAATATGTTTCATTACTATAAGCAAACAAATAATAAGTAATTCACTTTTAAACATGCATATATATAGCCTCCAATACTAGTTAGCTAATAGATAGGTGAAGATCTGTTGTTCTTTATCAGTCAATGTCAAATTTAAATATTACATACTTATTCATGGATATTGTCTTAGTTTTGCATGGAACATCTTTATGAGTGGCTTTAGGCTTTTCTGATGAGTCCACAATAAGGACGAAAAACGTTTCAAAGCCAAGCATTTCCAAGAAACTGAATGAGATTTTATGAAAATTTAATTCATTAGAATGAAAAATTTTTTAAAGACAAGGTACGTAAATGAATTAATTTCAGGCCTTTGTTCTCATTTTTAACTGAATTTACATATCGTAGGGTATCATGTAGATACTAGTTTAGCCTGTCTAGCCGTAGGGGACTATGTTGGATGCTAGTGTTAAAATGAGAATGGCAAATAAGAATTTTTACTTGTTAGCATAACCAGAAGTCAGGTTATCGAAAGAATGCAAAGATTTCATTAATATTTTTATATATAGTTTTCCTTTAGTTTTCATAGATAATTTTTCTTTCCGCTGTTTGCAAAATCCTATAAAGAATATGTTTTATTACTATAAGCAAACAAATAATAAATAATTCACTTTTAAATACACTTTGTTTCATTAAATTTGAATTTGTCTTTCAAAAAATTATTCAAATGCTTTACGGCAAATTCCAACATTTCGTCCAAAAAAATATGAAAAAAATTCATCATCAAATATAGGTCCTGCCGCGCCCTCTATGATTTAATGTGATGTAATACATAAATTGTTGTTTCTTAGAATCAAATCCCCTAGCAAATTTGGCGAAGATCAGTCAAGAGGCTGTTATTGCAAAAAAGCGAAAAAATAATTTGAATTTTGACACCCTGTACCTTTTTCCACAGAAACATTTTAGGAAAGCATATTTGGTTATATTCTCAAATTTTGGCCCAAAGAATCCACCTCTGCACTATGGCCTATTATTAATGGTGCACCCTGTATACAATATACATTAATTTGCTACTTTTAACTAATAGGGCACCGCTTGGGCACGTGTGAATTGTTTTGGTACGAAACTTTCTGAATGTGTGCATAATCGTACATTTTTGGCTTATTGTAGTAATAAAACCTTACACCCAAGCTATTCTCTTTCTTAAGTATAATTTTACTGGGCTTCAAGAAGAATTAATTAAACGATAATGTATACTGTGCAGATCTACAATAGGCGAATTCGCGTAATAAAGCACAACGTATTCTAACCCGAGGTTTGTCAATAATATTTATACTTACCTATTGTGGCACCGTGGATAACATAAAATTACTTTTAGTAAAAATATTTTTATATGTCTTAACTAGCAGAAAAAGTAAAATTTCAAAAATAAAAAAGGAAATCTATGAAATTTATGAAAAATACAACTTTTCCGATATTTGGAATTTTTTGATAACCTCGACGTGCTTTCTTCCGTTGCCTAGCGCATAGACAAGCGGAAGCGTCACTTTAGCGCTGAGCTATATTTCGGTTAAATTCGGTTATCTCGAGCGCCACCTTTACAATTCTTTCGTGGGGTAAAGGTCCCACATTAGCCTCCTAACGCAGCCTGTTGTAGTAGGGTTGGAATAGCTACAGAGCAGACACGGTATGTCCAGGGGTCTGGACGGCAGATTGGACTTTCACTCACATTCAACAGTAAAAGGCAGATGTCGGTAAATAACAAAGTTTATTAACATTTAATACAATTTACAAAACAATAAAAAAACGCTTAGGTACCAAAATACGGAGTTCTTTATACATAAAACAAAAACTTAAAATATGCCATTTTAGTTTAATTTGATCTAATTAGTTCCCTGTTCGGACGCCATTTTGTGGCGTACGGAAAACCAGGCGGTGACAAGCTAGCTAGCTACTAGTTACTCATACTAACTCCGAAACAAGCGGTGGCAAGCAAGCAAACGGTGAAAGCAGTAAAAATAATAATAAAAGCGGTAAAAAATACAGTGAGCTGAACAAACTACACAAGTAGGGAAAGTAATAAAAACGGGCAGCGTGCAAGCACCAGGCAAAAGCGAGCGGTTATCTACAGCAATAATCATGCCTACAGGAACAGTTAGAGTGTAGGTGTGAATAACTTAGCAAAACTAAATAAAACTGATACCAAATAAATAAAACGGTTTTCGGATTCATTGCGGTATGTAATATAAGTTACACTCGGATCCGAGGATAAAACGGTTATCGGATTCGGAGCGGTGTGTAACCTTGGTTACACTCGGTTCGGAAAATAAAACGGTTATCGCATTTGATATCAGCTTACGGCGAAGATTATTCTGTCTAGATGGACAGACAGCAATAATCAGAACGGTGGTATTTCGGTTCGGTTCGGAAATGTTCAAATTACATTAACACACTTTATGCGGTGTTTGCCAAGCGCGTCAAACACCTCAGCTAGGTGCCTTTATTAAATGAGTTTCGGTTCGGTCACGTGGTATCTTGCCAGATATGATGCCGAAAATTTCTGTGCATCGGAATATAAAGTTAGTTAATTTATTTACGGTAGCCTAGATTTTGTTCTCAATTCCCGGACAATAATAAATTTCTAAAAATTATTTCAAAGTAATGAATTTTGTTTTAATTTGTATCAGCACGAAATATTTAAAACAAAATAAACGGTAAACTAAAATTCTACTCACTCAGTAGAACCACGTCACAATAATAAATTTCACAAAAATTATTTTGCAAAGGCAGATTCTATTTTAATTCCTTTAAGTACGAAATAGCTAAAACAAAATGCAGGGTAATTACAATTTCTGCACATTTGGTAGAACAACAGATATTATTTTAACTCAGTACCATCACAAATGGTCTCACGGCAAACGACATTCTGGTTTTCTCTCGAAATATCATCTATGTCCTTTTTCCCTCCGGAAATTCTTTAGAACATAGCTATTCGGAAAAAATCGGGACAAGTTAACAGGTCCTAACTCGGACTCACCTACTTTGGTAATAATTTAACTCTAAATTGAAATTTACTTGGCTAAGTTGGAAGGTGATAATTATATTCTGATACATTAAAACGGAACAGATTTCAAATTATTTATTTAAAACACGCATTTCAGTGAATTAGTCTTATCGGTGTTAATATAAAAAACCATGACAAGAAACCATAGCAGCGATGATAATTCGATGTGTACCTACAGCGTTGAAGAAACGGAATAATAGTCATTTGCGTTGGCTGACTTACCAACGCCCTCAATGTCACTTTTTGTAATTATTGTTAATATTACCGACAGTTCTCTCACGACCAGGTTTATAATATTTCCTATTTAAAGTAGAAAACTGTTTCTCGGCTTGTACTAGCTACATTTAGGAGAAATATATAGCAATGATTTTAACATATGTTCGAACGTGGGGGCAAATAACGAAGTATATTATCAATTTAATTTGCATTTTTGGCAACGGAAAATTCACCTCGTTACGAACCTACATTTTGGTTATGCTGAAAATTAACTTATACGCATAATATTAAATTAATATTAATCTGCTTAAAAAAACACGATTAATTTTTCTTGTTTTGTTTCAGGTAAGTGAAAAGTCACGACCACCATAGGAAAATTGTGTAAGTAATATAGTGTGTAACATGTGCTCGGAATATTATCGGTAATTTTGAAATCGTAGTTACCCTCTAAAATTACGTGTTACTAAAATACTTGCCAAATCTAATGAAATTATGGAGTATTAAATATGAAAGGAGCGAAATTGTGCAAAAACATACAGAATGTCTCAAAGGCTATGTCGGTTTAATAGCGCTCATGATACAATACTTCTCCTCTGGCAGCTAACACAAAAAACAAGCCGTAAAAATAGAAAAAATACATTAAATCATTAATAACAATACACATCTATAAGTACTAAATAACATACCTATTTTACCCGGGAATATTTAAGTAATGCACCCCGTACATGCGTTACATTTAAATATAATACAGATGTACGGCAAATCAAATAAATATTTTGTATCAAAGTGCACCTAGTGCACATATAAAATGCACTATAGGTATTAAAACGGATGTTATATATCTGATAAATAATCTAAACAACCATAGATATACTAGCTTGCTTTGATGTTCCCCATTTCACCCCATTTTCTGCTGCTGTACTTAATGTTGAAAGCTTGACGAAATTAGGAAAATTGAGATTGGTGGACTATGCCCAAGGGAACTGGATGCCTTCCATCGAGTCAACTTCGTGAATGAAGCAGCCAAAATGGATCGCCTTTGTGTATGAGGAACTATAATCAGTTACAATGACTACATTTTCACCTACTTTTTCTCTAAAGGTCTCGCATTTTCAATTCAGAAATATTTCCTTTACAAATAATCGAATATATTATGTGGTAGTAACAATATTAAGGTAATTTTATATAAAAGAGATGGAAAAATAATGGGGAATTGCATGTTTTACGTAAAATTATTTCTATACTGATTTTTAAAAGAGAAAAAATTAAAACTGCAGTAAAACAATATTTCATTTGTCCACATTATCTTCTTCCGAAATAAATTTAACTAAAAAAAAAAAAATTAAACATGAAAAATAATTTTACACTCATTTGAAAACATGAAAGTAGCCAACCTAAAGAACAAAAACAAATAAGTCAGTTTAAAAAAATAAGAGCAGTCAGTTTGAGGTTTGCATTATACGTATATTGCAAACTTCAAACTGACTACTCTTATTTTCTTAAAATAGAAACATAAGTTATTTTCATTAAAACATATTCATAGGATTTTGCAAATAGCAGAAAAAATTACTTTATTTTATTTTATATAAGTTTTATAAGTTATTTTTTCTGCTGCTTGCAAAATCCTATAAAGAATATGTTTCAATACAAGTATAAGCAAACAAATAATAATTCAGTTTTATACATAGGTTATTTTTATTGTAGGTCTTCCATTAAATCATTGATTTTATTGTAATTTTAAGTTTTCAAATGAGTGTAAACTAATTATATCATATATTATATTGGATAAAAACCGCTGCCTAAGTATCCACTACTTCCACATCCAGATTTTCTATCCAAGTCACTTGAAAGGAAAGATTTTGACTATATTTGGACTCTAATATGTGGAAACTATTAGTCATAGAATTTTAATATTAGGGGCAGATGCCATAGAAAAATTTGAGGCGTTAGTTTCTAACATTTACATCAATTTTCTGGGCTCTTATTAGCTTGCTCTACTTATTATACCTTGCTCACAAACTCCCACCCTCATCCCTTCAAAGGAATCATCTCAATCAGATTACAATACATACGATAATTAACTATCAAGTGAATATCTTTATTTTATTTTATCAACCTCTTTAATAATGAAGTGGAGGTGGTGGATGGGTTAAAATATATTAGAAAGAAATCTGAGGCCTTGGCTTCTAGTATATACACAAAATCTCACGTTTCTGTACTCTTACTATCTTGCTTTACTTAGTTTCCCCTATCTACCCTTATTTAAACCCCAGCCGTTCAATGGAATCATCTCAAAATATTTTAAACCTATTTCAACGATAAACATTTTTGAAAATTTTTTTTCGATTACTATACTTCCACTCCACTACGTGGATGTGGAAGTAAAAACAGTCTTAACTTAATATTCAAAATATACAATTCCTTAAATTCCATTTAAGAACAGAGACGTTACAGTCATTTCAGAAATTTCTGAAAGTTTTTAATATAAGATATAAAGGTCGCAAATTATGCTATCAAACCTTTTTGTATTAACGCTAACAGGTCACAAGCCATAATAATATATACATTTGTCGTCGACTTAAGTCCTCCTTAAGAAGGAAAGTAGATGAACGCAGTGTTTCTACATTGTTATATAGGGCAATCAAACTAGATAATGAAATGAACCTAATTTATTATCAGCCGATTGATAATTGTGGGTACTTATACCACTTTCTTGTAGCCGCGTGCAAACGCCTGCATATCATGTGCCTATGCCATTATACCTATTTGATTTAATCCGAAACATGGAGCTAATGGCACCAATGATCTAACAGAAAAGAGATTTGGTATGGCTGTGCACCGAACAGGCACCGCGGCAAATAACTTGATGGCTTCAGACGTGCTATAGAGTAAACGAAGGTTAATTAAAATAATGCGTGGATTACAAAATGTCTGGCAAGATGGTACGATTGAAAAATACGATTACTATGACCAGACAAGAGTTTTTAATGATCATCGTAGAAAAGTAATGTACAGAAAAGCGTTTCATAACTGGTTGCACTCAATATAACAAATTAAAAATGTCTCTATCTTTACGTATGTATGTGTAAACATAACTTTTCTTAGGTTTAACATTTTGCTTTTAAATGTGCAACATTGCAGTATGAGTATGGTGAAATATTCTCTATTGTAATTGAGTTACATATGCTATACTGGGTGATCATCAGGGGCATGTACACTCTCATTTTTATGCTTTATTATGCTTCTAAAGAAATATTTTATTTATATCTTCAGGATTCAAGGCACTATTGTACACGATATCTTCAGCTGGACATACAACTTTGATTCAAATTTGGGACATATAAAATAGTATAATAAAATATTCTTTATTAAAATTTCATCATATATATCATACAGAGTAACTGCTAGTGTCTTGTAATCTGTTACGTTTTACACAAACAAGGCTTCATTCTAATAAGAATAAAGTGTTACTAAGGTTTTGGATATAACATACAAGAACATAGTTGCAGATATCCATATTAAAATATACACTGTGTTTCTCATCTTCAAACGAGGTAGCCGCATATTGAGGACCAGCTTTACTTTAACATGCTTTTGTGGTAATTACTTCCACATCCAGGTTGTGGATTGGAAGTATAGTAATCGTAAAAAAATGTTCAAACATTTTTTTTCTTGAAATAGGTTTAGAATGTCATGAAACGTCGATATTTTAAATTTGAGTGAAAAAAATTCTGTCTGTCTGTCTGTCTGTCTATCTGTCGGTCTGTCTGTCTGTAACGGATACAACGAGTCACTAATAGATAAAATGGTTAAAACAGACAACGCAAAATGCTTCAAAAATAATTTTTCACTGTGCCTAAGAAACCTACAAATTATGGTTTTGTTAATTATGTTCCGAAATATGGTAACAAAATTTCTATAAAAGTAAATAATTTAGGTATCTCTACAATAAGTGTGAACAAAACAAATAAGGGAAACATTTTGGTTGGTCTATATCGGTCAGAGTGGTAGAAGCGTTGTGAACAGGGTAATAGAACATAAAAAATCAATCTTAGATAACAATAAAAATACAGGAATGTCAACACACTGTATTGAAAATAACCATTTCATAGATACAGATAACATAAATTTAGTTCATTCAGAAAGAAAAAGTAAACATTTAGATCTGCTAGAGCAACTAGAAATCAAAACATTTCTCAAGTACCACCCTTGTACTAGGAATGACCAATAAAATTTCTTGAATACCCCTATAATAAACAAATTGCTAAGAACTATCCATTGATTCATATAATCAGTTTAGGTTCATTCCAGACATTTCCATAATTAAGGATGTTAAATTAAGTCTTAAATAGATTAAGTCATAAATAGATAAAGGCATAAACACTTTTAGGTATAAATTAGAATAAGCACATTGCAAACTTTAGTATTCACTATGTAATACTCTTGATAAAGGCCTACTAAGCCGAAACATATGTAGAGTATTTATAACATATTGTTTGAGTCATCTAAAAGCAGTGTTTAATTTATAATTAACAATCGTATTCAAAGTTGTCCTCAAAGAACCTCAAGTTTTGAGAATTTACTTGGAAATGCGAAAAGTTGGTACTGGTGTCATTCATTATACTCCACGACAGTTATAATTAATGTTTACTTAAGACCAACATATTTCTAAATCAAGCACAACCAATATTATCAATGTTGACATTTGGATACTGTTTTCCTAAGCCTAACAAACTAATAGTACCTACCTAATAGTAATAGTCCAAGAGGCTGCGTTAAATTTCAAAAAGTTACTCACTATTCTAAAGAAGAAAGTGAACACCTCAGCTGGCTCACCAGTGGGCCGTTCCAAGGGGGGTAATGATGAAATAAAAAAAAAATATTTTTTTTTCCAAGTAATTTAAAACCGGCTTAATTTTTTTTGCGAACTGTTGACGAATCAACAGAAAAAGCTTCAGCTGCGCCGAGAAAGGGCCGAAATGCTTCAGCTGTACCCTCGAATTTTACAGACATATTTGTTTATGTGACTTCCTGCCTCATCAACTTGAAATATTCGATAGCTGATATCATAAAAAGTGTGAAAAGATTATTCAGCTGTATGCTTAATGGACTAAAGAGTTTCAGCTGGTACTATGAAGATTCCGCTCGCGGCATTGAGTTCATGTTCCGCGCCGAAATATAATTAGATCAGCTGAATATGTTTGGTCTAGAATACGATCAGCTGAATTTTTTTTTTCGTGAATTAGATAATTAGTCAAGAAAATTTTCAAAATATCAAGGGGTGTGGTATATTTCCACGTATATACGGAGCAGCGATTTCAACTCAGGCGATGATCCTTCGAAAACTTTCCGTGGAAGCAAAAACTAGATTGTATATTTGAGAATTTAAATAATTATTCATTTTCTTGTAATAATATTTATTTCCTTACAATTATACAAATATCGAAAATTCTTTCGCTTCAATTAATAATATTAATAAATAAAATCCATTGAATTATCTGTTCCCAAATCAAAATATTCGTCGACACTTTCATCAGAACTGTCATCAATGGAGTCGTTCAGTAGAAAATCGTCATCTTCCTCTCCATTTGTTGTTTCTTCTTCCACACCGTCTATAAAAAAAATAAAAGAAAGAAATAAACAAAATCAATTAACAGCATTCTGGTAGTTACAAAATTTTTTGCTTTCGAAAAATAATAAAGTTGATGCGAACCTTTATTATTATGTATTTCGGAGCATATAATTTCATATGCCCGAGGGAATTGATCATCCTTAAACCATTCAAAAACATAACTTCAATTTTATTCTTTCCATCCACATTCAGTTGGATTTTTTTGATGTGTATTTCTCCAGAGCGTGGCAATATATGAAGCACATAAAAATTGCTCTCTTAGCTCCTCTCTACACGGAGGAAGAATTGAGCCATCAATTTTTGTTTTTAGTTCAACAATGCTTTTTCATTATCTATTAAGTACGTTTTTATGAATACAGCTTTGCATCTAGCATTGACATTATCAATACTGTTGAACCCATATAATCTGTAGATAAATTTTTCCACTTTTTTTCAATAATTCGTCGGCATCGCAGTCTGGTAATTTGGCGATTTCTCTTACGACACTCGGGTAAGAAACGGATCGTCTCATCAAAGTGAAAGGTTTTAATTTTCCTTTTCTATAAAAAGAAGGATTGAAGTCGCAGCCTGTTAGGGCATGTATGCCTGGTAAAGCTTCGCATATATTTTGTCCCAAAGTCTGATAAAATATATTGACGTTAATGTTCCTTTGACGGTTACCAGTCCCTAATAACATATGCACCTTGACATGTTGCTTTAAATTTTTTATGTTGTCCAGTACAATAAGAATAATATGTGTATCAGAGCATCTAATCGTTGCGTTTGCGTTAAAATCTAATTGACAAATGTGAAAAATTATTAAGCATGCAGCTGAATGATTTTTTCATACGTTTTATGATATTAGCTGTGGTATATTTAACGTTGATGTGGTAGGAAATCATTGAAAAAATTGTGTTTCTGTACACTTAGAAATTACACCTTCCTCGACACAGCTGAAGCTTTTCTATTCATTCGTCACATCAACAGTTTACAAAAAAAACTAAGCCGGTTGAAAATGACTTAGAGAAAATTCAGTTATTTTCGGTCGGTTGGAACTGGCTTTTTCAAATTCAACGCAACCTCTTGGACTATATTCCCACCAACTTATTTCTGTAACTCAAATATTTTAGAGCAATAATTGAATACAATTTTTGGTGTGGTTGGTCAGTACTTAGAAGCAAAGTGTTAAAACATTGTCTGTTAGAAGCACTTTCGCAAATGGTGGCAAGATAGGTTTTAATAGTTGAAGATCTTCACAACGTCTTAGTGTTAGCGACCCTCAACACCAGAATCATCATCAATATCTAGCATTCATTGCAAAATATAAAAAAAGGAAATTTATATATTGTAACGGTGAGCAGTGATATGGAGAAATTCTTATCCAATGTTAGCTACCTATACCAAGAAATAATATTTATCATCTCCAATTTTTCCATTTGTTTTTAAATCTTAGCCCCAAAATTAGTTTAAGAAAGATCTCATTTTGTCAATCTTCAAAATTTCCTACAAGGTCTCTTTACATTTGATCCATGAAGCAACAGTTTCTTACCAATATTTTAGTGAAGGCATTCCTACCTAAGACATAGAATTACCAATCTCGATATACAATAAAACTAAATACAAGCGTTCACTGATAAAAAATAAATTTTTTGCAACCAATTTTACTCTACCAGACAGGATTGAGACAAAAATTATTGCTGTGATTTTTCACAGAAAATTCTATTCTCTGAAAGATAGATAGGATAAGGTGCACATAAAAGAACCACATGGCTCGTGCCACAGTGTATTATAGGCTATAGTTTTATAGTTATATATTAAATTCCAATAAGAAAATGTCTGAAGTTTTTAGGTGTACACTTAGTCCAATGACGTTCAATAAACACACGAACGGGACAGTGCGTATCCTTTATTTCTCATACAGGAGTCTGTATCCGCTTCTGACTATTAGTGGATTAGATCTGGCAGAAAAAAGGGGGTGAAAAACAAGTGCCTTTAAAAAAAAAATTGCCTATCTTATAGAGGACGACTTCCTCCACTTCCCTGACACTTTGACATCCGAGATGTAGGTGGTGTGGGGGAGGGGGAGCTATTAAACATACGGAAAATCGGTTATTCTCAGTTTGCGCGCGATCGGGGAGACAAAAAACTGTTTTAGACAAAAAAGAAAGGTCTGCCCGAGGCACGTAACCTGGGTTTTGGGTTTTTGTAAAATCGCCCAATTACGGCCGGAGATATGGTCGTTTGAAGGGATTGAGTTTTAGGGTAGGAAAAGGGGTCGGACAGGAGGTATGAGAGGTGTTTAAGAGATAAGGGAAGGAGAGGGAGGGGAGAACGTGCAAAAAGGGAAAACGGCCATATCTCCGGTTCTAATAGGGCGATTTTGAAAAATAAAAATGGGATTTCTTCCTTCTTTGAGCAGCTATAATGTTGGATAGGTAGGAAATAATTTTCGCCGAAAATGTAAAAATGGGGGGCAATAGAAAAAATGTATTTTTTTCAAAACGATTTTTTTTATGAAGGGGGTGTGTGGGGGGGATAAAATGCTTCTAATAAACGGGGATTTTCATCCCTTTTTAAATGAAAAAAGAATTTTTCATATTCCTTCATTACGACAGGCAGGGCGACAACTTGAACTTTAAGCCCTGCAGAAGGGCAAAGGAAAGTCCTACGCCCTTCTACCAGGGGTCATTTTAAAGGGAATAAATTTATCTATTTATTAAAAAAAAAAAATACGATCGGACAGCAACTTGAGCTACACGCGCGAGTTAGACTTATAAATTTATTTCTTTTCAATCAGCAGCTGCAGCGGCGGGATAGTAGGCGTGGCCTCTACCCTCTCTACTCACTCGCTGCTTTCACTCACGCACACACAAAGAGAAATCGAAGGTCAGAAAGGTAAGTCTGATATTTTTCCTTAATAAAAAAAATCGTTTTGAAGAAAAAATACAGTTTTTCTTTTGCCCCCCATTTTTACATTTTCGGCGAAAATTATTTCCTACCTATCCAACATTACAGCTGATCAAAAAAGGAAGAAACGCTATGTTATTATTTAAAATCGCCCTATTAGAACCGGAGATATGGCCGTCTTCCTTCTTTGCACCTTCCCCCCTCCCTCTCCTTCCCTAATTGCCCCAGAGAGCTCCCCCTGCGGCTTTGACCTCTTCCTATAACCACCCACAATAGAAAAAATTACCATCCTAACCCCATCCCTTATCTCTTAAACACCCCTCACACCTCTTTTTACTACCGTAAAGCTCAGTATCTTCAGATGGCCATATCTCCGGCCCTAATTGGCCGATTTTAAAAAAACAAAAAGTTTACGCGGCTCGAGGAGACCTTTCTTACTATTTTTTTGTCCGACTCCCCGATCGTGCGCAAACTGAGAAAAACCGATTTTCCGTATGTCTAACAGCCCCCCCCTCCCCCTCCCACCACCTAGACCTCGGATGTGAAAGTATCAGGGGGGGGGGGAGTCGTCCTCTATAAGATGGGATTTTTTTTTTTGAAAAAAGGCACTTGTTTGTCAAACGCCAGATCTACTCCACTATATGAATAGACTCTGTAGACATCAAAAAATTATTATGCATCGTTAGAGTGCAGCCGGTATGGTGTAGCATGGCAGTCACGGTCTTTAAGAAAATAAAAGTCCTGGAGCATAAATCTATATGCCTCGTCTAGAATTCATCATGATACACCTCTACCATAGACTTGTATGCACTTTGTTACGACATAACTCCATTAGCGAAATGTTCAGCAGATATCTTGAAAATTTTACGAGTTTAAGTAGGACGACGGTCCGTTAATAAACAATATCACACAAGTCAGACACCATAACGTTATATTTCGAATAAAGCAGATCCGTCATACAACGTTACTCATTTGCCGAAAGCTTATCTAACCATAACTTTCACAACTATATTCTTCTATACTCCGCTTCCTCCTACGATAATTTATTTATTTCACTATTTTTATCCTACCTACATTTATTCTCGTATCTTTTTGTTGTTGATATTAAATAGTAATTCATTTATCTCCCCCTAATCAAGAAATGTATACAGGATGATTCATTGGTAAGTGTACAAACTTTACCTGCATATGTAAGTTACTTGGACGATTCCATATGACCTATGGTTATTCGGTCAATAATCCTTAATTACCAAGATACAGGGTATCTTATTGGCTTTGCTTATTATTGTCTTGGACCATAATTTTAGAACCACCAGGTATAAAAACGCAAAATTTGGTAGGTATGTTTTAATCAATCACCCAAGTCAGTCTACAGGTCTTCAAGTTAAAGACCAGAAACTTAAAAAAAACGGTCGTTCTTAAATTCTCTGTTGATCTGCCGAGCCGGATTTGTGATTTTGAGCTATGTTTTTTCATAATTACTTCCACATCCACGCAGCGGAATCGTAAAAAAAAATATTTTTTTTTCTTGAAATAGGTTTAGAATGTTATCAAACGTCAAGATTTTTAATTTGAGAGAAAAACAAATTCTGTCGGTCTGTCGGTCTGTCTGTCTGTAACTTGTCTTTTTCCGCACGCTTTCTCCGAAACGGTTTAAGATATTGACTTGAAATTTTTTATGCGTATATATTACAACGAGATCTGGAACAGGATTGTTTTTTGAAAATATCCGGTGAAGGGGTGGGGGGTAAATAGAGGTAAGTATGGGGAAATATGTAGAGTAAGCAGGTAAGAGTACAGAAACTTGAAATTTGATGTACGTACTGCAAGCCAAAGCCTCAGATTTTTTTATATTATGTTTCAACCCCTCACCACCCCTAGTCCATTATTAAAGGGTTGATAAAATAAAATTGAGATACTCATTTGAAATTTGGTACACGTATGTATTATAACGGCATCTGGAACTGGATTATATTTTGAGATGATTCCGTTGAAGGGTTGGGGGTTAAATAGGGGTAAATAGAGGAAAATAAGTAAAGCAAGCTGGTACGAATACAGAACCTTGAAATTCGTTGTATACACTAGAAGCCTAAGCCTCAAATTTTTTTATAATATTTTCAACCCCCCACGACCACTACTCCATTATTAAAGAGGTTGATAAAATAAAATTGAGGTATTCATTTGAAATTTGGTACACGTATGTATTGTAACGACATCTGGAACTAGATTATACTTTATGATGATTCCATTGAAGGGTTGGGGGTTAAGGGGTAAATATTGGAAAATAAGTAAAGCAAGCTGGCAAGAGTACAGACATTTGAATCTCGGTGTATGTACTAGAAGCCAAGGTCTCAGATTATTTATAATATTTTCCCAAAACCCCTCCTCCACTATTAGAGGGGTTGATAAAATAAAATTGAAATATTCACTTGATATTTGGTACACGTATGTATTATTACATCTGGAACTAGACTATATTTTGAGAAGCTTCCGTTGAAGGGTTGGGGGTTAAATAGGGTTAAATAGGAGAAAATAAGTAAAGCAATTCGGTATGAGTACAAAAACTTGAAATTCAGTGCATGTACTAGAAGTCAAGGCCTCAGATTTTTTATAATATTTTTTAACTCCTCCATCACCTCCATTATTAAAGGGGTTGATATAATAAAATTGAAATATTCACTTGAAATTTGGTACATGTATTATAACGACGTCTGGAACAGGATTATATTTTGAGATGATTCCTTTGAAGGGTTGGGGTTTAAATAGGGTTAAGTAGGGGAAAGTAAGTAAAGCAAGCTAGTATGAGTACAGAAACTTGAAATTCGGTGTATGTACTAAAAGCCAAGGTTATTTAGATTACTTGCAATATTTTTCAACCCTCCATCATTATTAAAGGGGTTGATAAGATAAAATTGTGATATTCACTTGAAATTTGGAACACGTATAAATCATAACGACATCTGGAAGTAGATTATATTTTGAGATGATTCCGTTGAAGGGTTAAGGTTAAATAGGGGTAAATAGCGGAAACTAAGTAAAGCAAGCTGGTAAGAGCGCAAGAACTTGAAATTTCGTGTATTTACTAGAAACCAACGCCTCAGATCTTTTTATAATATTTTTCAATCCCCCAATACCCCTACTAAATTATTAAAGTGGTTGATAAAATAAAATTGAGGTATTGGCTTGAAATTTGGTACACGTATGTATCATAGCGACATCTGGAACTGGATTATATTTTGAGACGATTCCGTTGAAGGTTAGGGGGTTATGTAGGTGTAGACAGGGAAAAATAAGTAAAGCAAGCTGGTAAGAGTACAGACATTTGGGATTTGGTATATACTAGAAGCAAAGGCCTCAGGTTTTTTAATAATGTTTTCCATCCCCCCACCACCCCCACTCCCTTATTAAAAGAGTCGATAAAATTAAATATTTATTTTCCTTGAAATTTCGTACACGTATGTATTATAACGATACCTGAAACCAGATTAAATTTTAACATGATTGCGTAGAAGGAGTGGGGGGTGAATAGAGGTAAATAGGGAAAAATAAGTAAAGCAAGCTGGTAAGAGTACAGAAACTTGAAATTCGGTGTATGTCCTAGAAGCCAAGGCCTCAGATTTTTCAATAATATTTTTGAACCCCCCACCACCCATACTCCATTATTAAAGGGGTTGATAAAATAAAATTGAGATATTCACTTGAAATCTGGTAGACGTATGTATTATAATGACATCTGGAACTAGATTGTATTTTGAGATGATTCCGCTGAAGAGTCGGGGGTTAAATAAGAGTAAATAGGAGACAATAAATAAATTAAGTTGGTAAGAGTACAAAAATTTGGGATTTGGTGTATATACTAGAAACCAATGCTTGAGATTTCTTTTTAATATTTTTCAAACCCCACCACCTCCTTTTCATTATTAATGGGATTGACAACATAAAATTGAGATATTCACTTGAAAGTTAGTAGACGTATGTATTGAGATTATTCCATTGAAGGGGTGGGAGGTGGTAGGTGTGAATAGGGGAAATAAGTAGGGTAAACTAGAAATTATGACATCTGCCCCAAATATTATTAAAATTCTATAACCAATAGTTTCCACATACTAGAGTGCAAATCCAATCAAGATGTTTTCTGTAAAGTGACTTGGATGAAAAATTTGTATGTAGTAGTACTGATTCTTTAGGCAGGGGTTTTTTAGATCAAAATGATAAAAAATTATAGCTAAAAATAAAAAATTCGGCTCGACAGATTGATAGAGAATTCAAAAATGAACATTAAAAAAAAGTTTCTGACAACTTTATTTAGAGACCTGTACACTGATTTGGGATTTCGTCCCACTGTGGGACGTCCTCTACAAAATTAGGCTAATATAAGCAAAGAGCTGATGAGAAAGTGTCAAATGTAGTATACAGTAAGGATAAGCCAACTAGAATACCGACGAATCACATTTGTTGCAGGGCTCCCAGATAAAAGGGGAATATATAAAAAAAGGTTACTTTAGAGGCTGATATATCAGCAATACAGCAGGGTAGGATGGTCAACCCTGTGCCCTGAACAAAATTTTTATGTTTTACGTGCAGTCCCCTCTCTGCATTTAATTGGTGGCGAAAGAGGCTCACACGGCCGACTAGTCATGTACCTGGGGAGTGACTTCGAACAAATTAGGGCTTTAAATGTACGCTGGTGAAAACAAATACGCTTCTTACTATAACAGATTTAATAATATTTAGGTAAGCTTACAGCCAAATACCACAGAGATAACATTACACACAATCGATATACTTATGTGTGGCCCACACTTATCCTAACACAAAACATATGATAAACTTAAAACTAATAAAATCTTAACTACTAATAGGCAAAATATGACCCCCCAAGATATATTAGTTTAAACGATTACATTAAAATACTGAAATTTAACATGAAATGAACAAAATAATGTGAATTGAATAAGTGACGATAGGTTCAAGCGTGGTGTTCAAAACTATAAAATTTAATTGGTTATATGCAAAGTATGTACTGATAATTTATATTTAATGTGTACGTAAGAAAGCTGACGGGCTCTCTATGCCTCACGTAGAAGGTGGTATGTGATATAAGATCCCCCGTTAGGTAATTCAAAGACGCTTACCTCCAGCAGGTTTCAAAATGTAATCACTAGGCCTACCAGGGGAGCGTAGCTTCCAAGGGACCAGGCAGGAGAGTCTCACCGGTACACTCAGGATTCCAAATTTACAAAATATCTTGCCAACCAAGTTTCAGTAGACCAAATTCACATACAGATGTACAAATCCAACAGGTAAGATGTGGGGTCAAACATCCCAAGTCCAAGATAAAATGAAACCAAAAGAACAAAAGGTACAAAACGAACAAGAAAACCAAAAACCCCAAAAATCCAAAAAGTCCAAAAATCCAAAAAGTCCAAAAAGCCCTTAGATGTTGAGTGGGCTTTCAGAATTCCTTTGCCACGTGCTTCCAGCAAGTCGATTTATCCGGAAAATTCCGTAGCAGTATTTCCCAACAGAAAATAATCAAAATATCAAAATAAAATACTGCTAATTTGTCACTACAGCACTAAATCCCATTAAAGGAGCAAATTAACAAAATGCTATCCACGTGCTCAGTGACACAACTTCTCTTCGAGCCGGCAAACGGAAAAAATCCCCAAAAATGGCCCAGACGGAAACCTCTGTCAAAATCTGAGACGTTCTGAGTAAGAGGAAGAACGAAGTATTACTTAAGGTTTCCAAATAGTAAACAGCGATAGAAATTTTGCGTAAATATTTTTCAGTTTCATTTGGTTTTCATTATCTGTAAATGGTATTCAATTGTTTTTATTTATCTAATTATCGTATTTATCGTATGCGGAACATATTTTATATGAATCGCTTTTTGTTATATAAATAAAACCATCAAACTGGGAGCGTTACTATAGGTTGACTCTGTATATTTCTCACTTGTTCCTCAAAGCGTACCAATGTTTCTCCTTTTATGTTTTGATATGTATATATTATGTGTAAGCAAGTTTCAATATGAATATATAATTTATTCCTTTTTCTATTTGGGAATATTTTAATTATATTATTCATGAAAGACCCAATTTACATAACATATCCCTTATTCATTTATAAGCTATTTAATTTTTCAATTAACCCACAGCTCGACATAATATTCTTAACAAATACAATTACACACTGCATGTTTTTTCCTATCTCGGTTGGTTTTGTTAAAAGACAAACTAATATTCTTAATTGCAATCTAGATTACATGCATACGTACACAAGTTTAAAATTGGATCTGTATGTGGAAGTTTTCTCTCAATATTCAGGGAAGATAATTTTGTTATTGTTTACGCTCACATCTGAAATCTTAATTCGTTGCACTTCCAACGTATCCTCTGGCAACGTCTTCGTTTGGAATTCATAAACACTCATTTATTTTTCATCGTGTGGTTTAATAAAATATTCTGGCTTATTACTTTACTGGTGACTATGTATGTATATGTATAAATGTATATATAGCCTTTCAAATACAGTAACATCACTTGTTATCTAAGATTTTCTTATGAAAAATTTTCCTAAACCGCGAGCTTCGTGGTCAAATAATTGTTTAAATAAAATATCTTTCGTTTTCATTTAATAAAATGAAAACAGTTTGACGGATTCGAAAAAGTCTTGATTCAATTCAAAGATATTTTCAGTCCGCGTCGTTTGGCGCCTGTCACAACTCATTTTGTCAACCCGTTAATTTGTTATAGCCAAAAATAAATTTCTTAATTAACAAATTGATTACTCCGAAACTAATAAGGTGAGGATATTATTTTTTTCAAAAAACATGCCTTTTGTACCAAAGAATATACCATATTTTTTGGCTCGATATCTTCAATATTTTTTGATTGTTTAAACAATTGGCATAATTTGTTAATTAGCAAGTAACTTTTTTTTCTAAAGTTTGATCGACTTCATACCAACTATAAACGATAAGTATTGATGTCGGGCATAACCGGCATAGAAGTCTGCACGAATGGAACATTTTGCTTTTGTTTATTTAAAGTTAAATTAATTTTGTAAATTAACAAATGGAATATTTCGGCTCTGGGTAAGCGTATCGAAATGGAGTTTTGTGCATATGAAATTGCTTGGAAAAAGGAAAATTTTGAGACCAGAAAGAACTTGATCGGATAACCGGAACCGGAAATAAAAGTGTTGTAGCGTGAGAGGCTCTAATTTTTCCATTAACAACTTTTTGGACACGATGTTTGGTGTAAATGAAAGCTAACAAGTTTTTCCATCAACCACAAAAAGTTCTACAAAAAATATTCAATCCCTGAAGAGTTATACGCGTTTTTTTACCCTTAAACAAATCGCTCCCGCAACGTGAAAATAGTAAGATTTGACTCGCAATGGGGTGGCGGGTTCGATCCTCGTTGTGGGCAAATTTTTGTTGTTGTCAAATTCACTTGTTTTCGTGGAACGAAGTATTTCCTATAATAAAATAATTTTTAAAATGTAAAAAACGCTATAAATAATTATTTATTCTTGAGAACTCCATTAAATCGGTAACTCTCGAGGTGATGCTGTGCACCTGCTACGTATGCTTTATATTTCTTATAGTCAAAATCATGGAACGGTGGAAGAGAATGTGCCCTTTTGTGAGTGGGGGATCGGTTTTTTACAACACGGTGGTCCTTGGCCGCGATGCGTGCAGCTGTTCGTTCTTTCCGTGGATTTTCTTGCCACGTACAGACGTGTATTTTGAGATACAATGTTTTTTTCCACGTGTTTATCCAGAATTTTCGATTTTTTTTCTTTGGGCTATATTTGATCGAAGAGTTTGGTGCACATCAAAATATCATTTAAAATTATTCATTATAAGAAAAAAGTGAAAAAAAATGGTTTCCTTTTAATTTTTGGTCTTTTTTCGACAGGCACCCCCTCCAATAAAGTAAAACAAGCCTTCCCTTTCACATAAAGTAGTATAAAAGACAAAAAATACCAACAAACCCTCGTTGGACAAGAACAATTATATGCTTGTTGCAAGATAGCCATTTATTTCATGAAAATTTCAAAAAAAAATTATTTACCACGTTTTTAAAAATTTATCAGAAAGTAAAAACATTTATTATCATAAAAAATACTTGGTTACATGAAAAATAGCAAATTTGACAAAAAAAAATTGCCCACATTGAGGATTGAACCCGCCACCCCATTGCGCGTCAAATCTTACTATATTTACGTTG
Organism: Stenurella melanura; assembly: GCA_963583905.1. Lineage (NCBI taxonomy): Eukaryota > Metazoa > Arthropoda > Insecta > Coleoptera > Cerambycidae > Stenurella > Stenurella melanura. The sequence continues at coordinate 47,426,674 of OY757314.1, forward strand.
TGGGAGAGATTTCTTTAACGGTCAAGAACGCGTATAACTCTTCAGGAATTGAATATTTTTTGTAGAACTTTTTGTGTTTGATGGAATAACTTGTTAGCTTTCATTTGCACCTAACTCCGTGTCCAAAATGTTGTTAATAAACAAATTAGAGCCTCTCACGCAATATCACTTGTATTTCCAGTTCCGGTAATCCGATCAAGTTCTTTCTGCTCTCAAAATTTGCCTTTCTCCAAGCACTTTCATATGCACAAAACCCCATTTCGATACGCTTACCGAGATCCGAAATATTCCATTTGTTGGTTTGCAAAATCAATTTAAGCTTTAAATAAACAAATGCAAAAGTTGCATTCCTGCAGACTTCCATGGGGGTTATGCCCGACATCAATATTTATCGTTTAAAGTTGGTTTGAAGTCGAAAAAGAAGTTATTTGCTAATTAGCAAATTATGCCAATCTTTTAAACAATAAAAAATATTGAAGATATCGGGTCAAAAAAATATGGTATATTCTTTGGTATAAAAGGCATGTATTTGGAAAAAAACAATATCCTGATCTCATTAGTTTCGGAGTAATCAATTTGTTAATTAAGAAATTTATTTTAGCTGTAACAAATGAAGGGATCGGCAAAATGAGTTGTGCCTGCCACCAAACGACGCGTATTGAAAATAACTTTCGAAGATTTTTTCGAATCCGTCAAACCGTTTCCATTGTATTAAATTAAAAGGAAAAAGAATTAAAAATTTAATTTAAACAATTATTTGACCATGAAGCTCGCGGTTTAGGAAAATTCTTCATAAGAAAATCTCGTTAATCAGAATTTTTCCCATAAAAATCCGTGGCTAACAAATGGTATAGAAAATTTTTGGGAACAATCCCAGGCAGACTTGCCTAATTACAAAGTGAGTATACTTTTCAAAGCAAATATTTCAAAAAAATCTAGCTGAATCTAGTCCGTTAAAATTTGATACCACTACTAATATAAATATGGATTAAATATGTGCTTTGTGTACATCGGCGAAGTCAAACCGCTGTTTAAAACTAGTTAAATTTGACTATTATATTAAATAATTCCTTGTACCTTAAAGTAACCTTCAGTATGAGAGGACCACACATACTTACTGCCTTCTGCCGTATTTTGTTGTCTAGCGGTGCACTATTAAGACCATTGATAGATTCTGTGAATATTCGGATTGCTGCACAAATTCAACGGGATGGGAGTCGACTCGTGGTAAGCAGTTATCCGATTCACGCCACAGAATCGCACCCAGGTCGTCAGTCTCAGATCTAGTGGATCAATAAAGAAACAAATTCAAGATATATTTTCATTTGTTGAGAGTAAATTTTAACAAATACAAAAAATAGAAATATTCAAGTCTAAGCTAATTGTACATAAATGTATTGTAACAATCGACTGTACAAAAAGATTCAGCATCCCAATCAGATATGATAGTAAAATGTATGTCAAATTTTTGAAAAATTATTTACTTTTATATCATGCATTTAAATTTTCTATTTTGCTTGTAATGTTTGCCAGGATGCTTCGAGAACATGAGTTCAATGATTTTCCGGCTTAAAAAATATACTAATGTATTGAATCCAAAGATTCCTTTTTTCCGTCGAGTTGCTTTCGAGCAATCTTTTTCTGAGGTATTTTGGGTGCGTCAGAATCGGTTCCTCGTCGTTGAATTTTGAGACTATTTTTATTGGACATTCTAGAGGTTCGGACCTAGAGTATTCTCCACCACTTTCAGAATTGAAAAATCTGTTCAACAACTTTTATTTGAAAAACCGTCCTATGAACTTTTGGCTAAAAATCACCATTTGAAATAGCTTCTCACTATAGCAAACTTTAGAGTACTTTCGAAATTCCATTAAGGTACTTTGGAAAAATGTATTCGAACGACGCGCGACGGTACCCAAAGTCCAGCTTTTTGCACCTTCGAAAATCATTTTCGAATGACGATGATTAAAGGCGGTGTTCCGTCGTTCGATGTCTAAATTTTTTTCAAGTGCATTTTTAGTGAAATTGTTTTTATCGTGTTTTCGATGAAAGATAGTGCTGAAGGGCGTTTTCCGGTCTTTCGCGAGATGAGTTTACTAAGATTATTTTGGATGTACATTTTGGCGAAATTTTATTTCTCTTAAAGATTTGTGTATTTTGAAATGGAGCATTTTGCAAGGTTAATTAACAGTAAAGTATCACATGACGGATTTCAGACATTTTAAAGAAATATCAGGCGGAATCAAAAAATTGTTGATTGTAACAATGGTTACTTGTATGATTAATTGATTAATTATTATTATTTTTACTATATAATCGGCTCTTTTTAGAATAATTTTTGCTCGAGTTTGATCAAGTGCTCTTTAAAATATAAAAATGCTCTGCTAATGCACATATTTTTCAAACATAATATGAATTTATACATGAAACAAGTTTTCAACAAATTTTATTAGCTAATTTCAGAAAATAATTAAAATATGTAAATTTTTAATGCATGCATATTTTAGGAATAAATTCATTACACTAATGGGTCAGGTTCTTCTATTAAAATATGCTCTAAAGTATGTTTATGGTATTATGACGTAAAATGTTCATATTTACTGGCAGTTTTATCGATGAGCTGTTAAAAGTTATTACATTTAATGTACTTTTAAACATATTAGGCATACTTCTGCAAAATATTTTAGATACAAAATTCTATTTTATTATTATTAGCAGAGTACTCTTCTGTAATCAATATGAGAGTTTTACATGGACGTTGCTGCTTAATTTTTAAATTGTATACAAAGTGCAAATTAATAATTAAATGTAAACATTGCCGATCTATTGGAATCTTTGTATAATTGTTAAATAACCCACACTATATCCTCCGCATTTCTTCTTAAAAAAGTAAAGATTTAGTACTTTTTAAAAAAGATTTAATAACTGAAGAATAAGGATATTTTTCCTGCTAATGCTAACATGATGATTCCAATTTGAATATGGTTGTACAGTTTCTTTCTAAATGCTTAAGTCCCTCTGAATCATGCTTACCAGAAACTATACAGAGAGACGGACAGACGGCTGTTAGAATTTTAAAAGTTATTCAGAGTTCGACGACAAACAGAACGACTCACGTCATTGTCTCCAGCACAAATTGTTAATATCACTTGCTTAATTCATCGTCTATTAAGTTTCTCTCTAAATGAACAGAAATTTGTAAAAGAGAAAGTTATAGCTGTGGATACTGCTAAGAGCAATGAAAAACCTGGTATTTTATAGTAGATTCTAAAATCATGAGCAGTGATCGGAATTTGACCTAGGGCCTAGCTTATAATTGTGTTTCGTTAAAGAACGAGTTGTTGTCAATTAATAGGTCGCGCTTTAGCTCGTGGAAAAGTACGATCGAAAAATGGATTAAGCCTTATAAAAAACTACATTTTGATGGCGAAAAAATAATTTGTAATATTTGTGATGTCACAATGCTGTTTTAAAACATGTAAATAACTACACTTACGAGTGTAATACAAAAAAGGAAAAGAGAGTTTCAAAGGACGAGTTTTATTTCGATTTGGCTCTTTTGTTAATATGTTTAAATCTTCCATGGAGTGTATTAAACGTTCATTTTAAATATTTTCTAAACAAACATGGCGTGGGGCAACATGTTCCAAGTGGAAGCCTGCTTCGTAAAAAAAATTTCAGCAAATTACATGAAGAAAAACTGGAAGGTTTTCTTCCTTTTTATTGGGTATTTTGCCACTGAAAAATATTTAAAAATTTTAATGAAAAAACCTCTGCGCCAAACGGATCAGACAGAGGTTGGTTCTTGAGTACTTGACTGTTTCAAAAATTCTCACACCTAAAAATATATAAACTAGAACAATGTTATAAACTAAAAACTCAAAATCAAAGCTATAGGAAGTTAACGTTTCGCAAGAGAATCTACTTCCGTTCTCAAAACTTTTTTGGCCGTCAACCATGACAGTTCTTTGTTTATGTATTTCCATAGTCACGTGAGACATTAAATTATATTTATCTTATTTTTACTTACTTCGTCACTAAGGATGGGCAACCAACTAGTACAAAAATCTATTGAATAATTAGAAACGCGTCTATCCTCGTTTAATAAAATAATCGCGGATTCTTTAAGTTTTCTTTTAGTTCCGTTGCTCTCTTTTTCCAAAATCTTCGCCGAGTCCCATTTAATTCTATGATTATTATCCCATGCGTGTTCACAAATTTTGGATTTTTCAAATTCTCCCCTTCTAGCGTAATTTCTATGTTCATCAAGCCTTACGTTGAAAGGTCTAGATGATTCACCTACGTAATGTTTTCCGCACTCACACGGAACACTATAAATACAATTTTTTGAGTTTTGAACAATATTTGGAGGTTTGGTTCTTGATAAAACCGATCTTAGCGTGGAGCCCGTTTGAAAAACCGTTCGTACGGAAAACCTATTCCCAATTTTTCGTAATTTATCCGATAAACCATGTATATATGGAATTACTGCCATTGACCTAAATACCTTAGGTTGAGAACGGAAGTAGATTCTCTTCCGAAACGTTAACTTCCTATAGCTTTGATTTTGAGTTTTTAGTTTATAACATTGTTCTAGTTTATATATTTTTAGGTGTGAGACTTTTTGAAACAGTCAAGTACTCAAGAACCAACCTCTGTCTGATCCGTTTGGTGCAGAGGTTTTTTCATTAAAATTTTTAAATATTTTTCAGTGGCAAAATACCCAATAGAAAGTAAGAAAATCTGAATATGCCACAAATAAACAATTACAGACAAAAACTGGAAGGTGTTCAGAGCGATATTCAAAATGGCTGGTTTTCGGTTACAATAGACAAAACGGTAGACTTTTTGGGAAATAATGTTGCCAATTTATCAGTTGCTAAATTACATGTTGATGGTCCTGGCAGGTGCCATTTTATAGCTTCCAAGGTTTTAGAAACAGTTAATGGCGAGTCAGTGTATAATTTTTTTGAAAACAATTTTAAAAGGCTTTGGCAAGACTTGACTGAACCAAATTTAAAGAAAGTTCTTATTTTTACTAGTGATTCAGTGTCGTATATATTATACTAAGTGCTGGAAAAAAAATTAAAAGGAAATACCCACAAGTGTTACATGTTAGCGCATGTGTTACATCGCTTATGCGAAAAAGTACGAGATTGTTTCACAAATGTCGATAAACTTATTGCTAATATAAAGACAATTTTTCTAAAAGCTCCTAGTAGGATAAAACATTTCCAATAAAAATGTCCTAATTTGCCGCTTCCTTCAAAACCAGTGATCACACGTTGGGGAACATGGATAAATGCGGCATGTTACTACCATGTTAACTTCAACTCACTAAAGGGAGCTGTAGAAACCTGAAATGAAGATTCTACTGCAATTAAGCATACAAAAGATTTAATGAATATTCCAAATATTAAAAATTACCTAAAATTTATTTTCGAACATTTTAAGATAATAACAGTAATTATAGAAAACCTTTAATGTCTAAATTTGTCCTAACATATAAGAAACTAGATACTGCTAAAAAATCAATTAATGAAATTCCGGGTGCAACTGATGAGGTTATATAAAAAAAAGTGGGTTGCAGTTTTACAAGGGCATCCAGACTTGGCGGTTGTATTTGCCATTAGCAAAAAAACTGTGACAGAACCAGGTGCCTTCCTTGATCAGGTGCGTGTCTACGAATATCTTTAGATATGCTTTCCTTACTTCTGTGGAATGAGAAAGATCATTTTCGACCTTGCAGTCAATAAAATGTGTAAAAATGTAAAATTTCATATCTGTGCGCCACTGGAATTAAACCCAAATTCCGATCACTGATTATGAGCGTACTTCGGATAAAATCTAGTTGTATTCCTATTAATAATAATAATTGCTGTATAAAATATCAAAATTTAATAAACAGAAAATAGTAAATGAAAATAAATAAAAATTAGTTCCTGATTTGTATCTCTCAAAAATTTTGTATAGTGGTAAATCGTCAAAAGTAGTGTTCTAGTAAACGTTACTGTAACACTTTTTCTGTTAGAATCCTTATGACATAAATCATCTTTATTTATTATGTCTGTTGTATTCTATGAGGCTATTTCTTGAGAGAGAGCTACCATAAAATTTTGTTATTAATTTGCTATACCACTAAAATCTTTAACACATTATTTAAAAGAACGACTGCTAAGTTATATTTTAGTGTGCTCTTACTGTATTAAATGAACAGAACTAAGCTCTCAAATTAATATCATGAGACGCCGTATTGCTTAAAAATGTGTTTTACTTTGTATTGCGCTATTTAGAACTACACCAATTTTTCCATTTTAAATAGAAAAACACCACTTCAAATTTTATTTAACAGTTAATTTGAATTTGTTTTTAAATTACGAAGGTTTATTAACTTCCTGTGATTTTGATCTAACAAAGATATTCAAACTTTTTAATATTAAAATGAAGTATTTGATTTATTAAAGCACTTCTCAATATTTAAACTGTTCTTCATGATCTATCAAATTAACATTTAAAAAAATAATTGCTGTGTAAAACGCACTGTAATTGGCTACGATGTCAGTTGTCGTATTAATGTCTGAAATCCCGTGTAACAAGAGGTAAACACAGCATTTTGTTCTCTTTCTTTTCATGGGATTAACCAAGAATGACTAGTACCAGATTTCTAAAAGCTACTTCTAGAAATATACCAGTTGTAAAAGTATTTATGATTCACATATTTATGAAAGAAGACAAATATTTCAGTAGTTATGACAGAAATGATGAACTCTAACGCACTTGATTTAATTTGCATTCAGTGTCATTTTTTCCATTCACCAAGTATTGGCAGTACTTGTGTGATCTATAAACTAATATATTTGGCCTCCTGTTGCTGCACGGTACGGCTGACAACGCTATCTGTCGCGGTTAATTACAAAGTAAAAAATTGAAATTTTAGAAACAAACGTTCAATTTCACCCACCATAGTCGTTATGCACCTATAACTTTCGTTATGCTTTCTCATTATTAATATATAGAGTGCACCATTAATAATAGGCCTTAATTCAAGGGTACACTTCTGTGCAATAAAATCCCATACACTTGAAAAATAAAGGAATCCAGTTTTTACTAATATTGAGTAGTGTGAATCAGTCTCTTTGAAATTTAGATTATTTCTTATCATATAGGTTATAAAAAACTGACATGATTGTGAAACGTCATAAGTAAGGTATTTGAATAATGTTAATTCAGAAGAAAAACATACGTATTTTTGTGTTTTTTACTCTTTTCACCATTGGATGGGACTGATTTGGATTTATAACAAATGTAAAAATTGGCGGTGAAAATTTACAGATACTACTTTACATAACTGCGATTGTATTTATTGTATAAGTAATGTACCCTATTATTTTGTCATTGCTCCATTTCCTTCCAAGATGTGATTATCTTGTTGGTATAGAAGCAATTAGACTACGAAAATAGGTTTCTTTATCTCGTAGCTCCTCCCAACAATTTTCAATGGCGGACCAGAGTTCATTTCTTGGTCTGAAGTTTCGTACATAATGTCTTTATACTAGCAAACCCCAGATGTTCTCCATTTGTTTTATGTCGCGACTGTTCGAAGGCCACGCTAATGATTCAATATTATTGTTCCCAAACTATTAAGTAACTATCCTGAAAGTAAGAATATAGCAATTGTCTTGTTGATAAGAGAAGGTGTTGTTTAGATATAATTGCTCCAACGAAGGAAGCACAATGTATTCCAAAATATTCCTATAAACCTGTCCATTAAATGTACCTTTACTCATAATACGCCACGCTACACCAGGGCCATGCACGCTTATCCATGCCCAAACATTAACAGAAATTCGCCCGGACCTGTTCCGCGGAGACTCGCAATGTTCGCTAAATCTGGTATTTACAGGACGGTACACTCGAATATGTTCGTCAATACAAGATCGAAAAACTTTTTCATCGGTAAACACCTAAACCCAAACGGGCGATAGACATAATTTAAACAAAACAGAATGCGGGTTTGTTCTGTTCTTCTGTTAATATGGTCTTTTTGGCACTTGTACTGTTTTTTAATTCAGATTTAACTATCCCTCGGCTAGCTGTTGACCTCGAAAATTTGTCATGAATACAGTGTCTCCTGCTGCTTGAAATGGATTTTCCTTCAAATAGCCAAGAAGCGTTTCATCTTGAACGAGATTTGAACTTCTCGATCGGCCTGAACCATCTTTTCTCTTTACGCTACCTTCCTCTTCCTACCTTTTCTTCACACTCATTACAGTACTTTTATTCAATTGATAATGGTTAGCGACTGCTCTGATAGACCATCAATCTTCAATTTTAGAGAGAATTAAATTTTTTTCATGTTCAGTTAATTTTGGCATTGCATGAATGTGACACTGACACTGCTGAATAAATAAAGAATGATTTGATAAAGCGAAAATAGGTGAGAGGGATTTCATTGCACAGAAGTGTACATTCTTTAAACCAAAAGTAAAGTGTCGCTGTGGAAAAAGATACTGGTTATTAAAGTTGTATTATTATTAATATTTTTTTTGCAATATCAAAATACCTCTTGACGGCTATTCTCCAAATTTGGTAAGGAAACGTTTTTTAAGCTAAGAAACAATCATTTATGTGTCACACTAGCCTGTGGAAGGCGCCTCATGAGTTATACCTGATGATGACTATTTTTCTTCTTTTTTAAGAAGTGTCGTGGCACTTTTGACTAGCAAATGTCATGTAGGAGCCATTTCTACGTAAAAAGGGTACACTTGATAGAACTTGATAATTCCAGGCATTTTAGGGAAAACTGCCGCAAAAGATTTCAAGAATTCTTTGAAAACAGACTCAATTTGAAAAGGACAAATTGTATTTAACGAAAAACTTACACAACGTAAGTAATAATGAAAGAGTGACAACTACACGAAGTCACTGACTTTCTTATGAACTTGCTTCAACTTACAGTAAATTCTCTCCACCTATTTCTATGCATGCTTTGACACTTTATATCTTTTTCCATAGCAACTATTTATTAAAGGATGTTTACCAATAAAGTATGACTTTGGTCCAAAGAAAGTAGCCTTGAATTATGGCCTATTAATAATCGTTCACCATGTAAATCACATAAATGCGCTATAAAGCTGTTTCATATTTTCTGTTTTTTTTTATTAAGTAAATTGATATTTTGTCGATGTAATGTTTTTGTAATTCGCATTACTGATATTGTTTCTATTATTGCATATTGTTTCTTGTTATTGAGTATTATACCTGTTGGAAATGAATGTGAATTTTATTTGTTTACTTATTCAAATATCTAATAATAAATAATAAACCCTCAATTATTAAATTAGACATAATAGAGAATTAATTATGTAGTTCTGATAAGATAAAAAAAATACGATGCAGACGGTGATTTATTTAGTGAAAATTCTGAAAAGTTCGTAAATAAAAATAAAAATATAAATTATGAATTTATAAACATGAGAATATATAGTCAAATACTCCCATACAAAAACATTTTATATTTTAGTAAACACGGCAGATCGTTTGTGGCTCCAGCTCGCTTCAAAAGCCACTCGAGCATCAACAACATATCAAGTAGCATTAGCATCTTTTTCGCTGAAAAAATACTTTTTATAATATCTTCCTACCTAGTTGTCGCAGTTCACTTTTTACATCCAGTTACTTTTGACTGTCTTATATAATGTTAAAACATAATATGCAATTCTCTTTACATTGAATTATGCGTTAAGGAGTAAGATGGATGACGACGAAATTTAAATTATAATATTTGGTGACCGTTTTTTTTTTAAGCGGTTGGGATAAAACAATATCGCCTTTTGTGCCACAATCTCGTGTAAATCTATAAAAGATATACAATTATGGCAACCCTATGGGATTTATCATGTTGAATCTTTAAATTTTGACATCAGATTCACTATCAGCTACTCCGAAAATAGAATGAGGATTAAAAACACTTGGTATTACTGTCCCACAATTTTTAATCAGATTTCTCTAACATGTGTTTCGGCCTTTCGACCATTATCAAAGAGTTATAACAACTAACCTAAAAGTGACCATTACAAGATATTTCTAGGATTTGAGAGGTATAGATAACCTTATTAATATTTTATTACTTATTTCTATTTCTAGCTACTAAATTGTGGAACAGTAATACCAAGTGTTTTTAATCCTAATTCTATTTAGTATGTTTCACCAAGAACCTACCGCAGACTCAGTTCAATTAACTGAAAATATTATATTTCCTCCGATATTTACTCACCTTATACTATACGTAGTTTGATGAAACCATTGTGGAACTAGCTCAAAAGATTTCAGAGAAGCTATCCCAGAGAAATCAATGCATCGGCATGAGAACAATGACTCATACGGGTCGAATTGAATACCTCCTCCATTTCTAAATTTGTTAAAGTAGAAAGGCGCATTGAAATTTATTTATTTTTATGAAACAATTTTAAACTAGTACTCCATATGCATGCCCATATCGAAACTGGTAAGATTTGTTTATAGCTAAAATATACCTAACCACCAGATTTCTGGGCAGGAGAAATTTCAAAAAGTTAGTCATTTCCGAATAATTTTCAAAGAAAACTAAAAAATAATAATAAAGCCTCAACAGGCTTTGTCTAACGGGGGTATATTCTTAACACTACATTTTGATACATATATATTTTTTACCCAAACAACCCCTAACTATTCCGGATGTGCTTTCACGAGCGAACGGCCTTGATCGACTGCGGATACACAAAAAGGTCATAGAATTGGGTGTACTACGAAGGCCATTAAAAGTTTTATAGCTTCAAATGTTCCTAAATAGTTTGCGGGATTAAGTGGATAACGCAATTTCAAGACAGTGTCACCAGTATATTTACACACAACATTTGTTTTTAATGTGGTCATATTATATAAATTATGTAATAAATCTTTAAGCTTTATGCGTGTTATATTTTATACTGCTGTAAATTTTCCCTTTATGCTGAAGTAACGTTTTAAAGGCACTCCGTAGGAATAAAACCATGTTTATAAATGGGAATGGTCTTTCTATCCACAGTTCATACAATGGTAGACTCTGCGAATGTCTTATAACTCTTATATTACTTGTGTCTGGGAGGGAGTTAGTTTATAGTATACATTATCATATTTTCTCACATACTGTGTTGACAATGATTTGATCACTAAATCAGTGTATAGAAATTGAAACAGAGTAACCTCGGGAATAGTGATATAGTTGCTGGAATCTCCTTATAAAGTAGTTTCCACGGACTCTACAATACTTACACAATGCTCTCAAATACTAACATTGGACGCGAGTTTCGCAAACCACATTGGTAACATTGGGAGATGTTGTATGTAAAATAATGTCCTCCATGAACGAATTCAACCAGTTCTGTCATCTCTACCTAAACTTTGCTATCGTTCAAGGAACTGTAATAAAATTCTGCTTAAGTATCCTTAATTGAAGCTTCCTCTTTTGCAACTATCTATCCAATCAGAGAGAAACTTAACAAACAATGAATTAGGGAGTTGAAACCAGCTATTTTGTGCTGAGGGGAGTTAATAGAGCAGATATTAGAGTGTCGGTTTCTTTTCTGTATACCTAAGTATGAATGTATCTAAAATGGTACCTAATTTCCCATTAGTTCCCTATATATAAAAATTTTGCAGATGTGATACAGTTATTTAATTTAGAAACAAAGTTGTTTGCAACCCTTGGTATCGTACACTACGAATATATAATTTGTACATGTGAATAATACTTTTATGTGTTTACACTCCATTGAAAACACCCCAAAACCGCGATCTCAGAAATTATAGCACAAAAATAACATTAAATACTTATTTATTATGAAGCGATGTAATTTCAATACTTGTTAATTTCCTTATACAACATTAAGTACGATTTTTTCACTTGCTAATTCATTTCTCTAAATTTCCTGTTATCATTTTTGATTCCAATCAGAACTACTATGTCGCTTCTATATACCCATAGATGAATAGCTCTAGAATATTTCCAGAATCTTTCAGCTAGATTCATTTCTGAGGCAATTGCTGGACTTCCATAATATAAGCTTGTATGTAACTGCATGGCTAAGCACTACCACCTCCTTAAGCCTGAATGTGAGGCAATTCAGTGTCTGCAATGTACGTCGATAGTCTATCCAAATGCACGATCTTAATCTTTGAATTATTTCCCTGTTGAATCCGGTAAGAGACATCATTGAACCACGTAATAACAAAATAAGATCCTTCCCAAGGCGGTTGAAGTTTCGGGATCCTTCCTTTCTTCCGCCGTGGGTTGTACATCCAAACCAGATCTCCTACCTTGAACCCCCCTTTCTTCCGCTGTAGGTTGTACATCTAAAGGAGATCTCTCACCTTGAACCCTGCTCAACTGGCCTTACGGTCATAACGTGCCTTCATTTGGTCACTAGCTATGGTGATCTGGTCTCTGTCTAATTCATGGACAATTCTCAACCATGTGATGACTTCCTTCATCCACATACTCACAGAAACTAGTTGCAGATGTAATGTTTGGAACACTGGACGGGGGTCCAGTGTTCCAAACATTACATCCAAACACCAAATGGGTCGGTGTCTGTTTCAGAGTTTCTTGCTTTGTATGCCATGAGGAAGAACGGTACGTGGGGATCCTAATCTCGTTAATTTTTATGAACCATTTTAGAAAGATGTTCTTTCCTGGTTTTGCTATGTCGCTCCACCATTATATCTAACAATTAAGGATGAAGGGATATGGTACTTGTTTTGTGGATTCCTAATAACTGACAGATTTGCTGAAATATCTCAAAGTTATCAACGATTTTGGTGATAAAGACCTCTTCCTGATATGGAATAGCATACACCGGCCACTTATTAAAATAGCCCCTGGCAATCAGTATGTATTTTTCACTATCTGATTACCGTGAACGAACCAGCTAAATCGACAGCAATATTTTCAAAGAGAACTTCGTAGTTATATTGCTTTATTTCACTTCTAATTCTAGTCTATAATCCGTTACTGCCGCACAATTTTGCATTTGCGACTTGAGGCCTTCATATTCTTTCTTCTGAAGGCTGTCCAATAAAACTATTTTTCTACCGAATTCAGGGTCTTATTAACGGCAAGGTGTGTTCCATGTATTCTACACCTGGGAATCACTATCGACTTGCTTTACATTTGGATTTTCCAATGCTTTCTTTTACAGCCAGTCTATGATTCTAACTGAGCGACCCTACGCTTATGAAGCCTTCAGTTCCACTTCCTTGTCAGAAACATCCTTCCATTTTGAACGAGTATCTCCTTCCTTCGCTCTCAAAGTATGGCTTTGGTTCTCCAACCATCCTGAAGCTCCGTCTTAACATTATTAACGGCTTCCGTGCCATGTAGTTTCTCTACGTGAGGGCAGTGTTTGCAGTCTTCTGACTTGCTCTTCTTGTCGTTTTTTTTCATAATCATTCAATACTTGCCTCAAATCGTGTTTTCTTTCAGAATTTATTTTACATCTTGACGTCTTCCTTCTTCTTTTTCTTGACTTCTTTTTTTGCTGTTTCTCTTCCATCATTATTCTGAATTCTGTAAATGAGCTCTGCATTTCCTTTCCAGATGCCTTGCTTCTTATTGCTACAGACATATGACTGCTTTAACGTCTGATAAATATGGCAATCACGTCGGTATTTCTAGTGGAACCTTCTAGAAAGGTTTCAAAAATGCACGAAGGAGTTTTATCTGGAGTCTTAAATACTTTACACTTGAAGCATTTAATTGTCTCCACCAATTACCTAATAGAATATTCCAGAAATTTCTTGAAAAATGCACATACCTCAAACCCTCATGGGCTTTCTCGAGTAGTTGTCAAATAAGTCTAGAATATTGCACTTGGTATCACTATCTAGAGAAGACCCCCGAATGAGCCTCTTCTGTCAGAGCTGGGTAAAGTACTCTGACAAAGTGATTCAAGTACCAAATATCAAGCACTTAGTTAGAGTGCTTTAAAGCATGAAGTATTAAGCACTTTCATTTACAAAGTGCTTCAGTTACCAAGTACAGTACTAGAAAAAGTAAAGAATCAGGTACCAAGTCTCCAGAGATATAAATAAATGTCAAGTACAAAGTGCTATTGGTACAGTACTTGAAGACCTCAAAGCACTTCCAGTACTATTAAATGTACAAATATGTAAGTAACAACTCCAATCTGTTTATTATTCAATTTGTAAAAGTTCGTTTATTGAAATAAGGAATATAATACCTATAAATCAGCGGTAATATGGGATTAAAGGACAAAGGCTATATTATTTTGACACCATTCACACATTTATGACATAACGATAATGAAAAAATCGGGAAAAATAAACAGTATAAAAGAAAATGATTTATGTATTTATTATTTAGAATACTAAGTAGTGTAGGTATATAATAATATACATGGTACATATTAAAATTAAAATAAAGATTTCATATAAAAAAAAAATATCTAAAATAGTAAAACCCGTACTATACTAATAGTAATAGTGGAGCGTGGAGTAAAAATTGATTTCTTAGAAAGTGTTTGGGGAAGAAAGAACCCGCATACATTACATGAAAATAACGATTTTCGTCAAATTAACTGAGTTTTTGATATGTTGTAGTTTATAGTTCAAATCATTCTGAACAAAAAGTTCCTTTGGCAAAACTTCAAATTATGGACAGTTTTGCCGGTAACCTGGATTTATCCCTCGATACTGTACTGTATCAATGATATAGGGTGAAAATAAATTATCTATCTCATCTCAGTCTTAATTATTCTAAAACTTACCTTACAATACACAATTACAATAACAGGAATGGTGATTACTTTCCAAAGTAATTGAAGTACTAAAAAGGACTTCAATTACCTACTTTAAAAGTAACTGAAGCACTTTCGAAAGTAATTGATGCCCTCTGAAAGGCCTTTAAAGCCCGAAGTACTCGTGCAAAGTAATTCAAAGGTCAAGTACTAAATTCTCTTAAACGTAATTGATGCACCGTGCCTGATGCCCTAAAGGTGCTTTAACTACTACTAAAAGCACTTTACCAGAGTACTTTACCCAGCTCTGTCCTCTGTAGTCTCAAAAAATGTAGTAGTATCTCTAGTCCCATCTAAGGAGTCTCTTAACAGTATTTTTTAGATAATGATAGGTATATTATTTTAGTTCAGAATGATGTAGTTTATTAGTTTCGTTAGTATACTATTGTGATGAGAATTAGATCAACAATATATAAAAAGGATATTGTTCGAAAGTTATCTGTTAAATTCTCAAAATTATATTTATCCACAATTTTGAAAGTAGAAATGAAAGTCGTTACTGTTAAATACTAAATTGATGTCATGAGTTTCATAATTAATCATTGCGAGGTAAAGTTTCTGAAATATTTAAGTTATTGTAATTTTCAAGAACGCTTGTTGTTACGCTTTTGTATAAAGTCTAACATTTGCTGTGTGTAGCAGGTACGAAGAGGAAAATTAAATTATGAATAAGAGGCATGTGTACGAGTTGACGATAGACGTCGATATCACCGCGCGACACATGTGAATGTCACGTACATATAACAGCGAATAAGGAAGTGAGGTTAATAATATAATTCTGTCCCATCCCTTGTATGTCTTGATGAAACCCTGTTTGCCTATCTAGTCGCATGTTGCAAACTAAAATGTTATAGAAACAAACAGTACAGTTTAATTAAGATCCTGTAAATATCTTTGTTTAGATCTATTAATCTTATTCATTCGAATTAATTATACTGTGGCATTCAACAATGCAATTTCGGCTTCTACTTACTTGTTCCTGCTTGGATCTTCAGAGTGTACACAAAAGATTTACAGATGTAGAAATTCCTCAATTTGTCTGCTTTCGTTCACTCGATTTGCTTCTCGTTTCGTGTAATAAAATTATTCCTTATTACGAACGCGTTAAGGGATTATAACTGTACTATCCTCGTGTTTAATATAATTGTCACTTTTACGACGTTGTTCTTGTCGCATCTTGAAAATATAGTTTGAACTATTACAGACAGAAACGTTCAACGTGCCCAATTGTTTCATGTTCTTTAATATTAGTGTTACTAAAAGTAAGTATAATAGGTATATTATTTGGAGAGATAACAAAGAATAAATCTGTAACAAATAATTTTCTACTTACTACTATGGTTTGTTTATTTCTTACTTTATTTTCCTTTTATGCCAAGTTTAATTCGATCGAAACCAACTATAACATGGGGGCATCAATTAATGAATTTGAAATAAATCACCGGAGACATAGACTACAAAATTAAAATTATAAATACATATGAGCTTGTTACAAAATAATCAAATATTTACATAATTTATAATCATAAGTGATTCGAAAAATCGACTTTCATCAAAGAAGCCTAATTTTGGTTATGTCCACTAGGTCCATACGTCTACTATGCTGCACAGAATATTACAGTATATCACAAATAGTAGAGTTAGTGAGTCGGAACTTTGGCCCGATTTTGTTACAAATGAGAAACGTAACAAGACCACATCCTCCCTCCGTTTTCGAGGGTCCTGAACACGAATATGAGGGTAAAAAAAGTTTTTATTGGGGGCAATCCCTTCAAACGGCCAAAAACCAGATTTGACCGGGACATAGTAAATGGCGAAGGGTGATGTCGGAGACATGGTCATGATCATCCTTGAGAGGATGAATCTACCTTCCAGGGGGGAGGATGATAAATTATAGGTCTTCCAGTTAAAACTTTTACCCCCTTTTTCGAAGACGTTAATGACGAATAAAATACTTTTAGTCGACTTCGACGCTTCGTACGCCCTCAAATGACCCCCTTTGCGAGTATGCTTTCATTCACAATGCTCGGCAATATTTAGTTAGAGGGGAATGGATGGAGATTTAATATCAGTCGATCTATACAGGAAGGGTGACGACTAGTGACGTTTGGGGCAACTCTTAAAGGTGGATCCTACCAGCCCAGAGGGTAGGAAAGTGATTATATTCCTCTTCTTAGTTTACACATTTACCTCCCGTTCTCGAGAATGCTGATGACCAAAATAATACTTTGAGACTAGTTTGAGTCTTCCTACCCCCGTAACCGCATAACAGACATCCCTTCCGAGTGCTTTCTTTCAGTAATGCCCGGCCATGCTTATTTGGAGTGGGGTTGCTAGAAATATTACAAGTGGAATCACAACGAAGCTTTGGGAGTTTTAGGACAATTCGTATGGGTTGATTCGTTCCTACTAGGAGGTGGGGTGATCTCTTTATCTCATACTTCTAAAAGTGGTAGGTAATAAAGAAAATGCATAAACTTCACCCTTCCCGTATAGTTCACCTACTATTAAATTTCCATCAATTCTCCTCTAACTAAGTATTACTGAGGACTACTGAAAGCATACACGCGAAATTAATTGGTTTTGGTCACTTGAGGGAGGAGAAAGGATCGAGGTCGCCTTAAAGTATTTACTCGTCATTAGCATCTTTGAAAACGGGAGGGGGTACAAGTTTCAACAAGAATAGATACATCCTAACGTTTTCCCACCTCCTGGGATGGTAGATTCAACTCCCAAGAGTAGTCATGATCATGTATCTGACATTATCCTTTGCCCTTTATCATGTCTCGGTCACATCGAAGGGGTTCTCCTAAATAAAAACTTTTTTTACCCTCATATTCGTGACCAGAACCTCAAAAACGGTAGGAGGAGGTGGTCTGATTGGGTTTCTCATTTGTAACATTCGTCCGAATACTTATGTAAGAAAAGTTAGTGAGCATAGCCTGGAAAATTTTGATAATTTCAGCTGTTTTTAAAACCGTAGTTTCTATAAACACAAAACACTTGAGGCGTGACCCGCCAACCACTTTGACTTAATCGGCTGTCGATTAAAAGTTATCCGGAGCTATCCAATATTTACAAAACCAGAAGACAATCCATCAATTCTTAAAGGAGAAAACTAAAAAAACTTAGGTACTATCAAAACAAAATTGTAAATTCTGAAAACCAATCTCAAGCTGCATGGAACATCCGAATCGTAACAGAGACTATAATAATATAATAATAAAAGGATTTTAACAACATACCTGCCATCGACATCTTAGGTATAAAAATTTCAAATACTTATCAGTCTCTTTACATATTTGTCATCTACATACCACCGAGTATACCTGTTGCCGATTTTGAATATTTCTTTGAGACACTAGGTACCCTGAAGTATTTACAAAATAGCGATAATGATATAGTCATTTCGGGCGATTTTAATATCCCCAAATATGCATCGTACCTAAAAGACTAACGCCCAAATTAGAGCCTTGAATAATTTTCTAGACACTAATAATTTACCTCAATACAACTCAATATTTAATGGCAATGACAATATTCTTGATCTAGTATTACACAACAAAAACTGTGATGTATCTCAATCTCCTGATCCGTTAACTAATGAAGATTTTCATCACCCTGCTCTGATCATATCAACTGAAATAGCTACTGTTAAGAACCTTAATAATAATTTTCCAACCAATCATGATGTTAGTTATAATTTCCGCAAATGTGATTTCTCCAAATTGTATGAAAACCTTCTCAACATAGACTGGTCCTCCCTCTCTTCTTTTAATGACGTCAATGATGCATGCACTCATTTTTACAACAAACTTGACTCTGTATTTGAATCTTGTGTACCTAAGAAATCGACTTCTCGTAGCGGCAGATATCCTCCGTGGTTTAATGGCAGTATCATAAAAAAAATAGCCTTAAAGAACGTCTTGGGAGACAGTATGCAAGAACCAGTGATCCACTTATACACAATAACCTCAAAAACATCAGAAGGGAAATAAAATATGATACCAATTTAGCCTACAGAAATTTCGTGCAGAACTCTGAAGATAATATAAAAAATGATCCCAATAAATTTTGGGCTTTCATCAAAAGTAGAAAAGGGTCGGCCAGTGTATCTGAAGAGATGTTCTTTGAGGGATCTTCGCTAAACAATCCCTCTGATATACTAAATGCATTTGCCAATTATTTCGGTCAATCTTATAATGAGTCCTCATTAGATATCGAGGAACATCACATTGAGACCGATATACCTAACAATAACCCTATTGTTAGCATAAACTCTTTTAGTGAAGATGAGGTTATTCGGGCTCTAAAACGAATTAAACCCAAAATGACGACTGGTCCTGATTCCATTCCAGCTTTTTTATTAAAGGATTGCGCTATCATCTTTGCATATCCTCTAACTCTAATTTTTAACTTAATCTTAAAAAACTGCCTATTTCCTGACCTATGGAAATATTCCAAAGTATGTCCCATCTTCAAAAAGGGAAACAAACTAGATATTGAGAACTTTAGACCAATCTCTGTAATTTGTAACTTCTGTAAAGTCTTAGAAATATTACTTCATGATAGAATATATCATTCGATTAACACCAAAATCTCTATTAATTAACATGGATTTATGAAAGGACGTTCAACAACAACAAATTTATTCTGTGTAACTTAATATATTTCGGAATCCTTAGATGAACGTGGGCAGGTAGATGTCATATATACCGATTTCTCCAAAGCGTTTGATAGACTTGATCACCAGTTGTTACTTAATAAATTAGAAAAAATCGGCTTCTCATATTCTTTGCTCCTTTTGTTTAAATCTTATTTAATGAATAGGACTCAGTACGTTGCATTAAATGGGTTCAAATCGATCGAATTTGCTGCCACATATGGAGTTCCCCAGGGATTTATTCTGGGGCCCTTGTTTTTTAACATATTTATTAACGACGTAGTGAACGAAATTAATTTGCCTCACCTTTTATATGCCGACGATCTAAAAATTTTCACAGTAATTGATGAAATCGATGACTGTTTTCAACTTCAGACTTGTCTTGACAAAATAAACACCTGGTGTATAGTAAATAAATTATTCATGAATCCTAGTAAATGTAACGTAATGTCCTTTTCTTTAAAAACATCACCTTTTATTTTTGATTACAAGTGAGATAATGTCATACTTCAAAGACCTTTAACATTTCGCGACCTCGGCGTAACTTTTGATAGTAAATTATCCTTCACTGATCATAACGATACCATTGTGTCCGAAGCCTCCAAAGCCCTTGGATTCATCGTTCGTACTAGTCGAGAGTTCACTAATACTGATACTCTGAAAATTCTTTATCAATCCTTCGTCAGATCGAAACTTGAGTACGCATCGCTAATTTGGAGTTCCAGTTATGATGTTCACAAGAATAACTTGGAGGCAGTTCAACGTAGATTTCTTAAATTACTGTGGTTCAAATCCGACGGTACCTATCCAGTGATTGGTTTTCCGCAAAGTAACTTGCTTGAAAGATATTCTATGACTACTCTTGAGGATAGGCGTACGTACTTTTCTCAAGTATTTTTGTTTAAATTACTACACAATGATTTTGACGCACCCGAAATAATCAGTAAGCTTAATTTTCACGTTCCCAGATTAACCTCTCGTAATCACCAAGTTTTCTATTTACCTACGCCGCGTACCAACGTACTAAATAATTCACCTTTATATACGATTTGCAGTACTTCTAACAAATTATGTAACGACTTCGATATTTTTAATTGCAGCCTTAGTGACATAAAACAAAATGTTCTAAATTAAATAACCAGTGAGTGTCTTTGTTTTTCTTAATTTACTTTGAATCACATATGTGTATATATGTACATATAGTTTTTATATTTAAACATTTCCCATGTTATTTTTTTCTCTTTCTTCGTATCATTAGTTATTCATAGTTTGTACATTTAAGTAATTTTTTTCTTCATTTTACTTTCTTTCTATGTTGTTGTATATTATGTAATTAATGCTTTGTATGCCTTTATTCCTGTTCTGTAATTGGGTATCTTACCTGTTCAACAGTGTATGCAATAAATAAAATAAATAAATAAAAATAAAATAAAAGGATGGGGTTCGGTATGAAGACCCTAATTGTTTCACTATTTAATGATATCTTTATTAAAACACCTAAAAATATAATTGACCAAATTCCAAAATTAAATAATCTGTCGTCAAATAATAATATCATTATACAAAGCAATTCACTATTTCTTAATTCTTTTATTAAAGAGGAATTGTTAGATTTACTAACAAAACAATTAAGAATAAGAGGTCATCTGGTACAGATGATGTTCCAATACTCATAATTAAAAAGGTGGTTAATTTGATCCTTGAACCAATCCCATATCTCGTAAACCTCTCCTTTGAATTCAGAACATTTCCTGTCATCCTAAAAACTGGAAAAATTTTGCCCATTTTCAAGAAAAGTGACCCTAATTCTTTAGTAGTTCATATTTGTACTAAAATATTGTCATGGATGACATCTCAAGGGGATGTTTTGTGTTTTTTATGTTATCACGAGAGTTTGAGGAATCTGGCCTTTCGGCAGTAAATTAGCAAAAGAAGGTTAGGCGACCTCTAAATCTGCATAAAAATTACTGAAAATTTAAGTCAGGTATTTTTTGAAATTTAAAAATTTAAAAATTAAATTTTTCTTTTAAAGATCCTGATAGAAGAAGAAGACGATTGAATAACTATTTTTTTTTGAGCACCCAATCTGCATATACATGGTGTTTCATATCATTAAGGTCAAATTTTGGGAGCTTAAATCAGATTTAATTTTAAAAATAAAAGACGTGAAAGTTGTACAGTCTATGTAATGTCAATTATAAAATTATTATTATTATGAAAATTATAAAAAAAGACAAAGCAATTGCACATAATCTCGGCAATGTCATAAGAATCGACTGAATATTTTTAGAATCATTTTCTTATTTTTAAAATAACAGAATATTTCTTTACTTCTTCACATTAATTGATAGACATTATGTAAATTATTTGGTTATAATAAATAGTGTTAGTTTAATGAATAACTCCATAGATGATTCAATAAAAGTAAATATATATATTTTAAGCTTACATCTATGCTATCGACAAATTTAAGGATAAAGCCATAGCAAGTAGGTGGCCTATATTGGCGGACCAGGTAAACAATCGATTACTTTCGTTTGAGGTCGACTACCGCAAACGCACAACATATCTGGTTGACTATATTCGTATGCGGGTATCATTGGTAATATTCGAGCACAGTTTTGATGTTACTCTGTCGCAGGCAGGCTTTGTAATTATTTATCTTGATAGCAACGCTTCAGACTGAATTTTTCAATTGAAAATTGCAATACTATAAGTCCATTTTTATTCGTTTCAAAGTTACAGATCTATGGATTTCTGTAAGCAGAAAATAAGTAAAAACAAAAGTCAATAATAATTTGAGCAAAAAAATATTTTCTGTCTGTCTGTCGGTCTGTAATTTTTTTTTGCCGTTCTCCGGAACAGTTTAAGATATTGACTTGAAATTTTGTTCATATACATATTATAACGAGATCTGGCACTGAATTGCTTTTTGGATATATCCGGTGAAGGGTTGTGGGTAAATAGGGGTAAATAGAGGGAAATAAATAAAGCAATCTAGAGTACAGAAACTTGAAATTAGGTGTATGTACTAGAAGGAAATGCCTCAAAATTTTTTATAATACTTACCATCCCCCCACCACCCCCTTCACTTCAAATTTGGTATACTTATATATTATATTGACGTCAGGAACTAGATTATATTTTGGGATTATTCCGTTAAAGTGTTGGGGGTTAAATTAGGGGTAAATAGGGGAAAATAAATAAAGCAAGTTGGCAAGAGTACAGAAACTTGAAATTCGGTGTATGTACTAAAAGCCAAGGCAACAGACTTTTTTATAACATTTTTCAACCCCCACTTCCATGACTCCCTTATTAAAAGATGATAAAATTAAATTGAGATTTTCACTTAAAATTTTATACACGTATGTATTATAACGACTTCTGAAACTAGATTATATTTTGACACGATTCCGTTGAAGGAGTGGGAGTAAGTAGAAGTAAATAAAGAAAAATAAGTAAAGCAAGCTGGTAAGAGTACAGAAGCTTGGGATTTGGTGTATATACTAGAAACCAAATCATCAGATTTCTTTCTAATATTTTTCATTAAAGGGATTGATAAAATAAAATTGAGATATTCATTTGAAATTTGGTATACGTATATATTAGAATGACATCTGGAACCAGATTGTATTTTGGGATCATTCCGTTGAAGGGTTGGGGGTTAAATATACCCTTATTTAACCCTCATAGGGGTAAAGAGGTAAAGCAAGCTGGTAAGAGTACAGAAACTTGAATTTCTGTGTATGTATTAGAAGCCAAGACATCAGATTTTTTTATAATATTTTTCAACCCCCACTACTCCTACTCCATGATTAAAGGGGTTGATAAGATTGAATTGAGATGTCTACCAATGATTATATCAACACTTGCTCACATAACTTCGTAACAAATGCTATATCAACTCCAAACTTATCATTACATAGTATGGACAAAATAACTAATACAGTTTCTAAAAATCACCGCGAACGCATGTGCAAAGTAGTTTTTGGTAATATCCATATCATTAATGATAATAGAGTTAAATGGCAAGCGTGAACTTATTGTATTCAAATGACCATTTTTCAAGTTAAATTAATTTTTTTTGACTCTCCTGCACGCGGAAATCGTCTGCAGATGAGCTTCCGCTGGATTTTTTTTATTTAAAATTTCGCAAAAACTACTTTGCAAACGCTGACTGATCATTCAAAACGTTAGTTTTAAATTAAAAATATACAATTAATTTGCAATGTCGCTGCAATAGAAGAAACTTCTCTACGCTTATAATTTGTCAAACACCTATAATAATTGACCTTTAAATTAACGGACGCTAACTAATCGGTACGGAACCAGTTATGAAGGTCGTCTTAAAATGCTGGTAAATGAAGACATGCTCATGCTCAATACCATTCAGAGTTGGTTCCACGGCAAGTTGGAGCAAAGCTACTGACAAATGTAGTCTTTTTTACGTTTCCAGTTACTTTATGAATTCAATTTTGTTTACTTACTGTTCTCAAATGACTTTCTTGACCCATAACTTCGAAAAAATACGTTTTTTATATATAGAATTAAGTTTACTTTAAGCTTCCAAAAATTGAACATAACGAGACAGAATACCTTGTATATGAAATAATTACTTTTGGTGCCATTTTTCCTGCATGATTTTAACCAATATTTATTCTTTTGATGTCATTTTACTTTTTTGCATATATTCCCCTTCGTTTAGTTCAGTTGTGTTTGCATAAATTCTTTCTAAAAGTTTTTGTTTTATATATTTTTTTCTGTTTTGTGGAATTTCATACTAGATTTACCGGAGTATATACTTCCTTTCAATAAATCGTTGTGTAAATGTATCAAGTTTTTTATTAGCTTTTTATCCGGTGCCATATTTTCAGCGACACCTCTAAAAGCACAGTATATTGTATCCCAACAAAATATCACATTTTCATATGGAATTGAAGGAAATATATTCCCGATTTAAGCACGCGGAAAAATACAAGTAAATATATTGATACCGAGTTTTAGCTATAGAACAATTTATTCGAATGTCAAATAAACCTGTGGTTGTTTGCAAGGGGATATATCATGGCAAACGCTTTATAACATTATAGATTTTTTAAGTCTATTATGTTAATGTCCTTCTTGACAGTTTACGCGGCAGAATTTTACAATCTCGGATATTTTTACTGCGAGCATAAAAGCCATTAACATTGAATTAATCACAGTTAGTCAGCAAAAAAGTAAAACTCCAAACTAATCTCTGTCACAGTCAAGTTTTGCTCTTGCGTTTAAGGTAAAGTAAAATTTTAGTTTGATTGTCAAGTTAAAATATCTATTATTAATTCTTGAAAATTAATAGCACACCAAACGTAATTACCTGATTTAACTTACATATACGCAAAGATAGATATTCCGTTGATGTATATGTACAGGATCTTAAACAATCAAAAGGACATGCTGTTATGATAAATAGTTCGTTTAGGTAAACTAGAAATAACTGCGAAACAATACCTGAGAATTGTGTTTAGCTACCGGATGATTTGCGAACTATGTGCAATCTACAATCAGATCATGTTTTTTTGTATGTAGTACATTACTGCTATTATTAATTTACATGCATAATCAAATATCGACAATTTCTTAAAACTGATATTAATTTTAGTTTTATCAAAATCTAGAAGTCCAAAATAAATTTATAAAATTATATTTTGATTTCTTATTGAATTTCGTACTGTGAGTAACGAGGTGAATTTTACGTTGCCACAAGTGTAATTTAAACTAATAATATACTTCGTTATTTGCCCCGTTTACATTCGAACATATGTTAAAATCATTGTTATAGGTTTCTCCTAATTTAGATAGTTAAAACCGTGAAACAGATTTTTACTTTATATAGAAAATGTGATAAGCCTGGCCGTTAGAGGACTACTCGAGATTATTATAAAATTTGACACTGAGGGCGTTGGTAAGTCAGCCAGCGCAAATGAGTTTCATTAAAGCAGATTTGAATATAACTTTTGCCTGGTTGTATTAAAGTAATAATTTTAAAACAATTTCCGATTAAATGAATCAGAATGTAATTAATATTTTTTGACTTAGCCAAGTAAATTTCAATTTAAAGTTAAATTATTATCAATGTAGGTGTGTCCGATTTAGGACCTGTTACATTCTCGTAATTTTATCCAAATAGCTATGATTCCAAAGAATTTCCCGAGGGAAAAAGAACATAGAAGATATTTCGAGAGAAAACCAGAATGCCGGTTACCGTTTATAGTCCAGTAAGTCAGGGATTTTACCTACAAAAATTATTAACAGCAAACCGAGGTATGTAAAAAATCGGAAATTTTCCGTAGAGTTCAATGAACTATTTTTAAAACAAATGACGAACTTGCGTCCTCTTCAAAATGGCGGCCAAAGTTTTCGAAAAACCGTTTTTTGCGTTAAAAAAGAAACGTTGGCGTTGCACAAAAAAAGTTTAACAGCGCAGTTGTGTAACTTTTTAATACGGATCGAGCCGGCTCAGTCCGATCTCAGAAAATTGCAAAATAATTAGTTATTGCAAAAAAGACGTTAAAAATCGCATTTTTTTGAAATACCTGTACCTCCGTGAAGAGAAGATATTCTTTAACGAAACTCGGTGAAAGCATAGTCCAAGATATGTTGAATAAGAGCATTTTTACAGATTTGCAAAATATTGCAAATTTCTTGCAAAAATCGATTTTTTCGAAAAAGACGTGTTTTTTTCAATGTCCAATAGCTCATACAGGCCATCATATTTCTATACCGCACCCGCCCGAAAAGTTTCTCTAATAGTTGCGCTAACCTGTGCAATTATTGCGCATATCACGAAACGATCCCTAATATGCGAAAAATCGGTAAAAAAATCGATAATTTTTTTTACCCCAAAAAACCTTGAATATTTTTGAGATTTTAAATTATATTGGAATGCCATTATTGCCAATAGATAGCTGGCATTTTTATACAAATTTGCAAAAAAAATAATTACTCTCCGACCTTCTGAAGTCGAGATAATTTTTTTTTAAGAAAAAGGGATTCTTTACCGCAAAATAGGGCACTCTAAATGGATATTTATCTGTGGAACGGTTAATAAATAAAAGCTCTTTGCGGTGAGCTAATGTATGTATGTCCTGGCGGACAAACGAAGGGGACGTACTTATGCAGGATTGGGAAGCATGAAACCATATATGGATGCAGGCGCGCAGGAGAGGGTGCGCAGTGCTGGATTCAGAAACAGAAGAAACTGAGAAAGTAGAAGAAGAATAAATAAGGAGATGATGATAGAAACTTAAAAAAATGCATGGACATTGGAAAGAAGCATCTCGCAAACGCCTACACTTCCCATCCGATGATGACAGATGGAAACTTACAAGAAGCATGGAAACTTAAAAGAGGCATCTCACAAACACCTACAGTTCCCATCCTATATTCTCACCCCATGCGTCATGTGGTTCTCGCTGCTGACAACAAGCATGTCCCAAGTCCAACTCAGCGTATGCAGCCGGTCCGGCGGTATATAAAACATCCGAGATATGGTTCCGGCACGCGGTTTGGCCGTCCGTTAGGCGTGTTCGGCGGACGAAAAAGCTGCATGTTGTAACGAACCTCCAGACTGGATGCCCGGAAGTGGCAGCAATGCTCACTTTATGCTGGCAAATCAATCAATCGATCAATCAAATTCCGACCACGAGCATTGAAGCGTAAGGGAATTAATGTTTGATAAGCTGTCATTATACTAGCTACATTACTTTTTTGGCAACTTAGCTCGAGATAAAACTTAAAAGCACAAGTGATATATAAGAAGATTATTTCACTCATTAACAATAAAGCCAATGAAATGTAATTTTTGAGGTCATCAAATGAAATTGCTAGAATTAAAACAAACTCGATCTACTTTTAGCATCGCGAGTGGTCTAAGTGCCAGTGACATTTTTCAGTGATGATTTAGTTAAGGCCTATTTTTTGAGAGGATGTTGAGGGGGGTATAACTAAGTGTCATCCGTGAGGATTAGCCTGGATCCCACTCGTAAGGGGGTGGCAGAACGCCCCCATGTGTAAAAAAAATTGCATCTTTTTTATTATTTAGTTAAGGATGAAATTTCTTCCAGTACTCCTCTGATAGCCCACAAACATCGATCTAATATTGGTAGAACGATTGGTCAGTCTTAAGAGGATGGCAGAACACCCCCAACATGTCGTGGGAGCAACGAACTTTTTATTGTTTAAGTAAGCTTCATTTTTTAGTATGTTGTTGTAGCAACTATTCCAAGTATATATGCAAATTGGCAGAACAAAATGGTAGTCGTAACTACCTGGCAGAACGATTTAAATGTGCCGTATGCGCGCCGTGACTTCGTGAGTTCGGTCGCAGATTAATTTGTATTATGAGTGCTTTAAATATAAACGATAATTTTGCTCATTTATTTAGAATCTTTCTAGTAATTACAGACCTTCATTTACCTCTGAAGCTGGTATTTTAATACTCATTCGATGGATATGCGACTGGTGACTGGCTCTCCTACTAGAGCATGCATTTGTAAACTCTAAGACTATATATTTTATGACTTAATATTTTATGCTTCCTGACTAATTTGTAAATTATTATACTCTTCGCAAATACAAAGCGAAGAGTATATTGAATTCGATCGGCACATTTCCAAAACCGGTAACATTTGTAGAAAAAGAAATCATGCCACTGTCTTGACGATCAAATTTTAAATCAGATTTCAGAATGATCATCAGTCTGTCTGTTCTACTGTTTCTGTGTCTGTCTGTATGTCTGCCCGCACGTCACGTTTCCTGTAAAAGTGATAGTTTAAGAATGAAAAGTTCAATTGTATTTAAACTTAGACAGTTAGCTACAGGAAGAACTCTATTGTTTGAACAATAAATAAAAAAAAATAATTATTATTTTTTTTAGATCCATTTTTTAAGTTTTGTGATTAAACAGAGCGTGTCTAAATCTAATATTATTTGCAAAAATACTACGAAGAACATCCTATACAATGTGCAACAATTATAAGAAAGTGCATCAAATCGACGAAGAGTGTATTTGTTAGCTTGTTTAGCCTCATATGCATTATCGGAACTTTGGGAAGAGAACAACTGAACTCCTTCCGCATACAAACACAGACCATGCAACAAGGGGATAACACAAGCCGTCTTACATTTTGTGTATGTACTATCAATCAGATCAACCATTCACAGAACGTTGTTTACTGACAAGGCACAATTGAGATGGAATAAATAATTCAAGCAATGCGCAATGTCTACGTGTGGACTGAGGAGCCTGTATGCAATACCGGATGGTCATTCTCAACATAAATTTTCAGTAAATGTCTGGTGTGGAATTATCAATGACCGCTTAATAGGCCCACATTATTGTTATACCTATGCCCTCGTTTACCCTATTGCTTTATTATTGTTGGAACTGAGAGAATGTATAACTTAGTTTCATGCAAATATTCGTAATACTGACATAACCTTAAGTACTGTTTATTCCTTGATATTTTCACGTTACTGTTCACTTGGGAGCGCTTCAGATTTATCTGAACTGTACTGTACTAGAATATTCTCCAACATTCTAAATTTTTCCTCTGGAAGGAATTTTGAATTTTCTAGCACAGAAACCTTAAACGATTTTCTAGAAAAGTCATAGTACTAGCGTTTCAGAGATGGCGCAGAGGTAACACATTACAGATTTCCATAAAACGAATACTCATCAAGGTGTGGAGACATTCTAATTGTTACATCACTACTTGGCCCTAGAAAAATTAACAATGATATCACCGGTTAAGGTGATAACCAAAGACAATTCAACCAACACACAAGTAGTGACGGCGAACGGCTAGCTGATCTGGTGCGTGGCTAGGATTTCGTGGGTTCAATTAATATATATTTTTTTAAATCAGCCAGAGGTTGAACCAATATTTTTGTGATATTTTACTAAGCTAGTTTGTTCCAACACTCAGAGGTAGCTTAAAATGATGTAAATTTTATGAGCGCCATCCACAGAAAAATTTAAGAGTTACTGCTACCCCTGTGATGGTGAAACCAACCGATGTGGAAAGATTTGATCTTATGGCGGACAGACAAACAGAAAAAATGAAAAATTTTATTTTACGATAAAATATACTTATTTATTAATAACTTTAAAAAAATCAACAGCATATGAAATAGTCAAGGAATTCAATCAATATAAAAATATAAGATAATGTAACCTCTTATCAAATAAAAATATTAAGTAATATTACCACAATTTTCAGAAGAAAATATTTATAGCTTAATTAACTTATAATTAATGGAAGAGAAATACTTTGATCAATAAAAGTTATACATAGAATATTACACAAAAAAAATCAAGGAAATTCTCAGAATCTCACCAATCCTCCTCACGGTGGATAGATAGTGGATGAGGGCTCCTGGTGAGTTCTGGTAGCTTTTCCTAACAGCCTCTCCGAACACAGACGGCCCCTCGACGTGGTTTGACGTCTTGCTAACCTGTGTAACGCTAGGGTTTTGCTGTTGGTTTGGACTGACTGGACTAAACGGGACTTGACTAAACGAAATTTCACTAGGCTATGTTGAACTTGACTAAACTATGTTTGACTGGACTATCCGTCTCATGAAATCTAGCAGGCATTTAACCATCAAACGAAAGAAGTGATTTTCCTTATGTAAATTATTTCGGTAAATTATTTCGGTAGATTATTGGTGTAAACTATGTGGAAAAATTATGTAGATAAATTATTTAGGTAATTTATGTAGAAAAATTATTTACGTAAATTATATATGTAAATTATTTAGGTAAATTATTTGTAAATTATTTGGCAGCAAAACTCTACGTTTGGGAAGAAGAAAGAATATTATCAGCATGTGTTTCAGAATTATGGTTATGTTTAGTTAGCAGAAACGAAAAATATAGCTGAAGGCCGTTAAATACTAATGAGAAGAATCGATTAAATAAATGTAATTTTTTATTAGATAGATCACTAAGAGAAAGTTTGATAAAAGCAGAAGTGACACAACTCGTGACTGAATGATTATCAAAAACTTTAAGTCTTAGTATATGCTGCTACAGAATTTGCTACAGAAATGGCCAATTCTGCTATCAGCCAGCTAATAAAAGTGATATCCCCTCTCAAGTCTTAATTAACATATTACCATACTATAAACTAAAAATTACTAAGAATTTGGGTCCGCGTTGTTCTATGCAACCCACAATACTTCCTGCAGTATATTTGGTTTAACCAATAATTAAGAAACAGGCGCTGTGAAATACAGATATATCTACTATTCGATCGAAGCCTCTGTGTTCTACGAGAGCTGTTAGCAAAAACTGGAATACAAAAAGAGTTAAGTGGTTGAAACGTGAAAATATAATAAATGTGTACATTCCTAAATTTAAACAGATTACCTACGATAATTTAATGTCTGGCGTTTTAGTTATTAGAGTATGATAAAAACCTGTACATATTTCTCAAAAATTAATTTTGTTTACAAGAATTTAATAAAATTACTTAAAGTTGCCAGATGTACGCAACATAATAATGAAAGCAGTGAGTGGCCTGTCATCCCTGCTACTTATTTCAGGCTACCAGTACCTAGGGGCGTAAATGCGTACCAATATTTTGTTCGTACTTAAACTGATTTCAGTTCTCTTTTTTTTTAATAATCTAGCAATGCAACTTGTACGCGCAATTAAGTCGTCCGATACATAGAATAAGTTGCCTATTGAAAACTAGAAAGTAGATATTTTCAGCAGCTTTGAATTATTTCTTGTATCATATTTAAACCACAATATCTTCCATTTTATCCATTGCAAATTGGCAAGGGATTCATTTGCTCTCATTTTACTCAAAAATTATCACGTAGCAAAAGTATATAGAGTTTTTTGATGTAATTCTTAAGGTTCTCTCCACACAAAAGATGAATCTTCTGGTTGTTGTTGGTTAATGATTTTTAGACGCAGACGTTGTTCTATATTTTAATTGCCTTCTTTTATAAATAAATAGATATTCTTGAAATAAATAATTTGCATTAAAATTCTATTTCTGTGTTTATTTGTAAATATTTTATGCGAAATAAAAATAAATTATTCCCTCATTATTACCATGCTGCGAGTTGGTTACAATAAATTATTTATAACTCTGGTCCTTGTTGGATATCATCATGCATTAGATATAGAATAAATAGATATTCTTGAAATAAATAATTTGCATTAAAATTCTATTTCTGTGTTTATTTGTAAACATTTTATGCGAAATAAAAATAAATCATTCCCTCATTATTACCATGCTGCGAGTTGGTTACAATAAATTATTTATAACTCTGGTCCTTGTTGGATATCATCATGCATTATTCTAAGTGGTTAGGTTTTAATATGTCACTTTTCATTTTCTCTGAACATTTTCCACGAATAACCTATACATTTTATTATTTTAAAAGTAGTAATATTTTTATATAATACTACCACGAAGGTTAATACGGGGTAGTTCTGAAAAATTGTATATTAGTAAAAGTTAAAGAAGCTGAAAAGAAGTCGTTTGATAATACTTTTTCATTATACCTCTCTGAAAACACTATTTTTACATACCAATTCAGCGCACGGAAAATGGGATTTTCCTGTGTGCTAATGATATTAGCTGCCTACTTGCTAGTCACAATAAAATATATGCTATTGAAAGTTCCTTAGTAACAGCAAACAATGATTGTTTAGTTTCCTTAGCAACGCAAACAATGCTTGTATTGTGACAGGTTTTCAGATGTTTATTCAAAATATTTTTAAAATTATTTCTCCAGAAGAAGAAATATTACTTGAAGCCGCAAAAGTAAGTGCAGAGTTACTGACCAGGAAGTTTCGTGAGAGATATGAAAATGAGCACCGTCTATTTTGCAAGTGGCGCCAGCCAATAAAAGTTAACATAGTAAGTGATGATACTCTTCTCGTATATTTGTCCGAAAAATTCAAATCAATTAAAGCTTCAACTTTATGGAAAAGGTGTCTAGCAGTGAAAGAAAATATAAATGCTAGTAATTTGCCGAAAACTACTGCATTTCTAAAAAGACAAAATGTTGGTTACATACCCAAAAAGTCCAAAATATTAACTGCAGACCAAGTCACCAAATTCATACTTGAAGCACCAGATGAGAGGTGGTTATTAACTAAAGTAATTTTAATACTTGTTATTTACGGTGGATGCTGAAGAATTACTTGATTCGTTTATCTTTGAAAGACGTGGAAGATACAGGCCGTTTTTTGGTGGTATTTCTTCGAGATGACAAAAATCACAAACCAAGAAATTTTACAATTACAAAGCAAGGATTTTCCTTTGATCCATGCAGTTTTCATCGTAAATATATTAATCCAAAACCTACAAATATGGATTGTAGAAGGTACTTATTGCATATGGCAATGGTAGATGTTATGCTCAACAGGTAGGTTGTCATACTATATGTGGTACAACAAAACATATTGCTGACTATCCGAACCTAAAAAATCCTAATAAATACACTGGACACGGCTTATGACGATTTTCAGCAACTATGTTGGTCGAAGGAGGAGGGGATTTGCTTACTCTGAAAAGACATGGAGGTTGGCATTCCTCGACTGTGGCTGAAGGCTACATCAAAGAATCGGTAAGCAGAAAAATTGAAATTTCTCGTGAATTGCTTAGTCATTCAAGAATAGGAAACACAACATCAACACCACAAAACATTTTAATTGGGGAAAACCAAGAAATGAATTCTAATATAGTACCTTCAGCTACAATTCTAAAAAATGAAGGGCCTGTTAAAGAATTGCATATTTACAATAACACAAATGTTTCATTTAGTAAAAATTAAAGATATAGCTTTTGTTCGTTCATTAAAAGTAAAGTTTTTAAAAATGTGGACCTGCTTGCCTTATTTCTTGTTTTCAGAGAGGTATAATGAAAAATATCGTTATTACACATCCATAAATGCATTTCCCGTGTTTGCATGACTTGTCACGCTCGCACAGGAAAAGCCTATTTTCTAGACTCCTAATGAAATATACTATTTTTTGTCTACTAGGGAATACAAGGAACCATTCTCTTAAATAACATGCAAAATCAATTCATTCATATTGAACTGATAGTTATTTAGAAAACCTGATATGCCGAATCTTATTTTTGTACCTAACAATGAACATATATTTAAATATTTTTGTGGCAATAAATGCTCTTTATAAAGTTTGAGAATATTCAATGTAAGAATCAAAATCGTGCAGCGTTATGTCAATGAGGGTTTACTAAATGCAATGCAATGCAAAAAAAGGAATGAAGTTTGTTAAAGAGATAATGATGCTATTACTAAAAAAAAATATAATTTCAGATAATAATCGGCAATATACCTCAAATCTAAAAAAAAACCGCTGCCTAAGGAATCACTACTTCCACATCCAGATTTCTCGTTCAAGTCGCTTTGAAAAATATTACAAAGAATTCTGTGACCTTGGTTTCTAGTATATACACCAAATTCGAAGTTTCTGTTCTCTTGCCAGCTTGCTTTACTTATTTCTCTCTTTTCCCCCCACTACTTCAACGGAATCATGTCAAAATATAATCTAGTTTCAGATGTTGTTATAATACATATGTGTACCTAATTTCACGTGAAGTTCTCAATTTAATTTTACCAACTCTTTTAATAAGGGAGTGGGGTGGTGGGGGGATGCAAAATATTATTTAAAAAAACCTGAGGCCTTCGCTTCTAGTATATGCACCAAATCCCAAATTTCTGTACTCTTACCAGCTTGCTTTAATTATTTTCCCTTATTTACCACTATTTAACCCACAACCCTTCAACAGAACCATTTCAAAAGATATTTTAGTTCCAGATGTCGTTATAATATATACGTGTACCAAGTTTCAAGTCAATATCCCATTTTTATTTTATCAACCCCTTTAATAATGGAGTAGAGGTGGTGGAGAGTTAAAAAATATTATGAAAAACTCTGATGCCTTGGCTTCTAGTACATATACTGAATTTCAAATTTCTGTACTCTTACCAGCTTGCTTTATTTATTTCCCCTATTTACCCCTAATTTAACCTCCAACCCTTCAATGGAATAATCCCAAAATATAATTTAGTTCTTGATGTCAATAAAATATATACGTATACCAAATTTCAAGTGACTATCTCAACTTTTGTATCAACCACTTTAACAATGGAGTGGGGGGCTGGGAGGGGGGACGGAAAATTTTATAAAAAATGTTGAGGCCTTGGCTTCTAGTACATACACCAAATTTCAAGTTTCTGTACTCTTACCAGCTTGCTTTACTTATTTCCCCCTATTTTCTGCTATTTACGCCTCTATCCCTCACCGAATATGTTCAAAAAATAATCCAGTTCCAGATCTCCTTATATTATATATGCATGCAAAATTTCAAGTCAACATCTTAAACCGTTCCCGAGAAAACATGCGAACAAGAAAAGTTACAGACAGACAGACAGACAGACCCACAGACAGACAGACATTTTTTTTCGCCCAAATTTAAAATCTCGACGTTCCATGACATTCTAAACTTATTTCAAGAAAAACAATTTTTATTTTTTTTTAAGATTACTGTACTTTCAATCCACTACGAAGATGTGGAAGTAATAAAACAGAATATAAATAAAAAATTTGGAGTTTATTTCGTCTTTCGCAAACTTAATTGAGAGACATTTTTTTTTTTTTTTTTTTCCAGGGCTCGTCTGTTAATAGAAAACTCCGAGGGCACTGCAGCCTCCTGGGCTTATTGTGCTCTCCCTGCCATGCTTCACTCCGCCCACTCCAGTACCCCTGTACCTCTAATCAGATGATACAGGTCTATGGTCGGACGGGTGCTGATAAGTTCCGGGTCTGTTCGTGTTTGCCCGTAGATGCCATATCTTCTGCGAGCCAATGCCTCGCAGTAAAAAATGATGTGGTCGACCGTTTCCGGCTCCTTGCTGCATAGCCTGCAGTCTAGGTTGCCGTCGAATTTGCCGATTGTATTCAGGTACTTCTTTACAGGAAAGTGTCCCGTCAGAAGTCCTGTTATTAGTCTTAACTGCGTCCTGTTCATTGTGAGCAGTTCTGCAGTTTGTTTTGCACATGGACCTTTAATAAGTGTTTTTCCATGTCGATTTCCTGGAATGTTCCTCCAGTGATTCTTGTGTTTACTCTTGACCCAGTCTTTAATCACCCCTCTGGCTGAGCTTTTAGAAATGCCCAGCACGGGTTCTGGGCCATAGAATATGTTAGCTGCCCCTTGTTTAGCAAGTTCATCAGCTTTTTCATTGCCGTCAATTCTGGAATGTCCTGGCACCCAGAGTAGTTTGACTCTGTTCTGCTCGCCCAGAATTTTCAGCTCTTCATGGCAGTCCCATACCAGTCGGGATGACACTCTGTTAGAGGCTAGTGCTCTAAGTGCTGCCTGACTGTCTGATGCAATGGAGATCTGCTGATTCACATATTGTCGGTTTGCATTCTCGCGTACACATTCGAGTATAGCCAGAATTTCTGACTGGAATACAGTGGCGTGTTGCCCAAGGGAAAGACTTATACTTGCCCTGGGTCTTTCACCATGTATTCCAGCTCCAGCTCCTGTGTTTGTCCTAGACCCGTCAGTATACCAGGTTAGGCCCTTTCGTAGTATGTCAGGAGCTTCTGTTGACCAGTCCTTCCTATCTCCAATGGTGATATTGAAGGGCTTGTTAAAGGTGATTTTTGGTACCATGTAGTCTGACCTCATATTCAATAGAGGGTCTTCTACAGTGTTTATTATCCTCAAATGTCCTCCCGATCTTAGATTCGGGGTATTTGAGTTTTGCAGCCTATATGCCCCCATTCTGGCCTCTCCCTGGATCACTATGCTAAGTGGGGGGAGGTTTAATAGGGTCTCCAAGGCTGCCGTGGGGGTGCTCTTCATAGCACCTGTGATTCCTAAGCAGGCCAGTCTTTGTACCCGGCTCAGCTTATTCGCCGCAGTAGTCTGAGTTGTCTTTGACCACCAGACTAGAGCAGAGTACGTAATGGTGGGTCTTACAACACTAGTGTAAAGCCAATGCAATACACTAGGCCTGAGCCCCCATGTTTTGCCATATGATCGCCTGCAGGTTGCCAATGTGGCTACCGACCTATGTATTATCCTGTCTAGGTGTTGGTTCCAGGTAAGCTTGGAGTCTATAGTGACTCCAAGGTATTTAACCTCTCCCGACATCTGCAGTTGTGTGTTTTGAAGAACTAAAGGACCTAGGCCCTCCAGACTTCTCCTTCTGGTAAATGGGACGATGTGGGTTTTTGAAGGGCTGACTTTCAGCCCTTCATCATCGGTCCATTTTTTAACCATATTCAGTGCCATCTGTAATCGATCCCTGACTGTGGTGTTAAACTTTCCCCTAACTATGATGACTATGTCGTCAGCATATCCTTGAGCTTCGAATCCCTCAACTGTGAGCTTCTGTAGTAGGCTGTCAACTACAAGATTCCATAGCAGAGGGGACAGAA
This sequence comes from Stenurella melanura, assembly GCA_963583905.1. Lineage (NCBI taxonomy): Eukaryota > Metazoa > Arthropoda > Insecta > Coleoptera > Cerambycidae > Stenurella > Stenurella melanura. The sequence goes on from OY757314.1 coordinate 47,463,662, forward strand.
CACCCCCCTGCGGGCAGCCTCCTGCAACTGACGCGCCTAGGTTTTCACCCATCATAGTGGTGAATACCATCCTGCCTCTGAGCATGCCATCGATCCACCTGCAGCAGGTGTCCTCGATGCCACGTTCTCTTGCAGTTCTAATGATGGAGTTAAAGGAGGTGTTATCAAATGCTCCCTCTATGTCGAGGAAAGCACCCAGTGCCACCTCCTTATGTTCCAGAACCTTCTCCACCTTCTGAATTAGGTGGTGAAGTGCTGTTTCTGTAGACATGCCTGCTCTGTATGCAAATTGGCTCTGATGTAATGGACTTCTAACCAGAACATCATCCCTAATATGCCTGTCGAGCATTTTTTCCATCGTCTTAAGTTGAAATGACATAAGACTGATGGGTCTTAGGGACTTGGCTAGGGTGTACGAGTTCCGCCCTGCCTTTGGTATAAATACCACCCTAACTGGTTTCCACCTCATTGGTATGTATCCCAGCGCTAGGCTGGCTCTGTAGAGTGTGCAGAGCTTAGATGCCAACAGGTCTATACCCTGTTGAAGCATTATTGGCAGAATTCCGTCCGGACCCGGAGATTTGTAGGGCTCAAATGAGTTTATTGCCCATTTGATTTTGGATTGATCTATCACTTTTTTGGTTACTGACCAGTCTGTCCTGGTGGCCCTGATTCCAGTTGTCACCAGTCCTGTTCTTAGCCACTCCTCAAGTGATTGTTCAATAATGTTAGATCCAGGAAAGTGCACACGGAGCAGTTCCTCCATGGTTTCTTTTCCTGTCTTGGTGTATTCTCCTGTCTCCGTTAGGAGGGAGTTTATTGAGCAATGATTGTCCTGCGAGAGAATTTTCTGGAGTCTGGCACTTTCCGGGATACTGTCAATACTCTCGCAGTGTCTCCTCCAGGATTCTCTCTTGGCCCTTCTCAGTGCTTGGTTGTACTCAGTCAAAGAGGTCCTGTATTCATCCCAGTTGGCTGATCTTTTTGCGATATTGAATTTTCTTCTCACTTCTTTCCTCATGTTGCTAAGTTCATTGTTCCACCAGGGCACATTCCTGGTGGATTTCCTTACCACTAGAGGGCAGTTGTCCTCATATGCAGAGATAATTGCGTTCTGTATTTGTTCCGCAGCCATCTCTACATCCTCTTCTTTGCTAATGTTCGTCTTTATCCTCTCAAGTTCCCGGGCGAGGTCTGTTTTATATCCTTCCCAGTCCGTCTTGCGGGGATTACGATACATTTCAGTTACACGGTCCAGTCCCGTTATGTTAAATCGAATGTGTCTGTGGTCTGAGCAGCTCTCTTCCTCAGACACATGCCAGTTGTTGACTAGGTTACACGCGTGCGTTGTTCCTATTGTTATATCTATAACTTCTTGCCTTTGTCTAGTTACAAAGGTCGGAGTATTGCCTACATTTGCTATGTCTAAATTGTATTCCATAATAAATTCAAAAAGTGACTCACCTCTTAAGTTGGTGTTGGTGCTCCCCCAGACTGTGTGATGCGCGTTTGCATCGCACCCGATGATGACCTGAGATCCTCTTCCTCTGCAGCTCCTCACCAGTTCCTCCACGGCCTTGGTTGGTGGTGGCTCAGGGTCGTCATATGGAAGGTACGCAGAGCCCAGAATTAACTCTCTCGGCATACCTCCACATGATCCTCTGATTTTGACTGCCACTAAATCCCTGGAACAGAAATTGGTTAGTGACATTACTGCTTGCTTACCTTTAACAAGAATACACGCTCTGGGAGTCTCAGTGGATCTACTGTAGATGAGTTCTCCACCGACCTCCTTCAAGCCTCTTACCTGACCCTTGTAGACCCAGGGTTCCTGGATCAGTGCAACATCACACCCCTGCATGACCTTAGCAAGGACCGACATTGCCGCCTTGCTATGGTGCAGGTTTACTTGCACCACCTTCATCCGGGGTGTTGGTTTTCTCTTTTAGTTTTTTAAAAGAGACTCTTCCTAAGGAGTAGTAGGCCTTGAAGTCCATTCCTTCAAGTGCCTTCAACGACCTTTCGTCGATGGAGTAGGCCAGCGTTTGCCCCTTCTCCTCGACTTTGCGGCTCATCAAGGACCATTGTTCCGTGCTCAGGTCTTCGTTTTGTTTCCTGAGCCGGTCTCTGACCCTTGGTTCGTCTACTGTCTCGGGGATGTAGACGAGGACCTTCGGTCGCTTGGGAAGGTCTTTGGTGTCCACCACAGTGATGGACACCCCCTCCCCAAGCTCCTTCATCCCTCGTACTGCCTCCACGAGCCAGTTTTCGGTGGGGGGGTCTGCACAAACTACATTGAGGATCCCCCCCTCATATTTTGGAAACCGCTGGAACTTCGGGCCCGCCACCCCGCGAGGGATGACGTCCAATGCTTCCACCAGTTTGGACTGAATCAGGTCTGCTTGTTCCTGATTCAGCAGGATGTCAGGATGGTTGACATTAATGACAGATATCCTGATACCTGTCATGGCATCCCTAAAAGAGACAGACGGCGCCGTGGCGCTCCTGACTCTCTTAGGATGAGGTTTGGTAGGGGAGTTGGAGTCCGGTCTAGGCCTCTTGGATGTGCCTGCCAGTTCGACCTCCCTGCCTTTTTTTGGCTGCGGTTGGTTGCGTGGTCGTGGTCTCTCGACCGTCCACGTACCTGCAGCCATCTTTGCCTCCTTCGCGAGCTTCCGTCTTTGGGCTCCCGAAGGACGCTTTGTTTTTAAGCCACCCGCCATTGTCAAGTCTGCCTGGGCTACTTGATTGGTGCTGGCTTTGTTGTTACCAGTGCAGTCCATTACTTCCTGCACTGTTGTTTGTTTCGAGGGGCCGCTCCTTGGGGAGACCCCCTCCTGCTTGGAAGGACCACTCCCTAGAGAGATCCCTTCCTGTACGGAAGGGCCACTCTCCAGGGAGATCCCTTCCCTTGCAGAAGGACCACTCCCCAAGGAGATCCCCTCTGTTTTTTTTGTTTTAGATTTTTTATGGTCCATAATTGATCCCACGAGTAAGGGGGAAAGGGTGGTCGCCACGCACGGAGCCCCCTGCGTACGTGGAAGGCATTTATAAAACGGGGTGCGCCCTGTGCCCCGAGGTTTGTCGCTAGTGGCCGAACATCCCTCCGACCATGCATCCCTTCGGCGCGCACAATACCTTGGGATTGGGTAAGTTTTTATAGTGGTACTTCATCCACATGGTCCGGGCAATGAAGCCAAGGCCCCCGTGCCCCCTGGAGACACGTACCCCTGACCTTGGCCAGAGGGTCGTTGCACCTCCAGACGGTTTACGGTGTGAGTCGTGAGCTGGTCCGCGGCGTGGCTTTAGTCAGGATGGACTGGGTTATTAGCCCTGTCTCCCGACGGTATGGCCAGCGCTAGCCCTACTCCTTGCGAAGTCTGGCCGTTCTCCTATCCGCCACCTGGAGACGCGCCTGGTCAGGTAGCTCAACCCCCAACCAAGAAGGTTGGTGCCAGGAATTGAGAGACATACTGTATATTCATATTGGCACTTTAGTGGAATTAACAAAGTATTAAATAGTTTCTATCAAAACTTACTTTTTCACATATATATTTGTTATAGAAGACAAGTGATATTATCTGCTAAAATGTTGGAAAATCTGCACTAAAAATATTGTTATTTATGTTTAAAATGGAAATAGAGAAATCCGCATCCATTTGAATTCATTATGAGACACATAATATGTCGGTATTACAGTAGTTATGTGACACTATGTACACATTTATAATTATAAAATAGAGTATGTGTAATTTAAATTGATTAAAATAAAATAGCTTATTATACTAAACTATATAAATTTGATTATATGTGTGCGATGTACATATATTTGTAATTCCTATGAAATATTGGATTAATCGTTATCTGGATTCATTTGAATATCTGCATTTTATAGATTAATGTTCAATTACGATTACAGAAAACCATTTAAATTCATAAACTAACAACACAAATAACAATATTAATTAGTAAGACAACCACAATTAATTAATACGCTCAGCTGAATTTTGTTACAATTTTAACCGCAATATTATATTCCCATGACAGAAATATGAATAAATATGGCTAATATCACACCAAATATACCTATTTAAAAATAAATATTGTAATATTTATTACATATTTCATTTAATTAAATGACTAAATTGTACAATAATGTTTAACAGTCGGCAGTCCAATATAAAGGTTCTCGTCTAAATAAAAAATGACGGTCTTTAAGAAATATGAAATAAAAGGGTAATCACTAGAATATTGAGACTTATTACCTAATATTGATTATGAGGTCAGTTATACTTGTCTCCGTCTGTTTAGTGCAAATAAAAAAGGCCATGAAATCCGGCCATTAAAATATCAATGCCGGTACAATCACTACTGATAACGGTACTACATAGACGTACTTCAATTTTTGCATATTAAAATGAAGAGGTAATCGAGATTTAAAATAGTTTTGCTTTGGGTAGAGACTTAATGGCGTTTCTGCCGCAGCCTCGTATGGCTTTTTCTTTGGCTTGTTTCCATGTATTACCCGTGAAAATAACTGCAGTGTCATCTGCGTATGATATAATTTTGCCCTTAGTTTTAATACTCAACAGTGAGTTTATATATGTAATAAATAGTACTGATCCTAATATAGTACCTTGGGGTACACCGACTTTTATTTTTTTGAGGATTGCTAGGAGTATTGTTTAGTTATAGAACTTGGTCACGATCACTTAAATAGTTTTAAAAAATATCTAGTACCAAACTTCGAGCGCCATAACTAATGTGATAAAACATCAAGAAGTGTTTGGTGGGGTACCGTATCAAATGCCTTTGCCAGGTCAGTAAAAATTGCTATGCTTTTTTTTTATCATTATTTAGGCTATTTGTAATCTGAGGTAAGGAAATACACGGCGTCGGTTGTGCTTACATTTTCAGTAAATCCAAATTGATTGCTATCGAGGATGTTACTAGTCTTGAAAAAAATGTCTTAGTTTGTCTTTAAGACACTTCTCTAGAATTTTTGCAAAATTATTAATCAGGCTAATAGGGTGATAGTTTTGTATTTTATTCTTTGAGTCCTCTTTGAAAATAGGTGTCACCATAGATTGTTTAAAATATATGTACATAACTCGTTTTAAAGATTAAGTTTTAAAGATTAAGTTGATAATATGTGTTATGAGCTGAGTGATATTAGTGTGTGCCAATTTAATGATTTTTGTTGAGATGCCATCATTTTTTAGAGAAGAAATGTGGTTTATAATTTCATATTCGGTGGCTGGTTTTAGAAACATAGGAGGTGTACAATAATTATTAAGGTTAATAGGATTATGGAGCATGTCTATTTTCTTTTCCATTTCAGAACCAATATTAATAAAATAACACAGCCCCACAAAGAAAAAAAAATATTTGGAACTGCTACCGAGACAAGTGCATCCCTATGTAATTTTCGACGCTGAATCCGAATCCGGGATCAAAAAAAATCGTACACCCCAAAATCAACCCCTAGCTCTAAAAAACACTCTCTAAACAGGGTAAAAATTACTTAACGCTTCACGAATAGTCTTAAATCTCAAAAAATCGAATTAAATATAAACATTCAAGTATATAATGCATAAATGCAGAGTTAACACTATTTTCCATTGAAAATCACCCCCATGAATGGGTGAAAACTACCCCTCACATAACAGGAATTTAAAAAAACTGCAGTGATTGCAAAAAAGCTTACGATGCCCAGTTATTTTAGAAACAGTACATAACTGCATTAGTCTCGATGCGATTCTTAAAATCTACCCCCATGGAGTGGCGGAAGCCACCCCTATATCGGGGAAAAAATGTTGTCATCGTGATTTCTATTCTAATCGATGCTAAAATTGAGTAAAAATATGCAGCACTGCAGTTTGGAGGTGAATACTTGCATTGCACCAAAGTCATTCAGTGACATCCCCATGAGAGGGTGAAAATTACTCCTCACATAACAAAAAAATCAAAAATTAGTTGCAGTATCTTTTAGAAAAGCTCAATACATCTGCATGTTCTTATTTAAGAAGAATCTTTGACAACGTACCCATATTATGAAGTAGCAAAAATTTACCAGTAGTCTTAACCCAATTAAATTTATTCTTTCTTTTTGTAATATCTTTTGGATTTGTTTTCGATTGATCTTCTGACCGACTGCCGTTTATGCTTTTCAGGCGTCTCTCTTTTTAAGGACCAACAGTAATCTGCCATCATATGTTCGTCCCATCTTCCTTGGTACCTTTTTCCATTTCTGATATATCTTGGTGAAAGCATTCATTCTGCTCTTCACTGTAGTCGCAATTTTCTGGGAAATAATCAAGATGGAAATCGAGAAAATGAAGTTTCATGCTCATATTGCACCCTAGAGATTTGAAATTTTTAATCACTTTATCAATTTAAATTTAGGGGTGATTTCGGCCATTCTATGGGGGTATTTTTTGAGCGTCGCATCGAAACTAATGCAGTTACATACTGTTTCTAAAATAACTGGGCATCGTAAGCTTTTTTCTCAATCACTGCAGATTTTTTAAATTTCCTGTTGTGTGAGGGGTAGTTTTCACCCACTCATGGGGGTGATTTCAATGGAAAGTAATGTTAATTCTGTATTATGCGTTATATACTTGAATATTTATATTTATCGATTTATTGAAATTTAAGACTATGCGTGGAGCGTTAAGTCATTTTGACCCGGGAGTATTTTTTAGCGGTAGGGATTGATTTTGGGGGTGTACGATTTTTTTTGACCTCGGATTCGGATTCAGCGTCGAAAATTACATAGGGATACAGTTGTCTCGGTAGCAGTTCCAATTTTTTTTTGAGGGGCTGTGTAATCATTACAGTAATTAGCCACCTCTGTGTTATTTTGAAATTCACCGCTGTTTTCGTTAATGATTTTAAGATTTGTATTTTTAGTTTTTTCATTAGTGGCATCAGATATTATTTAGTACATTTTTTTAATATTATTTTTATTACTCTCAATTTGTAATTTGTAACAGTTGTACTTTTGTCTTTTTATTAATATATTTAATCGGTTTCTATACCATTTGTTGTGTTGTTCTAGTTCGAAGTTGTGGTTTTTCCGTATTTTTTTTTAAATTGTCTCTATTTTTTATTGAGGTTATTAAACCTGTTGTTATCCATTCCTTTTTTTGTTTGGTATGTTTTATTTTTGTCTTTTTTGTTTTGGAATTATTTAGGATGCGCTGAAAAATTGAAATGTTGCCTGCTCAGTTTAAAACCTCAGACCAGTCCTGAGAAGAGATTTTGTTTTTAAATAATCTATGATCTAATATTTCATAGGTGCTACTTTATTTTCATGAGCGTTATTTGCAAATTATTCACAGTTAATTTTTAGCATTATTGGAAAATGATCTGTTATATCCGTATCTAATATAAAAGACTTCAATTTTATGTTATCTAGATTAATTTTTTTCCTGACAAATAAATGATCTATACAAGATTCTGTTTCAGAGGTCACCCTTGTGGGAGAGTTTATATACGAAATAAACCCATATTGCCCCATTAAAAAAAAGTACTCGTTTACAATATTATTCTCATTACTTTCTATGTTTATGCTTATATCCCCTGTAAAAGTTTCAATATTTTGTGACAATTTTTGCTCAAATAATTCTCTTAAGTCCTCTATAAATAATATTTATGTAATGTTCTGAGCTTTATAAGCAGTTGTGATACTGAATGATATATTGCAAAGATTAAAAGTGATTCTGGTAATAGTTGCTTGGGAAGACGTCAATTTTTTATGGTTTACAATAACATTCAATTCAAATTTTATCAGTGTTACGATGCCATCATTTTTGTTAAAATCACCATTATTATAACAAGTTGTATAACCCGGTATGTTAAACTGGTCAAATGATAATAGTTGGAAGCATTCACTTAATATTATTATATCGCAATAATAAAGTTGGTAGGCTTCTACCAGTAAAACTAGATGATCAAAGTTCTCTTTGATACTTTTAATATTAAGGTCTATAATATTTAATATTTTGTCTTTTAGTACAACTTGTTTTTTTAAAATCACATCGTTTACTAATTTATAATAAACATCTTCTCCTATAGAGTCCAGTTATCTTGGGACTGGAACATTATATGTTGTAGTCTATTACAATGTTAAACTATTTTATTCAGGCACAACACTGTTCTTATACGTAATTTCTTACGTCAAAGGGAGGAGTCTTACTACTCTTATTAGCTAACATTTGCCCGCTTACGTTTATTGACTTTCCAGCATAATATTTATTTACTTACATGAACTACCTAGCAATATAATTCATATATTTAGGAACTCAAAAATGAGCAGTTTCTCGTTTTAACGATGCTACTTCCTATAAACATATAAATGTGCTATGAAATTTTATAGGCCAATAAAGAACATCAATACCCACTTCAGTATATTTCAATGGTTTAATATTTTAATTTATTGGCTTTAAATGGAAGATATATCTACTAATAAAATTCACTATTTTGGAGTACAATGTTGTGAGTTGTACTAAAATGTAGGTTTCTGACAAATAAAACAATTTGATTTCAATTATCGTAAAGAGAATATTGAAAGAAAATCCAAGAAATTGTAATTTTGTAGATATTTTCCCACAAATCTTTTCAAAACAGAAAGTTCTGTGCTGTTAACCTACGTCATGGAGGTTTTTCTTGAGTAACATTAATTTAAAAAATGCGATACAGATTATTTAGTAATAATAATATCAATAAATTAAAAATTAATAAAATGTCATTAATTTCACAAAGCCTAAAAGTAAAAGCTTGAAATGTTTACACCATCATTTTCAAGCACATGAGTTTTTTATTACAAACTGTAAGCTAAGAAGGGAAGTAACATATGCCTGCGGTATTTATCATCGTCATGTAATATAATAGTAAAACAAGTTAACCCATTAAACTTTTCGCCGATTTACTGCACTTTTTATATAATTTTTGCATATTCTACAGTTCCGTTGTAAATAATATTAGTTTTAGACATTTCTTTCTAATTACAATATGCAGATTTCTTTTTTTACAACTTACTCTGAAGGAGCTGGCGATGGCCTTGCCTACTGCTACCTAGAAGGTCTATTGTAGTTACTCCTTTGTACCACCTCCTTAGGACTCCTTATTCAGACTTCATTCCTTCCTAGACTTCGAGTCTGTTGATAAGGGGCCCCGGGTACAGTTATCAGCCCTTGACCTTCTCTCGCCAAGCCGCCTCAGTCCAGTCAGGCCTTTACAGCTCAGCATATGGACGCTTGTTGGTGTCTGGTTTCTTGGTATTTTTTGGATATTGTGAGATTCTGTTTTGTTGTTCGATGTATGATCGCTTCTGATAGGGTCGCCTCGAGCTTGTAGAACGACTATTTTGATAAGGCTAGTAAATTTATTAATAGATGGGCGCCAGCTAGCTCTTGAGCCTCTGCGACTTGGACCCTTCTCAATTTTGATTGAACACTATCAGGTAGACTTACCGAAGTAACACAAGTCGTCCTCTTATTACGCTTAAAGCTTTATAAATAATACATTATGGCAACTTATACAGAAAATTAGTTATATTGAAGCTTTATTCAGCACTAAACTGCTTATAAAGTGATTCGGTGGAATAAGATTGCTGATAAAATGCTTTCACAGCATAAATATAAATTTTCTTTATTAAAGCATCTTATATAGTTTTTTTTTTAATTTATAAAGGCTTGGTAAGGTCTATTATACAGACACACACCATGTATATTTATAACAGATTCATAAACCTCTATATAACATGTATACATCTGTTTTACAGTTTGGCAATTTCTCTATGATGGCTTTATAACATTGAAATTTAAAGGTTTTTAAAGCAAAAATTTGCAGCAATGTAGTTGTGTAATCCAAATGCCATTTACGTCAGCCCTAATATAGATTATATATAAATGCATTTTACGTGTAGTAGGAATATTTTATAAAGCGCTTATTCAATTGAAATTCTGCTTTGGAGCTATGTAGTTACAATCTTCCGTCTTTATAGAACTCTTATACAGCTGAACTTACTCCGCTTTATAACCTTTAAAAAATCGCTTATAGTTTCATTGAAACTCCGTACATTTCTCATGTGCTGTTTGTTGTTAAGTGTTACATTACAATATGCATAAGTATTGGAGAAAGACAAAGCGAAGTAGTAATTTCAGGAGGAAAGTTAAATTAACACTTAAGCTGCCTTAAGCTAGAGTACTAGCTCTCAGCTGCGGCATATGGGAATGTCACAAGAAATGGTTGTTGTGTACTTGTATGTTGTGTGCTTATGTTCTGGGTGAGTGATGGAATTATATGGCTAACTCCGCCAGGGCGGTAAAATAAATAATATCTTAAAAAAACACAAGAAACAAACGTCGTAATGGAATGCTCGCCACAAATGTATGGAAATGAAACTTAATGCCTGGTTGATCGATGCTTGGTTAAGTATTTTCTTTCAGCTTACTGGACCCTATGCCTCGACAACTCAATTTTATTTGATATAATGTACCTAATACCATTGGTGATATTTTTGTATATACAATATTAGTGCTAATAAAAGTGATAATTCTCCAATGTCATTTGATTTGCTTTCGAGTTTTTCATGTTACGTAGCAAAAAATTTTATGCAATCATTTCATCATTACAAACTACAAAAATCCACCAAAATCAATAAAAAATATAGGTCTGAAATTGAAATAAAAGTAATAAAATCATATCCCTCAAAATCAAAATGATGAATTCAATTAATCATAAAATGTGGACTTTCTTCAAATAAAATTCACCTTTCTCTGGATGTGCCACTGATTACGAGAGAGCTTAATGAAGGTTTCATTGGAATATCTTATAATCCTCGAAAAATGCTATTATATCACCTCTAGACAGCCAAAGGGCTGTTTTAAGAATTTATAACAGCTTCTGTAGTGACCTTCTTTCGATACTTATTGGGAACCATATTGTATTTTCTAAAACTATATATGACAGGGCGGCCATTGTTACCGGTTCGAGGTATAATTAACTTTTTATCACTTGAAAAGGAAAAATTGTACAAAATATTTACAGCAATCACTAATAGGGTGTTCAATATACGTGGCTCATCATTTTAAAACAATTCCGCAGAAAAAAATTTTAAAATATATTTTTTTAATAATTTTCAACATTATCAAATTCAAGGAATTTTGGAGGCGCGTCTATTTATTTCAAAGTAGAATAGCATATTTCAACAGAAAAATTTTCTTCGCATGACAAATTTAGTTTTCTACGAATGACAGCATACACTAATTCGCAGGCAATATTCATTCAGCTTCCTAATAAGTTGCCATAACAATTTCCGTCATCATCCCAGAAGAATATATCAACTATAATGTATGTGTGTGTGTGTGTGTGAAGCTGCTAAAGACACTGTAATATCGATGCTTTATAATTGCAAACAGTAACTCACATTTAGAGCAATTTTTACTGCATAGAAACTTATTTGCAGCAATTATATAACAACTTCTTAGCAGTCATATAACATGGTTTATAATAGCTGGTAAGTCGAAACAAAGAGTTTGCTGTAATGTTACTTTAAGTGTCTATATACCTTTTACAGAGTTTATTACCGAGGCTGTATAAACTGCGCCTATTTTGGGTATATAGGTACCTTATTAATACTGGACTATTGTTGTTAACTCTTAATTATAAAGTATTAAGCTTTATAAAAAGGTGGAGTAGATATTCATAGCGTTTTTAAAAAGCAATCTGTGCTACTTGGGTAGTTGCACTTAGGTTGATTAGTATTGGAAATGAAACGAAGAATTATTATTTTAACGACGAACGAGTATAAAAAATATTTATTTACGATAGTTACAGTCTTTGGATTTATTTAGGATATTTATAACACTTGTTATTAAAATTTGTACTCTTAATTTGATTGAAAACTCGACTATAGCAAAAGTTGATCTTAGTAAATACAAATATGGTACCGAAGCTGATGTTGATTGGTGAAATAACTTGAGTAGAATACTTACTTGTCGTATGAATCTCTCGCCTTCTATAGTGGATCAGAACAAGGATGTGACGAAGTCGCATGACATAATATGACATCATTAATAACCAATGAGAAGCGATGGTCTACGTGACCTTTTGCATGTGGGCTTGATGATTCATAGGATGACTAATACTACCCTGAAGGAAGTGTATCGACACGGAAACTGATTATGTTAATTTAAGTAATAAAAAGAAAGAGAAATCGACTCCTTTCGTGGTGCACGTGAGCGAATGACCACATGAGAATTCAAACAACTGCAATGAAGCGCCTAGCGCGAGTTGCGTGGATCCATCGACACGGCGACGTCGACGATGGGTTCTAGCGACAGCAATGTGCATGGTGCTTTCGAAAATTTATGGAAAATTGGAATACATGAAAATTTTGCCTTATTGTTTTTTGAAGGTTTCTTAATTTACGTTAAATTTAATGAATGTAAGTGAGCTTCAGAGCGACTAGGTTTCTAAATGTTGTTTATTCTGCTGAAGGCTTACAATTTCATGGATCGCCGGCGACGGGAGAGATTCGTGGTACTTTCCAAAATTTCAGAAGGAAAATAAAAATTTTGCTATTGTGTTTTTTGATAGAAATGAATTCTTTATAAGATCTTAGTAATATGCTTGAGTTTCGGAACGTTCAATTTAGAATGCAAATGATAGTTATTAAATTTTATAGCATAATTATGGAATTCGAAAGATATGCTTTTTTATTGATTCTGTCACAGTCGATTGTTTTGATATTTTTAATGAATCTTTTTTAGAAATGTTGACTTATTTGGAGCTAAGAATTTAGGGTACTATAACAAGAACTTGGGTCACCCATCTATGTGCCGGACACGACCGACGTTGCTTAATTTCGCTGATTGAGTGCCGGCACCTAGACTGGTGACCATACAAAATGTAAAAAATATTTATTTAAAAAAATTTAAATAACTAATAACTTTTTATTTATCGATCAATTTTGTTAAGAAACAACAGATCTCTTCCTCTAGTTAACACTAACTTACTGCCTAAGTATTAATACGATCGGACTTCTCGTACTTAAGTTATCGTGCTTACTAGAAGCGTGACGGATGGACATTTTGAAATTTGTCTAGAATTCGATTATCAACACAGTGATATAAATTTTTTTCTCTACAAGCGATCAAATGCAATATACTTTTCGTTCTGTATTTACGCAGAGTATAACAATGCTGTATATTCTTTAATATCACGTGCCTCTGTATCCCTGCTTTACAGGCTAACATAATGCTTTTGACAATATGGAATGGGATAAATACTATTTATTGGTGATAGGAAGACCTAGACATGTGGTCATCTTTATTTGTCGATTATAGGAAGAAAACTCTGATTTGCTGAAAGTTGTCAACATTAACCGGCATGATAACGCAGCAGGCTAAGGCGTTTTACTGGCAACTTGATAATGTAGATGAACTTAGTAGTATCGCGCGTCTGATGGACACGACAAGAATTTTATATTAGACAGGCTCTAGCCATGCCGTCGCGTCGCAACGATATCCAGCAAATCTACTCACAAGGGGGATTTTAGTTACTCTTTAGACTCCCCAAGACGAAAATAAATAAAATTATACTTACTGTGATTGCTACAGTCTGCCCTCTCCGTCGTAATCTGATGTCGAGCGGTGCACTTCTAATGAATATATCTTAAAACTGGTACTTTCTCAGAAACACTCCTTAATAACTAAGACCGTCGATGGAGAGTACTCGGATCGCTACACAAACTTGACAGGATCAGAGGTGACCCGAAGTAAGTAGTTATCCGACTTACGTCACAGAATCGCACGCAGTCGCCAATCTTATAATTAGTGGATCAATAAGAAATATATTTTCTTTTATTGAAATAAATTTCATAAAATATAAAAAAATATAAATACTCCATATTTAACTACTGTATATAAGACAAATATCAGAGAGCACTATCACTTTTGCAAGACGTTACGTCCCGTAGGATCGTAACTCATCCAGCCCCGAGAGAACTATAACAATCGACTGTACAAAAAGATTCAGAATCCCAGTTAATTATGATTGTATGCATGTCGGACTTTTTGAAAATTATTCACTATTAATTTTGCACTGAAATTTTCGAATTGCTTGTAATCTTTGTAACGACGCTTCAAGAAGAATTCAGTGGTTTTCCACTCGTAAAAACGTGAAAAAGCGTAGGTACCAACGGCATTGAACCCAAAGATACTTTTTTGGCGCCGACTCACATTCGAGCACCAAGCCCCCCTGGGCCTGGATAAAGGATATTTTGGGTCCATTGGAATCGAATCTTTGAATTTTTGGCTTATTTCTGATGGACATTCTTGTGGTTCGGACATGGAGTATTCTCCACCACTTGCAGAATAATTAAATGTAGATTTTGGCTTCTATTGGAGAAACTCATTGATATCGATAAATGTATCGTTGTATCTTCGAAAAATATTTCGGGGTGCTTTTGAAAAAGTTGTCGAGCGAAGCGGTTTTCCATCCATCGCATCTTGAAAAGTTACTCAAGTCCAATTTTTGGTACTTTTGAAAAATATTTAATATTCGAACGACGCGACGGCGCCCAAAGGCGATTGACCGTCCTCGAAAAGATCATTTCTTAAGTCATTTTTAGGGTAATAAATCAGTCTTTTGTGAAGTGAATTGTTTCAATGTTGATTTTTTCATGGGAATTTTGGGCCAAATTTAATTTTCTTAATAATTTTATATTTTTAAAATGAATCATTTTACAGAGTTCAATAATAATAACACTGTCAATCGTATATTGTGTATCATGGGTTAGATCATCAGCTCCAACATTGAAAATGTTAATGAGCAATGGATGTGGATTTTCCAAATGTGTAATCCTTTCGGGAAGTACAAGCTTTGAATTCGAGGGTTGTCGGCTATGTATGGTGTGTTTATGTTTATTATGTCCAACAAATAAAAAGTTAATAAGTGTGTCAGATTATGACTTGCATTCTGAAACGCCTTTATTTTGAACAAATAAATTTGGAATTATTGAAAATTGAGTTTTCTTGCAAAGAACTTATTTTCTCGAAATAGGGCTAGGAAGCACGATAAGTGTCTAGGATACTGATCGATTTCGATGAGAATTGGTGAGATCAAAGGCACACGGCCACAAATGAAGCCTATTGCTGGCGGACCGAATCCATTGACCGCAAGCATTTTTTTTGGACCGAGTATGATTTTCCAAAGAAATTAATAACTCCCGAACCGAAAGTTCGATTTTGATTTTGAAAAATGTCGATTGTAGGGCTCGATTAGGTCTATTATGCGACGTTTGTGAGAAATTTGACAAAACAGAAACGTATCTACAAATCCTGGAAAACTTGATATTTTTGATAAATTCTACAAATACCGAAAAGTTTCCTAATAAAAATCGAAAATTAAGTATTCCTTCGATCAATCTCTATAACCAGTATAAGGCGCGGGTCATCTTGGAGAAAAAATCTGAAATAGAGTTTTTTCGAAAAATTAAAAATAAACGAGTTATTTACGAAGATGCCTTCCATAGAATTATTTAAAAAATATTGCAAATTGATGTATTCTCCGTGCGATATAGGTGCAAAAAAAATTATATTTAAAATATCATTTTCTTATTTGGTTAAGTAATGGTGTTAAATTTTTGGAGTGGCGCGAAGTAGGCTTTAAGCTTCAATTATTGTAGCTATAATAATTCCAACTTTATATAGTAAAAAAAACTTATTATGATAAATTCGTATCTTTTGTAAAATTTTGACATTTTAAATAAGTTTAATTAGAAAAATATAAGTTTCAATTCCTGAACTGTACTCATTGTAAAAGAAACTTATACTAATGTAAAGCAAAACAGGTTTTACTATTAAACAGATTTCGATAGCGTGCCTTCTCCAAAAAGTCTCTATTTTAGTTATATACACGAAATTATCTATAGGTGTCCCAACACAAAAAAAAAGAAGATCATACCGGAGAAAATTCTATCTCTATAAATAAAGATTTTCATTCACTAAATAAATGTAGAACCGATGCCCTTTCTGTGTTTCCAAATGTAGTTAGCACTTACTTTAGTCAGTACAAAAAACAAGAAAAATAAAATGTGTCAAAATGTACTGAGTCATTTTACGACCCTTTGCTGAAAATGTACTGAATCATCCCAACAGGGATAAAAAGCATATCAAAATGTAATTTTTTTAGCTTGCTTTAATACATACGTGTATTTCAAGTCAATGTCTTAAATTGTTCCAGATGAATTGTGCACACAAAGAAAGCTTAACACCGACCGACCAATAGACAGACCGGCAGATTTCTTTTTGTTCGAATTTGAAATCTCGACGTTTCATAACATTCTAAACCCACTTCACCAAAAAAGAACATTTGGAAATTATTAACGATTACTATATTTCCACTATACTACGTGAATGTGGGAGTAAAAACAAATTATAAAAGATATTTAAACTTTTCAACGAGTTTCCGAAACAAAAATCCAAATACATTGCTAGAATTAGTTTAGCATTTCATCAAAAAACACAGTTCCTCAACTATTTAATTACAGCAGGAAATTAAATGGAGTTTATTATACGTTGTGTTTCAGTCAGATTTATCGTGACAGTTTTCTGGTTCAAAGCTCAACAAATAAAATGATAAATGTTTCACCTATTTAACAGAGACGTTATGTTTATTTTTATTTCTAAATAACCGAATACAATAATGTTTCTGGGTTATCGGAAGAACCGACTGTCACCACTTTTGATTTATAGCGAGAGTCGCACAGGCCATAAAAAATTTTTAATGCTATATTCTCAGTTGTTTGTATTCAGAAAATAAATTTATCGCTAGAGAAAATATGAAAGCCGTTTGCATTCTATTTTGCGAGCTCGGTTAAGCATCACACAGCGTCATCCACAGTAGTGTGTGTATGAAATATTTGATTATCTTTTTACAATTTTATTTTCAGGACTTTTGCAATCTTTTCAAATAATCTTGAAAATAGAAATAGCCCACGCTTGATAAAAGTTCTACTATTACCAGCTGTAAATGTGCACCTAAACGACAATGTTTCCAGTGAGCAGAAATCTGGGGCAAAACATCTATAAAATATAATGAGGTTTATCTGTAGAATACTCATGTTTCATAAACATTTTATCTCCATCTTATTTCCATTAGAATTGTATCTGTATTGTTAACTTGTTGAATACTTAATATAGCTTTGCAATTCCTTTAATGCCACCGTAAAGTTTCAAGAATTTGTTTCTCCCCTAGGAGGCTGAAATACATGTTCCTTCAATTTAAGCGAATTAATTGAAATGTTGTGTAAACTTAAATTAGTGTTTTGATCAACTTCCACCTATCAATGACGTGATTGCAAAAAAAATATTGACCTCTCTTGTGACTCGTTTTATTAAATGTAATAGTTGCTTTATTGGTAACGCATATTATTTATCCTGCTAATTAACCCGTAAAGTGCAAATAATATCCATAGAAACTTTTATTTTTATTCAATAAAAAAATGTGTCAATGTGTTTAAATTTTGAATTGTAACCGACACGGTAGCACAACAGATTAAAAATATATTAGTGGTGAATACACTTAATCGCATTCTCTGTCGTGTACTGGGTTCCGTCCTCAGATTTGATATTGGCAATGTCTGAGTAATGGACGTTATGCGCGTTTTCTTAATTATACAATTCCCTTCCTAACAGTCTAGCCTTTAGATTTGGAGGCGTTTATGTGTGTTTATATTTGTTTATAATTCAACATTTTAAAAATTACTCTTTATTAAGAATAACTCTTGTGTTTCTCATATACGTTAGGTACATTATTTTCTCTGCAAAATTTTAAATAAAAATAGAAATCCAAAGTATGTTGATAGAGTTATAAAACATGAACTTGGGGTTTGGTGTATACCGGGTGTAACAGGATCATGGTACACAGAGAAAAATGTGTGTGATATTTTACCACAATTGTAGAAAATTGTAGTCCAAATTGGTCTTAAAATGTTGACAGGATCAATTTGTGAAAATAAATAACGCACTTTTTGGGGCAATAATTTTGTACAGTTTATACATTAACATTGTTTGAAATTTTTGTACAAACTTAAAAATCACATAAATTGAAGTCTTTACAAATTTGAATTATAGTTGCATAAAAATACATAATTTTATTCCATTTGTGGAAGTTAGTTTCTACAGTTTGTGTGAAATTTTTAAATATATTCTGAAGGTTTCCTAAACAAACATTCACATCTAAACCTCTTCATTTGTAAAACATATTTACAAAAAATTGTGCTCTTTAATGACACAATGTTTATAGTTTTTTAATAGAATGTGTTTTAGTTTTCCACAATTTCTAAATGAGAAATCCTCAAATTGTATGTTTATTTTGTCAACTTTGTAATTCATTTTGCACAATATATACACTTAATTCAAAGAAGCTTTTCAGTAATGTATGAACCGGGGTTAGTTTTGCACAATTTGTTACTCTATAATCTCCAAATTATGTATATATTTTTTGGTTCACTGTGCACTTATTTCACACACTATATGTATCCACTTTATTTTAATTGTGTTATTCTGTAACACAAATTATGAAATATTGTTTCCAAAATTGGAGGTATTCCTAAAGGATTTCAATAAAAAATATTAAAGAATAAATATTTTATTTTAACAGAACCACAATACATAACAGAGCATGCATTTATATATTATCATATGGTAAATGAAAACATTTCTATTTTTTTAAATACAAATAAATTTTATATGCATAAAGTTCTAGTTGAAAAGAAGTAGGTGACTTACATTTATGTTTAAAATAAATCCATTTAATAATTCTAATTTGGAAGGCTTCCAGTGCTTCTTCTTTTTAGCTTCTATTAACGCAGTTTGTAGTAATAAAGCTTTTGTAGTAGTCGCGTCATATTCTTAAAAAAAATAACATTTATCAGTTCATCACCTAAATCAAATGTATTGCTTACCATCAGAATATCTTCATTTTGAAGCAGTTCTTTCACAAGTTTGCCTTTTGGGTTTAGTAGTTTAGGAACAGCTTTCTGTCGCTTCGCATAAGAAAACAAAATTACTCTCAAGCTGTAAACGAAATCAAGTATTAGAAGATAGGTATCATGCATTATTCGCACATAAACAAGAAACCATTTTTATATTTATATGTTGACGAAGTTAATTTAAGAGAACATATATGCAAATCTGTAACTCTATGTGAAGTACCTCTGTGAATGCTGCATGGAATTACATCTAGGAAACCTCACTCGGTTAATAAGTTTTCAAAAAATTCCATCAGAAGTGTATACTTGTATAATTCGGAAGTGTACGTCTTCACTTAACGAAATATCATCTGAATCTGCGTAATTGCCTGCGCGTATATGCGTAGCATGGCCGGCGCAGTCAGTACAATTTTTAACCAATAAACTTTACGTGAAACAAATGAAACAATTATAAAAATTTTTAAAACAATATCACCAAACTGATTGTGAATATTCTGTATGTCGTTAAATTGTGCAATTTGTGCGGGCGGCATAGATTACTATTTTATTGTTCAGCGGAAATAAATATATTGGGACTCCTACTTTCACAAGTTTGTCAACAACCCTTTATAAAATAAAATCACATTTTTATGTTACACAAGTTGTGCAAATCCTTTAAACAATTACTTAAAACTAATTGTAAATAGAATGGCAACAAAATATATAGTTTGAGGATACTATTAACAATTAATTTAGTTAAATTGGCTATGATTTGTTGAGAAAAAATAAATAAATTTAACTCTTAATTTCGCCAATTTGTTGGTCGAAGTTTTCAATAAATTCATCGTAACTAAATCTTTATATTGGATAAATAAAACGCACAAGAATTATGCACAATTAAAATGTGTAAAACTATATAACGTTGTGCATTAAAATTTTACAATTGTTTAAAAAATGCAACAAGACGTTGTTCCACAACATTGTGCAAAATGTTCCAAAGCGATTTCTCTCTGTGTATAAGCCCCCTTTCCTCCTATAGTTTTGAAGATAATTGATTGAAATTAAGGATATACTACATACATAATAAACGGCACTTGTTGACATACGACAGATTTTTTTTCACTTCCGGTTTCGCCGGAAGTGACACTAACTTTCGATTTTTAAATGGAACACCCTATATATTATTGCATTTTTGAATTCTGCATAGTTTTCTGAATCCAACGATGCCAAATAAGTGACATTTCAAACATAACTTTTTTTATAATGTAATTTTTAGTTTTCCATTTAAGTGTGCCATGACGCTTCCGATTTATTCTAAATGACTCGTGTAATGCTACAAAAATCGAAATCCAGTTACAAACACTAAATTACGTGATTTATGAGCAAATACAATTCACAAAAATTGTTTTTGGGGCAAAACTCAATTACTTCCACATCCACGTAGTGGATTGGAAGTATAGTAGGAATCGTAAAAAAAATTTTCAAATTTTTTTTTTCTTGAAATCGGTTTAGAATGTCATGAAACGTCGAGATTTTAAATTTGAGCGAAAAAAAAATTTCTGTCTGTCGGTCTGTCGGTCTGTCGGTCTGTCGGTCTGTCGGTCTGTCTGTAACTTTTTTTGTCCGCACGCTTTCTCCGGAACGGTTTAAGATATTGAATTGAAATATTGTACACGTATATATCATAATGAGATCTGGAACTGGATTGTTTTTTGAACATATCCGGTTAAGGGTTGGGGGGTAAATAGGGGTAAATATTGGGAAATATGTAAAGCAAGCTGGTAAGAGTACAGAAACTTGAAATTTGATGTATATACTACAGGCCAAGGCATCTGATTTTTTAGTAATGTTTTTCAACCCCCACACCACCCCTTCTTCATTATTAAAGGGGTGGCTAAAATAAAATTGACATATTCATTTGAAATTTGGTATACGTATGTATTATAACGACATCTGGAACTAGATTATATTTTGAAATGATTCCATTGAAGGGTTGGGGGTTAAATAGGGGTAAATAGGGGAAAATAAGTAAAGCAAGCTGGTAACAGTACAGAAACTTGAAATTCTGTGTATGTACTAGAAGTTAAAGACTAATTTTTTTTTTAAATATTTTTCAACCCCCCCACCACCCCTACTCCCCTATTAAAGGGGTTGATAAAATAAAATTGAGATATTCATTTGAAATTTTGTACACGTATGTATTATAACGACAACTGGAACTAGATTATACTTTGAGATGATTCCGTTGAAGGGTTGGGGGTTAAATAGGGGTAAATCGGGGAAAATAAGTAAAGCAAGCTGATAAGAGTACAAACGCTTTAAATTCGGTGTATGTACTAAAAGCCAAGGTCTCAAATTATTTATATTATTTTTCAACCCCCACCACCACTACTCCATTATTAAAGGGGTTGATAAAATGAAATTGACATATTCACTTGAAATTTGGTACACGTATATATTATAACGACATCTGGAACTAGATTATATTTTGAAAAGCTTCCGTCGATGGGTTGGGGGTTAAATAGGGGAAAATAAGTAAAGCAAGCTGGTATAAGTACAGAAACTTGAAATTCAGTGTATGTACTAGAAGCTAAAAACTTAAAATTTTTATAATATTAAATAGGGGAGAATAAGTAAAGCAAGCTGGTGAGAGTATAGAGAGTTGAAATTCCGTGTATGTACTAGAAGTCAAGTTCTCAGATTATTTATATTATTTTTCAACCCCCACCACCCCTACTCCATTATTAAAGAGGTTGATAAAATAAAATTGATATATTCACTTGAAATTTGGTAAGCGTATATATTATAACGACATCTGGAACTAGATTATATTTTAAGATAATTCCGTTGAAGGGTTGGGGGTTAAATAGTGGTAGACAGGGGAAACTAAGTAAAGCAAGTTGGCAAGAGTATAGAAATTTGTGATTTGGTGTATATACTAGAGGCGATGGCCTTAGATTTTTCCATAATATTTTCCATCCCCCCATCACTCCCACTCCCTTATTAAAAGAGTTGATAAAATTAAATTGGATTTTCACTTGAAATTTGTTACACGTATAACGATATCTTAAACTGGATTATATTTTGACATGATTGCGTTGAACGAGTGGGGGCAATTGGTGGTAAATAGGAAAAAATAAGTAAAGCAAGTTGGTAAATGTACAGAAACTTGAAATTCGGCGTATGTCCTAGAAACCAATACCTCAAATTTTTTAGTAATATTTTTCAACCCCCACTACCCTTAATCCATTATTAAAGGAGTTGATAAAATGAAATCGAGATATTCACTTGAAATTTGGGACACGTATGTATTATAACGACATCTGGAACTAGATTATATTTTAAGATAATTCCGTGGAAGGGTTGAGGGTTGAATAGGAGTAAATAGGGGAAAATAAGTAAATCATGCTGGTAAGAGTGCATAAATATGGTATTTGGTGTATATACTAGAAACCAAGGCCCCAGATTTCTTTCTAATATTATTAAAACACCACCATCTTCGCTTCATTTTTAATGGGTTGGATAACATAAAATTGAGATATTTACTTGATAGTTAGCATAAGGATGTATTGTAATGATATCTGATTGAGATGATTCCGTTGAAGGGGTGGGTCGTGGTAGGTTGTGAATAGGGGAAAATAAGTAGGGTAAACTAAAAACTTAATTTTTGACGTATTTGGTAGAAACCAACCCCTCAAACTTTTCTGTGACATCTGCTCCAAATGTTATTAAAATTCTATGACCAATAATTTTTACATACTAGAGTGTAAATCTAGTCAAGATGTTTCCTTTAAAGTGACTTTGATGAAAAATCTGGATGTGGAAGTAGTGATTCCTTAGGCAGCGGTTTTTTTTTAAATGGAGCCATACCGGTACCGTAGTATCATTTATTAGTACAATTAATAAGGAATTTATTCATATGTCGTATTAAAATGTGTTACAGATACAAACAAAATTACAGCTAAAAAAAATAGGAAATTACAATTTTATTATAATTACCTTGTTACACATAAGGTGGTTTTGGAATAGAAAAAATTAACACAAAACATTACAGCAGTTGTTTAAAATGCAGTCCATTAACGTCAATGTATTTCTGAGCTCGCATAGTTATTTCTCGAAGAAGGTTCGCCAATTGCTGGGCCGTTAGGCTATTAATTGCTCGTCATACTCGCAGCTCCAGGTCTTCGCAGGTTGTAACGGCGGTTGCATAGACAATATTTTTTAAATTACTCCAAACAAAGAAATCAAGGGGCGTTAAATCAGGTGACCTTGGAGGCTACCTCCTAAATCTAAAGGTAACTCATCTAAGATGTCCTTAATCTTATTTTCCAGGAATGTCAAGTATCTGGCACCAGTCAGAAGTCCTTCAAATGTTATTGGACCAATGATTCTACTACCGATTATTCCAAGCCAAACATTGAAACCAAAGCACACTTGAGTTATCCCCCCGTAATAAATTTTGAGTTTCTTGTGACCAATATTTTGTATTTTGTCGGTTAAATAATCCCAAATTTGTAAACCTTGACTCGTCCGAAAATAAAACCAGTCCCAAAAAATCATTGTTTGGCTGCACGTTATTATATAAAATCCAATTGCAATATTCCATCCTACGTTGGTAATCACTTTCGTGCAAATGCTGGTGCAACTGATACTTAAAGGATTTATAGTGGTATTTGTGCAAAATTCGGCTTACTGTTTGGTGACTGATGTTAAATTCAAACCCAACTTGCCTTAAAGAAATAGTCTTATCAACTTCTATTCGAGCCAAAACATTAATTTCCGTTCCTTCGCCACTAATGAAGTTTTCTTCGGGATCATTTTTGGGCTCTCCTCGGAACTGGTTTTCAACACGTTTAAAATCATTTTTAGCTGGACGTTTTCTGTCAGGATATCGTCGGCCATAAAGGTCCATATCTGCAATTGCATTTTTTTTACTTTTCCCATAAATAATTAACATGTCCACTTTTTCATCTCTTATATAAATTTGCGGCCTTTTGAACACAATTAACAAGAATTTTAAACAATACAAACACCGTTAAACCAACAAATGTTTGGCAAGCTAAATATTTCATAGTTTTCAAATCCACCTTAGTTACTTAAGAAGTAACATTTAACTAGAACAAAAGTGTATTTTCTGATTTTCTTTTAGCTGTAATTTTGTTTGTATGTATCGCACATTTTAATACGACATATGAATAAATTCCTTATTAACAGTACTAATAAATGGTACCATGGTACCGATATGGTTCCATTTGAAAAAATTGAGTTTTGCCCCAAAAACCATTTTGGTGAATTTTATTTGCTCATAAATCACGTAATTTAGTGGTTTTAACGGGGTTTCGATTTTGTCGCATTACAGGGGGCATTCGGAATACATCGGAACTATCATGGCACACTTAAATGGAAACCTGAAAATTATATTATAAACAAATGATGTTTGAAATATCACTTATTTGGCATCGTTGGATTCAGAAAATTATGCAGAATTCAAAAATGCAGTAATATACAGGGTGCGCCAAAGTTCTGATTTTGGTCGATTACGGCTGTATTTGAAATGGTGGAAATATATTGTCTATAGATTATTTTCTTGATTTTCAATTCTGAATAACCAGAAAATATGTACAATTATACAGGGTACTCCGTTTTCGTTGTCCGAGCAACAACTTCGTTATTTTAAATGGAACACCCTATATTTTTTTCCTTTATCGAGTTACCCATCTAATTATATTCATAATTCTATTAAGGTAGTAGGTACTTAAAATGAACCGTTTACGATATAAAAAAGATTTTTTGACAAAAAGTGAGGTTTGCGGATAAGTTTTTGAGTACCTCTGATTTCATAGACAAGAGAGTTTTCAAAATTCTGCTTATACTGTTATGTTGAGCATATTAAGGGCTAGTAGGGCAGAAACATTATTAATATTAATCTTATACAGAGTGCTGAAAAAATTGAGTTTAATGTTTCGCTAATAAAAAAGGCCGTAATTCAATTTTTTCAAATGGGACGTACTATTTTCAGTTCTGTCATCTAATGAAGTGTTAAATTATCTTTCCATTGATATATCATAGTAGGTATTTATCTTTAGGAGTTGCATAGATATTAAGGTTAATTGTCTGGATCAGTCATTTTTCTTGCTGGAACTTCATGAGGTTTGTACTGCACTTCACCAGTTTCGATAAATCTGTCTCTAAGATTACTAAATGTAGGTTCTAAAGGGTGTCTCCTTTCAGGATATCTGGTTTTATAGACTCGGGATGCTAAGAGGCTGTTCCTTGAGCACTCCCCCAGAATAAAAATCATGTCAACCATTTCTTCCCGCGAATAATTCATATTTAATATAATTATATGCAAATGCAACTTCCTGGAACTGTAAAAGCTACTAGTATTTTATTAAAGACAATCAAAACAAAAGCACTTACCGATATAGCAGTAACACAAAACTTTAGAACATCCACAGACACGTGTTTTGACATCTATGTCTCTTCGGTGCGGCTTTTTCTAAAGTTCACAATCAACTGAAATATGTAAGCAAATACTCGTGTTATAACTATCAAAGGATTACCAGAACAGGATATTAAAAATTAAAATTAGATTATAGGAAATTCCCCGTAAAGGGATAATTATCAATATAATTATATGCAAATGCAACTTCCTGGAACTGTAAAAGCTACTAGTATTTTATTAGCTAATAAAATACTAGTAGCTTTTACAGTTCCAGGAAGTTGCATTTGCATATAATTATATTGATAATAAAATATAAAAATAATTAATAAAATACTAGTAGCTTTTACAGTTCCAGGAAGTTGCATTTGCATATAATTATATTGATAATTATCCCTTTACGGGGAATTTCCTATAATCTAATTTTAATTTTTAATATCCTGTTCTGGTAATCCTTTGATAGTTATAACACGAGTATTTGCTTACATATTTCAGTTGATTGTGAACTTTAGAAAAAGCCGCACCGAAGAGACATAGATGTCAAAACACGTGTCTGTGGATGTTCTAAAGTTTTGTGTTACTGCTATATCGGTAAGTGCTTTTGTTTTGATTGTCTTTAATAAAATACTAGTAGCTTTTACAGTTCCATTTCCAAGTTGCATTTGCATATAATTATATTAAATATGAATTATTCGCGGGAAGAAATGGTTGACATGATTTTTATTCTGGGGGAGTGCTCAAGGAACAGCCTCTTAGCATCCCGAGTCTATAAAACCAGATATCCTGAAAGGAGACACCCTTTAGAACCTGCATTTAGTAATCTTAGAGACAGATTTATCGAAACTGGTGAAGTGCAGTACAAACCTCATGAAGTTCCAGCAAGAAAAATGACTGATCCAGACAATTAACCTTAATATCTATGCAACTCCTAAAGATAAATACCTACTATGATATATCAATGGAAAGATAATTTAACACTTCATTAGATGACAGAACTGAAAATAGTACGTCCCATTTGAAAAAATTGAATTACGGCCTTTTTTATTAGCGAAACATTAAACTCAATTTTTTCAGCACTCTGTATAAGATTAATATTAATAATGTTTCTGCCCTACTAGCCCTTAATATGCTCAACATAACAGTATAAGCAGAATTTTGAAAACTCTCTTGTCTATGAAATCAGAGGTACTCAAAAACTTATCCGCAAACCTCACTTTTTGTCAAAAAATCTTTTTTATATCGTAAACGGTTCATTTTAAGTACCTACCACCTTAATAGAATTATGAATATAATTAGATGGGTAACTCGATAAAGGAAAAAAATATAGGGTGTTCCATTTAAAATAACGAAGTTGTTGCTCGGACAACGAAAACGGAGTACCCTGTATAATTGTACATATTTTCTGGTTATTCAGAATTGAAAATCAAGAAAATAATCTATAGACAATATATTTCCACCATTTCAAATACAGCCGTAATCGACCAAAATCAGAACTTTGGCGCACCCTGTATAGAGTGTTCCATTTAAAAATCTAAAGTTATCTATTGTATGTCAAACAGTGCCGCTTATTACGTATGTAGTATATCCTAAATTTCAATAAATTATGTTCAAATCTAAAGGAGAAAAGGGGGGTATACCATGATCCTGTTACACCCGGTATACTAGTAGCCAAGGTCTCATTTTTTTTTTATATCTGTCCCCACTGCTACCACCTCTTCCCAATTATTAAAGGGTATAATAACACAATAAAATTGAGACATTAGCTTGAAATTTGGTACACGTATATATAATAACAACGTCGGAAACTAGATAATATATTGAACTAATTCCGTTGAAGAGTTGGAGTTCATAGGGGTAAATATTGGCAGATAAGTAAAGCAAGCTAGATAGTCCAGAAACTTGGGATATGGTGTATATACTAGAAAATAAGGTCTCAAATTATAATATTACCTCTACCACCCCACCACCATCCCCACACCATCATTCAAGAATATAAGAAAATAATATTAAAATAGACTTAAAATTTGATATACGTATGTATTATAACGAACTAGATTATATTTTGAGATTATTCCATTCAAGGGCTTGGGGTAAATAGAGGTTGATAAGTAAATTAAGCTGGTAAGAGTTCATAATCTTGACATTTGGTGTATATACTAGAAACCATAGTCTCAATTTTTATGACATCTGCCACCCCCACCAGCGCCTTCAACATTCCCACTCCCTTATCAATGCAGTTAATAAAATAATATTGTGATTTAGTATGCATATGAGATCAAAAGTTTTCAAACAATTTATTGAGGGGCCCATTCAAAGGCTTTTTTTGATATTCTATCTTCTGCCATACGTTTCATATGGCCGTACCATAATAGGTACCTTCCTTCTATTTCCTCCAATATATTATACTTTACGTGCATTTTTTGTCTTATGATATGGTTTCTATTGTGTTGAGTGCGAGATATTCCTGAACTACGTCTCAAAAAATTAATTTCTGTCGAAATGAGTCGGTCTTGTATATTTTTATTTATTGCCCACAGTTCAGCTCCATACGTGACTTGATTTTATACATTATATTATTAAAATTCTATAATAAATGTTTTCGTTTATAGAGACTTGGATGAGAAATCGGGATGTGAAAATAGTGATACTCTAGGCAGCAATTCTCTACTACCATTTCTAATTGGAGAATATTGGGATGAGAAAACAATATATTAAATTGTCAAGGATTTATTTGTTTATAAATGGCTTTTGGATGGACAAATTTAGATTTTGTCTATGTCTATGACTATAAAATTTTGAGACATCCTATGTACAATGTCACATTTTCCAAAACATTGTACAATATAAAGCTTATAATTTTGTTTTTTATCACATCCTTTAAATGGTGTGCATCTTTCTAATCCATTAAAATTTAATTTGTTTAACATAACGTATCATTACACCAAAAAAATAATAAATAAGTTACTTCATTTTAGATAAATTTATTATAGCACTTTTTATTAAAAATGGTTCTTAAAAAAACGTGTCCTATTCAAAATAAAGTGAAAAAAAGCAGATAACACAATTGTATAATTTCTTTATCCTCCTCTCCTTATAATCAAATTATTAGAAGTCGAAGTTATATGATTATAGTTAAATTTTTATTGTGATTACTATTACTAACTCGACTCAGTGGCTCAGTGCTTACGGTGTTAAGTTCGGGGTGTTACAAATTTTTCGATTTACACTCAAACTACGTAACGTATTCTTGTAGGAGTAAGCAGCTAATTTACCTTTCCAGCCACTTAACCACCAGCCCCCATACCTACTACTGCCAGGAATGATTGTCTGTAATATCTATATAGCGCGACATCAGTTCATGGGTAAGTACTTGAAAATTGTAACATCGAGTATTGAAAATTTTATCCTACCGCGTTGTCAGATGATAATCACATGTCAAAAGATTTTATATTGGATAAATAAGAAAAATATATATAGCCTCTAATGTAATTGGTGATTAATGTGGTTCGCCACAATGGACTGTTTACTATAATCCACTCATCCTATTTTAATCTCATCTAATTGAGCTTAAAACATTTGAAACACATTAGTTAAATCTGGCCAAGTCACCGAAGTAACTCACTTAAGTCTACGATTTGTCAGGATCAAGGAATTGCTGTGACCTTCTCCTTGCTCCCTGAATTTGTCTCATTTAGAAAAAGAGAACCGTTAATCTAGAAACTGTACAATTAGGCATAGTATTATGTGTATATTACCAGTAGTGCTAGGTTAAAAATAGGTAAGGTGACTGGGAATCAGGTCGCATAAGCTTATTTCCATAATAAATTGAAATAATATACAGTTTCACTTTCTTAAACAAGTCACTATATTTTGAAAATTCAGAAAACACATTTCCATGCGTTTGTTTACCATTTGCAACATTAAATATAAGTACCTGTGCATGTTTCATGTTTTACTACAGCTATTATTATTTAAATTTATATTTAAATCTATGTCATGAGTCCTCTAGGTTAATAAGGACTAAGTTTAGACGCCTAATTAAAGAAAGACCATAACTTAGTTTAAAAAAGAAAAACTGTATACGGGGCAAGGTATTTTGTCTCTGTCTATCTGAACTACATCACTTATTACCTCCGTAACTAGCGTTCAAAACCTGGTCCTTGAAACCACGCTGTGGTTTCAAATGTCGCAGCCGTATTACGAGTACGGGTTTATCGTTGTTTAATAAAATCATTATGAGCAAGACTAAGAACTGAATATGGTTGAATAAGCTTAAGAACAATAATATAATGGATTAACTCTTACATTATCCTTAAGAATGTGAATATGGTTGAATAAACTAAAGAACAATAATATAATGGATCAACTCTTACAGAATTTCTAAGAATGTGAAGAAAGTGTATGATACAGAGTATTTCTATTCTTAATTTAAAAATTCAGTCTAAGGCATTGCTATCAGAAAATATCATTACAAAGCCAGTTTGTGACAGAATAATACCGAGACGGTGGTACTTGAATATCACAAAAGATACACTTGTACGAATATAGTTAACCAGATATGTTATGCGTTTACGTCAAACGAAAGTTGTCGATTGTTTGCCTGGCTCATCATTACAAGTCCGTTACCTGTACTTCGTTCGTTTTTATTATTGCCGGTAGCATGGCCGTAGGTTAGGTAGGTAGTAATAAAACAGTATTTACAATAATTAAAAATTGATTCTAAAACTTATCGGTCGACATTTACGACATCGCTCGTTATATCAACTACTTTTTTATTATGATTTTTAAACTATCTTTGGATAACCTATACGACCATGTTCGCTATTTGAATGATTTTACAACGTAGAAAAGAAGTAATTTTAATTTTCGTGGTCTGATGACGTCAAGTATGATCTGATTTTTTGCCTTTCCTTTAATATGATGCTGCTGCCTTTCATGCCAAGTCTCTCTAAGGGAAAACTTCTTGACTATATATGCACTCTAGTGTGTGGAAGCAATTGGTCATAGAAGTTTAATAATAATTTTGGCAGATGTCATAAAAATATTGAGGCGTAGACTTCTAACATATATGCTAAAAAGAAAGTTTCTGGACCTTTATTGGCTTTCTCTACTTATTTTCCTTAATTACACCCCCCGCCTTCCACCCCTTCAATGGAAATATCTCAATAAGACGTCATTGCAATACATACGTGTACCAAATTTCAAGCGATTATCTCAATTTTATTTCATCAACTCCATTGTTAATGGAGGTGGTGGTGTGGTTGAAAAATAGGACAAAGAAATCTGAAACCTTGACTTCTAGTATATACACCAAATCTCAAGGTTCTGTATTCTTACCAGCTTGCTCTACTCATTTAGCCCCATTTAACTCTATTTGTCTTCCACCCCTTCAACAGAATCACCTCAAAATATAATATAGTTGAAAGTGTCGCTATAATACATACGTGTACCAAATTTCAAGTGAATATCTCAATTTAATTATATCAACCCCTTTCGTAATGGAGTGGGGATGGTGGAGAGGTTGAAAAATATTTTTTAAAAATCTGAGACCTTTGTTTCTTGTATATACACCGAATCCCAAGTTTCTGTAGTTTCTGCAGCTTGCTTTACTTATTTTCCAACACTTCGATGGAATAATCCCAAAATACAGGGTGTTATTAGTTTCATGTCATTAAAAAAAACTGGTAATAGGGAACGACAAGACAAACAAAAAAACCTTATATAACATGGGGTCTAAAGCTTATACTTTTGGAGAGAAAAAAATAAACAAAAATTTCGCAAATTTTCAATAAAATCTTTTGAGAACTGCTGGAATATTGAGGTAGGTTTATATCGTCGCGCGTGTCTTTGCCTTATACTCTGACTCTCCCTTGTGCAATATTTTAGTTACTATGGGTGTTTCGTTATGTACACACGTCCAACCCGCCCCGCCGTTCGTTGTTTTTGTTATTTTTGAATTTCGGGTCACTGTGTATTTATAGTTAAGATTTATTTTATTGACTTTACCGTTCAAGTCGTTAAATTCTTGATTACGTACAGACACAACTTACTTGTTCGTTCTTTTTGTATTCCGTTTTGGATTTTGGACCAAGTTTTTCTTTTATTTTTCTTTATTGACAACGTTAGTTGATAGTTTATTGTTTAGTGTTGAACGGAGTACGTATGTCCTTAATTCGACGTACCGAACTGTGTATTGATGCAGATGCAGAGATTTCGAATGATTTACTTAGGTAAGCTTTTAACACAGGACACTCATTTATGTTACAAACGTTAATAAATCACATTTAAATATTCTAAATTATAAACATTAATCCAATATTTTGTTCCAAATTAAAAGACACACATGTAAAGAAATGCTCTGTTTAAATTTCTATGGCCATTATTTGCTTGCAGTTGTTCAGGAAAAGATAACGAATTATTTACCTCCTTATAATTGCCCCAGTTCGGTTGAGGCGGTCCATCAAAGGCGGTCGATGATCCAAACAAAGCCTTTGCTTTGACACCGCGTGTGACGCCGAGGACTGCACTTTTTTATGACAATTTAAAAGTTGTACAATTGGGAACTACAAGTCCTTTGACCAAGAAAAGCAGTGGTTCTCAATTATTGTCTACATTAATATTTAAAAAAAATATATAATGTGTTAACCCAGGTCAGTTTTTTCAAAGTGCCCCTAGAGGGAAAAGTCATAAAGGTTTTTTGCTTGTCTAGTCGGTCCCCTTTACCAGTTTTTTTAATGACATGAAACTGATTACACCCTGTATATTTTAATTACAAATCTGGTCATAATACATACCTACATGTACCAAATTCCAAGTGAAAATATCAATTTCATTTTATCAACAGTTTTAATAATGGAGTGGGGCTGGAGAGGTTGAATAATGTTATAAAAAAATCATTGACATTGGCTTCCAGTACATACACCAGATCCCAAATTTCTTTAGTCTTACCGGCTTGTTTTACTTATTTTCCTCAATTTAGCCCCCAACCCTTCCAGTTCCCTATCCCGTTGTAATACACACATGTATAAAATTTCAATTCAATATTTCAAACCATTCCACAGAAAACGTGCGGAAAAAAAAGTTACAGATAGACAGACGGACAGGCAGAAAATTATTTTTTCTCTCAAATTTAAAATCTCGGCATTTCAAGACATTCCAAACCTATTTCAACAGGAAAAAGTTTTGAATTTTTTTTACGATTACTTGCTATACTTCCACTCCACCACGCGGATGTGGAAGTAAAAACTTACATTGGCTTGTGCCTGCAGTGTAAATTTATTGGTGACAACATCAAAATGGATTTCAGTTTCCTTGTTGATATGTAAAATAGCTAAGTGATTGATTCCCTTTTATGTCAATGATGTCATAACACATGTGCTGAGACATCACAGAGCTGAAAAGATCTTTCGCCGGTACAAGATAACAAAGGAATGGTTAGGCTATCATCAAACAGATTCTTAAAGAATTCATATAGCAGAGATAGGCCAATTAAAGTAAGCAAAAGGAGATCGTTTTTTAGATGTAATTTCCATTAGAAAAAAAATACTGGGATTATATTCAGTACATGTGAAATATCAATTTTCAAACAAGTACATCCAAAGCAAAGTTTCAGAAACAAAATGGCGGACGTTCTACGTACGAAAAAATGTGAAAAAGTTGGTTTTTCTCGTTTATCTGCGAATGCAATTTTTTCATCGAAAAAAGTTTCAAACAATAGTTGTAGGCATTTAAAATACCTACAACGTGCTGTCCACTGAATGAAAATCCGATAGTTAAATTTCTCGCAAATTAAAAGAAAACATCGAAAAATCACATTTTTTAACTTTGTGGTAACTTTTGCAATAATTAATTTATGATATCAACAATTTCAGGAAATATGCATCATAGTGTGCTCAAAAAGTGACCGTAACTCGAATTCCGATGGATGATCAATTTTCGAGAAATTCAATTGTTCATAAAAAAGTGATTTTTAGTAACATTTTAATTCCCCAAAATGAGGCTGTTCGATTTCAATTTTGCAAAAAGCTTTCTACTCTTCAAGAGTTGTAATATCACTGAGCTCAAGGCCGAAATCATATATTTCAATTAAGTTGCCTAAAAACGTATTGAACTTTGTTAATTGTTTGTGTATTGAAATGTAAAGTGGATATTCGCCTAGCTGGCATTTTTATACGAATTTAAAAAAATAAAAAATGAACACCCACCGACCTTCAGGACTCGAGATAATTTTTAATTTTTTTTTAATTCCCGAGATACTATATTTTTAACTTACAGCGCTGAGATTTGCAGGTATTGTACAAAAGGATTTTTTTAGGTACACCAGAAACCAAGATATAGACGATTTTGCAAGCGCGAGTCAACTTTTCGGCGTAGAGAGACATCGCTGCTGCAGGCTCTCCCCCCACTGTGCCAGCGCACCCTGGCTCGACTAGCTGGTGCAAACGCCTCATTTCAACATGAACTATGTTATCAAAAAAGACGGTGAAACAATTGCTTATATCTTTCTACAGAAAGTTCGAGTATTCAAGTGCAATACCTGCAAATCTCAGCGCTGTAAATTAAAAAATAAGGTGTCGGGAATTTCTTAAAAAATAAAAAATATTTCGCGTCCTGGAGGTTGGAGGCTGTTGATATATTTTTTTAATTCGTATAAAAATGCTACGTTCTGCATTTCGATAAACGAGCAATTGACAATGTTATTAAGTACATTTTTTATACCAAAGAAATATGCATCATATTCAACGTCGTTTTAAGAAACTTAATTGAAATATTTGACCTCGGCTTTGAACTAAGTGATAATAAAACTCTTGAGAAGTAGAAAGCTACTTGCACAATTGATATCGGATTGCCTCATTTTCGGGATCTCAAATGTTACTAAAATAACTTTCTTATAAACAATTGAATTCTCGAAAACCATTCATCCGTCGAAATTCGGGTTACGGTCACTATTTAAGCACATCATGGCGCATATTTCCTGAGATTGTTGATACCATAAATTAATTATTGCAAAAGTTGCTGTAAAATCAAAAAATCTAATTTTTCGATGTTTTCTTTTAATGTCCGAGACTTTGTAGGTGCCTGCAACTAATGTTTGAAACTTTTTTCGATGAAGAAGCTGCATTCGCAGATAAGCGACTTTTTCACAATTTTTCGTTAGTAAAACGTCCTTCATTTTATTTCTGCAACTTTGTTTTGGATGCACTGGTTTAAAAATTGTTATTTCATATGCACTGAGTATGAGCCTAGTGTTTTTCTTCCTAATGGGAATTACATTTAGAAACTTTCCTACTTTGATTGGTCTAAGAAGTAGATGGCTTCGGTCGGCTTAATTATATTAAAATTTTTGTGTTTAACTATTGCTTATTTGGTACCTTTATTCACTGTCGGATATTTTGGCAAGCTGTATATTAAGACAACATATACACATTTTACATCATACTCTTGTCATATTACACAGGGTGTCCCGTAAATTATGGATAATCCTGAAGCTGGAAATAGTCCAGGCCATGACCGAATATCACAACTTGACCTTATGGAAAACCCATTCTGTTTTTAGGTGAGTATTCTAAAATAGTTGTGCTATCAAACGTGTATAGGAGTTTTTAGATAACGACTACAATATTGTCAAAAAATAAGTATTTCGTAAATTTCGGTTCCACCAAGATTCCGTCTGCCGACTTTGACCTTTGATGGTGTAAAGAAGTGCCAAGCGAAACTTGCCACTTATCTTAAAAACTTGCCCACTTATTGTTATATTACAAAATGTTTAAAAATTATGAGTCAGGAGGACAAAGAAAAATCGAAATATAATATAAGTGGGCAAGTTTTTAAGATAAGTGACAAGTTTCGCTTGGCACTTTTCTTTACACCATCAAAGGTCAAAGTCGGCAGACGGAATCTTGGTTGAACAGAAATTTAGGAAATACTCCTTTTTTGAAAATAATGTAGTCGTTATCTAAGAACTTCTATACACGTTTGATAGCACAACAATTCTGGAATACTCACCTAAAAACAGAATGAATAAATCTTTACTTTGTGGCACTGGCATGTAAAACACTATCCTAGAGTCGAAATTTTCCAAATTTCAAAAAAATGTCCATATCTCGAAAACCGTAGGGTTTTCAATAAGGTCAAGTTGTGATATTCTGATAGGTCATAGCCTGGCCTATTTCCTGTTTCAGGATTATCAATTATTTACGGGACATTCTGTAAGTTAGATATTTATCCTTATTTTATTGTTTCAGAGTCTATGAAATATTTCAAATGGCAATCCTATAACACGTTGCCTCATACGCTCCTTAGAGCTGGATACATCACTGCCTCAATTTTAAGACAAACATATACCTCCTAAGGTAAGTGATGTTCAAAGATATTAATGTGTTTTTGTTAATTTGCCGCTGCGAGTCCTGTCACGAGTCTGTCACCACAGAAAAAAAATGTGTCAAATAAAATTCAAATGTACAGGCTAAAAAGGATGAAGGGCCAAAAAAATCAATTTTTGAGATAAATATGCTAGAATATAGCCAGACATCTAGAGTTTCCATATACCTAACTGTACAGAGTAACAGAGATACGAGTCACGAGTTATAAAAAGTTACTATTTCATAACTATTTGGACCTATATCCTTTTCCCCTCTCTAAACGTGCATAACCCCTTTTCAATTTCATTCCGTACGTATGTTAAAACAATATGAATAAATATTAGTTTATCTAGAAATAAATACACACTGAAAATTTGATCTAAGTTGGTAATATACATACCTAGTATAAAAAATAGTTTTAAGTTTTTAAATTCGTTTTTATCGAGACTAACATTTTGTCACAAATTTTATCCTATACCTTTCAATTATATTTAATCTGCCAATATTCTAAATATATATTTCGGTGTTCTCTATGCTATTTGTTAAAATAATAGGGGCAAAACAAATTATGTATTCGGCTAGAAAATGATCATCATATAAAAACACTTATAGGTCGGTCGTCTTAGTCAAAATCATCGATTTTGGTCTGAAATTTATAAAGCGTAGGCTTCATTGTTAAATAAAATGGCTTTGAGAGAAAATTCTCATTTTTTTAGGTTCTTCGAGTTTTTAACGAAAACGGTGCGGTGCGGTGCGTTGGACAAAAAGAAGTCAGGTATATAAAATGAAAATTTTATCAATACGCATCGTAAAGTAATTAAAATTACTTACCTTAAAATAACTCGACGTTGTAGAAAGTTCGGGTGTCATTTAATAACACCCTAAAATGTTATAAAGTAAACAGCTCAATGTAATTTGAGAGAATTTTTAGAAGCCACCAAACTTTTATAAATGTTTAACTATCGTACGTGTCAAATTCAAAAACTTTTCGGCAATAACTATAAAGTATTCTGTAGAATATTTTCTAAATCGGAAATGTTTTACTACCCGTTAGCAGCCATCATACACCAATAATGGTGAAAGCCTGAGAGAGTCCGTTATGATCAACGTCATTGTCAAATAGTTTTATGAGAAATGCCAAAACGCGGGAACTGGTTAAGACATCGTATGGGAATGATCAATTAGTTGGGGTACCGGTAGAATCATAAATGCTATAATTGTTCCGAATTTCCCCCAAAGCACTGGCGAATAATTAGCTAGCCGTAGATACAGGTTAGCTTAAATTGTTATTAAAAAAATGTTTTAGATTTATGCCATTTTGGCGATGTTTTTTAGTTTAGGATGCCAGTACTATTTTGGTTCATATTCATACTATAGAGGGCGTAAGCTGTCGGATGACTTCAGGGCACTAAAGAGCAGCGGATTTGTCTAGGTTTCGTTGGGTGGATAACGCCCACCAACTCAATGATTATCTTGGATAATTCCCTCAGAAGAACAGGGCACTTTTCGATCAGCTCCTGGTGGTATACTTTTAACGTACTAGTTTTAATGTCAAAGGATAGCTTATGGTTATTAAATTTCAAATTAAACTTGACCTCATTCACTGGCAACTGAAGTTTCCTGCACTAGTTTCTTAAGTATAGTTATCGGAAATAAGTAACTTCATGTTTCGTTAAGTGTATCGTTTGTTTCATGCCCCTCAAGTAATCAGTTTG
This sequence comes from Stenurella melanura, assembly GCA_963583905.1. Lineage (NCBI taxonomy): Eukaryota > Metazoa > Arthropoda > Insecta > Coleoptera > Cerambycidae > Stenurella > Stenurella melanura. Next base: position 47,501,165 of record OY757314.1, read on the forward strand.
TGTGTTTTATTGTAAAAGAACCTCTCATTTACCGATTAATGTATTTTTTCTATTTAAGTACCTACTGGGCAACGGTCCAATTTGCATATTTTCTTTTGTTTTAATTTAAGTATTAATTATTTTTGTTCTATTTTTAAACCGATTATTTTCGTCTTTATTTGTAGATATAATTCTTTAAGGTTGTGTTTTATTTATATTCTAATTAGTGGAAAATCGAATCATAAAAGTTTAGAACTATACATATTGAAGTGCACTCATATGTCGCTGAGAATTGCCTACGTATAAACGATATTAATTCGTCCAGATATTACGTGGCACAATATTCTGAGCGATTATGGGACACCCGCTGGTAGATTGGTGATTATCCTGGGTAGTGGCACATAGTGTAAATTTGTCTTATTATGAAAGGGGTAAATTAATTTCATGGACATAATCAATAAAAATAACAACCCCCAGATTAAATTAAATAGGAATATGGGGGCTATTACAACATTAAAACTTGTTAAACAGTATGATTTGCCTCAGAATAGTTGAATTTGGAAGTTCTTGCATAGTATGAGACAAACTCTCTGTGTTTTAATGTATTTTATGCTTTGAAGAAAGACCATCGACGGTATTGATATCAGAACTATAATGACTTCATGATATGCCCATGTTAGTGAGAGCAGCATTTATAAAATTTTAACAGAGCAAGAAAGTAAGAAAGAAAGAAACCTAAGCAGAAGTCTGGAAGGAAAAAAATAATATTAAACGATTTCGAGAAGAATGAAATACGACGTACACTTCACAAATTTTTCTGATAATGAAATATCTATTATAAAGAAAATTTTACAGTCGTTGAATGGCGCTTACAAAAATTTTACATGATATGAACTTTGCATTTGCAGAAGCAAATAGGAACGGAATCCTGTATGACAGAGACGATATTATTCTCTGGCAAAGAAATTATATTCGGCTAATTAGAGCTGCTCGTCAACATGGAGAAAAGCGTTATTATTTAGATGAGACGTGGTTGAATGAAAAACATGCTGTAACGCGAATTTGGCAAGTTAAAAATGTAAAAAGTGTTCGTCAAGCGGATTTAGAGTACCAAGAGGAATAGGAAACGATTAATAATAACGCACATAGTAAGTGATTCAATCGTGAACAATGAACTTCTATGTGTAGTGTCAAATAAAACTGACAATTATCATATTTGTATTTCATTGACTCGAAGATTTTATAAATTTTAAGAAAGAAATTATTTTGTAATTTGACACCTTACAGAGTCCACGCGTAGCACCCTTGCTGAGATGGCCGGTTAAAACGCTGTTTTCAACATTAGATGTCACCTATAAATAATTAAGCACGAATTCCGGGAGACGAGACATTCTTTACTGGAATTTCGTACTCTTTAAGAATCTGTTTAAATATTTACCCTCCAGGGATTCTCATTCCGAATCGAATGAGCCGCCCCCTATAATTTTTTCCTTGTCGAATAAAATTTGTTTGTCTTAACTCCTTGCTCAGATTATTGGTATGGTTGAAGTTTGTGTAAATTTTTGTAAACATCGGTATTCTGCAATTTTAATATCAGAATTCGTTGCACTTAAAAGAACTGGACCTGCCATTAAAAATTTTCTTAGCACAACACTAGTTTTTCTTGCTGGATGTGATAAGCATCAAACCATTTAATTATATCGAATTTATGAAGTATTGTTTTATACGTTTAAACGTAAATTATTTATTATTTGTTTGCTTATAGTAATGACACAATATATTCTTTATAGAATTTTGCAGACAGCGGAAAAAGGAAGTTCTCAGACAGTTTTCTTTTTTCGTTGTTTGCAAAATCCTATAAAGAATTCATTATCATTTTATATGTGCGACGTTCGTTTTTACTTTTTGTCATTAAGAATCATATACATAATATACAAAAGTACCCAGGGCGACACCACAGTTAAACGACTGACAATGTTTATGGGCTTTGTTGGTTGCCCGTACACCAAGCCAAAATAACTACGGTTCTGCCCAGTGGCGCAGTGGTTAGGTGTTTGGATTGCGACCGCGGAGTCCCCGGTTCGAATCCTGGTCAGGGTATGGTGCTATTCATGTGTTACCGAGACGGTAGCAATGGGCTAGACCGTTGTCGAGTGGCACAACATTTCCAGTCGCTGTTGTCTGTCCTGAGTTTGGATATCAGCTACTAGACCAGTGAATTTTGGCCAAAAATAAATTAAAAGTGTTGTTGCTCTTAGCACGCCGATTTCTTTTGGAAAAATAGTAAACAATTAGTTACATTACTGGAAAAATACTCTTGATGTAATTCACTAGCCGCTGAATTTATTATTGCAAAATTACCATAAAATTCATTATTGTTTATAAACCTTTTACTTCCCTCGCATACCGAAGGGAAGTATTTATTGTATTCGAGAAAAAATCACCCTGCGAGATTTTTTCGGATTTTCACGTTTCAGATCACGTAGATTACGAAAATATAGGTTTTTTAATTCCGTCAGTCAGTCTGTCTGTCTGTCTGTCTGTCTGTCTGTCTGTCTGTCGGTCTGTTAGTGCATTAACTAAAAAACCTACTTGATGGAGAACAGTCAAATTTGGTAGGTAGCTGACGCTACCGTCAGCGAAGAAATGATTAAACATTCACAGGAAAATATACAGGCTGAACCGTCTAAAGGGAATAAATAATGAAACACATTTTTCTTTGTTCAAATTTAAAATTTCCAGATTTCGTGGCATTCTAAACCCATTTAAAACAGAATGGGATTTGTTTTTTTTACCACTACCATAGAATTGATGGAAAAAAATTTTTCTAGCACAAATTTAAAATTTCCACATCTCGTGACATTCTAAGTCTATTCCAAAAACTTTTGAAAATAAAAAAAAAGAAAAATTGCAAATTTTTGCCCACCACAAAATACAAAATAGATAACGGAAAAAATTTGTTTTTGATCAAATTTAGAATTTCCACGTTTCATGACATTCTAAACATATTTCAAAAAAAATCTAAAAAAAATTAATTAAAAAAAAAATTGTTGAAAATATTTTAACCACTACTATAGAATAGATGATGAAACATTTTTTACCACTAGATTACATGAAAAAAAAATGTTTGCTCAAATTAAAAATTTCCAGGCTTCATAACATTAACACATCTTATTTAAAACAAAAAAAAATACATTTTTTAAATATTAGTATACTTCCACTCCACTATGTGAATGTGGATCTGAGAATACGACAGATGCCAATAATATTTGGCATGTGCACCTATTAGAGTTTTATTGAAAAATGTACACGGTGGTCATCCCAAGAAGTAATTCAACCATAGTGGTCTTTTGTAAAGGTATTTGCGCAAGCCTTCCACATTTGACACCTGTTATTTAGTATTGAATTTTTGCTCTCGGATGACCATCCTGTATAAAAGTGATCAGGTTTTCTTTGTAATAATAGTGGTAACTATATTCCGATTATTATTCTCAATGTCATTTCGTAATTAATAATTTTTTAGAGTGACCGCCATGCACAAATGAAGAGGAAAGTTCTGTGTAAATAGCTTTACCGATTTTTTCTTTAAGCTTTCGTTCTAATCATCCGACTTGAACAGGAGAAACTCGCGAATTTGTGCAAATTTTGAGGTTCGTATTCAAAGTTACATAACTATACGAATTCTTCAGTTAGACTGCTCAAAATTTCTTTGCATATACTTTAGTGGTTACCAAATATACTCCAGTTGTTCGTTTTATAATAAGTGCAAAATTTTGCAAATTATGACGTTTTGCAAAAAAGAATAATTTGTTCATAACTTTGAACCAAGGCACTTTTTTATCCTGATTTTCGGGGAAAACTACATGGTTTGGTTAGTACTACCTATTCTTATTCAAAAATATTTTTTTCGTTAAATTAACATTATTTCTAATGAAATAAAAAACACTAAACTGTTTTTTACGTTTTCACATGTATTACGTCAACATGACGATCGTTTCGCTAAAACATTAGCTTCATCAGATGAGCGCACTGTAACACTACTCACAAATTGAACTTATTGAACCTTAAATACATGAAATTGAATTACCTGAAAACTAATTTGCATAAAATTGTGATTATTTACTTATAATATAAAATGTACGACTAGGAAATGGAATTAAAATAGATTAACAAGTGGAGAATTATTTATGTATAATTGATCGTTAAGTAAAATATTATCGTTTTTATACCTATTAATTTCTAAGCTCTCAAGTAACGACAACTTTGATCCCTTACTAGCTGTATGAAGGATATCAAAATCGTCGTTAAATAAGTGCTTTTCTTCCAAAAGGTGATTTGCAAAGGTAGAATTATTTTTATTATTCAAAAAAGATTTTTTATGTTCCATTATCCGTTTTTTAAAATTTCTACCTGTTTATCCCACATATATCTTAGGGCAAGTCCCACAAGTTAGTTTATACACTCCCGACAACTCTTCTTTTTTATTCTTATCTTTATTGTTTTTAATAATAGAGCCTAAAGTATTATTAGTTTTATAAGCTATATTCAGACCTTGCTTCTTTAAAAAGGTACTAATCTTTTCTGACGGGTCCCCAATGAATGTTAATGACCTGAAATTAGATTTTTGAATTATCATGATCTTTATAGGTCGGATATACTGCATTTATCGCGTTATTGTACCGTTTTTTGTGCAATGAGTTATCTATAAGTTATCTTTTATTGATTCTACGGTTGGTTCCTTGTGAAACATTCTTCAATAATTTAAATATACAGGAAAATTATGCTTTTTAATGTTTCAAAAAGTTTTATTAAAACTCTACACGTGTTTCGGCTTATTAGGCCTTTATCAAGAGTACAAGATAATACTAAATTTAAAATGTGTTCCTCACTTATTTATACCTAATGGAAGGTGAAAATTATTCAAAGCTTTTAATCTATTTATTACATGCAACTAGTTATATGATTCCTATCCTATGTAAATATACTACAAATAAGTTCTTAATGTTAAATTATTTTTTCTAGAATATTATGACCCATAAATAATGTTTGATCATTAGTTACATTTTTATGCTTTTTGACAGCTTTCATGATCTCAAATTGTTCTAATAAATCTAACTTCTTTCCTTTATTTTCTGTATGGAGTAATTCGACTTCATTAAAATTAACAAAACGATTATTTTCTATGCAGTGTGTTGACATACCGGTGCTATGTATACCATTCGTTATTGATTTTTTATGTTCAGCGAGACGATTTTTTAACTTACGACCAGTTTGACCGATATATATAGCATCGCAGTCATTACATTTTAATTGATATACACCTGTTTTTTCTAATAAATCTCTTTTGTCTTTATTATTAACTAACATTTTCCCTAGATTATTTTTATTAACAGAAATAGTTTTACATCCTAGTTTTTTCAGTTTATGACTAAGGCTTAGAGTTTGACATTTACCGTAAACCAACTTGCACAGACACAGCCATTCAAAAGAACTCTAACCAATCATCACAAATAAAAATGGCATCTTTCCACTCATTTATCCACCGTCTGCTAACCTTCCCTTTAAATAAGAATAATTTTATGAAAGAAGTGAACACCATTAAAGAAATAGCTAGAAACAACTGTTATAGTGAAAACCTCATAGATAAATTAATAAAACATAAACAAAAGAAAAAGTTACTTAAAGAATTTTATGCTGATACTCCACAAAGAACTGACATATATAAATGTATTAATTATAGGCCTAAGATTAGTGATAAAATTAGTCATAAACTGAAAAAACTAGGATGTAAAACTATTTCTGTTAATAAAAATAATCTAGGGAAAATGTTAGTTAATAATAAAGACAAAAGAGATTGATTAGAAAAAACAGGTGTATATCAATTAAAATGTAATGACTGCGATGCTATATATATATCGGTCAAACTGGTCGTAAATTGAAAAATCGTCTCGCTGAACATAAAAAATCAATAACGAATGGTATACATAGCACCGGTATGTCAACACACTGCATAGAAAATAATCATTTTGTTAATTTTAATGAAGTCGAATTACTCCATACAGAAAATAAAGGAAAGAAGTTAGATTTACTAGAACAATTTGAGATCATGAAAGCTGTCAAAAAGCATAAAAATGTAACTAATGATCAAACATTATTTATGGGTCATAATATTCTAGAAAAAATAATTTAACATTAAGAACTTATTTGTAGTATATTTACATAGGATAGGAATCATATAACTAGTTGCATGTAATAAATAGATTAAAAGCTTTGAATAATTTATACCTTCCATTAGGTATAAATAAGTGAGGAACACATTTTAAATTTAGTATTATCTTGTACTCTTGATAAAGGCCTAATAAGCCGAAACACGTGTAGAGTTTTAATAAAACTTTTTGAAACATTAAAAAGCATAATTTTCCTGTATATTTAAATTACGAAAAGTTCGATTATATTAAAATTTGGACAGTTAGTTACTGTTAGCTAGAAGAAGAACCCTATTGTTTTTGAACAATATCTATCACTAAAAAGTTATTAATTTTTAAAACAATTTTTGTTGTTGTTTTGTAATTAAACTGAAAATGTCTAAAACTAATATTATTTACAAAAAAAACTGCGAATAGTATCTTACATAATGTGCAGCAATTGTATAAAAAGTACATTAAATCGGCGAAGAGTGTATCGGGTTAACTTGTTTTCCTTTTGTAGTCAATTTTCAATGATAGGCAGTTGACCCTACTGACAGCGAAGAAATGGTAAAATTTTCACTGGAAAATATACAGGGTGGACTGTCTAATCGGAATAAATAGTGAAAAAAATTTTTTTTCGCTCAAATTTAAAATTTCCACGTTTCATGACACGCTAATCCTATTTAAAAAAAAAACATTTGAAAATTTTTACCATTTTTGAAAAATTTCTTACTACCAAAATAGATGAAAAAATTTTTTTCTTTCTTCAAATTTAAAATTTGTAAGTACGTTTCATGATATTCCAAACCTATTTAGGAAGAAAAAAATTTGCAAAATTTTTTTACCATTTTGGAAAAAAAATTACCACTAGAATAGATGAAAATTTTTTTTTTGCTCAAATTTAAAATTTACAAGTTTCATGACATTCTAAACCCAATTCAGAAGAAAAAAAATTTGAAAATTTTTTAACCATTTTTGAAAAATTTCAAAAAAATCCATTTTTTTTCTTTGTTCAAATTTAAAATTTTCACGTTTCCACGGCATTCTAAACTTATTCAAACAAATTATAAAAAAAATTGAAAAATTCTTTAAACTATTTCACTACTTTCTATAGAATAGATGAAACATTTTTTTGCTCAAATTTAAAATTTCCACGTTTCATGACATTCCAAACCTATTTCGGAAAAAAAAATTGAATAATTTACTTACCATTTTGGAAAATAATTTTACCACTAGAATAGATGTAATTTTTTTTTTTGCTGAAATTTAAAATTTTCGCGTTTCATGACATTCTATGTTTCAGAAGAAAAAAGATTTTGAAAATTTTTAACCAACATTTTTGAAAAATTTCAAAAAAAATTAAATTTTTTAACCACCATTATACTTCCACTCCACTACGTGAATGTGGAATTGAAAATGTGTCAGATGGCAATAACATTTGACATATGCTATTATACTTTTATTGAAAAATATACAGGGTGGTCATCCCAAGAAATAATTCATGGTGGACATTTGTTAAGGTATTTGCGCAAGCCTTCCATATTTGGCACCTGTTATTTAGTATTGAACTTTTGCTGTTGGATGAGTACTCTGTATATTTTTTTGACGAAAACTTACCAGGTCTTCTTTGTAATAATAGTGCTAACTATATTTCGATTATTATTTTCAATGTCATTTCGTGATTATTAATTTTTTAGAGTGACCGCCATGCACAAATAACGAGGGAAGTTCTGTGTAAATACCTTTACCGATTTTTTTTATTAGATGTAACGCTATTTTAATGTCACTGAACGACACGTTATATTTTAATTTGTAGATGTAATCCTTATTGCAAATAAAAAGAAGAAATATACAAGGAATACTTTCTCAACTTCTTGGACATAAAAGTTAAGCCGATGTCTCTCAACAACATTACAATTGTCAATTTGAAGATCAACTTCTTTATCGATATCTCGATCGTGGTCCTCCTCAGACATGTCTGTGATATTTGCATTTCGTAGTAGACTCTTATGCATTCCTTTAAAAAATTGGAGCATTTAATACTCAACTTCCTGCAACCACAGTTTTCATGAAAAAAAGTCTAAAACATTTCAATATAACTGTAAAAATTTGTCAAAAGCTGTGTGCATTTTTCTTCTATTGCAACAACAAATTAATTTTACAACTAAAAAAACATGTTTATTATTATCCTATAACTTTAAAATTGCATTGCACTCAGTAAAAGTAACAGTTTTTCATCGATAATTGTACAAAAAGTGTATATTAGCAAAAACTGTATAAATCGACAAAAAATAGCCAATTTTGAATGGCAATATCCAAATAAATTTTCATCGTAGAACCTTTTCTTAAAGCTGATTTTAGTGGCTAGAACCTCTACTTAAATTTCTCTGAAGCAATCCCTACACCTGTCTCTGCTCAGAAATAGTTATGAACAAAAATATAAGAAAAGAAAATTTCTCGATATTTTAAGTTTTATGTAGATTGGTTTATGCTTATTTTCATATAAAAATGGTTTCTTCAAGATCGCAAATATTTCGATGGGAAGTTCAATTTCCTGCAAAAATATACTCTTTCAATTTTTGCGAATTCCGCTTAGTTTTTGAGTCATATCCCATGTAGCAGGCAATATTAGTACAATATTGGGTATTTATGGTATAAATAATGGCTAAATGTTGAAATGCAATATTTGCCCAATATCGAAATGTGAACATTTTTATTTATTGGCAAAATATTGTAATCAATCTTGACTGAATATTGTTCTACATTATTGCTCCAATATCTATTTCCAATATTTATTTTGACAACTAGGATAATATTTACCTAATATTGTATTTAAATTGGTACAATATTTCCTTTGGATTGATAGTCAATATTAGAAATCAATATAAAATACAGGGTCTTCGGCGCATGGACCGTCAAAATATTTTTATGGATTGGTGGGGTCATTTGGAGGTTTTAATCCCAAATGACTCAGGTCCTAACTGTTGTAGTACTAAGAAATATATTTTTTTTAGATTTCACTCAAAATTTCCCAAAATTCCCCACTTAAACTTTAGTATTCGTAGGTGTTTTTTTAAATTTTATTCTGTAATGTATTCTTGTTCAAAATAAATCATTTTTAATACGAAAGTTAGTTACAAGGCTCCAAATTCCTAAATGTAAATGAAAGAAATAGAAATTCTGAACTTCTAAAATCATTTAAAAAAACGAACAGCAACCGAGAGCATTTTCTTCAATTCAATTTCAAAGTTCTACCGTTGATGCCCTTTCTAACGGTATGAAACAATGAAAAGTTGTAGGAGTTTTAGTGGGGAATTTCGGGAAATTTTGAGTAAAATGTAAAAATGAAAAAAAATCTCAATAACTACAACAGTTAGGACCTGGGACATTTATGTTAAAACTTCCAAATGACCCCGCCGATCCACAAAAAAAATTTGATTGTCCATGCGCCGAACACCGTGTATATTACAATAAATTATAAATATGTTGCAAAAATAAAATATTTATTTATAGCATTAACAATACATTTAAAATTTGTAACAATTTTAAATTTACAAATAATGAGTCAGTCAAAAATAATATAAATCAAACAAGATAAAATAACAAGTATACTATATAATAAATATTAATATAATTTTAAGCAAAAGGGTAACTTACAATATGCTTTCTAAATACCAAAGTTATCAAAAAGATGAGTCGTAAAATAAATGTACTTGAATTTAATTGCAAACCACGAACTTCATAAGTAAACTGGATGTCACATCATAATGGTTCTCTAGCAAATTTCTTGACACCCCATTGACACATCTTGGCACTCATTTATTCCATCATTATCTTCGTCGGAAGACAAACTTAAATTGAATTCGTGGTTACCACCCTGAAAATAATTGCAGTTATTTTCATCGCTTGAATCCTTGTTCAGCTGCCTTTTTATAAACATGGATTTTTTAGACAGTACTGATGAACTCATTCTGAAGTAATCTGAAAGTTTGGTTTTCATTAATTAATGGTACTCGGTACTCTTTATCATGTGTATACGTTAAAACACATATCTAATTAAATGAAAAACTTTAATAAAACCAATTTCCAGTTAAACAGGAAGTTAAATGTAGGTATACCAAATTACATACCATTAGATTCACAAAAAGGAGCTAGGTATATAAAAACTAGAAATAAAAAGCGGTCAAGTGCAAAACCTACGCGCATACTGGTAGAAGTTTTTCTTTTAAACATTTAAAAAACAATTTTAACACCCTCTATATCTCAAAAATAAAACAGTTGCGAGCTTGTGTTGATACGTATAAACTTTTTTCTTAAAATTACCTAAGAATTACGGCCCGTAAGTATTAGAATGCGATTCTGTACACCCTGCATATTACAAACATTCTACAACATGTAAACTTGAATATTTTCAAAATTGTTATTTATTATTTCGGAAAGTCTATTTTTGCACATTTCAATACTTCTTGCTTGAGGCAATAAAATAAGTATGTAGCAGTATAAAACAAAAGTTAAATAATGGTAATAATTAAATTATATCTATAACTATAATATTGCAATATTGGTTCAGTATTGGTTGGTTATTCGTAGGTACCAGTATGTAGTACCTATATTTTCAAATTACCAAATAAAGATAACGACGGGTACCTAGTCAAGGTGTTATCTGGGCACAGCTCACGTACTTACACAATATGAATGAATAATTTTATTGTTTCCCAATACATTATTATTGTACTTTTACAGATAGAAAATGTGCATGGCAGCAAATTCACATTTACAGAACACTGTCAAACAATCAACAGATAAAAAGTATAATATAGTATTATGTACTTACATTGTGCACAAGATAACACACACACAGGTCACAATAATTGTTGCTAATAATCGAACACAGCCCAATTTCTGTTCTTCTATGATCCAGCTAGGTACTTGTAAATTTACCATAATGGCGTCTCCGTCTCCGTTATGCGGAGAGCAAGCGCACGCGTCATGCCAAACCGTTGCTGGTAACTCGGAGCCAATAAAATGTCTGCGCGGGAGTGATATCACTATCTAAATTCCTAGTATGAAGAATAAGTTTTGTTTAAGAATGTAAGTAATTATTTTACTAAAGATGTTAAGGTAAAACTAAATAAAAATAAACTATATAGATGAATCTATTCTTTAAATATAATGAAAACACCTTGAAATTAAATAAACGATAATAGAATAAAAAGTCTTTGTTTTAAAATCAGAAATCCAACATTATTTCATAAATCAGATTAAAAGAATCACCTATTATATTATATAATAAATAATACAAATAAAATAAAAAGGGCTAAACAAGCCAAATTATTTAATAAATTACAAAACAACTTTGCTCAATAGATTACAGAGATCATATGTCTTTTTGTCTTCGAAAAATATCGCAAAGTAATATAAAAAATGTATGTTGTACGGTCACCAATATTTTTCCAATGTTGGAGTAATATATTGAATTCAGTATTTGTTATTATGTGGCAAAATAATTATTGTTTATTACTGGTTTAAAATTATTAATGTGTTTACATATAGAATATTGTGCAGTAATATTAATTAATGTTGTTTCTAATATTGCATTCATATGTTCAGAAAATAGTAAATGATCATCAATATTTCTCTAATATTAGAGCAATACAATTAATTCAATATTTATTATATACCAAAAATAAATATTCCTTCAATGTTGGCTAAAAACTGTTAAATTGGAACAATTAACAGACGAAATTATTTGGCCAAATTGCACCAACGATTAAGTTATTATCATTATATATATGCCTATCATCTGCTTACATGGAATATTGTGCAGTAATATTAATTAATGTTGTTTCCAATATTGCATCAATATATTCAAAAAATAGTAAATGATCATCAATATTTCTCTAATATTAGAGCAATATAATGAATTCAATATTTATTATACACCAAAAATAAATACTACTTCAATATTGGCTTAAAATTGCTAATATTGACCCAATAGACAAATATTACACCAATATTTTACCAATGAACTGCCAGTATATGTTGCTACATGGGATTCTACAAACGAAAAACTACCCTTTCACCCCGTTCTCGACAATGCACTCCTAAATTTAATAGCATTTTATGACTTTCATTTTTTGGTAACCAACTAACGGATGAAACAATAAAATCTCTTTAACACTATTGTTTCTTAATTCCTCTTTTTGGTATACCGGGTGTAACAGGATGTATACCCCTCTTTTCTCATTTAGTTTTGAAGATAATTGATTGAAATTTAGGATATACGACATACATAATTAGTGGCACTCCTTGACATACAATTGATTTTTTTTCACATCCGGTTTCGTAGGAAGTGACACTAACTTTTGATTTTTAAATGGAATACCCTATATATTATTACATTTTTTAATTCTGCATAATTTTCTAAATCCAGCGATGCCAAATAAGTGACATTTCAAACATCAATTTTTTTTACAATACAATTTTTAATTTTCCATTTAAGTGTGCCATGACGGTTCCGATTTATTCTAAATGACCCGTGTAATGCTACAAAAATCGAAATCCCGTTAAAAACACTAAATTACCTGATTTATGAGCAAATAAAATTCACCAAAATTATTTTCTGGGCAAAACTCATTTTTTTTAAATAGAAACATATCGGTACCGTGATACCATTTATTAGTACTATTAATAAGGAATTTATTCATATGTCGTATTAAAATGTGCGATAAATACAAACAAAATTACAGCTAAAGGAAAATAAGAAAACACAATTTTGTTCTAATTAAATATTAAGAAGTAACTAAGGTGGCTTTGAAAACGATGGAATATTTAGCTTGTCAAACATTAGTTGGTTTAACGGTGTTTTTATTTTGTTTTTAAAAATTGTTTAAAATATTTGTTAATTGTATTCAGAATGCCGAAAACTTATACAAGAGATGAAAAAGTGACATGTTAATTATTTATGAGGAAAATGAAAAAAATGCAATTGCAGCTATGGACTTTTATTGAAGAAGGAACGGAAATTAATGTTTTGGCTCGAATAGAAGTTGATAATAAGACTGTTTCTTTAAGGCAAGTTGGGTTTGAATTGAACATCAGTCACCAAACAGTAAGCCGAATTTGGCACAAATAGTACTATAAATCTTTTAAATAAGGGACAGGGTCAAAAATATTAAGGCAAAACAAGCAACAAACGTCAAAACAGATCACAAAATATTATATGGAACACTAGTAATAAAGAAACAAGAAGAAAAAAAGAAAAAAAAAAGATACAACAAAACAGCAAATGACACATGGAACATCTCACTGCTACAGAACAAAGGAATAAAAAAGAAATACCAGGAGGAGATAGAAAAACAGTTAACAGGAAAGGAACTAAATTGGTCAACAATGGGTTTAAAAATCAAAATAGCGGCGAGGAAAACGTTGAAAAGGAACAAATCCCCTATGAGCCCAACAAGAAAAGACACCAAAAGAAATTACGAAAAACTAAAGAAAATAAAGGCCACAGGAAAACAATATACACCAAACATAGACAAAAAGATAATAGAAGCGAGGAAAGAAAGAAGAGACACAGAGAGGAGGCCCGAACAAAAAAAATGCAGGGAATTCTTCGAAAACATAGAATCCACTCCAGCAGGACAGAGATTAAACCAAACTTTTAGACACCCCAAAACATACAGGAGAAACAACAATACGCAGTCAAGAAAACACATACCACTGCAGCATTGGGTCAGGAAACTAGAAGAAGGAAACGCAGAGGGAAGTCAAATAGAACCAATACAAGAAATGGACCACTGGCCTCTGGGAAAGCCACCGTCAAAAGACGAACTACTAGAAATAATGGCCAGAGATAAAAGAAACACGGCCCCGGGAATAGATAAAATAAATAACGAACTAGTATACTATGGACCGGACAACATAAAACAGCTAATCCTAGAAATCATCACCAACGCATGGACGGAAACCACACCCCTGTCTGAGGAATGAAATACAACCATACAGATACCGCTCCCTAAAATCAAATCACCACAAAACGTGGACGATTACAGAAGAATAATACTCTGCAGTGTAGGGTACAAATACTACGCACAATTCCTCCTCAGAGAAATGGAAAAATACATCGGCGAACTACCAGATTATCAAACGGCATTTATCAAGGGTAGATCGACAGACGACCACATGTACACCACCAGACGGATCCTGGAAGAAAAGTGGAAAGAAGGAACAAAACTATATATAGTCTCAATTGACCTCCAAAAGGCATTTGATACTATAAGGCATGAGGCTATAGTCAACACTTTGCTCAACAGGGGAGTACCGCACTACTCAATAAACAGAATAATAAAAGCATGCCTACACGAAAACACTGCAATACAATGGTTTGGACAGACGATGGAATCAAAAATGAAGAATATAGGAGTCAAACAAGGATGTCCCCTATCCCCCCGACTATTCACCACAGTCCTGGACCAAGTCAAAACAGCCTACAGAGCCACAAGAGCTCTACTACCCTTCATTGAGGACAACAAACCACCATGGTGCCTAACCAAAAAGGTATACACGACCATCATAATGCCTACGATGATATATGGAGTCAAAAACGCAGCAACGATAAAGGCTAACCGAAGAAGCCTGAGAAGAGCTGAAAGGGACATTATCCAACTGCTAGCAAAAACAGGAAAACCACAAAAACGACAGAAAACGTCAACATTACTAGAGGGAAGAACAATAATCGAAAGAATAGAATCATACGCAATGAAATACTGGGGACATGTCCAAAGACGGGACACGACACACCTACTGAAGAAAGCGCTGCGAATGAACAGCAACAAACTGAAAATAGGGAGGCCATGCTACACATGGATTACAACAATCGAGAGGATTATGAATAAGCTAGGAAAGGATTATACACACTGGGAAAAGTTGGCACAACAAAAAATGGAATACAATAAAGAAATATCAAGGATATACACACTGCCAGATTCAGAAACAGAAGAAACGGAATACTCAGAAGTAGAATAGGAGAGAAGATGATCACAGACAGAAACTAAGAAGAAGTATATCACAAAAACCTGAAAGTAAAAAGAAGTACGAAAACCTAAAAGAAGCATCTCACAAACGCCTACACTTTCCATCCGATGAAGACAGAAGGAAAACAAGAAGAAACATCTCACAAACACCTACACGCTCCATCCTATACTCCTACCCCATGCGTCATGCGGCTCTCGCTGCTGACAACAAGCATGTCCAATGTCCAATCCAGCGTATCCAGCTGGTCCGGCGGTATATAAAAGCACTGGGGGTTTGTTCTGGCACACGGTGGGATGATCGGTGGGCGATCGGGCTGCGTGGTGGAACAAATCTCCCTGCACCAGAATTGGCAGCAATGCCCACCTTACGCTGGCAAATCAATCAATTAATCAATTGCATCAGCATTTGTACGAAAGTCATTACGAACGTAGCATGGAATAATTCAAATGGATTTTGTATAATAACGTGCAACCAAATAATGATTTTTTGGGACTGATTTTATTTTCGGACGAGTCAACGTCAAATTTGGGATTATTTAACCGAAAAATTACAAAATATTGGTCACAAGAAAATAAAAATTTATTACTGGAGGGTAACTTTCAAGTGCGGTTCGGTTTCAATGTTTGGCTTGGAATAATCGGTAGTAGAATCATTGGTCCAATAATATTTGAAGGACCACTGACTGGTGCCAGATACTTGAAATTCCTGGAAAATGAAATTGCTGACATTTTAGATGAGTTACCTTTAGATTTACGACAGGGAATGTATTTCCGACAAGACGGCGCTTCTCTCCATAATTCAAGGATAGTAATTGATTACCTTCAACGGAGATTCGGAGAAAACGTAATTTCGACGAATGGTCCTGTGAAGTGGACTCCAAGGACACCTGATTTAACGCCCCTTGATTTCTTTGTTTGGGATCATTTAAAAAATATTGTCTATGCAACCGCCGTTACAACTCTTGAAGACCTGGAGCTGCGAGTAAGACGAGCAATTAATAATGTTTGGTGTTAATTTTTTGCATTCCAAATCCACCTTATTTGTAACAAGGTAATTAGAATAAAATTGTATTTTCTTATTTTCTTTTAGCTCTAATTTTGTTTGTATTTATCGCACATTTTAATGCGATATATGAATAAATTCCGTATTAATAGTACTAATAAATGGTACCACGGTACCGATATGGTTCCATTTGAAAAAAATTGAGTTTTGCACCAAAAACGATTTTGGTGAATTCTATTTGCTCATAAATGACCTAATTTAGTGTTTTTAACGGAATCTCGATTTTTGTAGCATTACACGGGTCATTTAGAATAAGTCGGAACTATCATGGCACACTTAAATGGAAAACTAAAAATTATATAATAAAAAAAACTGATGTTTGAAATGTTACTTACTTGGCATCGTTGGATTCAGAAAATGATGCAGAATTCATAAATACAATAATATATAGGGTGTTCCATTAAAAATCTAAAGTTAGTATCACTTCCGGAGAAACTGGAAGTAAAAAAAAATTAATTGCATATCAAAAAGTGCCGCTAATTATGTATGTAGTACATCCTAAATTTCAATCAATTATCTTCAAAACTAAAGGAGATAAGGGGGGTATATCATGGTCCTGTTACACCCGGTATAGTCAATAACTCAGTATACTGACTTTCTGTATTGTTGTAATTGAACAGATTGTTGAACAATTATCATTGTTAAACAAATTGTCAATTTAACTGAATATTTATATAGTGGTCATCTACGTCACCTATTTCAGTTTTGTACTTTTATTCAATTATGTTCAAAATACACGTTCATAATTTAGATTGCATTATCTACCTGTCAATGAGTAATTATAAAGACGAGATTTATAATTCTCCCAAAGCACTGGGGCAATGAGAATGGGTTTTACATGTACTGTGTCAAAAATCAATTGCTACATTTGGTGATTCTATTAAAGGAACTTCAGCTTCTGATGAACATACATAATCATTGACATGTGCAGAGAAACATGAAACTAGGTTGCATTATTTATATTTCTAGACATGTACCTGCTCCACACCAGAACGGAAATATTTGACAATACTGTCACAATGATTAAAATAATTTTGTCCACGAGTATTCAGTATTGTACACTTGCTTTCAAGACTGTCGCATACACATTCAAAACTAGGTAACAACGATTTTGCAAAATTGTAGCAGTGTGAACGAATAATTTTGAGATTAGGTTAAATATGACATTGACATTTAATTTAAATTCATATAAAATGAACATAAAAGTAAATACAAATATGTTAAAAAAGGTTTTAATATTTTGTCATGGCCCCATTAGCCTCTAGCATCGCATTCAATCTCTTGGGCATAGATTCTATAAGTTTTCGCCAATAATTATTGGTCTTCGCTCAACTCTTCCCACGCATTTTCAAGAATTCTTTAGCACTTGCAGGTTAAAGTTAAATGTATGTATTTTCTTGACAATTAAACCCCAAACATTTTCTATGGGGTTCATATCAGGACTACAGGACGGCCATGGTATTATTTCAATATTGTTATTTTGATACCACTGTTTTATTATTCGAGCACTGTGGATAGGGCAATTATCCTCTTGAAATATGAAATCATCATAGAATATAATTGTTTCAAAGAAGGAAGCATAACATTTTGCAAGATGTCAAGGTAAGCTGTTGCATTAAAGCAAACATCAATGCGCCTGGTTACCCATGGACCGAGAATACTTATCCAAGCCCAAACGTTGACAGACAATCGTCCAGACTTGTTTCGTGGTGAAACTTATTGTTCAGAAAATGTTGAGTTTATCGATCGATACAGCCGTAAGCTACCATCATTGTAAAATTTAAATACTTTTTCGTCAGAAAATATTACAGTGTTCTCAAAATTTATAGGTCGGTATATATAATTCATGCAAAATATTATTCGGGACTGCTTATTGTCTTCTGTTAAATATATTTTTCTTTGTACTTGCGAATTTTATAGTTTCTGAATTTTGACACGACGGCACGCTGTTACCCACGATCCAGGAAAGCTTGTATTATAAACTGCTTATCTGGCAATATTGAAATGGCTCCGTCCTGCTCTGCCTGTGAAATGGGTCTTCCCGAACACGGTTCTACTCACGGTTCCTTCTTCTTCCTAGCTCTTCTGTACTCGTAGAACAGCACTTTTATCTAGTCCATAACGACCAGCAACCCTTTTTATGAACCACCCCTCTTCTAATTTAGAAAGCATCAAAACTTTGTCTTGCTATGTCAGTCGAAGCATTTTCACTTTTCAAAAGTTCAAATGTCAGGCTTGATTAATTACAACTCTGATTTAATACAGCGAAAAATAGGTGTACGCGAAAGTTTTGCCAGCAAGTGTACTTATTATGTATGTGTGTTGCCAAGGATAATGTTATCCATTGTTTCCTGTACTAAATAAGGATTTCATTGTTCACTAGTGAATAATGGAGAACTGTCAGTTGTTTGTAAGGAATCACGTTAGTGACTATTTACTAAAAATTTAAAATGGCAAAATTGCAGCAACCAAAGAGAAGTGATGTCTCTCTAAGTTTTCTACGAAGCACTCAAATGGTACATGCTGAAGAGATACTTTAATGAACACTCAAAGACTACATTAGTAAGTTTTTTTTCAAAGCATCATCTATTAGCAACACGCGGCAATTTCCAATATTATTTCTGAAACCATTTACCTATGTACCTACAAACTAAATTATTTTATTAGTAAGCCATGACAATGTGTCAAAGCATAATTTTGTTATCGATTTGAAACGTCAAAATTTGTGCGATTTAAACGTCAACGTTATTTACAGTTATTTCACATATTACGCAAAAGAGTAATATATTTTTTCTACTTCCATCTTTAAAATGGCGTTTATCGTATACGTTTCCATGACGCTAAATAATCCTTTAAACACGCATTCGACAAACCATGACTTCGTGCATTTTAGTCACAGGCTGAACTTAGCAACGAGATATTAGTCACGGCTGAGGTTAATTCTAGATATTTTAATGGCAAAAATCAAGTTAGTTTTCCGTAATTCTTGTCATCAATCTGTCAAAATAAATCGACGCGTTGTGACAAGAGACAAGTAATTTTGTATTTTTATTTTTTATTTAGATATTTGCTGTCGTAGAAAAAGTATAATATGCAACACGTTTTATAAATTTGTTAGTCACTCATTTTATTAAACACTCGCTCCGCTACGCGTCGCTCGCGATTAATAAAACTCGTGACTAAAATGACGTTTATAAAACTTGTTGCATAATATACTATAAATAAATGAATCCTGATAGTGAAAACGAGATTTATTTGACACCGCCAGAGGTAAGGGAAGCTGCAGAAATCGCCTCATTAAACTTGATATGTGATGGTGTATGAATCTTTTTTAAATTGGAAAATCGGGCTAAATAAATATTAAATATTTTTTCTACTTCCATCTTTAAAATGGCGTTTATCGCATACGTTTCCATGACGCTAAATAATCCTTTAAACACGCTTTCGACAAACCGTGACTTCATGCATTTTAGTCACAGGCTGAACTTAGCAACGAGATATTAGTCACGGCTGAGGTTAATCCTAGATATTTTAATGGCAAAAATCAAGTTAGTTTTCCGTAATTCTTGTCATCAATCTGTCAAAATAAATCGACGCGTTGTGACAAGAGACAAGTAATTTTGTTTTACTGTTACCATGTTATTGATACGTTAATAAATGAAATATTAAAATAACTTCCAAATTTTTTATTTAGATATTTGCTGTCGTAGAAAAAGTATAGTATGCAACACGTTTTATAAACTTGTTAGGCACTCATTTTATTAAACACTCGCTCCGCTGCACGTCGCTCGCGATTAATAAAACTCGAGACTAAAATGACGTTTATAAAACTTGTTACATAATATACTATAATAGCCGCCTCGTCTGTGACTCGTGTTTTAACACGTTCACTGCGTTACCAGTTACATGTAACTAGTAAGTCGCTTTCTGTTCGAGCGGAACAGAAATCTGAGAAACTTGTTGTTCCTGCGGGAATGATAAAACAGTTACTTCTAGAGATAGAGCAAAAATACATGTACCTCTATGATTGTTGCGGTATATATTGGTTCAATTTCCTACTGCCAGATACCGGTGTCCGGTAACGCATTGCAAGGAAAATTATTTCGTTGTGGGAGTTATGTATCTGGTAGTCATTTTGAAGTTATATTGTGTGAATATACACTGTGCTTTGTGTTTTTTTTTGAGTACTAAATTATTGTAAGATTGTCGTTCTGCAAGACGTAAATTGCACGGATTATGTTCCTCGTATCTTGAGAGCTGTGAGTAAGAAAATAACTGACAATAAATACAGGCTGAGTAAAATAAAGGGCCTATTGTACCAAATAAGAAAATTTTGCCCGAGGTTGTGGTTCAAGAACAAATTTCAAACGTTAGTGTTTCTAGTACTTCAGGAGTTGTCACTAATAAAAATAGACTACCTTAAATACAACCGTATTATTCGACGAGCATATAATGATGGCTATTTTATTATTATCTTATATTATTTTATGGCTGATGCTACTTGTAGTGGATGCACTTTTGATTTTATTAACTATTTTTAACTTGCTATAGAATAGTTTTAAATTTCAATGATTTTCAATATACATTATTTTAAACTTTGCATAAGTTATTAATCATCGTATTTAGTATATATTGATTATTCTTTAAATTAACAATTCATACTAATTATTAACTCAGAAACCGCGCTTGGGAAATTTTTTACACCTAGTTATAATGAAACAATTTACGTTAACAAGACTAGGTTGGTAACGATGATGAGTTGAAAGTCGATGAGGCGTAAATTTATACACAAAATTATCACCAATTAATAATAGAGATCGACATTAATGTAGGAGTATGCCTCTCTTATAATAGTTCTATAGTAAATTCCTAGTTTCAGTAAGCACATTCAATTTATGTAATCATTAGCGAACCATTCGGGTTGTTTCATAGCCTGCTATCATTTTCCGCTTGGCAGAATTCCCTTTATTAATATATTCTATTATGTTATAACCGCTCACATTTTCACGCTATAGTTATAAACTATTTTTGATGGCAAGATGATTATGTTCAATTTTATGCAGATAATACGGGAATATGGGAGACACAATGTTTCTCATTTTATAAACTGAAATATGAGGGCTGCGTCCCAAATGCCCTATGCAAATGATCATAAATTGGATGTACCTATTAAATCTCAGAACAACCCACTCTTCATGTGCTAAAGAAGGGAAAGCGAAATCGCGATTAAAAAGTGAAAGAATATTATGCGACTACAAAAAGAAACTTTAGTGTTTTCTATTTAAAATCGGCTGGTGTAAACGGGCTGTTTATTGCGGAAATGGTAAATAATTTATTTATTAAGATAATTAAATTCGAATAAGTAAATGAAAGATTTCTTGGTAGCCCAATAAACTAAAAAGAGAAGGTTCGCAAATAAAATTAACCTGCATTTAAAATGACTACTAAAAAAAACGCTGCATACTTCTACATCCAAATTTTCCATCCAAGTCTCTTTAAAGGAAAATATTTCGATTATAATAATTGACAACATCTTTTGTTTTTTTATCTTACTTTTTTATATACTACTGATTTGTGGTTGCTTTCTGTACTTAACGTAATTTTCTATTTTTACATTACTTTTTATTCCTTATTACTTTTATAGTTTTATGTTACTGATTTTGTGCTTATCCTTTACATAATTCTTCCTAAAATTTTAATACTATCTATAAAAAAATAAATGCTGGTTTCTAGCATATACACCAAAAATTCAGTTTCTGGACTCTTATTAACTTCCTCCACCCATTGTCCCCAATACACCCCCCCCCCCTTTAATGAAACCATTTCAATATATAATCTAGTTCCAGATGTCGTTATAATACATACGCATACCAAATTTCAAGTGAATATGTCAATTATATTTTGGTCAACCCCTTTAATAATGGTGGGAGAGTTGAAAAATCTGTGGCCTTGGCTTCTAGTACATACACCAAATTTCAAGTTTCTGTACTCCCACCAGCTTGCTTTACTTATTTTCCCCTATTTACCCATATTTAACCCCCAACACTTCAACGGAATCACGGGGTGTTACTCGGGGGCGTGAGGGAATAAATATTATATAAAGATCTGAGGCCTTGGCTTCTAGTATATACTCCAAATCCCAAATTTGTGTACTCTTACCAGCATGCTGTACTTATTTTCTCCTATTTACCCCTATTTACCCAAACCCTTCACCAGATAAGTTCAAAATCCAGTTCCAGATTTCGTTATAGTATATACGTGTATAAAATATCTTAAACCCTTCCAGTGACATCGTGCGCACAAAAAAAGTTACAGACCGACAGACAGAAATTTCTGTTTCGCTCAAATTTAAAATCTTGACGTTCCATGATATTCTAAACTTGAAACATATTCTTTATAGGATTTTGCAAACAGCAGAAAAAATAACTAAATCTTTGCATTCTTTAGATAACCTGTATTCTGGATATGCTAACAAATTAAAATTCTAAAATGAATTTGTCTAATTTCTTATTTGACAATTCTAGTGTTAGAATGAGAATTGTTTTATGAAACTTGTTTTCAATTTCAGTATTTCTCAGGGCAAAATCATGTCCTCTAATAATATAGACCTTTGTACTTTTCGCATAAAAAATATAATAAAAAAGGTTTCATTCGATTTCAATCTGTTTGAAAGTTTTCTGAACTCAAGACACTTTCTTTGCTTCATTGACTGCACTATATATATATTAGAACTTTTAGGGCCAGGAAATTTTTAAAGAAGGCAATTTACATGCACCAAAATCATGGCTATGATGCTACCCTTCTTCCTTGGGGGTTGATCAACCCCCAAATTTAAAATAATTAGTATGGGCCGCGCGACACATGAACTGAAAAATCTTTCAAATCTGCGTATACTAAATGTCAAGAAAATTAATATACTTGCAAATATTTTTAAAAACAAACAATGTTAGTAAATTATAGGTATTTTTGATCTTAGAGTGTTTATTAAATATTACACTGGAGAAATGAGAATAAAGTTACAAAAGCGTAAAATTTGAGCCTAATTAAATTTATCTAAAATTTGACTTTCAACCAGAACGCCACTGGATTAAGGGTTTTTATTATACAGACGTACCAACGGTATTTAGTAGATTGCATACATTTTGTGGTAACGTGTCTTACAGTTCTTAATGAGACGCTAATGAACGATTTCTGTTTTCGTTTCGACAAAGGCTTAAAATTAGTGGGTCTGAAGATACTCAAAATATAAATACCAATTTTTAGAAGCTAAATGATAATTCAATTATCAAATTCAAAATCCAATATATAATTTTTAAATCGCTGTAACTTGGAAAATATAAATGTTCACGATAAGTTGTATACTATGTTCTCTTTCTAAAATGCACTATCAAATCAAGTTATTACTTTTTTTATAATTTTACTTACTCCTTTCGAAAAGGTGAAGACCATCCAGAAAATACAAATGTTGATGAAAAGTTGTATACCACATTTTTTTTCTTACAAATTAATTCTCTAGCTGATCTAGTTGTTAGTATTTCATATTTTTACCTACCTCTTCTGAAGAAATGGAGACCACTCCTAAATAAAAAGCTGGACATTGAAAGAATAAAGACGTATATAATCAAACTAAGAACCGTTGATCTACTGCAGTTTACTGTATTTATGATTTTCTTTACGTATTAGAGCACGAAGTAAAAATATTCGTGATTTCTGAAAGGCCCTCATAACTTTGACCTCAACCAGACAATAGTTCGTCAATCGAAATTATAAATATATGTCTTATTTCTTTATAATACGGTGTGAGTCGTATAACTTTTTACCCAGAAGTAACTTTCTACTTAAATAAGCACCAAAAAGTCGAATTTGCCCCAAATAAAGCTCATAAAATTTCTATAATATACAGGGTGTTAGATAAATACATTTCTTTCAGGAGCCAATTCTATATAAAGAAAATAGTAAGAACAGTTCCTCTAAACGCTTACTAAGCGAGCTACCTTCAGGATAGCGCCTAATAGTGGATTTTAGTGAAAAAGATTTTGAGATATACTTATGAGACATTAACTGCCCTTGACCATGTAGATTACGCAAATTAAGGTCTTTGAATTCCACCATGTCTGATTGTCTATCTATCAGAGCAAATATAGAAGGCAAAATAATATTATATGCCTAGGTGCAACATGTATATTGTTCTGTAAACTATCGTTAGGCTTTTGACAATTTCATGGGACAAGCTGTGGACTATAGAAGATGGCAACATCTGCCTCTGCTCTTTATTATTCGCCTACTGCGGATGCCTTTGACATCCATTAAGAACCAGTAGTGAATCTATTCTGTATCTTGATCATGAGAAGCTATCCTGCTAGAAGATGTGATATTCATCACTCCTCATAACAGGCTGGAATAAAATCAGAACCTGGCCACTTATATTGCCAGATCTTAATCCCTTCAACGTTTTCCCTTGGGTCGTTTTAAATTTTTAGTATACAACACTGCGCTTAAAATGAATAGAATAAAAAGATTCGTATAGTTGCTATATACGAAATAATAATATTGCATTCTACAGTTTCTAAACCTGTCGTCCATTAATGGAAAGTAGAACAGGAGCGTATTTAGGGGTATATATATTTAATAACATTTTTTTTCCTCCCCTTTTGGCTTTGGATGAACCATCAGCCAATAGCTCTTGATTTATAATATACTGATGCACATACAAATAAGACTAATCCATTCTAATTTTTAATCCTTTATTTTTCCATATGTACTACCCTAAAACAGAACTATATAACAATGTGTATGCGTACCACACATACGTGTAAATGCACACGTACATATACCTAAGCGTACAAATCTATCCACCACCGGAATATATACAGGGCCCCGACGACGACTTTATCAAGACATAGACAAAGGTAGGGGACCACGGTATGATAAGGTTTAAAAATAACACAGGGATAGTTAACACTGATGATCTAACAAATCTAACCTAAAATTACTTTATTTATAAACTTGTATTTGTTGCTTTAAAGAAATTAAATAATGCTGTGAAATCCTGGAAATTTTTTCACATCAGTATATTATTAATATTTAGTGGATGATGAAATTTCAGTTCTATTAATTTGTCCACTAAAACCTTCGTGTGATTTTGGTTAAGTTAATAACGTTTATGCTGGCTGTTTGCTTATATCTAGTTTCTAAAAAATATTTAATAGGATACTTGAAAACTACTCACTCAAAATCTAACCCGCTTATGACAAATAACTTAAGAAATGTACTCGGTGAGTTTGTTACGCAATTTTGAAAGACCCAGTATATATAAGATTTGATAAAATTAATCCTAAGATAATTTCCAAGGAATAGTTGCAGACGCTTAGTACTTTTTGCATTAGGAAACTTGCTTGTAAACTTGAAAACTGATTAATTATATAGAACAAGGAAAGCTTTCTTTGCATACGATACAATTGTATTTTATTATATCCTTATTGATCGACTAGCTTTGACAAAGCTGCTCGATACTCCGAGTTTGTTGTAAACATCAACGTTGTCTGTACGAGAAATATAATGGAATTATTTTAAATCTGATGATCAAAGGCAGCAATATGGAATGAACACCATTACAGAACTAGGTTATGTATAGAAAGTGTACCTATATGAAAATAAATCGATACAGACACATACTTGCCGGTATAGATTTATTTTCATATTCCAATTTAACAAGTCGTTGATTATGCTAACATATTAATCTCCTTCCATTTATATATTAACTGTTAGGCTATTTCGGTAGTTAAATATTTAAATTTTCTTCGTCATTAGTTAACTATTTTTATATTATATTAAAGATAATTAGTTACAAATATAATACAAGTAGTATATCAATATCTAAGTCAAATGGAGTCACATAGATTATGCCCATGCCCATATTGTATCGTTATCACTAAACGACGTACCTATATTGAGCAACTTTAAATTCAAATTAGCCCTACTGACCTTAGCTTGAGAAAGATCGAGAATGTCTTTTTTCTTTTCTTTCTTTTTATGATTTAGGTGGCCTTAACAGTTGCTGCATATCACTTTATGCTCACATCCTGTGATACAAGTCCATGCGCCTTATAAAATCTAAAACAATGTTTATTGATTAGAGAGTATGACACTTAACCTATTTGAAATTTGATATAATCGCATGTTTGCAGAAAGTATTTTATAGTAAGTATTGTATTACACTGCTTCATTTTCCAATAGGAGATGTGAACAGGTAATGTCTCTGTGACCTATTCAAGTCTTGTCAAGACAACTTGGTCTCTTCTACTTAATTTTCTTGGCCATTTCCAGCTCTTGCCAGTAGTCTTCAACTTTATTTTTCCTGTATGAGATTGCGTCATCCGGTCGCACAAAATTGAAATCTACAACGACTCTTTATTAGAAGCTTCTTTTGCAGCTTAATTTATTTAATTGCACTAAGTTAGAGATCGTAGCTTGGACCAGTTGTACCAATGAATCGGAGTTAAATGGGTTGTTTGAGCTTTGCATAGAGTTAAGCGAATCAGTGCACATATTTACATTTTGGTACTTGGCAGTAATAGTGAATTTTAAGGCATGACGTATTGCATATAGTTCAGCGGTGTATACCGATGCAGAGTTGGACAATTTCCACGAATGGGGCTTATTTAATATAACAATTGCACTACCTACGCCTAGCAACAACATTTGATATTGTCCAGGCTGGAACTTCATTAAAAGAGGTAGTCAGGATTGCTGGGTGTTTTAATTGCAAAATCTCACTGATCTCCACAATACGCACGCCAGCAGGGCGAGTTATGCTGTATCGTAATCCGTATAGGTTATTTCGTTGGTAGGTTAGGAATTTATCGTGATTTGTATTGCTGGGGTTTGCTAAGACCTTAGCGGAGTAAGTTAATAATAACTGATTCCTTCTAATATTTAGTGGAGGAATTTCTGATTTACAGCATAAGCTTAGAGTGGGACTTGTTCCAAATGCTCCAGTAGCTGATCTTATTTTTGCATGATGAATTGGGTCTAAAATTTTTAGAAGATATGGTCTGGCGGAAGAATAGACAATAGGTGCGTACTCCATTTTCGATAATAACATGGCCTTATAAATGCTAAGTAAAATTTCTCTATCGGCTCCCCATTTTAAATGACTCAGGCATTTAATCACATTTAGAGCTTTCTTTCATCTTTCTGTCAAGTCTTCAAGGTGCTGCGGCGATAAAAGAAAGGTTTTAGTTTGCCCAAGTTATTCAAGTGTGGGCCACCCTACGAGCGACATGGTTAGCATCACTGATTTAACCTGGCTAGCACAGAAAAGATACGGAGAGCAAATAGGGCAGTGAGTTCAAGACTTGGGCGCCATGATTAAGTAGTATAATCAAGAAAAAGAAAAGTTAAATATAAGCAGGAGACACACATTACATATATACAATAGTACTATATTACAAAATATTATATTACAAAGAAATGAAACTATCACAGCATCAACGATAATGTATAGCAGAATATCAAACCGAGATATATAACAAAATACACTATATTACAAGATACACTATATTATAATTTGCCTAGATGCAAGGAAAATTTGAGGCGTTTACGAGAAACCAAAACATATTACAAAAGATACGTCTCGTAACTTTACCTCAATACTAAAAGATCATATATTACAACAAAATTCCCGCATCTTTAATCATTACCTAACTTCGAGGTAAACTTGAGATTTTTACTAGAAGCAAAATAACTATATTACAAAAGGTAGGTCTCGCAACGATATTTCAATACTAAAAAAACATATATTACAACGATAAGATAATAAAACTAAACCTAATAAAAGATACGCAATTTAACTCGAACTTGATACTTATTTGAGCCTACCAGTATATAGCATCTCCGCTGGGTAACGCCAAATTTACTTTAAAATGGGACACCCCAAGTTACATAACCGCAAAAAAATATACTAGAACTTATCTCTAGCAGATAAAATACGGGACACCCCAAGTTAAATAACTAACAATGTCTAATGTCTAACCCCTGAGACATATCCAAAACAAAAGTATTCCATTCCATTTTGGAGGTTATGAAATCATAGAGAACGTGCTCGGATGTAAATAATTTGTCGCCGAGACAAAATTAAGGAAATTTCTTCGCCCAGGTTTTCGTTTACTTTTTATAAAATCTTAGACATGTGTTGTGGCGAAAAATTTCGTGGTATAGACAACGCAGAATTCATATCCAAAAGGTTATTCTCAAGAAAACGTATACAAAAACGTAGTATCAAAATGGAACGCACATAATCTTGCTTAAAGCAAAAGTGTAATATCGAGATACTTCGACGTTAAAAGGAAATTTGTTATTTTAAAGAAAGACCTAAAACAATATTTTTAAATATTCGACGGTATTTAACGACATATAATTATTTAAAACTATTACCTTATACGTCCACAAGGTTTCTCCATCTTAATATCCCCTTAGAGGTTTAACAAAATTTCAAATACGTTCATCTTGAATGACGGCTCGAGTGAAAGAGAAAAAGTTTAACCTAGTGCGGAGTAAAGTTAAATATCTCCCTGGCCGGTAGTCACATTGCCCCATCCAAAAAGTAGTTATCTTTTATGAATGAAATATTAAATTAAATAAAGGATCTATCTATATTTGTGATGATAATTCTACATTCTCATGTGGCTAACAGACTATATTATAATTATACTTTAATCTACTCAATTTCATTTTAAAGTTAGTTCGCTTTATTTATTTACTTTAATTCGAATATCCTGAGGCGTAAGCATAAGCTACTGACAAATTCTCATCTGTCATAGAAATAGTTCGTAATAGTACCAGAGCATAGGAGAATAGAATTTTCGATTATTAAAAATTTTCTAATAAATGTTAGAAAATGTAACGAAGGATGCTTTTGTGCATTTTGCACGTTACAGTGCACTCTTCAGGTTAGTTTCTTATCAAAGATAACACCTTAACAGCTTAATGTGGTCGATAGTTCGAATTGGCACATCTTTTATTGATAAGTTGGGTTCTCTGTGTGGTCTCCGCAAGCGACGGAAATATATGCAAAATGTTTTGTTCTCCGAAAATTTAAGTCCTCGTTGTTCAGCTTCTTGGACTATGTCGTTGATATTATTTTGCAGTTTTCGAATTATGGTACGTATGGAGTTTCCTGCCATGTAGATGGTAAGGTCATCTACATAGAGGCGTTTACCAACAGGGCTTATGACATTGGCAATTAGGTCATTGATGGTAATGAGGAATAACGTGATGCTTATTATGGAATCTTGGGGGAACACCGTTATCTGGTACGTGTGAAGATAATAACGTATTGCCTATTTTGACATTAAGGAAGGAACTAATGAAGATAGGAAGATTGCCCCGTAGTCCCCATTCATGGAGTTTTTCTAATATGCCAATGTCGCCATGTCATATCTAAGGCCTTTATTATATCAAAAGATATAGCTACTAAATGTTGTCTTTGTCGAACTGCTTCTTGAATTGCATCTTCTAATTGAACTAGATAATCTATTGTAGGACGATTTTTCCGGAAGCCACATTGTTCCTCGGCTAGGAGATTGCTGATTTCTATAAACCATAAAAGACGAGTATTTACCATTTATTTCAACAAGGTAATTCAATCTATACAAGCAAATGTTATGTCAGATAGGACATTAACAAAATTTTACATTTTCAAATTTAATTTCTTCAGTAATTATAGGACCAAAATTTAAAAAAATTGTATTGCCGAATAGAGAATCAAGATTCCATTCAGAAAATGTGTCGCATGATCCCTTTTCTGATTTAAAATTTTCTGTTTGCTAGTCTTAATTTAGAGTGGAGTGAACTTTCTAGGTATTATTTTCATGCTAAAAGAAAATTGCAACTTTAAATTAAATATATAATAACAAATACCAATAACGTTAGGTTTTCTTCGATGCAGACTGAATTTTTTTAAACTATTTAAATATAACACAAATCATTAGAAGTAATTGCATATTAACAATTTAAGTGATACAACCTATGAGTACAATGGCACTTATATAAAGAGACAAAAAGAAATCTTAAACTACACCTGCTCCATTAACCCAGCGAACGGCTTGAGGTACTAATTAAAAGCATTGAGCTGTGCTTTAGTGATTCATTTGTACTCTTACTGCTTCATATCCGGAGCGAAGCGGATGGCCTGATTAGAAACTTTTAAAGTTCTAAACTCAATATTTCGCCAACAATAAAAATAGGTGTAAAGTGTTGTTCAGTTTCGTATCTGGATTACAACTTAATTGATAAAGTGGAAGGCAGTTTCCGATTAAAATTATGTTTATTAATTTCTTCTCATAGATATGTGACAGCAATATGAGGTTCAGCACAAATGTTGACAATTATGATAGTCTGTATGTTGGTACTTATGTGAACTGATTTCCAATAATGACTATACAAGGTATACCATGTCTTATAGTCTTAAGTCCCTTAGGTAACAATTAATACAGAGATTCTATGAAATAGCGGAATTTTTCCTTTTATTCCATGCATTAAATAATTATTATGATTATAAATAAAGAATCATGAAATGGTAAATCTCCATGATAAATAAATACCTACTCATAAATCATTCATTTATCAACAGTATTGTAATAGATCATTGAACATCAATAATTTTAAAAGCAAATAAATTGAACTGATATAAATAATACTGCACGCAATTCACGAGTGCTTTTTTCTGCCCAAAAACTTGCAATTAAACAATTTTTTACCCGCAGTTTCCATTTAGAATTCTTCTTTCTTCCCACAACAATTTCCTACTTTCGCATTTCCAGTATGTTCACTTAGTTTCAGAGCAATTAAACTGTCAACATGGAAGCTGTGGAGCTTGAAAATATTGGCGTTTCGTTCCGTAGCTACTACGTGAACTCGTCAGTAAAGCTGGGGTATATATACTTAGTGCGTCAAAGGATGTGGCGGTGAGATGTAATGAGAACGTCATACGCCACATCATTCCCCCACCAGTGACAAAGTAACGAGAGACCTGGTAGAAGGAGAGCAATGGATAAACTGGACAGGAACGAAGCGACTACCCCACACTTTACTTGACGCACTCCATCCGCATCAGCACAATCCTAGGAGAGGCTAAGCAATGCAATGTTCGAGGAAGAAATAACTCGTAAACTCAAACATGCTTGTGCGCGTCTCCGTGGGGTGTAGAGCAGGTGTAGAGTACGTCATAAATCACGTTGTGTGTTCAGATCACGTCAGGGTTACCAATTGTGGACTTAAAAAAATATTAGCGTTTCGTTCCGTGGCTAGTCCGTGACCTCATCAGTAAGGCTGTAGTAGCAGCTGCCTTATACGCCCTTCCAACGAATTATATGGTGGTTCGTATATATACTTAGTGGGTCAAATGATGTGATGGTGAGATGTAAGGGAAACGTCACACGCCACATCATTCCCCCACCAATGACAAAGTCATGAGAAATATGATGGTAGAAAAAGAACTTATTAAAGCAGGATCGAAACCCGCAACAGGTGGGGGAATGATGTGGCATGTGACGTTTCCTTTACATCTCACCGTCATATCATTTGGCCCACTAAGTATATATACGAATCACAATATTGAGTTCGTTTGAAGGGATTATAAGGCAGTGGCTACTCCAGCCTTACTGATGAGTTCACGGAGTACCTACAGAACGAAACGCTAACCTTTTTCTAACTCCACAGATGCACTGCGGTTGGACAAAGTTTAGAGTCCTACACAGCATACCAACCATTTTCCAAGCAGGCACTATGTGCCCAGGAATTGCACAATTCACATACTAGACGATTCGCAGGGCAACGATCTATATTCTACATTCTTTCAAATAGCCAGACTCTCAGATCTCATACCTGCTGCCAGTGCTGCGAATCAGCACTTATAACCGACAATAAGCGAGCATGAATATTACCATCATATACCTATTAACTTTATACTGGTAACATGCTATAAGCCACTATGTACGGAATTGAGGCTAGAGAATGAGATAGTTTTCCATCTCTATGGAGGACTTTGGATCCAACGCGCACGCTCCGACGACACATCGCGCTTTTAGTCCAGTAAGTCAGGGATTTTACCTACAAAAATTATTAACAGCAAACCGAGGTATGTGAAAAATCGGAAATTTTCCGTAGAGTTCAATGAACTATTTTTAAAACAAATGACGAACTTGCGTCGTCTTCAAAATGGCGGGCAAAGTTTGCGAAAAACAGTTTTTTGCGTTAAAAAAGAAAAGTTGGCGTTGCACAAAAAAAGTTTAACAGCACAGTTGTGTAACTTTTTAATACGGATCGAGCCGGCCCAATCCGATCTCAGAAAATTGCAAAATTAATTAGTTATTGCAAAAAAGACGTTAAAAATCGCATTTTTTTGAAATACCTGTATCTCCGTGAGGGGAAGATGTTCTTTAACGAAACTCAGTGAAATCGTAGTCTAACATATGTCTAATAAGAGCATTTTTACAGATTTGCAAAATATTGCAAATTTCTTGCCAAAATCGATTTTTTCGAAAAAACGCGTTTTTTTCAATGTCCAATAGCTCATAGAGGTCATCATATTTCTATACCGCATCGGGTTAATAACCCCCCAAAGTAGTGTAAACAGGATAGAGATCAGTTTTACGCAAGGCTTCACTGAGAGCTGGCTCTCCTCCCCTCTCCCCCCACTTCACCGCTAGCGCTAGATAACACGCGCCGCAGCATCGAACTCCGAGTTTAATTGATTTTGCAATGCTCAGCAACGGCCGAATAAATTTTTTTTATTGAAAATGTAAATATTGTACAATAACCACTGCAAATTTCAGCCCTTTACTTTAAAAAATGGCGCCACAAGAATTTCTTTAAAAAAATTATCTCGACTTCAGAAGGTCGGAGAGCAATTATTTTTTTGTGAATTTGTAGAAAAATGCCAGCTATCTATTGGCAATAACGGCATTCCAATACAATTTAAAATCTCAAAAATATTTAAGATTTTTTGGGGTAAAAAAAATTATGATATGCGCAATAATTGCACAGATTAGCGCAACTGTTAGAGAAACTTTTCGGACCGGTGCGGTATAGAAATATGATGACCTCTATGAGCTATTGGACATTGATTTTTTCGAAAAAATCGATTTTGGCAAGAAATTTGCAATATTTTGCAAATCTGTAAAAATGCTCTTATTAGACATATGTTGGACTACGATTTCACTGAGTTTCGTTAAAGAACATCTTCCCCTCACGGAGATACAGGTATTTCAAAAAATGCGATTTTTAACGTCTTTTTTGCAATAACTAATTAATTTTGCAATTTTCTGAGATCGGACTGGGCCGGCTCGATCCGTATTAAAAAGTTACACAACTGTGCTGTTAAACTTTTTTTGTGCAACGCCAACTTTTCTTTTTTAACGCAAAAAACTGTTTTTCGCAAACTTTGCCCGCCATTTTGAAGACGACGCAAGTTTATTGATTGTATCCGTAAAAAGTAATGTACCCCTTTCAAAGGAGCCCAATTTACAATATGTGCGACTACCAAGGAATACTCATGCATCAACATCGGGCCTCTCTTTACGTCTATACTCACAAAATCCATGCACAGTGAGCCACGTAGATCTAGACCGTTTTATACGTGGACCGTTCTCAGAGATATGTGTACATTTAAAAGATTATAGTTCAAAACTTACCCCTGTTGTCCCTTGTCAGGCCTGTTGCTTCACTTCGATTATCTAACCTTTATGACTCAAGTTTCCACTAATAAGCAAGTAAATGAAACACGCATTTTCAACAAAACTTAAACTATATTTTACAAAAGAACACGTTACAAAAGAACAATCAGTATGGAAAATAGAACAACAATAATTAATACTTAAATTAAAACAAAAGAAAATGCAACTTAAAAGATAAACAAATAAGAAAATTGGACCGTAGTCTCGAACTTAAGCAAGAAAAATTACTTTGTTAAAGGAAAAAATCATTTTCACTCAAATTCAAACTGATTGCCAGAAGGGCCAAAAAATACAATAGCCTTAACTAGCATGAAGGTAATTATTTCTGAAAAGTATACTTTATAGACTAGTGCAGAAACGCCAGTTGACAGTGACAATATGAATGAGGTAACGTTTAATTTGAGAAATCTGATGACATGAAGTTAAATTTTATAACAGAAGCTCAAAAATACAAATACCTATACCCGGTAACATTAAAATTATCACGATAAAAGTAGGCCGATGTCACACCACCAGTAGCTGATCGGAAAGTGTCTTTCTATCCGGACGGGATTATCCTGGTCAATTTTTAGTTAGTGGTCCTTATCCACCTAAAGCAATCTAGATCAATGAATGAAAGTCCGCCTCTTTTTAGAGGCCTCAAGTCATCCGGAAGGTTCCGTCTTCTATAGTATAAATTATGAACCGAAATAGTACTCGCCTGGCAAGTGGCGTTCTCTGTAACTATGGCCAAAATGGCTTCCCTTAAATATAACACGTCCATTTAAACAACTTAAAATATTCTACATCTAAGCTAGCTAATTATACCTAGTCGATGAAAAAACCTATTTGTTTTACGAGTGGACTTAGAAACTACTACCTAATGTGCAGTTTGGGGAATTTTTGTAATCAATTACCCTTACCCCATTTATGATTTGATTATTTTACACATTCACTGCGTTTAATTACCCGCGCGTTTGTTATATTTCTGATAAAAAGCAATTTGACGATGACATCGATCGTAACGGATTTTTATCAGCTTATGAGGGATGTTTTACTGGTACTAGAATATTTTCGATTTAGCAAATTTACTGCAGATTACTTCATAGCTATGGCTGAAAAAATCTAATAGTACATCGCCCGCCTCGATAACATTTTAGGGTTTGTCAAATATCGTCCCAAACTATCTACGAAATCGTGCTATTGTATGGCAAGTAATTTTAATTCCTTTACGCTTTATTACATTTGTTACATTACCAAAGAAACATCAAAATTTTATTATGTCTCATTTATGTATTCCAATTGTTCTTGTAGAATACGTTGCATTAACATTTTTTTTTTGCTTTTTAATAGGAGACTCGTCTTCATTACCACTACTACTGTCACTGTAAACGTTATTTAATATTATTTCCGCATTATCGTCATCACAGTCATCATTATCAGTATCATCATTTGAACATTCGTCTCTTTCTAGCTTAGTCTCTGTGATATTTGGCACCGGCAACGACTCTGTTCTCCTCAATATTTGAGCAAATTTCATCGTTACACGTTGAACACACATTTGAACATTTTATGCCGTGTTTTCGGCAGCTGCAGGCGTACGCCACAGCATCGAGCTCCGAGTTTCATTGAATTTGCAATGCTCAGCAACCGCCGATCAAGTACCGAAGGTTTTTTATTGAAAATATAAGTAACGTACAATAACCACTGCAAATTTCAGCCCTTTAACTTAAAAAATGGCGCTACTAGAATTTCTTTAAAAAAAAAATATCTCGGCTCCAGAGTCCGAGAGCAATTCTTTTTTTTTTTTTGTAAATTTGTAGAAAAATGCCAGCTTTCTATTGGCAATAATGGTATTCCAATATAATTTAAAATGTCAAAAATATTCAAAGTTTTTTGGGGTAAAAAAAAATATCGATATTTGACCGATATTTCGCATATTAGGGATCGTTTCGTGATATGCGCAATAACTGCCCAGGTTAGCGCAACTGTTGAAGAAACTTTTCGGACTGGTCCGATATAAAAATATGAAGACCTGTATGAGCTATTGGACATTGAAAAAAACGTGTTTTTTTCGAAAATATAGATTTCTGCAAGAAATTTGCAATATTTTGCAAATCTCTAAAGGTGATTGTATTCGATATATCTTGGACTACGTTTTCACCGAGTTTCGTTATCTTTTCTACACGGAGATACAGGTATTTCAAAAAATGCGATTTTTAACATCTTTTTTGCAATAACTAAATAATTTTG
Organism: Stenurella melanura; assembly: GCA_963583905.1. NCBI lineage: Eukaryota > Metazoa > Arthropoda > Insecta > Coleoptera > Cerambycidae > Stenurella > Stenurella melanura. The sequence continues at coordinate 47,537,397 of OY757314.1, forward strand.
CAATTTTATGAGATCGAACTTGGCCGGCTCGATCCGTATTAAAAAGTTACACAGCTCTGCTACTAAACTTTTTTTTGTGCAACGCCAATTTTTTTTTTAACGCAAAAAAACTGTTTTTCGCAAACTTTGGCCGCCATTTTGAAGAGGACGCAAGTTCGTCATTTGTTTTAAAAATAGTTCATTGAATTCTACGGAAAATTTCCGATTTTTTACACACCTTGGTTTGCTGTTAATAATTTTTGCAAAAAAGCGCGATATTTTCGACAGATTTATTGGACTATTTGTAATAGGTCAGCGGCCATGTGGTCAATTTCTCCGATTAGATTGTGACCATTTGCCTTCTACATTCAGTTGAACGGTCACAATCTCGCGTCACTAAGGCATGCGCACCATACCCAAAGTCCTCTTAAAGGATAGAGAGACAGGCTTTCCTTGGCGTCAAGTTACGAACGAAACTCATAGTATATACTATGAGTTTCGTTCGTAACTATATAGTTAATATATATATGCTTTCAAGTGTGTTTCGATGGCTGCAGGTCCGAAATTGTCAAAATTTTCAGCCATCAGCTGCGGAAATACATCAATTTTAAACATAAACACATATATTCCAAGAGCCAGTAGCACCCAAAACTTTATTGCAAACTAACAGTCATTCTAATAAGCTGATTCAGATAGATATCGAGGTGCTCTGTTGAAGACTATAAAGTGATCCCTATCAGCATTTCCTTGTAGTGGGGATTATTTGAAAGTCTACTTTTTATATAAACCCCAACTGAATGGCATTTGTCAAATGTCATCAAAAGAGGAATTATAAGAATTTCGATAAAATTGTATATTCCAGGTAAAAGCAGAAAGAAAAATTTAGAAATTATAACCAATAAAAATATCTGAGGCCTTGACTTCTCGTGTATACACCAAATGCCAAGTGTTTGTACTTTTACCAGCTTGCTTTATTTATTTTTCCGTATTTACTCCTATTAAACCCCCAACCCTTCAATGAAATCATCTCATAACATAATTTAGTTCCAGGTGTCGTTATAAGATATACTCGTACCAAATTTCAAGTAAATATCTCAATATTATTTTATCAATCCCTTTAATATTGGAGTGGGGGATGGAAAATATTACAAAAAAGCATTGGCCTTGACTTCTAGTATATGCACCAAATCCCACTCTTGCTTTGCTTGTTTTCTCGTATTTACCCCCTAACCTTTCACCGAATAAACAATCCACTTCCAGATGTCGTCATAATGCATACGAGTGTAAATTTTCTAGTCAGTATCTCTAACGGTTCCAGAGAAAACGTGCGCACAAAAAAAAAGTTACAGACAGACGACAGACAGAATTTTTTTTTAAACCCATTTCAACAAATAAAATTTTTGGAAATTTTCTTACGATTACTATCAATCAAGTAATACGAAAAATACATAAAATATCATACAGATTAATATTAAAGAGCAGAGCAAAAATGTGCGTAAAATAATAATCAAATTTATAAGACGAACGTCAAAATTAGCGTTTTCCGTGCATATACGCACAGAAATTTTAATAATCTTAGGAAAAATGATCGTATTGTAAAACAATTTTAACGTTTACTATAAAATGACTTAAAGAAAGTAGGTACGAGGCGTGCGCCGCCTCTAGCAGGTTTAATAAGCTCCTCCAAATTTGAATTCTATACAAATTCTCGTCGGAAGTTTTGTAACTGCTCATTGTATGTCTCGACAACTACAACAAATTTCACTGTATACAGTTAAAAGAATTCAAATATTGATCTTTCGTTCATCGTAGATCGCAGCTGCAAAAAACTGTGAGTATCCAGTATTGAAAATATATTTTTTAAAAATCTCCGATTTTAAGATTCAACATTATTCCATATTCCTGTTGAATCTAAATTATAATGAAGAAATGAATATACCTTATTCAAAGTTCTTAGCCTTAATTTGCATTTTATTTCATGTGTCAAAGTTAACTTTTCATCATTTGCGAGCAATTTGAAATCAAAATTTTATAAAATATAAAATACACAAAAATAACAAAAAAAATTTCATTTTCTTTTCAGAACATTTGAACATTTTTCACTACCATGAATCATATCGAAATATCACATATGAACATATGAAGATCCTAAAACCAGCGGAACATGTTACATTAACGAGTATGTTTCAAAATACAGATAGTTTAATGACTCTAAAAGAGAGAAAAAAATGCATTTGTTTTTCAATATAAGATGCAAATTAAAATATATATTATGATTTAGTAATGACAGGTCCTGTCCATCTTTACCTTTTAAAATATTATTTTCTTTGTTACGATCCGATTGTTCCTTCAAAAGTTATCAAATCTTTCGTATCAAAACTCAAGAAAAAAAGTGTTCGTGCGTTAGGTCGTAACGCCATAAGTTTGATTCTGATTTTACGCGTGAACCATATTTATGAAATTTTGTAGAATGTTCTGCTCTTTAATTTTCATCTCCAGGGTATAAATTTTTTTCGAATTTTAAATTATATAAATAAAATTAAATTTGACTCCAGTTTGTTTTATGCCCCGTTTTATGACCTCGATAACTTTTTAAAATACTTTTTTACTACTAAAGCCTACCAAAAAATTAAATGTTACCTATTATAAAAATTATTTTTTCCCAGTTTTGACTGAGCTAATAACCTATAGTCTGCACACAATCACCTAGGGATATTGCTGACTATTTGTCTTCTCTAATGTAAAATCCCTAATCATTATAGTAGGGGAGCCCACGAGCGTCATGGGGACGTCAGATATTTATAGTGTATACAGGGTGTCCCTCTAAAAACTCCCAGGCCGGATATATTCTAAACGAATAGAGATATTTTTTAATTCTGCTAAAGCCAATTTGTAGAGCACAAAGAGAGATTCATTTTTGAATATAATTGTTTTGTTAATATATCAGCATATAGATGGCGCTGTGCCCTAAAGAAATATTTCGATGCGAGAAACTTTGAAATGGGGTTTATGTGAAATAAAATGCATTTCTAAGCAGATTATGTTCTGAAAGAAAATACCATAAAACTAACCGTTTTCGAGATATTTGAGGTTAGATTATAAATAAAAATTTTTGATATCTAGTGAGTATAATAACCCTTATACCTTATCAATTAAATACAATTAAAGTTACCTTTTGAATAATAGTTTTGACATTTCTCAATTTCAATCACATTTTGTTTATTGGTGTGTCGATAGAACTGTATTATCGTACCTATATATAAAACCTTATAACAAAGTAATTATATGAAAAATTCTTTAAATATTTTCTTCTAAAATTTGTAAATTAAATACAGATTGTCCCACTTAAAGGTAGGGCCGTAGCAACGTCGATCACTTTGGGGGGGGGGGCACTATTTTAGCGCCCCCTATTTGATTTTTTGTCTATTCCATATAAGCCGAAATTTGAAAAACAAGGGGCGGGGCGGTTAGATCTAAGCTATCACACCGCAGATACGAAAAGCTAAACGCGTGATACGTATTCAATGTTTCACAATATTACACAGTAATATTATTCAAGAACATAAAAAAACTATTGAGATTATCAAAATTTCGCTCCCCCCCCTCCAAGGTTTACTGTCATGTAATGAAAAAAATGTCGTATGATAAACATATTTGAGGTAATGAAGTTGCCGGCATTGGCGGGTTTTTATTTAGAGCGGTATGGTATGTCGGAGCGGATCGCGGATCAAAGTCGCTAGCTCGAGTCGAAAGAAAGAGCCGCCGCTGACCGCTGGACAAAAGTTTTGATAATAAAAGAAGTGACAAGGTGGACCACGAAACAGACAAAGAAAGCAATGTAATATCAATGTATATATTTATACTCCGTATTAGATAAAGCAAAGCCCTTGCTTCTAGGCCGATATAGCGCACTTGCTACTTAACGTCAGACGAGGGCGCATTGCGCATTGTTTTAGTTGGAAACGGGCCGGGTTATTTATTACGTTGGCGCTCTCAGCGACTAGTGAATGATCAAAGATAGTTACTTGTTTAAATCGAAATTAAGAAGAAAGAAAGAATGAAAATAAATGTAAATATACCCACGCAGCACAAGGCTGTCCGAGGGACGTCCTATGGCAAAGACTATTTAGGATTTGGGCTTGCCTATGGACGTCCCAATATCCCAATATGTATGCTTTTCGGCACTCTTTTGGTCATCCCAATGTCACAACTTGGTACCAGATAAATGCAATACGACGGACGTCCTGAAGGATGTCTGAAGCTCATAACTAGGGACATACCAGGATATCCCGGGATATTTAAGGACGTCGTAAGTACTACGAATGGGCATCCACAGGGACATTAGAGGATGTACAAAGTACACACTGAAACGTCCCAGAACATCCTAATATTATATTTTCTTATATTTCAATGTATTAACCATCGCCAAAGAAACCACACTTTTACAAAAATGATAAACTATAAATATTTTATATGTATGGACCGAAGTGCTACCTACTTATAATTATATATAAGTAGGTAGTGCATAAATCCACATATATTTTTGTTTTTTGTAAAATTGTAGTTTCTCTGACGATGGTTAATACACTGAAACAATAGAAAATATTATATTTCTCATTTGAACTGACCGAAAAACCCAAGGAATTACTCATCTAGTTATTTGATATAAACGGTCAAGAAAATAAAATCAGATATAAGACAGACTTTAAAAACAAACTCACATTTGTAATGTCAAACTACTCAAAAAAAACTACTTCGAAAAAATATAGAATAATAAAATAAATATGTTGCACATAACTCCATAAATATTGTTTTTTGTAAAATTTTATTTCTGTCGAACGTTAATATACATGAAAATGTTAGATAATATTATAACTGACCGAAATATATAAAAAAATTACACATGAAGGTATTTGAATTATCAGTTAAGAAATTAAAAACACCTAGGGGTTATAAGAAGCTAAATATATTCAATATTTAAAGACAACTCATTTGTAACATCAAAAAGCAAACTTCTTAGAAGAACATAAAATAACATTTTTCAAACTGAATAATATAAAAACATATTCTTTGATCAAGTAATATGTTCCTACTTCTCTACTCTCTTCATTGCCTTGTTCTTCTTTTTGCCCTGCTCGGATTCTTTTAAACACTTCTCTGCTTCGTACCTATTCCATAATATTATAGGTACCCATTCATGGTTGCATCTAAAATAAACAGTTACTTATTATTTGAATCAGCATTATCAACAAAAATTTAGTCTATATGAAAACTGGGTTAGATAAAGATAATATAGAGAACATCGAGGGATACAGGTTTAAATTGAAACACTAATAAGAATAATTTATTTAATCATACATCATCCAACAGTACAAAACCATAATTTGTCGCATTATAAAATGCAATCCTGTATTACGACTTCATTTTAATGCATTATATCTGTCTTCCATACAGGTCACATATGGCTATGTGGCTGCGAAGCCATTTACATAACACCATTCATAAACCAATAACCGTTTTGTGCAATTTACTCAAAAGGAAACAATATATCAGGATTAGCTAGGACAGATTTGCAAATTAACTGAAAATGTATCCACGCATGTCCTGTCTGATACATGTTTCCCTTTAAGAGTGTAATGAAAGTTTCAAACAATTATCTTGAAGCAAAATTATTTTTACTAACCTATTTTCATACACTATTCATCGTCAAACTTCACAACACTAAATACGACCTGGTTCACATTCTCTCTCCAACCTGGCTTCGTAACATTCAATTCTTGGGCCAAATAAGCTTGATTTTGTAGGTTTGTTGGTCATTGAAAATAAAGTTTCCTCTGGCATCCTGAAAGTTTACAAAATTGTATTAAATTTGGGAAGTTTTATAGGTTATGTTATTTTTACATGGCTTGTACTTACTTTCTATAGTGTCAAATAAAACTGAATTAAACAGATAAAACACAATCAAAAGTTTTAAAAATATTTCCTACAACCACTAATCATTTATATTATTTGATATAGATAAATTAAGTGATATTCCAAGCTTGTTTTGAGTTTACACTAAAGAATACCAGATACAATAGAAAGTACAGGTTTGTGAAATTGGATATGGCCGCCGGAAATCGTAATGGCGCCTTATTTGAACATATTAAAGAAATAAATTGGGTCACAGTTTAAGGAGATTTAGGAGCCTTCACTGGACGTCCTTTTTTAATCCCGATGTCAATTCACAGTTAATTCCAAAATGAAACCAGTTCAGGATATCCTCTTGGCCTCCTTTTGAAGGATATCCTGGGATATCCTAAATGGGATGTCCATTTCACTATCTACTTTACGTACTGGGATATCCGGGTACTTCAATTTGACATCCCATATCCCGATTGTGCTGTGTGGGCGATATAGCGCACTTGCTACTTAACGTCAGACGAGGGCGCATTGCGCATTGTTTTAGTTGGAAACGGGCCGGGTTATTTATTACGTTGGCGCTCTTAGCGACTAGTGAATGATCAAAGATAGTTACTTGTTTAAATCGAAATTAAGAAGAAAGAAAGAATGAAAATAAATGTAAATATATGAATATCGATATTCCTATTTTTGCGCGAGCCGGCGGCGCCCCCTTTTAGATCGTAATGGGGGGTGTGGCTCCCCCCCCTCCATTCGCTCCGGCCCTGCTTAAAGGACTGAAATGTTGTAGAGATTACAATTATTCAATATTGGCAAATACGAACATTTGGACTCAAATATCTCGATAACGGTTAATTTTATGGAATTTTCTTTTAGAACATAATCTGCTTAGATATGCATTTTCTTTCACATAAACTCCATTTCAAAGTTTCTCCCATCGAAATAATTCTTTAGAGCACAGCGCCATCTATATACTGATATATTAAAACAACAATTATATTCAAAAATGAAACTTTCTTTATGCACTACAAATTGGCTTTTACAGAATTAAAATATCTCTATTCGTTTAGAATATATCCGGCCTGGGAATTTTTATTGGGACACCTTGTATGTGAACACGAACGTGACTTTCGTTTTAGTCAGATTCGCGCACAACACTGCACAATTTAATTTTGAATGAATTTATTTTACTTGGCTCGGCGAAAAAGTAACACCCTGTATCGATTTTACACGAATGATTAAAAGTCAAATTTTCTGGAGTCAAAATAACGATATATTACTATTCACGTTCTAACAATACATTTGTTTATCACTAAATAGGTTTGATGTAATTAATTATGTTGAATATTAACACTTTAGAGTAGAAATTTGCCTTTGGTTGTTGTTGTTTTGTCGCGTGGCTGGATCCCGAACTAACTGACTTACTGGCTCGACTCGACTGTACTCGACTCGATTCGCCCGACTGAATGCGTTGAGCGCGTCTCGGTATATATAAGATAAATCAAAGCTTCTGGAAATGTTCGAAAATCGAAGACTCGAGACGTTCTAGTCGCTCTAGACGATCGCCGTTCCCGAAAATTCGATCGGTAGGGGAGAGTGGCTCGTGTATGTTCTCCAGCAGCGAAGGCTTGCTTTTCGAATTATTCTAAAAATGTAAAACGTGTTTTTTCTAGCTCGCGGGCTTTACAGAGCGACAGAGGGACGTTAATTTTTAATTTTGAAAATATAAATTACCCGATTTAAGAAAGGTACTTTGACATTCCCCCCGTTTGCTAAGGCAAATTTCTACGATTAAGTGTTTGAAAACCTAAAGTATACAATTCTATCTAACTTAAGATATTTACAACGTGTTTTATGAATAATAAGAACTAAAATTTATACAATGCTAAAACTCAAGATATGTACAATAATGAAAATAAACGTAATTCTGGAAAGAAGGATACAATTTCTAGGGGTCCATGATGACCAGTCTTGCTCGTCGTCGCTTTGGTTTATATGGTCTGTTCGTTTCTCCATGTGTTTGCGTTGGCCTCGTGGAGGTGGTTGGTTCATCGGGTGCCGGAGTGGATACGGTTACTTTCTCTTTATTTGCTGGGGCAGGCAAGCTTTCTTCATGAGCTAAGGCAGGCAAATGCGCTGAGGCAGGTAGATACGCTGAGGCAGATAGATGCGCTGAGGCAGATAGATGCGCCGAGGCAGGTAGATGGGCTGAGGCAGGTAGATGCGCTGAGGCAGATAGATGCGCGGAGGCAGGTAGATGCGCTGAGGCAGGTAGATGCGCTGAGGCAGGTAGATGCGCTAAGGCAAGCAGTGGGATTTCATTGTCTCTATCGTCATCATCAGGGGGATGTTCTTCAGGGCCTCCGTGACTTTCTGGGAAATCATCTTCAGGATTTTCGTCATTAAAGTCGTCATCATCGGGGTCCGATTCTTCATCGGTAAGTAGCTGCTCGGGAGGTTCGTTTCCGGCGACTGGGGGCCTAATATCGTCTACGTGTACCAGATGAGTGTTGTTCCCGCGTCGGACCTCGTATACTTCGTCGGAGACTTTTTTGGTTATTAGATGTGGGCCTGTCCAAGAGGGTAAGAATACATTCGGTTTCTTTCGAAGGGCTTTTACCATTACCTCTTGTCCTTCCTCGAAGGTAACCTCAGGTCTATCATTTGGCGAAGAATACCTCTCTTGATATTCTGCTTGGTTTGCCCTTATTTCTTCTGTTCTTTCTTCCGGGGTCTGTTCTTCTTGCTCGTCCCGTTCCTCTTGATATGCTGGTATATTTAGTTCGCCCTGCTGGGGTAATTCGTATCCGAGCAAAGCCCTGCTTGGTGTCATTTGAGTGGCGGCATTGTATCGTGTTCGGAGGGTGCGTAAGACCTTTGGTATATATCTATCCCAGCTGTTTTGTGTTCGCCTGTAGGTTAACGTCTTCAGGACTTTCTTGAATTCCTGCACCCTTCTCTCTGTAGGGTTGGAGCGCTGGTGGTAGATCGGTGTAAACTTCCGTTGGATTTCATTACGGGCGCACCATTGTTTATACAGGGTGCTGCCAAAGTGTCCGCCGTTATCCGAAACGATTATCTTCGGTGTTCCATACCTCGTAATAATTTCTTCTTCCAGGTAATTGATTATAATGCGGGCGTTTAGTTCGGAGAATGCCTTGGCTTCCACCCATTTTGTAAACATGTCTTCTACTATGAAAATGTAGCGATTATTGCGAGGAGTCTCTTTGTAGGGACCCATGACGTCAATACTTATGGCTTCAAATGCGTAACGTGGTTTGTGGGGTTGAAGCGGTGCTTTGGGTTGTAGTTGGCGGGCTTTCACCTCTCTGCAGATTCGACAGTTTTGTATATATTTTGCTACGGCTTTGTGCATGTTAGTCCAGAAGTATATCCTTGTTAGGTTTCGTATAGTCTCATCTCTCCCTGGATGAGCGGCGATGTCTTCATCATGAAAACTAGCCAATACATGGTGTATCATACTTCTGGGTACTACTAACTTTCTTCTTCCTTGGTAGTTGCGCCATAGTTGCATGTCGTGGACTGTGAAGTTGTCAAAAAATTTCTGTTCCCTATAATTTCGAGGACCGTCAGCTTGAATTCTTTCCCATTTTCGTATGTCATTTTGAATACGTCTGGAACGGAGTTGTGTATGCTTCACTTCTTCATATAAGTCAGCCCTTGTGAATATGTCCAGTCTTTCCGGAGTTAAGGCAGGGGGTAGCATTCTTTTCTCGTCGATTTCCATCCGAGGTTCTTGGATATCTGGATTTCTACTCAGGAAATCGGGTAAATCGTTGTCCTTTCCTGCGCAATGTTCAATATCGAAGTCGTATTCTTGCAATAGAAGAGACCATCGTGTTAATTTTGTCTTGGCGTCTTGATATTTATTTAACCAGACCAGGGCACGGTTATCGGTTCTAAGTGTGAATCTTACATTTTCCAGATACATCTTGTATTTTTTGATATATGTGACGACGGCTAGGCATTCGATTTCGTTGATATGGTATTTCTTTTCAGCTGGGGTGAGACATGCGCTAGAAAAAGAAACAATTTGTTTCGAACCGTTTTCGCCTAGTTGATATAAAACTCCCGATATGCCGGTGAGGGAGCCGTCTGTTTGGAGGATAAATTTCTTCGTAAAATCAGGGCGATGTAGCTCGAGCGGCTTGGAAGCTTCGTCCATTATTTTTTCAAAAGCTCTCTCGTGTTCGTTGGTCCAGTGAAATTTCTTGTTTTTGCTGAGAAGTTCGGTAAGTGGTTGGATAAGTGAAGCGGCGTTTTCTATGTATTCTCGAATCCAATTAAATGTTCCCAGGAAGCTTTGGAGTTGTTTTTTATTTTTTGGTGGTTGAAAATTTTGTATTGCCAAGACATGTTTTTGTTGGTGTAGTGTTTTGTCCTGGGATATTCGATGTCCGAGATAATTCAATTCGTTGGTTGCGATGTTATATTTTTCCGGTGAAACTTTTACATTGTGTAGACGGATTCTTTCGAAGACTAAATGTACATGTCTCTGGTGTTCTTTTAGGCTGTTACTGTATATGATGATACCGTCGAGATAGACTTGTACGAAGTCATGTATATATCCTGCTAGGACATCGCGAACCATGAAGTTCTGAAATGTGGATGGGGCTGTCTTTAAGCCGAACGGCATAACTGTAAATTGATAGGATGCTCCGTCTGGGGTAGTAAAAGCTGTGTATTTCTTTGATTCCGAGTCCATGGGAATTTGCCAATATCCCGATGTTAAGTCTAGCAACGTGAATACCTTGGCTTTTCCTAGGGTTTTGATAGTTTCATGTATTTTCGGTAGGGTGGATGATTGGTTATCGCATTAAGCTTCCGATAATCCACGCAGAAACGGGGCTTTTTACCAGATGCTTCGATTATGACTGGAGGGGAACTGTAAGGTGAGTTGCTGGGTTCTGTTACACCAGCTTTTAGCATCTCGTCTATTTGTTCGTAGAAAATCTTTTTATGAGGTGTCATTGGATAACATCGCTGATTAATTATGGTTGGGGTGGATAGAGTAATGACGTGTTTCGTAGTCGTGGTTGTAATTCCTTTAGTAGGTCGTTCGCTGAATATGTCGGAGAATTCCATAAATACGGGTTTAATTAATTGTTCAGCCTCCAGTGGAATACGAATTTTTTCGTGGAGTTGTCGAAATTCGGCGGTATACCTTGTTTCTTGGTTCCAGTATACAGTTTTCCTTGACGTTTTTCCCATATACATGCACTTCCTTTCATAGTCTAGATGGACACCCTCGTCCTCCAGGAATGGCGTACCAAGAATAAGTTCCTTATTTAAATTTTTAATTACCTCAAACTCGCCCTGAGTTTTGTTACCTTGTATGTCTAGATCTAGGACGATATTTCCCAAGGATTCTGTTGTTTGGCCTCCGCATGCCATTGCAAACAATTTTCTGTCTTTGATTTGAGGCTCTGTGTCGACGAGTCCTGCCCTGACTATGTTGCTTTCCGCACCTGTGTCAATAACAGCGTTTATTTCCTGTCCGTTTGCGAGGATCTTAATATGTGGTAATTGCCTTGATTTTCGTAAATCTTGCATTGATAATAACGGGGCAGTTTCGGTCTGCGTCGCCACGTCCTTTAGCGTTGTTTTTTCTAGGATAGTGGAAATGTTCATAATGTTCTCAGAATCAGTCTTAGTAGCCATGTTATTTATCGGTTTTTCTTGAAAAATTGCAGAGATATTTAAGACATTGTCGAAATTTGGTGGAGTCGCCGGGTTGGTTATATTGTTTGGGCCGGATGCCGAGGAATCGTTATTTAGTTGTTGGATCTGGGCCGGGCGCCGGCCCCTTGGAAGTTTTCCTGACGCCTATTGACTTGTTGATTTTGCCCTGTAGTATACGGATTCTGTGGGAAATTTCTTTGCCAGTGCCATTCTCCGCAAAATCGGCATGTCGTCGGTGGTCGGTTTTCTTGAGTATTTTCCCTTGATAATGCTGTCTGGTTCGTATTTCTGGCCGTCGTATTGGTTGCCTGTCTTGGTGCCTCTTCGCGGTTACTATTATTATTATTATTGTTTGGACGATTTCTCCAATTGTCGTTATTGGTATTTCTCGGAAGATGATATTCCTCTGCCTCTACTGCTACAGTTAGTAACTCCTCGGGGGTATCGAAATCACTGAATCGAATTTGTGCCTTTATCTCGGGGCGTAGTTGTCTGTAGATACAGTGTGCCTTCTCTTTAGGTGGTCTGGTTGGGTCTACTCTGTTAAATAAAGCTATTTTCTTAGAGATGAATAATGTAACTGACTCGTTGAATCCTTGCATTTTTGTATGCAAAATGTGTTTTGCCTGAGCCCTTTTTGCTATGGTGTCGAAGGTCTGCCTCAGCCTCAATTTGAACGGTTCGTAGTCGTATATTAAATTTTTATGTGGCTCATACCATTCCTTTGCATGACCTTTTAATTGTGACGTAATCATTATTAATTTTTCTGTTCGGTCAGTAATATTATGTTTTCGAAAATGTTCTTCCATATTAAATATAAACATATTTGCACTTTCGTGATCCAGCCCTTGGAAGGTGTGCATGGGGGAGTTCCTTATAGTTTGCATAACCTTTTCCATTTTGCCCCCTTCATGACTCGCAGTAGCGTTTTGAATGTCCTGCTTGATTGCCTCCGCCATGCCCACGAAAATTTGGTTTAGCTCGATATTTACATTTGTTTGCTCCCCTCGTTGTGGGGTTGATGTATGTAAAATCGAGTCACCTGGTTGTGCAGTATTCGGGAATATATGTCGTATGGGGTCCTCTTCCCTCCCTGAGGAAGATGGTTGTCCTTCTAGGTGTGGCAGTTCTATTCCCTGTCGTGCCGCTGCCTCTCCTAGCGTTTTCATAACGTTTTCGTAAGATTCCATGTTCTTCTTATTGTTAAAAAAAATGGACTTGAGAAGTTCTGGCCCTTCGATAGATCTTCTCGTAGCGTTTTTGCCTTACCTTTGAAACCCCTACTCAGTTCAGAGCCCCTCGAGTAAGTCACACTACTCTCCCCTTCTTTCTTTGTTCTTTTCTTCTCGGCCACTTCTCTAAGCCCCACGTTGTACGGGCGCCATGAACACGAACGTGACTTTCGTTTTAGTCAGATTCGCGCACAACACTGCACAATTTAATTTTGAATGAATTTATTTTACTTGGCTCGGCGAAAAAGTAACACCCTGTATCGATTTTACACGAATGATTAAAAGTCAAATTTTCTGGAGTCAAAATAACGATATATTACTATTCACGTTCTAACAATACATTTGTTTATCACTAAATAGGTTTGATGTAATTAATTATGTTGAATATTAACACTTTAGAGTAGAAATTTGCCTTTGGTTGTTGTTGTTTTGTCGCGTGGCTGGATCCCGAACTAACTGACTTACTGGCTCGACTCGACTGTACTCGACTCGATTCGCCCGACTGAATGCGTTGAGCGCGTCTCGGTATATATAAGATAAATCAAAGCTTCTGGAAGTGTTCGAAAATCGAAGACTCGAGACGTTCTAGTCGCTCTAGACGATCGCCGTTCCCGAAAATTCGATCGGTAGGGGAGAGTGGCTCGTGTATGTTCTCCAGCAGCGAAGGCTTGCTTTTCGAATTATTCTAAAAATGTAAAACGTGTTTTTTCTAGCTCGCGGGCTTTACAGAGCGACAGAGGGACGTTAATTTTTAATTTTGAAAATATAAATTACCCGATTTAAGAAAGGTACTTTGACATATGCCCCACGTGTCTCCGATGGCGGAGGTAGGTTAATCTGCCGGTTTGCATGGGAAGAAAAGAATTCAGAGGGGATGTAAAGTGAACCCGAACGAAGCTCCCATTCAAAAGACTGACGATTCGGATGTGACGCAACCTTTTCATACAGGTGGTTCAGCTTGATGTAGTGGTCGCGTGCTGATCAATAATCTGACGAGTATTTGGAGTGATTTTCTTAATCTGACGGTTTGAAGAAGTTTTTCATTTCATGATATTTTTCTTTAAATCAATGAACGTGACGTGACAGCTAAAATGCTCGAAAAATACAATGCAAATAAAAATAATTAAAAATTTTGTTGAAATTTGTGAAAAAAGTTTTTTATTTTATTTCTACACGTAAATCTATTTCTTTTAATTATAATATATATAAACACATGTATTATATATAGTTATATTTAAAAGTAAATATACCTGAATCTGGAGTATACCCTAGAATATCTGGTGTTATGACTACATCTTCATACGCTTCTGGTAATTGATCAGTGACGAACCAAGACTTTTCCAATTTTGCATTTACATCTGTCCATCTGTAATCTGTCGGTGACATGTCGATGATGTTTGACTTGTGTGCATTCGTCCACAGGCATGCAATATATCTGCTGCATGCGCTAAACTTTATTGACGATTTTTGTTACTTCGGCTTGTGGAAATCGACAGATTATATTTTTTCCGTTATCCTTGAATTATTTCCTTCAAAAAAAAGAAAAAATAAAAACTCGACCGCGCTCGAGAATGTAGAGATGAAGTTTTTTTTTACAACTTTGTGACCCTCCCACTCCCTTACGTCACGCTCAAGTCGTCAGATTATTGAAATGCACACTTTTCAGCATGTAATTAACCCATCAGACCGTATCTGACGCGCTCGAGTATTTCCAACTATCGATTTTTTTTTACTGTTCTGATCGGTTGCCCTACACGCACGGCCCTATATAGAGAGCTTAATGGTGGAGGTACTCAGCAGGGTGCAAGGTATCCCCCATATGTTAATCTGCCGTGCTTAAGTAAATCCCAAAGTCCCATATTGGGCTCCCCTACTATTATTGACTGTTAATAAGAGATTGTGTCTTTGCTTTTAGTGTATTTTAATAATGTGACAGATGCTGGCGATTCTCATGTAATTCAACTTAGATTGGTCGAAATTAGATGAATGAAGTTTTCGCAAATAATACAACAAGAAGTGTATCCAAAACTACTCGTTAAATCATGAGAAACAGAATATATTGCTTAGAATCTCCACACAACGCTTTAGCATGCAATATTTTACTCCATACTTATTTCCGACCGCTCGCTCCGCTCTTCAAGCTGCTAATCAACGTATCTGTTTTATTTTGATTTAAAGCAAACTTACAATTCCTTTGGGTAGTAATAAATATATCTTGTAAAAGTTTAAGCGTGATGACATTTTAGTCGGTGTTTCGAAGTTTTAGACAACAATGGCAATGGTGCGGTGCGTGTTCGTCATCATAACTTTAAAATTTTCAAATGGTAATTATAAGCTTTATTCGCCCGAGTAGTGCATGTGGAATTCCTTAGTTCTAAATATTTATAGGCTTGTGCAATCACGAAGAAGGGTGGGTATTATCAATTATAAACAAATAATGCGAGGGAAGCACTTGCAGAACATATTTCCATAAGTTATATTGTTGTAGAAGAATAAATCAATATTTCAGCCAACATGTATGTGTATTTTAGCAACATTATTATTTCTACAGCTAAAACATTGTCGAAAATTTGACAGCATAATGCCAGTAGATGGTTAAGAGTGGAGTGCGAGAGCGAGACGAATAAGTACGGACGATGAGTTATGGTATGTACAGGGTGATTCATCTCAAATGCCCCCCCCCCTCTAACTTGGTAATTTCTGGACCGATTTCTTAGGAACGGTTTAAGATATTGACTTGAAATTTGGTACACATATGTATCATGAGAAGATCTCGAACTGGATTGTATTTTGCGATAATTCCATTTAAGGATTGGGGGTTAAATAGGGGTAGATAAACGAAAATAAGTAAAGCAAGCTGGAAAAAGTTCAGAAATCTGGGATTTGTTGTATATAATAGATCCCAAGGTCTCCGATTTTTTTATAATATTTTACACACCCTCCCCACCACCCCACTCTATAATTAAAGTGGATACAAAATAAGATTGAGATATTCACTTGAAATTTAGTACACGTATGTATTATAGAGACATCTGGAACTAGACTATATTTTAAGACGATTTTGTTGAAGGGTTGGGGGTTAAATAGGGGTCGTTATTAAATAAAGCAAGCTGGTAAAAGTAAATAAACTTGGGATTTTGTATATATACTAGATATCAAGACTTCAGACATTTTCTTAATATCTTTCAACCCCTCCACCATCCCCGCTCCCACATTAAAGGGGCTGATAAAATGAAATTCAGATATTCACTTGAAATTTGGTACTCATATGTGTGATAACAACATCTGGAATTAGGTTGTATTTTGAAGGGTTGGGGGATAAATAGGGCTAAATAGAGGAAAATAAGTTGGTAAGAGTACAATCTTGGAATTTGGTGTATATACTACCAGCAAATATCTCAGATTTATTTAAAACACTTTTCAACACTTCCACCACCTCCGCTTCATCATTAAAATAGCTGATAAAATAAAATTGAAATATTCACTTGAAATTGGCTACACGCATACACTATAACGACAAAAGGGGGAATAAGTAAAGCAAGCTAATTAGAGCCCATAAACTTTACTTTTGGCGTATTTACTAGAAGTCAACGTCCCAAATTTTTTTGTGACATCTGCCTCAAATATATTATAAAAATTTCATTACAAATTTTCACATACTAGGTAGTACAGGCAAATTAACCATTTAGGTTAACAAGAATTAATGAAAGGATCATCTCCGGGATTTAAGCAGGCAATAACCTGGAGAATGCAATATTTCTTTATTTGCACTTAGTTCCGAGAAAATTCAAAAAAATTAGGAAAAACTTCTTGATTCTCGGTTTCTTAGCTTTAGCGGCCAAAATAAAGAAAATGGAGAGAAAACAAAAGTTGTAGCTCTCTACAAAAAAGGTCTTTACAAATGTTTGTCTTCCTTAATCCATTTAGAAGGTAAATCGAGTTTTCCAGTTATAGTTTTGAACCGCTTCGAAATGCGCGAAAAATGAGAATTCTCCTGCCGGAGTTTCTTATGACGAGACTCATCAATCGATAATTCTTACTATTCAGGGCCCCTGAAAAAATTAAAATAACATAAAATGTAGAGAAAAACCTCAGCTTTAATGTGGAACTAATCACAAAATTTATAAAAAAATTTATCATAGAGAAAGGTTAGAAGATGGCTTAGTAAACTTTGTGCAGTTGATCCACAGATTTATTCATATATCTTTGCCGGGAGCGGTTTTTAATTCTGCATGTAACATATTATAAAGTTAGAACATAAATCTGTGGGTATGCAACTTTCAGAATATTTACACTTCCATGGAAAGGTTCGTGTTCCAGCGGGTTCCATAATTATGGTTTATAACATTTAGTGGTGATTTATACATCCACAGTAGACACTCATAAGTATACAGTTCTTACACTAAACAAACCTATTACATTATACAATAATTATGTAGGATACCGTTTTTCTATAATAAATATTATTTTTAGCAATAAGGACAATTTCCAAATGTTTAATAAAATTGTTAAAAAGACCGCCCCAGACTGAAATGCTATATTTTATAATAGATTCAGCCAACGCATTGAACGTAATTATGAGGTTTTTCGTATTAAGAATGCCTAAGAATTTTAAAAATGTAATTTAGAGTGTTCTCCATCAAAAATGGTGTACGTGGTTTTCTTTTACCTTATAGTTTGGACTAGAATTATTTTATAATGAGTTTTCCGCCCTTCCCCCTATAATAATACTGCCACTTAAAATCTGTAAACTGGCGGTACAGTATCCCTTACATAGATGGATCGTATATAGAAATATTCGGACATCTTGTACCGTATGGTTCTAGTTACATGTTTGCTAACTGCTGGTCCAAGATTCTCACTTTATTTTATTATATTTTTTTGTTAGTAAATTTAAAATCTAGACAATTACTTCTTAATACAAATTTTGTAATTTTCGATTTAGAATCATTTAAATAATTTCTTAGACATTGATGAATAATCTCACGTTATATTGATTTTAAATTGTTTTCCTGTCAGTTATATGAGCCATTGTTATACATTTATTATTATTATTGATACCCAACCAAATAATTAGATGTCATTTTAAATGAGGAGGTATACGTTTATGTGAATACGTGGAATAGAAGTGGTAATTGCTTATCGTGGTAGTTAATTCGTTATGCAGCTAGTAGTTTATATTCAAACGCTATTAGAAATGTTTATTGTCTAAACATTTTAAATCCGCTTATAATAAAAATAGCGTAATAATATCAAGATGTATTTTCCCTCAAATTTTCTACAAAGAACTTAGAATTATACAATGATTTACATTACCTACTACCAGAATGGTTATCACACGAATCTGCATTTTAGCATCTGCAATGTCATTCTCATGACAACGAATATTTAATGTTCTTGGACGGTCGTTATGTCTGTGCTCTGTACTAGTTCCCCACAATGCTGAAATGTAACATATTAATTTGGTCATGGTTAATATCTGTTGACAATCTTCAGCAACATTATCTGCAGCATTGTAGTTTTTCAATAAAAATGTTTCAGTAATTTTAAATTTTGTTTCTTTTGTTTCGTAACTGTCAACATACCGAACGAATTCAAATCCGTACCTAGTTTATTATACTCTTCGCAAATACAAAACGAAGAGTATATTACATTCGATCAGCACATTTCTAAAACCGGTAATATTCCCCTTAGAGAAAACATTTTCATATCACCGTGTTGGTAATCGAATTTTGAGCAACTATCAAAATGTCCGTCCGTCCACCTGTCCGTCTGTCTGTCCGCCTGTCTGTCTGTCTGTCCGTCCGTCCGTCCGTCCGTCCGTCTGTCTGTCTGTCTATCTGTCTGTCTGTCTGCCTGTCTGCCTGTCTGCATGTCTGTCTGTCTGCCTGTCTGTCTGTCTGTCTGTCTGTCTGTCTGTCTGTCTGCCCGTCCGTCCGTCCGTCCGTCTATCACGTTTCTTGTAACCACAATAACTTAAGAACGAAAAGTCCGATTGTATTGAAATTTGGACAGTCAGTTACTGTTAGCTAGAAGAAAAACCCTATTTTTAACAAAGTCTATCAATAAATAAAAAAATTATAATTTTTTTTAATTAAAGTAATCATTTTAATGTTTTGTAATTAAACTAAAAATGTCTAATAACTAACATTATTTACAATAAAAACTGCGAATAGTATCCTATAGAATGTGCAACAATTATATAAAAAGTGAAGTAAATCGGCGAAGAGTATAATTGTTAGCTTGTTATATTTTCTATTAAGATAATTTGACATAAAATTAAAATAGTACGCCTATTAACGCAGTTTTTGTATACATGAAATATCGATTTGTACTATTTATGACTCTTAAATTATTTTTTCATGAAAATTAATTAACGTCGATCAACTCACATAGTTATTACATATCACTCTTGTGTATGGAATTGGAAGGTAAAAACTGATATAAAAAAATCAAACTTTTGTCAAGGAGATGAGAATTCTTATCTACAAGACGTTTGTCAGAGTCACATGATGGCCCCAATAGTTACTTTAACCACTTATTTTTCCAAACAGTAAAGACTTAAAGTTACTTAAAAACGTACTGAATTAGGACCTCCACTGATACACTAATGACATAAGCACACAAAGAAAGTGGTGTACTTCTGGAACTCCATTGGGTAACCATGTGTTTTGACAAAGATAACCTAAGAAATTTAATTCTTAGATTATTTTTTGCCGTTTACTAAGAATTGGTGGGTGATGGAGTTAAGCGGTTACCGGATTTATATTCAGCCAGTCCTAAACGCGTAGGATTTGCCCAATGGAGTCCCAGAAACAGGCCACTTTTTTGTATGCCCGTATAATCAACAGACGTCAGATTATTTGCAATTTTCGGACCACACATAGCGTTTTCGAAGAGCTTTTGTGGACTGGGGCAACCGCTTCATCATTTCTTCCTGTCTCTTCTTTTTGCATTTGATTTTCTCCATTAACCAATTGCAGTGTTTTTTTATTTATTGCCTAATTAATTCTCTAAGTTAATCTGAGACAAATATAAAATACACAGTCGAATTTCTTTCTCGACTAAGAACTTATTAAGAACTTTTTTGTTATAACATCACAATAGGAAAGAGAATTACCTGTGACATTTAAAGCAACAGTTTAACAGTGACTAACTAATACGTTATACAGGGTGTCCCGAAACTCCCGCCTTCCCTTTTAGGTGCTAATTCACCATGCAAACATAGTAAGAAAAGTTCCTATAAACATGTGTAAGGAAATGCTTTCTAAGGGAGCTACGGCCTTCTAAGAATGGCTCAAAAATAAGTGTTTCTACTAATTATCTCGGGAAATAATTTGGGACAAGTTTATGAAACTTGGTTAACATTTTCCATAATTAAAGGTTATTGTTTTACAATATTATCCAAAATTAATTTTATCCGAGGGCGGAGAAACGAGGGGTCGGTGTCCTTTGTTTCTACATATTAATGTTTCAAGTTGACAGTTTTAGTATTTTAATCCCTGATTATGATTTCCTAGTTAATTATGCATAAAAAAGGTCTTCTTTACAATTATATGTATGTCGCAAGCCGTTTTCGAGTAAGAGCGGTCTAAATGAAATGTTGCGTATTCGTTTGCTAAATGCTCATTATTTATTTTTCAAAGTAGGCGTATGTCAGTATCAAAAATGGCAGAGTACACCTTACAGGAGTTTTATAAAGTTGTCCCAAATAATTTCCGAGATAATTATGTTTATAGGAACTTTTCTTACTATTTTTTCAGGGAGAATTAGTACCTAAAGGGGAAGGCGGGAGTTTCGGGACACCCTGTGTATTTGCATATTTTCAAGAGAAAATATATAATCAGCATTAGCTGGAAGATGAGCATCAACGTTGACTTTGTTCCTTAACATAACATTAGTACCCGTTTGGTGATTTGAATAATTAAAAAGTTATGGTCCAGATCGTCTGTAATACCTCTATTACTCCTGTAACTCAGTAGGTTAGCACTCCTTTATAATTCAAGAACATAATGAAAATAATTCCATATAGGTAATATTCCCAGAGGGTGCTGGGCACCCCCTGGCATCCCCATAATCAGAAGTGTAACGGTGTGAGATCTGGAGATCTTGTTGGCCAACTACTACCGCTTCAAAAAAATTGTATTTAAACACTACGTGTTTAGATGAACAGAATGCGAGGAGCTCCATCGTGCAAATAATTCATAGCGTTTTTTATGCTTTGTCATATAATTCTTGTAAATCATTTTGCAAAAATAACAAGAAATTTTCTCCTAATAGGCGATTCTCAAAAATGATAGCATAGATAAAATAATTATTAACGATACCACACCACACATTAACTAAAAAACGACACTGAAAAGATTACAACTGTTATTATTGATGCCATCACGAGTGAATGTAGTCTCATCGGTAAAAAGTATAGGAGGGACCAAATAGCGTTTATCCATTTGTAAAATTGCATGGGTCTAGCATGGTCTTCTGGTTGTGGATGCTATGTCCATAAAGTGGATTTAATGTACGGATTACTTTTGTTTGAGAAATTTTGGGTTGAACGTGAATTCTTTACGAGCTAGTATGTAAGCATCGTCGAGCAAGCTCACCACATTTACATATCGTGTTGAAGACGGTGACAAAAATGTTTCTACTTGTAACCTTATGGTGTGGAAATCATGGTCAATATTTTTTAACACAAGCACAGCACAAGCATTTCCATTACAGAAACCGTAAACAAACACCATATTCGAGTATTGAAGATGCGAGTAGATGTGTGGCGTTGTTTGTCACTTTTATATAGTTGTAGACAATCAATTAAAAATGACAAGTTAATGTACGACAATAGGGTCATCCAATTAATCTTAATTTATATATTTTGTAACCATTTTCTAAAAACATGTGGCCTTCTAATAATATCATAAAAAAATTTAGACCAACAGTTGTATCCAATCCTAAAATAACTGAGATTGTATTCCCGCTTGTCGGAAAATGACGTGAATTGCTTGTGACGTCACGACACGGTTGTACATCTTGACTGTTGAATCTCCACCGTTGAGATCATCTACATTTTATTCTCTTACTAGTTGGCGACAAGCAAGTGTGTGTGTGTGTGCAATTTTATATCCTGAAGCATAATATTTAAAATAGTATTGGGTGAATTCACTAAAGCTGATTCTAGATTCTAGTAAACCACAATTTGACAAATTTATGATAATGGACTATTTTAACAAAAATACAGATTTTGTTAGTACAGAACGGAGAGGAATAAAATTGCAGTGAGATTTGGGGTGTATACTAGAAGTCAAGACTACAATTTTTTTTATATCTGTCATCCCACTTCATCATTAAAAGGGTTGACAAAATAAAATTGAGATATTCACTAGAAATTTAGGTACATGTATATAATATCATATGAAACTAGATTATAATTTGAGATAATTCGGTTGGATTAGAGGGGTAAATAGGGAAATAGGGAAAACAAGTAAAGCAAGCTAATAAGAATACAGAAACTTGGGATTTGTTGTTAATACTAGAAACCAAGGCCTCAAATTTTTATAACTTCTGCCATTACCACCACCACCACCTCCATTTCATTAACAACTGAAATTGAAATTTTCATTTGAAATGTGATGCATCATAACATAATGACATGAAATTAGATCATATTTTGAAATGATTCCATTGAGAGGGTGGAAGGTAAATACGGGTAAATAGGGGAAAACAAGTAAAATGAGCTAGTAAGACTCCAGAAGCTTGGGACTTGGTATATATACTAGAAGTCAAAGTATTAACTTGAAATTTGGCACAAAATTATATTTTGAGCTTATTAGGTTGAAAAGTTAGGAGGTAAGTACGGTATATGGGGGTAAATTAGTAAAGCAAGCTAGTTTGACTTGAGACATGGGATTTGGAATATATACTAGAAGCTCGAAGTCTCAATCTCCTTTATGACATCTGCCACCCCTACCACCATCGCCTCCAACATCCCCACTTCATTATCCAGGAAATATCAAAATAAAATTGTCTTTTCGCGTGTATGAAAGCAAAGA
The DNA here is from genome assembly GCA_963583905.1 of Stenurella melanura. Taxonomy (NCBI): domain Eukaryota; kingdom Metazoa; phylum Arthropoda; class Insecta; order Coleoptera; family Cerambycidae; genus Stenurella; species Stenurella melanura. Next base: position 47,560,258 of record OY757314.1, read on the forward strand.
TTCTTGAAAATTTTTTGGGCTTCAGTCACCCCCAATGTCGCTTCGAGGCAGACGATTTCAAAATAATATATTACTAAAACTCTATGAGCAATTCATTCCACATACAAAGTGCAAATGTAGTATTAAGATGTTTTCTTTAATGAAACTTGGATGGGAAATCTGAATGTGGGAGTGGTGATTCCTTAGGAAGTGGTGTCTTTTTGGTGTGTTGTTAATCGTTGCGTTAACCTTATACGTCGCCATTGCGGGAAATGATGCAACTGTAAATTTGGCCGCCACGGTACTTCAACATTCTATTTACGTGATTTGGTTAAGTGAGTGCGAATATGAATTATTCCAATAGGTACATACTGTATACGAAATAATTATAGTTTTTCTATTAACGTTTACACCTTGTCTAATGTGTTCCGTTCGATACTAATTATTCTGAGCAAAGAGCGTAGCCGGATAAGCATGAGTTAGCTGCCCCCGCTTAGATTTGGTTTATATTTTTACAAAAGTTATGAAAGAGTTTTGAAGAACTTAAAGATTTAATTTTCTCAAATGTGAATGAGCCGAATCCGGGATCTAAAATATATGTGGTGCAAGGGGTTATGTCAATTATAAAAAAAATTATGCTCAATAAATTAAATGAATATTAAGAGAATATTTTAATTTATCAACAATTTTTTCTTTATGAACTGTTTGATGGAACATCACTATTTTTTTCTATGGTATACTTATATCCATACTAAGTAACACCATATATTTTTTGGAACAAGCTTGTAGGATTACTTCCAAACAAAAATAAAAATAAATTTTGGCCCCCTAATATTTATGAAATTCCATTGGAATCTGGAGCCAACATTAATTTTCAGTTTGTGATAAAATAAAATGAGTATCATATGAACAATACATTAAATAAATAGGGGTTAAAAAAATATTATTGCAACAATTTCTTTTTCGTGAACTATTTGATGGAACACTATTATTTTTCTGTAATATGCTCAAATCAAAAATAAACTAATAAAAAATAATCTCTTAACCTCTTGTATTAATACGAGGTTAATTAAATGCGACGAAACGACTTTAGGTTTCGACACTTAATGAAATGAGATTGTCTGCACACGATTAAGAAACACAGATTCTAATTCATCCCTTGATTAATTTCCGAGTTTAATCTTCGTCCATAATCTAAAAAATTTATAAAGCACTACAGTATTGTGTCTCAAGCAACCACAAAATTGCCAGGATAATTAATGACTTAGCAAAAATACATGTCCAGTATACATCGAAATCACACAAACACGTACCTCAATAAAAATTAATTATTACACGGAATATCCTTTAATAATTCCCAAAAATAACTATACAGCAACGTTATCTCGATAATATGACCTCATTTAATAATCAAATATATTCAAAATACCAAAGAATTAAAGAAATAAACCTAAAAATATGTTAAAAGAATAAGTAAACAATCTTAACTCACCAGCGACGGAAGCGAAAGTGAAGAAGCCTCGAATCTTAAAAATGGCGTCCATGATGTTTCTACCGCGTATGCGCATTTGTTGACTTCGCGTCGGCGTTTACCGCGGGTAATTAAAATTTATGTAGCACGGGTGCTTCAAGAAAAAAAAATCGTTACATGTTACTTAGGATATGAGCATATCACAGAAAAAAAATAGTGGTGTTCCATCAAATAGTTCCAGAAAATATTATTGCAACATTAAAATATTTTTTTACCCCCTATTCATTTAATTTATATAGTATCAATTTTTTCCGTAATTGAGATAATTTCCTGGAGCTCATATATTTTAGCTCCCGGATTTGGCTCATTCACATTTGAGAAAGTCAGTTTTTTTCATTTTTCAAAATATATTTCTTATTTTTTTACACTATGAAGTAATCCTCCACTCTTATTCCAAAAAATACATTTTGTTACTTTTTTTTTGAGGAAAAACCTTGAAAAGGCTGCCCGCACTGCTGTTCGATCATGCGGGGGTGTGTGGGATTTCTACCTCACTAAAAAACCTCCCTCTTCTCTGTTACCTCACCATCTCCGGAACCGCGCGAGCATTACTTCAGAAATGTTCCAATGTTATATTGCAGGTCTTCTCTCTTCTTCATTTTTTGTCTTTAGGACTTTGACGCATAAGTCACTGATTGCATTCCAACTTGCCTCGTCGCTCAGCATAATGTTGACGAGGTTGTTCTCACTGATCTGTTGGTTTATGTCAGCTTCAGTTCTGTGCCTGAAATCTCCCCACCTCTGACACTGGAATAAAGTGTGCTCGGCGTTGTCGCTTTCTTCGCAGTATTTGCACCGGTCGTCGTCCCTTTTTCCTATTCTTTGCACGAATTGCGAGAAATTTCCAGCTTCCGTTCGTCGATGACTGCCACCGCTTCTACCGTTTGTCCATTAGGCATTTCCTGTTGCATTTCCTTCCCTCGTTGTATGCTTTGTGGTTGTAAAACCTCTCATTGGCAAGGAGATCTATTGGAGGCACAGCTGCGATGACTTGCAGGGCATCGGTCGAGACCGTTCTATAGGCACAGCATACTCTAATAAGCATGTTTCGCTGTAGTCAGAGTAGTCTTCCTCTATTCCTTGCTGTACTTAGCGCGTCCTTCCAAGTTGGTGCTGCATACAACGCAGTCGATGTAGCCACTGAATTTAAGAGCAGTCTAGTGCTCGTGTTAGGACCTCCAATTTTAGGCATAAGCCTGTACAGTGCCATGGCCGACTTTTGCGCCTTGGCCGTGACCATCTCGATGTGTTGGTTCCAATTCAGCTTTCCGTCTATTAGGACCCCTAAGTATTTAACTCACGTTTTTGCACCAACTTCCCTGTCCTGCATGTTAATCTTCATCTCTAATCTTTTTCCTACTAGTCAGCGATACGACCTCTGACTTAGAGGTGTTTTAAAATCTGATGAGCTGTGACCTTCATATGCGCAGAAACATAATCCCTCCTGTCGACTCAGTTACACTTCTTAAAAATAATATGTTTATTGTTTACAATTTATCCCGAGCTCTTGTTTATGTATACAGCAAAGCAGTCTCCAGCGTCTTCAAAAAAATACTTATATCGCAGAATAAACTTTGCCTCTTGCGCATTTCGCGGCTCATAAGATTCTGAAATACCAGGTGCCATCTGCAGGCCGAGGCTATTCATCTTCTCGATTATATGGCTTATTGCAGCCTCCGTTCTGACTACTACCGCATTTTCGTCTGTGTCGATAGCCACAACAATCGGATCATCGGCGAAGGCGACCAGCCTACATCTGGTCAGCTCGTCGTTATTTTGAAGGTCTAGGACATCATCAAAAAAAAAACTGATATGCTTAGGGTGTAAACATATCACAGAAAAAAATAGGGGTGTTCCATCAAATAGTTCATAAAGAGAAAGTGGTTACAGATTCAAAATATTTTTTTGACCCCCTTATCATTAAATTTATTGAGTATTATTTTGTTTTTTATAATCGACATAATGCCCTGCACCACATAAATTTTAGCTCCTGGATTCGGCTCATTCATTTTGAGAAAATCAAATATGTAATAATAAACATGATATCCAACTTCTTCATTTAAAGGAATGCATAATACAGTTATATGTGAAACACATTTTTTGTTGGTTTACTTTATATATTATGCTTGTATGCAAACGAGTAAAAGTAGATAGTCCAATTTCCACACTTCTTTCTATAAATCAATATATTGGGAAACCATCTATTCTAAAAATATTTCTTATGTGTATTAAATGATTAAAATAACACCCATGGAGAATGTATCATTATTTTAGTAAAATACAAAACTGAGGCACAGTGATTATTTTATTTTCTTATTCATTAAATAAACATCTTCTAACAAAGAATAAGTGAGATTTGAATCGTAGCACAAACTAATGTCAAACGTAGTTCTACGAAAAGCGCCATTTGGGGTATGATTTCTGCCTACTCTTATTTTAAACTACAAAATATTAAATGTAGAAATAAAATAAGTTAGTTCGCTTTGGACTACTTATTTCAGACGTTCGAAAATATTTCGTTCTTTTATTGTTTTTAATGTATTATACGTTTAGTTGTTTTTTATAGCTAATATACTAACGAGATGGGTAGACAGACACACTCCTCTCTCTTATATTTTGTTACAGCCTGTTGCATAATGTGATTGTTTTCCTTTACTTAAATTATTTTTAAATAACATAGAATGGTTCGCATGCAATAAAGATCTGATTATTCATTCAGCTCGATGAATCTTCAAACTGAGTCGATTTTTGTTTGTATTTGGTATGCACTTCGCCAGTTCTTAAGCATATGTAAACATGCAAACCAGATTTTTGTGCAGTTTTTTATCTTATCCTACTTTGAGATAAGAAAAATCGATGTATATATTTTTCATTAGAATTCTAAAAATGCTTTACAAAAATGCAGTTAATGTTTAATATCTAGATTAAGGAGTTACGAGGTGAAAAATAAATCATGTAAGAGAAAATTGACAGAAAAATTAAAAGAGTGTTAAAACAATTGTTAAAAATGTTCTTCGTTCATTGCCTAACCAAGTAACCAAGTCTATTTACAAAAGCTTTGCTGCAATATGCTTCTTCCTCTAGCTAACACTAGGGTAACGTCGACCGAATGGCTCGCCTGCCCCTCTGACCGGCCCTGGTATGCAGGCTGCTTTCTTTACATTCAATGTAATGTGTCTGTCGCTATTTTCAATTTTCATCTCAACTCGTTTTTTTCTTAATTATTCCTTTAATTCCTTTTTAATAGGCCGCCTCTCAACTACGTTATTTATCTGTTTTATATAGATATATCCTTTGAATATAATAAGGAAGAATTTTATTTCAGCTTTGAAACTATTATTTTCATTATTTTACAGATTATGAAATAAAATATTCATCACAATGAATCTCTTTGTGTTTCAACGAAGTTAATTACTTATTTACCTGACTCAATTTTTATTCATCAGCAAGCAACGTAATGAAATCGCTGCATGGTATGTCCTGGTAATATATACAAAACGTACTTTATTATTCTGACGTCAGTGAAATATATTAATTTTATTTACCTTTTATGTAAAAAACCTGGTGGAGACGTTATATCTTTGGATTATCTGGAAACATACCGAAAATGTTAGTGGTTAGATAATAAAAGTTTTGCCGACCACCGCTTTTGGCGTCCTGGTAGTTGTATTTAACTTGCTTTTGTCTGATTTTATGGACGTGTTATAGATTCAATGTTCATCTTATTTGAAGGAAAGCTTATTAGTGTGGTCATCCAAAAACAATTAACGAATGGATTACATTTTTTTAAACAATCCACTGCAAGAGTAGAATGCATTCTTACTGTAAATTATGTTCAGTATTCATGTTTATAAAACATTGTAATTTTTGTAGTAATAGTCACTAACTCTCCCCCATCCTAGAATATCGCAATTATGTTAATCGTGACTGTATAGTATAATTAGTATATTGTTTTTAGAAGCCCGACATTCAATTTTTTTAAAGAATGCTTTCCTGGCTCTCCAAGGAATGTATTGTAATCTTTGAAAAAAGTCACTCATGAAGATTTCTTAGAACTTTCATGTTTCAGACTGTGTATATTATTAAAATAATAAAGGTAGGTGGATGACGTTATTGTCGAAAGAGAAACGGAACATACCTTCAATAATAAATATATATAAAGATAACCTTCCAAACAATTATTAATTTAGAAACCAATCAATAATATTTGAAATTTAGTTAATATTATTACCTAGGATGAAATCTCATATACATACTACCAGAATTGATTTCGTGGAATAGAAAATGCATATTAGGTGGAGGCCACATTAAAATTCACTGTAAGTTGCAGCAAATACATCATATGGAAGTCAGTGGAGTTTGCGTAGTTGTCACTCTTTAATTTTTACTTATGTTGTGTAATTTTATTAATAAATACTATTTGTCCTTTTCAAATTGTTACTTTTACAAAAATTCTTGAAATATTTTCCGGCAGATTTCTCGAAAACGATTGAAATTATCAAATGCTCTTAAATTACGTAGAATCGACTCATGAATGAGACTTTCCAGTCAAAAGTCAACGTTTTATAAAAAACGGAGAAAAAAATATTCATAATCAGATATCATCAGTTTCCTTTCCAAATTTGGAGAAGATCGGTCAAGGGATAGTTGAGAAGTTGAAAAAAATACAACTTTATCACCCTGTATCTTTTTCCATAGCAAAAGTATGTTTAGTTTTATCCTTATATTTTGGTGCAAAGAATGTTTCTTTCAATTATGGCCTATTTTTAAAAGTCCACCCTGTATACAGAGTAGACACTATAAGAAAATGTAAGAAAATAATTAATTACGAATCAGCAGAGGAATATTTGGAATGTAAATGTTATTTTCCCCAGGAAGAAAATCTGGCATATAGAAAATATTCAGGCTGGTGATACAATTAATAGATAAAATTGTTAATAAATAAGTGAAGTCAATCAGAGTGAGATTTTTTAAATATGCAAGTAATCGTTGATTAATAATTTCTGTAGCGATGTGCAACTGTCCGAAGTTAGGTAAATTATTAAACTAGAATTTGAATTTTTCGACCCTCAGGGTGGTACTACATCTATTAGAGGAAGCATAAAACGAGATAAGAAAATCTATACTTGCCTTCAACTGTTATCTTGCTGTTTCTCATTGTATTTTATTATATTCGATGCTCTTTTGTGATGTGTCCTTAAAATTAAAACCCTTAAACACTCCTAAAGCTAAACTTACACATTTCTGTGTGGCAACTGAAGTCCTGAAGAGATATTAGTAAATACATGAAATTTCTTATACATCAAAACCACACAGACTACAAAATTGCAAGAGGGTTAAATTTAATAAGAAGTAGTTCAATAATAAGATTTGAATTCGATTACCTAACACTAATATAATATGTTAATTCAATAGTTTAATTGGTATCAGGTAAAAGCATTCAATTTTTACTAGTTAATCTTATATAAAGCAAATCAAATCAGAACACGTGGTACGAGATCCACTTCCCGAGGATGCATGGTCTCAATTTCAGAGAAAGGAGAAGTGAATTTAAGAATCGAATTAATCAAGACGGCCCAACCAGCAAATTTGTTTTATAATTTAAATGTTCTACGATTATTTTGTTTTATTGTTATTTTATTAATGCCTCTAAATGCTGATTGATTATATTAGAGTTCCAGAAAATACTAATTTCTTGTCTGCAATTGAACTATTTTATAAATTTATCACTAAAACGTTTCTACCGAAAAATTATAAAAGATCTTATAATGGAGTTAAGAAATTGTTTTAAAAATGTTTTCGTGGCTAAGTTATAAAATATTCAAGCTTATAAAACTAAATTGTTTTATAATGATTTTTTAATATCGTTTAGCAGCATTTTTAACACCGTTATAAATATGTATTCGAATTATTTTTTAGTTATTTCTTATCATCTTACAAGACAGTTATATTAAAGGTCTATATGTGACAATTTTGCTCTTAAGAATAGATGTTGTTACAGAGCATGTTATATAATTATTATATAGCGTTGTATTTGCTGTAATATGGAAACGTCAACAAAGTGATTACAAAACAAAATTGTTTACTTGAGTATAAAAAGGTTGTGACTAACAATACAAAAACACATATTTGAGAAAATTGCTTTCCTGCGTTAGCTGTGTATTTATGTTTAGTCATAATTAGTCTTTTAATGAAAACTTGCCATAATTATAGTACACAAGTTTATAAAAAAAATATTCTCCCAAAATTTTGGTTACCAACATTGACAAGAGCGGTGCAGATCTTAATAGATCATATAAAGGCCAAACTAAAAACATCAGATTTAGGACAATGGGAAACTTAAAAAGTGGTTTTAAAAATATTAGGTACATGTATTAACAGCATATTGTTTTTGGCAATAAGACACAGTTTATACTGCTGTAAAATGAAACGACGCATTTCACTCACTGCATAGTTAACGCATTAGGTCATATGCCAAAGTACTGTTGCTTCCACTAGTAGAAGTGACTGCGTGTTTTTGGCAATAAATAAACCATAAATAAACAGCTCTGTAAATAACGTGATTTACTGTTACCAATTTTTAGGTTATATTTATTCAAATTGAACCAATTCTGTTTCCATGGTTGCATTTACAATTCAGTCCTAACAGATTTATCATAAGTTCTACAAAAGTATCGAGAAAGTGAGTGTTCTATTTTATAAGATTCACTAAAAAGTTACACTAAGATGCATTATTTTATAGATGTTTTATAGGAATCGTATAATAATTTAAATATCGTCAAATGCTTACTACTAACACAAAAGCATTTTATAGAGGGAGGCCATCTTGCAAGGCCAGCGTTCGTGATGGTAAATATGACAAGATATGAAAATAAAAAATATCAAATGTATATTAGAATTTATAAAGTCAGAAACCTGCTAACTATACAGTTATGACTACTAAAACAAATTAGTGTAAGTTACATTGTAAAAAAACTCAAATTCATAAAATCGATATTTATTGTGAGGCCCGTTAAGAATATATTAAAAATATGGCCATAGTTCACAGTAAAATTTTCTCCGCATCATAAATTGCAGTCTTTGTAAGCCAGAACAAGTCTCTTAAATAATTATTGTAGGTTATTATTAGGAACCTATATTAAATCACAATGCCATTTGCTTTTAGTGTCAAAAATACTTCTTAAACTTTTAGCATACATGTTAGGAATCATTTTGTTTTGTTAGTGAGTATGAAGCAGCATTATTTTTTAAATAATGATAATTTAAAATCTTTATAAAACAGTTGTTTAGTTGTTTTATAGCGGTAATTTAACAAACAGTGGAGTGGGTTTTATAGTACAATTAAATGGAGCTTTAATAAAACTGCTATATATTGATGTAACTAAATTTTCATAAGGCTTCTAGAAATGTTTATACAATTATTTTGTAATGGTTCCAATAGGCGTTACAAAATATCAACAGCGACTGAAATATTTTATAGGATGGTGCCAATTTTGCATTTATAGCTGCTGTGAAAACGTTACGAAAGTGTTTTTGAGAGTGACGTTGTTTTATAAAATTTGTGTCAGAAACATTCCTACAACTTTAATAAAATATCAAATTGCTAGTTGGGGATTACTTATAATTGCTTATAAAAGCTTTATATAAGGATTTTAATATTTTTCAGGCAATGGGACCACACCCCGCTCTCGCGCTACTCTCATGAAGACGTCCAGTGCATCGTATCAAATTACGAAACATTTTTGTGAGTCGAAAATATTTTGGACAAAAATTAAAATATTGCCATTTTGTATAATAAAAGCTGAGTTCAGTCGCCATGGGATGCATTTCCTCCAAACTTTTGTCAGCTGATGAAAATTGTTCTTCGTGATTGTCAAAACCATCCCAACGCATCATTCAATTTTTGTTACGAGAAATAATATGGAGTACTTCCTCTCTGAACATATTTATCATTCTTCATTATATTTTCTAGGTGCAATTACGTTACATCTTCCTACTCATAGAGCGTTTGCTTGGTTCAATAATATAACAATAACAAGGTATCCTCTTATATCCTCGACTTATCTCGATTAGTTTATATCAGGCTTAAAATGTAAAAGCAAACTGAAATATTTTATTAATAACTTTCCAACCACAGAGAAATTAAATTTAAATTTGATTGTTAGTCTGGTTATTAATTTCGCTTCCTTTTGTATTCTGAAAGAACAATGAACAGCTCTGTGTTAATATTATCTTTATGCATGAATCCAATGTTTTGTTAACTCATGCCGACGGATGTCCATCGATAAGGAGAGAATAGTATGTGTAAGATGTAGAACAAAGCCTTGGCACTAACCAGTGATGTAATCTCTGCGGTTAATTAATCAAGTTTGTAATGTTTACAATACATAATATGACATTACGAAAGTGACGTCACGAATTTCCGATGGATTTCCTCGGGTAGTAAACCACGTAAATCACGATGTACTAACAATATCGTTTTTCTTACATAGTTTAAGATACCATATTGAAAAAAAAACTATTTACGTGGTTTTCTCTTTACGTATTTTACGTTTATATCATTGATTGGAAGCAAGGTGCTACGATGACAATATAATTAATTTTCAAAATCATCTTCTGTGTGGCCAACAGTCTATGTATCAGCTGTCCGAGTTTATGATATGTTGCTTATATTTACCTTACTTGCATAATTTTTAAGTGAATCTTTTTCAACTGGGAGATAATTAGCATCCTTGGTTATAGTTGAGATCCCGCGTACAAGAAATGATACAAATTTTTATAAAAATTAGGAATTAACAACTTCTACAAATGTATTGATAACCAGTTGATTTTCTCAGGATTGCTTAATAGTGACATGTAGAATCCAATTTTCATATTGTCCGACAAAACAGATTTCCCGATTTTCCAGTACGACGCGTGGAAATCCTTCGGAAGAAGGGGAGGGGGAACGCCGTGTTTTCTAAAATTTTCGGAGAGGGAAAAAAATTGTAATTAGTTAAAAGAGGATATGTATAAATTTATTTTTTGTACGTGGGCACCTAGACCATTACATTACAGATTAGTTAAACACCAACCAAATATCTACAAAAGTTGCAGATATACACAGCTTTTTTAAAATAGTTCAATATTATTCTAGTATCATATTGAAAACAATACAGAACTGTATCATTTTTTAAATATATGAATGCTCCAAACAAAATAATCCTTAGTTCATCGTCTTTAAAAATGTCTCCAACTTTTAAAATGAGCCAAAACAATGAGCATTTATTAGAATTTCAGATAAACCCTGAATACTTGCGACTTTTTTTATAAAGCTATCTGTAGATATTACAGTAATATATTGGACAAATGAAATATTAGATTATATACACATTTTAGAAGCATAATAATATGACCTATCTCAAACATGGAAGAACTGAAAACTTTTATTTTTAATTACTATAGATTAGACATTATTATTTAAGTTGGTTTAATAATGTAATAATTAATGGATAAATGTCTACTTCACGTCTTCTATATGGAATTATAGTGACGCTTAAGATCTTAATAGATGCAAATGGAATAGTTGCAATATGCACAATTTTGTTTGCACATATCCATTATGTAAACATATACTCCCAAAATCCTCTTTTTACAAAATATGCATGAGACAGATAGATAGATAGACAGATAGATACATTTGTACCAAACTGTCACAATATTTCAATACAGTGTATACCATGTTTGCGTAGAAACCACTGGCAAATCTGTATAAAAATTTGTACCTAAGTTAATGAAAAAACATATTTTCAACAATAACTGTTCCTGCTGGATCTTTTTTCCATATCTTTCCTGGATTTTCCCGAAAGATTACTGGCGATTCTTAGAGAGATTTTCCGATTGTAAAGTAGATATACTCTTTTTTAAAACTCATTAGGAATTAGTTTAAACCACTTTCTCCTGCATCATATTATAGTTCGTATTGACTTTTGCATTTGGAATTAGCACATATGAGTTTAATTTTTTCTATTTTTCATTTTTTTAAAATTATTTATTATAATTTCTTGCCACTTTCTCATTGACCATAAAGATTTAAAAAAGTATTCGAAACTAAGGATTATAAGTGGACGGCAAAATCTTTAGTATGCGCTACATCTCAATATTTAAATAATTTAGCACCCACGAATAAAAATTACAGCCTCATACTTTAAAGATTAAAAATCTGCATTCTCACAATCGTTGTAACAACATTACTACAGTGAAGCCAATTCTCTCGAAATACCCTTAAAATGCTGAAATTCGACAACACCACATCACAGGAGAGAAAGGTTAGGTTAGGTTAGGGTGATGTGTGAGTAAGCTGAAAGTCACCACGACCATCAGGATCATTGTGATTCACTTTTAATTATACCTATTTCAGTAAGTGCAGCTCTTTGATAAAGTCCATAATGTTATTAGTTGAAAAACTATCTAGGTCCTCTAGCATCAGTTGTTTTTTGTCAAATAATAAATCCCGGATTGTTCCTACCGTGAGACAGATATATCTAATGTGCTCTGCCGTTTCATCATTCTCTAGATACAGACAACATGCAGCGTGTTCAGCCAGTACGATTCTGTGTAGGTCATGACTTAGACTTAGTCTGCAGTCCTCGGAATATAGGCCAATTAGAGTTCTTACCTTGTTATTTAACTCAATTAATAATTTATCAATTCATCTTTTAAAGTGTATGTAATAAGCATTTTTACCTTAGCTCACACTGAAACTTGCAGTATTTGAGGATATCTTAAGAGCTCGTCCTGTTCTTATAAAGTTCGAGACCACGCCATCACTATTCAAAGAATGGGCTTTTACGTTGCCTTTCATGTCAGAGCGGCTAGGTATCCAACCCTGAGTAAATTAAAAGACCTCAGTGGCACACTGCTTACGTGCTAGCTTGCGACCACTTAGTTCCGGGTTCGAATCGTGGCCAGGGTGTGGATGTTTAGTAGAGTTTTCAATATGTTACCGCGGCGGTAGCAATAGCTGGACCGCTGTTGAGTGGCACAACATATGTAGACACTGTTCTTTCCTTAGTTCGAGTCTCTGCTGAGGTAGATGGCAATATCGCAGGGAATGGTTAGTGTGTTGATGTTTATGTGTACGTGTCCTGGTTGAGTGGTGGAATAGAGCTATTGCTAAACTACACCAGGACATATACAGACTGTCTATTTTACGAGGGCCACACCAAATATCTCAATTATATGAATTGTGGTATTCGTAAAATATTAAATATTGACACTATCGGTTAAAATTTCTGTGACATGTTTTATATCGTTGGAATGAGAAAAAAATAACGGAATTAATGGCGTCATGGCCTACTTTGAGATATGTATTTTTCATTTTTGCACAATAGCGTATGTCAAAGTCAACTGCATTTTTCGATTTTTTTGTTACACGTTATTATTCTTATTGTCTTTGCCGTCAACTTTCATTCCTTTAACTTTTTCGTATCTCCTCAAATAAGGAAGCTATAACCGTTTGTGGTTTTCCTATTTTTCAGGTTTTTGTAATATATCTCATAGAGTAAGTAGGCTATGGATTTCAAATTTCTTTTTACTGAAATATAGCTCACAAAAAATGGGATAACTGTTTCTAAAACTTTGTTCTTCTACAATAGATATTAAGCGAGATATTTGGTGTGGCCCTCGTAAAATAGACAGTCTGTATATAAATAAGATGATTGAAAAAAAAGTCGTTTCTATCCAATCGGCTTAGAATTAGAGTCTGTTAGTTTCAAGCTCTTTGAGAATTATAGTTATAGAATCCAAAAATTTAAGCGATGCTTGGCTATCTGAACAGATGCTGGTAATCTATATCTAGATGCATCTTTTCCAGCCTCTGTACACCAGTTCCTCAATTCCTCCAGCTCCTTCAGGGGGACCTGAATTGATCATCTCTTTCAATAAACATAATGTTGAAGGGCAGTGACAGTGGGCGTGGTCGATCATAATATGCATATTATCTGAAGGCATTCCTAGGATATTTTAACTGTTTATATCATCTAGCAGCCCATTCCGCTGCATGATACTGGTCGATATGTTAATCACCGCTTATTAATTTCTCTATATTGCCCACCTACCGTAACTCTCACATGTAAACTTTTCCTGACGAGAGGCCCTACTACCGTTTTGTGGGAGTTAACAGACATCTGTTCTTTATCACACTAAATGTAGACTGTACTTTGCATTTTTGAAGGGAATGGAAATAATCTCTTCATATTTTTCTTTAATTAGAATGACTATAATGTCTGCACATGGCTGAATCTTAATTTGTCACAGATAACGAATGGCCAGCAGGTCATCCACACGTTATTACTTGTGGATGACCTGCTGGCTTATTATTATAAGGGAGGAGAAACAACCACATCTTGTGATTACCCTCTTGTGGCCCAAAAGATGACTGCTTCCCTGTAGAGATGTTAGGATTTTGAGAAATGTCACCGCCGCAATCTACTTTCCCTGTAAAGACTGGGCTATTATCTCAACTAGATTATTGATGGTTAGTTCTGTTGATATGCTCAGCTGATTAACGAACTTATAGCACTAAGAAGATGAATGCTCGGGGTGTTTCCACTGATATGTGTATTCTGCGCATTATTCAAATCTTCCCATACAGATGATGTAAGGCTAATGTGACAAACGGGGTCTTTTTCTGCTCAGTAACTTCAATAATGTAATTGATCATATTAAAATTTATCATCTTTAAATCTCTTACTCTATAAAGTTTTATATCCGTGATTATAAGCAGTTAAAATAAATAGACATATTCGGACTTAAATAATATATTTATTAATAGAATAATATGTATCTAGATGATTTTTAACGCTTGGGCGTATGAAAATAGTTTATCGAACCGTGATAGTTTATATAGAAACTGGCTTAATTATGATAAGAGTTTAGCAATGTGATAGTACTCATTTTTAGCTAAAGTTCAGTTTCGGTGCTTGTTGGGCACTATTTTAATGTCAGCATCATATCAAGGATTTCAATCCGTTATTCAGCATATTATACAATATTAAAATAAATAGACAGTATGAAATACTGGTAAAGAAATAACGAGTTTTACCAGTAAAAACAAAATTTATAGAGATATTTTGGCTTATTTATAACACATTTGAAACAGTAATAAACCAGATGTATAAACTAATAAAGGTAGATATTTCTGTATAAATAGAAATTTGCTGTACCACAGGATTCATCGGCCTCCAGCCAAATTGTATTAAACGGGTAACCAGTATCACGGGTTACACGAGATACTTTGACATTAATAAAAAGTGTTCTACAGCTAGAGATATTAAATTATAATCTAGGGATATACATGCACATATTTCCATAAGTCTTGGATTAATTTTCGTCTTTGTAAATATGTGAGGATATATATTAAAACCTTTACCTGTATTAAATAGATTGCAAAGTAATGTAATTTTTTTTAATGCTATAATTTAATTTTAAAAAAAACGAATACATATTATAACACGTTAATGGACACTGATGTCATATTACGTCGTTGTCCTTCGCTCCAGCATGGCAATTAAAAATCTTGAGATGTGTTGAAATTGACACCATGATTAAAATCATTATTAGTATACGTACAAAAATGCAACATACAGCATTAAAATCAGAATTTTCTGAAGAATTAGATATATTGGAAAAACAGTCTGCGTCATATAACGTCATGTCCCAGAAGAAGCATCTTAGCCACAGTGGGACACTGACGTTATATGCCGAATGTAAAAAAAAATAAATAAGAACACCTGATTTTAATATAAAAACTTTTAATAAATGAAATTACAACTACTTAATCATCATCACTACGATATATAAACGTATATTCTGGATCCTCTATGAAATCATCTGTATTATACGTATCGTGCCCTTTTATCTGGCGGAATCTTCGTCCTCACTTTCAAGCTCTTCATACCAACGAAGTAGTTGCTTTTCTTGCTTCTCTTCCATTTCATACATGAATAAATTATAAAATGTGCACAGGAATCAGACAGAAACGCGCCAAGCATAGTCCCTAGATCGCCTGACCAAATTCTTTCATCACCAATAAACTATTAGGAATTTTTACCCAAGGTGCCTAGTGCGACACTTCATACCTTATTACATGTAAAATTTACATGATATGCCGACAAGCGTATCTAGAGCGCACCAAGTTTTTGCGGCATATAACGTCAGTGTCCCTAGGGGCACTGTGGGCGATGCGGCTTATGCCGGCAGTGTCACGTTAGGCACATATCAATAAAAATTAGTATCCGCGAATGTGAAAACACGAAAATATAAAATCTGGCTTCCAAATCCATATTCAGATCTATAAATTTCTATGTTGTGTGTTGTATTTCGAAATTTGGAGTAAATATTTGCTACTCATGTTGGATTTGGTTTAAAACCCAAGCACATTAATACATTTTTACGTTATGCGTTGTATTTAACACAAATTTGTATGTATATGTCGAACCGTATATGGTTATGAACGGTACGCCGAACCTTAAACTGGTTTAATAACATCAATTTGTCCAATGGGAATATATTGATCGAATCATCAGTTGCACGATAGTTTTTAGTTAGTGTACAGAAACAATAAATACCTACACTATTTTACCTACCTACTATGCTTTTTATCGACATGAAACAAGTTAAACTTATAATTGCCAAATTAATTTCTGTATCATAATTTATAATCACACCACCAAGATAATAATAATAAAATCATAATATTCAGATTAACCAAAATATAAGTGCACCAAATATCTACTTGATTGGTCGCTTGATTTCTGAAATATACCCAAAACATTTTCTTTTTTTATTTAAAACTTCTTAAAGAAGCACTTTTTGGGTTACACTAGACTGAGGCTAGTTGACACATATTTAACTTCAGGTTTTTCTTGCTTCTTTTTTTTGAAGTATTTGGTATTGCAGAGCATTTCACGGAGTGCACTGATCCCATTATATAAAGTTTTACACCCTCTGTTTAATCCAAGGTTTGCCGAATTAAATCCCCAAGGTATCTGTCAAAGGCCTGGAAGGGTTTCCGCTTTAAGTCTTATTCTTATTCAGAACATCTGGACAGATGTTTTGTGATTGATATCATCCTCTTCGATTCTTGATATCTGGTTTTACTTGGACAATCAACCATTTCTTATTGTCAACTATACGGTTGAATAGAGCCGGTGCTATGATCTGTCCAGAAGAGTCATAGCAACTGTCTCCAAACCTACATTTCAATTGCATCATCACGCCTTATGTCTGCCTCCCTAACAGTCCATGTCTAAGAGCCACAATGCAGGTTTGGGGGATAGCAAAGCACAGATCTTTATGTGTTTAGTGATATTTCTGTTATGTCAAATTGTTAATCGTAGCTACGCTCACACTCGCAGTTTCCGGTATTGCCCACAGGGGTTCCAAGGTATAACATTTTGCTTACTGCCCCACAATTACCTACTCTTAATGTATCTGGCTAGTTTTCATTTTCTGAGTTTGAATCATAGCTACAAAACAACCATCTCCTATGATATTATCATCTGCAGTAGCTATTACTAGAACTCAAGAAAGATAACAGTAACTAGTCGTTTTGTCTCACTCAATGTGATTTAACCGACAACTACGGTCTCTATTATTCATTAAGAACATCACTAAACATCCACCCCTAACCAGGATTCGTACCTTGGGTATCTTGATCTTAAGTCTAGTACTGACCCAATAAGCCTGGTTCCGGTATTGGAAAAATGATTATTTATAAAATTATTGATTTATTTTAATATCTTAATATGAATTAGAGGTAACGCGTGCAGTACAGAACAAACCACAAACAAATCTACATGAGTTTTCGAGCTTCGAGGTAGAATCGACGGAATCGAAAACAATCGTAAAAATAGAAATCATTTTTATCGATTTCACTTCCATCCGTGACTTTAATAAAACAGGAATTCGGTATCGCTTTCCTTAAAAATAATTTAGGGATAGGAAAATGTCATTCCTGTCTACATCCCTGGTAATTGCTTCTTCTTGATTTTTTGTTACAGCATTTTACAATTGTGGCAATTTCTGAAAATATTTAATACCATGGAAATCTTGATTTTATTGAATTTGATACATTTCTTACTCCAAGAGCAAACATTTAAATTTTACACCATGCATTTATATGGTATAATGGACATGTTGGCACGTGACAACGTTTTAAGGAGACCAAATAAATTGTTTATCATTCAGTAATTTGCGTTACTGCATACTATTTACAAAAATACAAAGTAAATACTGAACTTACTTTATAATAAACACTACTTCACTTATGAGAAAATATTAAAAGAATGGTGCTCTATTCCAAGTTTATACATGTCGAAGACGGCAAGAGGAGGGGCGTTTCAGGGCGGATCTATTAGATTTAGGCCGCACATTGGTAAACACAATAAAATCACTTAAATAATAGTCGCATAAATAACAAAATAACATGATTTATGATTTATCGAAACAGGTAAATGTCTCAAGATTGAAAATACAAACAATACCACCAAAATACTGGAGCTAGCAGTCCACCACTGCCAGTCCCGCGATTTCGACTATTCTCTACCGAGTTTATCTTAAGACTAGGTACTTATCTACGGGACTTTCAGGCATGTACGACCACATATCAAGATGTTTACATTAATGCAATTGGTACTTGTTGACAACGTTCTCTTGACTTCAATGAATTATGACTTAGCAGGCGTTCACAAGACTATCGAAAGGCGTCTACGAAAGTATCGGAAGGCGTCCGCACGGGAAACGTGAAGGGGACATCTCCGACATACATATGAAATTTGATGTACGTATTCGCTCCAGTCTACCCCTATATTTAGTTCAGTCGATCTCTTTCGGGTACAGAGATATTTAAATTGGACCCATTTATTTACTACAGTAACCCTGTATAAAATGCAGTGGAGGTAGCGGTGGGGTTGAAAATGTTATTAAAAAAATATGAGGCTCTGGCTTCTAGTATTTACACTAAATCCAAGTTTCTATACTTTTACCAGCTTGCTTTACTTATTTTCCCCTATTTACCCCTACCTACTCTATTTACACTTCACCGGAATCACCACAAAATATAATCTAATTACAGATGTGGTTGCAATACATACATGTACCAAATTTCAATTGAATATCTAAATTTTATTTTACCACCGAATCTCAAGTTTCTGTCTGTACTCTTACTAGCTTGCTTTACTCATTTTCCTTTATCTACCCCGATTTACCCCCAACCCTTCATCAGATATGTTCAAAAAACAATCCAAATCCAGATCTCGTTATATTACATACGAGTACAAAATTTCAAGTCAATATCTTAAACCGTTCCAGAGAAAACGTGTGAACAAAAAAAGTTACAGACCGACCGACAGACAGACCGACAGATCGACAGTCGGACAGACAGAAATTTGTTTCGCTCAAATTTAAAATCTCCACGTTTCATGACGTTTTAAACTTATTTCAACAAAACAAAAAAATGTAATTTTTTTTAAGATTACTGTACTCAGAAAGAAAGCAGACCCGTGGACCGAACAGTTTATAACAGATACAATTCATGTTACAGACAAATACAATTTGATTATTAATTTTGACAAACAATAATTATTTCTAGAAACAGTGGCTTCATGGATTCATGAGACATTGAGTAGAACTTTATCTTCAAATAATAACATTTGAAAAACAGTATCAATTACGAGAATATATATTGGACGAGATTCTTCACTGATGTAATATCGTTTATGTTTTGAAATCTCTCCCAATATGCACTTAAGAGCAAAAATTAAACTGCATAAGAACGCAAATGTAACATTTATCAGCTGATGTGCCGTATATGCTTTAAAATGGATATTGGAGAGACATGAATACCCCGCAGAAGGAGGAGTTCAGAACATGGAAGGAGTTAGGTCAATAAAATCAAGGTTCAGTATACGTCGAATACTGAAGATAGGATAAGACAAATTAACAACAAGCAAGTTTAAATAAACATAATAAATTTGAAACAATGTTTTCATCAATTTTAAATGTTTTCAAAATTATCAAGTTTTTTGTATTGTACTGTTGTGTATTTATTTTACTTACTCCAATTGAATTGGCGATAGATTATAGTGTACTAATCAATTTAGATTTGTACTCAACATCTGATAAAACGCTGTTGCAGCAATTTGTTAAAACACCTTTTCCTCGCTTGTTATTAAAGTAGTTTTGAAATTTTGCAGGCATACGTAGTGACATTTTTTTGCATGTTATGCACTTTTTTAAATGTTTCTGCTGTTTCCCATCTAACGGGAAGTGACGTCAACCTTCGATTTTATAATAAAATACTACACTTTTTCTTTTGGATTTAAAACCTAGATTTCTTTCTGACTTGGATATGTGAAAAATGTAGGTTAGAGGGTAAAGTTTTTGAGATAAAAAATGTATTAGGTTAGAGCGGAACGTTTTTGGGATTGCGATTCTAAGGTTTCAGGTGTCGAAAAACACTAAAAATTGACAATTGGAGGATTAAAATTGCCGCGTAGTGGGCGCATATCAAGTAAACAGAATTTTGCATTGTCGTCTTTGAATTTAGCATTTCAAAATTTTCTGGCGTCAGATTATAAAAACTAGTGAAAAGAACGGAAAATTATTATACAAACGAAGATTTCTTTAAAATCCTTTTGATTTTTAGCCAAAATGATCAAATATATTTACCAACTTGTCGTAGTTTCAATGCAGAATATCTCGAGAAAGGAAGACTTGATCGTCAATTAAAAAAAAAATTACAAATTTAAGAACTTCAGGACAATTTTAAGTGAAACGAAACAGAATTTGCTATGTGACTCTATGAAATCTCAAAACTTAAGCAAATATCAGGAGTACCAGTACAAATAATAAGAACATGTAGACATTAGACATTTATTACAGCACACATGAGATGTACAACAATAAAAAACAAATAGTTTCCCAATTGTCCCCTAAACATAATCAGAAATTTCAGAATATGTATATCACCCCATCTAAAATTGTTTCAGTAATTTGACTTTTTTTATAGAAATGCAACTACGGCTTAAATGATACCAACAATGAGTTTTAGATTTACAACACCGAGTTAAAGATTCACAATGGATTAAACTTACAGCTCATCAATAAATTATTATGTATTAAACAAGACTCTGTGAGCCAATTTTTGCAATGCTCGCTGTGTGCACTAGAATGTTACGGAATGATCTAAAATAATTATGTTCTATTAAAGATAAGATATGTGACATAGTAGAAGGTAAATTAGTATCACGTGGTACCATATGTTATTTTACAGTAAAAAAACTTAAGGTATTCATCATACTAGGTATAAACTTAGAGATTAACTTGTAATTGCAAGATGGTTGTGTAGTTCACTCTAATATTTCAACAAAAAAAATCACTGAACTATAACAATTTCTTTAAAATTATGTAACTAAAATGAAACAATGAAACCTGATCAGAGCTTTGGCGTTTTCTGCGACGACTGCAGCATGACCTGTTACCACTTCCTAATCCCTTTTCAGTGTAAGCGATGTAAAACCCAAATTCTTCAATACAAAACCGGGACCGCCGCCTTTCAGCTATCTCGTCGCTGTCGAAAAACGAAACACCCAGCCGGAAATCTCCTCAACAGTTCTCAGTGTTGCCAACTTGAGCATTTAGAGAGGACTTTGCAATTAAAAGACGGAATTACACGATTGTGTAATATCTCCACTACAAGAATATGTGTGTGACACCTCTAACTCAAAATTATATTTAAAGAAAACACGTTTACTTTCTGAATAATGAGACTTGCAGATAGGCGACCTGCTATACCCCTTTAAGGTATAGGTGGTTGCCTACCTCTCTGCTCGAACAAGTGAATTAGTTAAGAGTCAACTTACCACCAATCTATATAAATTAATCATGTAGCCTTTTCAAATGCTACAAATTATCACTTTTTTTTAGATCCTGACATGATGACGCAAAGCGGACCATGGCATCGTGTTCAGCACATCAAAAACCTTCGGGGTACGGTTAAAAACAAATAACCATATTGTAAATGTTTTGTCTTCATTTTTATCCATTTGAATGAACTAAAACTGTTTGAAAATAGATGAAATATTAATGTTCCCATAACAGAATCCACAAAATATATGTACCATTTCAATACTGACTCAAAATGAGAAACTTTAGCTATTTGTTAGTCAAGACTGCATATTACAAGATGTTCAAGCACCGATCGATTACTAGAACGCAACGGTAAATTTTTAATCTAGTTTCGATGCATGTTAGTTGCGTCTAAGGTTTCACAGGGTAATTTGACATATCAGAATTCAACACTACCCCTTTCAATAATAGAAGAGAACTGTTAGTGAAGGGTATAGTTATAGTATAGTAAAAGTAACCCGAAATTATAAATACAGATAAAAAACTAGGGGCTCGATAAAACCTTATGGAAATGTTCATTTTTATTTACTCTTTTAGACAATTCTATTTCAAAGTTGGCATCAAAACATTTTTTAGTGTAGAAAAAGAAGGATAAGATTTTTGCAAATATTTTGAAAAATGATGGATTTCTTTTAATATCTAAAGAAGGTTTCTGTTTCAGAATCGGAATCAACACATTTTTAGAAGGGTGGAAAGGGGGAGATAAGATTTTTGCAGGTATCCCGAAAAAAAACCTGCTGCCTAATAAATCACTGCTTCCACATCAAAATTTTCGATCCGACAGTCCTTAAACGAAAATATCTTGATGCTATATTTGCAGTCCAGTGTGTGAAATAATAACGCATAGAATTTCAATAACAGTATTTGAAATCGTCTGTCCCAAAACCCATAAAATGATGCGCCATGCCAGTTCCAGTCCTTTTCGACCGGCCGACTGACCGACATTTCATGGGGGTAGCTGGTGCCATAAAAAAATGGCGAGCTTTTGTTCTCGTACACACGCGCATAAAAAATATATACATCAAATTCCCAGTAGGTATCTGGTCTCTCACTAGCTTGCTTTACTTATTTACCCCTATTTACCCTTGTTTACCCTTCAACCATTCAACGGAATGAGCTACAAATATCATCTAGTTCCAGACCTCGTTATAATACATCCAAACTTGTACCAAATTTTAAGCCAATATCATAATTCTATTTTGTTAACCACTTTAATAATGGACTGGGGTGGTGGTGATGGCAGCGGATGTCATTAAAGAATTCGAGACCATGGCCTCTAGCATATACACAAAATTCCAAGTTTGTGACCTCTTATATCTTATAGCTATATCTCCTTATTAATCACCATTTATCCATAATATTTATCGGAATGACCCCAAATATAATTCAATTTCAGATGTCGTTTCAATATATACGTGTACCAAGTTTCAAGTCAATATCTTAAACCGTTCCAGAGTAATCATACTTGCATAGGCGTAATTGGGGGTGGGGGGAGGTAACTGCCCAACCAATATTTTGAAAGAGCATTAAATTGTGTAAGGCAAATCTGGCAAATTCCAAAATTCCTCCGGAAAAAAAACAATAAATGTGACAATTAAGCCAATCAAGTCAAAGGTTTTCAATACAATTAGGCAGGGGTGGATTAAGACTTTGTGGTGCCTCTGACTACATTTTGAGCGGGGCCTTTTTGCAACTCTCGTAAAACCTCGAACAGGTGAGTTAAACCCCAGATACCTGGAGGATAGCGAGTTCAATATTCGTAAAGTCATAAGCAGGTGAGTTAAATCCCAGATGGCAGAAAGTGGATTTTTTTGTTAGAGCGCCGCGCCGTAATTTCGGTCAGGGTCAGAAAAGGAAAATTTTCTTTCAATTAAAAATCTTTTTATACAACTTAGGTAGTAAGAATATGTAGTATTAGAAAGCTAGAAACTTTTTGTTAGTATACTATTGAGCTATTTCTTCACTTGAAGTTGAAAAATAATAAATTGTATAATAAAATAGACTACAAACATTATTTATTTTATTAAACATTATTTAACCACACATATTCATAAATATAAAAAAATAATTAACCATTTTATTTCATCTTCCGAATATTTCATAATATTTCCTGTTTTTCTTTGAATTAAAGTCGTCTATCCTTTTGTGTTGTTATGTCGGAGAGATTTATTGTTTAAAAGTTCTAACTTTTGAACATTGACAAATACGATTTTTAGTCTTTTTGGCCTTTAATAACTTTTGAGTGGAAAGAAATTTTTAGATTATGCAAAAATAATCGGAAAATTCAACTTCTAAATGCCGAAAGATTGATGAGAACTACATTAATGGTTCCAAAGTTATAGCAAAGTTATAACATGACGCGCTGCGACGAAAATTCACAATTTTGAAATCGGTGTAGCTTTTATAATTTCTTCAGCGTTCTGAAGTTAAAGCCTTACACTTTCAGAATCTAAAAAATGCTTTCTGTTCCAAGGTTATTAAAGAAAGGCTAAAAAACCCATTTTTTCAATGTTCATACGTTAACAACTTTTTAAAGTTTAACCTTTTCGACATAACATACATGACTCATACTTTACGATAGAGGTAGTTCGGAATCGTAAATCGTATTATTTACAATTTAATTATAAAATTCTGAATGCTCGCGTGGCTATCACAAAAAAATTCAAATTGTACACATCACCGAGCGCTGCCCAACATATCTGTGAACCTATGCGAACGACAATCATCTGAAGAACGTTCGTACGACCGTTCGTGGAGAGATCGCCAAGTCCTTTGATTTTTGCGCGAGCCTCATTTACCAAGTTGTTTCTTCACACCACTCGCTTTCCCTCTTTTGAGTTTAATATTACCTGTGGAGTGATAAACTCGCTTTTCCTCAGTCATTTGGGTTTAGGATTTTCTGTCTATGGTTTAACTTTTTGCAGTACTCGCTTACCTTAAGTTATTTGGGCTTATAGGGATATCGTTTAAGAATTACTTTCCATCGGTCATTTGGGTTTATAGAGTTATCGTACAAGAATTACAGGGTTGGCTTTGCTTCTATCTATGGGATTATCTGTGAAATATTTCTGCCTACTCAATAAAAATGCTTAAGTTATGCTTATGCACTATGCACATTTGTTACTGATAGACGAACCGACGGAAAATATTTTTTCCCTCAGATTTAAAATCTCAACGTTTTATGACAAATTTTTCCCATTATTTTACGATTACTATATTTCCACTTCACTACGGGGATGCGGAAGTAATTAAGGAAACTTATTACTATTATTACTATAGAAAAAAAATTAATGTGACATTAATAATGAATATTATTATTATGAAAATAATATTATTTGTAAATGATTTAATACAAATAAAAAAGACGGTAAAAACGGACCATTAATATACCAAAGTAGGTATTTTTACCTGCGGAGACGGTCCTGCAGAGCTGTATTTCAAATTTTTGAGTACTAGAATAGACAAGATAAATACTAGAGAATTAGAAATCGTGATTTCGGCAGAAATTTAATGACTTTTCTGGTAAATTGAAAAATCTTACTGTCTTGCATCAAGATAGGATATCTTACGCATTGGTGGACGTATTGCCGGTCCTTCGCGATATTGACAGATAAATTCAAGGTACTACGGGTCTGCTTATCTGTTCCCTGAGTATGACGTTCTAGTTAGGGGAGATTTACTCAAGTATATTTCAGGGGTTAAGAAATTTTAATTAAAAGAGACTCGTTTCCCATTATGTCGTATTTCAATTATGCCAGAACATACTATACAAGAGAACAGTGTTGTTCTATGTATTAAGCAATACGCTATATTTATGATTTACCATTTCCTACCAAATTTGAACATGTGCCGCTCTCCCATCTATACGTAAGCGGCACAGCTTTGAAGTTTTTTATGTGCAGTAACTGTATAGAGACAACTATAATAAATAAGTATCAAGTACAGCAGATACTCGGTTATTCGATAATATCTACAGATCTCCTCGATTCCATGTATTTATTGGCTTGGCATGGGTGATGATTTTATTTTGCATTCAACGCAAAATGCAATCATCAGTCTAGGCAGACCAAGCCAATTAGCTAATACATGCAATCATGCTTAATGCTGTGCCTGGGTGTTGGTGTTGTGCTTGTTCGGTGTTCAGAATGATTAAATTTGAAATAAAATTGCATTTTTAAGAGTAAATATTAACAAAAATTCTCCCGGGGGAAACCCCCGCACCCCCCCCCCCTTCAGGGGTCTTCGATCCCTTTTACCCACCAAGTAACAAAACAGGTAAAAGCGGCATGCGCCATCGCACAAAGAGAACAATTTCAAGGTAATTTTATCAGCCTAAATGTATATCTCTTGATAGTCTTGTTCTAAATCTTTATCTTATAATATATTCGCAATGATGTTTGTCAGATTTTGTTGGAAATTGTAAGAAAATAAGCTTGTTTGAACAGTATTCTCAGAGTACCAAGGGACTCCGCATCATTTAGCATTGGAGAAATAGTTTTGGTGGAATTTTCTTCAAACTTTGGAAGTAGGTAGTTGAAGGGCTTCCGAACAAAACATGTCATATGAAAAAATTGATTTAATGCCTTCCTTGCAAGATTACTGTGACTGGAAGTTAAAAATTTTTGTAAAATGAAAAAAAATGAAAATTCTAAGGTTTCTAACTTTCAATCACTGTAAGTCTGCAGGGGAGGCATTAAATCAATGTTTTCATAAATTTTTGTTTGAAAGCTCTTTGACTATCTATTCCCATTTGAAGAAAATTTCACCGAAATGCTTTTTCAAATGCTAATGATGTGAGGTCCTTTGTCAAACAGATTCCTCTTTGATGTCGTACAGCTGAAATATTGTAGTGTAATCGAGTTTATTGTATTTTTTAAGGTTCTCATTAAATAATATTCTGGCAATTATAAAAATGTAATTTATTCAAAGAGATGCAAAAGATCGTTACCTGAAGACACTGTATTTCGATCAACAGTAGCAAATTTTAAAAATCATTCCCAACCCTCAAAAATTTTTGTGCACGGTAATGATGTAGATTCATTTGTTTCAGGAAGACTAAGTTAAAATGAACAAATATACAAAATGTGTTCCTAATATCTCCTTTATGTTTCGTAGTTTCATTGAACCATTGAAGAGCAATAAAACTCAAGTATTAAAGCATTACTAAACCATTGACAACCCTGAATAGAATTAATCCTTAACAGCAAGAAACTTTAGTGTAATCGTCTCAAGTACCAAGTAATTAATTAACATATGGAATATTGAAGTGAACTTTCGCAGAACTCCCGAGTGACCATGGAAACAGATTTTCTTTGCTAACTTAATGTGTTATCTAGAAATGAACTGGTAAATGCTTTACTTTATAGTGTTGGTTCTCATCAGATCTTCCAATCTAAGCTTATCAAAATTATAAATAAAAATGCTGGAAATAAGAATTTTAGAAATAATTATTATGTAATGAAATGAATTTGTCATCGTAAATAATTTATCAATACCGACAAAGAATTCTTATATGTCGATTAGTGTTGTGAATTAATGAAATATGTCAACTATGTTAGTAAGTGCAGGAGTGCCTCAAGGTTCCATCCTAGGTCCACTTCTATTTCTTATATATGTGAATGATTTCTCAAACTATATGAACAATGTAAATAGCATACAATACGCTGACGACACCACTCTGTATAGTAGAGGGACAGATATAACAGAGTTAAATGAAATTAATGCCTCAGCTCAAACTCGTGCTGATGACTGGTTCGCTGCCAATAGATTATCTCTTAACAAAGATAAAACAATACATATACGCTTTACGTTAAGAAATTCTATAGATGATCAATCCACAAAATTTCTAGGTATAATTTTAGACAAAAGCTTAAATTGGAAAGACCACATCAACATGGTAGCTAACAAATTGTCAAGCCTAGTATTCCTACTACGTAAAATAGCGTCATATGTTCCAATAGAAATAATTAAAATAGCGTATACCGGACTATTTCAACCACAATTGTCTTATGGTGTACTTATATGGGGAAATTCGACCGAATGGAGTAGGATATTTCTATTACAAAAAATGGCAATTAGGGCAATGACTAACAATACATCACGTGTTACTTGTAGGCCCCTATTTGCTGAATTAAAAATTTTAACGTTCCCGGCATTATACATATATCACTATCTAATCTACATAAAAAAAAATGAACAACAATTTCAGAAACAAAGTATCAACCATACGTATAGACTAGAAAATCTAACGAATTAGTTCTCCCCCAATATAGACTAGAAAAAACCCATAAAAGTTTTTTGTATATGGCTATAAAAATGTACAATCAATTGCCTAACAAAATAAAGGAATTATCTTTCTCCAAATTCAAAATAGAGATCAAAGAACTACTCACCACTCTAGTTCCATACAGTATCGAAGAATATTTTGATAAAGTATTTGATACACCATAACTAATAGTCGTCAATTATATATATTTATTATTTACTGCGTCTTAACTTCATTCATCAATTTTTCGGTAGTTTACTTGTTTTATTATTTTTAACTTATAAAACTTAATATCGTCTTATTATAAATTTGTAAAAGTAGTGTATGTGATTGTCATTTTAGCCCTAAGTGTATCTTCTAAAATATTTTATATGTATTTGTTGTGAGTTCTATGTATGTCTGTTCTTTATATACTTTGACAATGCTAAAACTAATGTAAAGTTATTGAGCAAATAAAGCAGTTTATTATTATTATTATTATTATTATTATTAATAATACATGATTTGGAAAACTTCTTATTCTAAAAATCAGTGAATGGTGTTTATTTTTCGATTTTTCTTCTGTAATGTAAGGAACTATAATTAAACAAAAATACAATTTTGAAACATTTTAATGATTATAATTTCAAAGCTCGACTGTCTCCTAATTGCAGAATTCATCTATAGCCAATGATATAGATATACAGGGTGTAATTAGTATCATGTCATTAAAAAAACTGGTGGTGGTATACGACTAGAAAAACAATAAATCTTATATAACATGGGAACTAAAGTCCATAGTTTTGGAGATTTTTTAAATTTTCGAAATATTAAATAATATTGCTTGAGAGTTGCTGCCGTATTGAGGTAGTCTTTATTGTCTTCGCGTCTGGTGTTGCATGTTACTCTGACATTTGTGCAGTTTAGGTACTGTCCCTTGTGATATTCCCAATCAATATTTTAGTTTGTCATTACTTGGTGTAGAACGTACACACGACCTACCCGTTCGTTGTTTTTGAATGTTGCTTTCGTTCTTTTTGAATTTTTTGCGACTAATATATTTTATTGACCTACCTTTCAAGCCGCTAAGTACTTGGTTATGTACAGACACTACTTACTTATGCGTTCTTCTTGTAGTATTTTGGATTTTGGACAAAGTTTTTATTTTTTCTATATTAACAACGTCAGTTGATAGTTTAGTATGGTAATTTATCAAATGTGTTGAACGGGGAGGGTATGTCCTTAGTTCGATATGCCGAAATGTGTATTGATGGAAATGGAGGTCACTTCGTACAATTTTTTGTAGCAAAATTCAAAAGAATTGTTCTGTTATTAGATGTTCTCTTTATGCAATAAAGGTATTGTTATTATTATTATTCTTCTTATTCGCTGTTTTGTTCTGATCTGTTTATTATTGTTTACATTGATTTTCATAGAGAACAAATACGCGATTTTTAGTTTAGAATCCACATAACTATTTTCTGTTATCGTATCTCGGACGTCTAACTGTTCGTTTTCCAATTTCATGAAATAACTAATTTTTTATGCTTGTAACACAGAACACGCATTTTAGGTTACAAATGTTAATAAATCACATTTACATTTTATAAATTAAAAGGAAAAATAATTTTGTTCCAAAAAAACACACATGTAAACAAATCCTTTGTTTAAACTTCGGCAGCCAACTTGTGCTTGTGTTGTACAGAAAGAGATAACGAATGTTACATTCTCATAATTGGTAGGTATAATAAGTTAGGTTCAAACGGTCTCATCAAAATGCCGCGCTTCTTGTTTTGAGACCGCGCGGCGGCGAGGACACGATTCGGTAACCTTTGCACATATTTATGACTTCTACGTCTATTGACTCAGAAAAGCAGTGGTTCAGAAATGTGCTCTACCTCAGCATTAAATTTTTGACCGAGATCGAATTTTTGAAAGTGCCCCTGGAATGAAAAAGTTATATAAGATTCTTGTGTGTATAGTCGGTTCCAATTACCAGTTTTTTTAATGACATGAAGCTAATTACGCTCTGCATTCCCCAATTAACAGCGAGAGGCCATAGTGGCACAAACTGAGAGGTTGACAATTGCATTTAAGTATTATGCTACGTGTAATAAAGCCAAGGCGGATTCTAATGTCTGGCCTTTGTTGATTGATAGTGGTTTGGAAGTCATGTTGCTCCAAAGTGTTATCAGTCCTATTCCAAAATATTGAAGATACTATAGGAACTTCAGTATGTCCTACCCTTATATGTCTACACGAAACTTCTTAGTTCTCTAATTTCAAATTACTAGCACCATATCTAAAGATATTCTTATCTTTGAGTTCTAATTATCTACGCTGGCTTCAGTTTCTGCAAAATTTCTGGAGCAGTCTCTGAACAACTATCGGACTTGTGTGTATGTCGTTGTTATTCAGATTCAATCCATTTCTTCCAGGAACCATGATGTTAAAGCGCAACTTATGGTTGCTCATGGTAAGCAATACATCTGAAAGCATTTTCAGGTTATTGTGCATATCTTTTTACTAGCCTGCTTTCTTCGATGACGCTAGTATGTAACCTATTTATATCCGCATATGGCCGTCCGTATAATTTTGACCTAGTCTTTGTCTCTCTTGGTATATGTCGAAGGGGCAAGGTCCTTCAGTGCTTCCAGAAACAGCTGACGGTGTAGTCCCTAATGCGCTAGTATACTTGTCTCTGTAGGCTAAAAAATTAAATTTTGATCGTAGTTGCCCCTTTGACTATCAAATTATGGAGCACTATCACTATAACGTATATTCAAAATATTTGCTGAGGACCAATTCCTCAGGATTCTCCACAAATTCTGCGACATGCTCACAAGGAGAGCATTATTCATTCACTACCTTCCCTAAGCGGAAGTTCCAGTTGAGTGATTTACCTAGTGTTATACAGGTGTATTTCATTTCCTTTGCAAATGAAATAGTTTCACCTAATAAGGTGATTTCTACACTATTCCGATGCCTTTCCTCGTATCATTACCGTTTTGTGGGTATTGACAGATATCTACTTCCTGTTTATTACATCTTACATCCCTCTTGGATGTACGTCTCCAGAATGATTAGGCGTTTAAACCTCGACTTTCCCCTAAATAACTATGGTCAGTAGGTCTTAGATGTAAGAGAAAAACATTGCCTTGTAGACCTAGGGCATAATCAGAATTCAATCAGTTAGGGCTGATTTGATGTAGCAGCTGTCTAAACTATTTAAATTCTCGTTCTACTCTACACATTTTTGGTTATATGTCACTAAAGCTAGCGCACTGTTCAATTAGATGGGATGTAATTCCATGCTAGATCAGTTCTATGTGGTCTAATGGAGAATATGATTAATATATTCAATTCGCTTTGACGCAACATTGGAGAATTATCAACTTCGCCAGGTGATTTAAGTATTTGGAAAGATTTTTAAGCCCACTTGATTTCTCTTCTAAGTAAGGATAAATAGTGTTAGTGTCGTCGTTTGGAATGTCCCTTAGATGTTATTTATCCAAAGTAGGATTATTGGGGATCTCTATCAAAGACGCTATGTCTTCGTTCCAGATTCGGCAAGTAATTCAGTAGTCTGAGCGCAATAAATTTCCATGCAGGTTCTCTAAACATAATCTTTCTGGTAGTAATACTGGGACAATTTAAATGATAACATGATTATATTAGAAGACGTGTGTGCATTATGAACAACAATACAACTAGGAGGCGGTATTGATTTATTATTCCTATTTATTAGTCAGTCGTTGATGCATCGATATAGCGCATCTAAATCCTTCATTATTATATCCAGTGCCATCATAATAATATGTAAAAAAAAAAAAATTATGCTGTTCTGTTATTTCTTTTCATATGTTTAGTACCTTAAATAGCATCGTTATGTATCAGACAGGATCACTTTAAATAAGGTTTATTAAATCGCTCCTAGAAATACTTGAAAACATCTACGATTCAATATTTGTGATGTTAGTAATACACTGTAGGATACGTGGGCGGCATAAAAGCGATATCTCTATATATTTATTTGATATGCTTTCATTGATTCCAATTTGCCAATATTCTCTCAGCTTCGTAGCCTGTGTAGCATATCTAGCACGAAAGTTGGTAGGCAAACTGGTATTAATCAATGATGTATCTGTCTTGTAACGCCTTCTAACATTCTAGACTATGACAGTCTCTTTAATAAAGAAAACCTACTTCCCAAACCGAACGCTTTTGGACTTTTCCAAGATAGTGAAGGGTCCAAGTTCTTATCTAATTATTGTTCAAGGAAATTCCACAACTTTTTTAAACAATTTGTCAATTTGTGTTTCTTTTAGTTACTGATTATACGAAAACAATTAAACTTGTCATATTTTATTTATAATAAAGAGTTGTCGCTGAATTTGTAAGATATAAAGTTCTTAAATAGTTACGTTAATGTTGCCAGTGACACAAGTATAAATTATATGTTGATAGAATTTTAAGAACAAAGTATACTTAAAGATAATATTGTATCTGATATCCAAAAAAATTATGGTAGTTGTATATACAGTATGTCTCACTTTTCATGACTCTCATATCCCAGCTCCCTTATTAACAACGCGATTTAAAAAAAACGGGTGGAAGGTGCTTACCCATCAGTAGATTGTGTCACGCTAAAAAACCGCTGCCTAAGGAATCACTACTTCCACATGTTGATTTTTCAATCAAGTCACTTTAAAGGAAACATCTTGACTAGATTTGCACTCTAATATGTGGAAATTATTGGTCATAGAATTTTAATAATATTTGGGGCAGATGTCATAGAAAAGTTAGAGGCGTTGGTTTCTACCATATACGTTAAAAATGAAGTGTCTAGTTTACCCTATTTATTTTCCCCTATTCATAACCTACCGCCTCCCACCGCTTCAATGGAATCATCTCAATCAGATACTTATTTTCCCATATATACCCCTGCCTAACCTCCAACCTTTCAACGGAATCATCTCAAAATATAATCTAGTTCCAGATGTCATTATAATACATACGTGTACCAAAGTTAATATCTCAATTTTATTTTATCAACCCCATTAATAATGGAGCAGGGGTGGTGGGGGGTTGAAAAATATTATAAATAATCTGAGGCCATGGCTTCTAGTACATACACCAAATTTCAAGTTACTGTACTGTTACTAACTCGCTTTACTTATTTTCCCCTATTTACTCCTTTTTAACTCTCAACCCCTCAATGGAATCATCTCAAAATATACTCTAGATGTCGTTACAATACATACGTGTACCAAATTTCAAGTGAATATCTCAATTTTATTTTACCAACCCCTTCAATAATGGAGTAGAGGTAGTACAGAAATTTGGGATGTGGTGTTTCACTTAAAAGTCACCAGGCCATTATCTCTAAAACTAATAAAGATATTTTATTTTTGTAAATGGCAGATGATTGATACCAAAGAAAGGTTTAAATAACGGTGACTAGAATTTTTCCTCAACAGCCCACAGAGATGGCGCTGCGACGCAAAACTATTTTTTGATGGCTGGAACCTTGAAACATGAGTCATGTGATTAAACAATAATTTGTGAATAATTTTGATGATATAGAGAATTTACAAAAAACAAGCCGTTTTGGAGTTACATGAGTTTCTTTCATTAATGCCAGTGCACGTGAATTTTGATAAATCCCTATAATTTATTTATTATTTATTATAGAATATTGGTTACCAAACACTTTTTTTCAAGATAAGGAAAGTGATATAATACACTATCATAAAATTATGTTTACCACTTCCGGCCAAACCGGAACTAACATGATGAACCAATATCCATATGTTCCTACATATTACATTTTTTTTTCTAATAACGCTTCTAATAAAACGGCTCCCAAAACTTAAAGTAAGTAAGACAACAAAGAAAATACACACTAATTTAGAATGGGCTAAATTTATATTAACAATTCAGTAAAGAACGTGAACAAAAGTTTTATAAACAAACATTTAAAAACTATCGAAATATTATTAAAAATGAAATTAAACTAATTTCTTTCTTATTAGTAGGTACTTATTATATTAAATGTTCAAAATTTCTCCCTTCTTCATGAATACACATATTGTACGGTTCCAGTAACTCTTCATTGCAAACTTTTTGTAACGTATGTCTATTTATAGCAGCAACACTTGCATATATTTTATTATACAAATCGGCCATATCCTCAATGGGTTCAATGTACACTACACTTTTTAAATACCCCCAAAGGTAAAAATCTAATGGAGTCAAGTCAGGTGATCGTGCTGGCCATCTGACTACTCCATTAATACCAATCCATCTCTGAGGGTACATTTCATTAAGACAATCTTTGACTAGTACTGAGTTATGGGGTGGTGCACCATCTTGGTGAAACCAAATATTCTTCTGGTTATGAGGGATAGTTTCTAATAATCCTGGTAATACATTTCTCAAAAATATCTCATATTTTCTTCCATTTAAAGTCCCATGGAATAGATATGGTCCAATAATATATGAATGTAATATTCCACACCACACGTTAACTCCAAAAGTTACCTGATTTCGGGTCATTCTCATCCATCTAGGATTATTTTGTGACCAGTATCGGCAGTTATGCTTACTCACAACTCCGTTGTTGTGAAAACGGCTTTCATCGCTCCAGAGCACATTTTTTAAAAAATTTGGGCATTCTTCAGAAAGAACTGAAAATTTAGCTAGAAAATGTAATCTTCGTTCATAATCACCAGGCCTTAAATGATGGATCAATTTTAATTTGTATGGATAGTATTTATTTGATTTTAATATTCTATGGCACGAAGATATCGACAGATTAGTTTCCGATGCCAATTTCCGGAGAGAACATTGAGGATTGTTGACAACACTATTTAACACCAAGGCTGTATTTTCATCGTTTCTAACTGGCCTATTTCTGTTACGAATAGTTTTCTTAAAATTACCCCAGTTTCTTAAATTTTTAAACAGCATGATAAATGTTTTTTTATCGGGTGTAGGTCTATTTGGAAATCGTAAACAAAACAATCGTTTTGCTTGTCGGGAATTTCTTTTGCATTCACCGTATATTAAAATCATATTTAACTTATCTTCATTGGTGTATCTAACCATTTTTAATTTTTTTTTTTTATTGCCTTATTTGGATTAATTTGCTTTGAATTGATTCTAAGTACACTATTTCTGTTTGAAACTATGATTGAAATGCACCAACTACAAACTTTGTTTAATAACTGTCAAACTTAAAATTAAATCAAAGCTTACTAATACCTCTTAAGTAGATTTTTCATTACCATTCTAAATTAGTGTGTATTTTCTTTGATGTCTTACTTACTTTAAGTTTTGGGAGCCGTTTTATTAGAAGCGTTATAAGAAAAAAAAAAGTAATATGTAGGAACATATGGATATTGGTTCGTCATGTTAGTTCCGGTTTGGCCGGAAGTGGTAAACATAATTTTATGATAGTGTATTATATCACCTTCCTTATCTTGAAAAAAAAGTGTTTGGTAACCAATATTCTATAATAAATAATAAATAAATTATAGGGATTTATCAAAATTCACGTGTACTGGCATTAATGAAAGAAACTCATGTAACTCCAAAACGGCTTGTTTTTTGTAAATTCTCCATACCATCAAAATTATTCACAAATTATTGTTTAATCACATGACTTATGTTTCAAGGTTCCAGCCATCAAAAAATAGTTTTGCATCGCATCGCCATCTCTGTGTGCTGTTGAGGAAAAATTCTAATCACCGTTATTTAAACCTTTCTTTGGTATCAATCATCTGCCATTTACAAAAATAAAATATCTTTATTAATTTTAGAGATAATGGCCTGGGGACTTTTAACTGAAACACCCTGTATACGAGAAGAGAATGTCTTAGGTTTTTTTAATAATATTTTCCATCCCCCCACCACCCCCATTCCCCCATTAAAAGAGTTGATAACATTAAGTTGAGATTTCCACTTGGAATTTGGTACACATATGTATTATAACGACATCTGAAACTAGATTATATTTTGACATGATTCCCTTGAAGGAATGGGGGAAACTAGAGGTAAATAGGGAAGAATAAGTGAAAGCTAGTACACCTATGTATAGTAATGACATCTAACTGAGATGATTCCGTTGAAGGAGTGGGAGGTGATAGGTTGTGAATAGCGTAAAATGAGTAAACCAAGCTAAAAACCTCATTTTTAACGCTTCAAATTTTTCTATGATATCTACCGCAAATATTATTAAAATTCTATGACCAATAATTTCCGCATACTAGAGTGCATATATAGTCATGATGTTTCTTTTAAAGTGACTGGATGTGGAAGTTGCGATTCCTTAGGCACCGATTTTTTTGGTAATTCTTAGACAACATACAATATAAAACAAATCTGATGATTTGGAAATATATTGCTGTCGCTTTACTATCAGGAACTCCAGCAGAAGGGAAGATATTTTGATCCTGCATTACAGCTGAATGTATTGATATTAGTGTATTTAAAAGTTATAGTAAGTTATAAAAAAATATTGTAAGTAATAATAAAAATAATGTATGATGGTACGGGATAATAAGTAATAAGTATAAATTCTAATGAGTAATTTAAAGTAGTAATATTTGCATAAGGTATAGTGAGAGTGCTATATGTATTCCTTTTTTTGCTATCGAATCTGTTTGGTTGTTTTGTATATCCCCTAAAAATATTTCCAATAAGTCCTGAACTGCTTTGAAGATAATAATAAACAACATAAAATCGAAGGCAAATGGAAGAGACAATGAGACAAAATTAATTTTAAAAGGCCGACGTTAGTCACATCTAATTCTGTAGATGCAATTAAAGATACAAGAAGATATATATGGCTATAACATTAGTCGAATCGCTGTATCGAAATTTATAAAAAACCCAAAAAATGTTCAATACTTTACCAATTTTTTTGAAACTTTGGAAATATCTTCTTGGGTTCATAAGTCGAAACGTTAAGAGTTTCAAATTTAAGTTAACAATTGAATAACTTCCTGAATAATTATTCAAAATGGTTGAATTTTTTTTAGTGGGGTTTTGGGGGTCGCTGATTACATATATAAATTAAAAGTTCATAAACAGCATTTGTTTATTAACAAAAAATTTATTAAGATACAAAATCCGCGCGTATTTACAAATAAACGATGATTTTTATGAAGTATAATATATTAATCATCATATATATCAGGCATATATTTATGTGAATCTTATACACACGTACGTTTTTTCGTTGGAAAAGTGAACTTAAATAATTGAAGAACTCAACGTGATCTTGGACTATAACAACAACAAATGATAAAAATCTGCTATAAATTAAGAATACTCGAGGGTGCGTTCATTAGAAACATTTTGTTTTTTGTCTCACTCAAGAAATCGAATTCGTTTTCCAGAAATAAAAAAAACGGAGCGGTTTTCCAGCTGTATGCTGGTGGGATGGGTGCTTGTGAGGGGTCACATTTGAAAACAATTATAGATATCGACTTCAAACAAAAAACAGTCGAAAGGTACGCGTTTATTAGCTTAGCTTTGCATTTTATTTCATTCAAAAATTCTGAACCATTTTCCAGAAATTCGAAAAAAAACGGGGCGTTTTTTCGACCACACGCTGGTGTGATAGGTGCTTGTGAGGGGTCGCATTTGAAAACAATTATAAATATCGATTTCAAACAAAAAACAGTCGAAAGGTTTGTTTATTTGTTTAACTTTGCATTTTATTTCATTCAAAAATTCTAAACCGTTTTCCAGAGATTAAAAAAAAAACGGAGCGATTTTCCGGCTGTAGATGCTTCTTAGTAACGGCCTTTGAATACAATAACTGATTTGGACTCCAAATCAATAACATTTGAAACGTACGTTAAGCATGGTCATATTTAACATTTTGTTATATTAAGAAAATCGGTTTCTCTGAGAGTTATCACTTTTTCTCTTATCATTCTGAATTTGGCATTTTCAATTCTGACTTTTCCATGTTAAATTAATAATTCGCGACCTAAGAAGCTTTTCTGGAAATTTTCCGAAAGAATTATGAATATTCACAAAGAATATTCCAAACAAGTAGTGTCACAATCGCCGTTTTGATTTTGGACTCTTTGATATCAAATTCGTAATCAACGACTCCCAAAACCCCCCTAGAAAAAAATTCAGCCATAATTATTCAAAAATAATTATTCAGGAAGTTATTCAATTGTTGACTTAATTTATCTATTTAACAATGTCAGAGGTTCGACCGACAAAAAAAAACTCTTAACATTTCGATTTATGGACCCAAGAAGACATTTCCAAAAAAATTGGTAAAGTAATTAAAATTTTTTGGGTTTTTTTAAAATTTCGGTACAGCGACTCGACTACATGATGTTTTTCTAAAATTAGCTTTTCAAGTGAGTTTAAATATCTACTAAAATAAATATCTTACCACGTGTATCCAACCTACTGAAAAATTAATAAGTAATTTAACTCATATTAAATTAGGCGATAAATCGTCATTAGAGATATTATTCTACTCTTCCTGGGAATCAAAAGAATATTGAAATTCTGATGAATATAAAGTCACGTTGTCTATGTATCAAAAAAAAGAAGAGTAAGCAGGAGAAATTACTCCTGTTAATGTACAGTCAGACAGACATGGTCATTACATCCATATTATTATGATCATGCCATTAAAGGATGAATACTAAATTATTAATTTGCCTTTGCTCCTGTGTGGTGTTCTGACAAAGGACTTCAATTTATATGGCCATGGTCTGTGGCAATAATATGCATTTAATTAATAGGCAACAACCCATATTATGTGGCATATCTGTTTAACAAACTAGATCGCAATGTACTGAATTATGCATGGAATCACAGATTAAAATACGTACATTATATTGTAGTATTAAAGGAAATATTGAGGTCTCAAGATTAAATAAATAAGTTTGTTATTCTCCGTAAAGGATATGTATAAATAAAATGTTAGGTTTCGTGTTCAAAGAAAGTAAAATTTTATGTTCTCATGAATTAAATAACTGGCAAATATTACCTAAAAGCAAACGTGAAATATGAAAATATTTTCTGCTTTCAATCATAATTCATAATTCAAGTCCTACTGGAACATATTTTCGTTATCAAATTCAAAACTGTAACTACTAAAGACCAAATTAAACTTGACAAACATATTTCCAAATTTCACACGTGTGGTATCTTAAACTTATACAAAATAAACTGGTTATCTGTGTAAACCGTTCGTGACAATTTCACATTTGTAGTTTTTTTTCTATAGTTTATCTAGTTTCAATTGGAAAATCATGAAAGAAGACCCACAATGGAACAGTTCATAACACCAGCAGTATCATGAGAGTCGATAGACAATTTCTTGAATTAATTTTTAAATAGTGGAGTAGACTGAATACTGTTCCATAACTTTATATTAATTCATAGGCATGACGTAAATTATTTATTTATAATACATTATGTATCTGTAATAAATAATATTAATGAGCAATACTATAGATGATTCAAGGAAAGTGAATAAATATTATTTAACCTACTGCTATGCTGCCGGCAATATTACGAATGTATCAAGAGCAGGTTCTAACAGACTGGTAATGGTGAGCCAGGTGAACAATGGACTACTTTCATTTAAGGTAAGTGCATACCATATCTGGAATACTATATTCGTGTACGGGTGTGGCTCTTAATATTCGAGCACGTCTTCGGTGTTATTCTGTCGCTAAGACTTTATAATGATTTGTCCTGGTAGCAACGCTTTAGACTGAATTTTTCAATTGAGAATAGCAATACTATAACATTCTAGTATAGTAATTACGAACTCAATTGGAACAGCACGGAACTAGAGGCTCTTACGAGGTATTGTCAATATATCGCTTCGCATTGAATGAGAGAGCACATAATTTTACAGATTTATATTCACCACTCCTCGTCTACAGTCCACGTGGACTTGATCCGCCTGTCACACAGAAATATATGTGGGGTTAGATGCTCTGCGAATTTGATTTGTCAGCACCAACCTTATTCAGAATTTTTGCATGCCATAATATACAAAACAGAAAGTACCTGAACTATTTGTATCGTATGATCTGTACGAGGCAGTGCAGTACAGCCAGGCAGCGTTATAAATTACTTAATTCTAGTGAATATTTGAACAAGTTCTATTACTGTGTTTGAGTAATTTCTTGCAATTAATTGTTTAAAATGGCATTTTGGGGGCCTTCCGATAGTAGTGATAACGAAACGGACGATTTTTATCCAGAGCCTATACAAGCGGAATTTGAAAATAAAGACTTACATGTTCAATCTCAAAGGGTTATTTTGAATATTTACTCGTGTTTAAAAGGCGAAAACATTGATTCTTCATATAATCAAATTGTGAAGAGGATTTGTGAATTGACCAAATTTAGCCGTACTACAGTTTATAGGGTTTTTAGAGCCGGGGGTGTAGTTGATTATTCTATTAAACGGAAAAGACTTGGATAAGAACCTAAAAAACTTGATAAAGCGCCCAAAGATATCATTCGTCGATTTGTGTATGGCTTTTACAATGAACACAAGGTGCCCACATTAGAAAAAATTAGGGATAAGTTACGCGACTATCCCGATTATGACTATAAATCATTAGATACTTTGCGAAACGTTTTTCTCGATTGCGGTTTTAGGTACAAATAATTGGGCAAACGAATGGTAGTTATGGAATCAGCACGCATCGCTGATCATCGACACGAGTACCTGCGTAAAATAGAAGAACACCGAGATGCAAATAGAGACATAATTTATCTTGACGAAACTTTGTTTAACACTCAAGATGTAGTTCAATATGGTTGGGTAGATAACACCAAAAGTATAATTTAAGTGCTCCATGTTCTTGGGGAAACAATTATAATTCTACATGCTGGAAGTAAAAACGGTTTTATTCCAAATGCGTTGTTGTCTGCTAAAAATAGCAAGCAATACTCTACCGACTACCACGAGGATATGACAGCCGAATTATTTGAGAAGTGGGCAAAAGAACAGCTGTTGCCAAATATCTTACCAAATTCTGTAATTTTAATGGACATCGCGTCATATCATTCGCGACAACACACAAAAATTGCGAACACCAACACAAGAAAAGGCGATATCATTGAATTTATGAAAGGTAAAGGCTTGGAAATATCAGAAAAAAACACAAAAAGTCTTTATTAAAACTTATTCGAAAGCAAACTTTTAAAAAGGAATTTGCCGTTGAAAAAATTTTTAAAGCACACAATCATACTATTTTACGTCTGCCTCCATATTATTGCGTTTTCAACCCCATTGAAATGGTCTGGCTGATGTAAATATAAGACTACGTCAATATAATCAATCACCACAACTAAGTCTGTCTTAACGAATATAAAGATAACAGTAGAAGGAATAGGCAAAACCGATATATGGAGGAAGTGTGTATCTCATGAGATAAAAAAGGAAAATTAATATTCTCTATTACCACCTATTAATCCAATTATTATTAATGCAAATACCGATTCAAGTTCTGAAAACTCGGATAGTGACGAATGAAATATTGTTTATTTAAAGTTCATAGACAAAGCTTTTTTGAAATGTATTTATTTAACGTCGACCTATTTCCGCTACTGAGACCAATTACCGATGCCAGGAAACGAGTTCCCCCTTTACAATTTTGCCGAGTCTTTCCTTTATAGAATAGTAGAAATTTTCTACCTGCCTAATATCATGATACTGCAAAGTTCATAGTATCATGGTCTAACATTTAATAAAAGAAACAGTGGCTGCTTTACGCCCCTTTGGAAGGATTATATACCATCCATGCATCTCCCGCCTAAGATTACATAACTTTGCCGCTAGAAGACAGAACGAGAGGTAGGTCACTAGGCAATAGACGTAGCCTTAATGTATCATGTATGTGACTTATCAAATGTGATAAACATATTTTTTCATTAACTACCTCTATTGAATGAAGGTATTATAGAAATCCCTTTCTGTAATAACTAAAAAATAATTATTTAATATTTAAAGCATTTTTACATTTCTACCGCCGCCGCATATGTCCCATAAAGGAGATGCTGATTTTACTCCGAGTTCTCGTTTTTATGCTGTCCTATATCATAATATATACTATAATATCGAAACGAATAATAAGGTTTAGTCGTCATTTGCTTGAATATCTTTCAATTGTAGGCCATTTAGATGCAGGATTATTCAATAAAAATTACAAGTTTCTTAATTAACGTACAATTATTTCATAAGTACAATTATATTTACAACAGTACGAATTTCTAGTCATATAAAAGGGGTTCATTATTATTTAAAAGCACGAAAGTAGATAAATGGATCTAACTAGTACTATATAAAAATTACGCGGATTGGGAATATATATAGCTATACTATACACATTTGTATACAAATCTGATTATCATGACTCATCACCATTGTAAAATAGTAATATAGGCAAATTACTCATTTTGAATTATTTATTATTCATTTCATTTCATTTCCATAAAACTTATAAATAAAAAAATTTGAAATTTGGATAAAACTGGCAAACAAGAAATGCAACTTTATTCTATTTGTTTGTGTTGTTTCAATTATTGGCATATAATATTCTGTGGATTGCGTTGTTTATAACAAATATTTTCTCGCTACATTTATATTCTACTGTACTTATCATTCATACTTCACACAGATAACTATATTTTTAAATGACTAAATTATTTCTTTCCGAGAATTAGGCCAGGCGTCAGGAAGTTCAGGATGTGTAAATATCGTTTTAAAGAGGGAAAAAGATTTTACTGTTGGAACCAGTTCATTATACGCCTCTTTTAGACGTACTAATTTTTTCCCTTCGGCGGCTTCCCGGAACACCCTCAATTTCGGGGCAATATCGCTCAAAAATAATTTTTTGCCAATATCTCGATTCTGAATGGTTCTACGAAATTATTCTTATCAGGCAATAGCCTTGTGTTTCAGATTTTGTCCACAAAACCAATTGTTGTATTTCCCCCCGAAGGGGTCTGGACATGTTATTGTTTGTTAATTTTTTACTTGGTCGCCCAGTGAATGATCCTTTGCCAAAAAAATCTAGTGCATTAGGGAAATAGAGTTGCTCTAATTTAATCCTTTTCAGATTTCTAGAATCCTACTACCCTCCCTCCAAAAAATTACTAAAATATTCAAAAAAATTTTTCTCGAAAACTAAGGCAGTGGAACCGCAAAAAATATGACAATTTGTTTATTTTCGTCCAAGAAATATATCAAAATTTTTGTAATCTGTAAAAATTGATGCATCATATTGACGTGTTAAAAACCCGATATTATCATGATTTTTAGCGCTTGATTGATCTTACAACGTTCATTAGGACAAAATAACGTACTATACAACTCGTTGCTGGGTATAAAGGCCCAAAATACCTATTATTTTTTGTTTATTTCTTATTTTATCACCTAGTGAACGAATCTTTACCAAGAAATCAGGCGTATAATAGGGAAAATAGAAAATTACTACAAGTTAATTATTGTCAGATTTCTCTGACTCAATTTTCCCCCAAAAAAATTACCAAGATATACAAACAAAAAAATCTCGAAAACTAAGACAACAGCGCCTCTAAGAATTTGACCGGTTGTCCAGAAATTATACCAAATTTTTTTTTGATGCGTCTTACGTAGATGTTAAAAGAACCGTTACGATTTTCAACGGTGTTGTTGCTTTTAAAACATTTATTAGGACAGAATAACATCATATTATTACACAG
Source organism: Stenurella melanura (assembly GCA_963583905.1). Classification (NCBI taxonomy): domain Eukaryota; kingdom Metazoa; phylum Arthropoda; class Insecta; order Coleoptera; family Cerambycidae; genus Stenurella; species Stenurella melanura. Next base: position 47,603,717 of record OY757314.1, read on the forward strand.
AAAATTATATGCTATATTATTATATATAAATAAAATGATTCCGTCTATGTCTATATTTACCGCTTAAGATCTCACCCTTGCTGGGTATAAAGTTCCAAATAACCTGTTTTTTATTTATTTCTTATTTTGTGACCTAGTCCATGAATCTCTACCAAAAAAATCATGTTTGCCTGTATTAGCAAAAATTTTTTCAGATTTGTCTGACCCCACTTTTCCCACCCAAAACATTCCTAAGATATTAAAAAGATATTCTAGGGAACTAAGAACAGAAGCACCGCTAAAAATTTCACATAATTGTCGAGTAATGCGCAAATATCAAAAAAACCGTTGTTTTTAGATTTTTAAAATATTTATTAATGGAGAGTAACATACCTTCTCATATAAAATTATATACTACATTGTATTTAAATAAATTTATTCCATTTGTGGCTTGATTAACTGCCTGTATATTTCCCCTTACTGGGTATAGGAGCTCAGAAAACCTGTTATTGCTGTTTTTTATTTTTCCTAGTGAACGAATCATTACCAAGAAAAATCAGGCATAAGTATATAGGAAATATAATTACTACAACCCAATTTTGTTCAGATTTTTCAGACCACCGAATTTTTTTTTTAAATATTCCATTTTTTTTTCTTCGAAACCAAGGCAGAAGCATCGCTGAAAATCCTAAAAAGTATATTGCTCTAGAAATTATACCAAAATTTTTGTAATCAATAGAAATTGATGTGTCATATTTAAATTTTGAAAGAATTAATATTTTCGCGATTTTTAGTTATTTTGTTGCCTTTAAAACGTTCATTAGTCCAGAATAAATAACATTCTTTCTTCGCAGAAAATTAAATTCTATATTATATTTAAATAATGAAACCCTATTAATGTCTAGATTTACTGTCTATACATTTTCCCCCTTGCTGGGAGTCTCAAGAGACATATTATTTTAATATTTTTTAGCGATGTTAAATAATGAACAATATACATGTGGAGGCAAATGTAGGTCTGCAATAATGTTGATAACTACACGTTATTCTCGTATATCGTTTCTGAATAATTTTTTAGAGTTACCGCACCGTACAAATAAAGAGGGAAATTCTGTGTGTAAAATACCTTTAACCATATTTTCATTTGTATACCTATGATCTCCAGTTGCTGTTTAACTTACAGTAGCTGGCAATAAGGAATCACAATCATGCTTTCATCATGTCTTTCCTTGATAAATTGTTTTACATCCGTAAGTAAACCCTTCTTGGATGCTCTGATAACATATCATGTGTGAAAACTAACAGAATTAGCTACAACAAGCATGTTTAGCTACAACTTTAATGGATGACTTTTATATTAATGCATTTATGGATTTCGTATTTTTTAACCATTTTAAATCGGTCATAGCTAGGTTATTTTCAGTGTTACAGTAAACAACAACAACAAAAAAATAAATGCAATTTTAATAGTTATAATTTATGTTATGAACACACTTCACGCAATGGCAAAAAGTTTCCGAAATATATTTATCATTTAAATATTTTCTTTAGCTTCATTAATTTCAAGCCATAATTTATTTATTTATTTATTTATTTATTTATTGCATACACTGTTCAACAGGTAAGATACCCAATTACAGAACAGGAATAAAGGCATACAAAGCATTAATTACATAATATACAACAACATAGAAAGAAAGTAAAATGAAGAAAAAAATTACTTAAATGTACGAACTATGAATAACTAATGATACGAAGAAAGAGAAAAAAATAACATGGGAAATGTTTAAATATAAAAACTATATATACATATATACACATATGTGATTCAAAGCAAATTAAGAAAAACAAAGACACTCACTGGTTATTTAATTTAGAACATTTTGTTTTATGTCACTAAGGCTGCAATTAAAAATATCGAAGTCGTTACATAATTTGTTAGAAGTACTACAAATCGTATATAAAGGTGAATTATTTAGTACGTTGGTACGCGGCGTAGGTAAATAGAACACTTGGTGATTACGAGAGGTTAATCTGGGAACGTGAAAATTAAGCTTACTAATTATTTCGGGTGCGTCAAAATCATTGTGTAGTAATTTAAACAAAAATACTTGAGAAAAGTACGTACGCCTATCCTCAAGAGTAGTCATAGAATATCTTTCAAGCAAGTTACTGTGCGGAAAACCAATCACTGGATAGGTACCGTCGGATTTGAACCACAGTAATTTAAGAAATCTACGTTGAACTGCCTCCAAGTTATTCTTGTGAACATCATAACTGGAACTCCAAATTAGCGATGCGTACTCAAGTTTCGATCTGACGAAGGATTGATAAAGAATTTTCAGAGTATCAGTATTAGTGAATTCTCGACTAGTACGAACGATGAATCCAAGGGCTTTGGAGGCTTCGGACACAATGGTATCGATATGATCAGTGAAGGATAATTTACTATCAAAAGTTACGCCGAGGTCGCGAAATGTTATAGGTCTTTGAAGTATGACATTATCTAACCTGTAATCAAAAATAAAAGGTGAAGTTTTTAAAGAAAAGGACATTACGTTACATTTACTAGGATTCATGAATAATTTATTTACTATACACCAGGTGTTTATTTTGTCAAGGGAAGTCTGAAGTTGAAAACAGTCATCGATTTCATCAATTACTGTGAAAATTTTTAGATCGTCGGCATATAAAAGGTGAGGCAAATTAATTTCGTTCACTATGTCATTAATAAATATGTTAAAAAACAAGGGCCCCAAAATAGATCCCTGGGGAACTCCAGATGTGGCAGCAAATTCGATCGATTTGAACCCATTTAATGCAACGTACTGACTCCTATTCATTAAATAAGATTTAAACAAAAGGAGCAAAGAATATGAGAAGCCGATTTTTTCTAATTTATTAAGTAACAACTGGTGATCAAGTCTATCAAACGCTTTGGAGAAATCGGTATATATGACATCTACCTGCCCACGTTCATCTAGGGATTCAGAAATATATTGAGTTACACAGAATAAATTTGTTGTTGTTGAACGCCCTTTCATAAATCCATGTTGATTAATAGAGATTTTGGTGTTAATCGAATGATATATTCTATCATGAAGTAATATTTCTAAGACTTTACAGAAGTTACAAATTACAGAGATTGGTCTGAAGTTCTCAATATCTAGTTTGTTTCCCTTTTTGAAGATGGGACATACTTTGGAATATTTCCATAGGTCAGGAAATAGGCAGTTTTTTAAGATTAAGTTAAAAATTAGAGTTAGAGGATATGCAAAGATGATAGCGCAATCCTTTAATAAAAAAGCTGGAATGGAATCAGGACCGGTCGTCATTTTGGGTTTAATTCGTTTTAGAGCCCGAATAACCTCATCTTCACTGAAAGAGTTTATGCTAACAATAGGGTTATTGTTAGGTATATCGGTCTCAAAGTGATGTTCCTCGATATCTAATGAAGACTCATTATAAGATTGACCGAAATAATTGGCAAATGCGTTTAGTATATCAGAGGGATTGTTTAGCGAAGATCCCTCGAAGAACATCTCTTCAGATACACTGGCCGACCCTTTTCTACTTTTGATGAAAGCCCAAAATTTATTGGGATCATTTTTTATATTGTCTTCAGAGTTCTGCACGAAATTTCTGTAGGCTAAATTGGTATCATATTTTATTTCCCTTCTGATGTTTTTGAGGTTATTGTGTATAAGTGGATCACTGGTTCTTGCATACTGTCTCCTAAGACGTTCTTTAAGGCTAATTTTTTTTATGATACTGCCATTAAACCACGGAGGATATCTGCCGCTACGAGAAGTCGATTTCTTAGGTACACAAGATTCAAATACAGAGTCAAGTTTGTTGTAAAAATGAGTGCATGCATCATTGACGTCATTAAAAGAAGAGAGGGAGGACCAGTCTATGTTGAGAAGGTTTTCATACAATTTGGAGAAATCACATTTGCGGAAATTATAACTAACGTCATGATTGGTTGGAAAATTATTAATAAGGTTCTTAACAGTACTTATTTCAGTTGATATGATCAGAGCAGGGTGATGAAAATCTTCATTAGTTAACGGATCAGGAGATTGAGATACATCACAGTTTTTGTTGTGTAATACTAGATCAAGAATATTGTTATTGCCATTAAATATTGAGTTGTATTGAGATAAATTATTAGTGTCTAGAAAATTATTCAAGGCTCTAATTTGGGCGTTAGATTTTGAGTCTTTTAGGTAAGATGCATATTTGGGGATATTAAAATCGCCCAAAATGACTATATCATTATCGCTATTTTGTAAATACTTCAGGGTACCTAGTGTCTCAAAAAAATATTCAAAATCGGTAACAGGTATACTCGGTGGTATGTAGATAACAAATATGTAAAGAGACTGATAATTATTTGAAATTTTTATACCTAAGATGTCGATGGCAGGTATGTTGTTAAAACCTGCAGTATCGAGGCTTAATAAAGAAGAAGTGTATTTTATATTTACTGCTAATAGTACCCCTCCGCCTTTTGATCTATTAATGGCAGCAAAATCTCTATCTGAACGAAAAACATTGAATTTATTGCTGAATAGTTCGCTATTAAAAACGGAGGAATCTAGCCAGGTTTCGGTTAAAGCTATCACGGAATATTCGGAGCACGCCGATGCGTTGTAAAGTTCGACCGTCTTAGTTCTGACACCTCGCGTATTTTGATAGTAAATTAAAAACTCTCCACTACTCGTATTGCGACCTACATTCGTGAGATGAGCTTCCATTGAGGGACTTGCCGCTGATTGCTATTGAATGGTTAAAGCTAGTATATCACTACGAAGTTTATCGCGTGCACGAATATACGCAGTACACTTATTAGTATCCCAGGCAGCGTGATCTGTGGGGACATTTTTTAAATTCGAGCAATTCGAGCATGTTAAAGTTTCAGAGGTGCATAAATGAACTTCATGATTTTGAGCACACCTTGGGCATGACACGGGTTTGTCGCAATTATTAGAAGAATGGTGAAATTCATTACACTTGAAACAGCGGTAAATATCTAAAGCATCGAAAACAGTGCAACTATCGTAGCCTATGAACAAATTGCCAGCCTGAATGACTTTATCGTAGGAGCTCCTATCAATTTGAAATACAGCCTGATACATGTTTTTGTTTTTCTTTGTGGCTGTGAGTTTAATAAATTTACAGCTACAATTTTCGGAAAAGATATCATTATTTTGCTTTTTTAAATAATCCAGTAAGACTTCTTCGGAGTAGTTTTCTGTGATTCCTACGATAATATTTGAAATACCATGTTTGCGAAACTAGCAGTCCTACAGATCCAAAGAGAGAACAAATTTACTATCGCTCCATACGCTTTATTTTGACGAGACTGATTCTAGCAGCGAAACTAGCAGCGAAAAAAATTATTTTTTTGTTTTCATTTTTGGATACATATATTCGTAGGTAATGATAATATCAACATTTTTACCTACAAATTATAACGCAAGTGCTGATAAGAAGGCCATTAGCCTCAAATTTTCAAAATAATTTTGACTGCCAACGCGCATTTTTCAGGTAAAACTCGTATTACAAGAAACATACTAACCTGGCCTTTTTCGGGCCGATTTTCTTCGAAAGATGGCCTCTTTACCTTTAATTTAAAAAAAAAATTAAATCCGTAGTACATCTAACATAGAAGTTAGGCCAGGAAGGAGTGGACAGCGTTTTCGCTGCTAGAGCGTAATTTCCCAAGTAATATGTTAATAAAAAAAATTTGAATAGCCTGGCCCATTTCAGACCACCTTTAATCGTAGGACTGGTTCTTTAGCTTTAATTTAAAAAAAAAATTAAGTCCCCAGTGCGTCTAACATAGAAGTTAGCCGCGAAACTGAATACAGCGTTTTCGCTGCTGAAGCCGAATTTTTCAAATAATATTTTAATTAAAAAAAAGTGAATAGCCTGGCCCATTTCAGACCACTTTTAATCGAAGGGTAGATTCTTTAGCTTTAATTTAAAAAAAAAATTAAGTCCCAAGCACATCTAACATTGAAATTAATCGCAAAATAGACGTTCACGCCGTTCTCGCTGCTAGCATATTTTTTAAGATATACTAAAATAAAATTAGAACTGTTACCCTGGCCCTTTTCGGACTTATTTTTATCGAAACGTGGGCTCTTTACCTTTAATTAAAAAGAAAGATTAAGTCCCTAGTACATCTAACATAGAAGTTAGCCGCGAAACAGATTACAGTGATTTCGCTGCTAAAGCCGAATTTCTCAAGTAATATTTCAATAAAAAAAAAGTGAATAGCCTGGCCCATTTCAGACCACGTTTAATCGAAGGGTGGGTTCTTTAGCTTTAATTAAAAAAAAATTAAGTCTCCAGTGCATCTAACATAGAAGTTAGCCGCGAAACAGAATACAGCGTTTTCACTGCTGAAGCGGAATTTTTCAAATAATATTTTAATTAAAAAAAAGTGAATAGCCTGGCCCATTTCAGACCACGTTTAATCGAAGGGTGGGTTCTTTAGCTTTAATTTAAAAAAAAAATTAAGTCTCCAGTGCATCTAACACAGAAGTTGGCCGCGAAACAGAATACAGCGTTTTCGCTGCTGAAGCGGAATTTCTCAAGTAATATTTTAATAAAAAAAAAAGTGAATAGCCAGGCCCATTTCAGACCACTTTTAATCGAAGGGTGGGTGCTTTAGCTTTAATTTTAAAAAAAATTATGTCCCCAGTGCGTCTAACATAGAAGTTAGTCGCGAAACAGAATACAGCGTTTTCTCTGCTGAAGCGGAATTTCTCAAGTAATATTTTAATAAAAAAAAGTGAATAGCCTGGCCCATTTCAGACCACTTTTAATCGAAGGGTGGGTTCTTTAGCTTTAATTTAAAAAAAAAATTAAGTCTCCAGTGCATCTAACATAGAAGTTAGTCGCGAAACAGAATACAGCGTTTTCGCTGCTGAAGCGGAATTTTCCAAGTAATATTTTAATAAAAAAAAAGTGAATAGCCTGGCCCATTTCAGACCACTTTTAATCGAAAGATGGGTTCTTTAGCTTTAATTTAAAAAAAAAATTAAGTCCCCAGTGCGTCTAACATAGAAGTTAGCCGTTTTCAAACCACTTTTAATCGAAGGGTGGATTCTTTAGCTTTAATTAAAAAAAAAAATTAAGTCCCAAGCACATCTAACATAGAAGTTAATTGCAAAATAGACGTTCACGCCGTTCTAGCTGCTAGCGTATGTTTTAAGATATACTAAAATAAAATTAGAACTATTAACCTGGCCCTTTTCACGGCTAACTTCTTTGTTAGATGTAATGGGGACTTAATTTTTTTTTTTGATTAAAGCTAAAGAACCCATCCTTCGATTACAGGTGGTCTGAAATGGGCCAGGCTATTCACTTTTTTTTTAATTAAAATATTACTTGAGAAATTCCGCTTCAGCAGCGAAAACGCTGTATTCTGTTTCGCGGCTAACTTCTTTGTTAGATGCACTGGAGACTTAATTTTTTTTTAAATTAAAGCTAAAGAACCCACCCTTCGATTAAACGTGGTCTGAAATGGGCCAGGCTATTCATTTTTTTTTAATTAAAATATTACTTGAGAAATTCGGCTCTAGCAGCGAAATCACTGTAATCTGTTTCGCGGCTAACTTCTATGTTAGATGTACTAGGGACTTAATCTTTCTTTTTAATTAAAGGTGAAGAGCCCACGTTTCGATAAAAATAATTCCGAAAAGGGCCAGGTTAATAGTTCTAATTTTATTTTAGTATATCTTAAAACATATGCTAGCAGCGAGAACGGCGTGAACGTCTATTTTGCGATTAACTTTTATGTTAGATGTGCTTGGGACTTATTTTTTTTTTAAATTAAAGCTAAAGAGTCCACCCTTCGATTAAAAGTTGTCTGAAATGGGCCAGGCTATTCACTTTTTTTTTATTAAAATATTACTTGAGAAATTCCGCTTCAGCAGCGAAAACGCTGTATTCTGTTTCGCAGCTAACTTCTATGTTAGACGCACTGGGGACTTAATTCTTTTTTTAAATTAAAGCTAAAGAACCCACCCTACGATAAAAAGTGGTCTGAAATGGGCCAGGCTATTCACTTTTTTTTAATTAAAATATTATTTGAAAAATTCCGCTTCAGCAGCGAAAACGCTGTATCCTGTTTCGCGGCTAACTTCTATGTTAGATGCACTAGGGACTTAATCTTTCTTTTTAATTAAAGGTAAAGAGCCGAAGTTTCGATAAAAATAATTCCGAAAAGGGCCAGGTTAATAGTTCTAATTTTATTTTAGTATATCTTAAAAAATATGCTAGCAGCGAGAACGGCGTGAACGTCTATTTTGCGATTAACTTCTATGTTAGATGCACTGGGGACTTATTCTTTTTTTAAAATTAAAGCTAAAGAATCCACCCTTCGATTAAAAGTGATCTGAAATGGGCCAGGCTATTCACTTTTTTTTAATTAAAATATTATTTGAAAAATTCCGCTTCAGCAGCGAAAACGCTGTATTCTGTTTCGCGGCTAACTTCTATGTTAGATGTACCAGGGACTTAATCTTTCTTTTTAATTAAAGGTAAAGAGCGCACCCTTCGATTAAACGTGGTCTGAAATGGGCCAGGCTATTCACTTTTTTTTATTGAAATATTACTTGAGAAATTCGGCTTTAGCACGAAATCACTGTAATGTTTCGCGGCTAACGTCTATGTTAGATGTACTAAGGACTTAATCTTTCTTTATAATTAAAGGTAAAGAGCCCACGTTTCGATAAAAATAAGTCCGAAAAGGGCCAGGGTAATAGTTCTAATTTTATATTAGTATATCTTAAAAAATATGCTAGCAGCGAGAACGGCGTGAACGTCTATTTTGCGATTAACTTCTATGTTAGATGTGATTGGGACTTAATTTTTTTTAAAAATTAAAGCTAAAGAATCCACCCTTCGATTAAAAGTGGTCTGAAATGGGCCAGGCTATTCACTTTTTTTTTATTGATTTTTTAAAATATTATTTGAAAAATTCCTCTCCAGCAGCGAAAACGCTGTATTCTGTTCCGCGGCTAACTTCTATGTTAGATGCACTGGAGACTTCATTTTTTTTTAAATTAAAGTTAAAGAACCCACCCTTCGATTAAACGTGGTCTGAAATGGGCCAGGCTATTCACTTTTTTTTTATTGAAATATTACTTGAGAAATTCGGCTTTAGCAGCGAAATCACTGTAATCTGTTTCGCGGCTAACTTCTATGTTAGATGTACTAGGGACTTAATCTTTCTTTTTAATTAAAGGTAAAGAGCCCACGTTTCGATAAAAATAAGTCCGAAAAGGGCCAGGGTAATAGTTCTAATTTTATTTTAGTATATCTTAAAAAATATGCTAGCAGCGAGAACGGCGTGAACGTCTATTTTGCGATTAACTTCTATGTTAGATGTGCTTGGGACTTAATTTTTAAAAAAAATTAAAGCTAAAGAATCCACCCTTCGATTAAAAGTGGTCTGAAATGGGCCAGGCTATTCACCTTTTTTTAATTAAAATATTATTTGAAAAATTCGGCTCTGTATTCAGTTTTGCGGCTAACTTCTATGTTAGACGCACTGGGGACTTAATTTTTTTTTAAATTGAAGCTAAAGAACCAGTCCTACGACTAAAGGTGGTCTGAAATGGGCCAGGCTATTCAAATTTTTTTTTATTAACATATTACTTGGGAAATTACGCTCTGGCAGCGAAAACGCTGTCCACTCCTTCCTGGCCTAACTTCTATGTTAGATGTACTACGGATTTATTTTTTTTTTTTAAAGTAAAGGTAAAGAGGCCATCTTTCGAAGAAAATCGGCCCGAAAAAGGCCAGGTTAGTATGTTTCTTGTAATACGAGTTTTACCTGAAAAATGCGCGTTGGCAGTCAAAATTATTTTGAAAATTTGAGGCTAATGGCCTTCTTATCAGCACTTGCGTTATAATTTGTAGGTAAAAATGTTGATATTATCATTACCTACGAATATATGTATTCAAAAATGAAAACAAAAAAATAATTTTTTTCGCTGCTAGTTTCGCTGCTAGAATCAGTCTCGTTTTATTTTGTACAGTTTACGTTTTTTCGTTTAATGTCATGGTAATTGATTTATTTTCAAAACAACGAATTCTTACTAAAATATCGTGACATTTTTCATTATTTTGTAGTATTATATTATTTAAAGCACGCTTTAAAAGTACTAAAAAATAGAGTGCATTAGTAGTACTGTAATTAAAAAGCTAAAAAAACCACATTTTGATATGCTTTTTCTCCCTTTTGGGATGATTCGGTACATTTTCAGCAAAGGGTCGCAAGATGACTCAGTACATTTTGACATGTTTTATTTTTCTTTTTAGGCTAACTTCATTTTGAAACACAGAAAGGGCATCGGTTCTATTTTTATTTAGTAAATGAAAATAAGGAAATGAATGATGATATTTTAAACATAACATTACATTATTTTTTTGCACTTATATCGCAAGGAGAATTTATCAATTTGTAATATTTTTTTAAATAATTCTATGGAATGCATTTTCGTAAATAACTCGTTTATTTTAAATTTTTGGAAAAAACTCTATTTCAGATTTTTTGTCCAAAAAGGTCCGTGCCTTATACTGGTTATAGAGATTGAACGACGGAATGGTTAATTTTCGATTTTTATTAGGAAACTGTTCGAAATTTGTAGAATTGACTAAAAAAATCAAGTTTCCCAGAATTTGTAGATTCGCTTTTGATTTATCAAATTTCTCACAAACGTCAGCTAATAGATCCGACCGAATCCTAAAATTTCCATTTATTAAATCAAAATCGGACCTTCGCCTTGGTTCGGGAGTTATTAGTTTCTTGGAAAAATCATACTCAGCTCTGGAAAAAATACTTGCGGTCAACGGATTCAGGCTGCCAGCAATGGGCTTCATTTGTGGCTGTGTACCTTTGATCCCACCAAGTCTCATCGAAATCGATCAATATTCTGGACAGTTATTGTGCTTCCTAGCCAGATTTCGAGAAAATCAGTTTTTTGCAAAAAAAATCCAATTTTCATTTGTTTTTCGACATAATCTCTAGTACACTTATTTGTAGAGCTTAGCCAGCGGCACCATTTCTTTTTTGAAATATCTCGATCCAACTAGCCGTTACCAAGTTATTCAATTTTTCCCAAAAAACTCGAAACGTCTACATCGGGTACTTCCGGTTTTCTAAAGACCTCCTATTAATCACCAAAGTTTCATCGCAATCCGAAAACGGATTAGGGGGCTGGGCGTGACAGACAGACAGACAAACAAACAAATTGCTGTTAAGTGTAGACTTTGACTATGCCTTTGACAGAGTGAACTATACGTATCTATGAGCAATGATGGAAAAATTTAACTTTAGTCAGAGATTAATTAACATAATGAAAAATCTATACAAAGGAGCTCAATCTATTTTGCAAATTAACAGGAATGCTAATAAGGAGGTTAACATTGATTGTGGTATTATGCAGGGGTGCCCAATGTCCATGGTGTTATTTGTAATATCTATAGAACCCTTAATATCTCTCCTGAAAACGAATAACATTAATGTAAATGGGTATGCAGATGACATAACTTTAATTTTTAACCACCCAACTGACATTAATCTTAGTAAAGAAAATATTGAAATGTACTGCAGGTGTTCTGGAGCAAAATTAAATACTAACAAATGTGAAGCAATTGAGTTAGGCCCAAACAATATTCATAAATACAAAAATCTAAATTTTGATTGGTTTAAAATTGAAAATGTGATTAAGATATTGGGCATTATGTTCAGCCCTAATTTACTATTATTTTATTAAATAAAAATCGAGATTTATCGCTTTATCAAAGATACGCATTTATTAACATATATGCTCTTTCAAAGGTATGGTTTACTGCACAAATTTTACTCATTCCAGTTATGGTTGCTAAACGAATATCTTCTATATGTGGTTGGTTCTTATGGCATAAATCTGTATGTAGGGTGGCTAGAACAACGATTATTTTACCTAAAAGATTAGGTGGGCTAAATATTTTTGATCCCTGGTACAAAGCAAATGCGCTCTTAATGTATAATATTGTGAAATCAATAAAAATGGGAAACGTAATAAGAGATCTTAATTTTGAGAAAATTAATAATCCTCCATTTCCGAAACTGTATGCCCATCAAGCTCCTCATGTAAGAAGGTTTTTAACCGAAGCAGCATATGTTCCAAGAGATTTGCTATTTAATGAATATCTCTCAACTAAAAAGTTATACAAAGCTCTAATTGATCAAAACAAATTAACTCCGAATAGTGTAAATAAAGATAAACAAAAAAATTGGAATTATATTTTTGATAACATTATGGATCATAAACAAAAAAGTCTTGTTTATCTTCTAGCGCACGATACATATCCCTTTCAGAAAAATTTGCTTAAAGTAGGAAAAGCACAAAGTGATAAATGTACTATTTGTAATGTTGAACAAGAAACACTCAAACATAAGTTTCTCTGTTATAACCAAGTCATACTAATTTCAACTTATTTGCTACATACAGTTAAAAATTTTGCAAAAATAGAACTCAATTTGACAGATATTATATCTTATAATTTCAAATACAAAGACAAATAGATACATACAATGGTTATATTTTTTGTGACAAACACGATTAGGTACATTTTAGAAAATACTTCCCAGTGCAATTTAGTGATTATAAGACATATATTATAAAAGATTGTCCGGTCTTAAAAAATATAAATGTACGAAAATACGAAAAGTTCAAAAGTGTTTTAGGGTAATTTAATAACAGAATATGTATTGTACTCTTGTGTGTAGGTACGTGTATGTATATATGTGTGTATAGAAGAAGAAAGTTATTGTAGACATATTGTAGTGACAAAAAAAACGAGTAATAAGCTGTTAGCAAACAGCGTTTATCTAGTCTATTTTTAAAATTTATTAAAGCATATGTACTCTTAGCTAGTTTCAAAAATACATGGTCTATATGGCTAGGGAAACCAAGTGTTGAGTACAGAATTGTTCCTAGAAATTCCGCCTCATTACTAGTTTCTACACAGTTTAAAATTGGAACAGATTTCGTTAATGAAGTAGACAAATTGACGAAAATTTTCTCGCTGGAATTAACTATAAGTGAATTTTTATGGCACCAGTTCTCAAATTGATTAATTGTTTTAACTGCCCTAGATTCTAATTCCTCTACACTTTTAGCAAGTATGATTACCGAAATGTCATCATAGTACATAAAAATATCTCCTTCGGTAAGAAATGATGAAAGATCATTGATAAATATTAGGAAAAGTAATGGTGCAATAATCGACCCTTGCCCTACACCGATATCCATGTCATACGTGTCGGAAATTTCTGAATCTATGGAAACGAGTATTTTTCTGCTATTTAGATAGACATCATCCGATTCAGTATTTTGTCTCTAATTCCTGAATTACTCAACTTTAATTTAAGAAAATTAGGATTTACACAGTCAAACGCTGCAGTTAAATCAAAAAATAATCCTGCTACTTTAAAACCCATGTCCAAATATCTGATTTTTCAGCTGTTTTTTAAATATAACTTAGAAATATTATGGGTCTATAATTCTCTAATAACTGAGAATTGTCTTTGCCATAGAGTTTTAATTATATTTTGCGATTTGTTTATCTGATTCGTATTACACTCGATTTTTAGTTTGGATACAGTATTATTAATAGTTTTTTTGTGTTTATTGTAAGATTTATGAAGTTCATTAGAGCCGGATTCTTTAGCTATATGGTACAAAAATTTAAGTTTATCCCATTCATATCTTATTTTCGGATTGGTTTGTCTAATTTTATTTTTGTTTTGACTTTTTATTCCTCTTTTTGGGCATGTGATATTTAAACACCACTGAAAGTACAAAATGAATTCGTTATAATAACCATCAATATTATCGTGTGGACGAGTAAATAGATCAAATTTGCTGGAAAGGAGTCTTTCAAAGTTAAGCATATTTTGTTCAGAGTATATTCTGCACTTTCTTGTGCTTTGCATCGTATGTTCCTGACAATTACTGATCATTTTGCTGGTAAATAACTGGCCTTTGTGTTACGAGATGTGCGAATATATCACTGAACAATGATACCTTTTAATATTCATAGCAATGTAATCAATAGAGGTGCCTGACTTAAAACCAGCTATTATATTATTTAGTTTTTGTCCACATCAGAAGGAGAATCTTTTTAACATTAATTTGGACACCTTATGATAAAGTCGCAAGTTTGAAATCGAAAACTTGGAAAATAATAATGATCATGAAAATTTGTACACCACATTTTTCTTTAAAATTTAATTCTCTAACAGATCCAGTAATTAGTTGTTTAGTTTTTGCCCACATCAGAAGGAGAAACAAATTAATATTAACTTGCATACTCTTAAAAAGCATTACAGAAGAACTCATGAAATATGATTCACACAAAGAAGTATAAAGATTCATTGACCCCACTGTATGTTGCCTATTCCTTTATGCAATAATTGGTCGAAAATAGTAACCGGTTCTACTAAGACTTATATTTTCTTATTATTTTGTTGTTTATAAATTTATTAAACACTGAATTTACCAATCTAACATTATTCTCTACACCCAATAAACACATAAAATTTTCTATTTCATCCTTTAATATTTCTAGGAGTTCTTGCTGATACGCCACTGCGTAGGAGAAAAATCACAAATATTACAATCATATAAATGTAATTAAAATGTCCCTATTTACTTTTACTGGAAGATCCCTAGTAATTGCATGCTATTGTAATTTCAGGAACAAATTAGAAAGGATCAATCAACCGATCTTCCTACTAGAACTACCTGACTATGTACAGCGTGGCCTACTTCAAATTACCTGGGGAATTCTCTCGATAACTCATAGATATTTGAATTCTGTAAAACCTTGAAAAGAGGTGAACATAATTAAAATTATATTCTAAGCCAATTTTATAACACAAACAATCAATATCAAGATATTTGAACTTTATAATAATTATTGTCTTAAGCAACAAAATGGCCTACAACTTTTTTAAAATAAATTTTATACGATTATCAGACACGTTTTTCATAGTAAAAAAAATTGTTTAAATAGTATTGAGATAAATTTGTTACAACTTGTGATTTGAACGGAACTTACATTATTATCTATTTTTTAATAAGACATTCTATTCTGTATATTTTCATGAAAAATTAGAGAAATTCTACATTTAATAATAACAGGGTCAATAAAAAAATTATGTAAATAATTTCTGTGCACATCATTTTAAAAAGTTATGGTGATTCTTGTTCCTTAAAAAACTATATTTTTTCAAATATCTTGGAAACCAGTGAATTTTTTAAAGTTATCCGTGTCGTAAAATGCTTAAAAGGATCGTGGAAAAATTAATTCTTTGAACAGCAACGCCATATATACCTAAATATGTATCTCTTGTCTCAAATCTGGAGTTTATTTATTCTGGTGAATACTTTTAAAAAATTCAAATATCGCTTTGAATTAACAAGAAAACAGGAGCTTCAGGTGGAACATCCTATGCATGTTATTTTAATCTTACTTTTGGTCTTAGTGATGTTTACATAATAAAAATGCACATAGGTATCTACTACAATTTAAGATAATTGAGGGCAGCTATATATGCACACATATATTACGTACTTGCTCAGATACATTCTATTCATAGCATGCGTCTAAATGCGAAATAACACAACCCCACAATAAAAAGTTCTGTACCAGAGACTTCAGTACGTAGATTTTGTGTATTTTTATATACTGAATCCGAATCCGATTTACAAGGGGATTATTTAGTAAAACGCAAAAATATCTCCTAAAATGGAGTGAAATATTGACACCTCTGATAAAATTTTTAAAAGCAAAAGTCAATATTTTATTACATTTAGTCGTTGCCAGGGAACGAAACAAAACTGTTATTAAATATTAATTTTTTTTATTGGTACCCTATACTGCGTATTTAAAGTACGCCGCAGAGTGCTTAAATCCAAGTTTTAAAAATACGCGCGTTTTAAAGTTACCATGGCAACAACTACAACCCGAGTCAAAATGTCAACTTTTTAATTATTCATCTGACAGGAATTTTTGCGGTATTAACCGCGAATCTGCTTTGCTATTTAAGTAATCAATGTTAGAACTCATTGTAAAGCAATATGTAATCAGTAACAACTGTAGTGACAATAATTAATCCCATATGACAGATTGCAAATTAATTTTTGTATTCCTCATTTGACACTGACAGGTATCTTGATGTCACATCACGAATTCAACCATTTTACATTCTTAATTCTTACTTACATTTTTTGTAGTAATAATACCAGTATTTATGAGTTCAAATTGTACCGACAAAAAAAAATAGCATAAAGTATTCGTGGATAACTAGTCTTTAAAACACTTGCTCTATTTCCAGCACTCCGGCTGCGCCGTTGAGTTCGAAAAATTGCGCGTGTTTTAGAGACCTTAATATCCACTTATACTTTAATATACTAATTTTGTACTGTAAGCGAATATTATTTCCTTACAATTATTATTTATGTACTACGAAAATGATTAAAACACATTTTTTCAGAAAAGTTGGAGAAGTTCCAGAAATGGAAAAATTCATTCTCACTTATCATTATTTCGCACTTTTAACTACTACTTTACTTTGAAATTTCTAAAACCAGCAATTAAACTTTTATATGTTAAGTTTGACAAATCAATATTGATGCGTTTCCATAGTTATACAACAAATGTTACTAAGAATTTCATGGCAATACTCATTTACGAATAAAATTAATCATGCTTTTTTCAGAATTAAACAAGATTCTAATTTCTTTCGTTTTTTAAACGATTTTCGGACAAATAGTATGTATGCCTCGTACGAAAAGCCACATCCATGTTGCTTATCTCGGCTTACGCCTCGACATGCAATGTTCGGATGTTTTTGCGTTTTACTAAAAAATTCCCTGGTAAATCGGTTTTTGGGCCCCGGATTCGAATTCAGCATAAAAAAAATACACAAACCCTATATACTCGTGTCTCTGTTACAGCACATTTTTCTCTTGTGGGGCTGTGTAATGGTTGACAATCTCATAGCAATAACTATGATAACACCGGCACCCACAAAAAAGTGTACGATACCAAAAAAGCGACCTCTATGCCATTGTAGTATTAATATACCATAGTAAAAATCTGCATTGATTGAAATTTTTTGCTCTCAGTTTTTTTTATTCGAGTTGGAATTTTTGGTCTGGTTCAAATTACTTCAAGTTTGCCACAAAAAATCGAAAGTGGTTTTCTCCGCTGCAAAATGAGCTTTTTTAGTAGCTGTAATATTCAAAAAGATTTCTCTAGGGTTTTGGATGCAAAAGAATATTTTTTGAAAAATTTGCATATATCTGTCTCTTTCTAATACTCCTAATTTTATTTTAAAATATTTTTCCAAAAATCTTTCGCAAATATTGACATCTCTGACAAAATTTTTGGAATCAAAAGTCAATATTTCCTTACATTTAGTCGTTGCCAGACAACGAAACATAATCGTTAGGAAATATTAATTTTTGCACTGTAAGGAAATATTATTTCCTTACAATTGTTATTTATGTACTACGAATATAAAATTAAAACACATTTTTCAGAAAAGTTGGAGGAGCTGAAATTTCGAAAACCAGCAATTAAACTTTTATATTTTCATTTTTAACTGAATCTTCATACTGTAGGGGGTCATGTAGATATTAGTTTAATCTGCTTAACCCTAGGGGGCTATGTTGGATCCTAGTGTTATAATGAGAATGTCGAACAAGAAACAGGACAAATTTATTTTATGATTTGCTAGCGTAACCAAACGTCACGTTATCGAACGAATGCAAGGATTTCATTAATATTTTTACATATTATAGTTATTCTCCTAGTTATCATAGATAGTTCTCTTCCACTGTTTGAAAAATCCTATAAAGAATATGTTTAATTTTAAATGTTAAATTTGACAATTCAATATTGATGCGTCTCCATAGTTAAGCAACAAATGTTACTAAGAATTTCATGGCAATACTTATTTATGAATAAAATTGATCATGCTTTTTCAAAATTAAAGATTTTAATTTCTTTCGTTTTTTAAACGATTTTCGGAAAAATAATATGTATACTTCATTACCTCGTACGAACTCCATGTTCACAGTCATCCGCAAATGTTAGACTTCTCCTGCTAGGTATACAATATATGTTCTCAAAGTATTTACAAATTGTTGCAGTTTATTATAAAGCTTTACCTTACCTCATTGTTTCACTCTATTTTAGGGGATGCTTTTGCGCTTTACTAAAAAATTCCCTGGTAAATCGGTTTTTGGGCCACGGATTCGAATTCAGCATATAAAAATACACACAACCTATTTACTCGTGTCTCTGTTACAGAGCAGTTTTTTTTGTTGGGCTGTGTAATGGTTGACAATCTCATAGCAATAACTATAACACAGGCACCCACAAAAAAGTGTAAGATACCAAAAAGGCGACCTCTATGCCATTGTAGTATTAATATACCATAGTAAAGATATGCATTGATTGAAATTTTCTGCCCTCAGTTTCTTTTATTCAAGTTGGAATTTTTTATTTGGTTCAAATTATCTCAAGTTTGCCACAATAAATCGAAAGTGGCTTTCTCCGCTGTAAAATAAGTTTTTTAGTAGTTGTAATATTCAAAAAGATTTCCCTAGGTTTTGGATGCAAAGAAATATTTTTTGAAAAAGTTATTAACAATGAAAATTTAATGTTGCACTATGATCGACAATTTTTCTCGTGAACGGCTGACAATATTTTGCTAAAAAACGTACATTTCAGTACAAATTTCGAAACATTTCTGTTTTTGATAATGTAATCTAAAAGACATCTCTGATGATGGATATAAATAATTTCGGTAAATACGCAAATATTATTTAGAAACGTTTTTATTTCACAAAAATTTTCAGAAAAATCCAAGAAATTTCTCTTGCTAACGATATATTCGTAATCAGCGGTCACGAGAACCGCCAGCTACATTTTTTCTTCGAGAATCCTGCCTAAGAACCTTATTTTTCATAAAACTGTTCCAATAATTTTTAATTTGATTGATTTTAATGATTTTTCCGCTTCATCGTCTCGGCTATAGTTATGTATAAATAAAAACCGCTGCCTAAGGAATCACTACTTCCAGACTTTTCGTCCAAGTCACTTTAAAGGAAACATTTTGATTAAATTTTCACTCTAGTATGTGGAAATTATTGGTCATAGAATTTTAATAATATTTGGGGCAGATGTCATAGAAAAGTTTGAGGCGTTGGTTTCTACCATGCACGACAAAAATGAAGTTTCTAGTTTACTCTACTTATTTTCCCCTATTCACAACTTACCACCTCCCACCCCTTCAATGGAATCATCCCAATCAGATGTCATTACAATACATACGTGTACTAACTTTCAAGTGAATATCTCAATTTTATGTTATCAATCCGATTAATAATGGAGCGGAGGTGGTAAGGTTTGAAAAATATTAGTAAGAAATCTGAGGCCTTGGTTTCTAGTATATAACCAAATCCCAAATATCTCTTACCAGCTTGATTTACTTATTTTCCCCTATTTAACCCCAACCCTTCAACGGAATCATCTCAAAATATAATCTAGTTCCAGATGTCGGTAAAATACACACGTCTACCAAGTTCCAAATGAATTTCTCAATTTTATTTTATCAACCCCTTTAACAATGGAGTAAGGGTAGCAGGTTGTTGAAAAATATTATTAAAAAATCTGAAGCTTTGGCTTCTAGGATATACACTGAATTTCAAGTCTCTTATGAGCTTGCTTTATTTATTTTTCCCTATTTACCTCTACTTACCCCCCATCAATGCAATCATGTCAAAACATAAACTAGTTTCAGATATCGTTATAATACATACGTGTACCAAATTTCAAGAGATATCTAAATTTAATTTTATCAACTCTTTTAATAACGGAGTGGGGGTGGTGGGGGATAGAAAATATTATAAAGAAACATGAGGTCCTCGCTTCTAGTATATACAACAAATCCCAAATTTTTGTGCTCTTACCAGCTTACTTTACTTATTTTCCCCGATCTAACTCCATTTAACCTCCAACCCATCAACGGAATCATCTCAAAATATAATCTAGTTCCAAATGTCCTTATAATACATACGTGTACCAAATTTCAAGTCAATATCTTAATTGTATTTTATCAACCCTTTTAATAATGGAGTAGGGGTATTGAGGGGTTAAAAAATATAAAAAAATTGAGACTTTGGATTCTAGTACATACACCGAATTTCAAGTTTCTGTACTCTTACCAGCTTGTTTTACTTGTTTTGTCCTATTTACCCCTATTTAACCCCTAACCCTTCAATGTCATTATAATACATACGTGTACCAAATTTCAAGTGAATAAATATCTCTGTTTTATTTTATCAACCATTTTAATATTGGAGTCGCTGTGGAGGGGGTTGAAAATTATTATAAATAATCTAAGACCTTGGCTTCTAGTACATACACCGAATTTCAAGTTTCTGTACTTTTACCAACTTGCTTTACTTATTTTCCCTATTTACCCCTATTTAACCCTCAACCCTTCAACGGAATCAGCTCAAAATATAATCCAGTTCCAGATATCGTTAATACATACGTCTACCAAATTTCAAATGAATATCTCAATTTTATTTTATCAACCTCTTTAATAATGGAGTAGGGGTGATGGGTGGTTAAAACATTATAACGAAAGCGGCGGCCGTGGCTTCTAGTACATACACCGAATTTCAAATTTCTGTACTCTTGCCAACTTGCTTTACTTATATTTCCCTATTTTCCTAAATAACCCCCAACCCTTCAACGGAATCATCCCAAAATGTGATCTAGTTCCAGATGTACCTATAATACATACGTGTACGAAATTTCAAGTGAATATCTCAATTTCATTTCATGAACCCCTTCAATAATGGAGTAGGGGTGGTGGGGATTGAAAAATATTGTAAAAAAATCCGAGGCCTTGGCTTCTAGTACATACACCGAATTTCAAATTTCTGTATTCTTACCATCTTGCTTTATCTATTTTCTCCTATTTACCCCTATTTAACCCCCAACCCTTCATCAGAATAATCCCAAAATATAATTTAGTTCCTTATGTCATTATAATATATAAGCGTACCAAATTTCAATTGATTGTCTCAATTATATTTTATCAACCCCTTTAATAATGTAGTGGGTAGGTGGTGGGGGGATGACAAATATTATAAAAAAATTTGAGGCGTGGCTTGTAGCACATACATCAAATTTCAAGTTGCTGTACTCTTGCCAATTTGCTATACATATTTCCCCTATTTACCCCCAACCCTTCACCTAATATCGTCAAAAGACAATCCAGTCCCAGATCTCATTGTAATATATACGTGTACAAAATTTTAAGTCAATATTTTCAACCGTTCCGGAGATAACGTGCGGACAGACAGACAGACAGACAGACAGACTTACGGACAGACCGGCAAACAGACAATCAGACAGACAGACAGATTTTTTTCCGCTCCAATTTAAAATCTCGACGTTTCATGACATTCTAAACCTATATCAAGAAATATTTTTTATTTCTTTACGATTACTATACTTCCAATCCACTACGTGGATGTGGAAGTAATTGATTAATTCATTACACAGAATATACCCTGTAACTAGAGGAGGAAGTTCTGCATTGACCGATTAGTTAAAACTACTACCAAGCTAAAATTACTATTTACTCGTCATAAATGTATATATGAAATCCGTATCTAGAAAATAAATACAATTAACTTAACAAATTCCTGTTGATACGCCACTGTGTTGAAGAAAAATGTCTTATTATAAACTCATATAAATCTTTCAGAAGTAATGAAAATGTATTTGCGTTTATTGGTAATTTCCTGTTATTGTTGCGAATTCCAGGAGCAGATTAAAAAGGATCAATCAACCGGTCGTCCTACCAAGACTACCTGAATTATATATATTAGCTCTCCCATTTCTGTCAATTCAGTCATTGTATACTTTGCTGTTGTGTGAGTTACTTCGAGTTCAAAGTTATCTGTGTCAACCATGATCGAGGAAAACAATAATTACGGTGTCTTTGAAAACGTAACTTCTTTCGCACTGAGTCTAGGCACTGGCTTGCGTTCACTCCCACCTAGGAATCTAGGACCTCTTGCCGAATATATTATTTGGAGAGCCAAAGAATCCTACGGAAGTTGTTCCCCAATCAACCATATAGGAGAGTTTCAATTAGACATACCAGGAGAGCAAGAAGAATTTTATCAAGGAAGTTTAACGATAAACTTTGGTGCAAGCGACAGCGATGGTGACCAAATGTGTTGTGGAAATACAGAGGGCAGTGTTACATACGAGTTTGTGTACAACAGTGGTTGTCAAATGATTTCCATAAGAAGAAGTAACGCTACTTTATCCAGTAACCAAGATATTCCAAGAGAGCATAACTCCAGCAGGTGTAGCAGTAATGCTAGTTCAACAACGGAATAACATAAAGTCGAAGATATCGAGAAGGCCCTGGAACATGTAAATATTTAGATTGTCATTTGAATAGCCTTATATTGTAAACAAGTAATATACGATTCAAATATATTGACACCCCACTTTAACTGCGAATATCTCAGAAATGGAGGAGCAGAAAAAATTGAAAACATTATGTGTTTATTATGAGTCTATCCTTAATCACTGAAATTTGAACAATGTACATTGCACACTTTTGAAGTTATATTCAAAAATGTTCTACTTTTTAAGAAAATTTTGACCATACCAGTTTTAAATTCATTATATCTTGGAAAATATGCCTACTATGTAAATAATATTTTAGACACCTATAAAGCATGGTGTTTTTTGAACAGTAATTTTATTATATTTTTTTTATTTTAAAATTTTGCAGTTATTCTCAAAAACGTGATGTCATGTTTATTCGGTTATTTATCAATGTATTAAAATTTTTATTGTCAAAATAGTTAATTATATAAAATGTATACATTTTCAGAAAAAAATAATTGGTATATATCAAATATTAATTTAGTTGTCAAGCATCAAGGATAATATCATTGCAAGTTTGCAAGAATATTATCTATTACGCTTGATAACTAAATTATTGTTTGATATATACCAATTTTTTTTTCTGAAAATGCCTACATTTTATATCAAAAAAATTAAATACATTGATAAATAACCGAATAAACACGACGTCACATTTTTCAGAATAACTGTAGAATTTTAGAATAAAAAATTATGATAAAATTTCTTCGTACAAAAAATACCATGCTTTATCGGTATCTAAAATATTATTTACATAGTAGGGATATTTTGCAAGATATATTGGATTTAAAACTGGTATGGTCAAAATTTCCTTAAAAATTAGGACATTTTTCAATATAACTTAGCACGACTTCAAACGTGTTCAATATACATTATTCAAATTTCAGTGACTGATTTAAAACAAACTCATAATGAACACATAGTTTTTTTAATTTTTTCTGCTCCTCCGTTTCTGAGATATTCGCGGTTAAAGTGAGGGGATAATACATTTGAATCGTATATTAGTGGTATGTTAAGTAGTTTTAATAAATCGCTTATTTGCATGTCGTTCTTTTTTTCTCAATTTCAAGTATTGTCAAATTGCACAACCCACGGGGTTATGATCTATTCTCGGTCAATTCACCCATATAAATCTAATAAAAGTAATTTCTAATAGATGATTTCTGCAAGAAATATATTTTTGAAAATGGAAGGTTCTAACCTAAAAATAATAAATTTTTCCATATTTATTTAAGCTTTTATTAGGGAGCAAAATTGTTATTGAAAATTGCAAAACGTCTCCTTCGGTGTAGTCTAGAAGGTTGGAAACGTTCTACAGCTTGCTATTCTTAACACATTCTCATTAGTGGAGTCAATAGAGGTTTTCACTTCGGAAAAATTCCGGGAAGCAGTAACTTTTGAGAATACATCTCTGAACATGTCAGGTACAACATATATCAAAAGTTACCAACAATAGAGCTTTAGTGTCATTTGTTATTATTAATAATTTAATTCTTAAAAAAACTAACTGTGCCATTTGAAAGTACGGGAAATTATACAAAAAAATTGTATGGAGTTTTTTTGTACGATCAAAAATGTAGGCTCCAGATTATTCTGTTTAACGCACGAAAATGGAATAGTACATATATGAAGTCGGGATATAAAAAGATTTCTACAAATTTTAAGATAAAAACCTGTAACTTGCACATTGCACATATCACTCTTGAAGTAATGTATAAAAAGATCCGATGGGTAGGGATGCTAAATAATTTTTTTATAAAAATTGTTAACATTTATTTAACCCCTAATTTCACAAATTTTGTAGCAAGAAATTTTTTATATTTTCGTAAAATAAAGAGATATAATTTAATTTTTGAGGTAAATCCCTTTGAAGTCTCTTGAAGTACACATATCAAGCTTTAAAAATCGCACCTATAGAAATCTAATCGCGCGATTTATACTAGAGTAATAATAGGTGGTTAAAGTTATTTATACATAACAAATTTTATCACTTCCACAAAATTTTGTAATTTTGGAAGTGTACATATTCAAAAATAAATGTTTGAGATTTTTTCACTCATCGTATCTTTTTATACATTACTTCAAGAATAATATGTGCTAGTTTCAGGTTTTTATCTCAAAAATTGTAGAAATGGTTTAGAGCTTTTAACGATTTCATGGGAAACCTTTTTATGTCCCGACGTCATATATGTAGTATTCATTCATACTTTCATTTTTATATTTGAAGATATAATAATCCAATATTCACATGTTTCTTCTCTCATTTAAGCTACATTTTTAATCGTACAAAAGAACTTGATATACAATTTTTATGTAAAATTTCTCGTCCTATCGAATGGTGCAATTAGTTTTTTTTAAGAAAGACTTACCTTGAGAGATATTTGACAAGAATTGATACATTGCAACTAATTTGTTTAATAACAAATAACACTTACATCTATTGTTAGTAACTTTTGGTATGTTGTTCCTTACATATTCATAGTACATCTACTCAAAAGTTACTGCTTCCCGGAATTATTCCTAATGATGCGTATTTTCAGCCTCTATTGACTCCACTACATACCTGATTTTTTTACATTGCTCCATCTACTATCAGAGTAGAACCTTACTGAATTCCATAATGGTCCATTCAGTAGTTTAATTATTATAAATAATTATTTAACACCATATTGGCGGACCATTTTCCCGTTCCGTCGTGTATACAACTAATAATAAAAGTAGTAATTGATCATAATATAAGGAAACAATTACTGTTCAGTTTAATTCGCTTCAACCAAAGACGAAGCATTAATTTGCTTAAAATGTTTGCAGTGTTATAATATATTTGTTAATAAAATGTAGTAATAAGGTTTAATTGTAATTTTCTTTATGGCTAAGGCTCGTAAAATGTGAATATCTGTAGGGGTAAATATAGCAAGCGGAAACTTTTTTATCTCTGGAAATGGATAACTAGTATATTGGAACGAAATAAAGATAAATGGTGGAGTTAAGTTTTTTATTTGAAAATTTCACGTCACCTTTTTAGCCAATCAGAAGTTTGTTTTTGTGTCGTTAATAAGTGGAAATTTTTCTGTCAATTTATTTACATATGATCATATTTGACATTTGCTATTACATAAAATGGAATTTTATTTTTCGTATTAGACGAGATAATTATAAAAAAAATCATTGAGCTTTGTGAAACAACATTTTATTTATTTCATGTTTAATACCTAATTATGATCGTGAATCACTTTGGTTTCCTCCATATTACACTTCTCATCAGGTATGATATGTATTTCAATTTTCGATAGTTCTTTTAACTTCACAAAGTTTTTCGCAATATGCGCATATTGTATATTATGTTCTTTTTCCATACTTTATAATCTTGTTCTTTCGACCTTGAAAATAACTTCAACAATAAGAAATAGCAGCTTAAACTGGTTAAACTCTCAATGAAATAATGATAAATAACTAACGACGTTATGTTTCAAAGCCATCTCTGTCAAGTTATACTATGCTGAAACTGTGCTATGCTGTGTATAAGACATGAAAATATAGAAAGAAAACCGCCTATTTTAGTGAATAAAACTTATTTCATTACACACAAATATAGTTGTCCTAAACAATTTTCAGTAATTTCTTGAAACTAAAATGGGTGGAAAAATTATTATTTATCTATTATACGTATATAGGTATTCCACTTTCAAATAACTCTTTTAATTTTAACTTCTGACATTACAAGTGAAAATTTCACACGTCACCTTTTTAGCCAATCAGAAGTTTGTTTTTGTGTCGTTACCAAGGCAACCCGAAAAATTTCCGAAAACTTTCAACCTCCAGGGTATCGTGAACGAAATTAATAAGTGGAAATTTTTCTGTCAAATTATTGACATATGATCATATGTGACATTTGATATTACATAAAAATGGAATTTTATTTTTCAAATGAAACGAGATAATTATAAAAAAATCATTGAGCTTTGTGAAACAACATTTTATTTCATGCTTAATGCCTAATTATGAGAGAGGATAAGTTCTCATTTTGGTTTCCTCTATATTACACTTCTCATAGGGTATGATAAGTATTTCAATTTTGGATGGCTTTTTAACTTCACAAATTTCTTCGCAATATGCACATATTGTATATTATGTTCTTTTTCCATACTCTATAATCTTTAATTTATTTTCGTGTGAAATTTTCTTATCGAATCCCCCGCGTGCTTAAATTAATTGCTGGAAATTTTTCTCATACATGAATTTTTTAAGATAATTCAAGCACTTGGGAGACTACAAGTGAAAAAATTGTTTTTAATCACCTGTTTGGATGGCAGTACGTTTTTGTGTAAGTATTTATTTTGAAACTATTAATTTTTGGAAAAAATATAATTGATGCTTTTATGTATTTAGAATGTAAATGTTCAAACTGTTTTTAATTTGGTTCTTTTACTTGTTTCTTTATGATGAATATTGAGTAAGCTAGATTTTTTAAAGAAAATTCTCATGTCTAATTGAATAAGAAATGTCGTACTCGTTAAAAATCACCAAAAATATTGATTAATTCAATAAATATTGCTGTTTCTGAATATTTTGAAAATATGTTTATTTATTACTATAAATAAACTGCTGGCCACTCGAACTTACACATAGAGACTTTTAGGCAAAATTTAAAGTTCAATATTTTCAACAGGAATGCAAATTTTTGAACGCGGCTTGCAAATTTTAAGAGCTAGTTTTTTTCGGATTAAGCTGCATGACGTATATTTATCGTAGGACCATAAGTTTATTATATACGGGGTGATCAATGAAGTCATGCAAAAAATCAAAAAGTTTGTATGAGTGAAATTTCCGCAAAAAATTTTTTTGGTCGTTGCAATATGGTTCCTTACTAAGGTAACATCAATATCTCTAGACGGTTTTGTCAGTTTTTGGATTAAGGCCCTTAGGCCTTGTACACACTACTCAACATAAAATTTGGATACCGAAATCTTTAAAATGCTATAACTTGACATTGGATTGACGGTTCTTGATGATTTTTGCGGATTTGGAATCCTTATTTCACGTAGATTTTCTATGGTCTAAGCATTTTATTTGAGGGTTGAAATTTACACATTATACCGGGTCGATAATAAACAAAAACGTAGGGTACGACGCGCTCTAAAGTTTGGCATTATTTAAGTTTTTGTAAAAATAAATTCTCACCTCAAGTTGTTTTTAATTAATGTTCTTCTCACTGTTCTGTCCGAAACTCACACCCCAGTTTGTTGTCTCAAAGAATCATTCAATTTTACAGAGTTCTTTGTCCACCCCCATGCCCATAATTATGATCGGGTGTAATTTCTACGCGACGCGTCAATTTCAAAGTAGGCATTGGAAAAACAAATTTGTTGCTATGGAATTAAAAACTGTTTACATTATTTTAGAAATAATCTGACATATTTCAATGTTATAATTTTGTAAAGTTTAATTAATATGAGGCGTTTAACCACGGCAGAAAGGGAAAATTGCATTCGACTTCTCAACGAAGGAATGTCAAAACAGCAAGTTGCGCACATTTACAATATCAGCCGAAAGACAATTTATAATTTGAACCGCCGCGTCGAAACTACTGGTGATCATAATTATGGGCATGGGGGTGGACATACAAAAAAAATAAACCAAAGAACCGAAAGAATTTTAATGAGAGAAACTATGCGGAATAGAACAAAGAACTCTAGAAAACTAAATGACTCTTTAAGACAACAAACTGGGGTGAGAGTTTCGGACAGAACAGTGAGAAGAACATTAAATAAAAACAACTTGAGGTGAGATTTTTTTTTTAAACATAACATAATGCCAAACATTTTAAATTATAGAGCCCGTCGCAGAGCAAAATGTGTGCGGTTATTACAACGCCATAGAGCGAATAGGCGGGCATGGGCAAATCGGCATGCGAATTGGGGTAATGCAGAGTGGAGCCATTGTTTATTTACTGACGAAACAAGATTTAATTTGTTTCACTCCGATGGCCGAATGTTAGTTTGGAGAAGGCCAAATCAACGATATTTGGAGAAAAATATAGCCCCTCATGAAGCATTTGGTGGCGGAGGTGTTCCAGTGTGGGGAGGTATCATAAGAAATGGTAAAACCGAGCTATTCATTACCCACCAAACCATTAATGCTACTGTTTATCAGGAGGAAATTTTGTAATCTATTGTTGTTCCTTTTGCTCGACATTACGGCCCAGAAATTCTATTGGTGGATGACAACGCTCGACCTCACAGGATCACAGAGTTTTTGCAGGCACAAAACATCAATAGGATGGACTGGCCTGCAAAGTCTCCGGATCTTAATGTCATCGAACACGTTTGGTCTTAATTAAAACTTAAAGTAAGATCTCTTGATGTACCCCCTGAAACCTTAGAAACGCTCAGTGAGGCCATTCGTGAAGAATGGGAGAATATTCCACAAGATTTTATAAATAATCTTGTGGATACTCTACCAAATCAATGTCGGGAAGTAATATTCCAAGCAGGAGGAGCAACAAAATATTAGCTTCACTTTTTTTTAATTAATGTACCTAATTTTAATTAGGTAATTTTAGTTTAATTTTAATTTAAGTTTAAATTAAATTAATTTTTAATTTTTTAGTTAAATTTTTTTTCAGTTATTAAAAATTACCAGAATTAGAATTATAAATTTTTTAAGAATTGACTTTTGGTCGTTGTTAAGCAATGTTGTATATTGTAGAATTTAATGTAATAAACTTGTTCTTGTCGCTACGTTTTTGTTTATTATCGACCCGGTATAATGCGTAAATTTCAACCCTCAAATAAAATACTTAGACCATAGAAAATCTACGTGAAATAAGGATTCCAAATCCTCAAAAGTCATCAAGAACCGTCAATCCAATGTCAAGTTATAGCATTTTAAAAATTTCGGTATCCAAATTTTATGTTGAGTAGTGTGTACAAGGCCTAAGGGCCTTAATCCAAAAAGTGACAAAACCGTCTAGAGATATTAATGCTACCTTAGTAAGGAACCATATTGCAACGACCAAAAAAATTTTTTGCGGAAATTTCACTCATACAAACTTTTTGATTTTTTGCATGACTTCATTGATCACCCCGTATATAATACACTTATGGTCCTACGATAAATATACGTCATGCAGCTTAATCCGAAAAAAACTAGCTCTTAAAATTTGCAAGCCGCGTTCAAAAATTTGCATTCCTGTTGAAAATATTGAACTTTAAATTTTGCCTAAAAGTCTCTATGTGTAAGTTCGAGTGGCCAGCAGTGTATTAGAGGTGTTTTAAAACCTCATGAGCCGTGACCTTCATATGCGCAGAGACATAATCCGTCCTGTTGACTCAGTTACACTTCTTAAAAATATTATATTTATTGTTTACAATTTATCCCGAGCTCTTGTTTATGTATACAGCAAGGCAGCCTCCAGTGTCTTCAAAAACATACTTATAACTCAGATTAAACTTTGCCTTTTGCGCATTTCGCGGCTCATGAGATTCTGAAACACCTCTAAGCATATTATGGCTGGTAAATGTGAAATATACAAATAAGTAGCTTAAATAAAGCATATTACCCAAAAAAATATTTCTTTCATATTTTAAATTTACCAATTCTCATATTTAATAAA
The DNA here is from genome assembly GCA_963583905.1 of Stenurella melanura. Taxonomy (NCBI): domain Eukaryota; kingdom Metazoa; phylum Arthropoda; class Insecta; order Coleoptera; family Cerambycidae; genus Stenurella; species Stenurella melanura. The sequence goes on from OY757314.1 coordinate 47,633,886, forward strand.
TGTCTTATATCTAATGCAGCGGTGTGATTGACAGCAATATCGAAGTTTGATTGACAGATGTCATTATTGATAACAATTAATATTAATTTCAATAGTCTTATAAAACGATTACAGAGGGAATCATGAAATTTTATTCACAGTGGCACCACTGTATGTTGCATTTTCCTTCATGCAATAATTTGTCGCAAAAATTAGGTGTTGATTTTACTAAGAATGTGTTTTTTTATTATTTGTTGTTTATAAATTAACTAAACACTGAATTTAATAATGTAAAGTCTGAAGGACTTCGGTCGATGGCCTTTTGGTTATTTATTTTTTTTAACCCATGAAAAACTTTTATTATTATTATTATTATTATTATTATTATTATTAATGATGTAACACTGTTCTCTACAACCAAGAAATATATATGAAATTGTCTATTTTATCCCGTAACGTGCATATTTAGAAATTCCTGTTGATACGTCACTGTGTAGAAGAAATATGTCTTATTAATATTATTTATTCATGTAAATTATATGAAATATTAAAATATATTTGCTTTTCCTAGAAGATCCCTAGTAATTACCTGTTATTGCGGCTTATTTCAGGAACAAATTAGAAAGGGTTAATCAACCGATGATTGTACTGGAACTACCTGAATAATATACAGGATGTTCCACTTAATGCTTCCTGGACAAGTTTCTCGATAACTCAAAGAAATATTTCAATTATGTAAAGAGTATTTACTAGGCTACATAAATTACTTCAGTTTAGAGTAAGAATGATCTTTCTACAAATTGGGGGTATAGATGATGCTGCGATGCCAAGAATTTTTTTCATTCCAGGAACCTTGAAAAGAAGTGAAGGTGGATATTACATTAAGCGACTTTTATAATACAAAAACTTTTCGAAGGACACTAGTTTTCGAGATATTTGAAATTTATAACTGTTTTAAGCAACAGAATTGCTGATAATTTTTTTTAAACAAATTTTAGACGATAAATCATTTGATACATTTTTTATAGTAAAATAGACTTATTTAAATTGTAATGAAATAAAATTGCAACTTCTGATTTGAACGGGAATTGCATTATTATTTATTTTTTAATGGGCAACCTGTACATTTTCATGAAAAATTAAAGAAAACCCACAATTAATAATGACAAACTTAATAAAGAAATTATGTAAATACTTTTTTGGTAAACTTAATTTTAAAAAGTTATGCTGACTTTTATTACTTAAAAAGTTATATTTTTTCGAATATCTTAAAAACCAATGAATTTTTGACAATTATTAGTACTGTAAAAATGCTTAAAATGCAATGTCCTATCATATGCATCCTTATTCAAGGATAGAGGAAAGACGAAGATTTTTCTTGAATAGCAACGCCATATACATGGTGTAACACGATCATGGTATACCCCCTTTTCTCCTTTAGTTTTGAAGATAATGGATTGAAATTTAGGACACACTACATATATAATAAGCGGCACTTTTTGACATACAACTGATTTTTTTCACTTCCGGTTTCGCCGGAAGTGACACTAACTTTCGATTTTTAAATGAAACACCCTATATATTATTGCATTTTTATATTCAACATAATTTTCTGAATCCAACGATGCCAAATAAGTGACATTTCAAGCATCAAATTTTTTTATAATATAATTTTTAGTTTTCCATTTAAATGTGCCATGATGGTTACAATTTATTCTAAATGACCCGTGTAATGCTACAAAAATCGAAATCCCGTTAAAAACACTAAATTACGTGATTTATGAGCAAATAAAATTCAAGAAAATTGTTTTGGGGCAAACCTCATTTTTTTCAAATGGAACCATATCGGTATTGTGGTACCATTTATTAGCACTATTAATAAGGAATTTATTCATATGGCGTATTAAAATGTGGGATAAATACAAACAAAACTACAGCTGAAAGAAAATAAGGAAATACAATTTTATGCTAATAGAGCAGTAGCAGTGACGTCACAGTATTGCCAACTGTCAGTTGCCTGGGTGGTAAATTCAGAAATTTGACATTTGAGTTGGGGTCAATTTTTGTTCAATATAAATTAAAGTGGAGGATTTCTTAACATCAGATAGATGTAGTGATGTTTATAAATATATATTTTTTAAATCTACTGTGAGAGAAAATTTTATATATACTTTATTAGTGTTGTTTTTACCAGTGTAAAGTTTGGTGTCAACAACGTTGACATCTTTGTGAACCCATAAATTAGTGAAAATAAAGGCTATATTGGATTTTTTACATTTTTTGTACATATATAATATCAAGACATATTTTAGTAAATGTTTAATTAATATACGCTCAGTTACAGCTAGGCAGTGACATAGGTTAGGTAGTATTATTACACTAGGTTAAAAGTTATCAAAATACTCATTGATTTATGCCAATATATCAATCATATATTAATGGTTTTATAAACCTATTGTAAAATCTACGTTTTTTTGGCGATTTAAAATATTTCCCTTCAACTTTTTATTGATTTATATCTTACTTTTGTTAGGCTCAAAAGTTTGTAACGAGTGTAAGTGTTTATCACATTACTAACGACAATCAGAGGTTTGTATTATGAAATGCAGGAGTAATAGTAAATCTAATAAAAAGATAGGACTGTGAGATCATTTCAGTTTCCATTTAATTTAAATGCGAGCAAATATGCAACATAATACGCTCCGAGTACTTATATAGCTATATACCTAGTTTGGTATCTGTTCTGATTCTTACAATTATAATTACAAAGGTTCAAAATATTGATAATGTACACAAATAAAATACCAGTAAAGGTAAGTGAGCTAAAGCACAACAGAATTTAAAAAATAACACTTTTAACAGCATCGTCTACATCATTGAATGTTTCAAATTATACATATTATACATAATTATAAGGGTAAGTATGAATAATAATGGTCTTATAGTTTAGATATAAATTTTATTTACAAGAAGGGTCACAATGGTTCATTAATTCAATGCTATATTATATTTTTGAAAAATTGTCCAAGGATATAGTTTCAATCTCTCACTTTTAAATCATATAGGTTGGCTCCATTAATACATTTCAGCTTAGAAATGTAATGAGGGGACTCCTAAAATGTAGAATATAAATAAAATTATAATAAATTCTCTGAAATTCACTTACCATATCGAAAATTAATAACTTTTGACAGGTACGTAAGATAACACGCCGGTTGAAAAACACAAATAAAACACTAAATTAAAGTCAGATCAATAAATCGCGAAATGAATAATAGACGAAAAACACCCAAAATTGATGTGACACGAAAAAAACGTTTAAAAAAGCACTGCAAATTCTTTAAAAACTCGAATTAATCAGAAAGCACACAAATGCAAAACTAGGTCATTACCACCCAGGCAACTTTGGCGGCCATGTTGTGACGTCAGCTGCTACTGCTCTATTAAATGTTAAGAAGTAACTAAAGTGACTTTGAAAACAATGAAATATTTAGCTTGTCAAACATTTGTCAGTTTAACGGTGTCTTTAAACAGTGTTTAAAATTCTTATTAATTGTGTTCAAAATGCCGCAAATTTATATGAGATGGAAAAGTGGACATGTTAATTATTTATGGGAAAAGTAACAAAAATGCAAATGCTGCTATGGACCTTTATGGCCGACGGTATACTGATAGGCAATGTCCAGCGAAGAATTATTTTAAACGTGTTGAAAACCAATTCCGAAGAGAGGCCAACAAGAAAACTTCATTATTGACGAAGGAATGAAAATTAATGTTTTGGCATGAATAGAAGTTGATAAGACTGTTTCTTTAAGGCAAGTTGGGTTTGAATTGAACATCAGTCACCAAACAGTAAGCCGAATTTTCAACAAATAAATATTTTAAATACTAATCGCACCAGCATTTGTACGGAAATGATTACGAACGTAGGATGGAATATTGCAATTGGATTTTGTATAATAACGTGCAGCCAAACAATGATTTTTGGGACTGATTTTCGGACGAGTCAAGGTTTACAAATTTGGGATTATTAACCGACAAAATACAAAATATTGGTCACAAGAAAATCAAAATTTATTACGGGAGGGTAGAGGTGATTCAGAATCTCATGAGCCGCGAAATGCGCAAAAGGCAAAGTTTAATCTGAGTAATAAGTATGTTTTTGAAGACACTGGAGGCTGCCTTGCTGTATACATAAACAAGAGCTCGGGATAAATTGTAAACAATAAATATAATATTTTTAAGAAGTGTAACTAAGTCAACAGGACGGATTATGTCTCTGCGCATATGAAGGTCACAGCTCATGAGGTTTTAAAACACCTCTAACATTCAAGTGCGGTTCGGTTTCAATGTTTAGCTTGGAATAATCCGTTGTAGAATCATTGGTCCAATAATATTTGAAGAACCTCTGACTGGTGCCAGATACTTGAGATTTCTGAAAAATGAGATTGACGACAGTTTAGATGAGTTACCTTTAGATTTGGGTCAGGGAATGTATTTCCAACAAGATGGTACTTCTCGCCATAATTCAAGGATAGTAATTGATTACCTTCAACGGAGATTTTGCATTTTGAACAACTGTTGTAATGTTCGGTGTTAATTTTTTGAATTTCAAAGCCACCTTATGTGTAACAAGGTAATTAGAATAAAATTGTATTTTCTTATTTTCTTTTAGCTATAATTTTGTTTGTATTTATCGCACATTTTACTACGACATAGGAATAAATTCCTTATTCATAGTACTAATAAATGCTGCCACAGTACCGATATAGTTCCATTCGAACAAATTGAGGTTCCAGAGAAACCGGAAGTGAAACAAAAATAATTATATGTCAAAAAGTGCCGCGTATTAGAAGATTAGGCAGAATTCAAAAATGCATTAATATATAGGGTGTTCCATTTAAAAATTGAAAGTTAATGTCACTTAAACCGGAAGTGAAAAAAAATCAATCATATGTCAAAATGTGCCGCTTATTATGTATGTAGTATATCCTAAATTTCAATCAATTATCTTCAAAACAAAAGGAGAGAAGGGGGTATACCATGATCCTGTAACACTCGGTATACCTATATGTGTAGAAAGGGCCGGTTTGACTCAGATCTGTAGTCATTTATATATTCTAGTGAATACCTTTTAAATAATTCAATTATCTCTTGAAACTAGAAGAGAATAAATGACCTCGGGAGTTTTAAGTGGGACATTCTATGTATGTTATTTTAATCTTATTTTTGGCCTTAGGAGCTTAGTTGTTTAGCGATAAAACTACCCGTTGAGGTTTACAAAATATATATATATATAAATGCATATATGTTCCTTTATGTACTTACATGTACTACGATGCTTTTATTGGATCGATAAACATTCTATTCTACTAAAGATAAATTGAGGCAGCTATATGTGCACACATAGATTACGTATAAACGCACAAGTACGTACGTATACGGCCATGTAAATTGTACATACTTTCCACAGCATACAAATCTTCGAAAGAAGAATTATTCGTACAATATTTAAAGGAACATTTGAAAACGGAATATGGCGCCGCAGATATAATTTCGAACTCTATCAGTTATTAAGAAAATACGAAGAGCCTGACATTATAACCAACATTAAGACCTCTCCATTGCAATGGGCACGGCATATAAAATGAGCACAGGACACGTACATACCAAAAAAAAAAATAATAAGCTACAAGTAAGGCGGCAACAGGGAAGGCCAAAACTCAGATGGGAGGATGAGGTATTAGAAGACGTATCTAAAATTGAATTTGTAAACTTGAGAGCAGCTACAAGGAATAGGGACGAATGGAGAAAACATAGGGAGGCCAGAACCCTCACAGGGTTGAACCATTATAGATGATGATGATGAACCACAACAGAAGTCTAAATCCGGATATAATAACGGAAAACCTCTTAGCAATATCTATGGAAACACAGCTACACAAAAAAGTGTGCATTGCCAAAAAAGTGACCTATGTAATATTAGTACTGACATACTATAATCAAAATGAGCATTGATTAATTTTTTCTGCTCGTCAGTTTTTTTATTTGAGTTTGAATTTTTGGTTCAGGTCAAATTATCCCAAATGGATCACCAAAAATCGAAAGTGAGTTTTTCGTTGTATAATGACATTTACTTCTCTCGCATACTGGAAATATTATTGTATTCGAGAAAAAAACACCCTCAGAGATTTCTTTGGATCTTCACGTTTAAGATCATATAGATTTCGAAATTATAGGTTTCTCAATTCCGTCAGTCTATCTCTCTGTTGGTGCCTTAACTAAAAAACCACTTTACGGAGAAGTCAAATTTGGTGGGTAGTTGACGTTATTACCAGCGAAGAAATGACTAAACTTTCAGTGAAAAATATACAGGGTGGACCATCTAAAGGGAATTGATAATGAAAGAAAATTTTTTCGTTCAAATTTTAAATTTCCACGCTGCATGACATTCTAAAGCTATTTAAAAAAATATTTTACCACTACTATAGAATATATGATGATTTTTTTTTTTCAAATTTAAAATTTCATGACATTTCTAAACCTAGTAAAAAAAAATGAAAATTTCTTAATCACTACTATACTTCCACTCAACTTCGTGGATCTGCAACTAAAACTGTGACAGATGGCAGTAATATTTGGCATATAGTTAACACAAAGTTGTGAGGTTTCCTTTGTAATTATAGTTTATACTACATTCCGATTATTATGCATTTTACTGCATTGTGCGGTGATGGTTTCTGTTCTAGTGGATATCGAGTAGCAAATGCGTTACATGTTATTGACATTACTTTGTTCAATTCTCCATAAATAATAGTCAAATCTAAAAAGTCTTCGTGGGTGTAATTTAAACGTATTGGTATTTTTTTACATAGGAGAATGACCGACGTTAATAATTGTTTCTAATCATGGCTAAGTTGCTGAAAATTTTTACTAAAAATTATTGAACATATAAGAAAATCGCCAATATTTAAAAAAATTGTAATTTTAACCCCTACAATGCATACTAGAAAAAAAAAGGAATTTAATTTTAAATAACTTGATGTAAAAAAATATAAGTCGCACTATTCAAAATAAGAAAGTTATTGCGGCTTGAATTTGACAAAATGCAATATGAGAAATGGAAGACTTGGTATACTATTATGAAATTTATTTTCAATGTATAGTGTAGCTCGCCTTGTGCTCCTTCTATGTACCAAGGAGCAAATGAGGATCTCCTACACGAAGAAAGTTATAGCGGATCTTGCAAACTGTTGCACCTGTCAAATTTATTGTAAAAAGTCAAGTATCTCCGAAACTGCTGGGTTTAGATATAGAGTGTGCCACATGCCTGGATTGAAAATTTTATAGTTATTCCGAAAAGTCGATAATATATAGGATGTTCTATTATAAGCAAGTTGGTATCGACTTCCGGTATAATCGGAAGTACCACGTGCTTGTAATGATTTTGGTTCGATTTGCCACACTGACTTTAGTAGCTCCCAAAATTTCCAAAAGGATATGTTTACACTTTCTCCATATACTTATTATGCTCCTCCATTATGAATCATTTGTATATTTATGAAATTTTAATACACGTTGAAACTAATTTGGAGATATTTACAATTAACGGCGATTTTTACTATGGGCTTGTTCGGCATTTTTTTTTTATTTCACAAATCGAAAGTGCAAGTATAAATTAATGGATCTGCAACAAATTAGAATCTTATTCGCACGTTTAGTATCTGAAAAACTATTACAAATTTTCATCTCGCGAAAATGGGGCGTGGCCAGGCGCTACGTCACTATACGCATAGACTCGGCGATCTTAATAGACTTGATGCTCCTTATTGGTTATAATTATAAGTGTTTTCGAAGTATTGTTTGTTTTGCTTACTACTTGACCGTAGGGGAATACAATTTGGTGAAATGTCAAAAAATTACAATTTTCTTTCGCTCCTGCCAGAACGAATTTTCGATTTCGACCCTGCAATTTACGATTATAATTCAACGCCGACCTTCTCCTTTCCGTAGACACATAGAACGAACTTCCACTCGACGTATTTATTTAGTTACCAGCGTTTGGAAATTCCATGTTTTAATTGACTTTTCAGGTTAAATTTGAAAGGTCTCAAAAAGCCATTTTTCTTACGTCACTTGCGTATAGTGACGTCACAAATGAGCGCTCGGTTTTTGCAACTATTCCTAAATTCAACTCCTTATATCTCGAGAACGGAAAAAGTTAATAATACGAAATTTTAAGTGTATAATGAGAATATCGAGTACTATATGAAAAAGTATAAAAACCATCAAGGAACAAGCCCATTATGAAACGTGACAAAGGTTTATGTTGTCAATTCCTGCATATGATTTGTCTATATTTGAGAAAAATATCAATCTGTTCAAAAATAAACTTAAATATTTTCTCTTTGATAACTGTTTTTATAGTACCTACCCAAGAATATTTAGGATTTTAGTTTTTCTCAACTCATTTTACATTGCACAAGTATTTTTTAATTGTCATTTTACAAAATTTTGTATACCTACTTTATATTTTACGTCTTCTACAATGATTTTGTATTCTATAATTGTATATTCTTTTAATATTTAATTCACTTTCTGTCCACGTACTTTTATATTACTGTATAGTTATATTTTTATACTCTATTTTTATGTAATTTTGCAATTTTGTTCATCTGTAAATGTTATGACGTTTCTTATATCATGTTTCATAGTCTACTGGAAAAATAAATAAATAGTACTAGTTAATATTGAACTTTATTAAATAGCTTTCACAGAATAATTTAGTATAACATACACTTACCTTGGTGATAAATTCTAGCGCGAGGTTATCGATTGAACACATTATATAGATTAATTTTATCAACATTGTGTTTACTTGTAGCACGATCAAGTCGTCTCAATCATACATTTTCACAGGAACCTAGCAGAATAAAGCCCAATATGTTCGTTAGATATTTGTGTCACGTTCGTTTAGTATCATACTATTTCAATTTCCGTGATAAATAACATGACAACATGCGAATCACATCTTAACGTTCTTAATTAGGCCAATAAGATTACGATCTTTAAATGAGTGTTTATAGTTATTTACTGTGGATTTGAAAACAAACATATAAAAATACTTCCTTTATTTTTATGCTGAATGCAGAGTATAATTTGGTTTTAATAGAAATGGGAGAAGTACCAGTAACTACTCTCTTTGAAGCTTATTTGAAAATTCATTACTTTAATAACTTTTTATGTTATATACCTTAGTTGCCTGTACATGGTGATTATTTAAGGACGCCCCCTCTTTGGGCCGTAATTTCGAACTTATATAACAAAATATTTGAGTTATTCATATTTAAAAATCAAATTGTTAAAAAATAATTCATTAATTTTTGTGGGTAGGTCATGACTCAAAACAATGATTTTAATTTGATAATGTGATTTTTAAATATTAATAACTCAAAAACGGTGAAAAATAACATACATAAGTGATACATTTTTGAAATCGGAAATAAATACTCTGTCAGAATATTTTGAAAATATATGGGGTGTCCCATTTAAGAAAATATAAATTTAATCTGTAACTTTTTTATTTTACGTTCAATTTTCGAAATAATTATGTTGTATATGTGACTAAACAATTAATTATTAATACTCAACGAAAATTTACCGTTGTTTAGAGTTTAACATTGACTTTTCCGTCGGGCCCTTCTTTGTGTAACAAGATGGAAAAACTGATTTCGCGAAACTAGGGCTTAATATGGATGGTCCTATTTTGTATTATCTATAAAATGTGCAAATCTTTGAGCACTTATTCGGTTGCCATAAGGATCCCCCTGAGCTATAAAATTAATTAACAAAATTAGTATTTTCTCAGAATATTTTGAATCGTTAACTACACACATATCTTGTATTTCATGCTTTGATCCACTTTTCCCTCTGCTTCAGTTTATACAGACTTGTTAAAGGAGATTTTCATTTTGGAAAAATTGTCCGATCGATGATTGTTGTTGAAACGTGTTCAGAAAGGTGTGGAGAACAAAATATCAAAATGCCACCGCGGGAAATTATGCAGCATTTCCAGCGTGAACGGACGGCGCGAGTTGGAGCGTTAATTAACAAATTACTGCACATATTATATATAATATATGTTTCTTTCATAAAATTTTGTGTTCTTTCCAATGGTTTTGTTAGTTCTTTCATGCAAATTTAATTCAAAAAGTTATTCATGAAGTATCGTATTGCACCTAAATTGTTTAATAAAGAATTTTCCACACAATTTCTCGCGGTGGCATTTTGCTTTTTTGTTCTCCGCATCTTTGTTAAGACATTCCAACAAAAATCATCGATCGGGGAATTTTGCCGAAGTTTGGGTCCTTTTTGTCTAATTTGACTCCCCTTTGTGGGAAATGAATAAAACTTTGTATTTTTAGTATTATTCGATCTATTTCCACAGTTATCCACGCAACAAACATCTCCGCATGATTTTTCCATGATATTAGCCGGAGATTATGTTACGCAATAACAAACACTAAACTGCTGATTTTGACAATGTCAATTGTAGCTGCGGCGTTCCCAACACTTCCCACTTTAGTGGCATTAAAGTAAACCCAGAGATTTGCGCGTTCTTAAAAAGCTTATAATAAAATATTTATTAAAAACAAGGATTCTCTCTATTCACGTACGTGTAAACGACACAGGAATTAACTTTCTACTTGGCCACTGCGAGCGCTAGCTGTCACGTACAGATAAGCTCCGCCTTTCTGCCAGTAGTCTATAGTAGTCAGTAGTCCATTATAATCCGTTAAACTTTAATGTCATGAAATGAGTTAATCTGACGTTTGAATAAAAATGGTGTTTGTTTCCAAGATATAATTTAACAATCAAACAACGTTTCCATACAGAAACACAATAACATGCGCCACACGCTTATTAAATCTCGACTGTCATCCGATCAGCATATGCAAAGTGACGTTACGCGAAGCTCCGCCCCGATTTCGTGCGACCCAACTTTGGTAATTTAATTAAGGGCTTAAACGTTCGAATAAAAACCGAAAAATTTTAAAATTATCTGAAAACATGTTCTACTTTCGATTTCTAAAATAAAAAAAATGCTGAACGGGCCTATTTAATTATAATGTAAACATAGAACACAGATCACAAACTATTTTAATTTATAAATATTATAGCGGTTAATATGAAATTCCGTGTTACACTGACAATATTAAAAGTTCGACTCTGCGTTCTCGCTAAAAAATCTTTAGGGCGAGTTGAGTAATATGAAAAAAATAAATAAGTTAAATAATTGGAACATGTGTGTTTTCGCCAATTTGTTATTTTAATCATCCCGGAAAATATTTTATATAATAATAATGATATTCTATGTATTAAGTTGTACAATATATTTAATATGTAATATGTTATACAGGCGTTAGCTTGAAAATGGACTTGTTCTGGTCTCCCCTCAATGCTGTAGTTAAGTCAAAGCGGCATAGCTTTGGGGTTTTTTATGTGCCTTAAATGATTGAAGGCAACTACACACCAATTTTGCAATTATTCATGCATGCGCAAAATGCGCTCTCATTTAACTGACTATTTATTCCTTGCTCTAGTATTCACCGTCAGCCGCCTGGTTGGCGCATAGATAACGGTCTCGGTTATGGTGCTCAGATACCCGTGTACTATTTTATTATCTTTAACGTTAGCAAGAAATTTAAAACAGAAACAAGCATAAGTTAATAAGAAGTGCTTAATATCAGTTTTCAATTAAAATAAACTTTAAAAAGGTTCCCAGTCATTTCATTGACCTCCATCGTTTTCTGTTTTTATTGTATCGTGAAATATAAACGATTTTTGTCCACGACTATTAAATAATATACTCATTATGTACGTGTTTCCTCAATGATAATGCTGTCCATTAATCCTTACAGTGAATAATGATTTCATTATTCACTGATTGCAGTGAATAATGAGGACAGTCAGTTGTTTATAAGAAATGACATTAGTGACTTTTTACTAAAAGTTTAAAATGTCAAAATTGCAGCAACCAAAATACAAGTGTTGTCTCTCTAAGGTTTCTGGGAAGCACTCAAATGGTACATGCAGAAGAGGTACTTTAATAAACACTCAAAATCTACATTAGTATTTTTTTATCAAAGCATCATCAATTAGCAACACGCGGCAATCCCCAACATTGTTTTTGAAACAATTTAGCTACGTGCCTACAAACTGTATTATTTTATTAGTAAGCCATGACAATGTGTCAAAGTGTAATTCTGTAATTGATTTGAAACGTCAAAATTTATGTTATTTCAACGCCAACGTTACTCACAATAATTTTGCATATTAGGTATTCAAAAGGAGTATTATAATTAAATAAATGGATACTGACAGTGAAAACGAGATTTCTTTGATACCGCTAGAGATAAAGGAAGCTGCAGAAATCGCCTCATTAAACTTGTTGCCCGAAATATCAAGAAAATTATATATTATGAGATATTAATCTTTCCTAAATAGGAGAAATGACATGAAGATGAATGAAATAAATATTAAATTAAATATTGAAGTCGTGGACAAAGTATAGTATTCTACTCGCATATAATTTCTACTCGCATATAATGGCTATTATTCACTCTAGTGATTTACGACACTCGCCTGCGGCTCGTGTAAACTTCACCATCGTAAATAATAGCCATCATTATATGCTCGTTGAATAATATACTATTATACATGTATTTATTTGTATGTCTTCACTTTATATGAGATACCTTTTAGTTTAAGATAGTAAATGTATTAATAAGAAATAAAATATTTAAATGGAAAAATGGTTATGGTGCGAAAAGTCCCGGGATCATACCCCTATGACCGCTATTTTTCTTTTCTTTAATTGATTTTTAATATATTTTTCTCATAAATTCTTTTCTATAATTACTTTATATTAGGTTGGTAGGTTTTTATTCTGCTAAAAATATTTTCCTTCTTTCGTGTGATTTCTTTAGGTTAGGTTAGTAGGTTTTTATTCTAATATCTAATTGTTAATAAGTCTTCCCCCGCTTTTTTTCACAAAATAACATGATGGCGCGTACTTCGTGCATGCGCGATTAATTGCTAAATTGCTGTACCTACGCTTGTCTGTATATGATGTATCATCATTGTACACTATATCTGTGATACTTAAAAATTCCAATTATTAGAATTGTACATAAATAGACGATAATTGTATTTAATTGGAAAAAAAAATTGTCGTTAGTATATCCTTGTGTTTTAAATTCCTCTCTAGTGGGGAATAAGATTCCACAATTTTGGGGTTAGTTTGTAAGCAAATAGTTATTGAATAGCTTTTAAAACATGATACTTTATATAACATAGAATTAATTCCTTGGTTTACCAAGTTACATGTTCGTAAGAGCAAACTTGTCCGCTTGTTACAAATAGGGGTAAGGAGATAATTTATAGAACAAGAAATTCCACATAGATGATCCCAATTCAGAATAGTTCTCGCATAAATTACTCCAATTAACTTGTATACATCTAAATGTGTTCTAGTTAAAATCTTTAGACTTTGCGATATGCACGGAGAACAACACGAACAAAATAAATCTACCTTCAGCGCATAGCGTTATTTGTGTTCATTACATGCTTCTACTACTACCGCTTAATTAGACGATTTTCATATCGTGGCACGTTACCGCACAACCTGTTCGAAATCGAAATGTAATTAATACCTACCAATATTAGACTGCACTCTGGCGGGTCGATCAATTTTGCATCTAACCGACTTTAGCTTTTATATCGTTTAGCTAACGGAGTGGTGTGGTTAATGTTTATTAATACGATCTTGGCTATTCACCAATTATAAACTTATGCATACTATTACTATTTCCACGGACGTAAATAAGCCATACTGATTCGAAATACGTCCTTTATAGCATAGAAATTGCTCCTTCATTTTTCTTACATCGTTTACAGTGATGACTAACTTCATATTAAAGGGCCAGCTAAACAAAATAGCATCTTAAGATTTCGTCTTAACTCTTCGGTTAATTGTTTAACGTAGGGTTCAAACAAATGCATAGCTGCTTTGTTCTCTTTTTTTTATGTTTTCACAAATTTTAAAATCACCTTGACTGTGAAGATAATGATACTTCAATATTAAAATAAACACTTGAATTTTAACTTACTCGATTAATAAGCCAAATTTTGCTGCCGAAAACTCTAATTAGATCATCGCGCGCTGATGACGTCATCAGTTGCATTCTTGGTAAACAAACGTCGTTGTGTATTTTAAACATGTGTTCCTTTGCAAAGTATTAACTTTTGATAATGGAAAATAAGTGGTATTTTATGTCAGGATTCAGAAATACATCCAAAGACATAGTGGGAAAATATTCGTGATGGTACCGAAACAAAAACCCTGTAAAATAAATACTTTAAGGCTGCCATATCTACCTACGACGACAACAGCACTTTCATGCTGCGAGAATTATATTAAAGTTAGCGCCAATATTCTTCACGAAAGATGACGGTCTCGGATGATTAGTGGTCGAGCTTGGGCTCTTTGCCCCAAACATCGCTATAGATCTGGACCAGCCTCGTAAGGGGTGGGTCTGCTTTTTCGCCTACCCCACCCGCAAATGCGGACGGTCTAGATGATGTTAAAAGACCTCCCCTGATGCTGGCTGTTGGACCCTGCCAGCTGGGTCGTCTTTTCTGGCGCTCTTCTGCCTTGGTCTTCTTTCTTCGCTGGCATGTCGGCTCCTGGGAGTGTCTTTAATCTGTCATGAGAGAGAACGGCTGTTTCCGTGTATATCGGAGTTTGGAGGGGTTTGGGGGTGTTGACTAGTCGGAAGCCCAGTGCTCTGATTTCGTCAAAAGGAAGTGTGAACTGTATAGCTCAAGGATTGTGTTCGACCAATGACGCTTATTTTAGTGTCAGAGGCCGGCACGAGCTAGGGTATGGGTACCGAGCTGGTTGTTTACTTGGTACCCCTGGAGTCGGGTGATTAGGATGTTTTTGGTCATTGTCTCCTTGCGGCGTGACTTGAAGGTCGGGCTGAAACAAAAAAATGGTTAAGTTATACTTACGCGTTTTTCAAGATTTGGAGCATCGGCCTCTTATGCCTCGGAGCGTCGTTGGGGTTGTAGTCAGTCGCCTGTCTGACCAGCTGTTTCCCATGCTTTGCAGCACGGGCGTATAGATTCTTCGCTCTGTCCCGGATGACTTCAGTTACCGGGGTGTTTCCAGGTCTCTGAAGATGTCGGCGTTTCTGACAAGTCATGGTCCCTCCAGTTTGTATCCTCTTCAAGTGGGTGGCTACTTGGTATCACCAGGAAACGGATGCGTAGGACAGAATAGGTGCAATGAGGGTCCTGATAGGCGTGAGCTTTTTCCTCAGGTTGAGTTGGCTCTGTCTACCTATCATAGGGTACAGTAGAGTCCTCCTCGTTCTCGCTTTATGTTTTATCACTTCCGTGTTCTGTCTGCACGTCAGGCTTCGATCCATGATAACGCCAAGGTACTTGACAGTATCGTGGCATTGGATGTTCTCGCCGTTCAAGGAGATGTGTCCTGTGGGAGTTTGCTTCCTGACTCTCTTGAAGAGGATGGCATTGCTAATCTTCGCGTTGATTTGGAGTTTCCACTTGTTGCACCACTCTTCCAGAAGGGATGCTGCTTCCTGGAGGTTGTCGGTGGCAAGTTTTGCACTCCATGGTCTTGCGATTATGGCCGTGTCGATTAAAGTCAGTGATTTAGAACTTTCTTATTTTGAATAATTACTAGTAATATTGAAAATCTATGTAACGTAAATTTGTAAACTCTAAAAGTGGAAAATATCGGTCAATTTTGTATTAAAGATGGTTAAATATAAGGCATATTCTCCCAACCATTCCTTGTTTACATTAGAAATCTATGAGCAGCATTTGTATATCAACCTTGTATGTATAATAGTATTGAATAACAATATACAATATTCATAATATAGAAATCAATATACTAACGTCCGAGTTAATAGTACATGAGCACAGATAGAATAATAATGAAGCACTCGCGTTGCAGCTTTAGAGCCACTTACTTCTGGTATGCAGAAACGTTCGTTTTTTTTTCATAAATTCGGTAATTATAAACACGTCTACAGTTGGTTTTCCAGAAATAACTTCTGTAAATCCCGTATTAGCCATTACTTATTTAATTAAACATAAAACGTAAATAAAGTCAACGAAATTCTGTGCTTACCACTTTTGAAGGCGACTTCAGTTATTAATGCAGCTGACGGCGCCACCGCCAATCATTGCGTGTTTTGCCCGCCCATTCAATTATTCAAATTTTATATTATTTATTTGTTGAAATATTAATTTGATAGATGCTAGAATGCTATTTAAAAATTGGGAAGTGGTTAGTATATAAAATACTTCAATTTAGTGTTACAAAAAAATGCAAATTTATATATAGTAAAAACACCGAATCGTAAAAATTTATAAAAATGTAAGAAAATTTACGGTAAATTTTATTTCACTTCAGAGGGTTGTAAGACTGCAACAAAGGTGAAATTTGGTTTTAAGATCTTTGGTGGATACTTGACTTACAGTCAAAGTTTCCAGTCAATCTGATGCAAACAGACTTTTGGCGGCCATTTGAAAATTAACTTTTTTTACAACCCAAAAACTTTTTTTTAAATTTGTCCAGCAAATATATCTATTATAGTTCACTTGCCTATAATTTGTTGTTTGGTTTATTGCTTGGATACGAGATATATAAACAAGGCCATTATATCCTAGGGCCAAAAGGAGTGGGCGTAATGATTACGTCCACTTATTAGGCACTCCAATACTCCTACGTTTATTTTTCTATTCACCAACAATGTTGCCGTCAGCTTTGAGTATTGTGACCACAATGTGTTCGGGCAGAATGTTTCCGCCTATAAAAAATAAGAAGTATGTAAGCAAAACAATTTATCAAAAGGTTGAAAATTACAATAATAGGTACGTACCAGTTCGTGAATATAAGCCATTGGAACTGTCTCACTGACAGTTACAGAATTTCTGTTAGTCCATTGTAGTAATTTTTCATATTCTTTCTCATAGGGTGATCACGATTTTTTTGGTAGCAGTGCCTCATTTGCTTCTGCAGCCCTTTGGATGAGAATTTGTGGAATTTCTTCGTCCTGCATTATTACTTTTAGAAAGGTTTCAACACACTTTATTACTTCACTGAGAGAAATAAATAAAATAATTGTCGCATCGTTATGGATACAAACACAAACGCAAGGACCGGCATCCGCAAGGCCATATCTATTTCATAAGTTATTAAATTCATTTCGTACATTTAAATTATGTGGGTATCTAGAATAGAGTGAAATATAAATCGTGTGCACCACTGGCGATATGGTGTTTATGCCTTTGTGTGACTTTCTATCCTCGGGCCAGGTCACTCAGATATTTCGTCACCTGCGAGCATAAACATCTCTATATCGCTCTTGGTACATAAATAACTATTTTTAGTAGCCCTTCTTCGTGCGCTAAAAGAATTTCACTATGAAAAGTACATAGAATGAACATATTTTCACAATGTTTAAGTAGTTAGGCCTCGAGCTTTTTCGACTTTTACGACCCCTACTGACAGCCCGAGACTCGTCCCTCGCAAAAATTCACAGATTTCGCCATTCTTGCAACCATCGGGACATCGGAAATGATGACACCGTATATAAACATAAACTTAGCTACGATCCACTCTCAATTGCAACACCGCTGTATTTCGACCTTAAATGAAAACTGGTAACTTGACCCCTGTAATATATGCAACCATATTACATTTGCATATATCAGCCGTTGCATGTAAGACAGTCTCACTCGACCGCGACACTGCTGTCTTTTGACCTTGAACGAAAACTGGTAACTCAACCCCCTTATACGAACATAAACATTTCCAATGTTAAAATGTTAGGACTTGCGCGAATATCTCACATAGAGTCTCCAGAACTATTAAGTTTTGTAATTTGATGTAAAATAAAAATCATATAATTTCACCACTTTCGTTACTATTTAACTTCATTGTTACTTTGCTTTTGTGCCCTACAACATAAAAGTATTTTTTTCTTTCTGGTCTATGGGCTATATGTGACACTTTCATAACACTAAGACGTGAAAGCCAGTAGTACAAAAATATTATTTTCTAATTTATTACTTCTAGAAAGCTTAGTGAAAGGCGTTTTACGTCTTTTGCATAATTGATTTCTTTTCAAAACTTCTCATCAGAGAACTTTTTTAGAGCTTTATGACATTCTCATGTTAGTTTCAAACTATGTCTAGTATAAATTAAGTCAAAATAGGAAAGTAGTTATTTTTACTTCTCCAATACGCTAGGGATAAAGTTGTGTTAAAATGGTGGTCAGGTATTTTCGAAGTAGCTTATACTAAGTTACTAAGAATGGGAAAAAAAATTATTTTCAAAAATGTTGCAATAAAATTTCACCGCCATATCACGAAAATAGTACTACAAAACTATAAATAAAAAATAAATGTTTTTGGTTTAGTTCTTTCATAAATAAATCGTACATATACTCTTATTTATGAAAGAACTGTTAATAGATCAAGAGCCAGTGACGATTATAGTTATGGAATTTCAGGCAAGCTAAAAATGTTAATCTGCGTTAACAGGAAGTTAACTAAACTTAGAATGGCTGGTCTGGCTGTCGTGCGTGGCCGGGTTTACCTCCCCTGGTTGTCTAAGGGGGTGAAAAAAAACTACTTAAGGTATTTGAAGCAGGCTCACGTTTTAGTATATTAAAGTGATATTCGCCTAATGGGAGGAAAAATATTGGCAGACCAAATGGACTCCGGAAAGGGCCGGCAGGCGACCATAAAGTGGTAACAACATACTTTAGTTCCATTTAAGGTATATTGGGCAAGCTGAAGTTTTTAGGTGATACAAAAGGCATATAAGAGATTATTTACAACGGCAGATCAAAATTCCATCGTTAACATACCGGCAGACCTCGAATTGTACGTAAGCGTTATAAAGTACAGAGTAGCCTGTATAAAGGACAAGGCATTTTGTGTTTGTTATAATTTTGACTTTCTATTTGTATACCATCGGATCAAATAATGATAATTTTTTTAATCACTGTCTTCTTCACTTTCTCGACTATCTTCATCTGATTCTTCATCTGCAGCTATTGTTGCTATCTTCATTTAAAATCACCTGCATGCGGTCAAATTCTATGTAATCATCTACAGGATTAATTAATATTCATTAGTTACTGGTTAAATGTCTATAAACGAATTTATTATAAAAAAAAATTAAAAACAAAATGTTTATACATGACACAAACGAG
The DNA here is from genome assembly GCA_963583905.1 of Stenurella melanura. Lineage (NCBI taxonomy): Eukaryota > Metazoa > Arthropoda > Insecta > Coleoptera > Cerambycidae > Stenurella > Stenurella melanura. The sequence continues at coordinate 47,653,187 of OY757314.1, forward strand.
CTCTTCCCCAATTATCATCTCATATTTACTGATGGATCCAAAAACGAAGAAAATACAGCGTGTGCTTTCTTTTACTTGAATACTAACAGTCAATTTATGTTTGCACTAAATGATAATTTATCTAACTACTCTGCGGAACTCATTGCTGTATGGCAAGCATTACTACAAATTAAAAATCTACAACAACAAAAATTTGTAATTTTTTCTGATAGCAAAAGCTCGTTAGATAAATTAAAAAATATAAAAAGTTTCGATAGTTGCAACTATATAATAGCTAATATAACAAATTTAATAATTGAAATACAAAAACAAAATAAAATTGTACATTTAGCATGGGTCAAGGCTCACTGTGGTATCTTAGGCAATGAAATAGTTGACAACATGGCGAAACAGGCCGTAAATTTGGGGGAGGTGACTGAATACCTTTGCCCATTTGAAGATCTAAATTCTATAACAAAATTTTTTTTTTGCAAGAATGGAACAACTCAAAATTCAGAAATAGGGGCGGGGCGTATTATAAATGTATTGAGCCATTGCCTTCAAATGAGCACTGGTACAAAAACTGCTATTCAAAAAATACAATTACTAAAATATGTAGACTAAGATTTAATCATGCACTGGTACCATCATATCTATTTAGAATTAATAAGAGAGATAATGCGTCATGTGATTGTGGAGAAGTAGGGGATACGGTACATATGATTTTAGGATGCAAATTGAACGAAGATAATAATAATCAATTTTTGGATGTAATTTATAAATCAAATCTTATACCATGTCCGTTTAATTTGATGCAATTGCTAGCAACAAGAAACATTTTTATATATAACCATTTAGTATGCCATATAGAAAAATTGAAATTAAAAATACAATAAATATGGCATATTACTTGTAATTTGTATTTATAAATAATAAGTTTCCTATCGTCTTTCCTTCAATGTTAATCCATGTTATCCGAGGTCTAGTCAGTATGTGTGAAAATCGTCTATACGGACCGATAGACGTACCTGTATCACTGTCAGTTCCCAATTATAATATGAAAAAAAAAAAGATATAAAATTATTAAATAAGTTAAAACAAAAAATTGAAAAAAAAATTGAAAAAAAAGATATATGTTTGCATGTTTGTACTTATTACACACACACACACACACACACATTATAAAATAATTTACCTGGAAGACTCCCATCATCATTGAAGTTGTATGACGCGATGGCATCACCGACCATTGGCGGAAATTGCTCTGCCTCAAACCATACGACATGGTAGCAATTATTAATTTCTGTCCACCCATTGTTGAGTGGCACTAAGTCAGCAGGATTTTTTAAATGTGTGTTTCTCCAAACAGTCGTGATGTATTTGGTTCTCAATAATTGCTGACGATACTCACTTTGACACGGTGGCATTTGCGCTGCATCAGTCCCTTTTATTTTACGTTGAAACGGCTTTTCTGTTTTTTTCACTAAGAACGTTTTAGCAAAAATAGCTATCTTGCCTCAATGATGTTGGTCATGTTTTTAGTTTTATACAGTTCACATAGGAATTCCTCTAATACGCCAAATGTGTCTTTATGCAAAAGCTTATTTCTGAGACATTCAAGTCGCCATGGAAATACATGCTTCTTGATATCTTTTGTATTTTTCGAGTATTTTATATGATTGTACTTTGCCCGTTCGAAAGAAGGCCGGGTTATAATCGCAGTGGGCAGGGCATGGAAACCCGATAGGCTTCTTGACAAGGAATCTCCCAAAATTCTATATAATTTAGAATGTTTCTGTCGCTAAATGATGTATGTTTTCAAGCATTATTATTAACACATCTGCAACAGAATGCCGTTTTAAATAAAAAATTTCTTATATGCCTTTTGTATCACCTAAAAGTTTCAGGTTGCCTAATATACCTTAAATGGAACTAAGATATTTTGTCACCAATTCATGGTCGTCTGCCGGCTCTTTCCGGAGCCCATTTGGTCTGACAATATTTTTCCCCTATTAGGCAAATATCACTTTAATATACTAAAACGTGAGCCTGCTTGAAATACCTTAAGTAGGTAGTCTTTTTTCATCCCTTTAGGCAACCAGGGTAGGCTAACCCGGCCATGCACGACTGCCAGAACGGGCATTCTACGTTTAGTAATCTTTCAATTAATGCAAATTAACATTTTTAGCCTGCTTGAAATTCCTTAACTAAAATCGTCGCTGGCTCTCCGTCTATAAGTTCTATTCACTATTAAGTTTATTTATAAACATTTTTTAAATAAAAAATAATGGCGAGAACTACATTCACTATACAGGGTGTTTCAGTTAAAAGTCCCCAGGCCATTATCTCTAAAATTAATAAAGATATTTTATTTTTGTAAATGGCAGATGATTTATACCAAAGAAAGGTTTAAATAACGGTGATTAGAATTTTTCCTCAACAGCACACAGAGATGGCGCTGCGATGCAAAACTATTTTTTGACGGCTGGAACCTTGAAACATAAGTCATGTGATTAAACAATAATTTGTGAATAATTTTGATGGTATAGAGAATTTATAAAAAATAAGCCGTTTTGGAGTTATATGAGTTTCTTTCATTAATGCCAGTACACGTGAATTTTGATAAATCCCTATAATTTATTTATGATTGATTATAGAATATTGGTTACCAAACACTTTTTTCAAGATGAGGAAAGTGATATAATACACTATCATAAAATTATGTTTACCACTTCCGGCCAAACCGGAACTAACATGATGAACCAATATCCATATGTTCCTGCATATTACATTTTTTTTTTCTAATAACGCTTCTAATAAAACGGCTCCCAAAACTTAAAGTAATTAAGACAACAAAAAAAATACACACTAATTTAGAATGGCAATGAAAAATCTACTTAAGAGATATTAGTAGGCTTTGATTTAATTTTAAGTTTGACAGTTATTAAACATAGTTTGTAGTTGGTGCATTTCAATCATAGTTTCAAACAGAAATAGTGTACTTAGAAACAATTCAAAGCAAATTAATCCAAATAAGGCAATAAAAAAAAATAAATTTAAAAAATGGTTAGATACACCAATGAAGATAAGTTAAATATGATTTTAATATACGGCGAATGCAAAAGAAATTCCCGACAAGCAAAACGATTGTTTCGTTTACGATTTCCAAATAGACCTACATCCGATAAAAAAACATTTATCATGCTGTTTAAAAATTTAAGAAACTGGGGTAGTTTTAAGAAAACTATTCGTAACAGAAATAGGCCAGTTAGAAACGATGAGAATACAGCCTTGGTGTTAAATAGTGTTGTCAACAATCCTCAATGTTCTCTCCGGAAATTGGCTTCGGAAACTAATCTGTCGATATCTTCGTGCCATAGAATATTAAAATCAAATAAATACCATCCATACAAATTAAAATTGATCCATCATTTAAGGCCTGGTGATTATGAACGAAGATTACATTTTCTAGCTGAATTTTCAGTTCTTTCTGAAGAATGCCCAAATTTTTTAAAAAATGTGCTCTGGAGCGATGAAAGCCGTTTTCACAACAACGGAGTTGTGACTAAGCATAACTGCCGATACTGGTCACAAAATAATCCTAGATGGATGAGAATGACCCGAAATCAGGTAACTTTTGGAGTTAACGTGTGGTGTGGAATATTAAATTCATATATTATTGGACCATATCTATTCCATGGGACTTTAAATGGAAGAAAATATGAGATATTTTTGAGAAATGTATTGCCAGGGTTATTAGAGACTATCCCTCATAACCAGGAGAATATTTGGTTTCACCAAGATGGTGCACCACCCCATAACTCAGTACTAGTCAAAGATTGTCTTAATGAAATGTACCCTCAGAGACGGCTTGGTACTAATGGAGTAGTCAGATGGCCAGCACGATCACCTGACTCCATTAGATATTTACCTTTGGGGGTATTTAAAAAGTGTAGTGTACATTGAACCCATTGAGGATATGGCCGATTTGTATAATAAAATATATGCAAGTGTTGCTGCTATAAATAGACATATGTTACAAAAAGTTTGCAATGAAGAGTTACTGAAACGGTAAAATATGTGTATTCATGAAGAAGGGAGAAATTTTGAACATTTAATATAATAAGTACCTACTAATAAGAAAGAAATTAGTTTAATTTCATTTTTAATAATATTTCGATAGTTTTTAAATGTTTGTTTATAAAACTTTTGTTTACGTTCTTTACTGAATTGTTAATATAAATTTAGCCCATTCTAAATTAGTGTGTATTTTCTTTGTTGTCTTACTTACTTTAAGTTTTGGGAGCCGTTTTATTAGAAGCGTTATTAGAAAAAAAAAATGTAATATGTAGGAACATATGGATATTGGTTCATCATGTTAGTTCCGGTTTGTTTCAAGGTTCCAGCCATCAAAAAATAGCTTTGCATCGCAGCGCCATCTCTGTGTGCTGTTGAGGAAAAATTCTAATCACCGTTAGTTAAACCTTTCTTTGGTATCAATCATCTGCCATTTACAAAAATAAAATATCTTTATTAGTTTTAGAGATAATGGCCTGGGGACTTTTAAGTGAAACACCCTGTATATTAATTCACGACAAAATTATTCTAAAAAAGTGATTACTTATATTAGATTAAAGTTTAATGGCTCAGCTGAAAAGAGAAAACGTGAAAATAATTATCTCCCAGAAAATTGTGAAATATCTTGCTTTGATGAACTTAATACATCAGAAAGATATCTTCTAAAAAATAGAAAGTTCAACAGTCGTCACCTTTTTACCCACTTTATCTGATTTGTAAATAAAAAATACGTATTTTAAATAAAAGAGCGATTCATTGGATAAACGTTCAGAAAATTATATTAGACTTATTTATAAAAAAATGTAAGTGGTGAAAGAATAGTTAAAAAACATTTAATATTTTATTTAAATTTCCCAGAACATACATATTTTACAGTCAAAAAATTACTGTCTGATGTTAATAATCTACCAAAATACTTTAATAGTTGAAAAACAGTCAAGATCTTATTTAGGTTTCCCAGAGGACACATATTTTATAGTTAAAATGTTTGTATCTGATGGTATCTATCGATATATTTTAATCTATGCATTCTACGGCTATTATTTGAATTTTGGCAAGGTGCTTTACTAGCAGATTTAAAAATAACTTGAAAGTGTCTACCAGTACTTCCATGGTGACACTGCCCTCGATAGGAACCTATATCGTAACCTATGTTATATTGTAGAAGGCGCTAACAGTAGTTGATCGAGTAGATATTAGCTCTACATCTTAGTTAATTGAGGAGCTATTTGAAAAAAAGTGTGCGGAGACGACGTTTTTTCAAAGAGGTAATTCTAGTCAATTTTAAAGCTAGGAAAATTAAACTAAATGGCAGTATTATGGAACATTTTACAGCTTATTTTACAAAAGGTTCCTATGGGCCAAGCCCAAATAAAAACACTAAAAAAATGCAAAGTAAAATGTTGTCAATCGATTCCTATCAGATCTAATTGAATTACCAATTTGAAAAAAATATATACTTAATAATTGTCCGTGTCTGTGTCCTAACAACATACCATGCCAAGTTTCATTAAAATCCAAGAGGTGCAATATGTCGAATCAAAATTTAAAGTGCACCACCTTAGGACAACTATGTTGACACTTTTAATTTGCATTACATTTCAATGATTTTTGGAAAAGTTACGTTTTAACAACTCATAAAAAGTATATCAACGGTTGGTGGTATCAACTAGCCTATTACAATATTTTCTTGATCTACTTTGAGCGGAGAACAGTTTACATAGGCTATGGGAATTCCCAAGTAAGTGGTCGACACAAGCCAGTTAGTACATAAAATAAAAATGAACGGTTTAAATTGGCTTTTATTTGGCATGTGGCTCTTTTATAATTATATTGCAGCATATTTTATTTAGAGTAATGAAAGCCCATTGTAGACGTAAATCCTCTTAAAATGTCAAAGTGTTATAAGAAATTTTTGGTAAATTACCTACTACTTGCTTGTGCTCAATATCAGGCGAACTGTTCTTGCCGTTCTGAACTTTCATTACTCTAAATAAAATAGGCTGCAATATAAATTAAATAATTTCAATGTAATTATAAAAGAGCCAAATGCCAAATAAAAGCCAATTTAACCTTTCAGTGGTCGCGCGATTTTTTTTTACTTTAGTGGTCGCACACGGTCTCAGACAGCGGTTTAAAAAAATACGTTAAAAAGTAAAAATTCAGAAATAATTTTGAAGGTACCTCGAAACTATATCTATGTAATTAATAAATGTTAAGAATTTTCGAAATATTTATTTAAGTAAACCTTAATTTTTCAATGTACAAAAAAAATTAACGAAATACTGGCTCACCCTATATATACTTGAATAACAGAAATAAAAATTCTCATATAACCTTTGTTAAAGTAAACTTGTCTTCTAGAAACATAAGGGAATCTATTTTTGTACATAAAAGTCTTTGGGTTCCTTCCAAAAAAAAGCATGCAGGTTATAAAAATCATGAAAATATTTATAATTTTCTTTCCTTGTTCTTACATTTTTGGGTGGACAATGTTTGCTCCATTTCGTTTCTTATCTCTTCCCATAAAATATGGTGTACTTGCATTCATTTCCCCACCTTCATTTTCATCAAATTCCTGTTCTGTATCGCTATCTTCTGATCTTTCATAAATGTTGTCTTCCTACCCGTTTCTTCTTCGTCATCATTCTTCTCCACTGAGTACTTCTTCGAACAGCCTCAATATCCTTTCTTGCTCTTTGTTAGAGTCAATATTTATATAAAGTTAGGGAAATAGAAGGTAAATACTTACCGAAATATATATTTTTCAATGAATAACCCAAAACAAATGACAGAAATTTTATCTCACTAGTGGTCGCACCCGATCTGAGACACCGTGTGTGCGATTACAGCAGTTATATGGACACATGGCATAATAATAACTACAGCAATGTATAGACGAGAAACTTTATGAAAGGTACACCAACGGAAACGGATGGGTTTATTCGATTATCTGAAATATCACAAATTAACAGTTGCGCCGGTCTCCTACACCGTGCGCGACCACTGAAAGGTTAAACCGTTAATTTTTATTTTATGTACCAATTGGCTTGAGTCGGTCATAAAGGAATTCCACTTACTTGGAAATTCCCGTACCCTGCGTAAACTATGCTCCGCTCATAACGAAAACAGCTGCATTCTTAACTGAGACCGACTATAGTAAAAAAACATTGTAAGAGGCTAGTTGACACCACCAATGCCACCAACCGATGATATACTTTTTTCTATGAGCTGTCAAAACGCAACTTTTCGAAAGATTATTGAAATGTAATGCAAATTAAAAGTGTCAACATAGTGGTCGTTCTTTCGGCATGTTGCATCTCTTGGACTTTAATGAAACTTGGCATGCTGTTAGGTAAGACATGGACAATTATTATATTTTTCAAAGTGGTAATTCAATTAGATCTGATAGAAATCGATTGACAACATTTTTATTTGTATTTTTTAAGTATTTTTATTTAGACTTGGCCTATAGGAAATTAAAATAAATTATTATATTATAAATAAAATAAACTGTAAAGTGTACTATAACACTGCCATTTTGTTTTATTTTCCTAGCTTTAAAATTAACGAAGATATATCGCTTTGAAAAAAAGCCGTCTCCGGACACTGTATTTTAAATAGTTCCTCAACTAACTAAGACATAAAGCTAAGATCTACTCGATCAGCTAGAGGTGTTTCAAAATCTCATGAGCTGTGACCTTCATATGCGCAGAGACATAATCTCTCTCGTGAACTCAGTAACGCTTCTTAAAATTATTAAATTTGTTGTTAATTCATCCCGAACTCTTGTTTATGTACCTATACAGCAAGGTAGCCGTCGGTGTTTTCAAAATACACTTATAACTCAGAACAAACTTTGCCTTTTGCGCATCTCGCGGTTCATGAGATTCTGAAACACCTCTACTATTAGCGCCCTCCGCAATATAATATAGGCTATCATATAGGTTCCTGCCGGGGGCAGTTTCACCACGGAAGTACGGCTAGACCCTTTAGATTATGTTATTTATATTGTTTGTGGATCTTCCCTAATTGTTAATAAAGTTTCAAATCCTTTAATAAAGGCTAGCGAGCATAATTTTCCAAGTTTGTTTTAAAGTGAGAACACTCTATATAAATTTCATCAAATAGTGCATTCTTTATCAAGAGATAAAAAAACTTATTCTTTCTGAGACGTAATTTGAAGCCTGAGGGTTAGGAGGCGATGAGTATATATTATTTTTTCCACAACCATATAATTTCAATAACGAACAAATTCAAAATACTATTTCACATTATAAGTGTCACAGCACATATTGTTCCACTGATTCTAAATATGAAACTTGAATATTTTTAGTAGCTGTACTTTCCTCGACTGCTGGTTTTGTTTTGGCAAGATTAAATTGATGTAGAACTAGGTTCTTTCAATCTACAGTAAAGTCCATAAGTAACGGATAAACTCATTATCTACGTAATTTACTATTTATGAGTAAAACACGTCTATTTTTAATTCTAAAATTACATTTTTTGAGCATAATTATATACTTCCCCCTTCAACCCCCTTGGAGTGACAGCTACCCCCTTAAAAAAAATAGTGGCACGAGGGTGCGTGTGATAGCTCATTTCAAAGGGTTTTTAATTCTCTGTCCAGCAATATAGGGTTTTTTGAATTTTGTACCTGTATTCTTCGTCAAGAAAATTACATTTGAAAATTTTAAAATGTGCTTGAGATATACCGTAAACTATTTATGCCTATGTACCAAATATTTGTCAAATCCGACTTTTCTAATTAATTTTGTGTCATGTAGTAAGATTCAATTTAAATATGTCGTTTTTTCTGATACGCTGGTGGCAAAATATCCAACAAATAGAAAGAAGTGAAAAAGGTTTTTTTTTACATATCAGAAAAAATTATATTATAATTTCTCTATTTGCTACATCTATGCAAACTTATGATTCTAGTTATTTATCGCTGATTGTCAAGTTTATCATTATTTTAACAATGACTCTTTCGGTTAACCAAAGAATTGAAATTTTGATATTATTAGGATGTGGTGATAAAACAAGAACGCAGAAGCATGTATGAGATATCTTCAATACTAAAGATCCTGGCCGTCGCATTTCTAAGTCTACGGTTAGTAGAGTAGAAAATAAATTTAGTGAATTTTTATGTGCCACAGATATATATCTGGTAAGATACTCATTTTAGACGATAAAGAAAAATTGGATATATTGTTAGATATCAAAGGTGGGTACGAATACCTGATGAAAGTATTTGAATAACGGATAAGGATACTATATATATATCGTATGGATAACAGATACTAAAATACAAATACCTTATTAATAAATGCATTCCAAAATACATATATTTCAACGCATTTTCAGGATAACGGATACAGTACAGATACTTTTATCTGCATCTTAGAGGTAAAGAAGTGTATTAGTGGCGTGTGTGAGTCAGAAAAAATGCGAAAATGGTAAATATTTTGAGTCGGAATGAAATTACCCCCCCCCCCCCGTTTTCGAGGATGCTGAACACGATGGCGGTGTCAGAATTTCTCTTTGGGGTTGCACAACCCTTCAAACAGGCCAAAAACCACCCCCTAGAGGGGTTAGACGCGATTTAATAGGTTTCCCTTCAGAAAATAGTACTTTCCTCCCTTTTTCAAGGATGCTGAGCACGGTGGTGGTGTTCGTAAGAATCTTAAATTTCGTAATGCTAAAGGATCATATAGTTGGTAATAATACGACCATTTACCACTATGAAATTTAAGGTTCTTGGAATGGTCAACTTCATTTATTACTAATCTGGAGATAAACTCCTTTAACTCTAAGGTACAGATATAACGAAGAATAATGTAAAAATACATTAATTAGGAAAAACCGTTTACTGTTATTTGCAAGACATATACAGTTTTTGAGTAAAATTATTATTATTGCTTGTTGGAGTTTGCCTCCGACAATACCATAACCTCAAAATTTTCATCGGCAAGGGCGTTGCGTCGGGGTGCATCAATCTTGAAGGCAAAAGAAAACAACCTTTTAACAAGTGTTGTACTTGACAGATAGTTTCTTTAACAGTGAGAAATCATTAAGCATGTGGATATTTGTTTGTTTATCTTTAAATGCGTAAAAAATATCGAAAAAGCAATAACGAAAAATAGTTAGACGTGTAGAAAATGGGTTGTCATTTGCCAATTGCCTGTGAATACCCTAAACAGTCTAAATCTAAAACACGCAATGCACAAGAATGAACTGCAAGTAGTCTTCTTAACGTCTGGTCTTAATACGTCACGAACGAAGCGCCTAATGTAACGTTAGAGCGGGATAGAAGTATCCGAGAAAACAAGAAAGTATCCAAATACGGATACTTTCCAGATTACCTTTCGGATACCTACGGATAACACATACATTTTTCTTTAAGTATCCGAATATAGGCTTCGGATACACCAAAAGTATTTCAATACTCTAGCCGAATACAACAATATACGGATATTACCCAGCTTTGTTAGATATTCAAAATAATCCACATAAACGTACAAGACAAGTTGCCCTCGATGATGATTTTAGTAAAACGTCCATATTGAGTCTTATAAAAATACCGCCCATATAAAGTTCGCTTGGTTCAAGAACATAACGACGATGACCCTGATCGCCGATTGGAATTTTTCGAAATCATGGCAAACAGATGCCAAAATAATCCGTTATTTAAAAAATATTCTTTCTTCTGATGAGGTAACTTTCGTTTTAAATGGAACAGTAAACAAACAGAACTATAGATACTGGAGTACAGAAAATCTACGTTGGATGATGGCCAATACTCAATATTCCGAGAAGGTGAACATTTGGCCTAGAATTTTAAATTCTCAAATTATCGGACCATATTTCTTTGACAGCACGTTAACAGGCGCGCGTTACTTGGATTTATTGTAAGATTTCTTAGTTCCAGAGTTAAGATTACTTTTCTAATTGATTTTATCCTAGATGATGACAACGCTAATGAAATAGATAGAAATATTTGGCATTAGCAGGACGGGCCACATTTTGTATTGGATGTAGGAGCCTATTTCAATCAAGTTATTTCCAATAGGTGAATTCGTAGACGACGTGAAATTGAGTGGCTCGCCCGTTCTCCAGATTTGACCTCGATTGACTATTTCTTATGGGGTTTCTTAAAATCGAAAGTCTACTTCAACAGTCCAAGTAACGTCGATGATTTAAAAGACAGAATAAGGCAAGAATTAATGTAATCACCCCGGACACGACACAAAACATTTCAGAAAAATTTCAGCAACGCCTCCATTATTGTCAAGAAGCAACGGGCACTTAGTTTGGACATTTGATTTAAACTGTTTTATGTTCTTTTATTTACTTAGTAACATTAAAAATGTAATATTTTTCAATAAAAATTAGACAAATTCAATACATTTTATATTGCTGGATAGAGAATTAAAAACCTTTTGTAGCTATCACACCCACCCTCGTTCCATTTAACAATTTTAAAGGGGTAGCTGTCACTCCAAGGGAGTTGAAGGGAGAGGCGTAAAATTTTGCTCAAGAAATGTCATTTTGGAATTAAAAATTGACCTGTTTCAGGATTTTACTTATGAATTGAAATTACGTAGATTAATGAACTTAATTATTATTAAACTTATGGACCTACTGTATATAATCATCCGTGTGTAAAAAGCAATAGCATGTTTACATGCATTATCCAAGTGTACAAGTAAATCAGCTATTATTTTTATGACATTTTTTAGTTTCTTTGAAAATAAATTTATTATAACTAGCAGTCACGAAACTCTAAAGAAAAGACTTCATCACGTATCTCATCTTTCTTCTATAGTATTGCTATTCTCAATTGGGACATTCAGTCTAAAGTGTTGCCACCAGGATAAATCATAACAAAGCCTACCTGTGACAGAATAACACAGAAACCCTGCTTGAATATTACAAACGATATCCGTAAACGAATAGTCAATCAGATATGTTATGTGTTTACCTCAAACGAAAGTAGAGGATTGTTTACCTGGCTCACCATTACAAGTCCGCTACCTGCTGTTAACTTAATTGTATGATTATCATGTAACATGGCCGTAAGTTAAATTATATTTATTTTTTTATTGAATCATCTATGGAGATGTTCATTAAACATTAATTACTACAAATAAATAATTTAAATCATACCTATCAATTAATATAAAGTAGTAAAACGATATTCAATTATTCCAATAATTAAAAAATAATTCTAAAAATTGCGGTTCGACTCTCATGACATTGCTGGTATTATGAATTATTCCTTTGTCGGTATTTTTCTTCGATTTTACAATTTATATTAGATAAGAAATTCTATGGTCACATAGGTATTCTTAGTTTTCCACAAACACTGTTATTAAGTAAGTAATATTATTAAATAAGTAATTATTACCGAAAATAAATTCATGTATCTAGTGTCGAAAAGAAATCGTACTGTACTGAAGTATAGAGAAATGTGCAATTAATTGAAAATAAGTGATAATATTTATTTTAGTCTGGAAGACCTCGGTCGTTAGCCAATTGAAATGTCCAATAAAGCTTTATACTAATACTATTATTAAACATATATTTCTAATATTCTGTTACAATAGAAAACTGAATATTGTGTCCTGAATATCGTATATAAATCATGTAGCCCATAAAAATAAATAAAATGGAAAATATTCAAGTGATCTGAACAGTAAACATAAAATTCAATTAAACTTATTCGACATATTTTATACATCATCGAAGAATGGTCTTTATCAACTAAGCCGATCGAGTTTGTTTGTCAGATTTGCTTCATTTCGTTATTGAAATTGTGTATTCAGCCAATCGAATCAGTTCGTTTTATTTCTCCAATATTTGTGTATTCCTTTAGTTAGAGTAAATGAATTTCCTCCGCGAATTTAATAAATACATTCGCAGTTATTGTGAATACAGCTTTTATTATTCCAGTTTGTTATTGTTACAGTCTCTAGGTTTAATCATCATCTAGAAAAGAACAAATGAAAAATAATTTAGTAATATTAGTTGACTACAATATCGGCTGAGTCACGAATTGCGCTCGCCCCGATATTTCCTAAAATATTTGGAATAGAAAATTGAAATTTGGAGGCCCTATTACACGACTAAAATTCCATCTTTTCAATAAAAATCAAGTTTGGTGCACATCCGGTTTGACCGGAAATGCCCACAACTTTCGATTTTTAAATGGAACACCCTATATATTTTTACATTTTTGGAATTTAGAGGAAATTTTGAATACAATACATCCATTTTGGTCACCTTTTGATAAACATTAAAAATTTAATTAAAAAATCTATTTCTAAATCCAGAGTGCTGTGGTGCCCAAAATATATTTTAGTTTGTGTGCTACGTTACTATAAAAATAAAAAGAGCAATATGATTGCATTACTTAATTCTCTAGAGGCGTTTAAAATTTTTAAATGTGATTTTTACCCACTAACTCGGTTTTTTAAATGGGAATTTAATCGTTCACCAACATTTTTAAATACCTCATTTTCATACGAATCTAATGATACCAAAATTTTGAAAATCCGCTCAGAAATATTTGAGATTTCAGCCAAAATACAATACAACCAAGCTTTTAGAAACATGCGGCAAATAGATAATAGATTAGTGGGCTTTGGAAACTAAAATGGCACATTTCTGTGTAAATCTGGTAACCTAATAACATTGGAAAAATCATAGTAGCCATTGAATGTAATAAAATAATATCAGCTGTCAGACAGATACAAAATAAAGCGTTGCGGAAATATCTTTGAGTAAAAATTAAAGTAAATAGGCAGAAGGTCCTCGGTCAATAGCCTGTTGAATCATTTTTGGTTCAATAAATTCATTTATTATTATTATTATTATTAAAGTAAATGAATAATTTTAGTAGAAATGAAAAGGTCGATATGTTACTGATATATGGAGAGCGTCTCAAAAATTCAACTGCAGCTGCAGAACTGTATCAGCAACGATATCCCAACAGACGTCATCCAAGCAGACACTTGTTTGCCAGAGTGGAACAAGAATTAAGAAACGAACCCAATCAACAAGATGACCATCAAACATTTATTGTAAGTGAGGACAAAGAAATTGATGTATTAGGATTTGTGATGGTACACCCAACAACATCAACGAGGGAAATGTCAATGGAATGCGACATTAGTCAGCCTTCGGTTTGCAGAATTTTAAAGAAACATAGGTTTCGGTCTTATATATACCAAATACACCAACATTTTTATGGAGATGATAACGACAGGAGGCTAGTATATTGCAACTGGTTCTTAAATGCAGTACAACAAAACTCAGGTTTTCCTTTTCATATTTTATATTCAGATAAAAGTAGATTTACGAACCAAGGTAAGTTCAACAGAAATAATACTAGGTACTGGGCTCAAGAAATTCCGAGGTTGGTAGGGCGGGGGAATATTCAGGAAAGATTTGGGTTCAACTGTTGGCTTGGAGTACTTGGAGATCAAATAATTGGGCCCATATTGTTTGATGGAACACTTACTGGCGAACGATATTTATTCTTTTTACAAAACCAGACAGCAGAATTTCTTGACTTACTTCCTCTTGCCTATTTATAAAATCTGTTTTTCCAACAAGATGGTGCTCCCCCACATAATTCCAGAAAAGTGATGGAATATTTAAACAACTTGCATGGTGAACGTCTTATCGCAAATCAAGGTCATATCAGGTGGCCTCCTAGGTCATTATATTAATTATTTTAAAGATACCTACTGTTACCTAGTTTAAGTTTAATTGTTCAAACGAAATTGATTTTTATTTATTTATAGGCCCGATATTTATGTCCATTTAAATAAAAACTGAAAGCTGAAGACCGAACTGATGTCGCATTCTATTTTGCAAATGTCCTTGTGGATGTAATTGTGTTTACCTCCACATACCTATGCTAAACTTAATTGTAACGTTCTTTGCGCCCACAATTATTAAATGTTTGATAGCTCAAGATTGCCTATAACTACACGAGTCAGTCTGACAGCTGATATTGTTTTATTACATTCAATGGCTACCAAGATTTTTCCAATGTTATTAGGTTACCATATTTACACAGAAATGTGCCATTTTAGTTTCCAAAGCCCATTAATCTATTATCTATTAGCCGCATGTTTCTAAAAGCTTGGTTGCATTGTATTTTGGCTGAAATCTCAAATATTTCTGAGCGGATTTTCAAAATGTTGGTATCATTAGATTCGTATGAAAATGAGGTATTTAAAAATGTTGGTGAACGATTAAATTCCCATTTAAAAAAACCTAGTTAGTGGGTAAAAATCACATTTAAAAATTTTAAACGCCTCAAGAGAATTAACTAATGCAATCATATTGCTCTTTTTATTTTTATAGTAACGTAGCACACAAACTAAAATATATTTTGGGCACCACAGCACTCTGGATTCAGAAATAGATTTTTTAATAAAATTTTTAATGTTTATCAAAAAGTGACCAAAATGGATGTACTGTATTCAAAATTTCCTCTAGATTCCAAAAATGTGAAAATATATAGGGTGTTTCATTTAAAAATCGAAAGTTGTGGGCATTTCCGGTCAAACGGGATGTGCACCAAACTTGATTTTTTATTGAAAAGATGGCATTTTAGTCGTGTAATAAGGTCTCCAAATTTCAATTTTCTATTCCAAATATATTAGGAAATATCGGGGCGAGCGCAATTCGTGACTCACCCGGTATATTGGAAATTCTTTTATGGCTAGAACAAAAAAACGATGAGATATGCATAGTTTTTAACCTCAAAATTATGATTCCATGCCTTCTGGGGTATCTGAGGTATCACCAATATATATCAGAGTTTTGGACTTCCAAAGCCTTTTGAGTTTTTTTTAAACAATTTTGTTTATTGCTTAGTGTTTCTTAGGTAAAAAAGATGAATATCTTCTAGAGGTCCGATCGGAACAAACAAAAATCAAACAACAACAAAATATTCGCAATTAAAATTCCAGCAAATCTGCGTTGGCTTTGGGTCATTTGGGTGTGTATATGACATACGAAATTGAAGAAACTAGCTAAAATAAGTTTATTTTTTCATTTTAATGCCCACTTAGTGATTCTGAGCATGATTTAGTGGCACTAGTGGAAACCTGGCTCTCAGGCGATGCATGTGCTCAGTTCTGAATACTTTCCAGGAATCTATACAGTAGTGCGTTGTGATCGTAATTTTCAGCAAACTAAACTCTCTACTAGTGGAGGCGCACTGATAGCCATAAAAAGTGAGTTCTTTCTGGAAACTATTGAATTATCCCATATTAAAAATATTATTCCTTGCGTAGATATTGTCGGTTGCAAATGTATCAATAGTTGTTTTACCCTGTCTGTATATGCTGTATCCATCCCGCCACATATTTCTCTTGCTCGAATTATTCCTTGACATATTTGAGCAAACGATAAGTACCAATAATAAAACACTAATTTTAGGAGACTTCAATGTACCAACCTATAATAATAACATAAGTGAGAGAAAAAGTCAAATGATGCTATCCTTTGTAGAATTTATTAACATGTCACAAATAAACGCAATATTGTAAACATAAGTGAGCGACTATTAGACTTAGTGATTTCTGATTTGGTAAAATGTAACGTGTCACACGATGATATTCTCCTTATAAGAGAAGACGCTTTTCACCCAGCTTTAAAAATTTCCTTCGTACCAAAAATTATTAATGAGATTAAATTTCCTATTAACGCACACAATAAAAGTTATAATTTCAAGAAAGCCAATTACCTTGCATTATATAATTCACTACTCAATGCTGATTGGAAGTTTCTAAATAACTTTACTGATATTAATGTAGCTTGTGAACATTTATGTCAAAAGTTTTATTCAATATTGTACATGCGCGTTCCCGTTTTCACGACCAAGAAACGCGAATATCCTGTATGGTATACATCTGATATAATAAAAAATATACAACTGAAAAAGAAATATTGCAAAAAGTACAATAAATTTCATAGAGATAATGATTCGGAAGATTTTAAGCGCATTAGAGCAATGGTCAAAACTAAAATTTCAGAAGCATATAAATTATATATATCTAAAGTAGATGTTAACGTAACAGCTGATCCCAAACAATTTTGGTCCTATATACATTATAAGAAAGGTCAAACAAGGATATTGGGGAAAATGCATTGTGACGGCATAATTTACGACACCTCAAAATATTGTTTGTGGGTATAGTAGTGATTTTAATAAGGTGTACTTAAAACCCTCAATCGAATTATTACCTCCAAGTAATATATGTAATTATCCGTGCATTAACCTTATACGTTTGTCAGAATCTGATATAACGGAAGCTATTAAAAAATTAAAAAATGAAATGACGTCGGGTAATGACCAGATTCTTAGCTTCCTGATAAAGGACTGCTCTAACGTGCTTATTACTCCACTGTTAATCAATCTATCGCTAAAGACATCAACATTTAATGAATGCTGGAAACTGGCAAGAGTGTGTCCGATACATAAAAATTGTGACATAAGTGATATGCTTAACTACAGAGGTATTTTATTCAATTTTGGAAAGGGTTTCGAGGTGTCGGTGTATAATGTAATATATCTTCAGTAAAAAATCTAATTTCTATATCTCAACATGAATTTATGGAAGCGACCTACAATATCTTTACCACTTTATTTCCAATATACTAGACAAGCAGGTAGACGTAGTGTACACTGACTTCTCGAAGGATTTTGACCGCATCGACCACATACTTACAGACCGGTTACAGTATGTTCAGTACAATGGTTTTAAATCAAATACACATGTCTCAACGTCTGGCGTACCTCAAGGTTCAAATTTGGGCCCGCTCTTATTTTAGGTATTTATTGTGCTACATTACAAGAACAGTTAAATGGCATTAAGAATTGGTTCCTAGTGAATAAATTATCGATGAACGTATCTAAATGTAAAGTTACGACTTATTCATGAAAGGTAAATCCGGCCGAATATTCACATAGTTTCAACATCTATTTAACACGTTGTGAGAGTATTAAAGATTTAGGTATACTGTTCGACTCCAGGTTGCAGTTCACAGGACACATTAATTCGATTACTAAGTCTGCCATAAAACACTCGGTTTTATTATAAGAAATTCAAAAAATGTTACTACTACAGAAGCGCTAAGAACATTATATTTGTGTTTTGTTCGTTCGAAATTGGAGTATCGCTCAGCAATATGGAATCCTATTTATGAGAAATATTCACAATCATTATAATCTGTTCAACGGAAAGTTGATAAATATTTATCTTTTAAAATAGATTACCAATACCAATATCCAAATTACTTAATGTTAACATAGTTTAACTTGATTTCATTAGAAAACAAAATCAAATTTAATGTTTATTTACAAGCTGACCAATTATACAAATAGACTTTCCAGAACTCCTATCTCAAATTAAGTTCAGGATTCCGCGAGTAGGCTCGCGTCAAACCTTTACTTTTACACTAAAATCTAAAAGAACAAATATCCTTGCTAAATCACCCATTTATTCCATGATGGGAATATATAACTCTATTGATGACCATTGTGACATGTTTAGTCTTTATTTAAATAATTACTCCAAGACCATAAAACTATATTTTCGAAATAGATTGTAACCTACATTTAATTACATAACCATAAGCTACCCTAAACGAAATAAGTATTTTCCATTTTTATGTTTTCTATACTATACTTATATATTTTATACTTTTTTATTTGAAACTGTTTTTTTATATTATTTTTTATACTCTTCTTTATACTTTTATTTTCGATATTTTATATTTCATGCTGTATGCTTTGCATTTAGGTAATTTAGTTCAATTTTGTAAAATTGTCCTGTAACTGGAGGATTCTGTTGGGCAATAAATTCTTTATTATTATTGTTATCATTATTGTACTCTTCACAAATACAAAACAAAGAGTATATTGCATTCAATCGGCTCATTTCTAAAATCGGTAATATTGCTCTTAGAGTAAAAATTTTCATGTTGATGATCGAATTCTAAAGAACTTCCAGAATGTCTGTCCGTCCGTCATGTTTCTTGTAAGCACGATAACTTAAGAACGAAAAGTCCGATTATATTGAAATTTGGACAGTAAGTTAGTGTTAGCTAGGTGACGAACCATATTGTTTTTGAACAAAATTCATCGATAAATAAAACAGTTATACATTTTTTTAATAAATAAGATAATAATTTTACATATTTTTTTGTTTTGTAATTAAAACTAAAAATGTCTAAAACTAACATTAATTACAAAAAAAACTGAGAGAAGAGTATCCTATAGAATGTGCAACAATTATATAAAAAGTGCAGTAAATCGACGAAGAGTATAACGGTTGGCTTGTTATTATTATTAAGAGTTCAGATCGGCTTCAAACTTTCAGAAAATATACCTCTTATTGAAAGCAAAACACCCTAAAATTTTGGTGCCCAAATATTGAACCCTGTGGACACAATGAATTTATTATCTAACATTTGAATTGACCGCCATTTTATGCCATTAAGTCCAAAATGGATTTTTTTTTTCAATAGATAGATCGATAGATCTCGATGCCAACTTTTAGTTGACATTAAAAAGTTTTTTTAAGTCATTTGGATTACTTTTTTGCAATTATTTATAAACCAAATGAATTCTTTCAGCAATTTAGAAAATATTTTTGAAGTATTTTTATCAAAAAAGAAAGAGAATTGCGAGAACCTAGAAGTTAATTTTCGTCTAACCACTTGTTTTTATTTGGTTTTGTAATGAAGCATTTTTTGGCATGGAAACTGCACCCCAAATCGCCGTTCATTTTTATATTTAGGATAGAGAATATTAAGATTTTATTATATAGGTACAAAACGTAAATAGTTTCTTTTCCTTTAATTATTTAAGTAGAAGTGCAATCCGCTAGGTAGAGCTAGTTCTACACCACCGACCAGTTGACACCTAGATAACGATCACTTGGCCAAGCCAGCGAAATATTCACCCATTCAGTTGAATACAGATCGTGCACCGAGCTAGTGGTGCCTGCTCACTATTGCTATCCGTATTGCTGCAGTCAATACTACCGCCCGTTTCTTACCGCTTTCCATCGTAGCTTTGTATTAAGCTTTAAGCTCTTGGTTGTTTGTTTAGTATCGTAAATGGTAGGTTTTGAAATATAAACAATTTTGTATAGAACCTGAATCATGCTTTTTAGTGTTGTGTATATGAATTCTAACTATCCCTAGACCCTCTGGTCATATCGTTTCTTCACTATAGCTATCCCAACCCTGCTGCAACAAGCTGTGTTAAGAGGCTAGTGTGGGACCTTTGCACCACGTAAAAAATTGTAAAGGTGGCGCCCGAGCTTACCGTCAACCGGACTCAGTTAGTGTGATGGCACATAATTATGTAACCCCTATATACTACTGTTATGGCACACGGGTTGCCTGCCAAGCATACTGAAACCTGACCCTTAATCTATATGTCTATAAGGCGACATTTTCGAGGATAGAAACGCAGCATAGAATTTTATTTTATTTCTCCTGTATAAGAAATATTCAAGAGCTTTCAGTTAACATTTATCGCATGGACAAGGTATCGGTAAATATACACAAGTATAAAGTATTACAAAAACTGTAAACAAAACTAAAATAAAGTTATTGTAACTCATACATGCGCCCAAGACGCATATTATCAGCTAAAGAACTGGTTTCTCACTATTGCCAAGAGTCTACAATATGGGGGAGTAAAGGAGTTCGCCCCTTCATTTATACGCCACTAGTCAAACATTTGTTCTCTTGGTTTTCTTTTATTTTCTTCTCATTTTTAGTGTGTTTTTTAGTTGCAGTTGGTTTTTAGAAGCCTGTTATAATAATAATATTAATAATTATTATTATTATTAATATTAATTCATCTGTAGCTGTACATATACAGATATGAGACATCAAAGATACATATAAATATAAATATAAAAGTCGCATAATACATAAAAAATAAAAACGTAGAAATGCAAAATAACAATTTTAAAATAATTTAATGTTTTTATATTATTTATTTATTTCTTATGATACAGACAAATTTTTGCTTGATGTTCGACTTTCTTAGCCCATAATTATTATTACTAGTTCTATTAAATTGTAGATAATACCGATACTTTCTCGAACAATTAGCCCTTATTCTTCATTGGAATTATTAAACTAATAGTTATTAAGCTATGAAGTTTTCTGTCAAAGTATCTATTTAGCAACACGTTACATTGTATTTTCAAATACTCCATTTAATTTTAATTCATTTACTATACATACATTTATATACATTTTAAATGTATACATTCATACGCTTTACTGACTGGCAAAGTACCAACACCAAGGTAGCCGACTGATTTGATGACGTTTATTATGCTTCAAATTAACTGCTAACGAAGTTTAATCCATTTACAAATAATTCAAAGGGCCGGTTCAAAATTACATGATCATACGCTTGACTGAAGGGTGGGCGCACCACGACCAAGGTAACTGACTGATTTAGTTACGTTTACTATACCTTAAATTAACTGATCAAGTTTCATTCTTTTAAAAATAGTATAAACAACATTTGTTATTTACACACCCACGCCTTCTTCGCTTCTCAACGGACCGCTACCAGCTTGACTGACTGAAGGGAGATATTCAATGGATAATCGACAACCTATTGAAGCACATTCGGTCAATTTACAATTAGTACACATTCTGTGACGCTATCTCTCGGACTAGTAGGTAATCTACTAACCAATAAACCGGACCATTTTAGAAAGACCCTTTGTCGCTATTCATACTATGTTTACATTTTGCAATTTTTAAGCATTCAAAAGCGTTCAGTAGTGTGACATTTGTTACATTTCTAATATTTTAATTAACTTCAATCAAATAGTCGAAGAAATAAAGCATTTAACCCCAACGTGAGACTCAGCTCCACTTGATTTTTATATGAAATGGTGCAAAATGTTCCTAAATGTGTATGGAAGAAAGTCAGGGTCATGAGAACGTGAATCTTATCATTGAACGTCCTGTGTAATATACTTCAAATTGCAGTTCTTACAACTAATTTCGCAAATTCTGAATCTTGCAGTTTATTCAATTTTATACTTGGGGCCTAAAAATTGTTGAAATTCGTTTTCGGACATATGAATTATCGTACCTAAATTAGACGTTGGGTAAACCGAGGTCTATATAAAAACAATTAATTTCGTTCGGTTTTCATGTCATTATCATAAATTGCATCTGATTTTCTTTATTATCAGAAATATTTATATATTTTCTGGTATACTCTGTTTATTTAAAGTACATAAAAATGCACGATTTGTGGTGAAAATGGCTTAAAACGATGTGCTTAGTGCCCTTAGTTTCAATCGATATGCTTTAAGCGGAAACATTTGTTGGTGGAAAAAAATTAAATATTGAATTTCATGATTGCCGTTAATTTATCTGGCTAATAAATATACTGAAAAGCACACCACGATCGACTATTAAAATTGATGATCCTTAATTAAATTAATTGATATTCACTTCATTTCGATCACTATACTTAATGTATTTTCATTAATAATGTAAACCTTCGCTCGTTGTAAAATACATACATACAGCTTGGTTCTACAGAATACGGATGAAAAATTGAGAGTTTTCGGAAAATGTTCGTTTCACCTCTCCTCTGTGTATTGGTTTACATTGAGTATTAATGTTTAAAAGTGAATTATTTGTTTGCTTATACTTGTAATGAAACATATTTTTTATAGGATTTTGCAAACAGCAGAAAAAAACTATCTATGAGAACTAAAATAAAAACTGAGTATTAATATCAGCACCTAAACTTATTTTACAAAAAAGCATTTCCCTCAAAATGAAAATGAATCAATGTAAATAGTTTATTAAGGAAATTCAAATAATGATTCGGTGTTATTACCATTTATGTGCGATAAAAGCACAAAAGCACAAACACGCAACCGTTTGCATTGTTATTATTTAAACTAGTGGATAGATATGGTTACGAAAATTTCATGATTTCGCTTATCAACAAATATATCTAATGATGCCCTCGTTCATTATTACGAGTGGATTTTTATTTATACAGTACATGAATACGCGTGTATTATTCACTACAAAAAATTACATGGAACTTTATTTCGCACTATGACCCAGGACAACAAGCTTTTAATGTACGAAAAATATAATGTGACCTCATTTCTGCTGAACATAATGAAGATAATCCTAGATCAACACTTAAGATGCGAAATTTTGTCGAAAGCACCGCTTCATAAAAACCAACTTATGAGATCGGCAAATTCAGAGCAATTTTCCCTTATAAATAGTAACAAAAAGATGTTTATGTATTCGTAGATATAGATATTTTTAATGTTATATCTCCTGTCAGTCAATAAAGGGGTAGCAGGAAGAGAATAAATGGAGCTCTTAACGATAATATGAATTTATTGCATGCTAAATAGTTGAAAACTAACGGATGAGAAGTGACTCACTAATGTGAGAAACATCAAAAGATGACCCTTTAAGTTGTGGATAATCTTCTCAAAAACCTAACCAACTACGAATTTGACGTCCATGGTTATGTTGAAGGTTTGGTATTTATTCTTCATATTATTCACAACATTTTGACAGAAGTTTCATGATTGACGTAATGATGTAGTTGGCCTCACTTTACTGTATAGCGTGTCCAACAGCCACGCGCTATCTAGCACTGCTGCCCGTGTCAACTCCATTAGCTCCTTCTTGGTGGCATCAGCCAGGGGTTTTCCTCTTCACTTATTTCCATCTGGTTTTCCATGAAAAATCAACGGTTCTATATTGTCATCTCTTCGGTTGATAGAGCCAAAAAATGAGAGGATTCGAGAAAATAAAATGCTGTCCCTCTAGGAGATACATTTCTTGGAGGATCGACAGTTTGTGCGATGCGCTATTTAGGAAGCTCGCAGTAAACGAATTGGTATTTAACAAAAGGAAATAATAATCTAGTAATACCAATTGCAAATTGTTTACTACATTTTTAAACACCAAGGTTTAAATGAAAGTAAAAAAAAATCTTCTAAACAAAGCAGTCGTAGCATTACTCAATAAAGGAAGATACTTGAAGATCTACATTTGACAATAAATAATTTACTGATCATATGTAGCAGTTGTTAGAGCCATTATCACCTTATGCATTACAATGGTGGATAAAAGCAAAACTAATTGAAGACAAGTTACTAAAATTGCAATTATTAGCGTACTTTTGAATCACAGCTGTAGTGGGCGTCTAACAGATTAAATTTAAATAAAAAAACGCTGCCTGATTGGTCTATCGTGATCCACTGATCATCCAATATAACGCTCATGCTCTAGTTTCCCTTAGAGCTCATCATCCAGCATTGTTCTTTTAATCAGACTCTACGGCCTTAATAAGAGCCACTTAGGTCAGTTTTCAGCTCTAGTTTTTGATGCCAAATAGTTGAAATCTCAGCCTAACTAGACCTTTACAGTTGGCATGGCATATGAACTGAGGTATCTTCATCCTGCACGGCGTTTCATCTGTCAGACCTATTAGATTCATCTGTCTTACAGCAATAGGATCGCTGCTAACTGTACATTAATAATACATTTAAAACAGGATATTTGATTGGTTATTTGACCGTTTTAAATGAAGTTTAGTTAGAATTGATGACAAGAGCCTCAATCACACCCCATAGGTTCGACTATAAATGGACTCATGAGATCATAATCTTTAAGTGCCAAATAAGGAACTCTGGCAGACTACAGATGGAATTAAAATGGACGATGTGGGTAGGTGCCGGCGTATATGGACCAAAAATGTAGACAATTAAAACAGCTTCACAATTTTCCATGCTAAAAATATTTTGCAGCATTGAAAAGATCATAGGAGCAAAAATCTGCGAAGTTTCATAAAGCCCGGCAGCACCTACACTTTACGTTCAATTGCTTTTGAGCCTTGAGGGGCAAAATAATAAGAAAGTAATATTTTAGTCAAGATCCCATTTATTAAGAATTCTCACTATTCGATGAAAACAATAATAAAGCAAGTCGAATAATTGTAAATTTTAAATTTGATGTAAAACTGTCTATCACTTTTTCTGTAATACATCGCACTCATTTGGAAAGTAGCTATTTTCCGACAATATTGTGAAAATGACTATTAAGATTATGTTTAAACCAATGTACAGAGGAAATTATACAAATCTTTATTCTTAGTTTTACTCCAGTCGGTAAAGTAAAAAACACATCAGAAGCTCGCAAAAAAATATTATCTGAGATTTTTCTTCCGTAACTGTTAGTGCTAGGATTAAACATCACAAAACCACAAAAATCATTTCTGGAGGTGCCGCATAACTCATTAACCGTTGAAGATATAAAAAAATTGCTCATCATGAATTGAGTTGCTCGAAAACCAAACAAGCTATGAAGAAAAACAAAATGCGTTTTAAAGGGGATATAAAATACTCTCTTGTATTGCCATTTTTGAGGGCTTCTGATATTTATTAGTATATAAAAATAACAATATAATATAGTTATCTCTTTTTTTCTTGTGCATCTAACTATTCACAGGCCCATACAAAATAACTGACTATAATATAAGTTATAAATACATTATCTTTTAGTTCAAGGTAGTACTTCAATGCGGAAAAAGATAGGAATGAAAATATTCACATTTACAAATTTAGCAGCATGTTAAAATTAGCCAAAGAAAAATCCAAAAATGACTGCATATTCAATTTTTTGATGATATTTTTTTAATACAATTTTTTAACAATTAAATGATTAGAAACAATAGTTATATGATATATAAACTCAAGAAAAATTTTTGAGTTAAATTTTCGAGATGTTTGGCTCTTTTTTTATTTTTAGGAAACAATAAAAAATTGGCCAAAATTTGGCCAACTTCAACATGCTGGTAAGTTTGTATATGTGAATATTTATATTCCTAACTTTTTCTGTATTGAAGTACTACCTTGAACTAATTTATAACTTAATTTGAAGTCATTTATTTTTTATGGACCTGTAAACAGTTAAAAGTGCAAAAAATCAAGGGGTAACTATATTATTTTGTTATTTTTATTTACTAATAGATATCAATAGCCATACAAAATGGAAACACAAAAGGGTATTTTATATCCCCTTTAAAACCCACTTTGATTTTTCTTCCTAGCATGTTTGATTTTCGAGCAATTAAATTTTTTCTATGGGCCTTGTGCAAACAATTTCGAATAAATGAAAATTCGTGCGCATTAAAAATACAAATTTTGCAATTTCTTTCGATATCGATTTTTTCGAAAACCATGGCATATACAAGAAAATTATAAGAGGGCCTTTTTTTAGGCAGTTAGTCTAGCTTTCTTTTTTATAATAAGCAATTTTTTATATCTTCAACGGTTAACGAGTTATCAGTGAAATAAGGCTTATTTCACCGAAGGGAGGTTTTTTGGGGGGGTTGCGCGGTACCCCCAGTACTGATATTTGTGGTTTTGCGATGTATAATCCCTCCACTAACAGTTACTGAAGGAAAATCTCTGGTAACATTTTTTGTGATGGAAATCTTTATAATTATTCGACTATTAGAAACCATTATATCAACCATGACTAAACTAATCGCTACCAAAACCTATCTATATCCATCGTCGGCATTTCTTCTTATTAAGATCGAAACTACTAAATTGCTGATAACTTATTAAAATTGATTAGTTAAACAAATAATCTATGCATTTATAATAAACATTCGAGGAGCGCCTTATTATAAACTTTTTAGGGCACATCAAACTACTATTTTAAGTAGGTAGATGAGAATGGATTGATGTAAAAATGTTTACCCCTATGTTACGAGATTGAGAATTGTATTTATTGGAGCATATCACCGTTTTTTCCATTTAAAGGTGAGTTTGTGATACCCTAAATTCAACAAGATATTTGCCTTGCTCTTGTAAAACATGTTTTATTGTCTGGTGGTATTTTACATTCTTACTTTGTATTTGGTATACAAAGCTCAGTCTTAGTATTGTTTCATTTCACAGTAAATGTTTTACAAAAAATGATCATCGCTCAATAAAAAATAAATGAAAAGAAAATTTTCGCTTTCAGAATATTTTAAATTGTTTCTTTTAATTTATGAAATGATTTTTTGTTGGTAAAAATCTTTTGAAATATATTGGTTTGGTCGAATAGTTATATATCTTAGATAGCTTTGGGAACTCTATAAGACATAGAACAGACAAACAATTAGAGCTATCTATACAGGGTGGACCATTAGTAATAGGCCATAGTACAGGAATAGATTCTTTGGACAAAATATGAGGATATAACCAAATATGTTTTAGTAAAATGTTGCTGTGGAAAAAGATACAGCGTGTCAAAATTCGAATAATTTTTTCGTTTTTTTTGCAATAAATCAACAGTCTCTTGAGTGATTTGCTAGAGGAACTTTTTTTATTTTAAAAAACAATAATTTATGTATTACATCACGTTAGATCATAGAGGGTGCCGCAGGACCTGTATCTGATGATGAATTTTTTTCATATTTTTTTAGACGAAACGTTGTGGTACTTCTAATCAGAAAATCTGACGAGGGCGTCGTTTCCACGTATAAAAGGTACACTTGGTAGAACTTGATAACTTCAACCGTTTTCGAGGAAATTGCCGTGAAATATTTGAACAATTTTTTGGAAGACAAATTCAAATTTAATGAAACAAAGTGTTTTTATTGAAAAGTGTGCTTTGATTACATTTTAGTTCTATCATGTATGTCCTTTAATCATTTTATTTTGTTCTTGCGTTCCTCGAGCTAATTTCTTTAGCTTCTTTATTTAAAATGCCTCGACATAATAATTTTTCACCTAGAGCAATGAGGGATATGATATGTGTTTACAAAAAAATTTCTGCGACGTGCTGGAGCGAGGAGATACTCATTTCAATGTCCAAATAGAAAACAACCAGACCATAAGATTTTCAAAGATCTGTTTCGTCGTTTGGGAGAAACGGGTTCATTTCGCCATAAGAATGATGTAGGACGACCGAAACGAATTACTCCAGATCAAGAACTAGAAATTTTAGTTCGTTTCGATGAAGATACTCAAATCAGCTCAAGTCGTTTATCAGCGGCAACAGGGATGAGTAAACAATCTGTTCTAAGAGTGTTACGCAAAGAACGCTTCTACCCATCACTTCACTCCTGTAAGAAACTTACTTCGGAGGGATCTCCCACAAAGGCTACAAGTTTGTCAATTTCTAAATAAACACAACAAGTATCGAAATTTTGTTAAGAACATTTTATTTACCGACTAAGAAACTTTTACTCGCCGAAGCGTTTTTAACTGGAGAAATACCCATTACTGGGAAGTAGAAAATCCTCATGCTATTAAAGAAAGGCATTTTCAGCACGAATTCAAGATTAAAGTTTGATGTAGTATTATCGGCGATCAGTTATTGGGACCATTTGTCCTTCCTCGAAATTTAAACGGACAGTTTTATCTGTTTTTTCTTCAAAATACTCTTGCTGATATATTACATGCTTTCATGCTAGACATATGGAACAGAATGTGGTTTATGCAAAATGGAGCTCCCTCTCATTCCTCCATTGAAGTCAGGAATTATCTTGATGAGACTTTCCCACGCAGATGACTCAATCGAGGAAGTGAGTTTGCTTGGCCACCGAGGAGTCCAGATTATAATCCTTTAGATTGTTATGTGTTGGGACATATGAAGTCCGTAGTCTATGCAAATACTATCAACTCAAAAGAAGAACCGTGGGACAAAATACAAAACGCAGCCAATTGTATTAGAGGACAGGAAAATGTATTTTGCAATGTAAGAAAATCTTTTATGAAAAGAATTAGAAATTGCATAGAAGTAGGTAGAGAACATATAAAAAAAAATTCCCTCGTTGCAGCAATGGGGTTTTCACATGGGGGGAAAGTTTATACAATATATAGTAATGTCATGAAGTCAACTTTTATATTATTTTGTGGTCTTCTAATAGGATTAGATCTTTATTTTACACAATCTTTTGATTTATGTATTTATCTCAGTACCATGAAAATACTCCATTAGTTTATAAGAAAGTGAGAAAGAGTTTACGCTGTTATTATTATATTGTTTTCCCTTACGTTTTGTACATTTTTCAATAAGTACATTTTGGTTCATTAAAGTTGAATTTGTCTTTCAATAAATTATTCAAATGTTTAACGGCATTTTCCTCGAAAACGGTTGGAGTCATCAAGTTCTACCAAGTGTACCTTTTACACGTGGAGATAACGGCCTCATCAGATTTTCGGGTCAGAAGTACCACAACGTTTTGTCAAAAAAAACATATGAAAAAAATTCACCATCAGATAAAGGTACTGCGGCACCCTCTAGGACCTAACGTGATGTAATACATATATGATTGTTTCTTAGAACAAAAAAAGTTCCTCTAGCAAATTCAGTCAAGAGGCTCTTAAGTTATTGCAAAAAAACGAAACAATGAGTTGAATTTAGACACCCTGAATCCTTTTCCGCAGTAACATTTTACCGACGCATATTTGGTTGTATCCTCATATTTTAAGGCAAAGAATCTACCTCTGCACCATGGCCTATTATTTATGGTCCACCCTGTATATTTCAAACAGAAAGCATTTTCGCCTCCTTGTTACTCAGCAACTTATACTTTGTCGATTTTGATCAAGTGTTTTTAAATTTTAAATTAATTACTTACAGACCTATTATACATTTATCTTTAATTAATATTTTTAAATGTAAACACAAAACAAAAAATCGGTAAAGGTATTTACACAGAACTTCCCTCTTTATTTGTGCATGTCGGTCACTCCAAAAAATTAATAATTACGAAATGACATTGAAACTAATAATCGGAATATAGTTATCACTATTATTACAAAGAAAACCTGATAAGCTTTGGTCAAAAAAATATACAGAGTGCTCATCCAACAGCGAAAGTTCAATACTAAATAACAGATGCCAAATATGGAAGGCTTGCGCAAATGCCTTTACATATGTCCATCATGACTGAATTATTTCTTGGGATGACCGCCCTCTACCTTTTTCAATAAAAGTATACGTGCATATGCCAAATATTATTGCCATCTGTCACATTCCACATTCACGTAGTGGTGTGAAAGCATAGTGATGGTTAAAAAATTTCATTTTTTTTTTAATTTTTCAAAAATGTTGGTAAAAAAATTTTCAAAATGGTTTTTCTTCTGAAATTGGTTTAGAATATCATGAAACATGGAAATTTTAAATTTGAGCAAAGATGAAAGTTTCCTTCTATTCTATAGTACTGGCAATTTTTTTTTTTTTTTAATAGGTTTAGAATGCGATAAAGCCTGAAAATTTTAAATTTGAGGAAAGAAAAAATGTTTCCGTCTATTTTAGTGGTAAAAATTTTTTCAAAAATGTTGGTGAAAAAAATTAACCGAAATAGGTTTAGAATGTCATGAAACGAAAAAATTTTAAATTTGAGCAAAAAAAAATTTTTCCTCTATTCGAGTGGTCAAATTTTTTTCCAAAATGGTAAAAAATTGTTGCAATTTTTTTTTTCGAAATAGGTTTGGAATGTCATGAAACGTGGAAATTCTAAATTTGAGCGAAACAAATTTTTCATCTATTCCATAGTAAGTACCTACTGATACATTTTTTCAAAAGTTTTTTTAATATTTCAAACAAATTTTTAAATTTGTTTGAATAGGTTTAGATTGCCATAGAAACGTGGAAATTTTAAATTTGAAGAAAGAAAAAAAATTTCCATCTATTTTAGTGGTAAAATCTTTTTAAAAATGGTAAAAAAATATTCTAAAATTTTTTTAAAATAAGTTTAGAACGCTATAAAACGTGGAAATTTTAAATTTGAACAAAGGAATTTTTTTTTCCATATGTTTTAGTGGTAAAAATTTTTTCAAAAATGTTGGTAAAAAAATTTACAAAAAATTTTTTCTTTGAAATAGGTTTAGAATGCCATGAAACGTGAAAATTTGAACAAAGAAAAAAAAATTTTCACTTGTTTTAGTTGTAAAAAATTTTTCAGAAATTTTCAAATTTTTTTTTTTCTGAAATAGGTTTAGCGTGTCATGAAACTTGGAAATTTTAAATTTGAGCAAAATACATTTTTTTCATTATATATTCCCTTGAGACGGTCCACCCTGTATATTTTCCAGTGAAAGTTTAACCATTTCTTCGATGACAGTAGCATCAACTACCTACCAAATTTAACTGCTCTCCGTCAAGTAGTTTTTTAGTTAATGCACCACCAGACAGACATACTGACGGAATTTAAACACCTATATTTTCGTAATCTACGTGATCTGAAACGCCAAAATCCGAAAAAATCTTGGAGGGTGATTTTTTCTCGAATACAATATTTCCCTTCAGTATGCGAGGGAAGTAAAAATCGAGGAACGTTTTCGCTGACTCTAGGTTCAGTACTTCTAGTGGCACCTTCTTTAAACTTGCTTCGAGAAATCAGAAATAACCGCACAAGGCCAGAGCAAAACAAAACAATTCTGGTTTCATTTTAAGTCAATGTCGCATTCTTGCGCTGCCTTGTTTCAATAACTATAGCCACTGATTTTGATCTTTGGTCAAGCTTATTTTAATATAAACTTCGCCGATACAACTCACACTAAAAGTTTATTGGGCTGAACTCATCAACATATAACGAAGAGTCTATATTTGGAAATGGAAGTAGGTGTGCCACTTTGTTTTTCATGAATTTCTCTAAGGGCCGGTTGTATCAATTCAGTTTAAATCAAAATTTGCTTGATCAGGGGTTTAAATTCAAAGATTATTGAAACAACCGTAATCATAAGTTTTGATCTTCAAGCAAGCGGATCCTCATTTAAACTTTGTAGATACAACCAGCCCTAAAGAAAGGTGAGACCATTACGTTGAATCAGCCAACGGAATTTTTTGAAAATATAATCATTATATATTTTGCATGGTCATCGTCATAAGAACATAGTAATTTGAAACACGTATTAATAGCTTCTTGAAAAAAAATGTAGGATCAAAGACGATATTAAAAATTTGTTAATAAACAATACTTTTTTCTAATAAGTATATGTAAATATGACCAAAATTAGATTTATTTTTTATGCTTCGCATATAAAACATTCATCAAAAGCATTACTTTATACGCCCTACCGTGTGTTTTTATAAGAGATATGCATAATATATACATGTAAATATACTACCTTTGACGGTAGAACGTGACTTCATGAAAATGTAATTTTTATGCAAATAAGTTTATTAGCACATTAATCAATATATAAATTATTCTGTTCTGATAAATTGTGTCAATTTTATACTACACTTCAATTTAGCATTCAACGTTCTACTACTTTCTTTAGTATGGTCATTATAATGTCTTCTGTGGATAGTTCTGTTTCATGTACTAAATGGTAATCCATGCACTGAAAGGATCAACTCCAGTAAACACCAACTAATTATTATTATTATTTGTCAGATTATCTCCTTAGGGGGAGGTTCAGTGAGCCAACCATCGACTATTAGCAAGATAGCGACATCAGTATCGATTTATAGATATATAAATAAATTATATAGAAGTTACATGTATTTAGAAGGAATTTTTTAATTTCAGTAACCATATGACGGTGGTGTTCCGGGAATTACGTCGTGGATATAACTATGGGGAGGGTATTAATTTCATATTGTTGTCACATTTTTCTATCTACAAATTGGTGTTGTTGGGACATCTATAAGAAAAGTGTGCTTATGCCTCTTCAGTAATAACCAATCGATCCCAGTATAGTTTGCAGTCCTCAATTTCTAAAGCAACCGATAGATAGATAGTTTTTTGTTGCAATTATGTGATTCTGGATGGCAATATCAAAACCCTCCCTGTTGCTGAGACAGAAGTTTGACGTTTCTTAGTTAACATGTTCTTGGCTCAGGTCATGGTGGTGCCTTCCATGATGTACTTTTTGTTTCCAGAAGTTGAAGAGGTTTTCATCCATAAGCTAGGCTGCCTGTGGTTCAACTAAGGGAGCGTAATTATTACCTGTGTGGATGATAGCTCTGTTTCTCATTGAATTATCTTCTGAGGCTGATGTTCTGATTGATATAGGTGTGTTTGGAACTAAGTTACCATTGTCCGAGATTTATTCTTTAAGTTGCTGGATATGCCTTGGTCCATTTCATGCTGAAACTAAATGTTATTTTTAAAATGTTTTGAATTGCAAAATGCACATATTTTCTCCCGACAATTTGATAGTAAAAATATTTCTGACCTGATTTGTGAATTTACTAGTAGTTTGCTCTTTTATACCTTATGCTGGATATTTACAGCTTATCACTTATACGTGTTTTCTTCCGCTGGTTGATGGATAGCAGTGCCGCCCCTATAGTCAAATCCAAATGGTCGTTAAATTCCTTTTTTAATGCCGAGGGTCTTGCATTTGCCTAATCCAAACCATATATAAACATTTGTGGAGAATTTTTGAGTTGTTTGGAGTAAGCCCTTAAGCCCAGTAGATGAAGAGGTGTACAGCTTTATAACATCCATATCTAGATGTGCAATCTTGTCCTGGTGTTCCTCGTTCCTGATGTAACTTTGTCCAATATTATTGAACATGTTGGAGAGTGGGTTAGTGCCAGATAGAATAAGAGTAGATTAAGAGAATCACCTTCGAAGGTTTCGCGGCGGATGTTGATGGGATAAAATGTGTTACTTTTACCCTTATTTGTGACTTAAAGAGTTGTATTCCATTTCTTGAGGGACAACAAGAGGGATATTACTTTCGGTTGAGTGGGTGATTAAATCGAAGGCTTTCCGATAGCCTATGATTATTATTATTAGGACGTGAGCAGACGTTACGATCTATCAACCCACTGTATGCTTGCGACACGTGAGATATCCAGCTATAGACATGTGGAAAGCAAGAAATTCTACATTATTGGAAAATGTTAGAGCTGGAACAAGGCACTAGCCTCATGGTGCTTGCAGTATGGTATAAATCAGTTGAAAACTAACAAGCCTGTTCTCTAGCCAGTAGGCACCAACACATTACCAGATTAAGAAACTTAATTTCTGTAGTATGGAATATTACCAACACTGCTTAAGAAATGCACACTTATAAGGGCTAGCGGAAGATTGTGACCCAGGAGCTGAAAATCTTGGAGGGTTGATAACCTCTTATGTCAACTGAAATGATAATGAGTACATGTACAAGGATATGCAGATGATGTCACCATCTTAGTAGTAGGAAAATTTATGGGCGCTGCATAGGAAATGGTGCAATGCACTCCTCATGGTAGTCAGATGGTGTAGCTATGAGAATCTACTATCCCTCCTTTTTGCGTCAGGGGTCAATAATGAAAACAAAAATATACCCCAAATATACTTTTTTTCCGTCGACTCACATTCGAGCGACTACTATGGCGATATCCGCCTGAGCCTGGATTAAAAGTATTTTGGGTTCGTCGAAATCGACTCTCCGACTTTGAATTTTTTGACTAATTTTATGTACGTTCTAGTGGTTTGGACAAGGATTATGCTCTCCCACTTTTAGGATAACTAAATGGGGATTTTGGTTTTTATTGAAAAAATCGTCCCATTGATTTTTTCCTAAATTTTGACGTTTAAAATAGCTACTCCCTACATCTTGACTCAGAATTTCGCCCTGTGAACCATTAAATTCGTGGTACTTTCGAAAAATTCATCTCTAGGAGCGGTTTTCCGCTCTGTGCAAGTCTCTTTATTGTACTTTCAAAAACTAAATTTTTGGTACTTTAAAAAATTTAAATCTTTGTACTTTCGAAAAGTTTGTTGAACGGGGCAGCTTTCCGCCATGCGTGATTTTATTCATGGTACTTCCCAAAAACCAAATTCGTGGTACTTTTGCAAAATCAAATTCGTGGCACTTTCAAAAAATCAAATTCATTGTACTTTCGAAAAATCTGTTGGACGGAGCGGTTTGCCGCTCCGTGCAACTTGAAATTGTTTGAGTAATTCTGAAAATTTTAACGACGGAGCCCATAGGCGATTTTTTGTGAAATAATTTATTACGCAGATTTCGATGAAAGGTGATAGGTACCAAAGGTAGTTATAAGTCTTTTTAATGTTTCAAGGATGATTTTTTCATGAGATTTTTAGTCTGAATTTACTTTCGTAGTAAATTGGATATTTTACTAAGGGAACGTTTTACTGGTTTCAATAACAATATACCCACCCCCAAAGTTGTTGGTGTCCAGATGCAAAGTTTAGCTTGCTGTCTAATATTAATTCCAAAAATATTAAAGATGCATTCTCAGTATTCCTATTTGTAGACAGAATTATATTTTGTTTTTTCTCTTTGTTTAATGCCAGTGAGTTAGCACTTAACCAGGTATTTGCAACATGCAATATATTTTATGACTCAATTGTTA
Source organism: Stenurella melanura (assembly GCA_963583905.1). Taxonomy (NCBI): domain Eukaryota; kingdom Metazoa; phylum Arthropoda; class Insecta; order Coleoptera; family Cerambycidae; genus Stenurella; species Stenurella melanura. The sequence continues at coordinate 47,688,641 of OY757314.1, forward strand.
ACTCAATTTTATTGTTTCCTTTTGATACAAAAGTTACATCATCCACATATAAACAAGCCCCATAATTACTGACATTAAAGAGTAAGTCGTTAATATATATTATGAATAATACAGGCCTCAACACGGAGCCTTGTGGTGCACCTTGAGATATTAATATTGGGTCTGATTTTTTTATTGTTCCACCATATTGTATGAACCTCTGTTTACCCGTCTAAACAAAACATTTGAAAACTTATATGATAATTGTACATCTACCAGGAAATAAATTACCTACACATTTAAATTATTCAAAAGATGAAATCTAATCAAATCAAAGGTTCATGATTTACGAAATTAGTTGTAGGAATTTACGAAATTAATTGTAAGGATTGTTATTTGATGTTGAACAAACGGAACATTCAATTATAACCAGATTCAAGGAACATATGTTCTGGTTATAATGGAAAGTTTCGTTTGTCCAACATCATTATTGGGTATATACCCCATTTCAAAGACAATGGATGAAAGAAAATCTTTATTGCCCAACATGCCTTCAATAACAGTTGTAAACAGTGCGTATCTCAGTGTAAAATTCCAGAAAAGAATTTTCGTTTGTTGCAAGTCAAGGCCTCTTATCATTAGCACCGTTACGCATTCGTTACTCTTTACCTAATACAAAATGAATGTAGATTTTCAAGGAGTGATCTCGGTAACTTAGGTAATGGTTAAAAAACAATAGAAAACTTATTGGCAGTATGCACTAAGTATTTATGTATTTTTAGGACTGGTTTCGTTCAAAGTAAATAAATATTTATCCTACATCATGATAACCAACTTACATAGAGGAACTGGAGGCTATACACAACTTTGCTGTGAAAATAAATTTTAATATTAATGAATGATAAATTACCAATTATATGTAAAAAGCTAGGGTAACATATTCTCTACATCTAAAACTACTGACTATAAAATAGAATAGTTTATCCATTGCTTAGGACCAGACATTGACAGAAAATTGGGATAAGTTAATAAAACACATGCGTTAGTAGTAGGAAAATTTATGGGCGCTGCATAGGAAATGGTGCAATGCACTCCTCATGGTAGTCAGATGGTGTAGCTATGAGAATCTACTATCCCTCCTTTTTGCGTCAGGGGTCAATAATGAAAACAAAAGACAGTTAACGCGTCGGAAAATAATGTTCCTTTTCCGATTGAATAGATATTCGGTATGCGAGTAGGTTAGACTATTCTCTAGTTCTGTGAAAGCAAGTTTTTACGCGAACAATATTTCTTTCTAAATTAATGAATATCGTTATTGTACAAAAATTGAAATGAGAACAGAGGAAACATACAGATTGCACATCATGACGTCTGTAATCTTACTCTGTAGTTTCAATCAGCATTGTTTATGCTTTTAAAATTTCGTACCAAAAATCACGCGGCAGTGAATATAAAGCACCTACTACATGGAATAATGCTCGAATTTATTTGCATGTAATGAACGAAGCCCGTATCATATAGTGCTCATCACTAAGTTAAAATATTCTTATACGTCTTGTGATGTTTATTTAAATGATACTATTTGAAATCTAGACGAAACTCCGCGTTTTAAAATTTAAAATCAATATCTGGATTCCACTGAGAACTGAACTTCGTATATACTACAGGTTCACATACGCATGGAAGAATGTACAGACAGAAATTATTTCCACTGGTTTTAAGGGCACCTTTGTGTCTTGGGGAAAGACCCTTCCTAGGAAAATCGATTTAAATGTAATAGCTTCTGGAACGTATTTAAAATAAAGCTGATTGTAGACATATTAACTAGATGGGATTGAGACTGACAAAAGTATAAACTTATACTCTTTATATTATTTAAAAATTAGAGAGTTTACATTATATAAAATTATTAAAAAATATTTTTGAAATAAAGCTTATATTTAAGAAAAATGCACTGAAAAGTAAAAAATTGTGCGAAGTAACTGTGCAGTAGTGTGATATTGTAGATGTACCTAGTATCGTAGGGACTGATAGAAACGACAAGGATCTTATATACTTTAGGCCGGAGCCGTGTCGCTGCTACGATACCTATCAACTCTACTCACAAGGAGGATTCAAGTTCCCCTTCAGACTCCCCAAGACGAGAATAGACAAAATTATACTTACTGTGATTGCTACAGTCTGAAATATTATGTCGGGCGGTGCACTTTTAATGAATACCTATATCTTATAATTAGCACTTTCTTAGAAACACTCCTAAATAATGAAGACTGACGATGGATTCTATGAGTACTCGGACAAGTGCACAAACGTGACGGGATCAAAGGTGACCCGTGGTAAGTAGTTGTGCGACTCATGCCACAGAATGGCACGTCGAAATCGAATTCAAAATATATTTTTATTTATTGAAATAATTCATAGAATGTAAAAAACATAAATATTTAATACTTAACTAATGTATATAAAATGCACCACCACTGGGCAAGCCGTTACCTCACATAGGTGAGTAACTCATCCAGCGCCGAGAGAACTGTGACAATCGACTGTACAAAGAGATTCAGACTCCCAATTAGTAATAATTGCAAAATGTAGGCGGAACTTTTTGAAAATTATTTACTCTTAATTTTGCACTGAAATGATCGAAATGCTTGAAATCCTTGTCAGAGTGCTTAAAGCTATCTATATCTGTTCGATGGTTTTCCTGCTTTTATAAACGTACTAACTGCATCGACCCCAAATATACTTTTTTTCCGTCGACTCACATTCGAGCGACTACTATGGCGATATCCGCCTGAGCCTGGATTAAAAGTATTTTGGGTTCGTCGAAATCGACTCTCCGACTTTGAATTTTTTGACTAATTTTATGTACGTTCTAGTGGTTTGGACAAGGATTATGCTCTCCCACTTTTAGGATAACTAAATGGGGATTTTGGTTTTTATTGAAAAAATCGTCCCATTGATTTTTTCCTAAATTTTGACGTTTAAAATAGCTACTCCCTACATCTTGACTCAGAATTTCGCCCTGTGAACCATTAAATTCGTGGTACTTTCGAAAAATTCATCTCTAGGAGCGGTTTTCCGCTCTGTGCAAGTCTCTTTATTGTACTTTCAAAAACTAAATTTTTGGTACTTTCAAAAAATTTAAATCTTTGTACTTTCGAAAAGTTTGTTGGGGCAGCTTTCCGCCATGTGTGATTTTATTCATGGTACTTCCCAAAAACCAAATTCGTGGTACTTTTGCAAAATCAAATTCGTGGCACTTTCAAAAAATCAAATTCATTGTACTTTCGAAAAATCTGTTGGACGGAGCGGTTTTCCGCCCTGTACACTTCTCTTCGTAGTACATTCGAAGACCAAATTCGTGGTACTTTAGAAAAATTTGTCGGGCGGAGCGGTTTGCCGCTCCGTGCAACTTGAAATTGTTTGAGTACTTCTGAAAATTTTAACGACGGAGCCCATAGGCGATTTTTTGTGAAATAATTTTTTACGCAGATTTCGATGAAATGTGATAGGTACCAAAGGTAGTTATAAGTCTTTTTAATGTTTCAAGGATGATTTTTTCATGAGATTTTTAGTCTGAATTTACTTTCGTAGTAAATTGGATATTTTACTAAGGGAACGTTTTACTGGTTTCAATAACAATATACCCACCCCCAAAGTTGTTGGTGTCCAGATGCAAAGTTTGCTTGCTGTCTAATATTAATTCCAAAAATATTAAAGATGCATTCTCAGTATTCCTATTTGTAGACAGAATTATATTTTGTTTTTTCTCTTTGTTTAATGCCAGTGAGTTAGCACTTAACCAGGTATTTGCAACATGCAATATATTTTATGACTCAATTGTTAACTCAATTTTATTGTTTCCTTTTGATACAAAAGTTACATCATCCACATATAAACAAGCCCCATAATTACTGACATTAAAGAGTAAGTCGTTAATATATATTATGAATAATACAGGCCTCAACACGGAGCCTTGTGGTGCACCTTGAGATATTAATATTGGGTCTGATTTTTTTATTGTTCCACCATATTGTATGAACCTCTGTTTACCCGTCTAAACAAAACATTTGAAAACTTATATGATAATTGTACATCTACCAGGAAATAAATTACCTACACATTTAAATTATTCAAAAGATGAAATCTAATCAAATCAAAGGTTCATGATTTACGAAATTAGTTGTAGGAATTTACGAAATTAATTGTAAGGATTGTTATTTGATGTTGAACAAACGGAACATTCAATTATAACCAGATTCAAGGAACATATGTTCTGGTTATAATGGAAAGTTTCGTTTGTCCAACATCATTATTGGGTATATACCCCATTTCAAAGACAATGGATGAAAGAAAATCTTTATTGCCCAACATGCCTTCAATAACAGTTGTAAACAGTGCGTATCTCAGTGTAAAATTCCAGAAAAGAATTTTCGTTTGTTGCAAGTCAAGGCCTCTTATCATTAGCACCGTTACGCATTCGTTACTCTTTACCTAATACAAAATGAATGTAGATTTTCAAGGAGTGATCTCGGTAACTTAGGTAATGGTTAAAAAACAATAGAAAACTTATTGGCAGTATGCACTAAGTATTTATGTATTTTTAGGACTGGTTTCGTTCAAAGTAAATAAATATTTATCCTACATCATGATAACCAACTTACATAGAGGAACTGGAGGCTATACACAACTTTGCTGTGAAAATAAATTTTAATATTAATGAATGATAAATTACCAATTATATGTAAAAAGCTAGGGTAACATATTCTCTACATCTAAAACTACTGACTATAAAATAGAATAGTTTATCCATTGCTTAGGACCAGACATTGACAGAAAATTGGGATAAGTTAATAAAACACATGCGTTTAATTAAGCTCCAGTGGAAATTGCATTCCTAAAATGCTAGAGAATAGTAAATTGTTATTTTCGTAGCGTATTATTAGTGGAAAAGTATTTCTCATAGGAACAATTACCAGTGAGTTCAAAAATTGAGCCCCAGGTGGTAATATATTGAAGAATAGAATTCCTAAGTAGTCGGTGCCATTTCTAGTTAAAGTTAGGAAAATGTTGTTAGGTATCTTTGATTCTAATGTTACAGGAATAAATTTGGCAAAATGAATCCTTATTATCTTTTACGTATAGGAGACACAGCAATAGTGACAATGGGTGATTATGGATCGATGCTAAATGCCCACTTTATTGCGTATCAGGTTTGTCATGATTCGTTCAATTATGGCATTATTTATTTTAATATAAATATGGGAACATTCTTATTTGTACTTTAGTCTTAGTTGTCTCTACACTCTTCTTGCACGCGAAATGCTATGAGACCGGCATAGGAGACACTACGATTCATAGTATATTGTTTGGTATACTTAGTGTAATATTTCCATCAATTTAAAAGTTTGAGATATTTTTTATAGATGTTGGTGAGATATTGCCTAAAATGCCTAACGTAAATTACATCTTTAGTCAAGTTGACTATAATTACTTCAAAGTTGCAGTAATAAAGGACACCGCAGTTTTTTATAATAAAAATGGGTAGGTATTGGTCGATTGTTCTGAAACTTTTGGAAAATGTTCTCCTGGGCCCTTTGATTAAAATTCTCTTAGGCGACCAGTCCGACCGAACCCAATTTTTTTAACTACAGGCGACTGGAACTGTCAACATCTGTGAAGGTCTGCTTAATGTTTCACAAAAATTCTGAATATATTCAAGCTCATTTTTTGGAGAAAAATAAGCAGCTTTTGTATCTTGGTCTTTTTTTTCAAAGTTCTTCCTTCTCCCGAAAAAAAATAAAAAACAAGAAGAATTATGTTTGTAATTTTTTTACGGAAAAAGGAAGCATTTTGAAGAAAAAGTTAGAGGGGCATAAGTTGTTCATTTTTACCTAAAGAATATGCATGGATATTTTGGGATCTTTCTGAAGTAGAAAAAAATGAAAATCTAGGGAAATTCTTGGTCGAAATTATGTTTGTACAAGAAATTCTGAAAACCGGCAGGCGTATCCTTTGACAAAATTAATCAACTTATGTTCCCCCAACTTTTTCTTCAAAGTGCTTCCTTTTCAAGTGAAAGAATTACAAGAATAATATTTTGTTTGTTTGTTATTTTTTCCGGGACAAGCAAGCACAAAAAAACACCAAGAGACGAAAGATGCTTATTTTTCTCCAAAAATGAGCCTGAATATTTTCAAAAATTTTATGGAATATTTAAGCAGACCTTCGCAGATGTTGACAGTTCAATCGCCTCTAGATAAAAAAATCGAATTCGGTCGGACTGGTAGTCAAAGGAAATTTTAATCAGGGGGCCCAGGAGAATATTTTCCCCTAGTTTCAGAATAATCGACAGAAATCCATTTTTACTATGAAAAACTGAGGAGCACTGTATATTTTTATATTTTATTTTATTAATTCATAGTACCCACCGATACCGATTGTCTCAGAAAACTGGGTGATATTTGTTTCATTTCACCCCTACTAAGTGCCGTGCAGTACTTTTCCACAAGGTCAGTTGACCTGTTAATGATGTCGCATAATTTATTTACATTAGAAACATGGTTGCAAATACAGACCACTTTATTTTGAGTGGTAGTTTCTATGAATAAAGCAAAATGCAATGATCATTGAGTGTAAATATTATCTATATAATACATAATATTTAACAACAAAGCATGTATTACTGTAGAAGAGAATTATAGACTTGGTTTTCGAAGTTACTTGGAAAATAAATGATATTGTTTCACTAAATACAGCTAAGTCAGAGCAGAACTATATCAAGTTACTGGATATTCATACGGTCTTATACAAGTCAATTCCTTTCTTTCTTTTTTTTTTGGTAAAGGAGCATGAAGGGTCAATGCTGTAGAACCTAGTGAATGTTACTAGAAATGAAGTATAATATGACAAAAAACTTCATTTCTATCTACGATTCATTCCAGAAAACAGTACAAGAGATTAAAAGTCTTGGTTCACATTTTATTATATTAAATTTCACACTTTTTAAATAAATAAAAAATATTTCCAGTCGGTCTTAACGTAAAGAAAGGAGATAGTAAATAAAAATGCACTAATGGGGGCGAGTAATCGTGAGTATATTTTTTATACCGTGAAAGTATAAAATACTACATACATAACATGCCAGGTTCTTTCTAAGTGGGACAAAGAGAAAACTATGCAGACTCGGCAGTCTTTAATTATCTCCAGGTCGGCACTGAATGATTTAATGTTCGTAATCTACATTAAAGAGATGACATACCATAATACTAATTTCAGTCCCATCGTTGTAATGATGCAGGGGAGTATGGTATCGAGCACACCTCTTTTACGTGAAATTATGCACGTCAAATGCCTACAGGGAGGTTTTCTGTCTTCCTTGCTATGAAACCTAGTAAGTCTATTAAAAGAAACTCACAAACGAAGGATTGGAAGCCAAACAATATGATGAAGATTTAGTGATCATAGTTTAACAACATGGTCAGGGATCGTTTACAAAGAGATCTGATTATGGCAAAAGAATAGACGGATGAAGAAGGATTGAAGGTAGGCTAGTCAAAAACAAATACCATTCCATTTATTTGAAGCGGAAAGTTGGAGGTACTTCAAGGTACATTGTTATAAATACCAGGAGAATTCATTATCTTGGTGTCATTATAAGCTTCGCACTAACCTGGAAGCAACATAAAGACACGATTATGCAAATGTGACCTGTCAACATGCAAGCAAACATGTGGCAAAACATCCCCATGGGGCCTGAATCTGATATGTTGCGTTGGCTTTATGACAGAATATTAAGACTTAGAAATACATAATACACTTTCTTGATTTTGTGCTTTAAGGCGATTTAAACAATAACAAACAACAAGCTAAGTCAGATACAGATCTTCAGTAAGCACATTATGTACACCACTATACATACCTGCCAAAATTCTCAGTCAATCCAAGTTTCCGCTGAGTAAGATCGGGACACTTAAGAGAGGTAAGCATGATAGAAGAGCCTCTTACTGAACAGGAAGCCAGACTACAAAAGCCACGTTTAACAAGATTGATATCATCATCCTTGAAGATAATATTGACTGATATATTGCGTAAAGACTAAACCCGTTGCAAGGGCCGATATAGGATGGAAACGGAAGCCGTTGCAGGTACAGAGATCTCCATCGCATAGGATGGCCAGGCTGCATTACGGGCATTAGCCTCTGTCGAGGTGCCTAACTAGTATGAGACTGTCTTAAGAAGCTTCTCTAACAGAGTCGAATTGCTTTTAGTGCTGGAACATTCTCTCATAGCTGTCAACGAAAAGATTTGCTAACTTGAAAAACAAGGATATGCTAGAAGATGTCATTACCTGAGTCATAAACAAACACAAATTACTGGAAGCATTCCTAGAAAACTGACATGGAAAATCACCCATAAAGAGAAGGCTCTCGAGGAGCAGATTGCAATAACAGAATGGACTGGACAGAAATGATTGGAACTACGATGCACCTCTGGATACAGCAATAATAATTTTTGGACCAGGGTATAATAACACAAGAACAAGGACATGGACCAGGATACACATATAACACTACGAGATACTTCACAATATACAGTTGTTATTCATTTGGAAGCGACGATATAGAGGAACTGGAAGAAACCTTAGACACAATTGGTAGGCAAATCAGGCTTAACAAGGAGAGAACTATTGTCGCGGGAGATTTCAACGCATGCCATTCTCAGATAGAAGAGGACAAATAGTAACCGAGTGGATAGCTCTAAACAATTTAGTCATTGTCAATAAAGGTGCAGAATCGACCTTCCAAAGGCAGAACTATACATCTATTCTGGACCTAACAATCGCCACCGAGGATCTAAGTGCCCATATTACAAAATGGGAAGTAAGTGATCGGGAATCCCTTAGTGATCATAACTATATCATTTTTGATATAGCAGAAGTGACACACTCCTCCAATATGAAACAGAAAAATAAAGGTTGGCAAGTGAGGAAACTTAACCACCAAAAACTACGCCAAGCACTGGATGAAATCCAATTGGACGAAAGCACAGTAACTGCGAACAGCTCTTCAAACGCCTTAGTTAAAATCTGTGATAAAACGATGCCAAAGAGAAAAACCGTACCTAGAGGAGCACCAGTATATTGGTGGACAGAGGAAATAGAAGAACTACGCCACGATTGTGTAAGAAAAAGAAGAGCATACACCAGAAACGGAAGACGAAATTTAATATCGACATACCGGCAAGCCAGCACCTATGGGAGATTATACAGAGAGTAAAAAAAGGCTGCGAAATTCCATAAAGATATCAAAAAGACATGTTGGAAAACCTTATGTGATAATATAGAGTTTGATATCTTTGGAGACGGATACAAAATAGTGATGAAAAAGATGACTGGGTACTCGCCAAGACCCCAGATGACCATGGAAACTATAGAAGAAGTGGTTCATCATTTATTCCCTGTTCATCCCCAAGTGATATTTAACTGTGATATAGACGATAGATTTTTAATTAATATTACGACAGACGAACTGTTGGCAGCGTGCGACAAACTCAAAAATAAGAAAGTCCCAGGGCCCGGAAACATCCCGGCAGAAATTTTAAAACAGGTAGCAATAAATCAGCCTGAATATACGCTGGCAGTATTCAATAAATTGGCTGCAAATACATACTTTCCGGCAGAGTGGAAACAGGCAAAACTTGTACTCTTAAGAAAAGAGAATAAACCTCTCGACAGCCCTACTTCGTAGAGACTAATCAGCTTGTTAGACGCAGAGGGTAAACTATGCGAGCACCTAATCCTCTCGAAACTCAACAGGGAGTTAGAACGAACCGGAGGCCTTTCCGATAAACAGTTCGGATTTAGGAAAGGACGGCAAACGGTAGATGCAATCGGGGAAGTGGTTAAAATCGCAAGGTAGGCGGCTGCTTATGCTCCGCAACACCGAAGACTGTGTGCAATGATCACACTGGATGTTATAAATGCGTTTAACAGCGCATCTTGGCAATACATCTTAGAAGAACTAAAAAGAAGAAATATAGATCCAAACCTTATAGGGATCATAGCGCCCTACCTGTCAGATAGGAAACTGATATTAGAGGCGGAGATAATACGAGGACAGTGGAAATTAACAGTGGTGTACCACAGGGCTCGGTCTTGGGTCCAACCCTATGGAATATCTTGTACGACGGACTACTAGGTATGAGCATGCTATGTGGAGTCACACTAATCGGCTTCGCAGACAACGTGGCCATGGTGGTTACAGTGAAAAACGAAGCGACCCTTATGAATACAGCAAACGCGGGATTACAGAAAGTGGCCAATTGGATGGAGCGAAAAGGACTGAAATTGGCGCCGGAGAAAACAGAGGCGGTTCTCTTGACTACAAAAAGAAAGATATCCCCAATACACTTTGTTATTTGCGGAAACCTGGTTACGCCATGCAAAGCTGTGAAATACTTGGGAGTGTGGGTGGACACCAAACTCACTTTCGCAGAACACGTTAACCAGTCTGTCACAAAGGCGGAGAAAACTGTAACGGCGCTCTCTTGTCTTATACCAAACATTGGAGGCCCTAGGGCATCGAAAAGAAAAGCTCTTGGCAGTGTAGTACATTCGCAGCTACTGTACGCCGCCCCGGTCTGGCACACAGTAACCGGAAACAAAAAGCTATCTCAAAGACTCTCCAGGATACAAAGGATGATGTCTATCAGAATTTGTAATGCTTATAGAACAATATCAGCAGAAGCTGCGGGTATTCTTGCCGGGATACCACCTGTAGAGCTACAGATCCAGGAAATACTGGAAAAGTACAACGGGGTACAGGCAGTAAATGCAAAAAACAATCCATCCATCCGATGGCAAGAGAAGTGGAACAACGGACGGTACGGACGATGGACGTGGAGCTTGATCCCTGTAATCCAAAAATGGCTGGATAGACCTTTTGGAGAAGTGGACTACTTTATTACGCAGGCACTGTCAGGGCACGGATGTTTCACAAAATACCTGTACGACCCTAGGAGAGCAGAATACAGCGACAGCAACTACTGCAAAGGAGTCGATGACATAGAGCACACACTCTTTGTGTGTCCCAGGTGGAGCGCAGAAAGGCAGACGTACCAACAGGCAACTGGAAAGATCTTCAACGCAATGAATATGATGGCAAGCCTTGTAGAGTCAGAGGAGACATGGGCATAGGCATATAAAGTAGTCCGACACATAATAGCTACAAAATAAAGTGATTCTAGAGATTGAGAATTACAGCAAAGATGAAAAAAGACGGCCTTCACACTGAAGTAATGCGAGAGCGGTTTCCGGTGTAAAGAGCGAGATGATGAAGGAAGTGTTTTAGTCGGTAGAAATCAGACACTACCCCTTCTGGGTGTCTTATGCAAGATTTCCTTTTCTTTAAAAAAAAAGAAAAAAAATGTTGCAATAACGGGACTTCTAACAGAAAACTAATCAAGAGACGCCTGCACATACTAAGAAAATGGGAAGGAGATCTAGAGTGCAGATTATGCTGGAAGGAACCAGCGGTATGTCCTGATATGATATAAGTGCGAGACACTGGCCGGCAGAGGACATAATATCTACGGGCAAATGCAAGTGGAACAGGAAGACGGCAATATAGGCCCAGTCACGGACGTGTTTCACTTAATCAGTGGCACGGGGATGCTAGAATGGGCAGAGTGAATTAGGATACGGATAGCACAATAAGCCCAGGAGGCTACAATGCCCCCGGAGCATTCACAGACGAGCCCGGAGAGAAAAAATCTGCACCATCAGAAATATTAGAATCGCAGAAATTTCGGAGGGCGATTTTATCATAATGATACGCCCTATGCGTTTAAATAAAAGAAGTAAAAGAGATTTTTTTTTTATTCTGCTGCCTAATAAAATTTCGTTGCAGTAATTTCAAATGAAATTCACATTATTACTGAAGGAATTTACACACATCATCGACGTTTATAGTAGAAACCGTATTAATACGGTTTCTTGCTATTAATAGCAATAAAATTTGAGCAGGTGTGTGCGTGTATGTATAGATAATAATCGTACTGGAGGCTTATATTTGATCGCCGCGAATATTAGAATAGTGATCCATAAAATAATTTTGCATAATTAACAAATAATAGAAACCGGTGCTTGAGGAGAGAGGCTTTGATAGTACTAATATAAACAATAATCCAGATTACAGGCTGGAGACATTATAGGCATCAAGAGCTTCTCCAGATTTGCAGCGCAAACCTCTGTTTCTCATTCTACTAATTAACTACTTAGTTCTCGTTCGAGATAAGACAATGGAAATGAAATTCTGTTACTTATGACTTTCTTAAAGGCATTTAGGAAGTTGGCCATTAATTATGGCTGTAATATTAAAGATGTTCTTTTTCACAATTATCTGTTATCTTAACGTTACATTAAGACGTCAGACGTCAATGAAAATGTGGGAGTATTTAATAAAACTTGGAAGATTTCACTGATAAACGTATTTCATTTTTCTTTTGGAAATATTTCAATGAAGTTGGAAACTTTCAGATTGTTATTGCAGCAGATTTATTAGAAATTTATGAAGAGCACAAACACTTTAATACATTTCACAGTAAGTATGCGTTGAAAGAGAATCATTGGTAATATTAAGTAAATATTTATGAAAATATGAGAACAAAACGCAGAGTGCAACTGAAATTCTTATCCCTTTTTTTTAAATGCGCTTAAAATACACAAAAGTATCTCTTTTTAGGGGAAAAAACACTGCCTAAGGAATCACTACTTCCACATCCAGATTTCCCATCCAAGTCTTTTTAAAGGAAAACATCTTGAATATATTTGCACCAGTATGTGAAAATAATTAGTAATAATATTTTCATAATATATTTAAGGCAGATGTCATAAGAAAATTTGGTATATACACCAAAAATGTAGTTTCTGAACACTTATTAACTTGCTTTACTTATTTCCTCTATTTACCTCCCAACCCCACTCCTTCAACGAAACCATCTCACTCAGATATCGTTACAATACATGCGAGTACCAAACAAGTGAATGTGAATCGTCTCATCAACTCCTTTATTGATGGGGGTGGTGGAGGTGTTGGAAAATATTATAAAAAAATGTGAGACCTTGGGTATATACACCAAATTACAAGACTCTTACTAACTTGCTCTACTTATTTACCCCTATTTGCCACTATTTATCCCCCAAATTTTCAATGGAATCATCTCAAAATATAATCGAAGGCCCTGGTTTCTAGTGTATACACCAACTTCCAAGTTTCTGTACTTTTACTAGCTTGATTTACTTATTTTCCCCTATTTACCCCTATTTAACCCCCAACCATTCAACGGAATCTCAAAATATAGTATCCTCTTTAATAATGGAGTTTGAGTGGTGGGGAGGGGTGTAAAATATTATAAAAAAATCTTAGCGCAAAATATAATCTATTTCCAGATCTCGTGATGATACATATGTGTAACAGATTTCAAGTCAAAATCTTAAACGGTTCCTGAGAAAACGGGCTCACAAAAAAGTTACAGACCGACAGACCGGCCGACACACGGACAGATAGACAGATATGCATTTTTTTTGCCCAAATTTAAAATCTCGACGTTTTATGACATTTTAAGCCTATTTCAACAATAACTATTTTTGAAAAATATTTTTCGATTACTATACTTCCTCTCCGCTACGTGGATGTGGAAGTAATTTGATATTTCTATATCCTTAATAATTATTTTAAATTCGCAATATTTTTAGGTTATATTATTTATATATTATTTAACAATGCACTACCCAATAGAACATGGTAGGAAGTAATAAGTAGTTATAAATATACAACATATGAGAGTAGCAATAAAGGAATGTAATAAAAACAGAAAATATAAAATTTTAAATATACGGTTAATATTTTTATCACAACTACATTGCAGCGGAAGATATCAAACTGGCCGCGAAGATTATTAGAGTTCCTACACATTTTGTATAGTGGCGAGAATCTCTGGATGTTAGTTCTGGAAGTCGACAGCAGAATAATGAATTTTGTCTAGAACCTGATCTAGGTGTCCAAAATTTAGTAAACTCAAGATAACGCCGCAGTCTGTTATATTATGCAATAATATGAAAGGAGAATTTTGCTGTGATATGGTTTGGCAAGTCTCCATATGCGAAAGAAAAAATCTGTTTAATAGTACAGTCGCAGTCGGGGGAAAACCAATAACAGGATAGACACCATTTTCTTTATAACTTGAAGTTTAATTAACTCATCTGAATTCTCTCTATGTTTTGTACAGGGTGGGGTGTAGTGCGTAGCGAGTTCTACGATAACTATAAAAAAAAAAATTTGTAAATAAACAAGATAAAAAAGTCTATAACTGGAAATCATTTTCGAACATACAGGGCGGGCCAAGACGAAATTACAGGACCAAGTGCCTCTTTTTAAATGGAATGCTATGTATATGAGTACGTTTTTTGAAGCCTCTTTCTAGGCTCTATTCATTCCTATATTAGCATTGAATATCACCCAACCACTTGGATGTAAAGAATTTTTTTGTTGAAATAATGCAATCTGCAGATGGATATTAAAAAAGCACCACAGTCATAGGTGCTCGACGTGTTGCCCATTTTGATTGACACACGTCTTTATGCAATTTTGAAATAAGGCCATTTAGTGGGACTGTTTCTTCCAATCGATTGAAATGAGTAAATAGTATTTAACAGGTCCTTTACTGTAATGTTTTTTTGTACATTTTTTTGCCGTTTTCGTTATTGGACAAGCAATAAAACTTCAGTTTGGTATAAATTGTTGTGTACAATGGCGCATTTATCACACCTATCGGTTGTTAGTTACAGTTTGTATTGAATTTAAAATATTTGGAATTTTACAATATGAACGATAATAAAGCGGAACTTGTAGACATGACTTTTGTTTTGGGCGAGTCAGGCAGAAATTGTTTACTTGCCAATAGAATTTATCACCAACGTTATCCTGAAAGAAGGATTCCTGATGTTAGCAGCTTCCAAAACATTCTCAATAGAGATCTGGAAAATGGAAATGTCGAATATAAAAAAAAGTGAAATAATAAAACGTGTTGTGAACGAAGAAAACGAGTTTTCTGTGGTGCTGGCAACGGTTGAGAATCCCCATGTTAGTCAAAGAGCTCATTAGTAGGAACAAGTAGACGGTCTGTGGGTCGAATCTTAATAACAAGTAAGTTGCATGCATATCATATTCAAATGCACCACCCTAATGCATGGAAGCTAGCTGCATATACTCCAATTCATAAGTCAGGGGACAAAATGGACATTTCAAACTACAGAGGTATAGCAATAATGTGTGCTCCAGCTAAACTATTTGAACAAATTGTATATTCTCATTTATACAGACACGTAGAAAAAAGTTTAGTAGAGGAGCAACATGGTTTTGTAACTCAAAAATATATCAATACGAATTTGTTCATATTTACTAACTACGGTTACGAAACATTGGAGGAAAGAAAACAACTCGATACTGTATTTACAGATTTTAGCAAAGCATTCGATAAAGTCGATCATGTTATGCTATTAGGAAAGCTATATAAATTTGGTCTATCTAAGAAAATGATGCTACTTTTAAAAAGTTATTTACAGCACAGATGTTTTGTAGTAAAACACAATGGAAACACTTCTGGTAAATATTATGCTAATTCTGGAGTGCCACAAGGATCAAATCTCGGTCCATTATTATTCGTATTATTTATTAACGATTTACCTTCAGTTGTTAAATTCTCTAAATGCTTACTTTTTGCAGATGACTTTAAAATGTACAAAATAATTGAAACAGATAGAGATTGTGTGGAGCTCCAGAATGACATTGACAGTATACACAAGTGGAGCTGCGATTTTAAATTACAATTTAATATAAAAAAATGTTTCATAATAACAATTACCCGAAAGAGAGAGAGCCCATTGTGTTCGACTACAAAATGACTCACATATGTTTAAAAAGGACTTATTGTGCTAAAGACTTGGGTGTCACTTATGACTGTCATCTTTCATTTTCTGAACACATTGAAAACATCTCTGCATCTGCAAATCGCATGTTAGGATTTATAATGAGACAAACATCCAATTTCACCAACGTCACAACTATCACTACTCTGTACTATGCATTTGTAAGAAGCAAACTTGAGTTTGCATCGATAATCTGGCACTCACAACCTCAAATTTATACGAACACACTTGAAAAAATACAAAATAAATTTCTTAGATACCTATACTACAAAAAATATCATACGACACCAAACTATCATTATGTTAGATCTGCAGATTTAAGAACTGAATTTAATATGTCGTCTCTTGGTATGAGACGTAAAGTAGGAATGCTCATGTTTTTATATAAAATTGAAAATAGTATAATTAACAGTCCGAAGATTTTAGCATTATTACCATTTAATGTACCTTCACGACGGACTCGCAATGCGTTGATATTTAATGTACCGACAGCAATATATTCTATCCCCACCCCTCTCTTGTCAATGCTTCGACTGGCTAATAACATCAATACTTTGGTAGATTTAGATTGGTCCCTACCTCTTAAAAAATATTATAAACTGATCAACACACACTTCAGTAATTTTTATGTATAGTTGTTATAAGTGTATTTATATGGGTGTATATATATGTTTATATGTATATGTGTATACATTTTTTGTAAATTTACTTAGTAGTAGTAGTAGTAGTTATGTTGAAATGCTATTTACCATCCTTGTAATTAGGCCGATCAGGCCTGTTTGGATATTGCAGAATAAATAAATAAATAAATTATCTGATGACGATTTCCTAAAGCGTCTACAATTTTGTAATTGAGCCAGAGGTAAAATGCAAGATGATATCAACTTCTTTAATTATGTTGTATTCACTGATGAAGCAACCTTTCATAAACATGGATTTGTAAATAGGCACAATGTCCATTATTATGCTTCGGAAAATCCTCACTTTTTTATGCAAGTTGATAACCAACACAGATGGTCTATAAACGTTTGAGGAGGAATTATTGGAGAACATGTAGTAGGGCCACATTTCTTTGATGGTACTGGAGCTATTAATCTTCATTTTTTGGATAACTATCTGCCACAATTATTGGTAAATCTCCCTGAAAAAAAACGAAATAGGATGTGGTTTCAGCAAAAAGCTGCTCCACCACATTATTTAAATGCAGTTAGAGACCACTTAAATAATACTTACCCTCATCAATGGATTGGAAGAAATGGATCGACTAAATGGCCTGTTAGATCCCCGGATCTTACAAAAATGCATTTCTTTTATGGGACTACGTGAAGGAAATTGTTTATAGAGACACATCAACAACAGTACACAATATGAAGGAAAGAAGAATAACTGCCTTTAGATCTATCACACCGGCAGTTTTAAGAACAGAGGAACCTTATTTCAAAAGCGCATAGAGATGTGTGTCAATCAAAATGGGCAATATGTGGAACATTCATTTTAATTTTTTCTACTGAGTTATTTGAAGAAACCTCTTTTTTTAAGTTTATGTTTGAATTTTTATTTATTTATTTATTTAATATACAACCATTCAACAGGTGTTAACCCAATTACAGAATGGGTACAAAAGTAATGCTACCATTAAGTATACAATTTACAAAGTAATTCGATATTATGTGCACATAAACATAAGTGACATATAAGTAACAATTAAAAATAAGCAAGAAAACAGCTTATGACAGTTTTTTATGGAGGCTACACTGCAGTTGAATATGTCAATTCTATCTTGAATTTTATTGTATTTGTCGCACATTTGATTAATAGGAGAAAACTGTTTGATGTTTGTTCTCGGCGTAGGCAAATGAAAAGTTAGTGAATTCCTAGAGGTAGTTCTAGGTACCTGAAAATTAATACGATGAAGAATATCACTGCAGTCTATTTTACTGTTCAGTAGCTTATATAAGAAGATTATTTGTGATTTCGTACGCCTATTCTCGAGACTTTCGATGGATAACCTGTTCTCCATTCGATCATTAGGAAAGCCAATAGCGGGATATACACCATCTTTTTTATAGCAGGCATACTTTGTAATTATCGCTCAATAAAACGAAATTGGTTGCAGTTAGCCATAGGGAAGTACTTACAAAAAATGTTTTTCATTTCTACATCCCATCGTTGAAAAATATACAGGGTGTTGGATTTGAAAAAATTGAGGAAATTCAATTTAAAAAGTTCTTAATTGAAAAATAATTTTTGGCCACCCTATACAGTTTTAGGAAATAAAAATGATTCAGAAACATTAATTAGATGTCTCGCAACTGGTATTAACATAAGCTTTTCTTAAAACGCATAATTGTGACTATGGTGATTTTTTTAATATCCATCTGCAGATTGCATTATTTCAACAAGAAAAATTATTACATCCAAGTTTTTGGGAGATATTCATTGCCAATATAGGAATGAACAGAGCCTAGAAAGAAGCTTCAAGAAATATACTGATATACATAGCATTCCATTAAAAAAAAGGCACTTGGTACTGTAATTTCGTCTTGGCTCGCCTTCTACAGGGTGTTGCATCATGAGAGGGACATAGCTTAATAGGAGGTAGAGAACATCAGTGGTAACCGGAACGACCCATAGAAATGTCTCATTGGACCTTCACTACGAAATTACAGGGTGTTAAATAATTTTTGGCCAAACCTGTTTTTTGTCATAACTTTGACAGGAAATGAAATAACGGATTCATATTTGGTACGGCTAATGTAGAAACGAGCCACAAGAGGTACATGTATAAAAAAAATATATCCAGGTCCGGACTCACTATAATTTATGTTTCTTCTTTACATTAATAAATCATCACCCTGTATATATTTTTTTGAAATTTCGATACGATATTCGAAAAGAGCAAGAAAAAACAAACAAAATGGCCTATTTAATTTTTTTGTTACACCTTCGTGGTTATTTAAATACGTTGTTAAATGTGCAAGAAAATGGATTACAGAACCCTATTAAATGAGAGGCACGTGAAATAAATAGTTTTATAACTAAAATTTGCAAAAATTCTATTGAGCCTAGGTGGTCTGGGTGAATCCTAATTCCGGCACGTTTTAAAGGTCCATTTTGGTAAAAAACTGTGGTCCTAATAAGTAATCGGGTATGAAATAACAAAATTTTTAATCAATCACAGTAGGCTTGTTCAAAGAATAAAAGTGACAGATAATTTAAACCATTTAGGCCTAAGCAACCAGTTACTTTGATCAAGAAAATCATCAACATTTTATACTTAATAAAAATTGGAAGAGAACAAACTAAAATCTAAATAAATAAAATATTTTCCATTCAGTTAACAATAAATAACAAAA
This sequence comes from Stenurella melanura, assembly GCA_963583905.1. Taxonomy (NCBI): domain Eukaryota; kingdom Metazoa; phylum Arthropoda; class Insecta; order Coleoptera; family Cerambycidae; genus Stenurella; species Stenurella melanura. The sequence goes on from OY757314.1 coordinate 47,707,964, forward strand.
CAATAACTAAATGTGTTTAAAAATAAAACGTAATTGACACTAAAGTAAATTTTCAAAATGTCCTCCCCCAAATTCTGTGCATTTTCTTGCGCGTTTAGAAAGGTGCTCGACGTATCATTTCTGGATTATTCCGTATTTCGTCGCAGGTTGTAACGATGCGCTGGATTAAATGTTGTCTACTTTCAATTTCAATGTTATAAACCTCGTTTTTTAAGTGGCCCCATAAAAAGTAATCACAAGGGTTACAATCAGGAGATCTTGGTGGCCATTCATGTGGACCCCCGCGTCCAATCCATCTATTAGGATACACATTGTTTAAGTGTTCTCTTACTTGAAGGTTAAAATGTGGTGGGGCCCCATCATGCTGAAACAACATGCCTCTTATACCGATATTTTCTAACATATTCGGTAAAATGTTTTGAAGAAAATCAAAGTAAATTTCACCATTCAATCTTTCTTCAAAAAAATGTGGCCCTATCAAATGTCTATTCACAAGTCCGACCCAAACATTTACAGAAAACCTGTGTTGCGAACGGCGTTGGCGTACTGCATGTGGGTTTTCCTGTGCCCATTTATGATTATTTCGTGAATTGTTTACTCCATCCCTTGTAAATTGTGCCTCATCCGTAAATAAGGTTCTGTAAATGACTGGGCGATGATTAGACAACCAACGACAAAATGCCAGGCGGGGGATATCGTCGCCTTGTTGAAGACGCTGTACCTGCTGGATATGATATGGATGGTAACGTTCTCTTTTTAGGGTTCTCCATACTCGCCAATGAGGAATACCAGTTGCCAAACTGATTCGTCTAGTGCTCATATTTGGGTTTTCTTGAACTACGTTTATAATATTGTTTTGTTCCTGCACACCTTGTTGTAAAACACGCTCCACAACTACAGAAGTAGGAAACTTTCCGTGTTGTCTTGCATACTAGAACACCGTACTAAAGGTTTTATGATTAGGGCATCGACGACCAGGAAAACGCAGCCGATATTCTCTTTCCGCCGACCTACCATTTCCATTACAGAAACCATAGATGAATATTATGTCAGCATATTCCCCGTTTGTAAATTTTACTGGCATAGTTAAAATATTTTCACAAGTTTTCACTAACTAAATGCGGATTATTGACACATTAAATTACTAACAAACAATTATTCAACTGTTTAGGAGATTTCTTTTTATTATCTGTCACTTTGAACAAGCCTACTGTGATTGATTAAAAATGTTGTTATTTCATAGCCGATTACTTATTAGGACCACAGTTTTTTACCAAAATGGACCTTTAAAACGTGCCGGAATTAGGATTCACCTAGACCACCAGACCAATAGATTTTTTGCAAATTTTAGTTATAAAACTATTTATTTCACGTGCCTCTCATTTAATAGGGTTCTGTAATCCATTTTCTTGCACATTTAACAACGTATTTAAATAACCACGAAGGTGTAACAAAAAAATGAAATAGGCCATTTTGTTTGTTTTTTCTTGCTCTTTTCGAATATCGTATCGAAATTTCAAAAAAATATATACAGGGTGATGTTTTATTGATGCAAAGAAGAAACATAAATTATAGTGAGTCCGGACCTGGATATATTTTTTTTATACATGTACCTTTTGGGGCTTGTTTGTACATTAGCCGTACCAAATATGAATCCGTTATTTCATTTCCTGTCAAAGTTATGACAAAAAATAGGTTTGGCCAAAAATTATTTAACACCCTGTAATTTCGTAGTGAAGGCCCAATGAGACATTTCTATGGGAGGTTCCGGTTACCACTGATGTTCTCTACCTCCTATTAAGCTATGTCCCTCTCATGATGCAACACCCTGTATATTCCAAAATAATTTCCAGTTATAGTCTTTTTTATCCAGTTTACTTGCAATGTTTCAAAAATTTTCTAGCTATCGTAGAACTAGAGATATCGAGATCCGACGCACTATTGCCCTACCCTGTATATGTATATTAGGCTACCAAATAATTCAGAAATACTCCAAATTGGATCCAACAGAAGATTAATATAGTTCGTATAGTACTTAATGAGATCTCAGTGATCCAAAACTTTAATTAGGTGGAGAAATGTGGATATGTACATTGTACATAGGACTTACATGTTTGATGCTCCCTCTTCACTTACTTCTTGCTTCCAGCCCACCAATTGTGCCGGTATACTAAGAAAATAAAAGTTAGTTCGTCATGCAATTAGTAACTGAAACAACTCTCTTTCCCCTCAAAACATAATTCTATTTGGGTGTACTAGAAACGTGTTTCATTTACTTTTTACTGCATTTTAATTAAAACTTATGTAATAATCTAATTGAAACTAAAACCTTTTTAGAGTATTACGTGGCATCCTTTAATATCCTTCTGTGAGAGTTATAAATGAAAGAGTAATGTTATGTTACTCACATTATAAAAATCATAATTGAAACTTAAGCGAAGTTTAACAGTCATATTAATATAAAATAGGTCTGTATAAAGTCCTAATGTATACGATAGATGTTAACGTTTGACAACCTCACTTAACTTTACTGTTTGTTTGTTTTATTTGTTGAGAACCCTAGAACAACGCTAAATAACAAAAACTTAACTGACCCTTGAATAAGCGGAAAAACATAATGGGCTTGTTCAGCTTTTTTTTTAATTTCATAAATCGAAAGTACAAGTATAAATTAATGAATCTGCAAAAAATCAGAATCTTATTCGCACGTTTAGTATCTTAAAAACTATTACAAATCTCCATCTCGCGAAAAGGGGGCGTGGCCAGGCACTACGTCACTATACGCATAGACTCGGTGATCTCAATGGACTTGATGCTCCTTACTTGTTATAATAATAATTATAAGTAGTGTTTTCGAAGCATTGTTTGTTTTGATTACTACTTGACAGTAGGAAAGTACAATTTGGTGAAATGTCAAAAAATTACAATTTTCCCTCGCTCCTGCCGGGACGAATTTTCGATTTTGACCATGCAATTTACGATTAGAATTCATCGCCGATCTTCTAATTTCCTTAGAGACATAGAACAAACTTTCACTCGACGTATTTATTTAGTTACCAGCGTTTAAAAATTCCATGTTTTTCGACTTTTCAGGTTAAATTTGAAAGGTCCCAGAAAGCCATTTTTCTTACGTCACTTGCGTATAGTGACGTCACAAATGAGCGCTCTGTTTTTGCAACTATTACTAATTTCAACTCCTTATATCTCAAGTACGGAAAAAGTTAATAATACGAAATTTTCAGTGTATAATGAGAATATCAAGTACTATATGAAAAAGTATAAAAACCATATAAAAAGAATATCATGCAACAAGCCCATTGTAGCATATTAATCGACATATACCGGATGTAACAGGATCATGGAGTACCCCCATTTTTCCTTTAGTTTTGAAGATAAATAATTGAAATTTGGAACATTCCATATACTTAATAGACATTGACATATAAATGAATTTCTATCCACTTCGGGTTTCAATGATTTCAACTTTTGAACACCGTGTATTATGCATTTTTGAATTCTGCATAATTTTCGGAATTTATGGATACCACATAAGTGACATCTTAGACGTCAATATCCTATTTTAGTAAAATTAGTTTTCTATTTAGGTATGCCATAACTTACTGTTCCGTTGTATTCTAATTGGCCCGTGTTCGTCAATATGGTGTTTGGGATCAAGCAGAATTTTTTCAAATGGAACCATGTTGGTACCGTGGTAGTATTTATTAGTACTGTTAATATGGAACTTATTCACATGCTTTCTTAAAATGTACGATAAATACAATCAAAATTACAGCTAAAAGAAAATAAGAAAATATAATTTTGTTCCAGTTATAAGGCTAGAAGTAAATGAAGGTGGCTTTGAAAACAATGAAATATTTTTTCAATATTTGGCTTGGAATAATCTGTACTATAATCATTGGTTCAATAATATTTGAAGGATCTTTGAATAGTTCAAGATACTTGGGACTCCTGCAAATTTAATTGAGAGCATTTTAGATGAATGAACTTAGTATTTAGGACCGGAAATGCATTTCCAACAAGATGCCACTGCTCCTCATAATTCAAGAATAGAAACTGATTACCTTCAATACCGATTCGGACAGAACATCATTTCAACGAATGGTCCTGTCAGGTGGCCTCCAAGATCATCTGATCTGATACCCCTAGATTTTTTTGTTTGGGATCATTTAAAAATATGCAACCGCAATCGCCGTGAAAACCTGAAGCTACGTGTAAAACCCGCGATTAACAGCACAACGACCCAGCAACTGGTGAATACTCTTCAAGCTACAGTTATGCGGGTTCAGAAGTGCATTTACGTTGCATGGACAGTATTTTGTACAGCTGATGTAATGCTTTATGTTCCTTTTTTATTGCAAGGCCTACCTACGTATTTAATAATTATAAATAATTTTAATTTCTTATTTTCTCTTAACTGTAATTTTGATTGTGGATATTTATTGCTCATTTTAATAAGGCATCTGAATAAATTCCTTATTAATAGTACTAGTAAATGGTACCATGGTACCGATATGGTTCCATTTGATAAAATTGTTTATTGTCTCAAAAATAATTTTGATGAACCTTATTTGCTCATAAATCATGACAAAATTTCGATTTTTCTAGAACTACGGACTATTTTCTACACGATTCAATTAAAATAAATCGGAACAGCCATGGAACACGTAAATGGAACACTAAAAATTATATTAAAATTAATACGAACGTTTGAAATATTACTTTTATATGATATCATTGATTTCAGAAAATTATACAAAACTCAAAAATGTAATAATATATACGGTGCTGGCTTTTAAAATCGAAAGTTAGTATCGTTTTGGGTGAAACCATCATAAAATGACGTTCATTAAGTATATCGAACGTTTAAAATTTCAATAATTTATCTTGCAAACTAAATGAAAAATGGGAGGGTGCTATGATCCTATTACACCGAGTATTCTTACACAACGTAATGCGTCTTGAGCCAAAAGTGTCAATAAACAAAGTAAAAGAAATTATACGTACATATTAACAATTGTATAAGAAACAAAATAGATTTAATACATGGCTAAATATTAAGTAAACATATTCCCTGAGGCTACCTGTTACATGTTACAACTTTTTTAAAGTTTTGATATTATTACGTACACAAACTTTGGAGTCTCTTTTAAATAACGTGTATCTTTTAATTCATTTTATTTTGTTTGACATGGGTTGTTATGAAGTTTTAATCCAAATTTAAGATAGGAACTTTCTTGTGGCTTTGGCGTTATGAAGTTTTCTTTAATTTTTGTCCTAGTTGGGTAGTTATGATTTATTTTCTCTGGAAATTTAGAATTCTTTTATTTACTTTGATCATATTTAAATTAGTTGTCCTTCCATACCTGCTAAGTTTGCATTTTCATACATTTGTACTGTTGAATTGGTTTTAAATATCCATATAAACATATGTATCAAACGATTTAATTAAATATTATAACGGTACAAAAATTATTAATAACCAAAATAATTTTTTGTACGAAAATCCGTTTCATAATATGCTTGTCACTCGATAACAAAGTACTACTGTACATACATATTCTTAAGCCTGTATGGACACATAGTATACAGCTGTGGGGTTGTGCCGAAAAGAGCAACTTGGAAATAATACAACGATTCCAAAACAAGGTACTAAAGAGCATTGTCCATGCTCCTTGGTATTTTAGAAACTTTGACCGCCACAGAGACTCGAAAATGGACACTGGTGACTAGACCATTATGAAATTTACCAAAAGTCATGAGCACCAACTTAATTACCATGTGATTATCGAGGCCATCCAAATCCTTGATAACAGGAATCTGATCAGAAGATTCAAGAGGACCAAACCTTTCAAGCTTGTATATTGTTTAGTTATATGAGGGAAAAGCAGAGTATAGTGCTAGTGTCTACGATGTAAGTGCAATTAAATTATTAGAATCTAAGGGATATTAGTGAGTAAGTCCATAGTTCTTTTATATAGTATTAATTTAGGTTGGCATAATATTACTCATTGATCAATTCACCCTTCAGGGGTGCTCTATTATTATTATTATTATTATTAATAAAATCAAATAAATACCATCCATACAAATTAAAATTGATCCATCATTTAAGGCCTGGTGATTATGAACGAAGATTACATTTTCTAGCTGAATTTTCAGTTCTTTCTGAAGAATGCCCAAATTTTTAAAAAAATGTCCTCTGGAGCGATGAAAGCCGTTTTCACAACAACGGAGTTGTGAGTAAGCATAACTGCCGATACTGGTCACAAAATAATCCTAGATGGATGAGAATGACCCGAAATCAGGTAACTTTTGGAGTTAACGTGTGGTGTGGAATATTAAATTCATATATTATTGGACCATATCTATTCCATGGGACTTTAAATGGAAGAAAATATGAGATATTTTTGAGAAATGTATTGCCAGGATTATTAGAGACCATCCCTCATAACCAGGAGAATATTTGGTTTCACCAAGATGGTGCACCACCCCATAACTCAGTACAAGTCAAAGATTGTCTTAATGAAATGTACCCTCAGAGATGGATTGGTACTAATGGAGTAGTCAGATGGCCAGCACGATCACCTGACTTGACTCCATTAGATTTTTACCTTTGGGGGTATTTAAAAAGTGTAGTGTACATTGAACCCATTGAGGATATGGCCGATTTGTATAATAAAATATATTGAAGTGCTGCTGCTATAAATAGACATACGTTACAAAAAGTTTGCAATGAAGAGTTACTGAAACGGTACAATATGTGTATTCATGAAGAAGGGAGAAATTTTGAAAATTTAATATAATAAGTACCTACTAATAAGAAAGAAATTAGTTTAATTTCATTTTTAATAGTATTTCGACAGTTTTTAAATGTTTGTTTATAAAACTTTTGTTTACGTTCTTTACTGAATTGTTAATATAAATTTAGCCCATTCTAAATTAGTGTGTATTTTCTTTGTTGTCTTACTTACTTTAAGTTTTGGGAGCCGTTTTATTAGAAGCGTTATTAGAAAAAAAAATGTAATATGTAGGAACATATGGATATTGGTTCATCATGTTAGTTCCGGTTTGGCCGGAAGTGGTGAACATAATTTTATGATAGTGTATTATATCACTTTCCTTATCTTGAAAAAAAGTGTTTGGTAACCAATGTTCTATAATAAATAATAAATAAATTATATGGATTAATCAAAATTCACGTGTACTGACATTAATGAAAGAAACTCATGTAACTCCAAAACGGCTTGTTATTTGTAAATTCTCTATACCATCAAAATTATTCACAAATTATTATTTAATCACATGACTTATGTTTCAAGGTTCCAGCCATCAAAAAATAGTTTTGCATCGCAGCGCCATCTCTGTGTGCTGTTGAGGAAAAATTCTAATCACCGTTATTTAAACCTTTCTTTGGTATCAATCATCTGCCATTTACAAAAATAAAATATCTTTATTAGTTTTAGAGATGATGGCCTGGGGACTTTTAAGTGAAACACCCTGTATAGAAAATTGTAGTGACGTACATTATGAACGATTATAGAGTTGGAGAAACGTTTTCAGAGAAACACATCATAAGAATAAAACTGTTCTACCTTGAACCAGTTTTTCGTAATGCCCACTTTTCAGAACGCATTCACGTTACCTGCATATTTGAAAATCAGTGAAGCCCATACAGTACAGTAGGGGATTCTTGATATATTATTCAATAGGTAATAGGGGACACAAACAAAATAAGATATTTCCTAATTAACTGAGATGAAACCACTTATCTGGGCTTAATAATCTGATCAATAATGGTTCCTATAAAATATTTGCATTACCGAAAATGATCACTGAAGTTAGAATTATATTAAAATATTGTATAACCCAGCAGTATCTAAATTATACTGTTTGCTAAAGATACACGAATCTGAAAAATCAGTGCACCCAATTGTGTCTATAATCGGATCACTAACTTACCAACTATCAAAATGATTAACAGAGGACCTGGAAAATTTACCACTTGGTAAATTTTCGACCTCTTCTGTTCAAGGAAAATAGGCTGTTTACTGATTCAACCTAGTTTCTCAGTAATTAATTATAACCTTAAGGAATTAACTTGAATGAAATAAAATTAGACGAGAAATAGGTGGTTAGTATATTCCTTATACTGATGGTACTAAACTTTGTATGAAATATAATGGCTGGCTTCCAATATAGCAAGTTCTTCGAGAAACATGAGGAGACTGAAATGGGTAACTCTTTGTCAATCTATTCATGAGCAGCTTCGACACAGAGATACAGAAAAAATTCTGATATTTCCTTAGGATGGCTATATGATATTCTTTCAGTGTTCAAAGGTTGCAGATGTGGACAACATTGATTTGAAATGAAATAGTCACTTCGCTTCACTAGATTGTACATATGAAATAGAACCCAATGGATTAATTACCATTTTTAGATACATTAATAATTCAAGCTAATGAAAATAAATTGAATTTGATATACATATACAGAAATGACTTCACCACTCTATGACATGTTCTTAGAAACTCTCACCATTGTCCACAGTAGAGAATATCTATTAAGTTTCTCTCTGAGTGAATAAAGAATTACAAAAAAGTAAGCTTTAATTAATTATATAGCTAAAAGTCGGGGATGTTCTTACAAGCTTTGTTGATAACTAATAAATAGGACATGTGGATTTAAGGTAACCCTTCGGAACTCTACGCTCTTTCAAATTGAAGGTAAGTCAAAAATTGTATCAATTCCTTATGAACTATAATTTGCTCGTTATCTAATCAAGAGTTTTGAAAGTTGAATATTACATTTCTTCATGCATTGAGTAATAATTTGACACAACTTTTGTGTAACCCAAGGGATACTGAATCAAATAAAAGGTCTGCCATTTACGAAATTAGTGAATGCATTGTAATTTGAAGTACCTATGTTGCACAAATGAATACGTAACAAGATTCAGTGAACATATGGTCCATCTTAAAAAAAAATATCTTAAAAGTTGCCTTTTTTATTATTTTTTAAAAAAAATTTTTATCTTATTTATTCTAAACGTCCTGGCGAAGTTTAGCTAATGCTATTCCACCACTTGACCAGGACGGCAAAATGAGATACGGTCACCCATTGCTTAACTTCGCCGATCGAGTTCTCGCTACTGAAACCGGCATCGTACATCGCCTCACCTCGCCTTTGATGGAAATCATGAAGTAGTTACTAATAACTTAGTTGTGATTAGAAAGGTAACGCATAATAAACAGCTGGATGCTTTTAAAAGCTCATACGTTGAAAATTGCAGAAATAGTATAAATAGTGACCAAGAATCTCTCCCAAAATCCCGCTTAATTGAGTATTACGTCATGGCTCGTTAAAGCGTGGCAGGGTTTTAGGTAGGGATGGCTTGATTGGTGGAATTATTTCAAACATGATGATATTTGAGTACACCGTGATCTCCCGATGATGTCAACGTGGCTGGCGAAATGTACATCGAATATTAGTGTTGTGTTTAAGTGTTGGTGGTGTTTCTTGAAATTACTTTAGAAACAGCGGCATACCTAAGGTTCCAGCCCTCTCCAGGACTTAATAAATTGTGGTTCTATCACTTGTGATTGTTTTGGATTAATATGATTTTTATGAAAGTCAGTACTTCTGTGTATTGTCAGAAATTTGAACCAAATAGAACTAAAACAGGTTTAATTATAATTTTTCATCCGTCACTTTAGAGGAAACATCTTGACTATATTTGCACTCTAGTATGTGGAAATTATTGATCATAGAATTTTAATAATATTTGGAGTAGACGTCATAGAAAAAATTGTTTCTACCGTATACGTTAAAAATGAAGTTTTTAGACTCTTATTAGCTTGCTGTACTTATTTTCTCCTACTCACAACGTCCCACATCCCACCTCCCACCCATTCAACGGAATCATCTCAATCAGATGTCATTACAATACATACGTGTACTAACTTTCAATTAAATATCTCAATATCATGTTATCAACCCCTTTAATATTGGGGTGGAGGTGGTGGGGGTGGGTATCGAAAAATATTAGAATGAAATCTGGGGCCTTGATTTCTAGTATATACACCAAATTTCTGTACTCTTACCAGCTTGCCTTACTTACATTTTCCTATTTACCTCTACTTACCCCCCCCTTCTTCAACGAAATCGTCTCAAAATATAATCTAGTTTCAGATGTCGTTATAATACATGCGTGTACCAAATTTCAGGTGAAAATTTCAATTTTATTTTATCAACCTTTTAATAAGGGAGTGGGAGTGATGGAGGGATGGAGAATATTATAAAAAGAAAAACCTGAGGCACTCGCTTCTAGTATATTCACCAAATCCCACATTATTGTACCCTTACCAGCTTGCTTCATTTATTTTCACCTTGTTACCCCTATTTAAATCCCAACCCTTCAACGGAATCATCTCAAGATTTAATCTAGTTCCAGATGTCGCTATAATACATACGTGCATCAAGTTTCTAGTGAATTGCTCAATTTTATTTTATCAATGCAAAAATATTATAAAAAAAATTGAGGGCTTGGCTTCTACCATATACACCAAGTCCCAAGTTCCTGTGCTCTTACCAGGTTACTATACTTATTTTCCCATATTTATCCTTTAACGGAATCATCTCAAAACGCAATGTAGTTCCAGATGTCGTTATAATCCATTCGTATAAAAAATTTTTAGTGAATATCTCAATTTCATTTTTTTAAACCCTTTAATAATGGAGAGGGGTTAGTGAGGGAGGGGTTGAAATCATTATAAAAAATCTGAGGTCTTTGCTTCTAGTATATAACCCAAACTCCAAGTTACTGTCCTCTTACCAGCTGGCTTCACTTATTTTCCCTTATTTACCCCTACTTAGACCCTAACCTTTCACCGGAATCGGCGTAAAATGTAATCTAGTTCCAGATCTCGTCATGGACATATGAATACCAAATTTCAAGTCATTATCTTAAACGGTTGCTGAGAAACCATGCGTACAAAAAAAGTTGCAAACCGACAGACAAACATTTTTTTCTCGCTCAAATTTAAAATCTCGACGTTTCACGGCATTTAAAAAAAATTTTTTTTGACGATTACTATACTTCTACTCCACTACGTGGATTTGGAAGTAATTGAAATATAGTAGTGACTAGACTATGAATTAATATATTTATTATTGTTTATTTGAACACTTAATTTATTGCGTTTTAACACGGGAAAATTACACAGTCATTAAAAAACGGAAATAATACATTGTCTCTAGAGTACAACATGGGTAATCAATTCTCCTCAACTAAATATGAAACTCATGCTGGTAAACCTCGGTAATTTGTTATCGTTAGTTGAACCTTTATGTTCAGTGATTCCTAGCAATAAATCTAGGACAAACCACCAGTCCCTCTAATTTCTTACTGACCAGTTAAATATAGACGTAATCGCTTAACTGCAATTTGTGGATTTGGTTAAATATTTGTAGCTAGACTAGCCAGAAAGGACAGGCTCCAGTATTTCTCTTCCTCTCTCAAATTCTTTACCTGAGGGCTATATATAAAAGTACCCGAGTAATTGCACTTTGTGACACTTCCAATCTGACCAATAGAATTACCTGTCGCATTCCAGATTGCATCAAATCTGGGTTAGGTTTTATCTGCAATGAAATGATCCTAAACGGTTTAGAAATGAAATATGGCCTTAATTTACTATTTTATCTATCTTTTGCTGAGCATAGGTGCACCAACTTCATTGCAATAGCTTCTTCAAATACAAGGTGCTCCAAAAGGTGCATCAATTAATCCAACACCAACAATATTGATTAAGTTTAATTTACCGTTATTCACAAAACTCAACCCAACCAGATCAACTGTATAAATTAAAACACGTTACCACATTTCTGTTTATATTCTTTTAATATTTTTTAATACATCTGTATGTACTTATCATCTCCTGCCCTGTAATTGGAATGCTCTGTTGGGCAGTGTATTGTTAAATAAATAAATAAATAAATATTGCCAGTATTGGACGACAGTTTAACCCAACGATATTAATAATGTTGAGGAAGTATGAGTATTTCTTGATCATTGTTAAAATGTTTTTTATCCAACAGAATTTCACTATAATTACATATGTCTTATATAAGGTGTTTCATAACTAAACGCACAAAATTTAAACTATCGATTTCAAATAATAATATTCCTTTACTAGCTAAAATAACCATAATTAAATTACAAAAATGTATAGAAAAGTACGTTATCTATTTAGTAGCTTATTTTAAGTGTGTACATATAACAATAAGTATAAAATAGTTACAACTCTTTGTGTATCCTAATCTAACCTAGCCGTAAATGACAAAAACTACTTTTTAATATAACTAATACGTAACTCAGTAAAAATATTATATTCTTCACAGTACTGGTGTTCCTTTCTTCTTCTTCTTCTTTTAGCGGGGCGCCCAGAGGTACGCCGCACTCAGACCTTGTGGCCCATTGTGCTACCGCTAACAAGTTAAGGAGCTCCCCTGTACAGACCGGATTCCAGCCCATAGGCTGAAATCCTTGCCACGGGAGAACTCCTAATTTCCTCCAGCACTGGAAAGCCAGTACCGAAGTGTTTGTGCCTCAGGTTCATCAGTCCTGGGCAAGAGGTGAGGACGTGGATGGAAGTCTCCTCCTCGACCTCGCAGAACCTGCAATCGGGGTGGTCAACCACCCCCATTGTGTGCAGGTGTTTCTAAAAGAGCCATGTCAGGTCAAGAGGCCTGTCAAGGCTCTAATTTGCTTTCTGCTTAGACGCAGAATTTGCTTTGTTCTCTCCCGCAAGGGCCCTGAGATTAAGAGCTTCGCCTGCCAGAGTCCTGGATAGGAATCCCAGAGGTCAATGAACTGGAAGCGAACCCAGTTATCTATTAACTCCTTGGGTTGGGATCTGGGGTAGCCGAGAGCAAGCTCTGGACCAAGCAGAGGTCTCCGAGAGCCCCTTCTGGCCAGAGCGTCCGCCCGCTCGTTACCCTCAATGTTGCTGTGTCCAGGCACCCAGAGAAGTCTGACCCAGTTTGATGAGCCAAGTTCGCAGAGGGCCTGTTTACAGTTCTGGACCAATTTTGACTTGGTCCGACACGATGCAAGGGTGTCTTACAAAACAAAGATTTTGATTCTAATAAGTCGTCATTGTCTAACATTTTAGAAAGGAGGAGGATCAATAAGGCCAGATTTCCGCCCCCTCCTTATTTGAAAAAAAAATCATTGGAAACTTAATTGTGAGCATAAATATAACTTTTTATAAAAATTCCAGCCTAAACAGAGACATCTAAGCCTCTTCCAAGACGAAAGACAAAAAAGAGCTTGTGTCTGCATAGTCCGAGAACTAGATCACAAATATTTGTACTATATGTAAATGGACCGAATGTGCCTTAATAGGTTGTCGATGATTCATTGAATACCCTTCAGTGAGTCAAGATGGTAGCGGTGCATTGAGCAGCGAAGGAGGCGAGAGCGGTAAATAAAACAATTTCTTTATGCTATTTGTAAATGAGTGAAACTTGGTCAGCAGTTAATTTCAGGTATATTAAACGTAATTAAATAAGTCGGCTACCTTAGTAGGTATTGGTGCATTGCCAGAGGGGTGAAAATGACTCCCACCCATTTTAATGTTTCTATGCTTCTATGTTGGATCGTACCTTATCTACAATTTAGGTATACTCCCGAATCCATTTTATGGCTCTAAATACATCTGCTGCTTGTTACTGGCTCACTAAAAGCATCACTCACTCCGTTTACCTTATACTTACAGCACTAGGTACGAGTGAATTCGTCTTATTAGGGTTCAATCTGTATTTTATATTTAAATCTGTATTCTGAATACATCTATACTTAACGCTACCCAGGAACAGCGACGTGAATGCGGTGGTGGTGGTGGTGGACAAGCAGCATATATATTTCGAGCCATAAGAAGGACTCGAGAGTGTACTTAAGTTGGTAGATAAGGCACGATTCAACATAGGAGCGTAGAAACGTGAAAATGAGTGGGGGGGGGGGTGAAAATTACTTGGAGAAGCCGGGATGTCTCTATTCAGGCTGAAATATTTTTAAAAATGTATATTTATGTTGACAGTTAAGTTTATAATGATTTTCTTTCCTTTGGAACCTTTAACAAGGTGTCAATGATAGTGCATATTATTAAATTTTAAAATTATTTTCTTGGTCTTATTTTTTGTAACTTTTCAGTTCAATTGTTATCTAAATATAACTGTAGATTTACACAGTATTCAAAATGTGGAGCTATTTTAGATTTATGTACTAAAACTCTTAAAAACATTAATACCTAAATAATTTAAAATTTTTCATAGGAAAATAATCTTTCCTGCAAGTTTTTACTTCCCTCGTTTACAGAAGGGAATATTGTATTCGTAAAAAAATCACCCTCCGAGTATTCAAAATGTGGAGCTATTTTAGATTTATGTACTAAAGTTCTTAAAAACATTGATACCTAAATAATTTAAAATTTTTCATAGGAAAATAATCTTTCCTGCAAGTTTTTACTTCCCTCCTTTACAGAAGGGAAATATTGTATTCGTAAAAAAATCACCCTCCGAGATATCTATGGATTTTCACATTTCATATTATCTGGATTACGAAAATGGTGGTCTTTGAATTCCGTTAGTCTATCTGTCTGTCGGTCTGTCGTCTGGCTGTTGGCACTGCAACTAAAAAACTATTTGGTTAACAATATCCAATGCTTTTCATTAGCTATTGTTGACATATTAGCAGAAACATTTTTGGGGTAACATTTTTTAATTAACGTAGTCATAAAAAATAATACAATACAAAAAACAGCAACTATTATGATTATTATAATGGAGAACCTGGTAACTCATTGCCTCACCCAGAAATGGGAACTAATCATGGGATGTGACGCCAATGCTCACCATGTAACCTGGGGCAACAAAGACAACAATGTTAGAGGTAAGTCACTTTACGACTATATAATCGGTAATAACCTTAATATAATTAACCAAGGCTGTACACCGACATTTATTAACTCTAGAAGTCAAACCATAGTAGATATCACCTTAGCTACAAACCGTATATCCAACTCGATCCAAGACTGGCATGTGTCTGACGCTGCTTCAATGTCAGACCACCGCTGGATTGAATTCGGCATTAAATTAATCAAAGCACCAAGAAAACTCCTCAGGAACCCCCGAGACACTGACAGAGATGAATATCGACGTCAACTCAGGGAGAATCTGAGGGATGTACACAATGGGGTGCCACAAAACAATGGAGAGATTGAGCAGTATGTTAAAACTGTTCAAACCGCTATGAAAAAAGCTTACGAAGCATCGTGTCCCTTGAAGGCCGTACAACAGCAGCCTGGGGAAGCCACTAAATGGTGGTGCCAGACGCTGACCGACCTCAAGAAACAAGCTAGGACATCGTTCAACAAGGCGAAAATGACAAAACTTGAAGCAGATTGGGAGCTATACAGAACCAATCAAAGAGAGTTCAAAAAACTAGTCAGGCAGAGACAACGAGAGGCATGGAGAGCCTACTGTGAGGAGATCGAGGATTACTCGCAGGCTGCTAGGCTACATAAAATACTTGCCAAAAACAAAGACAATCACCTAGGTCTACTGAAAAAGGATGATGGTACCAGTACCAACGACCTACATGAAAGCCTAGAGTTGCTTATGGAAACTCACTTCCCAGAATCTGTAGTGACAGATCGGAAGGAATGGCCAGATGAAACCGACACTCAACCCACCGAACTGGACTGGCAAACTGCCAAACAAATTGTGAGTGAAGACAGAATTAAATGGGCAATACTGGGCTTCTCCCCCTTCAAATCACCAGGTACTGACGGCATTCATCCAGCCCTTTTACAATGGGGTCTGGATGAAATAGTGCCGCACCTGACAGCAATATTCAGGACGTGCCTAGCACACCTTTATATTCCGAAGGTGTGGAGAGAAGTCAAAGTAGTGTTCATACCAAAGGCGGGAAGAATAGACTATACTACCCCCAAAGCATACCGACCCATTAGCTTGACCTCGTTCCTTCTCAAGGCGATGGAAAAGCTATGTGAGCGATACTTGAGGGATGTTGCGATTACTGCTAATCCCACACATCCCAATCAGCATGCATACACCCCGGGCAGATCCACCGACACCGCCCTTCATGCGGTTAGTGGTCGGATTGAAAAGTCTTTGGACAATAAAGAGTCCACCCTGGGTGTCTTCATAGACATAGAAGGCGCTTTTGATAAAACCACCTTTCCAAAAATTACAGCAGCCCTCACGAGCAGGAACGTTTCTCCGATCGTAAGTGGCTGGATATCCAACATGCTCTCAAAAAGAGCGGTACAGATTAACATGGGAGACATCGCTGTTAGAGGAATGGTTGCAAGAGGCTGTCCTCAGGGGGGTGTCTTATCACCTCTTCTATGGAACTTAGTTCTTGACAGCCTCCTGCGCCGCCTCAACTCCGAGGGATTCCACACAATTGCATACGCAGATGATCTAACGATACTGCTTAGTGGTAAATTCGAAGGAGTCCTCTGTGATCGAATGCAGATGGCCCTGAGAATAATCGAAAGATGGTGCAGAGAACACTCTCTGTCGGTCAACCCCAGGAAGACAGAGCTGGTCCTCTTCACAAGGAAAAGGAAATTGGGGCCAATGACGGCCCCCGTTCTCCTAAATACCACACTAAATTTCGCATCAGAAGTAAAATACCTTGGAGTAACTTTTGATGCCAAACTAACATGGAATCTTCATTTAGACAGAAGACTAAAGAAGGCTTACATCTCTTTTGAGCAGTGCCGCAGAACCATAGGGAAAACCTGGGGAATGAAACCCAAAGTGGCTATGTGGATTTACACTGCTATAATAAGACCAATGATAGCCTATGGAGCCATCGTCTGGTGGCCTAAGAGTCAGCAGACTGTAGCGAAACGTAAGCTCAGCCAGGTACAACGAGTAGCCTGTTTAAACACAATTGGAGCTATGAGAACAACACCAACAAGAGCAATGGAAGTGATGCTGTGCCTGCCACCACTAGACATATATCTAGAAGAGGTGGCCCTAACTACTATGGCACGTCTCAAATCCGTTGGCATACAGCCAAACATAGGATGTGGAGTGACCAGATGCCGGCTGTGGAATGAGGCAATTAAACAAATGCCACTTCTGCAGGTACGTGCAGATGGTATTTCTCCACAGTTCATCTTTGATAGACCCTATGAAATACACACCAACAGTAGCAATGAGGCCGTCAGTGAAGGAACAGTTAACATCTTCACAGACGGATCGAAAAAGAAAGAAGGAACAGGTTGTGGGGTATACTCCAGGAACCTGCAAATTCAAATTAAATGGGCTATGGACAAACAAGCCAGTATAATACAAATAGAACTGGCGGGAATAACCATAGCCGCAAAAGAAATTTCCCGTAGACAAATAACGGGAAAAACAATAAGAATCTACACTGATAGTAGACAATCACTACTGGCCCTACAGAGACACAAAATAACAACAGGGTCAGTATGGGAATGCCATCAGGCACTCGTGGGCGCCTCCAGCATGAACAGTGTCATTCTATGCTGGGTCAAAGGGCATGCACAGTGCAGAGGCAACAGGGAAGCTGACAGTCTGGCTAAGAAGGCAGCCAGTCTAAGTATACTTGGACCTGGCCCTTCCAACATACTGCCGACCTCAGCAATAATGCTAATGATTAAAGAAGACACCCACAGAAAATTTAAAAAACTGTGGGATGAAACTCATAGTTGTCAGTTGGCCAGGGATCTGCTTAGATACCCTGACAAGGATACAACGATGATCTACCTGGGAATGTCCAGGAAGAACCTGCGCTTCGCGACAGGAATTCTTACTGGCCATTGCCAGCTGAGGAAGCACCTTTACAACATGAAGTTAAATGACACACCCCTATGCAGAGGTTGTGAACAAGAAGACGAGACTGTCCAACACGTACTCTGTGAGTGCCCGGCAGTCTCCTCTAGCAGAGAATCCATTTTGGGAGAACGTTGGCCTACACTGGCCGACTTGAGGGATATTCCCCTAGGCAGCATCACCACCTTCTTCACAAGATTAGGATGGTTGGAGGCCTAGGTGGAATCCTGTATCCCTCGGGAGGACGTACAAGGGGCCCAATGGGGCCTAGGTGCTGCGGTCACCTAAATGTGACTGCCCTCCCACAAACTCCAAACTCCATGATTATTATAAAAAATGCTCATATTCTCGAACAAATTCTATTTGACAGAACTCATATCTTTTCGGGTTATTTGGTGGCAAGCATGAGTTATTATATTCATTAAATCAATAAGAATATTTTGTTTCTCAGTGTATACAAATTGCTTTAACTGACCCCATAAAAGAAAATCGAGGGGCGACATATGAGGTGTCTGTGTGTATGCCACTTAACAGGTCTCTGATTGCCAATTCAGTTTCCTCCAAATCTCTGTCAGGAGGAGTGTTTATAGTGTTGTATGTAATCAAGACCAGCCTTATTAGTTTAAGAAAATGGAACATGGGTGAATCAAGATTAAACTGTTGATATATCGTAAACCGTTAATGATACGTATAGGATATGGTTAATAACATTTTTTCTGAAGTAAAATGAGAATGTGAAATTGTAAAACTATACAGGGTATTCCATTTGAGAAAGTAAAGTTGCATAATCTGTCATCTTGTTAAGGCGCCTTGTACATTTGAAAATAAAATGATTAAATGCATCTTTCTTTCCTATTTAATATTTATTTCTATGTCTCACCGTCTTCCAGATAATTCTTTTCTAAATAGAGCTGAGACACCTCTGTAGATATTCTTAAGTTTAGTGTTTTTTTTCTTAGGGGTACTTTACCCGTCTATTTCAATATTTTCAATACGACGTTGATACTTGCATAACATGGAAGATCTGTGATTTGTTCCTTTTGATCCAACGTTGATCGTGGTATGTAGCCGGAATAGTAGTTGTTTACAATATGTTTCTGTTCTTATCTGTGATAAGTCCGTTTGTAAGTTGAAGTGTTGAATTAATTATTACTATTTCTTGATAGTAATACAATTATTTCCGTTGTTTCTACTAATTAAACAGTTCATATTCAGGAACGAATCGATAAAGTAAGAAATATATATACACAATAACAAAGAGAATAAGAGACAAAAAAATGTTTCAGTATGCATATAAAATTTTAAAAGCACGACAACAATGAATAAATAATGGTATATAGACACAGAGTATATAGACAGCCATACAATGTTAAACATTACATTAATTAATATGCAATCAGTTTAAAAATAAAAACAATTATATTCTAATTTTGATTAAAATAAGACCACAGTCAAGATTCCTTTAAAAAGTACAACACATAGAATCAGAAATACTAGCACACACAACAATTTTTTTAATATTGAAAATAAACGTATTATCATTATATTACTAGTGTACCCATTGTATCATCAAATTCGCTTTGTGCACTGCATTATCAGTTTTGATGTCAGAAAGAAGTAGAGACGTATAATAGTCTGCGAACATTATGGATTGTGCAACATTAAAGTCATTTACATGAACTATGTATAATAAGAGCCCTAAAACTGATCCTTGAGGAACGCCATGCGAACTGTCCCGAATATTAGAAATTGTTTATTTCGACATAGTGCTTTCTGCCTTGTAGATATGATCTGAACCAATTTAATCGTTTACCTCTAATGCCATACACTTCAAGGTTATTTAATAGTCGTTCATGACATTCTAGAGCAAAAGCTTTACTCAGATCTTGAAATACACCAATACATTTTCTTTTATCGTCTAAGTTGTTATAAAGGGTATTCAAAAATTCAGTGACTGCACTGGTGACTGGCCGGCCCTTTCGAGTACAGAACTAATTATTATGAAGTATATTATATATTCCTAAAAAAATAATCAATCTTTTAGCAATACATTTCAATATTTTCAACACGACGTTGATACTTGCATAAGATGCAAGATCTGTGACTTGTTTGTTCTGATGCAACGTTGATCGTGGTATGTAGCCGGAATATTACTTGCTAGTAATATAATTATTTCCGTTGTTTCTACTAATGAAACAGTTCACATTCAGGAACGAATCGATAAAGTAAGAAATATATATACACAATAACAAAGAGAACAAGAATCAAAAAATATTTAAGTATGCATACAAAATTTTAAAAGCACGACAACAATGAATAAATAATGGTATATAGACACAGAATATATAGAGAGTCATACAATGTTAAATATAACATTAATTAATATGCAGTCAGTTTAAAAATAAAAACAATCCTATTATAATTTTGATTAAAATAGAACCACAGCCAAGATTTCTTTGAAAAGTACAACACATATAATCAGAAATATTAGTATACACAATATTTTTTTTTAATATTGAAAATAAACGTATTGTGATTATATCACTCGTGTACCCTTTGTATAATCAAATTCGCTTTCTGCACTACATTATCAGTTTTGGTGTCATAAATAAGTATGGACGTATCGTCTGTGAACATTATGGATTGTGCAACATTAAAGTCATTTACATAAATTATGTATAATACGGGCCCTAAAGCTGATCCTTGAGGAATACCATGCGAACTGTCCAGAATATCAGAAATTGTCAATTTCAACATAGTGCTTTCTGCCGTGTAGATGTGATGTAAACCAATCTAATCGTTTGCCTCTAACGCCATACACTTCAAGCTTATTTAATAGTCGTTCATGACATACTAGGTCAAAAGATTTACTCAGATCTAGAAATACACCAATACATTTTCTTTTATCGTCTAAGTTGTTATAAAGGTTATTCAGAAATTTAGTGACTGCACTGGGCGGCCCTTTCGAGTACAGAACTGATTATTATGAAGTATGTTATATATATATTTTTTTAAATAATTAATCTTATAGTAACGCATTTTTCCATTATTTTCGAGAAACTACTCAATGTACATATGATTCTATAGTTATCCATTATGTTTTTATTGCCTGATTTTAATAGAGGCTTGATTTTAGCTAATTTTAATTTTTTAGGAAATATTCCGTTACTTATTTTTTAGATTGTTTACAATATCAGGCACTTCAATATGAGTTGCAGGTTCAATAAAAAAATAGTTTTCACTGATTTCTATATTTTGCATAGGTTCATTTTTAAAAACTGTATCTCTTAACAGTGAATTGAAAATGTTTTTAAGAAATGAATTTATATGATTAATGACTGTATCTTGGTCAGTTACGAATTCTCTATTTATATTTAGTTCTATATGTTTTTGATTATTGCTTATATTATTGTGATTGATATGCAGTTATGTAGAGAAATGAAAGATTTTCTAAAACATGTGTCACTCAACCACCTCGTTATTTTCAATTTTTTCACGGGGTGGCTGTGCAAGGTAAAGGTGAAGATAGGTATACAAGTACCGCCCTAAAATGCGCCCCTCTTCGAAACACAGTCAACGTAATTCAATAAGTATTCAGAAAAACTTCAAAGTTATACTAGTTCACCCTGTATTGTGTACGCCGCCGCCGTTACCATTTCGATTATTTCTCTGGTGGGCTCTCTCTGAGTGTAAACTCTATTGTGTTCTTTCTGTGTCGGCAGGGACGAGATTAATGTGAATAGGATTCAATATTCAAAAGAGAAATAAAGCTGTAGAGTAATCTTCAGTAAGCATCGAAAATCCACTAACAAAATCCTAAAGTGAATAGAAGTCTGATATCAGTAGTGTAGTAGTAGTAGTACGAAAGCATCGTCATTTCTGATTGCGTTCGATAGAAGTCGTGCTCCGAATTTCTTTGGTATACTTACAGCCATCTCATGTACAAAAATATGTCTGCAGTTACTCAACATTCATGAATTATGCAGATGGATAAAAGCATTTATAAAACAGCAGACAATACTTAAGTATCTACTAGAATTACATTAATGGCGCTTGAGGACTTATTGTTTTAGTTTAATTTATTTTATTGATCTTAAACGGGGAGTTTGTAAGAGAGCTAAAGAAACACTCATCTTGTACTTTGGTCTTAATAACCCTTTTAAATATTCGAAGGAGGTTGAAAGTAGAAATTTACATGCAAGAGTTTTATATTTTCCAGGATATATATATGTGTACTGAAATGAAATATTATCTATATATTTAAAATTCAAGGTATTTTTTTCTCATAAATCGTCCTCGGCTTTGGCATAGCTCTGGAGTGATATGTTATTTCTATTTTAGGTACTGGAAATTGTTAATTTCGCGCCGTTTCCGATGAATTATTTAATAATTACGAATATCATGAAATCCGTATTCGAGTCGAAAAACGTAAAAACATAATATGCAGGTATGTTTCATACAAACTACCCATTAGCAATTCAACTGAATAACTATAAAACATTGTTACAGATGGTGAATATGCTCTGATTATGTTGAATTGCATTGTATTATCAGTCTGTGTATATTACGAAAACTAAGGTCTTTCAAATCCATTGGTCTGCCTGTCTGTTGGTCTGTTTTTACTCTGTATGTTGGTAGTTTGACAGATAAAACAATTTCATGGAGGAGAATAATGTTTGGTATGTAGTTGACTATTGCCAACAATACAATGAGATATACTGGGCGCACACTCTAACAAAATAATATGAAATGCAGTTGTCTCTGTTGCAAGGAAGAAAATTTTGTATACTCACATTGATTTAAATAATATATAAGATGGTTATCAAACGAGTTTCTGTTTATATAATTAAAAAATAAATGAAGCCAAACAGAAAGGGAAGATCTGCGTCAACATTGAACGAAGAATGCATATTTAAAAATGTGATAAAGTTATGGTAATCATTTATTTCCATCAACTTCTCTAATAAAATATGAGACTACTACGTCAGCTCCGCGAATTTCTTGAAAACGCGTCTACTGATAACAAGTTTAAAAGCGTGCACTAAAGAATAATTTCTGGGGTATATGTATTTTTAAACAACCTCAGCCCATCGCATCTCTACGGGGTTAGTATAGTAATTTTTTACATTACCTTGATTCCGTTATATGAAATTTAATTTATTTATTTATATTTAATAAAGACAAATATTTCAGAAATAGTTATTTATACCCTGTAGAGATTTCGATTGCGTTTGTCAAGAATACAGAGGATATCGCATGATTTAGTAATTAAAGCATAACTTATTCAACATGGGTCAAGAAGGTCACATTGGTCGTCCCTTTACTATACCCAGTATATAAAATATTTTAAAACATTAAATGTAGATCAGGTGGAATTAATTTCAAGATAATTTTCGTTTCTACAGGATGTTTGATATAAAAGTAGCATAACCGACTTACGTGAGTTTAATGAAAAAGCATTATATATATCCTTTGTATATTCTATATTAGCTATTTTATTACTTTCATGTTCTTGTGGTTTATCTGTCACTAAGTCACGTAAGCACTACTTAGGGATTGATTTAAAATATTGCACGGAGGTAGATACTGGACCGAATTCACATATAGGCTATTAGGCCTCCTAAACTTCAGCCATGTCTCCATAGGAAACCCGAAAAGTTGTAACAGTTCACATTATGTCCAAAAACTATTTTCAGCTTATACATAATGTACCGAATTTCCAGAATTCTCCTATGGAGGCTGAATCTACATGCAATCTCTATGCAAAAATATTAAGTAACGTACATTAATTTTTCAAAATCCTTGACCGTCTAGACCACCATTTATTAATTGTAAAATTAAATTACACTGCCTTTAGTAATTTAATATAAAAACATTTTATATCATTTTTAGAAAATTAGTTACATTATATTCAGTATAATGCTTTTAACGCCCTCAATCATCTAAAGACAACATATAAACTAATCCACGTATTCGGCACTAAAATTACTAGGCTGTATAACAAGAAATTATAAGCAATTCTCTAATGTAGATGCACTTAAAACATTGTTTCTCAATGGTATGATCAAAACTGTAGAATGGTGTGATGATCTGGAACCCTATTTATAACGTTCACTCACAAGCAGTAGAGAACGCCCGTCTCTATGTTACCGATTAAAAATGAAAGTCAAAGATTACCTTGTAAAATGAATCTATCTTAATTAATTTTTGTAATTTTTACACTTTGCAGTGCAGATATAATAAAAGATAGCCTGTAACACACGTGTATAAGTAGCCCTTAAAGCACTTACTCATTTAGGACTTTCCTCGCTACGCTCATTGTGCCCTAAACCCGTCCGTGCTTTAAAGGCTTATTTATACACTTGTACTATAATATAATAATAAAATGTTTTCTCAAAGTATTTACAAATTGTTGCATTTCATGATAATGCTTTACCTTATCCTCAAAATTTCACTCCATATTAGGGGATGTTTTTGCGTTTTAGTAAAAAATTATCTGGTAAATCGAATTTTATGCTGCGAATTCGGATTCAGCATATAGCAATACACAAAATTTATGTATTCATGTCTGTGGTACAGAACTTTCCTGAACCCCCTCGTAGAGGTGGGTGTGGATTTTATTTGCATATATTTCTTTATAATACTCCTAATTTTATTCTAAAATGTTCTGTCAAAGTATTTATAAATTGTTGCAGTTCACCATAAGGCTTTACTTTACGTCAGTATTTCAATCTATTTTAGGGGATGTTTTTGCGATTTACTAAAAAGTCCAGTGGTAAATCGGTTTTTGGGCCGGTTTCGGATTTAGCATCAAAAATACATAAAAGCTATGTACTCATGTCTCTGGTAAAGAACATTTTTTTTTATTTTATGGATCTGTATCGCAAATACAAAACGAAGAGTATATTGCATTCGATCGGCATATTTCTAAAACCGGTAATATTGCTCGTAGAAAAAAAATTTCATACCACAGTGTTGGTGATCGAATTCTGAAGAACTTTCAAAATGTGCGTCCGTCCGTCTCTTCGTCTGTTTGTCCGTCTGTCTGTCCGTCCGTCCGTAAGAGCGAATAGTCCGATTGTATTGAAATTTAGACAGTTAGTTAGTGTTAGCTAGAGTACGAAACCTATTGCTTTTTATCAAAATCAATCAATAAATAAAAAAGTTATAACTTGAAGAAAAAAATGACATATTTTTTTATGTTTTGTAATTAAACTAAAAATGTCTGAAACTAATATCATTTACAAAGAAACTGCGAAGAGTATCCTGTAGAATGTGCAACAATTATATAAATAGTGCCGTAAATAGGCGAAGAGTATAAGTTGGCTTGTTTTTAAATACAATTGGCGGATTATATCCATCGTGTATAATGTCTAAACAAATATATCGTTCCACTAGTAGAAAGGAATCCCTCAAACCACATCATATAGCAGTTTTGGTAAAATAAATATGCAAAAGCGAAATTTCAATTATAGTTTTAATGAATATAAAACTGATATTTCCACAGTTTAAAAAAGCAATGGCAAATTGGATACAATCAAGCACATACACCCAAGTTTCAATTTGATTTTATTCCAGACTGCGAATTATTTTTGAATCGGTATTTTTATTTTGGCTGTCTACATAATATAAATGTGCAGCTTTAGAGATTAAGAACTTCTCTTTTAGAATTTTGTGGTTATTTTTAAATTTTAGTTAATATGTTGCGAATTAATTAAATAAGTTTATTGTATTTAATTATTAGCCGGTACCTGAGGCTAAAAAGTAGTTATTATACTCTTCGAAAATACAAAACGAAGAGTATATTGCATTCGGTCAGTACATTTCTAAAACCGGTAATATTGGCCATAGAGAAAAAACTTTCATATCACTGTGTTGGTGATCAAATTCGGAACGACTTCAAAATGTCCGACCGTTCGTCCGTCCGTCCGTCTGTCTGTCTGTCCGTCCGTATGCCTGTCCGCCTCTCTGTCAGTCTGTCTGTCCGCCTGTCTGTCCGTCTATCTGCCCGTCTGTCTGTCTATCTGTCTGTCCGTTGTCTGTCTGTCCGCCTGTTACGTTTCTTGTAAGCACGATAACATAAGAACGAAAAATCCGATTGTACTTACATTTTTAGAGTTAATTAGTATTAGCTAGAGAAAGAACTCTATTGCCTTTGAACAAAATTGATCAATAAATAAAAAAGTTATAAATTTTTTAAATAAAAAGAAAATAATTACATACATTTTTTGTTATGTTTTGTAATTAAACTAAAAATGTAAAACTAACATTATTTACAAAAAAACTGCGAAGAGTATCCTATGGAATGTGCAACAATTATATAAAAAGTGCAGTAAATCGGCGAAGAGTACCTATAATGGTTAGCTTGTTATATATTGCATTCAAGTGGACATAATTAATACCGTTGCATTCTCAGAACCCTAGAAGATAACGATAGATTCATGAAGCATATCTTAAATTAGCTATGGTAATTTTATAAAATGTTCCAGTTCAATGTCAAATGTAGATTATAGATTGTTTAAGACGTATTTGATTCCTTCAGACCAATCAACTTAAAATATTTTTTGTGAATTACGCTGCATTTAGTTATTGTCCAGGATGCCCAGTGACATTTCTGTGGGTTAATTTCACTATAACTTCAGGCGATGATTCCACATTTTCTAAGTACTTTGGCATAATACAGATTAGCATATTGCGTTCGTAAAGAATGAGTTCCGCAGTCTCTATTGCAACGTTACAGTATCTGCATGTATCACTGTCTACGTTGTCCATATTCTTAAGATGATATCTCAAGGGGAAATGGGTTGTTAAAAGGCCTGTCATCAGCCTTACTTGGGAATTTACGAGTTCGAAAAGCCTTGTGGCATTCTTTGTCGAGTAAATTATGAACTTTTTCGCTTGTCTTTGGACTGGAGGATTCCTCCAGTAGTACTTTTTCTGATCTTTTTCCAATTTTAGGATCTGATCCGTTATGCATCTTTTAGATAAGCCGCAGATGTGTGAAGTGTGCATCTTCGTTGTGTGATTGGTTAATACTGATCACGTGGTTTTATAGAGCGGGTAAATTCGAAAATGAAATTTCGAAAAGTGAAAAAAATAGAAATTTTTATTTATAGGTTTAACAAGATCTGTTGTTAATTTATTTTTTTTTATAAATTATGGAGCCCACTAGTATACAGGGTGCGCCAAAGTTCTGATTTTGGTCGATTACGGCTGTATTTGAAATGGTGGAAATATATTGTCTATAGGTTATTTTCTTGATTTTCAATTCTGAATAACCAGAAAATATGTACAATTATACAGGGTACTCCGTTTTCGTTGTCCGAGCAACAACTTCGTTATTTTAAATGGAACACCCTATATTTTTTTCCTTTATCGAGTTACCCATCTAATTATATTCATAATTCTATTAAGGTGGTAGGTACTTAAAATGAACCGTTTACGATATAAAAAAGATTTTTTGACAAAAAGTGAGGTTTGCGGATAAGTTTTTGAGTACCTCTGATTTCATAGACAAGAGAGTTTTCAAAATTCTGCTTATACTGTTATGTTGAGCATATTAAGGGCTAGTAGGGCAGAAACATTATTAATATTAATCTTATACAGAGTGCTGAAAAAATTGAGTTTAATGTTTCGCTAATAAAAAAGGCCGTAATTCAATTTTTTCAAATGGGACGTACTATTTTCAGTTCTGTCATCTAATGAAGTGTTAAATTATCTTTCCATTGATATATCATAGTAGGTATTTATCTTTAGGAGTTGCATAGATATTAAGGTTAATTGTCTGGATCAGTCATTTTTCTTGCTGGAACTTCATGAGGTTTGTACTGCACTTCACCAGTTTCGATAAATCTGTCTCTAAGATTACTAAATGCAGGTTCTAAAGGGTGTCTCCTTTCAGGATATCTGGTTTTATAGACTCGGGATCCTAAGAGGCTGTTCCTTGAGCACTCCCCCAGAATAAAAATCATGTCAACCATTTCTTCCCGCGAATAATTCATATTTAATATAATTATATGCAAATGCAACTTCCTGGAACTGTAAAAGCTACTAGTATTTTATTAAAGACAATCAAAACAAAAGCACTTACCGATATAGCAGTAACACAAAACTTTAGAACATCCACAGACACGTGTTTTGACATCTATGTCTCTTCGGTGCGGCTTTTTCTAAAGTTCACAATCAACTGAAATATGTAAGCAAATACTCGTGTTATAACTATCAAAGGATTACCAGAACAGGATATTAAAAATTAAAATTAGATTATAGGAAATTCCCCGTAAAGGGATAATTATCAATATAATTATATGCAAATGCAACTTCCTGGAACTGTAAAAGCTACTAGTATTTTATTAATTATTTTTATATTTTATTATCAATATAATTATGTGCAAATGCAACTTCCTGGAACTGTAAAAGCTACTAGTATTTTATTAGCTAATAAAATACTAGTAGCTTTTACAGTTCCAGGAAGTTGCATTTGCATATAATTATATTGATAATTATCCCTTTACGGGGAATTTCCTATAATCTAATTTTAATTTTTAATATCCTGTTCTGGTAATCCTTTGATAGTTATAACACGAGTATTTGCTTACATATTTCAGTTGATTGTGAACTTTAGAAAAAGCCGCACCGAAGAGACATAGATGTCAAAACACGTGTCTGTGGATGTTCTAAAGTTTTGTGTTACTGCTATATCGGTAAGTGCTTTTGTTTTGATTGTCTTTAATAAAATACTAGTAGCTTTTACAGTTCCAGGAAGTTGCATTTGCATATAATTATATTAAATATGAATTATTCGCGGGAAGAAATGGTTGACATGATTTTTATTCTGGGGGAGTGCTCAAGGAACAGCCTCTTAGCATCCCGAGTCTATAAAACCAGATATCCTGAAAGGAGACACCCTTTAGAACCTGCATTTAGTAATCTTAGAGACAGATTTATCGAAACTGGTGAAGTGCAGTACAAACCTCATGAAGTTCCAGCAAGAAAAATGACTGATCCAGACAATTAACCTTAATATCTATGCAACTCCTAAAGATAAATACCTACTATGATATATCAATGGAAAGATAATTTAACACTTCATTAGATGACAGAACTGAAAATAGTACGTCCCATTTGAAAAAATTGAATTACGGCCTTTTTTATTAGCGAAACATTAAACTCAATTTTTTCAGCACTCTGTATAAGATTAATATTAATAATGTTTCTGCCCTACTAGCCCTTAATATGCTCAACATAACAGTATAAGCAGAATTTTGAAAACTCTCTTGTCTATGAAATCAGAGGTACTCAAAAACTTATCCGCAAACCTCACTTTTTGTCAAAAAATCTTTTTTATATCGTAAACGGTTCATTTTAAGTACCTACCACCTTAATAGAATTATGAATATAATTAGATGGGTAACTCGATAAAGGAAAAAAATATAGGGTGTTCCATTTAAAATAACGAAGTTGTTGCTCGGACAACGAAAACGGAGTACCCTGTATAATTGTACATATTTTCTGGTTATTCAGAATTGAAAATCAAGAAAATAATCTATAGACAATATATTTCCATCATTTCAAATACAGCCGTAATCGACCAAAATCAGAACTTTGGCGCACCCTGTATATATAAAATGATTAAAAAGTTAGATTAGAGAAATTTGCGATAACTTGTCTAACATAAAATATCATATACTACGTACTATTGTTTTGCAATTATATTTCTAATATTTTTAGGGAAAAATAATTACCTTGTAATATCGATGATGTGTCTATTTAAGAAGTATAAAATTATTAGGTAAACATTGATTTTAATAAATTTGCAATATATTTTTATAAAATAAAAATGAAAAAATTAAACTATGAATAAAACTGTACACACATTTAAGAAATTTAAGGAAAATCTTCTGCTTCGGATACATATTCTGTATTTCCAATGGGTTTTCTGGAATTTCTGCGGTTTCAGTTTCATTTCCAAAAATTATTGACGTGTGTGCAGCCGCAGTATCTACTTGAGGACGTTCGAGTAGTCTACTCCACTGTAATTTAAGCAGGCAGCGCTGCAGTATAAGCCAGTTCTCCTACAACCACAAATATTTTCACAGCCACGTTTGCAGCTGCAAAATATACTTTTGAACAGCTTCTCAGGAGCTGGGGGCTCAGTCATGTATACAGGGTAAAATACATATTTTTTCATCCATCTCCATTCATTTGGTAATAAACTTTCGTTCAACCATTGTTGAACTTGTATGTACACTCTTTTAAAACGCTGTAATGCTGCATTGTTTGTTGGACGTAAGAGTGCAAGAGTAATTTTTCTTCGTTTCAGGCCAGCTTCCATTGAGTTGCCCTGTGCTAGTTGTAGCCGTACTGAAAACATGTATATTTTAAATATTTACCACTCATTTTGTTTCCCAATTGTTCTAACATACAAAAAAAAAGATAAAGCTTATTCTTCAAGGTTTACATGTCAGCTACCACCTCCACGTGGTCAGAGCGTTAATTTTTTTTTGTAACAGCAATTTATTTATAATAATCTTAAAATAAAAAAAATGTTCTCTGTCATTTAAACCGTACGAAAATTTAAAATTATCATAAAACAAATTTTTGTATATTAAACTACACATCAGAAGCTTTAATTTAACGACCTACAGAGTGCCGATATCATTTTCCAATAATTTTATTCTTTACAATCAAAGTTAGAAAGTCAAAGTGGAAAAATGCATTCTTCGTAAATCGGCCAAGCTTGAGGGTCCAATTTTCGTAAATATATTTTTCTAATTTTTTTGATGAAAGACGTATTTTGGGTAATTCCTTTAAATGCAA
This sequence comes from Stenurella melanura, assembly GCA_963583905.1. Taxonomy (NCBI): domain Eukaryota; kingdom Metazoa; phylum Arthropoda; class Insecta; order Coleoptera; family Cerambycidae; genus Stenurella; species Stenurella melanura. The sequence goes on from OY757314.1 coordinate 47,738,699, forward strand.
CATCCCGCTGTTTGTTTATTTTTTTGCCTATTTTATTCGAGTAACGTTAAATTTTATGAAATAATCGAAAACCCGTGCAATACTTAACTTCAAGCTTATGTAAGAAATAGTTGAAATATTTAAACACACGTAATATTTCAAAACATTGATCCTTTTCAATATACATTTGGTTTTATGTCGTTTTCTGTTGTCAATTAAAAGTTACAGCTGCTTTAGTGGCGCGCGCTCACTCGCGCCGGCCCACGTAGCAGGCAACTGACGCAGCGCGAATCGGAACGTTAATTAACAAATTACTGGTCGCTCAATTTATACTGAAAAAACAAGTATTGCATATATTGTCTAAATGTTATTTGTGGCATTAACTTAATTTTTTGTTTCTTTCTTCTATTCTTTGGGACTTCCTGCCACATGTATGTTTTCTTTTTAAGCGATGGTAGGGGAATCTGTCACAATTTACCAGTATGTTACTGGTAAATAACCTCTACGCCTGTGACGTTTACGTCAAAGGATCAGTTAGAGATTGGTTTCTTTAAATAAACAACACAAATAAATATAAAAACTTGAAATTAAATATTTCGCCGACGTTTCGGAAATCTAATCTGTTTCGCACAAATAACTAAATAAAACACACTACTATCTTTCCTACCACTATGTATTTATAAAAATTGCGACTGCAGTTTCGACTTACAAAGCCATTGTCAAGCAGTGAATCAAAAATGACATTTTTGATTCACTGCTGTAAGTCGAAACTGCAGTCGCAATTTTTATAAATACATAGTGGTAGAAAACATAGTAGTGTGTTTTATTTAGTTATTTGTGCAAAATGATTAACTACCACAGAGTAACGGCTCCTTCAATCAATTTTTTCTAATCTCTTTCCTTTTTCAAGGCTTCTTTTGAAAAATATTATTGAATGAGGATAGTTGCGTGTCGAATTGTTCCGTAGATGTCTGTACAACTTGGCTGCCAATGTTAAAAGAAGAACTTCACAAACTGAACATTGTATAAAAACTAAAAAAACTGTTAACTATATCAACAGTTCTATGTAAATAGTAAGTATCTATGGATATTGAATATTACAAACATTTTATAATTATTTGTGTTGTTTATTTAAAAAAACCAACCTCTAACTGATCCTTTGACGTAAACGCCACAGGCGTAGAGGTTATTTATCAGTAACACACTGGTTAATTGTGATATAGATGTAGATTCCCCTAGCACCGCTTAAAAAGAAAACATACATGTGGCAGGAAGTCACAAAGAATTGAAGAAAGAAAAAAAAAGTATTGTAAATGTTTCGTTTGAAAAAAAAATTCGTTCTTCCGAATGGTGTTATTTATTTTTTGATATAACAGATTACAGATTACAGTTGGGTTGGTCAGGCGTTTGACCTCTCCTCACCTCGACCTATAAAGATCTTTTGTGATTAAACCATATTTATATGTTCCCATCCAATCCTAGGCTTCTAAAGAATCCTAGAATTTTCCTGGGGGCTAACTTTGACACTTCTTCAGGTGTTAAAATCACCTGCTCCAAGTGTTGTAGCCTTTGCCGGACTAATACTTCGCATGTGCAAAGTATGTGTTCCGACGTTTCGGTTGTCTTTGTACAGAATCGACAACTTTCGTCCTCAGCCTTGCCCATTTTTTTAAGATGGTATTTTAATGGGCAGTTGCCCGTGAAAAGACCTGTTAGTAGTCTTAATTCCTTTTTGCTGAGTTCAAGTAGCTCTTTAGCTCTCTTTTGCGAATAAGTAATGAACTTTTTCGCTTGTTTTTGTCCTTGAGTTGAGTTCCAGTAGGAGGATTTTTGTTCATCCTACCATGTTCTTTCTAGTCCGTCATGTTACTCCTTGCTATCCCACAAAACGGTTCTGGTCCGATGAATGACGATTTGGCACCCTGTCTTGCAAGGTCGTCCGAAATCTCATTCTCTTCTATTCCTTCATGCCCTGGCACCCACAAAATAACATTTATAAAGTTATTAGCAAAAAACTGCATCTTTGCATGCAAACTGTTAAAAAAAAATTAGCAACCACTTTCTCGCGGAGACATTTTGATATAATATTCTACACACTTTTATGAACACGTTACAAAAGAAATCGTCAATCGATGAATTTTTCCTAAGTAAAAATCTAACATGACTCCCCTACCAGTAATGCATGTATTAGTCTACTTTCATTAATGTTCTGGTGTGATTTTGCTCTAATTTACCGGACAGCCTTGGCTATAAATTTGGGGGATGTCCACCATATGTAGTGTGCCTGTATGTTTACGTTATATATAGTTTTAGAATTGATGTTTATACTATTGCCAGTATGTCTGTCATATTCAGAGTTTTACAATTGCCTGGTATTATGTAAATTAAATATGTTGGGTAGAACTCTATTTTACGTCAAAGCTGCCTGCGGCAGACTAGGCAAAACTCTACTTTTGTAATCCACATGTCCAAGATAACAATCAAATAATGGAAAATTTTGTTATCGAAATAAGTAATGGCAAAAATAAGAACCTCTTATACTATTACAGGGACCATGGGACATTAATAGAAATATGGCAAGACCTCTCTAATTTTACACCAGTGTTCCTAACACATAATAAAATTTTATTTACAGGACCATGTTATCTTCCTACACTTTGCTAATCTCAAATGACCCACAATATAACCCATTAAGACGAATTTAATTTTTAACATATATAAATGATAATTAAATTGTACTTTCCCAGGCAGCCAATCTGATTAAAAACGCTAATAGGTTAACGGCAATCTCCTAATTACAAGAATAAAGTTAGTTCCGGTAATTAATCAAACAAAGTCACATTAAGCTATGTTCAATTCAAGACATGAAAATTGTTATTTGAAAATTCAGAGAATTGCGAAACACGTCGCGTGATGGTAAGAATAATAAAAAATTCGCGTGCATCGGTGTTTCGTGCTGTGGACGAAACTCTTGTGAGGAAAACTGAAAACTACTGTAGAACTATATCGGCATTACGTATGTTTAAGCTAGAAAATTGTAGGCTTGTAACCAATACTAATATTTCTATAATGTTTATTGGAAAATCGATAGCGATTAAATTACCTACCTATATAATTTATTTTCACCTCCAGCTAAAAATACAGAAATTTTTTAGCATTAAGTAAATATTTCACACGCTTGAGGAACGTCTAATTTAGTGCTATTATTTTAACAAGTTCTAACTGCATTAATTTGTCATAAGTCTTAAGTTATTCAATACGACGTGCGAATCGACGCTCAACGTTTTATGTGATGTAACCCAGTATTGCAAACGAGCAGAAATTGTAGTCGGACGTGGCCGACTGCGAAACCTGTTTCGTTTACATTTTATTAAAGGACCCCGCACCAAATGCATGGGTAACTTTGTTGTCGACGGAATCATCGCAAATTCAAGGCATATAATCCTTAGGTCATTCTCAATGAAAACGGTTATGGATAAAGTTCCAAAATGTCTTTGGTTTCTACCATATACGTTAAAAATTAAGTTTCTAGTTTACCGTACTTATTTTCCACTATTTACAACCTACCACCTCAATGGAGTCATCTCAACCAGATGTCACTACAATACATACGTGTACTAACTTTCAAGTGAATATCTCAATTTGATGTTATCAATCCCATTAATAATGAAGCGGAGGTGGTAGAGTATGAAAAATATTAGAAAGAAATCTGAGGCCTTGGTTTCTAGTATATACACCGAATCCCAAATTTCTGTAGTCTTACCAGCTTGCTTTACTTATTTTCCCCTATTTGCCCCTATTTAACCCCCAACCCTTCAACGGCATTATCTCAAATTATGATCTAGTTTCAGACGTCGTTATAATACATACGTGCACCAAATTTCAAATGAATATCTCAATTTTATTTTATCAACCCTTTTCATATTGGAGTAGGGGTGGTTGGGTTGAAAAATATTATAAGAAAATCTGACGCTGTGGCTTCTAGTACATACACCGAATTTCAAGTTTCTGTAGTCTTACCAACGTTTTACTTATATTCCTCTATTTACCCCAAATTAACCCCCAAACCTTCAACGGAATCATCTCAAAATATAAACTAATTACAGACGTCGTTATAATACATACGTGTACGAAATTTCAAATGAATATCTCAACTTTATTTTGTCAACCCCATTAATGGGGTAGGGGCGGGGGGGTGGGGGGGGGTTGAAAAATATTATAAAAAAATCTGAGGCCTTAACTTCTTGTACATACATCGAATTTCAAGTTTCTGTACTCATACCAGCTTGCTTTACTTATTTCCCCCTATTTACCCCTACATAACCCCCAACCCTTCAACGGAATCATCTCAAAGTATAATCTAGTTCCAGATGTCGTTATAATTCATACGTGTACCAAATTTCAAATGAATATCTCGATTTTATTTTATCAACCCTTTTAATAATGAAGTAGGGGTGGTGGGGGTTGAAAAATATTATAAATAATCTGATACCTTGGCTTCTAGTACATACACCGAATTTCAAGTTTCTGTAGTCTTACCAGCTTGCTTTATTTATTTTCCCCTATTTACCCCTATTTAACCCCCAACCCTTCAACGGAATTATCTCAAAATATAATCTAGTTCCAGATGTCGTTATAATACATACGTGTAGAAAATTTCAAATGAATATCTCAATTTTAATTTATCAACCCTTTTCAAATTGGAGTAGGGGTGGTGGGGGTTGAAAAATATTATTAAAAAATCTGACGCTTTGGCTTCTAGTACATACACCGAATTTCAAGTTTCTGTACTCTTACCAACTTGTTTTACTTATATTCCTCTATTTACCCCAAATTAACCCCCAACCCTTCAACGGAATCATCCCAAAATATAATCTAATTCTAGACATCGTTATAATACATACGTGTACGAAATTTCAAATGAATATCTCAACTTTATTTTATCAACCCCTTTAATGGGGTAGGGGTGGTGGGGGGTTGAAAAATATTATAAAAAAATCTGAGGCCTTAACTTCTAGTACATACACCGAATTTTAAGTTTCTGTACTCTTACAAGCTTGCTTTACTTATTTCCCCCTATTTACCCCTATTTAACCCCCAACCCTTCACCGGATTTCCTCAAAAAACAATCCAGTTCCAGATCTCGTTATAATATATACGCGTACAAAATTTCAGGTCAATATCTTAAACCGTTCCGGAGAAAGCGTGCGGACAAAAAAAGTTACAGGCAGACAGACAGACCGACAGACCGACAGACAGAAAATTTTTTTTCGCTCAAATTTAAAATCTCGACGTTTCGTGACATTCTAAACCTATTTCACGAATAAAAATTTTTGAAAATTTTTTTGCGATTACTATACTTCCAATCCACTACGTGGATGTGGAAGTAAAATTACGGTAAGGTGGTCCAGTTACCCCGCATTTAAAAGGTTTTTTGATTTTTCTATCCGAGTGCATCATTTGTTTCTAAGTTTGCTCGTATTTTGTTTTAAACAACTGATAATATGCTAATTAATTTAAATTTAAAAAAAGTTTGCAATACATTTTTATTTACCTTCGGTGTTTATAAACACCTCCCGAGACTCAGATACATTGATTTGAAAACCCTTTCTGACCAGAATACTAATAAATTTGAAAAACCGTTTAGTATTCAGGGCAAAAAGGACTTTCAAATCATTGTATGTGAGTCTCGGGAGGTCTTTATAAACACCGAAGGTAAATAAATATGTATTGCATCCTTTTTTAACTTTAAATTTATAAGCCTATTATCAGTTGTTTAAAAGAAAACACGAGCAAACCCAAAAACAATCATGCACTCGCATAGAGAATCAAAATACCTTCAAAATGAGGAGTCATTGGACCACCTTAGCGTAACTTTTGTTCTTGTTGGGGGTTGTTGGGGGTAGGGGGTTGACCTGACAAAGTCAAATTTGACACCAAAATGTGCCGTTCAAAATAAAAAAGGTGACGTGTTTCAGGACTTTTCCCAAACAACACCTCCACCTTATTTCATATAGAAGGTGGTTTTCACGGTGCGATGTGTCACTGTCAAGTTGACATCTGCAGTTATCCCCCAAAAATCAACAATCGACCTGTCCGAGCGTTCTTTGAAAAAAATAGTCCAAGTGTCGTGTTTTATTGGCCCACCCCGTATATTTGCACTATGGTCATGAATATGAAATAGAAAACAAACTTTAGTAAGTCACACCTTTGAACTAGAGAAGTATAATATATTACAATCTCGTATAAGCCAGTTTTATGCTGTCCTTGCCTTTTTATATGAATCAAACTTTACACAACATTCAGATATCAGAAATGTATTATCAATCAATCTGGTCTAACCTGGTCATGTTTTCATTTTAAAATTATAGAATTATAAGAGTAAATAAAATACTCATCTGCATAAATTGCAAATTTAAAATAAGATACATTTAAAATTTGTACATATCTAATTCCTCTATATATTCCACTCACCTATATAACTTTGTCGGAATAAATATTAAATCAAGCACTCAGAGTTCTCTCGCATCCTTTTACCGGCTTCTTATATTTACATTTATATGCAAGTTGTCAATAATTTTATTTGAAAATACCATTTCAAAATACAAATATGAACCAAACAGTAAAACAAATATTAGAAACCTAATTATAAAACTGAACACAAATTAAATAGCTGATGTACTTGAATGAAATATCTCGTTGAAGGTTTTAAAGATCATGCAATAAAATCTTTTATAGCTCGGAATAGGCACTAAAATGCAACTAAATATTTTAGGGTATTTGAGTATTTGAACTTGCATAGTTACTTAAATAGTTCACGTGACTCTATGCACTTTTCTTGGGGATCGATTCACAGTGTACATAGTTATATTTAAAATTATTATTCAGCTTACTGCTTACCATATGAGATGTTTTAGCAATAATGGCACTGGGAACGAATTACTAAAATATAACAAAACTGCATATATAAAAATATCGTTTATGCAAAAGATGTAAAAAATGCGTTTACTTGAGTTTTAATTAATTGAGTGATTAGCCAGCGTGTGGTAGGCATTATTTCTGGACCTTCTGGATGTTCTTATATACCGCCGGATCGGCCATAGACCGGATTGGATATAAGACATGCTTGTTGCCAGCAGGCGAGAGCCACATGGCGCATAGGGTAGGAATACAGGATGGGAAGTGTAGGTGTTTGTAAGATGCTTCTTTTAAGTTTCCACCTGTCATCATTTCCTTGTTTATTCTTCAGCTTACTGCTTACCATATGGATCATTTAAGTAATAAAGAACCTTCTATTAAATTCACTTTAGAAAAGGAAACTAGAAATTAATTATCATTTTTAGATGTTTTAATTAAAAGAGTAAATGGTACAATTGAAACAAGTGTTTATAGAAAACCAACACATACCAACAGATATTTAAATTTCAACTCGAATCAGTCGATGCACGTCAAGAGGGGTGTTGTAAAATAATTGTATGATAGGGCCAAAATCATTTCTTCTAATGATGAAATACTAAACAATGAGAAGCGGTGTATAAAGGAAGTTCTTATTAATAACCAATACCTGGGGGTTTTGTCGATAAAACCTTCATAAATATTGAAAATAACAATCAGGTACGACAAAAACCTGAAAAACGTTACACAGCGTTAATTCCTTATGTATGCGGATTATCCGAAAAGTTGCGCCGCATCGGTGATAGATTTGATATTAGGACGGTATTTCAAACAAGCAACACTTTAAGATCTATTCTGACAAAGACGAAGCCGAAGAACCACGAGCAAAATTCAAAACATTGCAATTATAGTATTCCGTGTGAGGGCGACAAACAATACGTGGGTGAGTCATCCGGACCTTTTAGTGTAAGATTGGGCGAACATCAAAATTATATCAGAAAAAATGAAATTCAGAGGTCCAAGGTCTGCGAACACGCGTGGGAGAACGGACATAGAATAAACTGGGACTCGACAAAAATTTTAACAAAATAGCCGGATAGCAAAAAAAGAAAAATTAAAGAATTCGCGATAATATTATTGAATGAGGATAGTTGCGTGTCGAATTGTTCCGTAGATGTCTGTACAACTTGGCTGCCACTGTTAAAAGTAGAACTTCACAAACTTAACATTGTATAAAAACTAAAAAACTGTTAACTATATCAACAGTTCTATGTAAATAGTAAGTATCTATGAATATTGAATATAACAAACATTCTTAAAGCTGTGTATTTGTCATACACAGCAAAAAAGATTTAAAAAAGAAGCCTTGAAAAAGGAAACAGATTAGATTTCCGAAGCGTCGGCGAAATATTTAATTTCAAGTTTTTATACTTATTTGTGTTGGTTATTTATAAAAACCAACGTTTAACTGATCCTTTGACGTAAACATCACAGGCGTAGAGGCTTTTTACCAGTAACATACTGGTTAATTGTGATATATTTTGTAGACTCCCCTAGCACCGCTTAAAAAGAAAACATACATGTGGCAGAAAGTCCCAAAGAATTGAAGAAGAAAAAAAATTAAGATAATGCCACAAATAACATTTAGACAATATTTGTTTATTCTTCTTCTGAGTTTTTTGTTTCTACTGTTTCTGGATCTAGCAGTGTGTACATCCTCCTGCCCGCTTGCATTTAGATATGGTTTCATGTTTCCCATAAATTTATGTTTTCTTTTCAACGTCCTGCGTCAGTGCATCCATTCCGCCTGCCTACCAAGACCTACATTAGCTCGTTGTAAGAAGCTATTATTTATTAACCGTTCCACGGATATATAGCCATTACAGTGGGAGTGCAAGGAAGAGCCAGAGAGGACCTTTGATACACCCTGCCAATGTAAAGGAAAATAAAAAGTAAAATCTGCAAAAAACAAAAAAGAGATCTAGGACATTTGGGACGCTGTATATTAAGTAGACCCCAATGACTTTGACCTGAGTAGAAACCTTCCTGTTGTGGGACCTGCCTTATGTTTAATGCATATTTAATTTTAAGAAATTCAATTTCTTCTGTTGTTTCTCTTCTATTTTTCTCTCTTTTTTCCAATAGATAGAACGACTTTCGCAATACCTACAGTTTGTCGTGGCTATACGGGTTACGCTTCCAAGGCCATTTCCTTAGGGATTATGCAGTTTCCGTCGCCGTTGACTTTTTCTACCAGTAATCTGTGTGTTCTCGTTTCAATGTCCTGTATCAGTGTGTCCATTTTACTTATTTTTCAAAACCTATGTTAACTTGCTGTAAGGGATTTCTTTTATTATTATTATCTGTATTTATTTATTTATTTATTTAATCGTGCATCATCCAACAGTACAAAGCCATTTATAGGATGGAAATCTAAACTAACTTAACCTAAACTAACCTAAATAAGAAGTACAAGTAGAGATTATGAAGTTGGTTAGACTGTACGACAGTAGATAAAATTTCTGGCTGCTAGGCAAATATGTCCAATTCACTACAATGAATTTCATAACTAGTACAAATATTAAACAGAGGAGAAAACTTTAATACGTTAGATCTAGGAGTGGATAAATAAAAAGTATGAGAATGACGAGAATTAATCCGTGGGACGTAGAAGTTCAGTTGGCTTAATATTTCACTACAGTCTATTTTATTGTGCATAAGTTTATCTGGAAAACGCAGAGCAAAGGACTTACGCCTTTCGGAAAGACTAGTAATATTAAATTTTTCAAGTAATTGACTTTGAAAAGCTCCAACTGGTGGATATGTACCTTCAGTTTTCCAGTTTAAAAATTTCAGGAAGCGACGATGAATGTTTTCCAATTTATCGTTATGAATGTTATACCCAGATTGCCAGACAAGTGAGACATACTCCAGTTTGGATCGAGAGAAAGCAAAATAAAGCATCTTTAAGGTCTTTGCATCGTTAATGTCATTGCTGTTACGCAAGATGAAGCTTAACATTCTGTATGCATGCGAAATTACAGCATCGATATGGTTAGTGAATGTTAATTTGTTATCAAAGGTTACACCTAGGTCCTTGAATATAGATGGTGTGTTTAGGACGTCGCCATTAACGTTATAATTATATATAATTGGGGACTCCTTGGTTGTGTAACTCATAACATTGTACTTACTACATTTAGGTGAAGATCATTTTCATCGCACGAAGCCGATAACTTAATTAAATTGTTTTGAAGTTTTTCGTCATTCAAATCATTATTCCTATGCAAAATCTTAACGTCATCAGCATATATTAAGAAATAAACGTCTAAGTGGTCACTGATGTTATTAATAAAAATGTTAAAGAGGAGAGGTCCAAGTATTGATCCCTGGGGTACTCTAGAAATTGAAGTAGACATTCAGATATTCCACAGTTATCAAGTTTACAAAGTACTTTACTATGGTTTAGTCTGTCAAATGCCTTAGAAAAGCCAGTATAAACTGAATCTACCTGTATGTGAGAGTCAATTGTTTCAGCAATGTACTGAGTAACGCAAATTAAGTTCGTTACGGTGGACCGACCTCTCATAAAGCCATGTTGTTGCGTAGATATTTTCAGTTGGGCATAAATGTTGTGATGCAGTAGGATTTCGAAAGCTTTCCCCAAATTACGTATGATTGTTATTGGTCTATAATTGGTAACGTCATTTCTTTCACCCTTTTTATACATAGGACACACTCTGGAGTATTTCCAAATATCAGGAAAATAGTATTCCCTAGGGCATACATTAAAAATTATGCAGAGGGGATATGCAAAAATACTGACATAGTTTTTCAGTAGAAATGCTGGAATTCCATCTGGGCCCGCAATAAGATTAGGTTTAATTCTTTTTAACGCCATACAAACTTTAGCCTCGTAAAAGCGTTTAATGTCCAAACAGTCAGACGAAAGATTATTAGACTTGATTATTGAAACGGTTTGAAATATTAACTTGGAATTTGGTACATGTATGTATTATAACGAGATAATATTTTGAGCTCATTCCAGTGAAGGGTTCGGGAGTGAATATGGGTAAATATGTAAAGTAAGCTAGTAAGAGTCCAGAAACTTGGAATTCAGTGTGTATACTAGAAGTCAAGATATCGATTATTTTTATAACATCTGCCACCACCACCACCACTCCATTATGAAAGTGGTTAACTAAATAAAATTAAGATATTGAGTTGAAATTTTGTACCCGTATGTATTTTAATGAGATCTGGAATTAGATTATATTTTGAGCTTATTCCGTTGAAAGATTAGAGGGTAAATGAAGGTAAATATGGGAAAATTAATAAGCGTCTAGAAACTTAGAACTTAGTGTATATACTAGAAGCCAAAGACTCGAATTTTTTTAAGAGATCTGCCACCCCCACTCTGTTGTTAAAAAGATCACCAATATAAAATTAAGATATTGACTTGAGTGCACATATATGTATGTTATAATCTGAAACTAGATTATATTTGGGGATTATTCCATTGAAGGGTAGGAGTAGATAGGAGTAAATAGGGGTCAGTAGGGTTAAGGCAGATAAGTAAAGCCAGCCAGTCATGTATAGGTATACTAGAAGCCAGGATCTCCAATTTTATGACATAAATCTCTCCCAACGCCAAACCCTTTACTAAAGTGGTTAGCAAAATGAAATTGTGAATTAGTGTGTGTACGAGAATAAATGTTCTTAAATATTCTTTTGTTAACAGCCACCCCCATTACCACCGTGGAACGGACGATTCTAAATATTATATTACATACACATAGTATCAAAATTATTTCATTTAGAGTTTTTGGATGAGAATTCCGGATGTGGAAGTAGTCATTCCTTATGCAGGGGTTTTTTTTAATTAAGGGCCGTTACTTTCAGTCCCGGTTAAGTTAATTTAGCATCTGACTAAATATTAACCAGTTAATTTGGTTACATGTAGTTAAATTTAATCTCAGCATCGAAACGCGATTACCGTAGTTGATCGAGTTTAAACATAACCACATTTTTTGTGAAGTAAGGTTAGTAATGACATTTTAACTGTAATTAGGCAATCCAACGACCTGTCAAACGTAATTCAAAATGGCCGACGTGGGCAAACAGGGGTTTATTTCTTATTAACTTGCGGAAACGAAACCAAGGCAATAAAAAAACAAACTCTTTTAACGAACGAAAATGAATGTTTGCAGGATATTTGCCCACAACGCCATGTTGAAAGTCACGTGGTTTGGATTGCCTAATTTGTAGAATTTATTTTGTTAATTGAATTTACGTGAACTGGTTGAAGTGTTAGACGACAATAATGAAGATGATTTGGAGTACATAAATAATTTACGTACATATCATGTCAAAGAATGACCTAATTGCTTCGACATATGCAATGGTGAAGAATTTTTTCGAAGGTTCTGCTTCATCAAAGACACTGTGGCAACTACAATTTTGCCGCAAGTTGAACTTGTTTTAATCAGCGATGCATCACAGTATGCGATTGATTTGTTGTAGATTAAAGATCCTTCATCTAATTTTAAATGTTTAATTTTTCATAGATACCACGAAATTGATGCAATGATATTACCATTAGCTTTTTTATTTGCTATCGTGATTAACTCCGGTTTCAACGTCTGGATGAACAAACTAATTTCACTCGAGGTGAATTTAGTCCCTCGCTTCTTTTTCTCCTTTTCACGAACAACACTGAACAGTTATAACATAACGGGAAGACTAAACGTCATCATGAGTAATTTACCATGTTTGGTCACCTGATTTTGACACAATCTAGAGGGCACACAAACCTCATCCAATCACAAAGGAGTGAAAATGTAAACAATTAGAGACGAATTGCTAGTATCTAGAAGCAGTTTAAGCTTGTTATTAAAAAATGACAGCTTTTCCCCATCTCTAAAAAACAAAACAATGAGTAATGTGCCCTCCACGCACCAGCGTGACGTCAACCTAAAATGGTCTATAACTATTAACTAATGACAGTTAAAATAACCATGACCGCAATCAACATAAACTAAATAAAAAATGCTTTTATTTTTCATCTCTCTTCAATATATGAACTAAAAATATAAGGTATATAGAGCGTATGTCGACTCCAGACTATTTGAGTCTGAACTAATACAACAGAAGAAGAAGAACCGTGTTACAGTCTATTTTCGTATCTGCACATTTACAATTTGAATATCGTAATATGTTTTCATTTTAGTCGAGGCTATATAATATATAGTATAACTGGTTGCCTACCGTTCGTGCTCCATGTGAGCCATGCACAGTGATGTTAGCAACGAGTTGCTGGCAACGCATTGCTAGCAACGCACTGTAACTGTACCTAATTAGGAAGCGAGTTTCGAACGTCTCGATTATAACCTTTTCAAGACCGTCATTATCAATTAAACTTATTGTTTTGTTAATGGAATTACGAAATACTGTATTATGTGTGAAATATAGACGTCATTAAGGGAGATTTATCAGATTTGTGGGTTATGTTGTATAGTGTTCATTCGGAACGTACCCATGGACAAAGTTTTAGTCATTCTCAGATTTTGACAGAGGTTTCCGTCTGGGCCATTTTTGGGGATTTTTCCGTTTGCCGGCTCGAAGAGAAGTTGTGTCACTGAGCACGTGGATAGCATTTTGTTAATTTGCTCCTTTAATGGGATTTAGTGCTGTAGTGACAAATTAGCAGTATTTTATTTTGATATTTGTATTATTTTATGTTGGGAAATACTGCTACGGAATTTTCCGGATAAATCAACTTGCTGGAAGCACATGGCAAAGGAATTCTGAAAGCCCACTCAACATCTAAGGTATACCTCTGCAATCTCTTTAGAAAATAGATTTGTAATATTCGTTATTTCTTTATTGCAGGGCTTTTTGAGTTTTTGTTCTTTTTGGTTTTCTTGTTCTTTTTGTACCTTTTGCTCTTTTGGTTTCATTTTATCTTGGACTTTTACTGGCATCGCATCATGTATGTTTGACCCCACATCTTACCTGTTGGATTTGTACAGCTGTATGTGAATTTGGTTTACTGCAACTTGGTTGGCAAGATATTTGGTGAATTTGGAATCCTGAGTGTACCGGTGAGACTCTCCGTCCTGGTTCCCTTGGAAGCTACGCTCCCCTGGTAGGCCTAGTGGTTACATTTTGAAACCTGCTGGAGGTAAGCGTCTTTGAATTACCTAACGAGGGACCTTATATCACATACCACCTTCTACGTGAGGCGTAGAGTGCCCGTCAGCTTTCTTACGGTAGACATTAAATGTAAATTATCAGTACATATTTTGCATATGACCAATTAACTTTTGTAGTTTTGAACACCACGCTTGAACCTATCGTCACTTACTCAATTCACATTATTTTGTTCATTTCATGTTATTTTCAGTATCTTAATGTAATCGTCTAAGCTAATATATTTTGGAGGTCATATTTTGCCTATTATTAGTTAATATTTTATTAGTTTTAAGTTATCATATGTTTTGTGTTAGGTTAAGTGTGGGCCACACATCTAAGCATATTGATTGTGTGTAATGTTATCTCTGGCTGTAAGCATACCTATATATAATTATTAAATCTGTTATAGTAAGAAGCGTATTTGTTTTCACCAGCGTACATTTAAAGCCCCAATTTTGTCGAAGCCACTCCCCAGGTACTTGTCTAGTCGGCCGTGTGAGCCTCTTTCGCCACCAATTAAATGCAGAGAGGGGACTGCACGTAAAATATAAAAATTTTGTTCAGGGCACAGGGTGACCACCCTACCCTGCTGTATTGCTGATATATCAGCCTCTAAAGTAATTTTTTTTTATATTCCCCTTTTATCTGGGAGCCCTGCTACAACCGATAAATGAATAATGTCAACTAAAGAAAAACTGGATCAACTAACTGAACTGCTAAATATGTCGCAAAATAAGCAACAAAGTTTAATCCTTGGCTATTTATTTTGATTAAATTAGCAGGCAGATTAGTTAACCATGTGTTTAATCAAGACCAAAAGTAACGGCCCTAAGATATTCAAACCCTGAGGTTTGAATATCCATATAAGTACTTTAAACTTTATTATAAAATTACCAATCATAAATTCTTCAAAACATACAGTACATTCAATATTGCAATTTATGTATTCTTCAATCCTCTTTTATAAAGAAAATTGTCTTTGCTGCAGTCACAACATAAATTTAATATAATATCAATATTTACTGAAAAAAATCCAAATTTTACATGCGGAACGGATCCAAGAAATATATTTAGATCCTGCAGAATTCAAAGATTGTTAAATTAAATTATTTAAAATTCTTTCATTAAACAATAATGATCCTAATGATTGAATTAAATGGCAATTATCAAAAAATTTCAGTGACTGAGTAAATATTTATTTTATCCAGAGCGAAGTTAGCTTTCTGGGATATGCGTTAGGAATTATAACGAATAAAGGAAAAACGTAGTTGGTGATTTACCTCCTTGCTTGTGAGGCGGACAAACTGCCTGGAGAGAAGCCGTACTAGCTTCGTCAAATTTAGTGAAATATGATATTTTAAGGAAACTAAACTGTTTAAAGTTTTAACTATCTTAACTTATGTTTTAATGTGAGACTTATTTCTCCTGTTATACGATATTTCAGGTAACAGATACAAGCATGACATAATATGGAATAGTAATAATAATAAATTGTCTTATATAGAAAAAACAGAACTCTTTTAATCTAGTTCAATAACATTGACCTTGAACTTATTTTTAAACAAAATGCCATAGACGCTAGCTCAGTGTTTACGTGTTAGGCTTGAGTTTATGATGTCCCGGGATCGAATCCGGGCTACAGTATATATAGGTGTTTAGTCGCATTTTAAAATATGTTACCTAGACAGTAACAGATTCTGCTAAGTTCGAATCTCAACTTTAGAAGTTGATAATGGCGCAGGGAACGGTTGTTTCGTTGTTGTCTGTGTGGGCGTGTCCTAGTTGAGCGTTGATATAAAGCGAAATGGATATTCTAGATTTCCTATAAATTTGTAAATTGTTATTACATTACATTATTATATTTCAAATTAGTATATTATTTGGGAACACCTGAAATAAATAAAGTTTAATCTGTTCCATGTAGTTTTAGATGTATAATTAATTAATGCAAATATTTAAATAGTACAGTATAAATAAGAACATGCGTGTATATTGCAGAAATTGTACATATCTCTCGACAACAATGTAACTCTTTCCACCTCGGTATGTAATACACTATTTTCTATTATATATTTGGGAGTTATTAAAAGATAGGGATAGATATCCTAATTTTTGTAAATATTAATTGTATGTGGTGTAACATTTTTTGATACCTAAATATTAAAACATGTTATTCCGGTGCGGACGGCAGCCGATTTTTGTTGGAGAGCATAGGCCGTGGGTTAGGATTGTGTGTGGACACTCAAAGGGCGCCACCGGCTGTGTGCTACGTAATATGACTTAAATAATTTTGCCAGCTCGGAACAAAATTAAGATACCAGCAACCATGCGATGGAATTCTCAAAATATCTCTATGATCTCGAAACTCTTACTTTACTCTATGAATTCTCAAAATTTAAACAAATATCAGGAGCACAGTGCAAATAATAAGAACATGTAGACATTAGACATTTATTACAACACATGTGAGATATACAACAATAAAAAGAATAAAAAACTTCACCTAATTGTGGTTTATGCGTATTAAAAATATTCTGTGCCGTTGATAAAAACTTGATTTGAATTCAAGCTCAGATCTTTGACTGTGACTTTCTTGCAACTACGAGTTTACCAATATACAACAACTATGAGTTATACTTACAACCACGGATTAAAGATTTACCATGAATTAAATATTGTATGTGTGACATAATAGTAGGTGAATTAACATCTCACGGTACCATGGGTGTTTTACAGTAAAACTCTTAAATATATTATCATTCTATGCACATAACTTAGAGCTTGATTTATAGTTGCAAGATTGTGTTATTACTCACTTCAACATATGAACTAAAACCACTGAATTAAACTATAATATTTTCCTTAAAATATTTGACTAAAATGAATAAAAAAACCTGGTTAAGGCCTTGGCATTTCCTGTGACGGCTGCAGTGTGACTTGTCACCATTTCTCTCGACGTTGGCTGCAACTGCAGTTCCGTGTTGCATCAAATTGCTACCTGAATCTCCGGGAGACTGCTGCGAACGACTCTGCCAGTCCTAACTTCTCAAAGTGTCAGCGGAACCCAAAACCAAATATCTGAGCAATAGACTTCCTCCTATTACTCCTCCAACTACTGGGCCCCCTTACACAACCAAAATTACAGCACTAAACCTGTGCTCATCCCAATTGTAAGCCTCTCCAAGCATAACTTATTTTCAAAGGGCCAGTCCCTCCAAACATATACTTGTACCAAACATATGCTTATACCAAACACTCTGTAATATTTACAATAAATAAGAACTAAATAAAACATCAACTAAGTAAAATAAAAAGCCTACCTCTTATAGAGAGTATTACATAACCTCCGAAACACGTGGCGATCAGATTTATGGCAACCGACAAAACTCCTTCTTGGGAATTCACAAAATCTTCACAGCAAGGCGGTGAGGATCATTGGGTACATCATCAAATCCCTTTTCAGTGCAAACGATGTAAAACCCAAAAATTCCACACAAAATCGGAACCGCCGCTGTTCACTCGTGGCTGTCTCCAAGATGAATCCTCGACGGAAAATCCGCTTGAAAGTTCACCATGTTCTCAGTGTTGCCAACTTGAGCATCTAGAGAACTCTTTCTTTAGCCAATAAAAATGCGCCAACAAAAAGGGCTTGTGATTTAAAGACTGAATTACCACATTGTGTAATGTCCCAACAACAAGAATATGTGAGTAACACCTCCGACTCAAAAATAATACGTAAAAGAAAACACGCTTTCTTTCCTTGTTGAGAATTTCAGATATGCAACCAGCTATGCCCTTTGAAGTACGAGTGGTTGCCTATCAAACAAATGAACTAATGGGTTAATTTACTGTATTCAAACTGAAATTATTAATGTAGATTTTTCTAATGCTACACCACCCCCTTCCAAAAATAAAAAAGAAAAAATCTTAACCAAAAAAACCTAAAACTCAAAAAAAGATTCTTTTCTTTTTAACGTTACATCTACCAGTGACCACAGGTGTTACAAGAGAAAGCTCACATGACAAGAATTTCTTGAATATTTGGTAACTGCGCGTACCACACGTCCATAAGGAGTCAAAATCACTGAAAGCCATAATCGGTAAGGTCATAATCGGGAAAGTCTTATCCAAGGGAAATTCAAAATCACGGAACTATAACGAACTGATCAGATGAACACTACACAACAATACAAATCAAAATGATCTCACAACCAAATGATCGATCTACAAAATACAAACCAAAACTCAAACTCCCACTTTGAAGCCTGATGTGAGACATCTTAGCCCACCGAAATTTCAGAATTCGAACCAAAGTGAGCCTTTAGGTCCTTAACGTGCCATTCACCAGCGTCAGTTCCATCAACATTGGTGAGGGCATACACTACTCGTGAAACTTTCTTACGCACCGTACACAGTACATACTTAGGAGCCAACTTCCTAGAAAACCCAATCGCCGCGTCCGAGAGAACTTTATTTTTGCGCCAAAAAAGGTAGCCTTCCTTAAAGGAAACGTCTCTCTTACGGAGATTGTAAACCCTACTATTGCGCTGATACGCAACATGAAGTCTTTTACGAACTTCCTTAAAAACATCTACAAGGCACTTCAACTCTGAAGCATAGCCTTGCCTATCACCTGGCGATATCTCAACATCGTCAGTGGAGACTACTTCTCCATAATAATTTCCTGAAATAGGAATATGTCTACCAAAATTCAAAAAAGACGGGGTGAACCCTGTCACCTCATGTTTTGCAGTGTTAATAGCCTGCCTAATCTTATGAATTTCTTTGTCCCAATTCTTGTGCTCTTTTATGTAGCACCTAATGGCAGTACCAACTGTCTTATTGTTACGCTCAACAAAACCTGATACTCTTTTGCCAGTTTCTTAAACTCAGAGCCTGCAAACTGTTTTCCATTATCACACAAAATGAACTGAGGTACACCAAAGACAAGAAAAACTTCATTCTCGATAAACTTAACCACGTTTTGCGCAGTAGCCTTACGCATAGGACAAACTAATGTGTACTTGGTGAACCAGTCACCTACCACAAGTAAATGAGTGTTTCCCTTCGAAGATCGTGGGAATGGGCCCATGATATCAACAGACACTATCTGCCAAGGATAACTTGCAGATTTTTCGCCACCCATAAGTCCCATTCTAGCCGTGTTTGCTATCTTCTGAGAAGCACAAACTTGACACTTTCGAACATACTTCATGACGTCCTGGCGCATTTTTGGCCAGTAATAATGTTCTTGCAGACGAGCCAATGTCTTGAAGAACCCAAAATGTGCACAAACTGCAGGATCATGGCATGAACTCATGATTGGCTGCCTTTGTCCCTTCGGAACAAGTAACTTCCACTCCGTAAGATTTGTCTGCACCGATACACGAGATGGAATGAGCTTATAGACTAAACCATTTACTACCTTCCATTGAGGATAACGCTTTGGAAAAGAGGAAATATTTTCACGCATAGATAGATACCAATCATCCAAATTTTCCAAAGAAATTTCTAACAGAAGAACTTCCGGTTCGGCCGGAGGAATGCGAGACAGTGCATCTGGAACCACTACATCACAAGAATTCTTAAAATCAATCTTGATTTGAAACTGTCTAGCAAAGTCGCTACCAAAAATAAAAGACTGAGGCAAAGAAGGCACTACTAAAGCTTTCACAACTTGACAGACACTTTCTATACATATGGGCAAATCAACCAAACCTGTTACTGTTTGCTGATTCCCATTCGCAACGAACACGCTTTGAGTAGGAGACGGATTAATCTCTAAGTTCAATTGTCTCAATAACTCAAGGCCACCTGAACCAATAATAGAAGCATTTGCTCCCGAATCAAGCAGAGCCACTATGTCCCTACCATACAATTTTACGGAAACGTAAGGCCTGTTGTCAGTACCTTTCTTAACAAACAATGGCGCAGCTTGCCCATGCAAGTCTGTCTTACCCGAAAACTTATAAAAATTCCTAACATGTGAGAGCCAGGACTGCCACTCTCTCTTACTAAAATACGAAAATTTTCGTTTGGCCAACTCACTGGGAACAGTGTGGCGGCCAGAACACACCTCCTTTACTGGTTTTTTGGAACACTTCTTGCAATTAGCTAACCTAACATTAGGCATACCACAACGAATACAAAATATTTTCCTCTTAGCCTTGCAAGACGAAAAAGTGTGGTTCGACTTACCACAATTCCAGCAAATTTTTCTACTCCGAGCCTGTGCTGAAGTACTGGGGCTATTGACACTATCCCCATTTCGTGAAGTGCTTGCGACTACCTGTTCTACCTTAGTACTTACCAGATCAACATTAGGAGTTGTACTCCCTACATGACCAAGGTGATTATTACTCTCTACAATTTCTTTACTATGACACGAACAGCAACATTGACTAGTTGAATGTGACTCTTCAACTGATAAGTTAGAAACTTGCGGTACATAACTACGTCTAGATATTACATAAGCAGCATCCTCTAATTTTTTACATAAACTAAACAATTCAGCAACCGTATCTGCCTCACATAAAGCTAACTGACCTAAATATTCCGGTAACAAATTATTCCGAATGTGCTTAACTCTTGTGACTTCACTAGGAGCATGACTAAGTCGACTATACAAATTTTCCATTTGTGCAAAGAATATGGTTACCTTTTCATGCTTCTTTTGCTTACGATTCTTAATTTGTTCCCAAATTTCATCTTCCGCGTTAGGTGGTAAAAAGTCTTTCTTTATTAAAGATACTAAAGAGGGCCAACTATCTACACTAGCTTTAATGCTGCTATACCAAACAAAAGCATCTCCCACAAAAAGTTCTACAGCGGCATTAAATAATTCTTGATCATCAACTTTACGCGCCTGCGCTAACTCATTAACACGCTCAATGAAAGAATAAACACTCTTAGGATCCCCATTAAATTTTACTCCCCACTGAGAAATTGGAATAGTTCTGCTCGCGCACGTCACTATCGGAGTGGGCACGTGAACAACCTGACTGTACCGTTTGATTCAAGTCATCATTCTGAACCGTAGCTGCTACTCGTTCATGTAAATCGGCCTCTAATTCTAGACACGTAGCATAGGATTCATTTCTAAAAGTATTTGCGGCTTCCGCATCATCACCTTCTACAATAATGCGTTGAACACGACCGGTAACATGAGCAATACGAGACTTTATTCTCTTAAACAATGAATCAGAGGAAGTGCCTTCGAAATCAACAATTAAATTTTTGATCGAATCTAATGTAGCATTCACAGCTTGCTGCTCAGCATTGAAATCAAGTTTATACGTATCTAAATTGATAAGACGACCCGGCCTATCACGTTCTTTTTCCAACAATCTATTTAAAATTTTCCTTTTATCTTGTTGATTTCTATTCGAATAAACATTTCTTATGTTCAACTCATATTCCAGTTCCTCAAGCAATAAATGGTTAGATTTAAAAGTATCTTCCATGATCAAAAAAATTTTAAAAATGCAAATTTCTAACTAAATTAAACGTTAATGTAAAGAGCAATAACAATCACAAATGCAGGCAGTACACACAAAAGTCCGCTGCTTAAAATAGCAAAATGTTCCAAAAAAATCCTAAGTCCCAACACTTACTTACTTACTACACCCTGTATAGTAAAATATACAATTGCTATTAAATGCAGCAAACACCAAACTTAAAACTGCAGCAAGAATCATCATCAATAAATTCAATCACAAATTTTGGAAATATTCTTTTCCACCCTGTATATTGATTTATTAATTTCCCTCAAAATCTGAAATATTTTCTAACCATATGCAGTTTTAATTTCGTAACCAGTACTTCTCCGGAAAATGTAGTCTATTTTTTAAAAGTGGCAACGTCGCAAATCAATCGCTGGAGTCTAAAGAAATGCCAGTGTTTTATTGTACATCTCACAAAAACTTTATCAATAGAAATCGTATTCCTGCATGAAATAAAATAGAAATGTTAATGTCTACACACGTTCCTGATATTTGATTAAAATTAAATTAATTACTACTAAATTACTCAAACAAAACCAAAAATTTGTGTCCACACTCGGCTCTTATTAAAATATGAAACTTTGTTACTCTAGGTGTATTTTTGGTGTAACAATCGGGCCTCCACGTTGTTGCGTCACTTTTGGTGTAACATTTTTTGATACCTAAATATTAAAACATGTTATTCCGGTGCGGACGGCAGCCGATTTTTGTTGGAGAGCATAGGCCGTGGGTTAGGATTGTGTGTGGACACTCAAAGGGCGCCACCGGCTGTGTGTTACGTAATATGACTTAAATAATTTTGCCAGCTCGGAACAAAATTAAGTTACCAGCAACCATGCGATGGAATTCTCAAAATATCTCTATGATCTCAAAACTCTTACTTTACTCTATGAATTCTCAAAATTTAAACAAATATCAGGAGCACAGTGCAAATAATAAGAACATGTAGACATTAGACATTTATTACAACACATGTGAGATATACAACAATAAAAAGAATAAAAAACTTCACCTAATTGTGGTTTATGCGTATTAAAAATATTCTGTGCCGTTGATAAAAACTTGATTTGAATTCAAGCTCAGATCTTTGACTGTGACTTTCTTGCAACTACGAGTTTACCAATATACAACAACTATGAGTTATACTTACAACCACGGATTAAAGATTTACCATGAATTAAATATTGTATGTGTGACATAATAGTAGGTGAATTAACATCTCACGGTACCATGGGTGTTTTACAGTAAAACTCTTAAATATATTATCATTCTATGCACATAACTTAGAGCTTGATTTATAGTTGCAAGATTGTGTTATTACTCACTTCAACATATGAACTAAAACCACTGAATTAAACTATAATATTTTCCTTAAAATATTTGACTAAAATGAACAAAAAAACCTGGTTAAGGCCTTGGCATTTCCTGTGACGGCTGCAGTGTGACTTGTCACCATTTCTCTCGACGTTGGCTGCAACTGCAGTTCCGTGTTGCATCAAATTGCTACCTGAATCTCCGGGAGACTGCTGCGAACGACTCTGCCAGTCCTAACTTCTCAAAGTGTCAGCGGAACCCAAAACCAAATATCTGAGCAATAGACTTCCTCCTATTACTCCTCCAACTACTGGGCCCCCTTACACAACCAAAATTACAGCACTAAACCTGTGCTCATCCCAATTGTAAGCCTCTCCAAGCATAACTTATTTTCAAAGGGCCAGTCCCTCCAAACATATACTTGTACCAAACATATGCTTATACCAAACACTCTGTAATATTTACAATAAATAAGAACTAAATAAAACATCAACTAAGTAAAATAAAAAGCCTACCTCTTATAGAGAGTATTACATAACCTCCGAAACACGTGGCGATCAGATTTATGGCAACCGACAAAACTCCTTCTTGGGAATTCACAAAATCTTCACAGCAAGGCGGTGAGGATCATTGGGTACATCAATCAAATCCCTTTTCAGTGCAAACGATGTAAAACCCAAAAATTCCACACAAAATCGGAACCGCCGCTGTTCACTCGTGGCTGTCTCCAAGATGAATCCTCGACGGAAAATCCGCTTGACAGTTCACCATGTTCTCAGTGTTGCCAACTTGAGCATCTAGAGAACTCTTTCTCTAGCCAATAAAAATGCGCCAACAAAAAGGGCTTGTGATTTAAAGACTGAATTACCCCATTGTGTAATGTCCCAACAACAAGAATATGTGAGTAACACCTCCGACTCAAAAATAATACGTAAAAGAAAACACGCTTTCTTTCCTTGTTGAGAATTTCAGATATGCAACCAGCTATGCCCTTTGAAGTACGAGTGGTTGCCTATCAAACAAATGAACTAATGGGTTAATTTACTGTATTCAAACTGAAATTATTAATGTAGATTTTTCAAATGCTACAGTGGCCTCTCCGATTTAAATGTTGAACCATTATAACTTAAACAAACTATTGATATAAATCATAAATGGTACTGATTTCAATATGGAATACCACTATTAGTAGCTCATTATTAATTTTGACATACTATTGTCTATTCTTTAAATAATTTGAAATTTTGAAAAAATTGGATTTGTATCGACAGCTTTAAAATATGAAAATTATTTGCTATAATAATTTTGCTGAATATTTCATCATAGCCTAGGTTACATTTATTTTTTGAAGAGTTTATAGTGCTCATTAATTTCTTATCATCCGCAGAGTATAAGCATATTATTTAGTGATCATTTCACCATTTCTTGTTGCTGGATCAATGTATCTTTTAAGGTAGTTAGATAGTTACTAGTCGATATTTCGGGGTCGTCAAAATCTGTTCCATTTTCCAATTTTCATTTTCGAGTTATGTTAATTTATTTTCATTGTTTTACACATACCAGGTTTTTCCGTTTGTTATACAAAACACACATTTTATACCTAGTATGCGCATTTGATAAGTCTAAATGGGGGCAGGTAAACGTAAAGAGTATTGCTCGTTATCCAACTAAACTTCTTCCATATTCTGCTAAAGTGATTCATAGTATATTTGCTTAATTTTTTACCATCACGAGTGTAAATGTTAGCAAAATTATACTGAAAATGTTGTAAATCATGTTTAAAACAATTAACGTCTACAATTTCAAAACTTCCTGCAGATCCCGCTTGGGCCGTGAGTTTAGAAATTATTGCCCCAGTGTTGCAGTGTTGTGCAGCTTTTATACACATTCAGAATTTTAATATGAAAGTTAAACCAAGAAATTGCTACAACGGCTGTTGTGTCATTGTACACTAACACTTTTATGTGGGAAAAGCTGTTCCACCTATGTAGTAACAAATTATTAAATTCAATTTTTGCGACAGTTCATAATTTACAGTTATTGCTTTATTAAATACATAAATCATAATAGTATGTTATCGACTGATGCATAAAAAACACAGGAAGCGTAAAGCGTTTTTCAACAAAAACGATTAAAAGTGCAATTTGGACTGAGCAATATAATTATTTTTTTGGTACTGCGAGCATAAAAGGGTAACTTTACGCACCCCATTAATCGTGGATAAAGCTACTTTAGTTTAATGAAACTTCTGATTTAATATCTTTTATTCAAGAAACAATAAAATTTTAACAAAATAAAATATGAACATAATCTTATCCTTAATCTCTAATAAGACACAATATAAAAGAATAGTGAAATATAATACATACATATACTAGATATAATGATGTTTAAGTTTTAGATGATAATTTTGATGTTTTAGATAAAGAATGATATGCTTTGCGGGCGGTGAACTGGACAAAGTAACTGTACAATAGTGTTATGTGATCGCCCCGAAAGCTTTAAATTTCAAGATGTGTGAATTTTTAAAAAAAATATTTTTTTACTTTTTAGTACATTTTTAAATAAAAGCTTTTTTAAAAATATGTTTCTTACATAATTTCATTTTCTACTTTCTAGTCTGCACTTATTTTACAGACAAACAGATATACAAAAGCCCTTCATTTGATAACGATATAAGAAAGGAGACTATTTTGTTTCCTATCACTGAATTTATTTTAACTTACCCGTTACTGCAGTCTAGGTACCTTAACGTACCTTTCATTTGATACCCACATCAACAGAGTTGTGAAGGAAAAGGTCATACGTCATCTTGGGACTTCTGCGTCTGCCATATTGGATTTAGAATGATATTAGGTATACTACATTGCATTGTCATAGGACCTATACACGTGTGCAATATTTCAAAGCTCTAGCTTAAATAGGACTAGTAAATATTTTGATTGCAATATTTGACCTAAACATACTAATGAACTGACATGCAAAGCAAGTTAAATAAAAGCTTTTAATAATGACTATATTTGCACTATAGTATATGGAAATAATTGGTCATAGAATTTTAAAAGTATCTAAGGCAGATGTAATAATAAAAATATAATCTAGTTCCACATATCGTTATTGTATATACTTGTACCAAATTTCAAGCGAATATCTTAATTTTATTTTATGAACAACTTTAATAATAGGGTGGGGGTGGTTGGCGGATGGAAAATATTACAAAAAAAATTGAGAACTTGGCTTCTAGTATATACACCACATATTAAGTTTCTGTACTCTTACTAGCTTGCTTTACTCATTTTCCACAATTTACCTCTATTTACCAATCATCTCAAAATATAATTTGGTTCCATATGTCTTTGTAATATAGACGCGTACAAAATTTCAAGTGAATATCTCAATTTTGTTTTATCAACCCGTTTAATAATAGAATGGGTGTGGTGGGGGAGTTGAAAAATATTATAAAAAATCTTAGGCCTTGAGTTCTAGTATACACACCAAATTCCAAGATTCTGTACTCTTACCAGCTTGCCTTACTTTCTAATATTTACCCCTATTTAACCCCTAACCCTTCAATGGAATCATCTCAAAATATAATCTAGTTCCAGGTATCGTTATAATATATATGTACCAATCTTTGAAGATTGTACATATATATTCACTTGAGTGAATATCTCTATTTTGTTTTATCAATCCCTTTAATAATGGAGTGGGGGTAGTGCGGGGGGGTGTGGAAATATTATAAATCTCAGGCCTTCATTTCTGGCATAAAAATCAAATCCCAAAATTTTGTATTCTTACCAGTTTGCTTTACATATTTTCTCCTATTTACCCCCAACCCTTAAAAAATAATTCAGTTCCAGATCTCGTCATAGTACATACCTGTGCAAAATATCAAGTCAATATCTTAAACCGCATTCATACGTGTATTTGATAGTCTCCCAAATAATTCTAGTGTAAAGAAACTTTAGCTTTGAAATTATTTTCATATTCTATAGAATACCGTTTACAAAATCAAATATCTCTTTTAGTTATCGAGAAAATTATCCAGGGAGTTTTAAATGGGACATCCTGTATAGGGCTCGAGTTTTGACCCTACCCATTTCTAATTTTTTTTAAGACAGTCAGAAACGGTTAATTGTATTTTTTTTCTGCGATGAAGCCATTGGCGAATCACAAGCGATTAAATAACGGAGATTTAGCAAAAAGTTTTTTGCTGCTTCATAAAATCCAGAAAGATGGGTGTAAGTTAAAGATTTTGTATGCTTTGTAGATAGCAGATGATGAATGGTAAAATGTCGGAGTATATGTAAAAGAAATGACAACAGAGCGAAACGAAATAAAGATATTTTTGTTCCTTAAGTATGCCTTGACATATTTGACAAATTATTGGCACTATATTGTGTTTGTCAAATAATGCGGTATATGAATTCATTAAATATCGCAGAACAATTGTAAACAAAATCACTGAATCCTATACAGATATATTAACTGCTAATGAAAAAATAACAATTATTTTAAAAACGATCATGTAAATATTATTTAATATAAAATTAAACTAATTAAATTAAACTAACTGCAAATAAATTAAGATTGTGTAGAAATTAAATTCCAAAATTTAGGTACAGCCATAATGTAACTCAATAGAGTTGAAACCTTCGGCGTAAGGCTGCCTTTAAGGTAGTTTTCACAAATAGAAAAATAGTTGAACACTACACTCGAGTACTATCACTCGACGTGCCTTTCGCTAACTATATTGGCATGATCTGGAGAGGATTGAAACATAAGCATAACTAAGAACTCTCTTATGTTTAAACTAAAACGTTATCAAGGCGGTTCAACGAATTCAACAAATCTTGCCATTCCTACATAAACTCTGTCTTGGTTCGTCCAGCCGTCACCTAAAAATCACTAAAGAGAAGTATTTATGATAAGCCTATCGCCAATACTTATATCATTTTTCCATTTTGCAATTTTTAGATTTTCATTTGATCAATGAATTTACATCCAGCTGCCCAGAATGATTATTTCGTATTGGTGTGATGTGATAGCATGTCTTTATGGGGAAGTGGGCAGAGTTTCTTGAATACCAAAATAGTGGATTTTATAACTCTAGGAGCATTCACGTTACGCCGTTGAACAGGGAACTGACTTCTCTTGGTAAATTGTGAGGGAACTGGGCCGTTCACTCGTGAGAGAATGAAAGTATAACCACACTTTAGGCCAAACTGTCATTTCATGTGTGGCCTGCATGGCTATTCTGTATCGGTGTGATGTGATGTAAGCACATGTTTGCATGAGAAAGTGGGCGGAGTTCTCTTGAAAACTAAAATTACGTATTCTGTAACTGTGGGAGTCATATTACGCCAAAAATTGGGAAACTTGCTTCTCTTTGTAAATTGTGAGGGAACGGGACAGTGTACGTGTGAGAGAATGAAAGTATAACCTCACTTTTGTGCAAATTGTTATTTTATTTGAATGCTGGTGATTTGTTACCTTGATTAAACAAGGAATTCTGTGTTATTTAAAGTGCGGGAATTAAAGGAGGATGGATATTGGCGTTATGCTAATTGCCAATGAGGTACTAAGAGTTCTTCAGATTGCTGAAGATGCTCAAAAAAATACCAACTCCATTACGTAACCAACCCCTTCGGCGTAACAGATAGGGCTTTAATAATTGAGATAATAAAGAACTTGCTTGGGATATTATAAAATATATTATACAAGTTAGGTTACGTAAAATGAAATTATTATATTAAAAATTAATTTTGCTTTCGATGTTGCTCCGAACTATTATTACAATCTCCAGGGACAGCAGTGAAAATTTCCACATTTTGTTGGCATCTTTTTGTGAACTGTAATGTGAACTTTGTAAGTGTTCGACATACGTTGTAGTTTTCTTTCCACCAATTTAATAAAAGTATGTTTTGTAGGGCAACATTCATCAGGTTGGAATGGATTTTTTATTTCATTATCCATTACTCATCAGAAAATTATTTCGCATTTATATATTTTGCTGAGTTTGCATGTCACAGAAGCTCGCATTTTAACAAAATGCATTTCCCATCATACCGCGCACGACCTTCGATCATGGCGTTGCAGCTCTTCTATTGGTTGAAATGAACAACTATTCCCAACGCTGGAAAGATCACATCACATCCCCGCGTAATCACTGTAGTTACAGAATAGTGTTTTTGTTTCCCTGGGAAGGATCGTGATATGAGCTCTTTCCTCTCACGACAAATGCTCACGTTCACTGAAGTTACAGAATAACTAAACAGATGGCCTGATATTTGTTCATTTAAAGTTATTTTTTTGCATTTGATTAAACGACCAGTCTTGTGTTAAAGTATAATATGATATCATTATCCGTTACCCCACAGAAAATTATTTCACATTTACAAGATATTACACATTAGGTATACTTTTCAATCTTTGCATGTCAAAGACTATTGACAGGATGCATTTCCCACCATAACATCTTCGATCGTGACGTTGCGGTTCTTTCATTGGCTGAAATGTGGGAGCAAATGTTGGTTACGCTGGAGAGATCACATCACATCACCGCGTAGTCACTATAGTTACAGAATAGTGTTTTTGTCCCCCCTTCGTGGAAAGAAACCATGATGTGAGCTCTCCCCTCTCACGACAAACGCTCACATTCATGGAAATTACAGAATAGCCCTCCAGGGCTGTGACTTATTCTTCACATGAAACCAAATATGCATTTGCACATCCACAAAAATGTATAGGTTTTCCTCTCTTTCGTTGATAGTTTAGAATCAAGATTTAACGCCAGATACCTCACTGTGAGGGAAGATATAAACATGTAGCCATAAGAAAAGGAACCTGAAACCGATTTATTGCCCAGCCCCACAATCGATTTTTCTCCTTTTCATTTCACAACGTTAGCTCTGCCCTACTAGGGTTCACAGAGTCCGTGTCTATTCCTACTTGTAACTTTCTTGTTTTTTTCAGCTAGTTTTTGTAGATTTATGTATTGATAAATAAATCATTCGTGAGTGCTAATTTGCATAATTCCAGAGCATTATTTACACTATATCAAAGCAGTACATAATTTGTACGGTGTATTATTTTACTTCATATTAGATGATAAATACATGTTTGAAATTCAATGAAAGACGTTATTCGATTAAATTAAAGGATTGAATTGAAGTAATAAGACAATGTTAGTCACGAACTAAGGAAAAATCGATTCCACGTTACTATAACAACTAAAGTTAGTAATATAAATCTAAATTAATATTTCTAAGTTAGGATGTTTGTTATCTAAAAAATGTGAATAGACATGTCCATCGTATTTGCATGAAATATATAGGATAATTCTTCCAATTAATTACATAATAAGGGATAATAGGTCGTTTTATAACGGTGGAGGTCTTTTAGCTTACCGCTTGATACATTAGCCTCATTATTAACTCATTGTTTTTCGGAATTATTAGCTTCATAAGACTTATGTTCGGGAAAATATGTAATAAAGTAATATAAAAATATTTTTGCGGAAGCATTTATATGCTTAGTCTGCGTCGTTTGAGAGCAAAACTGAATATTTGAAACGGAGTTATCATGAAACCTCGCCTATGACGTGAGGTCGATGCAAGGTTAGCGCAAAGTTCAAAATTATATTAAAGTAACACAGTTCGATGATAGTTCAATAATTATAAAGATTTCCATAACAAAAAATATTTTCTGAGATTTTCCTTCAGTAACTGTTAGTGGAGGGATTATACATCACAAAACCACAAAAATCAGTTCTAGGGATGCCGAGAAACCCCCCCAAAAACCACCCATTCGGTGAAGAAAGCCTTATTTTACTGATAACTCGTTGACCACTGAAGATATAAAAAATTGCTCATTATGAAAAAGATGTGTTGTGTATTTTGGCATCCTGAACAAATGTGTTTATAGGCAGGAAGTCCCAAACCCTAAGGATTTCGAGATATGATACGTTAAAGTTGGATATTTTATGTATATCATGTATTTCAGAATCTTCATTAAAGTAAGTTGAAGTTTGTTTAATTTAATTATGAAGTTTAATGTTTTTTAATGATGAGTGTGGCCAGCAAGTATCAGAAAATACTTTGTTTTCCCTAAGATGGTGGAAAATCTTATTATACGCCTATAATGTGTGATGAGGCGCTTTTTACCCCCTTCCGTCACTTTAGAATTTTTGGAAGAAAGTTTGCATAAAATTACATGATATGAATGCGATTCAACTACAACGAAAGCTTATTCTGTATTATTAAATTAATTAGAGCCTCTTGAAGATCAAAGGAGGCTTATTTTAATGAAGATTCTGAAATACAGAATATACAATAAAATATCCAACTTTAACGTATCGTATCTCGAAATCCTTAGGGTTTGGGATTTCTTGCCCATGGACACATTTGTTCAGGATGCCGAAATAAAAAACTTATCAAAAGTATAGCCAATTTAATGGAAACCAATTTTACAAAAGGTCAGAGCGTGGTCCTGTGTATTCTTAAAGCCTACGATTTCTCGTTGAATTGCTGGAAAACCAAAGCTAGGAAGAAAAATCAAAATGGGTTTAGGGGGAATATAAATACTCTCTTATGTTTCCATTTTTTATGGCTATGGATATTTATTGGTATATGAAAATAACAATATTTTGCGCTTTTAACTATTCACAGGCCCATAAAAAATAACTGACTGTAATATAAGTTATAAATGCATCGTCTTTTAGCTCAAGGTGCTACTTCAATGCAGAAAAAGTTAGAAATAAAAATATTCACATTTACAAATTTATCAGCATGTTGAAGTTAACCAAATTTTGGCCAATTTTTTATTGTTTCCTAAAAATAAAAAAAAGACCCACACATCTTGAAAATTTAGCTCAATTCTTTTTTTAAGTTTATATATCATATTGCTATTGTTTCTAATCATTTATTAGTTAAAACATTGCATAAAAAAATGTCATCAAGGAAATGAATATGCAGCCGTTCTTGGATTCTTTTTGGCTAACTTCACCATGATGGTAAATTTGTAAATGTGAATATTTTTATTCCTTACTTTTTCTGCATTGAAGTACTACCTTGAACTAAAATATAATGCATTTATAACTTATATTAAAGCCAGTTATTCTTTATAGGCCTGTGAATAGTTAGATGTACAAAAAATCAAAAGATACTACTACTATACTACTATACTATATTGTTGTTTTTATATACTAATAAATATCCACCAAAAATGGCAACACAGGAGAGTATTTTATCTCCCCTTTAAAACCCATTTTGAATTTTCTTCCTAGATTGTTTGCTTTTCGAGCAATTCAATTTTTTCTATAGGACGCGCACAAAAAATTTCAAATAAACGAAAAATCGCGCGCATTGAAAATCAAATTTTGCAATTTTTGTCAATATCGATTTTCTCGCAGGAAAATTACAAAGGGACTTTTTCTTAGGCAATTAGTTAAGCTTTCTTTTCTATAACGAGCAATGTTATATATCTTCAACGATTAACGAGTTTTTAGTAAAATAAGGCTTTTTTCACCGAAGGGGTGGCTTTTTTTTGGTGGGGTGGGGTTGCGCGACACCCCCAAACCTGATTATTGTGGTTTTGTGATGTCTAATCCTCCCACTAACACTTTCTGAAGGAAAACATTTTTTTGCGAGCTTCTGGTGTATTTTTTACTTTATCGACTGGACTATGATTAGATATCTTATTGTCAACTACAACTACTGGCAGACTATTGTCTATTATATTAGTGAAAATATGACCAATTGCACAGCCCCATAAAAAAAGAAAAATGGTCTGTGCATAAGACTAGACCAAACCCATATGTTTTTGGGGTCGTTGAATCCAAATTCAGGGTCTGGTTGACCCCATCGGCTCAGGGTCATGGTTAATCCGAGGTCAAATTAAGAAAACCATTTAAGTGAAGGAAACTACAATTTCTATACGTTTTTGGGGTCGCAGAATCCGAATTCGGGGTCTGCTTGACCCCATCGGGTCAAAGTCGCGGTCATTCCAAGGTCAAATTGTTAAAACATTTAATCGAAGGAAATCACAATTACGAATTCGGATCTACTTAGCCACACCAGGCCAAGGTCAACGTTTGTTTACCAAATGGAATCGGGTTTTTGAAATCGGATTTTGAAAGAGCGGGATATTTCATGGAGGTTACCTGAAGTCCAAATCACACTCTTGATCTTATCAGGCCAGTATCTCGTCCAGATAACGGTAAAATGACCTGTGTGAAAGTTGTTGGGGTGATGGGGGGGGGGGGGGGGGCACCATTTGGAAACCTTAAACTCTAGAGGCGAAATGACCTTGAAAAGAACCTTCAAGTTTAAATCTGAGGTTACCAAATGGTGCTTCCCCCTCATTACCCCATCAACTTTCACACTGGTTATTTTCCCGTTATCTGGACGAGATATCGGCCTAAGAAGATCAAGAGAGTGATTTGAACGGCAGGTAACCTCTACAAAATGTCCCGCTCTTTCAATATCCGAGGTCAAAGAGGCGGTTCCGTTTGATAAACATAATTTGACCTTAGAGTAGCCTTGACCTTGGCCTGGTGTGGCTAAGTAGACTCGGATTTAGCAACTCCAAAAACGTATAAGAATCGTGGTTTCCTCCGTTTAAATGTTTTAACAATTTGACCATGGATTGATCTTGACCATGAACTCATGGGGTCAAACAGAGCCTGAATTCGGATTCAGTGACATCAAGGATGTATAAGAATCGTGGTTTCCTTCGCTTAAGCGGTTTTCCTCTAATTTGACCTTAGATTGACCGTCACCCTAACCTGATCTGGTCAAACAGACCCCGAATGCGGATTCTGCGACCCCAAAAGCGTATATAAATCATAGTTTCCTTCGCTTAAAAGGTTTTCTCCTAATTTGACCTTGGATTGAGCTGATGGTGTCAAGTAGACCCCGAATTCGGATTAAGCTAAGAAGCGTATAGAAATCGTGGTTTCTTTCGCTTAAATGGTTTTCTCTTAATTTTACCTTGGATTGGCCATGACCCTGACCTGATGGGGCCAAACATACCCCAAATATTTATTCATCGACCACAAAAACGTATGGATATCGTGGTCTAGTCTGATAAAGAGAACTCTTTTTTTTGTGGGCTGTGTTATCGTTGAAATGATATTTGTTACACGGATAGGCCACCCTACCAACGGTTCAAGATTAAAACAAATTAATAAATTACATAACCTATTAAAATCAGTAAAAATCAAACCTAAAGAGTATATTGGGATCTACAAGATATTGAAACTACAATATACACTGTGTTTCTCAAATTCGAACGAACTTGACGTAGATTAGTTTAACTTTAATATGTTATCAGAACGTGTTTTTAATAATATTATTACGAAATAAATGAGAATTGCAACAGCGTGTTACCGGCCACAAGTACCGATTTGTGCACTGCTAGTAAAAAATATTTTCTATGTATTTAATCTCAGGGGCACCACGTGGTGTGAAAAGAGAATCGAAACATATTTGAGTAAAATGTTAATCAAGTAGCGCTACGCTCGAGTGCAAGTCTTGTGACCAGTAAGTTTACTAAAAACAAATATTACGGAATGATATTGTAGTTTAACATCCAACATAAGCATGCAACATGATTAATATCACACAAAGCAAAATCACAAGTTTAAAAAGTGAAGTCCTAACAAATTCAAAAGAATTGAACTTGGCAAAACTGCACTTTAAACTTTTAAAAACAAATTCACAGGGTAACACTCCTCACTGATTAAATTGGACCAACGAAAAGTTCTACCAACTTTAATAGTACAATAGGAGTAGGTCGGAAAAATGTACGCAGGTTGTGTACTAGCAAGGCACCAGATAATTCAAGAGAATCAACCGTACATATATGAGATATAATTCCGCATAAGAGTTGTTGGGTATTATAATTCGAACTTCAGATCATAGTAAATGAGATGCTTATGAAAGGATTTACTTGACTGAAATAGAACTTCATTATATGAACATGTAGGCCTAAAATAAAAACGGAATTAAAGTTACAATCGAGCGTTGCCAACACACCTTAATAAAAGACTACATAGTTACTGACTGTATTTGAACTGACAAGACATGAATTTCTAAAAGTTAGTCAAACTCTCCGAAATCGTTAAAACTTTAAGAACACTACCAAACAATAAGGCACCATGAATATACGGTATCGATTATAGGCTACTCAAATATCTGCCGAGAAAAGATATTGTACAATTGATGTATGTCATTAACGCAATCCTACGGCTCCAGCGCAGGCCTAGCCGCTGAAAGTACGGCGTAGTTGTGCCCATCTTGAAACCGAACAAGAATCCGAAGAGCGCGGGCAGTTATCGACTAATCTCGTTACTGTCTACGATCTCAAAGTTGATAGGAAAGATCATCCTCATTAGAGTAGAAACAATTCAAGATGAACTTAATATTGATGATGATGAATCTTAATTCAAGAAGTGCGGTGTGACAAGTTGTCAGTATTGTTAATGACATCAGAGTCCCATACAGCCTCGGTAAGAATATCACAATGGTACTCGTGAATATCAAGAGAGCTTTCGATACCCTCTGGCATCCGGGCCTTATCTATAAAATGACTATGTACGGATTCCCGTTACACCTTAAAAAACTTATTCACTCGTACTTAATGGATAGAAAACTCCAAGTGCGGACGAATAATAAATTATCCACATTGCCGCATATTCGCGCTGGCGCGGCGTTCCGCAAGGGAGCTGCACCGCTCTTGTACGCTCACAGTCACAATGCACAGGCATCTACGATGCTGCTGAAGCCGCACATGACGCGTCGACGTTTTACAACAATGGAAAGATTAAGGTCAACGCCGAAAATTCACAAATAATTTTACCAAAAACAAAATTATTACGCCACCTTTGATCAAGGGCGCCCAAATTCCAACTAGGGAGGAAAGTGTGTAGCTAGGGATGCACTTGGACAAACGACTACCGTTACGTTATGAAACACATTAACGAAAGGATACGGACAGTCTATTTTATGTCCAGGAGTCTGCATCCGCTTCTAACCAGGAATAGAAAAGTTAACAGCATAATAAAAAACTCCTATACACCATTGTAGTGAGACCAGCTGTAGCGTCTATAGCGTATGTACCTAAAAGTCCTTAAACACAAGTTCATGCGCATCATTACTAACACAACGCGATACATCCCCCTGAAGGATCTATGCGCCTTATGTCACGATATTACTCCAATAGCGGAATGCGTTTCTGAAATTTCACAAAAGATTTATGCTCTTAAACTAAATGATAAAACATCATAATGCACCTTTTAGAATGAAACACAAATTACCATATCAGATGCTGCCCATATTTCGACAAGCACTTTAGCCACAATTTCTGGACCTTCTTGCATAACAAAATTGTATCATTCTGCTTTTCTCTTCTTTTCTTCTTGTACATTTTTGTGTTAAATTCACTAATTATTTTTCAAAATTCTCTTCAGAAAATCTTAAATGAACCAATACTTTCTTAATTCAAAAATTTATTCAAATCATCGATTATTATTTTAAACCAAAAACTCGGTATCATCGACTGTTAGCAACGTAAGTCTTGAATGAATTGCATGGAGCAGGTAAAACGTTTTAGCGCTCACCTGTATTTTATGTCTAGCACCAACGACTGGGCTTACAAATTAGTTCAAATATATACTTTTATATGTTCAGCTTTGCCATCAGCTTTTGTAAGTTGCGTTATTTCTTACAGAACACCGCCACTTTTAAATTAACATTAAAAAAAGAATTACTCAATGAAACATGGACTAGCTTAATTCGATCATATGGACAAATATATTTAAAATTATGTAAATAAAATTATCAAACACATCGAAGTATGATATAAAAACGTACAGTAGAAAAGCATTACACAGGTTGTTCTACAAGCTTTATGAAAAAATTTGACAGATGATAGCTGGGTTAACCTAAAAAATTTTACAATGAACCCAGTGGTATTATTAAATTTGATGAAAGTTTCTATTTTTTTTTTATTTTAACACTAATCGCTAATGGTACCTAATGTAAATGCTGAAAATACCTATCATCCTAGCCATCCATCCTTGGACTCCAAGAGCAGTGCAGTTGCATCTGGTATTTTCAATACGCTTAAGATACTTGCGAAAGATGCAAGATCTGTGAATTCTAACTACAAATTAGATTACGGGTTATGGTTAGTATATACCAAAATACCCTCATTCATCGTTAAGTGCTGATTCCTTATTAAAAAACAGTATGGAAAGTTGTTACGCACATGGTACTTGATTAGTACGGTATAAAAATAAACCTTAATAATGCAATAACTAGAAGAAAGTCTTACAAAGTTGTCAAAACTTATCTCTGAAATAATCAGTAAATACATATATTTGGACGTCATTCTCGGAAAGTGATCCATTAGGAAACCTTTTTGGATACATGTTGACGGAAATTTTTCAATTGAAATCTCCCAAGTGCTTGAATAAGTGCCGGAAACTTTTTGAGTACATGGATTTTTACATTGTATAAGAATTTAAAAAACTGTTAACTCTATCAACAGTTCTATGTAAGTGGTAAGTATCTATGGATATTGAATATAACAAACATTCTTAGATGTGTATTTATCATACACAGCAAAAAAAGATTTTTCAATAAACCCTTAGAAACGGAAACAGATTAGATTTCCGAAACGTCGGCGAAATAATTAGTTTCAAGTATTTATACTTATTTGTGTTATTTTTTTATTAAAAGCAACCTCCAGCTGATCCTTTGACGTAAAAGTCACAGGCGTAGAGGTTATTTATCAGTAACATACTGGTTACTTGTGATATTTTGTATATTCCCAGAGCACCAAAAAGAAAAAAATCATGTGACAGGAAGTCCCATAGAATTAGAAAAAAAAGGTTTAAAATGTCAAGAAACATGAAAATTTTAAATTTGAATGGATATTTCTCTATCATCATCTATTCCTTTAGACGGTCCACCCTGTATATTTTCCAGTGAAAGTCTAACCGTTCCTTCGGTGGCAGTAGCGTCAGCTATCTACCAAATTTGGCTGTTCTCCGTCAAATGGTTTTTTAGTTAATGCACCAACAGACAGACCGACAGACAGACAGACAGATAGACAGACAGATACACAGACAGACAGACTGACGAAATTGAAAATCCTATATTTTCGTAATATACATGGTCTGAAACATGAAAATCCGAAAAAATCTCGGAGGGTGATTTTTCTGGGATAAAATACTTCCCTTCTGTAAGCGATTTTTCCACCCTCTGTATCTCGTAAAGTATTGATCCTAGGAAAAAATTTAAAAAGAACTTATTTGTTCTAAGTTTTATTCATTTTAATATTGTATATAAATATTTTTTTGCTAGAGGCGTGGTTTTCGAGTTAAGGTGGCCATTCCCTAGAAAGAGACATCCGATAGGGAAATATTGATTATTATTGCCCATAACTTTTTTTTCTTAGTACGTATATTTAAAAAATATATAAGAACACCTATGTAGAACTATAAGATGACTATTACTATGAATTTTCACTCAATAATTTAAGTGGTTTGCAAAATAGCTCGATTTAAAACTACGAAATAGGAAGATTAACACAATTTTTAAATTTAAATCGAGCTATTTTGCAAACCACTAAAATTATTGAGTGAAAATTCATAGTAATAGTCTTGTGGTTCTACTTAGGTACTCTTGTAGTTTTTTTAAATATACGTACTAAGAAAAACAAGTTATAGCTAAAAATAGTAAATATTTCCCTATCGGATGTCTTTTTCTAGGGAATGGCCACCTTAATGAAGAAAAACGTGAAAAGGGAACCTTTCAACTACACACCTCACTCTATATCGTCTAAGTGCCTTAGAGTACTGGTTAAACATTAGAAACAAGTGAAATTTCAGGAAGCTTAAGTATGTTACTTGATAGTATCAAAATACCGAATTCACCTGCTGCTTTCATGAAAATTGTATGTACTGCCATGTTAAGCTAAATGTAGTAGTGATAACAGTACCTCGAATTTGGGCAAAGTGAGCGTCAATGTGGATAATGAAATTTCTTTGTTTGGGCTCCTGTCTTCCCGCCCAAAATGGCGTATCATTAGCATCGCCTTGTCTCATTCCTCACCATTCCTTTGGGTTTAGCTACCAATAATATTTATTTGTCTATGTTTTAAAATAAGAAGTAATAGATTGTTACTGTTAATTAAGTTGTGTTTTTTATTTTTTCATTCTGCCAAAAGTCAGTATAATTTCGTTCAACCGGTTTTTCTATAGTTTTGACGGGAGATTAAAGAAAACATAGTGGCGCCCATAGTGCTACCCATTAATAACCTATGGCTAAACTTCGCCTTAATAAAGACGTATTATTATTATCATTATTATTAGTTTTCTTTTGTCAGTGTTTCTATTAACCTTTGTTAATGAACTTGAAGATTTAGTAAGCACTTCGGGTCAGATTATTCCCATTCTTTGAGTTGAAATCTCTAAGCCGTGGCGAATTTATAAAGTAGTTATCTTTCCTATTAAAGTAAATAAGACGTTACACTCTTTTTACGAGGTAAAGATCAACTTTTCAGGTTGGGGGTAGGTCGTCTCCTGGCCCCGGTGATTTATTTAAGTCTGTACCATTGATAATTCTTGTCTAGGTACAAAGATCCCAGTTAAATACATTAAGTATTGTAGTTAAACCCTGAATTTATCAATTAATTGTTAAACTTAAATAGTAATATAATGCGGAAATCAAAATTACATATTAAACTAACCGGTATAATACAACGAAGACTACAAATACAGATAACAATAGAACATATTTCTTTCAGAAGCCTTATATTTCTAAGTTGAATTGATTTCTGATACTGACATCATCACGTGCCGTTTTTCAGATAATCATGTGCGTGAAGTAGAAAAGAAACATTATTAGTCCACACAACTGGGCTATCGGGATTATTATCCATTAGAATCTCGTATAAGAGAGTTAGATATTGCTAAGGCTAGATAATCATTATTTGCACAAATGTGTTTTGAGAATGATATATAGAGTTCGCGTAGGTAAATCAGAAATGGTTTTAAAAATATATTTGATTTTTTTCTGTGAATTACAGTGTGATTTATGAGTTGTGCCTAAGACTGCTTAATATTAAACTTCTTAAACTATTTGCTAGAATTAGATCGAATTTAATAGTACAATTACAGGTATACTAACAAATATAACATATCGAGACCGCCTTAACACATTTTTATCTACAGGGTTCTTTTGAAAAAATTCTTTCTGTATACATTTTGTTCGAGATTTAAAACTACATATCAATAGAGTCTAATTGTTGTTATCTCTTGTTTGCTGAATTTCAAATAAGCGAACAACTTTACTCAAAATAGAAGCATAGTCGCAATACAAAATTAATTTATAAAACTGTATTATTCTTTTTATTTGAACCAAAATATAGCATGTTCAAATACTTTTTTCTGATGATGTATATGGTTAATATGAAATCATGATCAAAAGTCCGGAGCAGATCGTTGTTATTATTGGAGTATTTCTGAAAAAAATGTCCACTAATCCAATAACGATGTAAGTATGAGATTTTCAGTTTTTGTGAATTTGTTGTATCTAATGATACACTTATTGGTATACTGCTGTATCGTGACAGAGGCAACAAATAGATAATTAGGCGTTTTCACTATGTGCAAATTTGCTTTTTTGATATTATTAAAATGAAGTACTTGTTATACTAAAGCACTTATTGATATTTAAACAGCATTCTATTGTCCATCAAATTAAAACTTCAACAAATAAATGACAAAGTTTTAGTAATTGAACGTGTACGCAAAACACGCGGTGACGTCATCGGTTATATTAGTTTCTTAAATCGCGTTTAAAAAACGTTAAATACAACTTTTTATTCACTTTATTTACGTTTTACATTTGATTAAATAAATGACACCTATGTAATACGAGATTTGTAAAAGCTACTTTAGGAAATTTATCTGCAAAATAAGGTGTGTAGAACACAAAATGACACTGACAGTATAACTGATGACGTCATGAGTGCATAGAATTTGGCGAAAAAATTTCAATACAAAATTAAAATGGCTTATTTTGTATTATTCCACTGTTTCTCAAAATTCAAGTGTTTTTAACTATAATAAAGCATTGTCTTCACAGTGAAAGTGAATTTAAAATTTGTGAAAACACCTAATTATGCGGTTTCCATCATTAATGTATGCAGCTCCATAATATAGTATTAAAACTCATGTAAGATTTATAGAAATATCAGAAAATAATTCCTATTTTTTAATGTTTAAATATGATTTTTTTTTTTAATTCAAATAAGAGAAGATATTTTCTTCGTAGATTTATTTTGCACGGCAATAAAAATTGTAGTTTATTTAAAATTCTCTAAAATTGCGACAAAAGTAACAAATATACACTTCGATAATTTCTGTACGTAAGTCAGCAATTTTCCTTCAGAATTTGAAAAAAATGTTTATTTCTCCCATTGGGACGATGAAAACTATTTAGTTCGTTCCTGAAATTTTCTATATTTGATTATGTCCGTAAATTGACAGTAATATACTCTGTAGCCAAGATTCGACCAAAAAAATTGTTGTTTGAACCCACAAAAAATTCAGACGTTTTTTAACAGCAGCCGTATCCAATTCACCTAAACGAACCTCACTACAATTCATTAGAGTACGTCTCTTTCGTTGCGAATTAATTCATGTGAAGTGTTCCAATATTTATGTACTGAAGTAGTTTATTTCAAAGAATGAACCATATTAATCTTTACCATTTATTGATTTTTTCAACCTAAGTTAGTGTGTGTATAAATTCTAGATATGCAACTATATCTAGAATTTATACACACACTGACTGCGATTTTAGATGCTTGTTTTAACCTAAATTAAACTATGATTAATGTACAAACTTGGTTTAGTTAGTATATCATGGCTTCTAAATTGATATTAATATCAGCTTTGCAATCTAATACAAATGTAATCCTTAATGATTCTCCTTACACATTGAAAATTTTAAAAGTGCAAATAACCGAGTTTATTTTTTTCCATAAATTGACTATCAAGTAATTGTATCAGTGAACCTAGTTAAATTACGAATCAATATATTTTAGATCCAAAATAATACTTATTTAAGACCTTCGCTTTTACAAATCATATAGAATGTGCAACAATTGTATAAAAAGTGCAGTATATCGGCGAAGAGTATATTGGTTGGCTTGCTTTTGAATTAAAAAGTCTAATGTTGTTCCGTTATTTAGTTCAGCAAAGAATGGTTGAAAAAGTGCTACAAATTGTAATGTATAGTGCACAGTTTTGATTTCTGTTATTTTATGATGGATTATCGTAAGTACTTTAGCCAATGTCTTCCCAGGGACAATTCGCTCAACTTTTGTCTATATGTACCATTATATCATTTGTGCATACACATGTAATATATTAACTGGTTAAGCTGCTTATTCGCCATGTTCATTGAATCTTAGTTACTGCAGTGGTAATTACTTCGTAATTGCGTTTTTAAGGCATAACTGGTCTTTGTATGAGGTATATTATACCCTTTACATATCATCTTTACCTCAAGGATATTCTCCTGATTATATTGTATTATCTAATAATTCTGATATATAGAGAAATTGGAATAGTTGTGGATAGATGATGATTAGCTTACAAATTTGGTATGTATAACATTTTTTGTCTGAGGTCGAACTCTTTGTACTTAGTGTCCAAAAAGATAGAGGGCTACAAGGTTTCAAAAAATCTGGTTTTCTGTATTTGAACCTTCAAAAATTGATATAAACAGAATTTTTTTTCGTATATATATGTATATACAGGGTGTTTCAGTTAAAAGTCCCCAGGCCATTATCTCTAAAATTAATAAAGATATTTTATTTTTGTAAATGGCAGATGATTGATACCAAAGAAAGGTTTAAATAACGGTGATTAGAATTTTTCCTCAACAGCACACAGAGATGGCGCTGCGATGCAAAACTATTTTTTGATGGCTGGAACGTTGAAACATAAGTCATGTGATTAAACAATAATTTGTGAATAACTTTGACGGTATAGAGAATTTACAAAAAACAAGCCGTTTTGGAGTTACATGAGTTTCTTTCATTAATGCCAGTACACGTGAATTTTGATAAATCCCTATAATTTATTTATTATTTATTATAGAATATTGGTTACCAAACACTTTTTTTCAAGATAAGGAAAGTGATATAATACACTATCATAAAATTATGTTTACCACTTCCGGCCAAACCGGAACTAACATGATGAACCAATATCCATATGTTCCTACATATTACTTTTTTTTTTCTAATAACGCTTCTAATAAAACGGCTCCCAAAACTTAAAGTAAGTAAGACAACAAAGAAATATAGACCTAAAAGGGGCATATGATGCAGTGGACCTAAATATTTTGAATGATATTTTAAAGTCGATGAAAATAGATAGTAATTCGGCTACAAGTATAATGGAACTATATAGAA
This sequence comes from Stenurella melanura, assembly GCA_963583905.1. NCBI lineage: Eukaryota > Metazoa > Arthropoda > Insecta > Coleoptera > Cerambycidae > Stenurella > Stenurella melanura. The sequence continues at coordinate 47,782,081 of OY757314.1, forward strand.
ATAGAACAATTTTTATCAGAGATCACAATAACAAATTATTTGGGCCTAGAGTTATATCCCAGGGATTACCCCAGGGGGCTATTCTTAGTCCAATTTTATTTAATATCTATACTGCCGATTTGCATGACATATTTGACGACTCCATTAAATGTATACAATATGCCGATGATATATGTTTATACTCCATACAGGATACATACGAAAACTGCGTGACACAGCTAAAGTACATAATGTACTGTTTAAAAGATTGGTTAATAAGTCACGGACTTAGCCTCGCTCCAGAAAAATCAGCCATATTATTCTTCACAAGGCATAGAATCAAATTAGAAAATGAAATAAAATTGGGAAATATTTCAATACCAATAACTACACACTACAAATACCTCGGTGTCATTCTTGACAACAAATTGACCTGGACAAAACACATCGAATACTTAAAAGGCAGATGTGAAAAAGGTCTAAACATCTTAAAATGTGTGTCAAAAACAAAATGGGGCGCTGATGCTAAAACAGCTCTAACTTTCTATAGAAGTTATATACGTGCAATATTGGATTATGGTAGTATCCTGTATGGATCCGCGTCACAATCAACCAAAGTCGATCGCATACAGTATCGAGCTATTCGATTGTGTATGGGAGTGATGAAGTCGTCACCTTGTCCTGCAATTTTGGCGGAAGCACAAGAACCTCCACTAAATATTAGAAGAAATTTTTTGGCAAATAAATTTTTAATTGGACTAAGAACCAAAGATAATACTTATTCATTGAATGTAATATACTCTCTTACAATAGAGACTCTCACTAATAAATGCTGGAAAATAAAAAAGAATCCACCGCTTGTAGACGCATTGCTGGAAACGAATAATTACTCAGAATTTTTAAGTAGTAGCAAAACACCATCCATATTTCAGAATGATTATTGTATACTACTATTTATGCCCACTATCATATTCCCCATATATTCAGAAATATCACAATACAATCGGAATATCATACACTGTATATTAAATAGTGACCCCGAAGAAATAGCGATATACACAGATGGCTCTAAAACCCTTATCGGCGTTGGGAGCGCCTTCTATGTTCCCAACAATCAGTATTACTGCCAGAGGCGTATTGCCGATATCAGCTCCATATACACAGCTGAAGCGTATGCCATAGAGTGCGCTCTAGACTGGGTGAGTGAGGCGTGCATCCAAAAGTGCGTGATTCTGTCAGACTCCAAGTCTGTACTTCAGTCACTAGGTAACCGCGATTATAAAAAAGCAGACTCCAGAACTTTAAAAATAAAACAAAAATTGACCAGACTTTTTGACAAAGGACAAATAATAAGATTTGTATGGGTAAAAGGACATATAGGGATAGAAGGTAATGAAATCGTTGATAACATTGCAAAGGAATCGACAAATCTTACTGTAATTGAACCAACTACTGACAAAAACGATATAATAAGGCAATTCAAGGGGAAAGTAAGGAAAGATTGGGAATGCGTCTGGACGGATTATGTCAGGTCAACAAAAAACCCCTACGCACTTATACATCCTACCCTCCCAAAGAGTATCCCATACATCGAAGAATACTCCACTCCAAAGTTTTATTCTTCTACCATAGCTAGACTCAAATTGAATCACGGCGCCTTTCCTGCACACCTGTGCAGGATAGGCCTTCAGAACACCTCTACATGCCCATGTGATAACACGTCCCTGGGAGAACTTAACCATGTATTCTTTGCGTGTAAGAAATATTCTGCTCAAATAGAGAAATTTTTAAATGACCTGATTAATCTCGAAATCAATTTACCAATAAATATAACAAGCCTACTAAGTTATAATAGAAAGGAAATTTTTGACCTAATCGTACATTTTATTAGAACAAATAACATAAAAATATAATATTAGCAACAATATAATTTTCTGTGGCTGAGAATTTTTTTTTTCTGTAGCCAAATATCTCCCACACACATTTGACTGTATGAATTGCACACACACACACACAACAAAGAAAATACACACTAATTTAGAATGGTAATAAAAAATCTACTTAAGAGATATTAGTAGGCTTTGATTTAATTTTAAGTTTGACAGTTATTAAACAAAGTTTGTAGTTGGTGCATTTCAATCATAGTTTCAAACAGAAATAGTGTACTTAGAAACAATTCAAAGCAAATTAATCCAAATAAGGCAATAAAAAAAAATAAGTTTAAAAAATGGTTAGATACACAAATGAAGATAAGTTAAATATGATTTTAATATACGGTGAATGCAAAAGAAATTCCATACAAGCAAAACGATTGTTTTGTTTACGATTTCCAAATAGACCTACACCCGATAAAAAAACATTTATCATGCTGTTTAAAAATTTAAGAAACTGGGGTAGTTTTAAGAAAACTATTCGTAACAGAAATAGGCCAGTTAGAAACGATGAAAATACAGCCTTGGTGTTAAATAGTGTTGTCAACAATCCTCAATGTTCTCTCCGGAAATTGGCATCGAAAACTAATCTGTCGATATCTTCGTGCCATAGAATATTAAAATCAAATAAATACCATCCATACAAATTAAAATTGATCCATCATTTAGGGCCTGGTGATTATGAATGAAGATTACATTTTCTAGCTGAATTTTCAGTTCTTTCTGAAGAATGCCCAAATTTTTAAAAAAATGTGCTCTGGAGTGATGAAAGCCGTTTTCACAACAACGGAGTTGTGAGTAAGCATAACTGCCGATACTGGTCACAAAATAATCCTAGATGGATGAGAATGACCCGAAATCAGGTAACTTTTGGAGTTAACGTGTGGTGTGGAATATTAAATTCATATATTATTGGACCATATCTATTCCATGGGACTTTAAATGGAAGAGAATATGAGATATTTTTAAGAAATGTACTGCCAGGATTATTAGAGACTATCCCTCATAACCAGGAGAATATTTGGTTTCACCAAGATGGTGCACCACCCCATAACTCAGTACTAGTCAAAGATTGTCTTAATGAAATGTACCCTCAGAGATGGATTGGTACTAATGGAGTAGTCAGATGGCCAGCACGATCACCTGACTTGACTCCATTAGATTTTTACCTTTGGGGGTATTTAAAAAGTGTAGTGTACATTGAACCCATTGAGGATATGGCCGATTTGTATAATAAAATATATGCAAGTGTTGCTGCTATAAATAGACATACGTTACAAAAAGTTTGCAATGAAGAGTTACTGAAACGGTACAATATGTGTATTCATGAAGAAGGGAGAAATTTTGAACATTTAATATAATAAGTACCTACTAATAAGAAAAAAAATAGTCATTTTTAATAATATTTCAATGTTCAATGTTTCAATTAAATGTTTATTTATAAAATTTTGTTTACATTCTTTACTGAATTGTTAATATAAATTTAGGCCATTCTAAATTAGTGTGTATTTTCTTTGTTGTCTTACTTACTTTAAGTTTTGGGAGCCGTTTTATTAGAAGCGTTATTAGAAAAAAAAATGTAATATGTAGGAACATATGGATATTATTTCATCATGTTAGTTCCGGTTTGGCCGGAAGTGGTAAACATAATTTTATGATAGTGTATTATATCACTTTCCTTATCTTGAAAAAAAGTGTTTGGTAACCAATATTCTATAATAAATAATAAATAAATTATAGGGATTTATCAAAATTCACGTGTACTGGCATTAATGAAAGAAACTCATGTAACTCCAAAACGGCTTGTTTTTTGTAAATTCTCTATACCATCAAAATTATTCACAAATTATTGTTTAATCACATGACTTATGTTGCAAGGTTCCAGCCATCAAAAAATAGTTTTGCATCGCAGCGCCATCTCTGTGTGCTGTTGAGGAAAAATTCTAATCACCGTTATTTAAACCTTTCTTTGGCATCCATCATCTGCCATTTACAAAAATAAAATATCTTTATTAGTTTTAGAGATAATGGCCTGGGGACTTTTAAGTGAAACACCCTGTATAGTAACAAATATGTGTGAATTAGTTTCCCTAAATTCAGATTATTATACTTTTCGCAAATACAGAACGAAGAGTATATTGCAACCTCTCGGCACATTTCTAAAACCGGTAATCGTAGAGAAGAGAATGTCGTATCACTGTGTTGGTGACCGAACTTTCAAAATGTCGGTCCGTCTGTCTGTCCGTCCGTCACATATTTTTTTTGTAAGCACGATAACTTAAGAACGGAAAGTCCGACTGGATTGAAATTTGGACAGTAAATTAGTGTTAGCTAATTTGAGTGCTTTAACGATTAATTCTTGGAAGTTATTTTAAAATTGTGGAAAATTTTTGAAATTTCTGGTGATTGACGAAAAATTCCGAAATTAATTGTTTAAACAATTTTTTACTACAGTATTTTCAAAGACGGTGAATTTCTCGCTGTTGGTCATGATATTTTCGAAAAATATTTTATATGGAATAAACATAAAACATATAAATTTCTATTCTGCAATAATTTGTTTTCAGCACTTCATAATTTTGAAGTAACACACATTATCATGTATTTCATGATTACTTTCTGCGCCATGTTGTTGAAGCTGGATTTTGTTCATCTCGGTTACGACGAGTTATATACAAATACTTTAAATGGTAATGGGAAATCATGAGGAAGCCACCGTTCAATGAAATAATACAATATAAAACAAAATTATTTAAGATTTTTATGTTAGCAAAAAATTTAATGAATTAATCTCGAAATTAATACGCGACAATTTTACCAAGCAAATTCGAAAGAATTTTTTTATAACAATGTGCATTTAACGGAATGCTTTGTAGAAACGCATTGTAAAGTGAGTGACGAATATTTTTTATCAGCAATGTACGTTTTTGCAGTCAAAAAATGATGTTTTTAAAACGAAGTGCTCATTGCAGAAAACTGATTTTTGGAAAATTTGGCGCCTTCTATCTGTTAGGGAACTAACTACATAGAGTTGGGCCTGAGGCAAGAGATGTTGCAAATTGCAAGCTATACAATTTCTGTCTTTACGCTTTTTTTCTCCGACCAACAGGAACCGAGATCTTTCGACCACCAGAAGCAACATATTAAAAATTCAGCACACCCGCAATTTTTCGTATCTCAAATCACAGGTTGACTGTATGAATTGCATTATCTTTGGGCAGAGGCTTGAGGAAGCATTTGCCTTACTTAGGTTAAGTAAACTTACTAGCGCACCAGTTCTTCCCAATTTTACTCTCGGGTGAAATACGGCATCGTATTCTGGGGGTCATCCCATTTCGTAGAAAGGATATTTGAAATCCAAAAAATTGGCAGTAAAAAATATAAAAGGAATAAATAAGACTGTATATTGCAGAAATGTTTTCAGGTAACTGAATATTTTAACAAATCGAGCGTATTTATTCATGAAATTGTCATGCTTGTTAAGTAGAATTTACATGAGTTTCTATATAATAATTATAACTATGTCTATGAAACTAGAAGGACTTATCACTACCAGTACATTCACTATCTGTTTTCGAAAGAATTATACGATATATGGGTATCAAACTGTACAACAAGCTGTCGCAAACAATAAAGGAATTAAATGGTATAAGATCGTTTGAATAGGAAATTAGAAAATTACTTTTAAATAATGTATATTACAACGTAAGAGAATATCTCGAAACACAGTTTTGAGATAGGATTATTATACAGATTCAGCAAATTTAGGTACGTAAACTTGTTTCTGCGCAGACAAACCACGCCTTGCCGTAGAACAATACAGGGCATTAGTATAAAACAATAGCGCCATCGCTTGACCGCGTCAAGTTGAGAACAGTGCGCCCATTCTGCTTTCAATAGCGTAGCTGTTTAGACGTGTGGGAATAAAATTTCAATTTTGTTATTAAAATGCCGTGTGTTTACAAAACTGCAGAAAAAGTGCAAATTGTGAAGAGGTACTTCGGGGGCCATTCCACTGAAGACACAATAAATTTATTTATTATGGCATATCAAGACAGACCAATCCCCTCAGCTAGCATAATTTCATACATTATTAAAAAAATTGAGAATTTTGGGTGTGTCGTGAATTATTGTAAAAAATGCTGTCAACCCGAACCCCGTCATCAACAAATGAGCTAAGAACGTGAAATTCGGGAAAATAATGTCTGTGCACTTGTTGAAACTAGTGAACCTTGCTCTAGCAGGCAAATTGCTGATGAAGTTGACATGACAAGGAAAGAACTGTAAGAAATATGTACAGTTGTTTTAAAGTTCAAACAACGCAAGTAATATTTCCCGAGGACAATTTCAAGCGGATGGAATTTTGTGAAATCATGATAAATAAAGTGAGTGAGAATGAAAACTTCTTAAAGAATATATTGTTTACAGATGAATCATCCTTTTCATTACATAGAAAACACAATCCATCCGCAGTAAGATATTGGTCTTGGAAAAATAAACATTTGAGTGTTGCTGTGCGAACTCAGTATCCTCAAAAGTTGAACGTTTAGACGGGAATTTTAGACAATCATATTATAGGCCCACTTCTAATCGATGGCAATTTAAATGGCAATAAATATTTAGAGCTTTTACAAAACCAAATAATTCCTGTAGTTCAAAATCTTCCTGTCAAGTTTGACGACATTTGGTTTCAACAAGACGGCTCCCCAAGTCACAATACCTTAACTGTTATTAATTTTCTGGAAAGGACATTTCCCAATCCTTTAATAGCTACGAGAGGAATGATAAAATGGCCACCCAGGCCACCGGATCTAGCACCCCATTTCTGTGGAGCTTTTTAAAGGAAACCGCGTACAAACATGCGTTTGAACGAGCCAATAATTTAGTTGAATTACGAGAAAAACTTATCCAACTTTGTGCAAGCATTACTCCAAATCAACTCAATGATATGAGAGGTTCATAGTATAATCGGTTTGGCTATTGTTTGGCACAAGAAAGTGGTTTATTTGAATCCTTACTTCAATAATTTATTGTTTGATAATTATTAGTTGATTTTAGTTTCTGAGGTTTATTTAATTTTATTTCCTATTCTATTTTTGTAATTTAATAACAATAATTTATTTTTTGATAATTATTAGTTGATTTTAGTTTCCGAGTTATTTAATTTTACTTTAATGTTCTATTTTCATTTCGGTTTTAATAAGAATTATTATTTTATTCCCATAGCATATGGTTTTCACCGGATCTAGCACCCCATTTCTGTGGGGCTTTTTAAAGGAAACCGCGTACAAACATGCGTTTGAACGAGCCAATAATTTAGTTGAATTACGAGAAAAACTTATCCAACTTTGTGCAAGCATTACTCCAAATCAACTCAATGATATGAGAGGTTCATAGTATAATCGGTATGGCTATTGTTTGGCACAAGAAAGTGGTTTGTTTGAATCCTTACTTCAATAATTTATTGTTTGATAATTATTAGTTGATTTTAGTTTCTGAGGTTTATTTAATTTTATTTTCTATTCTATTTTTGTAATTTAATAACAATAATTTATTTTTTGATAATTATTAGTTGATTTTAGTTTCCGAGTTATTTAATTTTACTTTAATGTTCTATTTTCATTTCGGTTTTAATAAGAATTATTATTTTATTCCCATAGCATATGCGGCTAAAAAAGAAACTGCAGAAATGCTTTCAATAGAAGAAATTATTTGTCAAAAATGTGACAAATAACTTCTTCTCTTTTGACGAAGAGATATTGTCTCGTTTCGTATTAGAAATTATTACCTACGTCCGTACCCATCCTTAGTTCTTGCCGCCCTAAATTCAATTCATTGTGTGCTTCTGCTCTCACGATTTATGGAACTAGCGGGGCGTGGGCAATTACATCGTTATTCCTATACCCTAAACTGCATTTTCCGAATATGTATATGTACAGCTATATATCGTAGAAGCCATGACCTGACTGAATGTAATTGTTTTTGTCTATATTTGTGTACCTTTAGTTTAGTACTTTAGTATTTTGTATTGTTTGACGAGTCCGATAACATATGTTGTAATGTGGTCTATGGACAATAAAGTGTATTATTATTATTGCCATTATTATTATTATTACTTATAGATAAAGTTCAAAAGCACAAGGGGAATTTGCGTAAGATAGGTATTTCACTAAATAAAACATGGCATATGTTAATGTTTTCAATGAGTTTTACAGAGATAAAATTCTATATAAAGTTTCACAGCGACAAAACTGCATGGTCGTGCCTCAATCTAGTTGTTTTACTAGTAATAATGCATTTTATCGGTACAATGATCTATGAAAAAATTACTATTCTACTACTACTATTACTATGTTACCATTATAATAAAATAATCATTGCCAAGTTTTAAACGATGACATAAAGCACAGATGTTCCGAGTTTCTTACTTCAGAAAAATAGTCTTATATATTTTATAAACCAGTACAATCAACAATTTAGTAGTAGGTACTTTTATAAACTAGATCTCTGAGCAGTACATAAAATATGATTAAACTCTATATAGCCACATAAAGTTGAATTCAAAAATGTTTTAGGGATAATATCCATCTACGGACACGTGCATATTACCAAAGGGATATTATTTCAAATATTAGCTAGGGAATATATTTGTCGGTAATATATTACCCAAGTTGACTTTTATAATATCCTATTGGACGGAAAATGGCCCCAATAAGAGTGCAGTAAACTTTACGATCTGCGGAGTGAGGTTGTAGGTGTAATTCGGCTGCTCCGATGTTGTTCTGCATGTAACCCACCGGTCAATATATCAGTTCCGTCTAGTTCAGCGCTTTTAAAATTTATTGTACTTTAAATTACTAAATTAAGCATCCGATTCGTTTAAATTACACTTGAACCTTACCAAGTGGAAGGAAGATATTGTTTATTTGATGAATATAGGAGAGGCACTGAACTGGACAATAGTTCAAGGCTCATTCTAGAGAAATACGATACTTTTTCTTCATTTACGAATCCAAGAAATCATACATTATGAGATATAAGCCATAAAGTATGACGAATTGCATAAATACATTGACATACAGTGTGTCCACAATCCATAAAAAAAACCGCTGCCTAAGCAATCACTACTTCTACATCCAGATTACTCGTCCAAGTCACTTTAAAGGAAACACCTTGACCATATTTGCAGTCTAGGATGTGGAAAATATTGGTCATAGAATTTTAATAATATTTGGGGCAGATATCACAGAAAAATTTGAGGCGTTGGATTCTACCATTTACGTTAAAAATGAAGTTTCTAGCTTTGAGTACTTATTTTCTGCTATTCACCTACCAACTCCCACCACTTCAACGAAATTACCTCAATCAGATGTCATTACTATACATACGTGTACTAACTTTCAAGTGAATATCTCAATTGTATGTGTATGTATGTGTATCAATCCTCTTAATGGTGGGGGGTGGGTTGAAAAATATTAGAAGGAAACCTGAGGCCTTGGTACTACACACCAAATTCCAAGTTTCTGTACTCTTACCAGCCTGCTTTACTTGTTTTTCCCTATTTACCTCTACTTTCTCTCCACTCCTTTAACAGAATCATGTCAAAATGTAATCTAGTTTCAGTTGTCGTATTAAATCTGAATTTAATTTGATCAACTCTTTTTATAAGGGAGTGGGGGTTGGGGTGGGATGGAAGATATTAAAAAAAAACCTGAGGCCTTCGTTTCTAGTATACACAACAAATCCCAAGTTCCTGTACTCTTACCAGCTTGCTTCACTTATTTCTCCATATTTACTTCTACTTACCCCCACTTCTTCAAGGGAATCATGTCAAAAATTTCAGTTTCAGATGTCGTTATAATACATACGTGTACAAAATTTCAAGTGAAAATCTCAATTTAATTTTATCATATCTTTTAATAGGGAGTAGGGGTGGGGTGGTGGTGGATAGAAAATATTATTTAAAAAAATCCGAGGCCTTCGCTTCTAGTATATATATACCTAATCCCATACTTCTGTACTCTTACCAGCTTGCTTTATTTATTTTCCCCTATTGCCCCTAATTTAACCCCAACCCTTCAACGGAATTATCCCAAAATACAATATAGTGCCTGATGTCATATAATAAATATGTATACCAAATTTCAAGTGAATATCTCAATTTTTTTATTAATCCCTTTAATAATGGTGTTGGGTAGGGTGTTGGTGGGAGGATGGAAAATATTACAAAAAATTTTGAGGTTTTGGCTTCTAGTACATACACTTAATTTCAAGTTTATGTACTCTTACCAGCTTGCTTTACTTATTTCCCCCTAGTTACCCCCCAAACCTTCAGCGGATATGTTAAAAAAACAATCCAGTTCCAGATCTCATTATAATATATACGTGTACAAAATTTCAAGTCATTATCTTCAAGAATTCTGGAGAAAACGTGCGGACAAAAAAAGTTACAGGTCGACAGACAGACAGAAAATATTTTTTTCGGTCAAATATAAGAAAATATAATATTAGAACGTTCTGGGACGTTTCAGTGTGTACCTTATTCATTCCCTAATGTTCCTGTGGATGCCCATTCGTAGTCCTTACGATGACCCGAAATATCCCGAGATGTCCTGGTATGTCCCTAGCTATAACCATTAGGCATCCTTCAGGACGTCCGTCGTATTGCTTTTATCTGATACCAAGTTGTGACATTAGGATGACCAAAGTGCCGAAAAGCATATATATTGGGATATTGAAACGTCCATATGCAAACCCAAATCCTAAATGGTCTTTACCATGGTACATCCCTCGGACAGTCTTGTGCTGTGTGGGAACATTTTAAAAAACTATTTGTATCTGAAACTGAAGCTATTACACATTCTAACAATCGACTTTTAGAGAACAAAAATATCTTATTATTTTCCGAAATATTACGCCTGGAAGTTTTTATTGGTGCACCCTGTATACTAGAAGAAAACATCTCAATTTCTTTTATGTCGTCTGTCATCCCCATCATATCCCCACTTTATTATTAAAGATATTGAATTGGAATTTTTAACACGTATATATTATAATGTGGTCAGGAACTTTATTATATTTTAAGCTTATTCGTTGAACGATTGGGGGGGGGGGGGTCAATGGAGGTAAATAAATAAAGCAAGCTAGTACGAGTCCAGAAACTTGGTATTCGGTGTAAATACTAATAGCAAAGGCCTCAATTTTTTTTCGACCCCCACCACCACATTGACTCCATTATTAAAAATATGTTTGAAATTTGGTACACGTTTGTGTTATAACGAAACCTGGAATTGGATTATATTTTGAGATTATTCCGTAAATAGTGGTAAATAAGTAAATTAAGTAAATTGATTATTACGTAAAAGTCCAGAAACCTAGGATTTGGTGTATATATTAAAAGCCAGGTTCTGAACTTATTTATTGTGTTGATGTAAGTTTAACGAAGTCATCCATAAAGCGAACATTAAAAAAAAATACTTGAAACATCAAAGGAATGACAAAATTACAGCTGATATCTAGTTTGAAATTCAGTAGTGATTCCCTTTATGGTGTTCTAAACAAATACCGAACTGACGGAATTTCTGTTGGGAAAATTCACATCATAACCCATGCTGTGATTATTATATTATCAGACAATGAATCCATTCTAAAATTTAATCTACCGATTATAGCTTGTAATCAATGTAGGATAAATTGTCTCTATAATAGTTTTAATAACATTTAATTATTATCCTTAAATGTTAGATCAATTTACGTTTTCTATAAAATTTTACTATAACGTTGTATGGCTTGTCCTTGTAAGCTTTTGTCAAATATTATTAGATATATTTCGTATTAGGTACTTATTTCCTTATATTATCAAAGGTAGAAATTTATTTAGCACGAACGTTTAATGTTGTATAAAAGATGATTAACTACAAAGTTTTCGAAATATGAGTACATTTAGTCATAAATATAAGAGGAAAGTTTACAGCAAGTATTAACTACGACTTTGAAATATATTTGATAGTTTCTTTCTCACATAATCTTACAACTTGTATATTAGATTTCCATCTTGATAAAATACCGATGTTGTCACCTGTATTCATCTCTGCGGTGGTCGCTAAACTTCCACGACTAATATTAAGTTCTCTACTATGCCGGCAGTACCTAGTTCCCGGTATGCAACTGAAATGACGTAACACATCTTAGACCAAAGACAAGCGAAAAAGTTCATCACTTATTCGACAAAGAATGCCACAAGACTTCTGGAACTCGAAAAGTTTGACTTAAGGCTGATAACAGGCCTCTTGACAGGCCACTGCCTCTTGAGATATCATCTTAAGAATATGGGCAAGGCAGACAATGGATATGTGCAAACTCTGTGATACTGCAATATAAACTGCGGAATATAATCTTTGCGAATGCAAGATGTTAGTCCGTGCTAGGCTTGAACTACCTTGAAGAGGTGGAATTAACGCCATAGGGAAAGTAGCCCTCAGGAAAATCGCAAGCTTTACAAAAAGCTTGGAAACTACTAGTAGAGTAATTCACAAAATAAAAGATGTTTTAGGTCGAAGTGAGCAAGGGTTGAAAGAGCCGAGCGATTTCTTAAACAATCTACAATCTACAACACACTTTATTTACTGTCTCATAATCACCTGTCCTTAACGTTTCTGGCTGGTTTTTATTTGTTCGATCTACAATCATAATCCTTGTTTTGTTGTAATTTATTTTGCTCAATATGTTATACTCAGAGCTTGTTGCTTGGAGGTTGCAAATTTCATGTTAGAAATTTGAGTTTCGTTCATGCCTGTTACAACCTAACAGTCATTCGCATACGTGATCCCTCCAGATATTAAATAGGACTGGATATAAAACGCACTGCTGATGGCCGCTTTTGCCAAATTTCTATTTGTTGGAGTTAGGGCGGCTAATTTTCTCCATAGTTTTATTCATAAAATTCTAATAATGGTAAAGGTACATATCATTGTGACGTTTTATTCATCCGTCACTTTGACACTGGAGCATTATGCGCTCGGTTGACGGTAAGCCTTACAATTATTTTACGTGGGGCAAAGGTCCCACACTAGCCTCTCAGCTCAGCCTGTTACAGTAGGACTGGTATAGCTACAGTGAAGAAACGGCAAGTCCAGAGGATCTAGGGATAGTTAGACTTCACATGCACTACAGTGAAAAGCACGATTCAGATTATATACAAAAATATTTATTATCTTACTACTATTTACAACTCTACTTACTAGTATACAGCTTAAAGCTACACTGACGAAAGAAACAACTAAGAGTTAGAGCTTAAAGCTAAACTACGGTGAAGGAAGTTAAGCCAACGTGAGACAGGCGATGATGTGCGGTTAAACGGTAAATGAGGCGGTGAGCGAGGGGGGTGCGGTAATGCGGTACGGTCGGTTGATACGGACGTTATAGATACCAAGAGGAAGGGAGCAATTACCAAAATTCATACAGTGCAGTTATACACTAAATTATGGACGCAAATTGGCTAATGCGCAGTGCCTTAAAGCTTAAAGTACAAATATAAATATAAACACAGCAGATAAATAAACAGGTGCTGGCCGAGCTTTCAGCCAACTTATCCCGTAGAACTAAGTTTAAGCTTCCACGGGCTTACGCAACTGGTAACTTGTATTACGGAATCGTTTTAGGCGTCCTTGGGCAGACGTGACGACAGATAAAAAACACACCCGATAAGATCAAAGTACCCGTTTTTCGGCCCAGAATCTCCACGTAATAATCGCAAATGTATATAGATACTAATAAACGGTTTCGGTCCCAGTTGTTAGGTAATTTACCCCTTTGGACTAAATTGAACTTCCACAGGACTTACAGGTTCCTTATTCCAGATAATATATTAGGCCTCCATAGGTAGTCGTGATGACAGGTAGAGAACACGTCCGACAAATCACGGTGCCTGTTCGGCCAGAACATAAACAGAATAAATCTACAAGGGCCCTTCCTTGAGTTCGGTTCCCATTTCAGCCAATATATCCCTTAGAGCTAAACTGAGCTTCCACAGGGCTTACAAACTGGGTATATCTGGTAATATTCTAGGCCTCCATAGGTAGTCGTGATGACATACAGAGAACATATCCGACAAATTACGGCACCTGGTTTTGGTCAGAATATAACCTCAGTACCTTATGTTTCCCAGGGCTGAGCAAAACACAGTTGAAAAGGAAAAGATGGTTAGTAAGTTATGGTACCTAGCATAGGCCAAGTTGCTTACCACTATTTATCTTACTCACTTCCTCTCCGTGTGCTATCCTTCGGAACGGTAGTTGGCTTCGGTAGTCGACTGTAGCTGGTGGACGTTCTGAGCAGAGTGAAGACTCTGGATGATCGTTTTATGCTGGAGCGGACTTACTGCTGGACACATCTACTTGCTTGGTTGTCGATCAGAAACTGATATTAAACTGTCACTTGTTTGTAAAGGAAAACTCTTGTGCTCCAGGAAAATACTGGTTGGGTGGGAGGCTAGCTCACGCACCTGCACACTATATCTATTCCTGTCTTTTATAATTTATTGCAATGTGATGGCAATATTTATTATAGGTACATAACAAAAATAAAACGGCAATTTATGCTTTATACTTAAAATATACAGTATGATTTAAATACGAAACATCTTTAATACTAAAACAGAATGTAATTTGCATGACAAAATTTGCTTCATTACATCATGGCTAGTTGTTCCCAACAATGCAGCCCATTGTTAGTGTCAGTTTACACTGTGCAAGGTCTTTTATAATAGTTTATGAGGTAAATATACAGGGTGATTCACGCAAACCGTTCATTAGAAGTTTAGGGACTTGTAGCGATAATTTAATTTTGAAAATTTGGTCGTTTACATACTTTTTTATGTTCTTTTCAATAAAAATATTTTCAACGTCATTGCTCTTCCGCTTATACCGGAAGTTACCATCAACTTCGTTATTTTAAATGGAGTGATATATATTTTCTTGCATTTTTGAATTCTACTGGTCATTTTAATAGGACTTTGACCATACTACTATATCCCTAAATCTAACCCTACTCGAGATATATTGACTTTTTGGAAAATTTATGTCTTGACAACGATTAGTTTGAAATTTGCTGTCTCTAACATAATGAAAGTGAAAGTTATCATTTATACAACACAGGTAGTGGAACCCTTAAGCTTCCTAATCGTGCTTTGAAAGTAACCTAATTGCTTATAGGGTGGTTAGAATTTACTGCCAATTTTGGCAAACTTCAAACGTCAAAAAGTATTTTTTTTAATGGAACACTCTATATGTATTTACAGTTTCTGATGTATAATTTTATTCTGCATCGATTTGTATCAGGGTTCCCTATACTCATCTTTTATAGTTTTGGTGTTATTGATAATTTTGTATTTTAATATGCGAAATACATCGAAGTATGTGTTGCTCTTATAATAGTCGGCTGTGAAAATGACATTTGTTGCAATTAATAGTATCTATCAAACAAAGTATTAATGTCTTACAATAGTTGGCTGTGGGAATGACAGTTGTTGCAATTATTAATCTATCAAACACGTCAGTGTTTATAGCGATTTTATAAATAAATTTGGTAAAGGGTTATCAGTCATGGAGGATAATAGAAATGGATATTCAAACAATGATATTTTAAACTTATTTTTTATTCACGGCAAATGCCACAGAATTATTAGCAACAAATCCCAAATTCATGTACTCTTACCAGCTTGCTTTACTTATTATCCTCTATTTAGTACTATTTAACCCCAAACCCTTCAACGGAATCATCTCAAAATATAATCTAGCACCAGACGCCGTTATAATATATACGTGAACCAAATTTCAAGTCAATATCTCAATTTTATTTTATCAACCCATTTAATAATAGAGTAGGGGTGGTGGGGGGTTGAAAAATATTATAAAAAAATCTGAGGACTTGGCTTCTAGTACGTACACAGAACTTCAAGTTTCTGTACCAGCTTACTTTACTTATTTCCCCTATTTAACCCCAAACCCTGCAACGGAATAATCCCAAAATACAATCTAGTTCCAGATGTCATTCTAATATATACGTATACCAAATTTCAAGTGAATAACTCAACGTTTAATAATTGAGTGAGGGGAGGGGGGATGGAAAATATAAAAAAAATTGAGGCCTCGGCTTCTAGTACATACACAAAATGTCAAGTTTATGTACTCTTACCAGCTTGCTTTACTTATTACCCCTATTTACCCCCCAATCCTTCACCGGATATATTCAAAAGGCAATCCAGTTCCAGATCTCGTTATAATATATACGTGTACAATATTTCAAGTCAATACCTTAAACCGTTCCGGAGAAAACGTGCGGTCAAAAGAAAGTTACAGACCGACAGACAGACACATTTTTTTTTTCGCTCAAATTTAAAATCTTGACGTTTCATAGCATTCCAGGCCTATTTCAAGAAAAAGGTTTTTTTTGTCACGATTACTATACACGACGTGGATATGGAATTAAAAAAAGTTTCTAGCTTGCTTTATTTATTTTGCGCTATTCACAACCTACCACTTCTCACCCCTTCAACGGAATCATCTCAATCAGATGTTATTGCAATACATACGTGTGCTAACTTTCAAGTGAATATCTCAATTTTATGTAATCAATTGGGGTTGAAAAATATTAGAAAGAAATCTGATGCCTTGGTCTCTAGTACATACACCAAATCCCATGTTTCTGTACTCTTACCAACTTGCTTTAATTATTTTTCCCTATTTACTTCTACTTACCCTCACTCCTTCAACGGAATCATGTCAAAATATAATCTAATTTCAGATGTCGTTATAATACATACGTGTATAAAATTTCCAAGTGAAAATCTCAATTTAATTTTTATCGTATCTTTAATAAGGGGTGGTGGGGGGATGCAAAATATTAAAAAATCTGAGGCCTTCGCTTCTAGTATATACACCAAATCCCATGTTTCTGTACTCTTACCAACTTGCTTTACTTATTTTCCCCTGTTTACCCCTTTTTAACCCCCAACCCTTCAACGAATTCGTCTCAAAATATAATCTAGTACCAGATGTCGTTGTAATATATACGTGTATCCAATTTCAAGTGAATATCTCACTTTTATTTTATCAACCCCATTAATAATGGAGTGGTGGTGGGGGGATGGAAAATATTATAAAAACATTTCAGACTTTGGCTTCTAGTACATACACCAAATTTCAAGTTTCTGTACCCTTACCAGCTTGCTTTACTTATTTCCCCCTATTTACCTTTATTTACTCACCAACCCTTCACCGAATATGTTCAAAAATCAATGCAGTTCTAGATCTCATTATAATATATATGTATACAAAATTTCAAGTCAATATCTTAAACTGTTCCGGAGAAAACGTGCGGACAAAAAAAGTTACAGACAGACAGATAGACCAGACCGACAGACCGACAAACAGACAGACAATTTTTTTCGCTCAAATTTAAAATCCTGACGTTCCATGAGATTCTAAACCTATTTCAAGAAAGAAAAAATTTGAAATTTTTTTAGGATTGCTATACCTACAATCCACTACGTGGATGTGGAAGTAATTAAATATGGCAGGTGTTTATAAAGTAAATTTTCTATTAACGTATTTCTAATGCACTGGGTATTTGTATGCGGATGGTGCAATGGATTTGTAAGGAAACGCGTGAGAAGCAGAACGCCCCAAGTACTACTGTGGCAAAATAAGAACCCCGAAAGAAAAATAAAACTAAGGACTTGGTGGAGACAAGGAAGATAGATGTAAAGATACAATTTATAATATGTACTCCGAAAGTAAGTCTGTGGCGTAGTTGATTTTGTAGTTAGTCTATCCGACCGCTGAAATAGTATCGTCGCTTGGCGAGAATATTATAATATTAAAATTGTATGACGTAATAATTTTTATTTACACAAAACGACTCTCAAATGGTACGCCCGTGCGTGCCATACGGAAATTAAAAAATGATGACGTAACGACAACATTCGTGATTCGAACTGTACTTTAAGTATTTGAACAATTGGAAAATACAGTTATCACTGAACATAGTAGTTGTTCTTACCACAATATTGTTTAGTATATGTAATAAGGTTCAATTACCAGGGCCACGGTGGCATTTTATTTCATAATTTTTAGCGACCGTTAATTTGAGAACCCTTATTTTTAAAATGATAACACCTTTCATTGCAGAAATAAATGAATTTCGGAGACGTTTAAACATTCCTTGTTACATAAATGAAAAAATAGTTTGAAAATTAGGCACGTACTATATTGCACTGAATCTTAAATAAAACCCTCGATTTTGGCAATTTTGTAGTAGGTGTCGATAACATAATTGTATTTATAGAGCTAACAAAAAAAACTACACGTGCCATTAAATTTTTAAAAGGGAATCTAACAAAAATAAAATGTTCAGTGAAGTGGAATTGTTTCCAACAACCTTCTTTGGTGAGAGCATAATGTGAACGAACTTAATGGCATTATTAAGTAGTTTCCACCAAGAATGTGGTTCCAATTTCTACAGGACACGTACGGATCAGGTAACCTAATTTCGAACAACGTCCGCAGTTTTAGTCATCGGGCGTTAAAAGCACCAAGTAAGGTAGCTTATCCTTTTCCGGTCCGGAAATCGTAGCCGTGTGGCTCCGGAACCGGAATCTGGCAAGAAGCACTGTTACTGTGCATGGTAGCGTAGACATACTTTTCATGTAGCTTGTGGCTCGTTACAAAATAGAGAGCTTTTAATAGCTACAAACTGGTTGAGGAAATAAGAATACGAGCACGTTTATTTTTAAGACGTATCAAAATAGAGAGAAATTGTTGTATTTATATGTAACGATGTTTAAAATTATCCGAATCTTTAAGGTGTTAATTGAAAGTATTACCAAGGTAACTATATATTTAAAAACTTCGTTGTTGTTGATGTTTCTATGAATACCTATTCTTTATATTTTTTAAATTAAATGAATTATCAGCTCTCAATCTATTGAAATATTGTAAATGTAATTTAAAATTTTGCAGAAAAAACTTTCTATATCCCCCTAATGTAAAAAAACTTTTCGAGGGTTGACTTCTTTTCATAAAAAATGCGATATTGATTTGTTGCGAGTGTCTCATGATTATAAGCCAATGAATATTTTAAGTATCGTTTAATGTTATCTCTGCTGTCCTCTGAACTTCTGTAAATTCTGTCTGTAATTCAACTCTCATTAGTGCTAGCTAGAAGAGTAATAATTTTAATTGACCGTTCAATAATATGTACGTATACACCGGCTGTTAACGATATAACTCGCGTCCGCTTATAAGTCAGTTTTGTTGGATATATTTTTGTTTCAAGGTCACTACAGTATTTTTCAACCATTTTTGAAAAGAAGTTTGTGTGTGTGTTTGTATGTGTGTAGGTATGTGCGTAACCATTTTTTTCTGTACGATATCTCGTGATTAAAAAATTATATCGACTGCGTTGTGGTGCACACCAAAGCATATTAACGTCAAACTCAAGGGCCGCACTTAGTTAAAATGCTACCTTTTCGTTTTCTGGAAGAGGTTGACGCTTACCTATTAGCGTGGGCCGAAAAACAACAAAGTTGTCAGAGCGAAACGCTATAATGAAAACAGTTGTGTGCAGTAGAAAGAAGACAAGCATAGAAACATTTTTTTTAATCTGTTGGTATCTTCCGTACGTGCATGGCTCTCAAAAAAATGAAAAATAGATAAAATCTACCAATTAGTCCGATTTTTTTTTGTGACTGAAAGAACACTTACGAGGTCACTATAGCGGGGAAAGCGATTCCTATTAAAGGTAGAAAGCACTCAATTTTTTTTAGAAATCTGTCAACACCTTCCGTTTGCGCATGCGCTTTAAAATACATATTTTTGGTAAAAATATGGTTTCTATTTGTATATATAAAGAGGTTACATTTTCTCTGATAGTTATTTTTCCTGAATGGCTAGTTTGAATTTAGCTTTATTAGAAAACTCTGATGGTAGCCATTTCTATTCTTCACAATACAAACCTCGCATGATGCCTCGGTCACAAGCTTTACACATTGCTCCACAGCTGGTGTGTGGCAAGATAGGTGGAGAGAACAACTTACAGGAACTCCAGTCAATTTCAAATTGAGGATTTGATTTTTCCTTAACAGAACGTTGCCTTGACTTTATTATTCACCTCAACCCAAGCTCCCCGATGTGCTTTCTGTCATCCATGACCATTGGGAGGAGAAAGTTTTCAGCACAAAATGAATGACGCTCGATTAGAGATTCTACTACTTGACGCAAGTTTGTATTACCGAAGGATCAAAGCATGTTTTGCTTTGATCCATCGGTAAAAGAACTGTTCTTCTCAATATCAAACCAGGCATATATGAGTTCAAAATGAATAAAACTGTTTGTTTCAGTTCAAAAGTGAGACTTTCTGTGGATATGTACAAACAAAGAACTCTGTTAGCATATTTGCGCTATTCAATCAGGAATTTGTGATTTGTGAACAAGATCTCGCTTGCCGGGATCCAGGGTCTATTTCACATGCCAGATGGTTAACTGTTGCTATCTGAGTTTTTCGTTTGTACATATCCACAGATAGTCCCACTTTTGAACTGGAACACACAGTTTTATTCATTTTAAACTCTTATACGCCTGTTTGGTTTGATATTAAGAAGAATAGTTCTTTTACCGATGAACCAAAGCATGTTTTTAAGGTAATACATCCTTCAGGATACTTACCTGCTAACTTGCGTCAAGTGGCAGAACCTGTACTCGAGCATAATTCATTTATTGCCCAAAGCATATCAGGGGGCTTAAGATGAGACGAATAATAAAGTCAAGGCAACCTTCTGCTAACGAAAATTCATTTTCTCCTCCAAAACTAAACTTTAATGCAGAAAGCTACATTAAAATAATTGACTGAAATTCCTGTAAGTTGTTCACCTATTTTGCGCAATATTGACGATGATATTATTTTATCACTAATACACTGTGATACTGCCCCAAATTGGAACATAAGAAGCTTTCCACGGAAAGCTTATGTGTGGTAAGCCACACACAAGCGATGGAGCGGTGTGTAGAGCTTGTCACCGAGGCATCAGGCAAGGTCTGTGGTGCGGAGCATAGAGATGGTTACACCAGATCAACTTTGCTATCAAGATCTATAATGCCAGAATTTTCTAATAAAGCTAAATTCAAACTAGCCATTCAGGAAAAATAACCATCAGAGAAAATGTAACCTCTTTACACGTACAAATAAGAACCACATTTTGCCAAAAGTATGTTTTAAAGCGCATGCGCAAACGGAAAATGTTGACAGATTTCTGAAAAAAATTGTGTGTTTTCTACCTTCAATAGGAATCACTTTCCCCGCTATAGTGACCTTGTAAGTGTTCTTTCAGTCACCTAAAAAAAAATCAGACTAATGGGTAAATTTGATAGATTTTTCATTATTTTGAGAGCCATGTGAGCACGGAAGATACCAGCCGATTAAAAAAAATTTTTTCCTCGTCTTCTCTCTATCAAACACAACTTTTTTTTACTATAGAGTGTCGCTCTGACAACTTTGTTGGTTTTCGGCCCACCCTATTACCGATTCCTTGATTGTCGAACCAGCGCGAGTAGCACGCCTTCCAAGCATCCGAATTTCATCAATACGACTTCCAAGCCAGTTAACTGGTTGTTAATGGAACACATATTAAGACAAAATATTTAAAAATGATTTATAACCACCATTCTACAATGTCCCACAAAGCGACTCTCCATTAGTAATAACGATGGCGCCGAAAGTAGACGACCTTGTTAATGAAAAAATACGTTATTCATGTTTAGTGCATAGAAAGTTGTGTGCTAGTATTAGTAATTCGAATTAGTAGTATAGTAGAGCTGAAGGCAGATCCCATTCTAGGAATGCCCACGGACATTACAATCCCAAAGTATAACTTTAATAAAAATGTCAAAATCCTAATACCAGACAGGGAAGACTGGACAATCGGTCCTCCAATACCGGCACAAACAGTCTGGTATACAGACGGCTCTAATACAGAACAGGGAGTTGGAGCTGGGATTTATGGGATAAGGTCAAATACGAAAATCCTAGTAAGTCTAGGAAAATACGCCACTCAAGACCCGAATCCTCTTGTGGTGTGGCCAAGCCATGCATACGAGCATCAATTAACAAATGGGTGCAAACCAAATCTCTGGAATGGTGGAACAATTTCCGACGACAGAGACAGGCTAAAGAGTTCATCAAAGAACGATGGGCCAAATTTACGCCGGACCTGTTATGCCAAAATAGAAAGGCCATTAGAAAAATAGTGGGTCTTCTAACCGGCCACTGCCGACTCAATGGACATTTGAGTCTAATCGGTCTGGCAGAGGACGCACCATGCAGATTCTGCCAAGCGGCAGAGGAAACCTCAGTCCACGTTTTGCGCCATTGTGAAGGCCTTGCTAGACTGTGATTCCAACTACTTGGTGAGGAAAAACAAAGAGCTAACAGCTGCACTAAGGGGCTCTTATCAAGACTGTGGAGTCTGATACAAAGGACAAAACTGGATAAGGAGCTCTAAGGAAACCAACCAGGAGCACCACAATAGATCCGTGGGGGTCGCGGTGGTCAAGGCTAATCAGCCAGCTCCTCCTTCCTAATTTAATCTAATCTAATCTAGTAGTATAGTATTAGTAATTCGGTAAGCTTGACGAGGATCAGCTTCATGACAGCTCCAATTCTCCTCAAGACCTGTGTCATAAAGTGCAATGTATAACGAGTAAGGAACGCTGTAATTTTCTTGATAGGGAAAACCGGGTACTTAATAAGATGATATCACAAATGGAAAAACATTTAACTAATAAAGGTGAAATGATTTATTTAGTAAAATAGTCACAACATTTTACTAGAGTTGCTCCGTCTGTCAGAGTGGAAACATATCCACAAAGTTCCCAAGAACGAAACCTTAAACTTCAAAAATTACCAGTGACATCAATAACTGCAGCCAATATTAGAACGTATGATAAATCTGTAATATTCAATACCCACACAGAAAATCCATCTATATTTAAACCGAAAGAAACGCCTGACAAGAAACCCGCATTAGCAGCAAAACAATTACTCTCTCTTAAGTAAACGCAGCTGTAAACATTGCGATGGCCACTACACAAATTGACCAGCGACCTCAGCCTCAGCGTAGTAATGGAGTTGGATCTCACAAGCGCAGGAGACCCATTATAGGACTGGGAGCAAACACCCATTCTCTTAACGTAAAGACAGCGCCTAAATTAAGCTATCTACACATTTACAAAATCGACCCAAACACTACCACTCAAAACCTTTGTGATTATCTCAAACAATCAGATCTTAGGATAAATTTTACTTGAGATAGGTTTAAGTAATACTTCAACTTCTTTTATAGTCTCCTTCCCAATTCAGCAGCATGTTGAATAAATTAAATAAACCTCAAAGGAGGAGGGTCCCTAAGGCAGGTTTTCGGCCTAATTCTTGAACAAAGAAATTTGAAATATATTTTTATCATAGTCACTTTGAATATCTAATCAATTCCACAACAAACGGAATAATTTCCAACCACCCTTCCCCTATTCTGTCCCCTAAAACTACTGAGTCGCTTGCTGAGATATTCTAATGGTCTACTAGTTCATCCTCCCATGGATCCTTGCGAATAATCTACACTACCAATGTATAGACAGCTAGGAAGTAAGAATAGCACACGGACTGCATTATCCAATGGATTCCACAACAAACGGAATCATCCCCCCCATGATCATGTTAACTCTTTCGTCCTTCCGAAATTATTTAATTCCCAGTTCTCAGTTTTACTTGAAATCTGACATACTTTCAGCACCCCATGTATCCACTGTCCATTCTTATCGCCCA
This sequence comes from Stenurella melanura, assembly GCA_963583905.1. Lineage (NCBI taxonomy): Eukaryota > Metazoa > Arthropoda > Insecta > Coleoptera > Cerambycidae > Stenurella > Stenurella melanura. The sequence continues at coordinate 47,805,864 of OY757314.1, forward strand.
GCTGCCTATACATTAGTGTTGTGAATTATTCTTAAGGCTCATGGGGGGACATTAACTAGAGAGGGGGATACTCGTGTATGCCTTATATCACTAGCCGATGATGCATGGTGTTTTGCTTGGTAGAATATTAAGATGTCTCAGATGGCGATTCAGTAGTTTTAGGGGCATGAAACAGGAGAACGGGGGGTTGGGAATGATTCCGTGTGTTGTGGAATTGATAGATATTCAAAGTAGATATAATCAAAATGTTTTCAATTTTTTTGTTCCACAATAAATTAGTCCAAGAACCGGCTTTAGGGACCCTTCTACTTTGGCCGTGATGCGCGTGTAAATCATTACATATTTCCCAAAGAATCAAATACTGGTAAAAATTTCCAACCCACAGCCTCCGAATCTGCACCGAAGTAACGCATGATACCTGTGATCACAATTCATTCTCTATAAACTAAACCAACTAGGATTATGTAATATACATATTCGAAGTATTCGCAATAAAACTGATGAACTAGACGTTAGACGTATTACTTCATTCACTTGATATACCCGAATTGATGTATTTCATGGAAACGTGGTGTAACAGTGATGAGATAACTCATATCAAGTTACACTTCTACAATTTAACTGACTATTTCTCTAGAAGTTCGATAAAAGGGAGTGATGTGGTTTTTGGTCACAGTAACTGGAGAGAGGACCATATAGAACGTTTAATTATCCAGGGGAAAGCAGATGGCAAGAGACGAGGAGGAAGACAACCAAAATGTTGGACTGATTCCTCCAACTAGTTAATGGGAAAGAGCTTTGGTGAGGTCGTGCACCTAACAGGCAACCGCGATAGATGGTGTGATGCTGTGGAATATGCTATACAGAAATGGGAGGCAAACCGGGATATTCAAATAGTAGAATGTACAAATTATTCTGAACAGTATTTGTTCTTGAATTACAACATTTCTTGTTCAAAAGATTTGTAACAAATTACTAAAAATAGTAATGACTTTTTAATACTGATACCAATACATGTGAGATGCTGAGGATACTCCACCTAGTGAAGTTCCTGCACATTTAAGGCAGTGTGGTACTTTTATTAACAATCATGGCGTTTTGGGACTCTTGAGTAATTATAAAACTTAATCAAATCAGTTAAACAATTATATACTACCCATTTTTATGATATCATCGGATTTTCCTCATTCTAGTGTAGTTTCATTCTGTAAATATTACTGCTTGCTGAACTGGCCTGTATGTCATGTACAATACAATTATAATTTGATACAGAATTCAAGTTAAAACAAATATATTTTGTTTTTGAGCAAACCTGGTTGTTCAGTATATTATATTGGAAACTTGTGGCCTACGGTGCATGTTTGCTTTAATAATGCACTATTTTATGAATAGCCGTAACTCGAGTCATAATGACTGAATGGCTAGAACTTTTAATTGTTTTCGGCTTACAACTCCCTGCAATACATTATTCTGAGTAATGTTTCCTGAAGCATAATGGTGTAATATAATAAAAGTATCTGTATAGTGGCATCAAAATGTATAGAGATATTTTTACTGTTGATGCTAATTAATTTTCTGTAAATTATGTATGAGATATTTTAATGGAATTTGACAACCTAGGGAATGGCTGCAATGCTGTAGAAATACGCGCTTAAGACGACTATAAATATTTAACAGAAATATTGTACTCTTTTCTTAGTTTTTTGAAAACAACTTTATTTTTTAGGTATGATTACTATTCTTTTCATTTCAACATCTCCTGATGACTCCAGATTAGTTAGTGAGATTACTAAATAAGATAGTTGAAAGACTCGATTTTTACTTGGTGAAAATCCATTATCACTCTATAGAGAGTTTAAAACACACACCAATTCTTCATTTACCACAAACCTTCACATACTCATACCACGATAAATTACATGTCAGTACACTCTAGACAGCATAAGCATGCATCTTATCATAGTATGTTACATAGGTTATTAAATATTCTATTTTCATGTTATGGATTTAATAAGGAGTTAAACTTAATTAGGCAAATCGCGATTAACAAAGGTTTTCAAGCCTCTTTTATAGATAACTTATTGCTCAAAGAACGGTACAGTAACGCTGCAAATGCAGTATATCCGACCTATAAAGATCAAGATAATTCAAAATTTAATTTCAGGTCATTAACATTCATTGGCGGCCCAGCTGAAAAAAATGTCTAAATTTTTAATGAAGTAAAGTCTGGATATAGATTATAAAACTAATAATACTTTACATTCTATTATCAAAAACAGTAAAGATAAGGATAAAAAAGAAGAATTGTCGGGAGAATATAAGCAAACTTGTGGGACTTGCCCGAAGATATATGTTGGACGAACAGGTAGGAATTTACCACTGGACATGGCATGTAATGTCCTTAGGAGCTCAGATCCGCTCCTGCAATTAGTGAGAGATCACGAAAATGCTGGGGTAGGTGCAGGATTGTTTAAGGCGGCAAAAGGGCCGCAGATGAACTTGATCTCGTATTCGACGACAGGTGAGGAGGCCGGCGCGTTGCTGACCAAGAGTCAGTCACTGAACTTCAACCATCTCGCTTGAAGGCTCAGATAAAAGCTGCCTAACAGGAGCGTCTATTTAGGCAGCATGTCGATAAACCCATGCACGGGGTGTTCTACAAGAACCTAGACACACTGGGTTTATCGACAAGACTGACATTCGCATTCTTAAGGTCAGCTGGGCTAAAGTCGGAGATCGAGGGATGCGTTGTGGCCTGTCAAGATGGTATAATTATCACGCTGGTCTACCGAAGTCACGTAATGAGTGTAGAGGTTCCTGATATAAACTGCAGAATCTGTCGTCAGGAGCCGAAATCACTCATGCATTTATTTTCCGCATGTCCGGTACACGCGACTTCGGCCAACATCCATCGCCATAACGCGGCATTAATGGTGCTGTATTATCATCTTCGGCACTCGTACGGGATAGACCACACACTACTGTTGCCTTACTTCCCCGGAGACATCGAGTCCGTTGTCGAAAACCAGAGGTCCCGAATTTATTGAAACTACTCGTTTCCGACAGTCAGGCTAATTCAAGCCAACAAGCCTGACATGGTTCTCCTCGACCATCAACGCAAGGTGATGTTTGTGATCGAGTTCTCGGCACCTGCCGAGCCAAACATCACTTTGAAGGAGAAGGAAAACGGACCAAATACCGTGATCTCCGAGCTCCAAGTGCTATACCCAGGCTACTCGGTCAAGATGGTAGTCCTAATAATCGGATTACTCGGTGGTATGAAGCCTACGCTACTCTCGAAACTAAAGAGCATACCGGTCTGCCAGAAATTAGCCGAATGGCTGGCAGGCCGAATGCAGAAGGCGGTTGTCTTGAGGTCCCTCTGCCTACTTAGGGCACACGAGTCTGGTATTTACAGTAACTAACCTCACAGGTCGTGGGGAGTGGCTGTAATTATGGTCGGCGCGGCTACCGTTTACCATGCAACTTTTCCACGGTCAACGGTAGACACACGGTGACTAAAGCGTAAATAATAATATATAAGTAAAAAGCACTTTAGAAACAAAGTTACATTAAAATGTACTAAAGGGAAGAAAATAAATAGTGCGTGATTTGACTACGGCCCTATCCGAATCAAATCACGTAATATTTATTTTCTTTATTTCAGTATATTTCAATAAAATCTTGTTCTTAAAAAGTTTTTATCTTGCATGTTTAAATTTTTTTTATTCTTATTCATATCATTTGTCAAGAAACACTCCCTAATTGTTTCTTCGTTCACAGACAATAGAAAAGGATCTACTGGTAACTCATTGGGTAGCGTGCCTAGCTTTCACCTAGTGAAGAGAACTTGACCTCCACTTACGACGAAATAATGTTTTATTGCGAATTATTGTTAATAAATTATTAGCATTCTGATCAGAACTCTCTTAAGGAAATGTAAATCACCTAGCTTAAGAAGAGCATTAACCTGAAATGAGGTTAAAAACATTTACAAACACGAAATAATTTTTCATTGTAAATTATCACCAAGAATGACTTAAATTCTACTATAAACTATAAGAGGCTGTCTCCTCTCTAAAAGAGATCTAGATACATTGGATTTAAAAAGGCCATTGATCTGGAAGGCAGTTGAAAACATTTTCATACATTTCATTTTTCATTTGTGGAATGTGTAAAACTCATAACGAAATTTTGTGGTCAACATTAAAGGGTTCAACAAAGTTGAATAACAATTTTAATTTGATGGTGAAGGCAATTTAAATTGAATTAAAAATGAGTATAATATATTCAAATATATTTTTCTAGATAACGTGTTAATGGAAAACAACATCTTTATTTAGTTATCGTTACGCTAGACCTAAAAGTGATTGGTATAATCGGATAATAAATTGTACGCTATAGTAAGAAAGCGAAAGAAAAGTTGAGAGACTAACAAAATTTCTCTAAAAACTAGGGTTCTTAAAAAATACCTGCCCTCCAGTCTCAATTGAATACTAATGGATCTATATAAATAAAGTTCCCAAATTACATACAGAAAAATTGTAAGAATAAAATGAGGACTACCATTTTTTTTTTCAGAATTCGACATTCCGACATGATATTTGGATCCTTGATAAATGCATTTTAGTAGAAAAACTAAGATACTACATTTGATACTGTTTTATATACACTGTGGTCGAAAATTAATTATTATGAATTTTGTGGCCAGATATACAAAATAAATTCTTATAACTAAAATCCAAAAATATATCCTTGGAAGGATAGGGAGATGAAAGTATAGAAATTTCCCATCCCCTCTTCCAGAGAATTAGAATAAAAATCAAATTATTGTACAGATACTCTTATTTCTATCTGACAAGAACTTCATGTAATTGTGGCTATGTGTGAAATGGTACAAAAAGAAATTGAAAAAATTGAAATGTATTTGAAGAAAATGGCCACTAAAAATGGTAAATTGACTGTTACTACCTAATATCGATATTAAGATTAAGGCTATAAATATGTAAAATTTTGTTCCGTGTTCATTTTTGTACTAATCTCAATATCAGTAGAAAGTAAAAAAATTTCTAAAGGTAATTCCCATTAGAAAAAAACTCCAGGGTTACATTGAGTAGATGTGGAATGTCACTTTTCAAATAAGTGCATCCAAAACAAAAGTGCAGAAACAAAATGGAGGACGTTTCACGTACGTGAAAATGAGAAAAAATCGGGTTTCTCGTTCTGCGGATGTAAATTTTTCGATGTTTTTTTTTTAATTTTCGAGACGTCTAATAAACGGACTTTGATTCAGTGGGCGCCATTTTATAGGCCTTTTAAATGCCTACAATTTTTGCTTGAAACTTTTTTCGATGAAAAAGTTACATTCGCAGATAAACGAGAAAAACCATTTTTGTTTCACATTTATTCATACGTAAAACGTCCGCCATTTTGTTTCTACAACTTTGTTTTGGATGCACTCGTTTGAAAATTAATATACCGTATGTACTGAATATAGTCCTGGTGTTTTTTTCTAATGGAAGCTACCTCTAAAAAACGATCTCTTTCTGCTTAGTTTGATTGGCCTACAGATACTAAGGGTCAATTAATTCTGCGGGGATGAAATTTTATTTCATACTTTTTAGTGTTCGTTTTTAAAATATTAAAGAAATTTCACCCCTTTAGTGGGCTCTTACATAAGCAAAATAAAATATCAGTAGTTTTTGAATTTTTAAGTTTCAGAATCAGATTCGTTATTAGACATTCCAAATTTCATGAACATACTGCAAAAGTTTTGCAATTATAGCCGCCATATTGAATTTTAATTTTGAACTTTTGTCATTATCAATTTTAAAACGATATGACGAAAATAACTACTATCGCATTCGCCTTCTCGAATAGGTACAATTTTTATCTCCAATGTTTGGTTATCTGATTTTAAATAAATATTTATTGAGACTAATGTGAAATTAACACCGAGTAATGTTCTACAGTTTGTGAAAGGTTTCATAAAAATCGCTTGAGCTGTTAACGAAGAATAATTGAACAACCATACATAGAAAGCATACATATACGAATCGAACTAAGAACCTTGCCTTGTTTTAAAATTATTATAAAGTCGATTAAAAAAGTAAAATTTTAGTAGCGAATTTCAAACCATGCGTTTAAATTGACAATGTATTGTATTATTGCTTACGGGTTTGAGCCTGTTTCTCTAATTTTATAGCTTAATCTTCATCTACACAAATTAACGTTTATAAACATTTTTATACTAACATTTATTAATTTCACCATTGCTGTTCTATTTTATTACACCTATTTAATTTAATCTAAGATGTTATAGCCGCACTAAGCGCATCGAACTGCATGTATAGCCCAGTCGTCACGGGTCTTAAGATGTCACTAAATGTTATATAGCTGAATTTTTCAGGATAAGTTTTTCTTTGTGTAAAAAAGTTTACAGCTGTAAGGTGCCGGCGACCCCTAAAAAAAAGTCAAATAAGTATGGCGCCCTCTTTATGTTACGGAAATAAAGGAGAAATTTTTCTTTGTTCCAAAATTCGTGAAACTAGGGGTAAAATAAACGTTGGTAACTTTTATCAAAAAATTATTTGGCATACCTATTCGTCGGATCTTTTTAAATATTACTTCATGAGTAATATATGAAAGTTTCAGATTTCTATCTTAAAAATTGTAGAAATGGCAGAGCTTTTACAGATTTCATCAGGAATCTCTTTATGTTCCGACTTCATATATGTAGTATTCCTACATACAATCATTTTTTATTTGTAAGTATGATAATCCAATAGCCACATGTTTCTTCTTTCATTTAAACTTTGTTGAGCTCAATTTCATTAATTCGTTCAAAAGTTTACAACAAATTTAGTGTAGCGCGTCCGAGACCGCGCACGCTTCGCGAGCTGTATTTATGTGTCGCGTCGCCACGTTCCATTCTCGTGCGTAAAACAAAAAAATTTAGAGCCTGCATTTTTGATCGTACATAAAAACTTCAAATACGTTCTTGATGTGAAATTTTCCCCTCTATCGCCTAGTCTTTTGATATATTTTTTTATTGTTCGAGTTATTGGCCAAAAACTGAATTTTGGCCAACATTTTCGATTTTTTTAGGGGTCGCCGGTACCTTACAGCGGTAAACTTTTCTTGTGTCGTATTCTACACCAACAAAAAGCTTTATTCTGAAAAATTCAGCCATATAACATTTACAGACCAGTTTTTATCAATTTCTGTCTCTGACAACTGGGTTAGAAAGTCATCGTAATAATAAAATTGTACAGATATTTGTGTTACATAATGCTGAACGAAAATATTGACTAAAGAATGTCTGTGTGTCTGTATACTTATGTGCATGAATGTGTACGTGTGTAGATTATTTCTTATATACAAGTAATTTCTACTAGACTCAACATTTTTATCTTAAAGGAACATACGTAAAATAGAATGGTACCTATTGAAATTGTGCCACAATTGCGATACAAACTGATCACCAGATGCGTGGAAACTGTTATGTTGTATATATGAACGATACTTCTCCATTGCACAACATTGTAAATTGTAAGAATATTTTGTCAATGAATAAAGACGTAAAAGCGGATTATATAATATATATTTAATTATAACTTTGGATCGAAATCATTGAACTATAAAGACAATTGTTCCAAATTTTTTTCTCATCGTCTACTAATTATTTTATATTTTATAATGACCACTCTGTATATTTTCCACTAGAAGTATATCAGTATTCCTCCTTAGCAACTATGTCCACTACATTCCAAATATTATGGTTTCACATAAAATATAACGCCAACAGAAAGACAACAGACAGAAAGTAAATATACAGATTTTAGTTATCACTATTGTCATACAGAAAAGCTGGTATAGTTTACTAAATATTTAGGCGGAGCATCAAAAACTCAAAGCTGCTGACGGAGCTAATATAAGAGGGGCATGCTTTATTATTCTATAGTATATTAAATAATAAATATAATGCATTACTTAATAGATAAAACATCATTACTCTTACGTAAAGTATGTTCTGGCATGATTAAAATAAAACATAAACGGAAACACTCCTCTCTTAATTAAAATTTCTAACTCTTGTGGCATACTTACGCAAATCACCCCTAACTAGAACATCATAACCAGGGAACAGATAAACAGAGGCGTAGTTTGAATATATTCACATCTTGATGGAAAAAGTGTAAGATTTTTTTAATTTACCAGAAATATCATTAAGTTTCTATCGATAGCACGATTTTTAAATCTCTAGTATTATATTGTTCATTCTAATATGCAAAAATTTGAAATACGGCTATATACTACCTTGTCACCAGGTAGTATATCTGCAAAAACAGACTGGCTAATTGGTTATGCCAAAGCCATTTAAACCCAAACACACACACACACCAGGTAGTAGCGCAGTCTTTGATATTTTGATGACTGGTTATTATGTCCTGTTTTATATGCACTAAACAAATGGAGACAACTATACACTTTGAATAAAAATACTTTTAATTACGAAATTGTACAGGACGGACATTCAACAAAAAAATAAGAATAAATAATATGTGCTAAATAGAGAAGAAACACTTTATAGATTTTTTTGAATATATATCTTTTTGAAGTGATAATTTAGAGGCGTGACTAATATGAAATACAGGTAATGTTTCTAGGTATAATCAGTTTAAACGAGTGTTGATATTTTGCAGTAAATGCCTTAGTTGTATTGCATTTCTAATTGGAACAGCTCACTAAGCCGAGTTACTCTAGCAATAATTGGCAATAAACCCAATTTCCTGTTTGCTTTAATTACCATATATCGTGAAGGTTTAATGCAGTAATATGAAATTTTAGATTCGAGCAAAGCAAATAATAACAGATACTTCGTTTCTCTGGGGACTGTATCTGCAACAACGAGAAAGAAATTATTTATTAAAATATACAGTTTTGTAATATTTATATTTGACAATTTGATCAAAAATAAATATCAGCAACTTCATCGGTTTTTTAATGATCGAAATAGGCCTAATATAGTTTCTATACGTTTTTATATACTCGATATTCCTGTTATGCACTTAAAATTTCAAATTATTAACTTTTTTCGTTCTCGAGATCCATTTGTGACGTCACTATACGCAACTTTGAATTCGGAGATCTACCGACACTGCGACTACTAATAACCGTTCAGTAGTAAGTAAATACGTGGAAGTTCGTATTAGATATCTACGGAAAGAGAAAGATTGTCATTTTATCGGCATCTTACAGTTTACAGTGGAAATCGGAATTTCGACTCGGCCTGTGCGAAATGGCTATTTTCGTAAAAATGGAAAGCCGTCTGTGCTTTAAAAACTCATAACTAAATAAATACTTGGAGTGAAAGGGCTCGTGACGTTTCTATGAAAAGAGGACGATTGAAGCTTTATTCTCTTAGTAAGTTGTACGGACCAAATGGAAAATTTGGCTTGACGCGAGAGAGAGAAAAGCTGGCTTTCTGGGACCTTTCAAATTTAACTTGGAAGGTTGAAAAACATTGAATTTTCAGACGCTCGTAATTGAGGAAAACCCATTAGAGATACCTACTCCGAGTTCATCCTAACACAATCGCAATTAACTCCCGAACCAACAGCACCGGTCCGCATATAAGCATTCTTTACTGTCCTACGGATATGGCAGTATTTGCACCAATTTCATTGGCCGTTTCAAGGACTTTAAAAGTCCAAGTGTTTACTATATATGTATTCCGTGCTATAAAGGTTATTGTTAACTGGATAGTTGGTTCATGCTTACTGGTTTAGGGTGTGAGAGGTCTCCGGTTCAACTCCTGTACACGCTGAACTTTTTTATAACGATTATCGTCTTTTTTAACAAATTTAGGTTTGATTTAACGGCAGAAATAATGTTTTCCTTCCTATTAGATAAGACGATGTCTGTAGGATACGCACGAATTTCAGTCAGTTCTAACAGGCATGTCCCACATAACTGTGATATCATTGGTGTTAACAACTTACTGCTTACACATGATCCACTGAAGATAACTGGCTATTCTGCTGTGGCGGTGAGTATTTTCCTGTGGTGCCAAATTAGTACATCTCATCACCAAGTGACTGCCAGACCGCATAACCTGCACTTGCTGTCAAAAGCTGTTTCAGGAACATCCTCTGGTGGTATTTAGTATTTAGCGCTTGGTCCTGTGCTGTTATTATTAAACTTTTCTTTCCTCATTTCAAGCCCAAGTCACCCAACCACTTTATCCACTGCTGGTCGCTCACGGTCGCGGAAGAGTTTTCCTTGCATCGACTAATACGCATCACTTCTATTTTCCTGTTTTCAATACTGCATTTTATTTTCTTCTTGACTTCCTTGTCGGTGATTTCGTTTATCAGATTTTCTATCTTTTTAAGTGCTTTCTCTTGAATAGAGTAGAAATACTTCTACTGATCATATTCTTTAACTGATCGTGTGAGTTTGTTTATCCCCTGTCGAAAATACGCGCTCAGTTCTACAATCGAAGAGTCAGATGCAGATTCCAGCTGTATTAATCCACAGCCGCCGTCGTTTCTCTTGATGTCTAACCTGGGGCACATCTGCGTTCGGATGTTGAATTCCGCGCAGTGCGCATTGTTAGGATTTCCTCGTTTTTCTGTTCATTTACTGAAGTTCCTAATGGAGAAAGATACCATCCTACTCTACTTTTCGTGTCCACGGAGAATATGGAATCTGCAATAATTGTGGTTACATTCCCTTACTTACATGTTAAATTAGATATTACCATTTATATAGTGTCTCAATTACTTTGCAGGCTCCGTCGATATTATAGCACATTAATCAACAACGAAACTGTGCTTACCTTTCTCCTTTCTAGGTGGTTTTATCCCTTTCCCTGTACATCATAAACAGGATACTTCACAATTAAAGAAACAAGAAACAGAAACATTTAACGATTAAATAAATTAACAAACAATAATTGCATACAAGAAAATGAAGTAGTCCGCGGAAATTTCAAATCTTTAGATAGATCGCGGGCCGAGTACTGTTAGGCTAATTACAACACATGAATTTGACGGTATAACTGACAAAATACTGAACAAATTTACATAACTCTAAAACTGAAATGGGTTCGCGACTCAAGTATTTATTATCCCATGTAGATGTTGACCGAAGACTTCTCAAATGTGGATGGTACACCCTAAAACTTCTGCCAATAAAAAAACATTCCGTACGTTAAACTGTATTCAAATTGGAAGTTGTCTAACGGGCCCTGGGACTTGCGAAAAGTGACTTTATGCGCATAACACGATGTCTCCAATAAACCTTTCTACTTTATTATTCTAATTTGCCCTTGTAACATGCTGAATGCTCAATAGCATCCTTCGTTACACTGTTAATATTTATTAGAAAAATTATAAGTTATCGGAAATATTATTCCCACAAACTCTAGTACTAATAGAGTGCCCTACTCTTTAGACTATGAAGAACATACGCCATCTGCCAGCAGTTAACGCTCGCGAATACTAGATAGCGCACCAGGGATGAGATTTCAACTAAATAAAGCCGGGTGAAACTCTTTCTCGTTGAACCATTGAACTAATTAAACGTATTTATAATTTTGTTTGACCTGTAATGGGGATGTAAGAATTTGAAAAACCTCGTAATGATCACATGAGGTAAGGTTTTAATTATTATACCGGTAAATACCGTCTAACATTTGAAATATTGTTTTAGGTTTTTCTCGTATTCTTATAAATTAAGAATTAATTTCTTGACAACAAAACTTATTCACGTCTAATGATTTTAACGTAGAAGTATATTAACGTTACATTAATTGCTTTGATCAAGATTTGAGATTATGTACATTCAAATTGCGATACCTACTACGTTTTCCACTAAGCAAGCAATATTCATATGAAGTCAACCTTTCTATACTACATTTTGAATTGGGATATTAGAAAATATTCTGAGCGATGAGATTTTCTTCATTTTGTCTTGGCAACAAATCCTGTACGAACGTTTCTACGATTACATAACCTCAAAATGGGATTAAGGCAGCCACATGTGAAACATAACTTTTAAATCCATAATCATCATAGAACAGGATCATATTTAGGAATTTCCTTAATCAGGATAACAAAATAAAAGATAAGTACTTTTGATTGCTACATGTAATAGGGATTATTTTCACATGATTGTAGTTTTGGGTCGTAAAAAATTTAAAATATGAGATTCAAGCTAAATCTATTATTATTTTTTGTTAGATTATATTTTAAATACGCTGTTATAATTAATCCGTTGTCGTACATTAATTCATAGTTACTTATATCTTAAATTCATTGTCGCACATATTTCATCGTAGTATTAATTTCGTGGTTAATTTTATCGTGATTCCTTACTGTAAATATTTTATCGTAGTATTGCAATGCATTTCTGTTGGTAACATAGTAAGTCGTGGTTCATTTTTATGGTAATGAGAATGTTTAAAGTTTATGAACTTTGAGATAATGTTACGAGACATTTTTGTTATAATATAGTATTTTGTCTCTCGTAAAGGATCTCAAGTTCCTAATTTTGTTGCAACATGTGATTTTTAATTTTGAGATAAATTTACGAGACATCTTCTGTAATATAGTTATTTTGTCTCTCGTAAAGGATCTCTAGTTTATCTAATTTGTGTAATATATGATTTTAGTATTGAGATGAAAGTAACGAGACGTATCTTTTGTAATATATTTTTGGTTCTCGTACACGTCTCAAAATTTATCTTGCTGTTGAGCAAATTGTAATATAGAGTATCTTGTAATATAGTGTATTTTGTAATATAGCTTCTTTTGTATATATTTCTGTCTAGTATTTTATCCTATCCTTAATTCGACTTTTGTTACAAATCTGGAAATATAGAAGGTTAGCAATAGTGTTGATCATGGCATAAAGTAATACCGGTTAACTCTCTAAATATATTACAAAAATATATCGGGCATAACTGTGTCGGAACCAGGGGGGTAGCATAGCTCCTCTGTATGTCAAACTATACCGACTTAAAAATAAATTTATTCACCGCTATGCGGTGAGCCTACCACCCCTGGCCCACACTCTTTCATTATTTAAGTGAATCGGAACTAAATGACAATTAAAATTATACCAAAACCGTCCCCGTCGGACTTTTAATTTAGTTATTCGATGTTTTTTTATCGTCATGAAGACATTACATCACGATCCAGCATCTGGCGTGAACCAGAATAAGGTCTAGAAAGACCTTATTCTGATCAAAACACATTGAGCCGTTATCAACGTCACAGTAGTGGCAATTATAACAGTAGAACATCATCCATTTCCTTTAAGTTCTGTTTTATATTTTCATCCACTTTCTAATCCTAGGGTAGTTTCTCACATAGTTTTCAACAGATAAAAGGAGTTGCGGTCAACCAGTATTGCTGTTTAAAGTGCATTGTAAAGTGCAAATAAAAGAAGATTGCTGGTAATTGAAAATGCACTGAGAATCCTTTATTTCAAATATGGTAAATTAATTTATGTATGTACTCTTCACGTCGAAACTTTAATTCGGGATGAATTCTAATATTAAATTTTTAGATAACAGAGAAAAATTACAACCCAAATAAATCAGATAGTCTAGTCATAACATCTTAATTATAAAACGCAAAAGTTTTGTAGGTACTTATTTTAGCTCCAGCCGCAGTTTTATGTAATTTAAGAAGTTTTCCCGGATCTCGTGTGATTAAAAATGTTTTATTTTAATAGGTTTTTTACGGTTCCCATAAAACTGTTCTCTTTAGTGTATATATGCTACTCTTTGTCGTTTCTCTTTATAAGTTTTCAACTAAACACAACTTTAGTAGAAGTTTACTTCTGCTTTCTGAATGTTCTGAAAAATATTTAATATTTCACAAATAGAGTAATATACGTATAGTAAGATACAAAATAATTAATTTCTATATTGGTAGTATTCAACATTCAGTCAATTTCCCTCAGCAAAGTAAAATTTAAACGTGGTATATCAATCAGCAGAAAAAATAAATTAAACTCAAACTGTTCAAAATATTAGAAATTAATAATATTTTAAAAGTATTTTAGATTCCAGAGGCATGTACACGTATCTCACAGTTCATAAGCAGGCAAGTAATTGATTACAAGGTAAAAAGTAACATTCAACTCCCTTAAATGATAAATCTTTAGCTAAAGCAATAAGGACGTTTAACTTTTGTGATTTAAACTTTGTGAACAAATAAATATAAATGTAAGCTGTTTGCTTCACTTGATAGAACATGCTACTTTCTTTTCCTTATAACAGAAAAAAAAATGTTAATATATTTGTGGGATATGCATATAATAATAGTAAAGAACTTAAAAGCCTAAATTTAGGTATTATCGTGACACAGACATCACTTTGAAATTTGAAAACAAGTAGAAGTTGTAGTCGAGCATATACGAATGCGAATACTCATTTGATTAATATTTTGCCACTAAAAATATTTTATTATATTAATGTAAAAATGGTGTATTATGACCTTATCTATGTAAAGTTCGTCCGAATTAGAGAGGCCTAGTGTATATTTAGTATACATAAAACATGACTATTTATACCCCTCTGGTGATTATCCTGTATGACGTATGCTATTAGATTTCAATACAGAATATTCTGCCCTGCGAATTTAAAAAAAGAACGTTAGGTCTAACACAAATTATCATGTTGTGTTTAATGAATACAAAGCCTGAATATAAAGCATACAGAGAAGAAACATCCTTACCATTATACTTTGGGTGGACAAGGGCGACAACCCGCAAATGAAAAGACAAATTTCCTTTCAGAATAAGTGTTTGGATGGGTGGAATTGCTGGACATGTAGTTGGATCCGATTACCCGCCAGATAACCTGAACGGAGACTCTTACCCGGATTGCTTGCAAAACGATCTTCCTCCGCTTCGGAAGGATTTGCCAGTGCATCTTCATCTCCTTATCATTTTCCAAAACAACGGATGCTCAGCTCACTACCGCTTGACAATCCGCCAATTCTTAGATAGAACATATCACGATTGGTGGACTGGGCATAGTGAATCTATTCTGTGCCTGCAAGGTCCCCAGACTTAACGCCACTGGACTATTAAGTATGTGGTAGGAAGAAAGAACTTCTTTACAAGGAGGAAATACAATGCTGTGTTCCACTAGTAGCGATTTGTGAATAGGCTAGTGAATAATACATACTTAGTAGTGCTTCAATTATACATATATAGTTGCAAAATGGGCATGGTTTAATTTATTGCATACTATATCGTTTCCGAATTTCCAGGATAAATCGGCATGCAAGATAACTCATATAGGCCGCTTTTTATGCCCAAAATCAATAAGCTGGTCTTCCATAGTTATAATGTCAAAGTACCTTTCTTAAATCGGGTAATTCATATTGTCAAAATTAAGAATTAACGTCCCTCTGTCGCTCTGTAAAGCCCGAGAGCTAGAAAAAACACTTTTTACATTATTCGAATAATTCGAAAAGCAAGCCTTCGCTGCTGGAGAATATACACGAGCCACTCTCCCCTACCGATCGAATTTTCGGGAACGGCGAACAATCTGGAATGTCTAGAACGACTAGAACGCCTGGAGTCTTCGATTTTCGAACACTTCCAGAAGCTTTGATTTATCTTATATAAACCGAGACGCGGTCAACGCATTCAATCGCGTAAAGAGAGTCGAGTAAGTAGAGTCAGTCAGCAAATCAGTTCGGGATCCAGCCACGTGACAAAACAACAACAACAACCAAAGGCAAATTTCTACTCTAAAGTGTTAATATTCAACATAGTTAATTACATCAAACCTATTTAGTGATAAACAAATGTATTGTTAGAACGTGAATAGTAATATTTTGACTCCAGAAAATTTGACTTTTAATCAATCGTGTAAATTCGATACAGGGTGTTACTTTTTCGCCGAGCCAAGTAAAATAAATTCATTCAAAATTAAATTGTGCAGTGTTCTTGTGCGCGAATCTGACTAAAACCAAAGTCACATTCGTGTTCAATAACACTGTCGTCAACAAACGTTGTACTTGATTCACTATTTAACTGGTTTGGGATATCATCAATGTATGATATGATAAGTAGAGGCCCTAGTGCTGACTCCTACCCATCGAGATACATTAAATTCCTCTAAAAAGTAAGTAATAACTGTGAGAATAGTCAATTATTTAACGATTTACTAAGACGGAATAGTCCCAGTTTAAATAATGTATACTGAACTTAATGAGTTTAGATGTAATATAATCCACATCCAAGGTGTCCAATGCTTTGGATAAGTTAAATTATAACATCACCACATATTGTTTATGTATTTCACTATCTTCACAATTCCTTTTAACAAACTGGCATTAAAAATTATTTAAAATTCATATTTGTCTTCAGATTTTATAGAGCTAAACCAATAATAATAATTAATAAACTTTAGTAGTAATTTACATTCAACATTTCCATTATGTACCTACCTATTTGTGATTGCGAAAATGTTTAGTGTTTCATTTGAAATAATTCATTGATATGCTGCTGCCTGTAACACGAAAAAAAGCTCAACTGGCTGTATAGCCGTTGTGCAAGTAGAAAGTGACAAAAGAGATTTTGTGAAGCGGGACTACCCAATCGATAGTTATTGTTTGAGTTACTACAACAATATGGAACAAACAGCAAATCAAAGCAGCTTAAATGCCTGATAAAAAACTACAACTTGTTTTTTAGTGAAGCGAGTCGTCGTCGTCAAAATAATGAAAAAAGTTCTCAGCTGCAGCATAAAAATGAACTTTTTAATGAGAATGCGCGTGCATTTGTATTCTTCGGTATTTTTTTTTATTGGCAATTGTATCGTGAAAATAACAATTTGTTTCTATAGACAGACATTATGGTACAGAGTGAGGATATATAAGATTACTATCGATGATTCGGAATTAAAATGACTCCAAATATGCACTGTTTGAAAATGGCGATATCAAATGAGTTTTTAATTTTCACTATGAGTTAATAAATTCATTTAATCATTTGTGTTAATATACTAAGCTGCTGGTCAATTGAACTGTACCAAGCATATTTTTAGTTTGAACTTAAACTCAAATTTTTTGAGGACAGATAGTATGAGATCTTCAGAATTTAAGAGATAATTTGTTTGTGAAAACGTTTGTGAAAGAAAAATCTGATTTTTATTCTTAATTTTATAACTACCGAGATTCCACACAATTTTTTAAAGCGCATTTTTAGTCGCAGATTTATGGAATAAAACCTAAATGTTCAAGCTTTTAAAAACTATGTTATAGAAATTAAGTACATTTTTTAGTATTTTCAGTTCATGATGCTTAGTGGCTTACACAAAGTAGGTACACATTTATGGACTGGTGGACCATTTCCAGACTTATAAGTGTACAAAAATAAAAGGTATTAACTATTTTATATAACTGATTATACTGCATACTAAATTTTTATTCATGTGTTATTACACTGTTGATTTAGTTAAATGGAACTATGCTGTTTGGAAAATATCATAATTATCCTTGTTTTTAGTATTAAAACTCATCTTTCTGTTACTCATTTTTCTTAAATAGGATGAATGAATTAATATTCTTTTGCCAAATATTATTAAATTGTGAAAATCTACCATGAAAATTTCAAAATTCACTCAGATGTGCGCAATTAGGTCCAATCAAATTTATTATTAGTAACAGTGTTTATCACTCTATTGCTTTTTAAAAATTTAATGAATGAATGTATATCCATATGCTAATTACACAGGCCTACAAAAAATAAAAAGTTTTCGCGTGACGCGCCTGAAGAGTATATTTCCATGTTTCCTGGGTCGCTGAAACAGAATGTGATTTGTCTCATCAGCACACTATTCCTCACTAACCTCAAAAATTTTCCAAACAACGCATGAAACTGCAATATTTTGAGGTTAGCGAGGAATGGTGCATGATGACTGATGAGCAGAGCCCGGCGCAAAAGTAGTTATGCCAGAGACGGTTTCCACACACAGATAAATATAATGTTTTGTATGAGTCACATAAGCAAATAAATACATTATTTATAGGAAACAAATACCTACTTTTGCGGTGAGAAATAAAAAGTATTTCATAAAACATAAAATAATAAATAAATAATTTATTATTGGTTTGGAGAAATTATTTATTTAGTATAGTTGAGCAAGTAGATGTAAGAGATGTTTACTGAAACTGTTGGATAAAAAACACCCGACTTCGGCCGCACATTATATATACCTGCAGCGTCGCGCGTCGGTCTGATTGTTTAATCGAAAACAAAAAACTCGGCACTTTAAACGGCATACGCCACTTCAACTTTTTATATCAGTTAAGGAAATGTAAACATCTCCCATATGTTTTTTCCCAACTATATTAAACAATTTTCAATTTAAAATATAATTTTTATCTGTGCACATAATATAAGGCACTATAATTTAAAAAGATATAAGGAGACTTTTCGACACCACTAAGTCACCGCCACGCTTGTCACTCTCTTTCTGCTTTTTTATGACAGCAAACAGGATACGGTAAACAATAATAATAGTAAAATAAACAGCAGATTGCGTTTTATATTTTGCAGAAGACTTCAAACATACAGAAAGCATTTAAAATAAAAAAGGTCCAAGAATTATTATTAATTTATTACACAATGACCAATGACCTAAGACTTGTCAGTACATTTGATAGAAATAAATGTGTCGTGATTTGTTATGGCGTCGAGTGGCTTTCCATTAAATGAAATAGTACTTTCGTAGATTAAAGATTTTCTGGAAGTGCGGTTTAACGGTGTAGAACTTTTCTGTGCCAGCTGTGAAAAAACACTTTCGTGGACATGCAATTCTAACATTTTAAAACAAGTTTCATCTGAATGTCATAAAAACTAAAATTTAGCATACTTACATGGATATTTCTCACGGATCCCTCTAGCCATACGCAACGTTCAACGTAAGCCGACAACCGATCAGTATACAGTAATTGATGCAATAAACATTACAGGTATTTGATCTACGTCAATATATTTTTAGAGTTTCAGGGGATATTGCTGAGTGAAATACAAATTGGATACATAACAGTGTTAAAAAACTACCCCGGTTTTTCAACATTTTTGTGTGTGGCAAAGAAGTGGACTGTTCAATGCCGGACATAAATCTGCCACCTATAAGAAACTATACTTATTTTTAATATGTGCCGATTACATCGGTAGACGTTGAACGGTTGAACGATCCCTTTTCACAACACAAGTGGGATATTCAGTGAAAAGGGGACTTTTAAACTACACCTTACACCCACAAAACTCACATCATATTCAGTTTCAGCAACACAAGAAACATATAGTACTCAGGTGTTGGTTGGGACTGGATGTCAATAAATTAATTATATTTTAGTTTAAAATATCTGTAATTCCTATTACACTAATTGATCTTATTACCAATAGATGACCCTAGTAGGTATTTTATTTCAATAAAAGATTATTGCTTTTTGCACAAAAAGTATGAAATATAGTTGGTTTCTTTGGTAGTTTTTTTATGTTAAGAGAAAAACCTATATAGACAAGTAATAGAAGTATATAGCTAGACGCAACATATTGTTGTTACCACGAGATATAGTTTAAACTGATTACTCTTCTTTGGTAAATATTGTTAGGTATTAAACTTCCCATGTTTTCCTCCTGTCGTCCCCTATACCTAACAATAGTGTTAGAGCAGTTTTGAATGCGCTTGGTAGGTCAGTTTTTCTTCTTTATTCTCACTACAGTCCATTTTTTATTGGTGTTTGTTATTAATTAATTTCTGATTTGAAAAATACTTAAAATCGAAAAATATCATACAGGTGTGTCGGGCAAAAACTTTTTTTCTGTGGGCCTAATGTATGTCACCAACATCAAATTCTTATAACATTTATATTTTAAGCTTGCTGTGCTTCGCAAATACAGAGAGTAATAAATGACTCAATCATGGGCGTACTACTATTTTTCTTCATATTTGTGGATATTATATCGACAAATTCCTTATTAAATTAATTAATTCAATTATTTCCAGATAACAAATTTGTATAAATAAATGAAACAGTTACTTAAGTTAAAAGTTCATTACCTTAGTACGTAATTTTATATTAAAAACTTTAAAAATTAATCCATTTTCATATGACATAAACGTTTATTGTCTAATTTATCAAAATATTTCCAATATAATAACAATAATTAATAATTTTATTAACTGGAAAGGGAAACCCCCTAAACCCGGCTATAATGTTTGAATTTTTGATGATGAGTGGTTAAGAGAATATCGACCGACAAATCACAGCGGCAGAAACAAGGACAGATCGCTAGAGAAGAAAGTAGAAACGCCGTAGTATGGATATTTCGAATAAATTCTCTCTCTGAGTGCCGGAGGTTTAGAATGGTGCACAGATGGATCTAAGATTCAGGAGGGAAATGGTGCATACTCGGATGCAAACCAAGGACTCGTATATCAGTGCCACTTGGAAAGTATCCTAATGTAGTCCAAGCAGAAGTATATGCCATATGGTGTATGCAAGCGAGAATCTCAGAAGAGGAGGAACAGCCGGCAGCCTTGAGAGCTCTTGCGTCAAACAAAGTGACCTTGAAGCTGGTTTTAAACTGTCGGAATATTTTGACAGAACTGTGTGAACACAAGCCTGTCAAATTTTTATGGGTACTCAGGCACGGAGGTGTGGAGGGCTACGAAGGAGCAGACCGGTTGGTGCGAGGAAGAACAACAACTCCATTCCCTAGCCCTGAGCCAGCCTTCGGTCTGCCAAGAAGTCTGACTCAATTAGAGTTACGATACTGGGCCGTGGCAAGGTTTAACAACTATTAGACTCAGGCCCCTGGAATGAGGCAGTCGAGGCTCCAAGTAAAGGGGTCCTTGACTGACTTAACCATTAAGTGGTTGCTTGGGCTTGATAGAGAAAAAATGAGACGCATAGTAGGCTTGATAACAGGACACTGTCCTCTGAATAGACATCATACAATGGGGTTGTAAAACAACCCTATTTGTCGGATGTGTGGAACGGAGGATGAAACCACCACTCATATTCTATGCAGCTGCGCGGCTCTAGGTGCGTCAATGACAATTTCTACAGCCGAAGGAACATACTGATATCCTTTATGGAGAGCACTGGTATCTTCTAGGAGATCCTACACAACGTAAATGCACAGTGAACCGACAGGTCTGAGTGCTGCTGATCCTATATGTCTGCTCGCGTTTATTTACCAGTTATTTAAAGGGGCAAAACTATTTAAGATACTTTCGGAATTAGAAGCAAAGCATATCTGAGTATCATCAGACTACATATAAGTGACGCAATTTTGTATAATTGTCGGTAAAGGTTTAGATTTTTATAAGTAATATTTAACTGCATTCTTAGTAACTTAAATGAACGCTAAAAATTTTGGTGATAAGAGACTGGTTATCAAACTGAAGGCGAATGCCGGAGCTCACGCACAGATGTCGTGTTGAATAATGTGTCACAATTCATAGAAATGTATGGCAACTTAGTCACTTTTAATATTTATTACACTGCGAAAGCGTTTTCATAAACGTTCGACATGCAAGATCTAGAAAAAATAGAACGATTTTTATTTAGGTACTTTATAAGTAGCGACATTTATTAAATCATATTGAAACATTCTTTATAGGATTTTGCAAACAGCAGAAAAAATAACTATCTATAGCTAAAAGAAAAACTATGTGTAGAATTCAGGTTATCGAAAGAATGCAAAGATTTCATTAATATTTCTACACAGTTTTTCTTTTAGCTATAGATAGTTATTTTTTCTGCTGTTTGCAAAATCCTATAAAGAATGTTTCAATACAATTATAAGCAAACAAATAATAATTCATTTTTAAACATGCATAGAGTATATAGGCTCCAATACTAGTTAGCTAATAGATAGGTGAGGTTGTTTTTATCAGTCAATGTCAAATATAATCATTTCACACTTATTCATAGAAATTGTCTTGGTTTTGCATGAAACATCTTTATGAATGGCTTTATGTCTTTCTGATGAGCTCCAGAATAAGGGCGAAAAACGTTTCAAAGGCTAAGCATTTCCAGTAAACAGAATGATAGATTTCATGAAAATGTAATCCATTGGAATGAAAAATTTTTTTTAAGACAAGGTAGATAAATAAATTCATTTTAGGTCTTTGTTCTCATTTTTAACTGAATCTTCATAATCGTAGGGGGTTATGTGGATACTAGTTTAATCTGCATGGCCGTAGGGGACTATGTGGATGCTAGTGTTAGAATGAGAATTGTCAAATAAGAAATTAGACAAATTCATTTTAGGATTTTAATTTGCTAGCATAACCAGAATTCAGGTTATCGAAAGAATGCAAAGATTTCATTAATATTTCTACACATAGTTTTTCTTTTAGCTATAGATAGTTATTTTTTCTGCTGTTTGCAAAATCCTATAAAGAATGTTTCAATACAATTATAAGCAAACAAATAATAATTCATTTTTAAACATGCATAGAGTATATAGGCTCCAATACTAGTTAGCTAATAGATAGGTGAGGTTGTTTTTATCAGTCAATGTCAAATATAATCATTTCACACTTATTCATAGAAATTGTCTTGGTTTTGCATGAAACATCTTTATGAATGGCTTTATGTCTTTCTGATGAGCTCCAGAATAAGGGCGAAAAACGTTTCAAAGGCTAAGCATTTCCAGTAAACAGAATGATAGATTTCATGAAAATGTAATCCATTGGAATGAAAAATTTTTTTTAAGACAAGGTAGATAAATAAATTCATTTTAGGTCTTTGTTCTCATTTTTAACTGAATCTTCATAATCGTAGGGGGTTATGTGGATACTAGTTTAATCTGCATGGCCGTAGGGGACTATGTGGATGCTAGTGTTAGAATGAGAATTGTCAAATAAGAAATTAGACAAATTCATTTTAGGATTTTAATTTGCTAGCATAACCAGAATTCAGGTTATCGAAAGAATGCAAAGATTTCATTAATATTTCTACACATAGTTTTTCTTTTAGCTATAGATAGTTATTTTTTCTGCTGTTTGCAAAATCCTATAAAGAATGTTTCAATACAATTATAAGCAAACAAATAATAATTCATTTTTAAACATGCATAGAGTATATAGGCTCCAATACTAGTTAGCTAATAGATAGGTGAGGTTGTTTTTATCAGTCAATGTCAAATATAATCATTTCACACTTATTCATAGAAATTGTCTTGGTTTTGCATGAAACATCTTTATGAATGGCTTTATGTCTTTCTGATGAGCTCCAGAATAAGGGCGAAAAACGTTTCAAAGGCTAAGCATTTCCAGTAAACAGAATGATAGATTTCATGAAAATGTAATCCATTGGAATGAAAAATTTTTTTTAAGACAAGGTAGATAAATAAATTCATTTTAGGTCTTTGTTCTCATTTTTAACTGAATCTTCATAATCGTAGGGGGTTATGTGGATACTAGTTTAATCTGCATGGCCGTAGGGGACTATGTGGATGCTAGTGTTAGAATGAGAATTGTCAAATAAGAAATTAGACAAATTCATTTTAGGATTTTAATTTGCTAGCATAACCAGAATTCAGGTTATCGAAAGAATGCAAAGATTTCATTAATATTTCTACACATAGTTTTTCTTTTAGCTATAGATAGTTATTTTTTCTGCTGTTTGCAAAATCCTATAAAGAATGTTTCAATACAATTATAAGCAAACAAATAATAATTCATTTTTAAACATGCATAGAGTATATAGGCTCCAATACTAGTTAGCTAATAGATAGGTGAGGTTGTTTTTATCAGTCAATGTCAAATATAATCATTTCACACTTATTCATAGAAATTGTCTTGGTTTTGCATGAAACATCTTTATGAATGGCTTTATGTCTTTCTGATGAGCTCCAGAATAAGGGCGAAAAACGTTTCAAAGGCTAAGCATTTCCAGTAAACAGAATGATAGATTTCATGAAAATGTAATCCATTGGAATGAAAAGATTTTTTTTAAGACAAGGTAGATAAATAAATTCATTTTAGGTCTTTGTTCTCATTTTTAACTGAATCTTCATAATCGTAGGGGGTTATGTGGATACTAGTTTAATCTGCATGGCCGTAGGGGACTATGTGGATGCTAGTGTTAGAATGAGAATTGTCAAATAAGAAATTAGACAAATTCATTTTAGGATTTTAATTTGCTAGCATAACCAGAATTCAGGTTATCGAAAGAATGCAAAGATTTCATTAATATTTCTACACATAGTTTTTCTTTTAGCTATAGATAGTTATTTTTTCTGCTGTTTGCAAAATCCTATAAAGAATGTTTCAATACAATTATAAGCAAACAAATAATAATTCATTTATTAAATCAGTCAAGTTGTATGGCAGTGTGTGTCGAATAGTGCGAGCAATTTAAATATAAAATAAGTTTTTGGATATTTAAATGTAGATAGAACATTATACAACACGACGTACAAAAATATTCTACTTACAGTGTTCACTTGTGACGTATTCTATTAATAAGATAATAGATAGTAAAAGTAATAGGAAAAAAACATATGCTTATTTGATATGTGAAATTAGAAGCTAATATTCCTTTTAACAGTTTACAATTACCTAATACTGATACTATTTAAACATTATGTATCATGATAATTTTTTAAAATGATCATAATAATATGGGAAACCGGCAAACAGCTGATATTGTATTGCTTATTTTATAATATTATCTCTTTCCTTATCTAACCTCATGAACATGAAGAGCAATTTCCGCATACCTACTAAAAATATTGAATATAAACAATACCTTAAGGTTCCTTCTACTTTTCTTATTCCACAGAAGAGAGGGAAGCATATCTAAAGATATTCATAGGCACCTGATCAAGGAAGGCATCTGATTCTGTTACAATTTTTTTGCCAATGGCAAATGCGACCGCTAAGTCTGGATTTCCCTTGTAAAACAGCAACCCACTTTCTAATTATAACCTCACCAGTATCACCCAGAATTCATTAATTGCTTTTCGAACAGTATCTACTTTGTTATGTGTTTCTTCAAAGGACAAATTTGGACATTGAAGGTTTTCTATAAATCTTGTCATTATTTATTCCTTACATGCTTAATCGCAGTAGCATCTTCATTTAAGTTGTCTACAACTTTCTTTAGTGAGTTGAAGTTAACATGCCGCGTTTATCCATGTTCCCCAACGTGTGATTACTGGTTTTGAAAGAAGCGGAAAATTGGTACCTTTTTCTTGGAAATGTTTTATCCTACTAGGAGCTTTTAGAAAAATTTTCTTTATATTAGCAATAAGTTTGTCAACATTTGTGAAACGACGTAACGTATGAGCTAAACATGTAACATGTAACACTTGAGTATATTCCTTCTTTATTTTTTTTTGAGCACTTAACATATGCGACACTGAATCACTAGTAAAAACAACAAATTTGTTTAAATTTTGTTAAGCCAAGTCTTGCTAAAGCCATTTTGAAGTGTTTTCAAAAAAAGTTATACAATGATTCGCCATTAACTGCTTCTAAAACCTTGGAAGCTACTAAATGGCACTTGCCAGGCCCATCAACATATAATTTTGTAACTAATAAATTGGCAACAGTATTTTCTAAAAACTCTACCGTTTCGTCCATCGTAAGCCAAAACCATTATGAAGATCGCTCCGAATACTCTCGCTGAGAATTTTTTTACGAAGCAGGCTTTCACTTCGAACATGTTGCCCTACGCAATATTTGTTTAGAAAATGTGTGTAAAATGAGCGTTATTTAATACAATCTATGGAAGATTTAAACATATTAACAAAAGAACCAAACCGAAATAAAACTTGTCCTTTGAAACTCTCTTTTTTTTTGTATTACACTCGTGTGTTTAGCCATTTGCATGTTTTCAAACAACATTTTTCTGTGTACACCTTATTGTGACATCACAAATTTTACAAATTATTTTTTCGCCATCAAAATGTAGATTAGGCTTATCCCATTTTTCGACAGTACTTTTCCTCGGACTAAAACGCGGAAAATTAACCATAAGTCGTTATTTCAGTAAACACAATAATTATAAACTAGGTCATTTATCACGTCCATTTAATTTAAAGGCGAGTAAGTACTAAATAATGTTTAGCGTATCGGCCACGTGTTGCAGGTGTGCATTGTTTACGCACTCTGTTTCTTTAAGTTAAATAACGTTTTTGTATAAATAGATTATATCATTTACATTACACGAAAAATAAATTAAAATTGTTTAAAAGTGAACTAAACTCTGTTCTTATTTGAATAAATCTTGTAACGACCCACCTGAAAATTATACCCAAATTTCGATCACTGATAATAAACAATATCCAGTAATTATGCTTTCTCAAGAACTAAATCGATAGAAATCTTTTAATTTTCTTTCTGGCTAATTGAAATATAAAATAGTTTTGTATTTCATAATTCAACCTAGTATTCCAGTTTTCGACGAAGATAAGAAATAAATAATAATTTAGTACTAGATCTTGTGAAAAAACTCTAACACTGTTGAAGCTACAACTATTTGTAAAATTGACACCAGTACACAATTGCAAACACGATTTAATATCATGTTTGAACTAATAAAAAGTTAGGTAACTCTTTTGCAATAATCTGAAATTTAGATTTAGATTTATGCCAGTAACAAAGAACGTTACACAATGGAGCCTTTTGGAACTGCTGCTGTGGCACTGATGTTATACAAATTACTACCGTGACATTTTATAAACTGCGTTGTTTCTGTTAGACAGGATAGAAGAAAATCCAGAATACTTTCGTAAGCATTATGTATTTAATATTGTTATTTAATTGATATACATGAAATAAATTATGTTCTCTTTTAAATTGTCAGATACAGCTAAACAAAATAAAGGTACTTTAAACTCTAAGTGGTCAATGGTTTACTTAGTACAAGGCTATACTTTTGGTCGACTGTAACTGGGTTATGAATATGAATAAATTCTATTACATATCACCTTTTCAGTTTGTTCGTCACGATGAGCACTCTAAATTTCATAACGAACAATCTTATTTCTCATTTAATGCGATACAAGCTCTACAACTGGAGATATTGAGGACAACCAGCGAGGAAAAAGAATGATAAAAATATTTGTGTCCAAACAAATATCATTTGGAGTGTTTAGTCCAAAACTTCAACTACAGTTGAAACATTCCGGTAAAAAATTTCTTTCATAGCGTAATTCCTTTTTAGACGGTTTGGACTCTTAGATTTACTCCTCTGCTGGTTTATGATTTGTTCAGAAATGAGACTTAAGTCAACATTTAAGTAGAGCAGGGAAGCACTACAAAAGAGAAGATTACTGCAAAGTTCATTGCACTAGACTGTTGTGGAGATTATGGTAATACAACAGGTATTACTCACCACAGAATAGATATTATTCGAATGAAGTTCCCGTATAAGTCTGTGAGCTATGGTTATAAAATATTTTTATACTATAACTACAGGGGAAATTTTAGAAAAGGTCCTGTTGGGCCGATTGTACCCACGCCGAGTAAGTTTAAAAACGTTCACGGCAGTTAGTGTGTCAAAAAAGGGTATTGCCAAAAATATATTGCTCTGTTTTTGACAATAAGGCTTTTGAAATACCCAAGAAATATTTGTTTGAATTAAATCTAAGTACAGGTTAAAAGACAACGTTCTTAAAGAATTTATGGTATCTATTTTCCTAAAAATGATAACTTTTTAAACGATTATTTTATTATAATTAATGAGTACTGAGAACAAGGAAATTTTCAGCAAGAGTTCAAATAAATAGGTAATATGAAACAATTGGAAATATTTAAATATTAGAAATATTTAGCTTGTATTTAAACATCACATTTTATGTAAAATGTTTTTAAAATGCTTGACCTATAGAATAACACAACATATGTTTTATATTCTGATTTCTATTTTCCAGTAATGGCTTTATAGAAGAGAGCCGACAACGCTTATAGAGCTTGCCGAGGTGCTCTACAGCCGGCACAAAGGTAAGAAATATGAAATTGATTATCCGTAATTCTTTGAAACACAAATATATAATTAAAATAAGAACTTTTTAACTGAAACTACTGTTGTAAATATTTGTATTGAGTATATCGATTCATATTTTTTCTAATATACAAGTTACGTCGGCCAAGTAAGGCTTTCAGGTGAAACTTATATACAAAATATTTGGCCAACCGAGTTGCAGTAAACGCCGGGCCGTTAAGCTATTTGCTGGCGCATCAGAGGTACTTAGTTTGAAATGTCTTTAACTCCATGCATTAAGCGGCCGCCATAATCCTACTTAATTATTTAGATTTTTTCGATAACCTGATAAATGTATATTTTATTAGATGAACAATGTGTAATAAATTCCGCAAGTCGAGACATTGAAATATTTCGTGTTATTTTCTGAAAAGGGCGGAGGTACACCCCCCGCAACCCTCTTTTCTTTATTTGTGACACTAATGCTGTCTGCGGTGCTAATACTTATTAACAATTAGATATCAGAATAAAAACCTACTAACCAAACCTATAGAAATCACACGAAAGAACAAACTTATTAAAAGAAAAAGAAGGAAAACCTAAAGAAATCAGAAAATGATTTGAGAAAAAATATATTAATCGTTACAAAATTACAAAAAAAAAAGCTGGCGTAAGGGTTTGAACCCGGGACCTTTCGCATGGTAAAGGAGATCAAATCAAATCAAAAACATATTTATTAAAAATTAAAGTACAACAATCTGTCCCACTCGAACACCCATGTCCTGAGCCAGCCGAACATCTACAGCGAGAAATACCATAGTAATTGTAAAGCTGGATGGAGTGAGGTTAGGAAAGATTGCAAAAAATTGTAAATAAATACCAACTCCTTTTACAAAAAGTAAATTAAAAGGCAAGTAAAAATAAAGGTCTATCTAACTATGTAAACTTAAAATAATGTGTAAATATATAAGTAGTATAAAGGTATAAAATATTAATATAATTGGCTTTGCGGGAAAATTATTAATCAAAAAACCCATTTCAGGAAATTTAACAAGAGCGAGGTATAGGTAATAATAGGTATGTCAAACCACTTCAAAATTAATCAAAAATATAATTAGAAAGAACAAAATTTCGGCAAAAGAAAAAATTATAAAAAGAAACGAAGAGACGGATAGGAACGAATGAAGATTGAAAATTGTGTCAGATAGCAATTAAAGAAGAAGAAAAGAGTTTTGGCTACAATTGTTGCCGAAAGTTGGGCAACGCTTGGTAGGTAAACGAGATCATTACCTATGCGCCAACCTTCAGGCTGCCGATAAACATTGGAGCAAGGAATATATAGTCACACAAATGATATCACGTTTTGCGCATAATCGAAGTTTTCGAATTTGGGTGTACCAAGACGTTTCTGACTAGAACATGCGTATATTGCCCGCCTTCTGAATCGAACCGGTCAGCTCCCTTGTCTCCATATATTTACTACACATAAAAAACCTCAAAGCGATGCCGCTTACGTATCGATAGGAGAGAGGGGCATGTTCAAATTTGGCAAGACATGGTATATCATAAATGTAATGTATTACTTAATATATAGAACAACATTGTTCTCATGTGTAGTATGTTCTGGCATAATTGAGATGAGAAATAATCGGAAACAAGCCTCTTTTAATTAAAATTTCTTACCTGATTAAATGTAGCTGCGCAAATCACCCCTAACTAGAACGTCATACCCAGGGAACAGATGAGCAGAGCCGTACTTAGAATTTATCTATCAATATCGCGTAGGGCGGGCAGTACGTCTACCAATGCGTAACATATCCTATATTGACGCAAAACAGAGTAAGACTTTTTAATTTACCAGAAACGTCATTAAATTTGTGCCGAAAACAATATTTAATTCTCTAAGTATTATGTTGTTTATTCCAATACTTAGAAATTTGAATCACTGCTCTGTAGGACCATAACGGCAGGATTTTAATAGCCTGTTTTTATAGTCTTTTTGTTTGCATTAAACTAATGGAGACAACTGTACCTATGAATCCGTGTTTTGGCCAAACTTTTCTACTGGAACCTGTATAACAGTAAGTTACTTATTTTTCTAGCTATTTTGAAGACAGTTTCAATAAATATATCTATATACGCAAATAAATAAATAAAACAAACTACTTTGTGTTTACCACTATGTATTCATAAAAATTACGACTGCAGTATCGACTTACAAAAACCATTGCATAAAAAATGACTGATTTACAATTGCACAGAAATCTTATAAGTATATAGACAATTTTGGATGGAGTCGTATATAGGTACTATAAGGGCTTAAGCAGGTAGATGACAATAATAAACTAATGTATGAATATTCAGTTATGGGTCTTCCGACTGTAAATAAAGGTGAATATATATAAGATCTAATTGGTCATTTAACAAATTATAATCCTTGATGTTATTGAGTTTGTGAATTTCTAGAGATTCTAGAATGTTTAATTTAAGACATTTTGTTGAAAAATGTAAAATTTCCATGTCGTCTAATTCCGGAAAACTAAACAAAATCCGGAAAAAATTTACTTTTCAATTAATATTTCTAAAAACAAAGAAACTACAAAATTTACTTACTATGCCTATTCATCTGAAAAGATGCTCTTTCTAATCACAATCTAAAAATAGCTTTTAAATTGCAGAGTAAATCATCAAACATATTATATAATGCAAAAGACCCAACACATAAATTTAACAAGTCTTGAGATTATACGTTAAAATGTAATAGTATCTATATAGGGCAAAGCAGTAGAAATATCAAAACACGGCATCAAGAACATCTTAGATCATGTAGGTTACAAAAAACTGATTCATCTTTTGCGACCCACTGCCTCGAAAACAATCTTAGTTTTCCGGAATTAGACGACATGAAAATTTTACATTTCGCAACAAAAAGCTTTAAAATGAACATTCTAGAATCTCTAGAAATTCACAAACACAATAATATCAAGGATTATAATTTGTTAAATCATCAATTAGGTCTTATATATTCACCTTTTTTTATAGCCGAAAGACACATAATTGAATATTCATAGATAAGTTTATTATTGTCATCTACCCGAACATCTAACACAAAATCATTCTGGATTTTCAAGGAGTTACTGGTGACTTGAGAAGCGGTTAAGAAAACATAGAACATAGAACCCGCCTAAGCCCTGATAGTACCTATATACTAATGCATCCAAAATTGTCTATATATAACATTTCTGTGCATTTTTAATTCACTGCTTGACAGTGTCTTTGTAAGTCGAAACTGCAATCGAAATTTTGATAAATACATAGTGGCAAAGAATATAGTAGTGTTTTATTTAGTTATTTGTGCAAGATGATTAACTACCACAGAATACAATGGTACCGTTGACAAGTGCGACAAAATTATTTTCGGCAACTTTTTGTTACAAATGGGAAAAATATATTAAATTTAGGCAATAATAATTGTAATAGCATTAAAAAGTGTTATATATTTGTGCCATTTTCGTGAAAATGATAAATTTCTGCCGAATAAATTAATTTTATTATTCGCGTTCAATAATTATTAAAAATTATTGATAATATTGATGATTTGTGAATTTTTCAGTTGTAAACAAGGACAATGCTTCATCTTTGGTAAACATTTTGCTTTCATTGTGTTTGGGACGATTGGCTGGACATATTTTTTTCGCACGTGTAGGTGTAGTAGAAGCACATATAAATCGTAGAAGGCTCTTTTAATAATTTTGCACTACTTAAGATGCCGGCCGATCTTAAACTCTGCCAGCTGCAAAACTTAATTCTTCGGGACTTAGTTGCTCTCTGAAATCCTTAGTTCTTAGTTGTTTATTTCGCAGTACAATTTCTACGAAGTCTCTTTTAGCCAGTTGGATTTGGACTATGAAATTCTCGAAGTAATATAAATTCTTCGTTTAACCATTCTGAATTATTTGCTACGAAACGGTCGCGAACAAGGTTGCTTGCCTCCCAAATTGACGTGAATTTCGCATAAAGTAATTTCAATGAAATTTTCAGACTCAATTCTTGACGTGAAATCATTTTTAAAATGTTTCTTTTTGCTATTAGAAAATTAAGCAATTTATTAACCATATGGGACACATTATTTTTCCCTCTTGTCAGTAAGGCCTTTTCTTGTACACCTGATACCTTAAAAGAATGTTTAGTCACACAATCTCATTATTAGAAATAATAAAAGAATTGTGCTACGTTTTATGATTTATAAAAAAAGAGCAAAATCGAGCAAAAAATTTTGTAACACCCTGTTTCACAAACATATACTGCAACTGAATAAATTATAATCTGAAAGTATTATGGGTACTTTTGTTTATAACTCTATGTAATGGTAAGAACAATAAAAACGGAAATTTTATCCACATTTTATACAATCGCATATTCTTACTAATATAAAAAACAGAAAAGGGAATTTTACAAATGATAAAAATACGTATTTACCTGAATAATGGCCCTTTATAATAAAATTTATTAGAAGTTACTTGATTATTAAAATAATAGTTCATAAACTTTAACAAAGTGCACACAAAATACGTCTATTAAAACTACGTTTACAAATCAACTGTTTTATAATATGCCTGTAATTCGTAAGCAAATGAAAAAAAAACAGGTTAATTTCTTGGAAGGGATGTACAGGGGAGGATTGCAAAACAGTAAATGTAGTAAATACTCATTGAAATAAATATTCAGTAATATTTTGTCGCGTTTTACATGGCAATGGTACCACTGTGCAGAGTAACGGCTCCTTCAATAAAAATTTTATATACAGGCTTCATTTTTATTATTATTATTTATTTGTTAGCTGAATTCACTTTATTCTCTTTAATTGTGTTAATGTTTGATTTTAGTAAAGATTTGAAGAGCTTATTGATTTTTTTAATCGTTTTATCACACGTTTCCATGGCAAGTATGGTGCTAGTTAAAAAAAATATTGGTTTAAAAAATGTTTTTATAATTATTTGCTTAGTTCGAACGAAATATGGCATGTGATACATCGTTGAAAATGTCGGCATTTCCCGCCTCTTCCAAAAGAATGTTTTAACATCCGGAAGAGTAAATCTGAAAGTACAGCGGTTTTGAAAAAAATTGATAACACCTCGATGAAGTATTCTGCCTTGCAAAAAATTGTCGCCTTAGAATTTTCGTCGTATTTC
Source organism: Stenurella melanura (assembly GCA_963583905.1). Lineage (NCBI taxonomy): Eukaryota > Metazoa > Arthropoda > Insecta > Coleoptera > Cerambycidae > Stenurella > Stenurella melanura. The sequence continues at coordinate 47,839,051 of OY757314.1, forward strand.
TTCAAATAACGGATATATCCTGCTTAGACATATTCCGGATTTTCGTCATTTTCCGTCATAACTCTTAAAGTAGCTTTTAAAAGTCGGCATCATTTTCGTAGAAACAATTATTTTGCACGACCAATATTAAGTGAGATATTCTCGAGGGCTGTGGTAAAATGGGCAGCATGTATATGCTGTAATACTTAAAATAAGTTACTACATTTTCAGAATATTAGTAGAGGCTAGGGAATTCTGCGGTTTATAAAGGCACCTTTTTTGAAAATATTTAAATGACTATTTAAATTATTTTTTTCATAAATTGGTAATTGTGGTGAAAAATTAATGAGCAATTGATTCGATAAGTTCCTAAGCTTGTAAAAGATAATTATTGAAAAAAATTAGCTCTCTGAACTTCGATTGAAAGATGAAACTATTGCTTCAACTTGTGTAACACGAATAATGATTACTTATACGTACATACGTAATCCGACGCTGTACCCGATGAAAATAATTTGCTTCATTTCACTTGTTAAAAAGTGTAGACCAATTAAGTAGTAATCAATTATGGAATATATCAATACAACAGCGGCCTTGATGTTGGAATTCAATTACAAAGCCCAATAATTGCTACCTTAATGATAGGTGTACTGTATTTCCATCTAATCACTATAGACAAATACTCTTTTTGGAAACAATATTAATGTTGCGTAAACTACTACTGACTAAAGTTCTGTAACACAAATATAGTTTGATTAGTTAAAAATACACAGTTAAGAAAGTCGGGAAAATCAGATGGACTTTCTTCTCATAAAAATGTCCTTAAAATTGGTCAGTAATATCTGGAAATAAAGAGGTGAGCTTATATACGCCTATACCGGGTGTAAGAGGATCATGGAATACCCCATTTTCTCCTTTAGTTTTGAAGATAATTGATTGAAATTTAGGATATGCTACATACATAATAAGCGGCACTCTTTGACATACAGTTAATTTTTTTTCACTTCCGGTTTCGCCGGAAGTGACACTAACTTTATATTTTTAAATAGAACACCCTATATAATATTGCATTTTTGACTTTTGCATAATTTTCTTAATCCAACGATGCCAAATAAGTCACATTTCAAACATCGTTTTTTTTTATAATGTAATTTTTAGTTTTCCATTTAAGTGTGCCATGACGGTTCCGATTTATTCTAAATGACACGAGTAATGCTACCAAAATCGAAATCCCGTCAAAAACACTAAATTGCGTGATTTATGAGCAAATAAATTTCACCAAAACTCCATTTTTTCAAATGGAACCATATCGGTACCGTGGTACCATTTATTAGTACTATTGATAGAAACAAAATTATAGCTAAAATAAAATAAAAAAACGCAATTTTGTACTAATTAAATGTTTAGTAAGTAACTAAGATGGTTTTGAAAATAATAAAATATTTTGCTTGTCAAACATTTGTTGGTTTAACGGTGTTTTTAATGTGCCTTTAAAAATTGTTTAAAATTCTTAATACTTGTGTTCAAAATGCCGCAAATTTATACAAGCGATGAAAAAGTGAACATGTTAATCATTTACGGGGAAAATAAAAAAAATGCAATTGCAGCGATGGATCTTTATGGCCGACGATAACCTAATAGACAATGTCCAGCGAAAAATTATTTTAAACGTGTTGAAAACTAATTCCGAAGAGAGGCCAACAGTGATCACAAAGAAAACTTCATTATTGACGAAGGAACGGAAATTAATGTTTTGGCTCGAATAGAAGTTGATAAGACTGTTTCTCTAAGGCAAGTTGGGTTTGAATTGAACATCAGTCACCAAACAGTAAGCCGAATTTTGCACAAATACCACTATAAATTCATTTAATACCAATTGCATCAGCTTTTGTACGAAAGTGATTACGAACGTAGGATGGAATATTGCAATTGGATTTTGTATAATAACGTGCAGCCAAACAATGATTTTTTGGAACTGATTTTATTTTCGGACGAGTCAAGGTTTACAAATTTGGGATTATTTAACCGACAAAATACAAAATATTGGTCACAAGAAAATACAAATTTATTACGGGAGGGTAACTTTCAAGTGCGGTTCGGTTTCAATGTTTGGCTTGAAATAATCAGTAGTAGAATCAGTGGTCCAATAATATTTGAAGGACCTCTGACTGGTGTCAAATACTTGAGATTCCTGGAAAACAAGATTGAGGACATTTTAGATGACTTACCTTTAAATTTAGGAGAGGAAATGTACTTCAAACAAGATGGTGCTCCTCCCGACAATTCAAGGATAGTAATTGATTACCTTCAACGGAGATGCGGAGAAAACGTAATATCAACGGATGGTCGTGTGAGGTGGCCTCCAAGGTCACCTGATTTAAAGCCCCTTGATTCCTTTGTTTGGGGTCATTTAAAAAATATTGTCTATGCAACCACCGTTACAACTCGTGAAGAGCTACGAGTAAGACGAGCAATTAATAGCATAACGACCCAGCAATTTGCGAATCTTCTTCGAGAAACACCATGCGAGTTCAGAAGTGCATTGACCTTAATGGACAGCATTTTCAACAACTGTTGTAATGTTTTGTGTCAATTTTTTGTATTCCAAAGCCACCTTATATGTAACAAGGTAATTAGAATAAAATTGTATTTTCCTATTCTCTTAGCTGTAATTTTGTTTGTATTTATCGCACATTTTAATACGACATATGAATAAATTCTTTATTAGTAGTAATAATAAATGGTACCACGATGCCGATATGGTTCCATTTGAAAAAATTGAGTTTTTCCTCAAAAACTATTTTGGTTAATTTTATTTGCTTATAAATCATGTAATTTAGTGTTTTTAATGGAATTTCGATTTTTGTAGCATTGCACGGGTCATTTAAAATAAATGGGAACAGTAATGGCACATTTAAATGGAAAACTAGAAATTATACTATAAAAAAAATTGATGTTTGAAATGTCACTTGTTTGGCATCGTTGGATTCAGAGAATTATGCAGAATTCAAAAATGCAATAATATATAGGGTGTTCTATTTAAAAATCAAAAGTTAGTGTCACTTCCGGCGAAACCGAAAGTGAAAAAAAAATCAGTTGTATGTCAAAAAGTGCCGCTTATTATGTATGTAGTATATCCTAAATTTTAATCAAACATATTCAAAACTAAAGGGGGGTATACCATGCTCCTGTTACAATCGGTATTTAGTTTACTCTAAAATTAGAAAGTTGTCACACTTATGAGATGTACACGTCGAAACCCGTGTCTGTGAATGTTCGATATAACTGTTGTTTTTGGTTTCATCAAACAGGGTAGTTTAAATTAAAATTTAGTTATTGAGACAGTCGTGTGCATATTGTGTTTCTAGTAGTCCAATAATAATCGCGGCATATTGCCGGCAATGCAGTTGTTGAGAAAGAAATTGTTTATTATTCTTATCTATAAGTTTTTTTTTTGTAAAAATTATTTACTAGTATTTTCTGATAATATATTTATTTCCTCTGTTTCCTAGCATATTTCAAGAAAACTATTTTTTTAAACCTATTACGCACAGTAGAGAATTAAATTCTTGTAACAGGTATAAATTAAACGTGGCAAGAACAATACAATTGTTCTAATCGGATGATAGAAGAAAACAGTGATTTGTAGATTCCCAATTCGGGTTCAAAAAAATTAAAAGCACATTATTTAATGTGATGCTGGAAATTATAAACTTTGTACATGAGGTATTTGAAAATAGAACCTCTAATCTGTCAAAATTTGCTGGTCTTCGCAGTTTTTTGTAAATAATGTTAACATAAGACAGTTTATGTTTAATTACAATATACTTTTTTGTTTATTAATAAATTCCGTTCAAAGACAATAGGGTCCTTCCTCTAGCCGACACGTACCTAAGTTTCAATTAAATCGCACTTTTCATTCTTTAGTTATGGTGCTTACAAGAAACGTGGCAGACGGACAGGCGGACAGAGTCGTGCAGACAGGCAGACGGACGGACATTTTGAAAGTTGTACGATCACCAACACACTGATATGAACATTTAACTATGATCTTTACCATTGTTTTTGTTATGTAACTATTTTCAAGAAATTTAAGGTGTATCAAAAATGTACGTATGGCATTTTACCTCCGTTTAGTTCTCAGTATATAGGCGAAAGAGCATAAGTGTCCAATTTTGACATGCAGTGTGAACCTAAAGAAACGCACAAAATTCAAATCTTTGGTATGTATAATTTTTCAAAAAATCCTCGAACAAGTCGATTTTAGTTTTGTAAATGCTACATTTCGTCACTATACCAAATTTATGACGTCATTGGTTTTTGAGTTGATGACGCCATCATACATTTTTTTTAATGGAAACAGGCATTTTTGTTTACTGTTTTTGGTGGTATATTTAGCTTTCTGGTGATATAAAAAAAAATGATATTACCTGAGCCATTCTTTTGGAAAAATGACATTTTATGTAAAAATAGCTTACATTTCGCAAATTCACGAGTATGTTCCACTTTCTTATGGACTGACAAATCTTGTTGCCTACATTTTTGTTTTAACTAGCATGAAAACATTTGACATAAAAACAAAACCAAAAAAATAATAAAAAAACAATCACCTAAACAACAGAGAGATACAGGCCTTTTTGTGTAAAGTATCGATAACTTTTTTATTCCTGGCACGTGTGGAACCTCAGTTTTGTGACACTTATGAGACAGTGTAAAACTAGTGAATGCAATGCCACGTTTAAGTGAAAGAGAACGCGTAGAACTTTTCATGATGGTTGGATATGGTGATAGGCTGAGAACTCATCAGGAAGCATGTGATGTTTTTAATGCCAAGTATCCCGAAAAGTAAATTTCTATATCCACTGTCAGTAGATCGGTGGCTAGATATGATGAATCTGGCACTGTAGCTGACCGCCCTCGATATGGTCGCCCCAGCACAAGCAACGAAACCAAATTAAATATTCTTCTAGGAAGTGAGGAAAATCACCATCTTTCGACAAGGCAGCTGGTTTTAAATCATAACGTGAGTCAAACTTCTGTTGTACGTCTATTGAAAAAAGAAAAATAACATCCATAGAAAGTGCAATTAATCCACGAATTGAATGTGGACGATCCAGATCGGTGCTTACAGTTTTGTGAACAGTTGATGACCTTGTGCAATGAAAACCCAAATTTTTTAAAGAACGTTGTTTTTTCTGATGAAGCTACATTTTCTTTAAAGGGAACTGTACATCGTCATAACTGTAGGTATTGGTCACGCGAAAATCCTCATTGAACTCAAGAAGCCCATACACAGCGACGAGGCAAAGTAAACGTGTGAGCAGGTATGATTGGTGATCGTTTACTGGGACCTTTTTTTTGAAGAAAATCTTACGGCCGCAAGATATTTACAGTTTTTACGAGTTAAGTTATTGCCAGCTTTAGCACTTATGTTTCAGAATAATGAAGATGAAGATGTTCCTGCTGAAAACGTCTGGTTTCAGCAAGACGTGGCCCCACCCCATTTTGGGATAGCAGTGCGTAGTTTTTAGATAACACTTACTGGAAGGTGGATATGTCGTCGAGGTCCGCTTGAGTGGCCCCCGCGTTCATCGGATTTAACTCCCTTAGACTTTGTTCTTTGCGGTTACTTAAAGTCGAGTGTGTATTTTAACAGACCGGATACCATAGAAGAATTGAAAGATAGAATTGACTTGGAGATGAGATGAATTGCCCATGAGATGATTCAGAACAGCGTGCAAAGTGTCTACACCCGTCTTTGTCAATGCCAAATGGTTCGAGGGTTACAATTTGAGCAATTGAGATGATTTTTTTCTCACAATTACTTGTGTAAGTTATCAACCAATAATTTCTTTCTTCAAAAGAATGGCTTAGATAATATAATATAATATATAAATTTTTTTCATATCACCAGAAAGCTAAAGGAATATTCCGCCAAAAATAGTAAACAAAAATGTCTGATTCCATTAAAAAAATTGTATGATGACGTCATAACTCAAAAACCAATGAGTTATAAAATTGGTATAGTGACAAAATGTAGCATTTACAAAACTAAAATGGACCTGTTCGAGGATATTTTTGACAAATGCCACATACCAAAGATATGAATTTTGTGCGTTTCTTTAGGTTCACACTGTATATTGGTTGTTATTATTGTTAATAACCTTTTGTCACAAAGAGAAGTGTGGCACGGACCCCATAATAAGTATGGAATTTTAAAACATTTAAATTTTTTATGACGGCATCTTGTGAATATCAGTTTCCTTTCTCTCACTCATCTAACTTTGTATACCAAGTTTAATATGTAAATATGTATATTTTGGGTACGTGATATGTGACAGTAAAATCTTTTAAAAGTAAGTACATAAATCTCTAACTTGAGATTTCTAAGAATATCCTCTAATATGATGTGTAATAATATAAATAGTCAATTTGATAGATTTGTAAATAGAACTATTACAATGCCAAGTCCATATAAGGGTCAATTCTGAATTGTAGGCAATAAAAATTGTCATGTCTCCGTTCGCAATAACTTTAATTTTCCAGTGAACGTTTTAGCTTCCTTTAATTCAATTTCTCAGATAGTTCAGCTCGATTGAAATAGTTTTTTTATCCAATTTCATCGTTTAGAAAGGGCTTCAACAAAATGATTTGTTGCAGCTTTTTGGTATCTGCTCGACCATTAACAACATATCAAAAAAGAATTCCCTGTGTCTAGTGTCGATCGAATGAGAGTCGAATTATCTCAAAGCATTAATTTGTGATGGAGAGAAAAACAACTGAACGTGATGCTCGCTGTCTTTGGATTTTCTTATATACGAAAGTGTAGGAAAAGGAAGAATGTACGTCACACAGATATTAAACGACGCCATTTGACAAAAGTTGGCAAGGGCAATATATTTTAAAATATTTGCGCTCATACAACATGAATAGAAGTTCGCTGACTGCTCCGGCTAAAAGCAAACAGGGCAATGATATTTTTCACTTTGAAAGAAATGTACTTTGGATACTTTGATCATAAAGAAATTACATAAAGCCTGAATCATTACTGGATGAATATCATACTTTTTATCCCTAACTTCTGGCAAATATTTTTTAATACAAGCAAAATATCGTATTGGCCCTACCCACGACCAAAAAGTTACAAAGTTAACTAGGTATAAAATTGTTACGGACTTAAATAATTGAAAATTTTAATAATGAATTGGATTATATGACGATTAGTTTTACTTCCACATCCACGTAGTGGATTGGAAGTATAGTAATCGTAAAAAAATTTCCAAATTTAAATCCAAATAGGTTTAGAATGTCATGAAACGTCGAGATTTTAAATTTGTGCAAAAAAAAATTGCTGTCGGTCTGCCTGTCTACATTTTTTTGGCCGCACGCTTTCTTCGGAACGGTTTAAGATATTGACTTGACATTTTGTACATGTATATATTGTAATGAGATTTGGAACAGGATTATTTTTTAAAGATATCCGGTGAAGGATTGGGCGGTAAATAAGGGTAAATATGGGGAAATATGTAAAGCAAGCTGGTAAGACTACAGTAACTTGCAATTTGTTGTATGTAGGTACTACAAGCCAAGGCCTTAGATTTTCTTTACAATATTTTTCAACCCACCACTTGATAAAAACAACCTCACCTATCTAGTATTGGAGCCTATATACTCTATGCATGTTTAAAAATGAATTATTACTTGTTTGCTTATAATTGTATCGAAACATATTCTTAATAGGATTTTGCAAACAGCAGAAAAAGAAACTATCTATAACAAAGCAAACAAATAATTCATTTTTAAACATACATAGAGTATATAGGCTCCAATACTAGTTAGCTAATAGATAGATGAGGTTGTTTTTTGACTTGACATTTTGTACATGTATATATTGTAATGAGATTTGGAACAGGATTATTTTTTAAAGATATCCGGTGAAGGATTGGGCGGTAAATAGGGGTAAATGTGGGGAAATACGTAAAGCAAGCTGGTAAGACTACAGTAACTTGCAATTTGTTGTATGTAGGTACTACAAGCCAAGGCCTTAGATTTTCTTTACAATATTTTTCAACCCACCACTTGATAAAAACAACCTCACCTATCTAGTATTGGAGCCTATATACTCTATGCATGTTTAAAAATGAATTATTATTTGTTTGCTTATAATTGTATCGAAACATATTCTTAATAGGATTTTGCAAACAGCAGAAAAAGAAACTATCTATAACAAAGCAAACAAATAATTCATTTTTAAACATACATAGAGTATATAGGCTCCAATACTAGTTAGCTAATAGATAGATGAGGTTGTTTTTATCAGTCAATGTCAAAATAATTATTTCACACTTATTCATAGAAATTATCTTGGTTTTGCATGGAACATCTTTATGAGTGGCTTTATGTCTTTCTGATGAGCTCAAGAATAAGGGCGAAAAACGTTTCAAGGGCTAAGGCATTTCCAAGAAACAGAATGATAGATTTCATGAAAATGTAATCCATTAGAATGAAAAAAAAATTAAGACAAGGTAGATAAATAAATTCATTTTAGGCCTTTGTTCTCATTTTTAACTGAATCTTCATGATCGTAGGGGTTATGTAGATACTATTTTAATCTGCATGGCCGTAGGGGACTGTGTGGATGCTAGTGTTAGAATGAGAATTGTCAAATAAGAAATTAGACAAATTCATTTTAGGATTTTAATTTGCTAGCATAACCAGAATTCAGGTTATCGAAAGAATGCAAAGATTTCATTAATATGTTTACACAAAGTTTTTCTTTTAGTTATAGATAGTTTTTTTTCTGCTGTTTGCAAAATCCTATAAAGAATATGTTTCAATACCATCCAGTGACGTCAACTATTCATATTTATTGTTTTTTTGCAACTGGTGCCTTTGGTAAATAAAACCTATTTTTTAGCAATCTCCTATTCGTTATCTCATCATTGATTTTTGCAGCTACCACAAACACAGTGAGTTTCGGAATTGTATTTTTCAATATCTTTACATCGCCATGGTAATATCTTGATCATACCAAATCAGATATCATAATATGAACTTTATAAAACTGAAAGTAAAATAAAATAACTCTGTAATTCGCGAAATAACTATTTTGTAAATATATTATTTGAATCAATATAACCTGTATACATTTGACGCCACGTTGATATTGTTGTACTGTGATTGTATTATAATATAACGGGTGGTCCGTGGAAACGGGAAATTTTGAAAATTATGTTATTTTGTAACATGTGTAGCTGGCCATGGATTTATTTGACATATTGTCTGTTATTGTATGCGATTTGGTAATCATTAAACAGTGGTCCGATGAGCAGCGTGCTTTTGTAATCAAATCGTATTAAAAAAATAACGACAGTGTGCAGCGACAATTTCGACTATACTTTGCGATTCCTCGTCAAGCGGGAATTCCTTGCGCTCATGCTATAAAATCGTGGATTCGTCAATTTGAAGAAACAGGTACAGCCAGTAAATCCAAACTTAAAGGACCCAATAGAAATGTTAGAACCCCTGAAAACATTGAACGGGTCAGAGCATCTGTTGAATGCAGTCCAAAATGTTCAGTTAGTAAACGAACCCAACTGTTGCGCTTAGGTAAATCTTCTGTGCTTAGAATTTTATACAAGGATCTGAATCTTCATCCGTAGAAAATCCAAATACATTTTTCTGAAATTATTCTAGAACGTGGAATTAATCACAACTTGTGGTTTTCTGACGCGGCTTATTTTCATTTATGTGGCTACACCAACAAACAAAATTACAGATACTGTAATTCTGAAAATCCACAATTTCACCAAAAACGGTTACATAGCCTGAAGGTAACAGTTTGGTGTGCAATTTTTTCAATGGAAAGTATCGGTCCCTATTTTTTGAAAACAATGATGGAAATGCTGTCACAGTCAATTCTGCACGGTATACCGAAATGATCAACTAGTTTTTGATGCCACAATTAACCATGTTACCAGCAAGTTGGAGCTACTTCACATACCACAAGAGAATCAATAAATGCCTTGCAGAGATTATTTCCTGGTCACATTATCTCCAGACGTGGAAACAAGGTCGCCAGACCTTACGGCATGCGATTACTTCTTTTCGGGCTACTTGAAGCATAGGGTTTTTGTTGACAAATCAAGAAATATTTAGAAGTTGAAAATAAAAATCCGTGAAGAAATTACCAATATTCCGTTAGACATGTTGCATCGTGTAATAGAGAATTTCACCCATAGGATTCAAGAGTACATAGACATAAGGGGAAGAAATTTACCAGGAATTATTTTTAAGAAATAAAAAATGCATGTAATTACTTAGTCATTGTTATACATATTTTTAAATAAGTATAGTTATTTCCAAAATTATGATGTTTTCAAAACTTCCCGTTCCCAGGGACCACCCAGTATTTTATAGCACTTTACTTAGACCATACATGAATACTTTCGAAATGTGTCAGTTCACTAGTAAACGGGGATAAAAGCAAACGTTTGAACAAACACAAAGTTATGTGAGTTTCTGGTTTAAGCGGCAATATGTAGATTACGACCTGATAATCCGGGTACTAAAAAGTTAAATTGAGTAAGTACTAGAACGCAATCTGCTTTACCTTACACGAAAAAGTGAAAGTTACACATTTAACGAACAGAGTGTTATTTTGGACTTAGGCTAAAACTACCGAAATTTGCAGCCGTGCGTTACTGAATCCTATTACTCGTTTCAATAATATTTATCTACACATATAAAGTGCAATATCTTTGTTCGGGAATGAAAATCAACTTCCACCGAAGATAAACACATAGTCTCAAATTATAGACCAATATACCATTACTAATTTGATAAAATTGTTTGAAAATATTAAATACATTAGAATCTCAACACTGGTAAAAAGATTCTATTTTAACGAAATCGAATAAAACACTACTATGTTTTTTATCGCTATATTTGCACAAAACGTGACTGCAGTTTCAACCCTTTAGGTCATTTTCAAACGATTATTCAACTAAGAATGAAATACAAAGATTTGGTCCCTATTAAAATATGTTTCTAGAATTAAACAGATTAGAGAATTATGAAAGTACACAGATAGTTTACGATATCCTAACTATCTAAGGGTGGGGTTTCTCAGAAATATCAATTATATTTTGGTAGCAGTAAAAAGAGGCGAATGCATAATATCTAATTGATCATTTAACAAAATTAAATCATCCTTATTATTGTATTTGTATATTTCCAATGCTTCTAACAAATTAAGTTTCAAACCTTTGCTAGCATAGTATAGAATTTCCATATTATTAATATCTGGGAAGTTATGTCCATTCTGTAATAAGTGATTAGAAAAAGCAGAATCTGTTTTTTGTAGTCTGAAGGACCTATCTTGATCGAGGTATATGGTTCTAAAATTACGCCCGGTTTGTCCTATATATATGCTATTGCACTCTGAGCAATTTAACCTATAAATTCCAGATTTTTCGTATCTATTTGTTTTATCCTTGGAGTTGTATATTAAATTTGATAATTTTTGTTGGGGTTTAAATGCTATCTTGATATTATTTGTTTTGAGAATATTTGATATTTTCTCTGTTAGTGTATCACAGTATGTCATGGTAGCGTAAGGTGTTTGTTTTTCTTCTCTAACTATGGGATAAATTGCTTTAAAAGTATATTGGTTTTGTTTTTTGTTTATTAATTTGGCGATAGTTTCTGTTGGAAAATCATTGCTCTTGGCTATTTTTTGAATCATTGAGAGCTCTGTTTTTATTTGTGTTTTTGACAAAGGCAACGAAAAAGCTCTATGTAGCATTGAATTATAAGCTACTAGTTTGTGTGCGTATGGATGGCAAGAATTAAAGGGGATAGTTATATCAGTATATGTAGGTTTTCGAAAAATTTCAAATTTGAATTGGTTATTTTCGTGTGTGATAGTTAGGTCTAGTAAATTTATTGCATGATTTATTTCTAGTAGTAGTTTCTAGTCAATTTTTAATTTTGGGGTGTATGTTATTAATAGAATCTAGAAAAGTGTGTAATTGTCTAGTATTACCCTTAAAGCATGCCAAAACGTCGCCGACATATCTATACCAAAAATGAATGTGATTGTTGCCTGGTTAGGAATTTAGTATACAAAACTCTCAATGGTTAAAAAAATAGCCAAGAACAATGGTTTTCCCACAGAAACTATCGCCAAATTAATAAACAAAAAACAAAACCAGTATACTTTTAAAGCAATTTATCCCAGAAGAAAAACAAACACCTTACGCTACCATCACACTAACAGAGAAAATATCAAATATTCTCAAAACACATAATATCAAGATAGCATTTAAACCCCGACAAAAATTATCAAATTTAATTTACTACGACAAGGATAAAACAAATAGATACGAAAAATCTGGAGTTTATAGGTTAAATTGCTCAGAGTGCAATAGCATATATATAGGACAGACCGGACCTAATTTTAGAACCAGATACCTCGATCATGATAGGTCCTTCAGACTACAAAAAACAGATTCTGCTTTTTCTAATCACATATTACAGAGTGGACATAACTTCCCAGATATTAATAATATGGAAATTCTACACTATGCTATTGTGTTTTGAATTCATTTTATTCTAATCAAAAAATTTTAAACTTTAATTTTTGGAAAAAATTATGTCACTTGTGTTCTTAATTTTTATTCTAACATTTTAGACGGTACATGTGTGGATTCTGTTACTCGAAATCGCATACAAAAGTTACTAAATCAATCTCATACACTTGTATTTAGGTTTAAAAAAAGTTGATAGTGATGCTGAATTAAACTTACTTTGTTGGCTACCTATGCAATTAATTTGGGAACTTCAACTAATTAATTTTGTTAATCGTTTGCTCCACATAGATATTAAGTACCATTATGCATAAGTCTGCAATATTCATGTTCATATCAACTAAATTAATAGTATTGAGGACGACTTCAGACATCATAAATGTGCATATTCAAATATAAAGTAAGAAAAGTTACATAAGCAGACTAAGACTTTATTTAACTAGAATATTGTACTATGTGATAAGTAGTTGAGAATGGTAGGATTAGTTTTATACAGGTGTTATCCTAGCATACACTCTAATTAAATTTATTATATAGTTTGAGTTATATGTAAGAATAGTTTACTAGTTAAACATCTCCCTGTATATATATATATATATATTTTTTTTCACTAAACACGACTTACTATTATAATAATAAAATATTTAAACAATAACAAACTTATTTCGAAAAATCAATTTGGTTTCTGAGAAGACATGTTTACTTAAGATGCTATTTGCTTCTTAATTTCAAAAATTTACATTGGATGAAAGCAAGCCTTTATTATTTATTTTCCTAGGTCTTGCAAAGGCCTTCGGCACTTGATAGCCATTTACAGTTCAGAGGGCACGTGTATGACTTAGAGATCATAGAGAACATTCTGTAATGTTTAACTAATCGTAGAAGATGACGATGAAGAATGCGGCTGTATTAATTAAACAAATATGAAGACTTTACTATTATTGTTGTTATTTTAGAAATATTCGTTAGAGTTTTTCCAAGATATGTTAAATATTAAATAATGAATATTCAAAACTGAGTGTTGAATGTTGAACGTTGACGCTGAATGTTGAATTTTGATTGTTTTTATTTATTTATTATTTTATTTTAACGCCTTATTTGTTTTAACGTCCTGGCGAAGTTTATCTAATGCTATTTTATCACTTAACCAGGGCGGAGTAATGAGATACGATCACCCATCTAAGTGACGGGCTCGACCGGTGTGCCTTAACTTTTCCGATCGAGAGCACTCCACTGAAACTGGTACCATACCTCACCTCACCTCACCTTGTGGAATATTGAATATTGACTAATGACTATTGAATATTGAATATGGACTATCGGATATTGAATATCGGCAATTGACTATTGAATATTAAGTTCGTGATAGTTGGCTGCAAAATAACCAAATAACAGTTCACAATGAATTAGATGCAAAAATAAAAGATAATACAGTTAAATAATTAAGGCCTTGATAATTCTTATTCTTTGCAAGAAAATAGACTGTTTAGTCAGGAAGTATACCTATACAATACTTTTTCAATAGAATCATTCAATTACTGTCAAAATCAACGTTATGGAAACTACCATAATTGTAAATTAAGATACATTTAAAGCAATTAAAACGATCTGCAGAATTGGCATATTGTTAAAACTCTTGAGGGCATACGACGCGCAATATTGCGAATAGGCACACTTTCTCCTCTTTATCGTATTAGTCTCTTCTCTCAAAGTGTCTAATAACTGATAATTGAGACAGAATAGGAGGGTGAATAGTCATTCAGTATTGTCCTCGCAAAATATGTCTAATTGAGAAGTCAACGTAGGGCATTAAAAGGGTCTCTTTGAGTAAATTTAAAATATACAGCAATCATAGTTCATCCGGACTAATCTTTTGTTCTTCTATAATTTATTAATCTTCGCAGCTAAGTAAAATAATAAGCTTTTATTTTATTATGTAGGATCTATAATCTCAAAATTAAAACCCTATTAAATATTTCCTACATATTGCCAACTTGCTTTACCTATTTTCCCCTATTTGCAAATTTACCCCTCTTTACCCCTTAACATCGAATAAGGTCAAAAAACAATCCAATTCCAGATCTCGTAATAGTACATACGTGTATAAAATTTCAAGTCAATATCTTAAACCGTTCCAGAAAAAACGTGCTCACAAAAAAAAGTTACAAACAGGCAGACAGGCAGACCGACAGGTCAACAGATAGAATATTTTTTTCGTTCTTTAGAATCTCGGCGTTTCATGACATTCTAAACCTACTTCAGCAAGATAAATTTTGGAATTTTTTACGATTACTGTACTTCCACTCCACTACGTGGGTGTGGAAGTAACAGTATCTAATAATAATAGAATAAAACAGAGTGCAAGTGGTACACCAATAATACCGTTTTCTCAAATATTTTTCGGATTTATCTACTTATTACAGGTAATACGTTATCCACCTTAATTCCAGTTTAACCAATGTGGACGCCGAATTAGTTGGCTTTCGTACTATCCTGCCTTTATTTATTATTGGGTTATGTGGTCATGATTTAATTTAGTTTTTATGTTGGGATGTTTTATCTCTGAATTACTTAAGGTTATTTAATGTAATGTCATATGTTCCTCCTCAAATTACTAAGCCGTTAAGGCTTTATAAATATTTATGAGAGATTGTAAATCCTTGTATAGCCTAAGCTGATACAATTTATATAACGATTTTCAAATTTTTCTTGTTAACATTTCCATGTGAGTGTTACATTTCAAAAACTATCAGTATACAGGGTGTCCCAAATTTAAACGGACATACTCTAGTGGAAGGTAGAGTACACTAAGCTGAGTTCAAAACACCCCTATACTTACCATTGAATGTGAACCGTTTTTGACCAGAACTTCAGTCCGCCATATTTTTGAAATGACTGCACATATTTAGATAAAATTTGGTATACATTTTGTACTCTTTTAGGTTAATGAATAGCTTAAGCTGATTTTGAAAAAATACCAGAACCGACCTCAATTTTTTTAATGTGGCTCTTAGGGTCGTTAACATTACACTGTATATTATTTTTTGGTAAATGTTAGTAAATTTTTAAAAAGCCTATGGACCAGTTTATAAAATAATGTCATAGTATTTGATGACACGTTTATGGTTATTTTTCAATAAATTTTTAAATGTTCAATATCCATTGTTCTGTACCGGTCCGGGATCATCTGAACCAGCATTACACCAACCAAATGTATTGGTCGCGGAGGTCTCGTAAACTAGCCACCGAGGTGTCCTGATCTTACACCTCCGGATTATTTTTTTGGGGGTCATCTCAAGTCAGAGGTATACAATGAAGAGTTCAATACACGAGAACAGCTTCTGGAGAAAATTATTGCTGTATGTGACAACATTAGAAATAACCCGGAAGTGATTGATAGGCCAGTGAAAAACATATTAAAGCGTTGCGAAAATGTATTGACGCTTAATTTTGAAAACCTGTTATAGTTTTAATTATTTGCACCGTTTTTAATTTTTGTTTCAATTATTTAAAGTTCTAAATAAATTTATGTTGTCAAAATAAAATTGCAAACTTTTATCTTTAATGTTTTCAAGTTATTCTCAAAAGGCGTTTAATATTTTTTTAAATTGTGCTTGTTAATTCAAGCCTTTTCACTAACATTAATTTTCTTTCATGAAAGAAATGGAATGTGTATTATTTTGGATGATATTTAAACTAAAATAAGCTTAGAAACACTGAATCAAAACAGAAACAAATAACAATCTCTTCTACGGGGTATTTAGCTAAACTTAATAAAATAATTATTATGTTAGCAACTGGATTGTGTTAGTTGTAGAATGTCAAATTTGGTCTTTCAATACTTTTAAAAATTTATTGAAGAATAACAATAAACGTGTCGTCAAATAGAATTACATTATTTCTTAAACTGTTTACTAACAGTTACCAAAAAATAATATACAGTGTGATGTTAACGACCCTAAGAGCCATATTAAATAAATGGAGGTGGTCCTGGAATTTTTCAAAATCACTTAAGCTATTCATTGACCTAAAAGAGTGTAATATGTGTACCAAATTTTATCTGAATATGTGCAGTCATTTCGAAAATATGGCGGGCTGAAATTCTGGTCAAAAACCATAAAACACCCCGTGTCTCAAAAACGGTTCACATTCAACGGTAAATATGGGGATGTTTTGAACTCAGCTGAGTGTGCTCTACCTTCCACTAGAGTATGCCTGTTTAAATCTGGGGCACCCTGTATATGCCTAAATATTAAAAATTTTAGGTATATTCTATGTAATTCTCACAAGTAATGAGATTTTTATAGTCATGAAATTTTAATTTACCTAATCAAGATTTTCGTGCTTCATTTAAAGAGCATATTAAAAATTTTGTTTTTGTTTTATTAAGAGCTAATAAGTTATTGCAAATATTTACATTGTAATGTTTCGTTTCCACGTTAACTTTAACTTCCTCTCAGCTAACATCAGAGAATAATAAGACCGTATCATTCGAACAAGAAATTGTTTCGCCTGAAATATTAAAATATAACATATCATATATACAGGGCGAGTCACGAATTGCGCTCGCCCCGATATTTCCTAAAATATTTGGAATAGAAAATTGAAATTTGGAGGCCTTATTACACGACTAAAATGCCATCTTTTCAATAAAAAAACAAGTTTGGTGCACATCCGGTTTCACCGGAAATGCCCACAACGTTCGATTTTTAAATGGAACACTCTATATATTTTTACATTTTTGGAATCTAGAGGAAATTTTGAATACAATACATCCATTTTGGTCACTTTTTGATAACCATTAAAAATTTTATTAAAAAATCTATTTCTGAATCCAGAGTGCTGTGGTGCCCAAAATATATTTTAGTTTGTGTGCTACGTTACTATAAAAATAAAAAGAGCAATATGATTGCATTACTTAATTCTCTAGAGGCGTTTAAAATTTTTAAATGTGATTTTTACCCACTAACTCTGTTTTTTTAAATGGGAATTTAATCGTTCACCAATATTTTTAAATATCTCATTTTCATACGAATCTATTGATTCGAAAATTTTGAAAATCCGCTCAGAAATATTTGAGATTTCAGCCAAAATACAATGCAACCAAGCTTTTAGAAACATGCGGCTAATAGATAATAGATTAGTGGGCTTTGGAAACTAAAATGGCACATTTCTGTGTAAATCTGGTAACCTAATAACATTGGAAAAATCATAGTAGCCATTGAATGTAATAAAACAATATCAGCTGTCAGACAGGACCCAACCAACAAGATGGCCATCAAACATTTATTGTAAGTGAGGAAAAAGAAATTGATGTATTAGGATTTGTGATGGTACATCCAACAACATCAACAGGGGAATTGTCAATGGAATGCGACATTAGTCGGTCTTCGGTTTGCAGAATTTTAAAGAAACATAAGTTTCGGTCTTATAAATACGAAATACATCAACATCTTTATGGATATGATATCGACAGGAGGCTAGTATATTGCAACTGGTTCTTAAATGCAGTACAACAAAACGCAGGTTTTCCTTTTCATATTTTATATTCAGATGAAAGTAGATTTACGAACCAAGGTATGTTTAACAGAAATAATACTAGGTACTGGGCTCAAGATAATCCGAGGTTGGTAGGGCGGGGGAATATTCGGGAAAGATTTGAGTTTATCTGTTGGCTTGGAGTACTTGGAGATCGAATAATTGGATCCATATTTTTTTATGGAACACTTACTGGCGAACGATATTTATTCTTTTTACAAAACCAGACAGCAGAATTTCTTGACTTACTTCCTCTTGCCTATTTACAAAATCTGTTTTTCCAACAAGATGGTGTTCCCCCACATAATTCCAGAAGAGTGATGGAATATTTAAACAACTTGCATGATGAACGCCTTATCGCAAATCAAGGTCATATCAGGTGGCCTCCTAGGTCACCTGACTTAACGCCCCTCGACTATTATGTATGGGGCACTCTCAAAAATGAAGTTTATAAAACTTCTTCAAATACCCGTGAAGAGCTGCGAAATAAAGTTGTACGGGCTCTTAATGAAATAACGCCGGCTGAATTGCGTAGAGCCATTCAAGCAACTATACGCAGAGCCGAATTGTGTATAGAACAAAATGGTGGACATTTTGAACAATATCTATAAATGTCAATTTATGGTTTAATTATATTAATTATTTTAAAGATACCTACTGTTACCTAGTTAAAGTTTAATTGTTCAAACGGAATTAATTTTTATTTATTTATAGGCCCGATATTTAAGTTCATTTAAATAAAACTCTGAAAACCGAACTGATGTCGCATTCTATTGCAAATGTCCTTGTGGATGTAATTGTGTTTACCTCCACATACCTATGCTAAACTTAATTGTAACGTTCTTTGCGCTCACAATTATTAAATGTTTGATAGCTCAAGATTGCCTATAACTACACGAGTCTGTCTGACAGCTGATATTGTTTTATTATATTCAATGGCTACTATGATTTTTCCAATGTTATTAGGTTACCAGATTTACACAGAAATGTGCCATTTTAGTTTACAAAGCCCATTAATCTATTATCTATTAGCCGCATGTTTCTAAAAGCTTGGTTGCATTGTATTTTGGCTGAAATCTGAAATATTTCTGAGCGGATTTTCAAAATTTTGGTATCATTAGATTCGTATGAAAATGAGATATTTAAAAATGTTGCTGAACGATTAAATTCCCATTTAAAAAAACCGAGTTAGTGGGTAAAAATCACATTTAAAAATTTTAAACGCCTCTAGAGAATTAAGTAATGCAATTATATTGTTCTTTTTATTTTTATAGTAACGTAGCACACAAACTAAAATATATTTTGGGCACCACAGCACTCTGGATTCAGAAATAGATTTTTTAATAAAATTTTTAATGTTTATCAAAAAGCGACCAAAATGGATGTATTGTATTCAAAATTTCCTCTAGATTCCAAAAATGTAAAAATATATAGGGTGTTCCATTTAAAAATCGAAAGTTGTGGGCATTTCCGGTCAAACCGGTTGTGAACCAAACTTGATTTTTTATTGAAAATATGGCATTTTAGTCGTGTAATAAGGCCTCCAAATTTCAATTTTCTATTCCAAATATTTTAGGAAATATCGGGGCGAGCGCAATTCGTGACTCACCCGGTATAAGGAAAAAAAATTGGAACTGCGACTGTTCCTTATAAGGTAAGTACATCATAGGTTACTTCTATTTCTCTTTTTCTGAATCTATCCTAATAATCTGCTTTTGATTTGTCAAATAATGTATCAGTAAATCACTACATGTGCCTGTAAACAATATAACAATATGTTAATCTCGTACATTTTAATTTAACTTTTTATTATTAATTGATAAACTTATTTTAATCATGTGTTTCGTCGTCATCCATTAAACCTAATAAGTGTTCAATCTTGAATACAAGGTATTAATTGAGTTAACCTTAAAAAAAAAAGCTCCATCACATAAAGGAACCGATAAAAGCAATTACACATAACTTCCCTCTTTATTTATATACGGTGGTCACTCTACAAAATTATTAATTAAGAGACGACATACGAGAATAATAATCGGAATTTAGTTTTCACTTTGCTATAAAAGAACCTAATAACTTTTGGATACAAAAATATACAGAGTGGTCATCCGATAAAAAAAATTAATAATAAATGTGGAAAGTTTGTGTAAATACTTTTAAAAATTTCCACCACGGTTGAATTATTTCTTAAGATGCTCACCTCGCATGTTTTTCATTAAAAGTATAATAGGTGCCTTCCTTGACAATTATGTTAACTATATGCCAAATATTATTGCCATTTGTCAAATTTCTTCCATAATTTATTCTCTTTAGGTGGTCCACCCTGTATATTGTCTAGTGAAATTCTACCCATTTCTGTTCTGACGGTAGCGTCAACTACAAATTTGAGTGTTCGTTATAATCTTCTCTTTTTGTTATATTAAATCCTCAATCATAAACAATAACTCAAAATAAAGCATAAGACCTCAGGGGGTAGATTACCATTGATAGCTTGGCTTAATATTGGTTATCACTTTCCTTGGAAAATACTCAATAACAGGAAATATTCAAAAAATAAATACACAGCTCTACAAGGCTCAACAAAAACGATAGTTGGCCCGGCAAAATAAGGAAACACTGAGCTATCCCAGTTTAAATGAGTTCTAGCTTAATGAAATTAAACAACAACTGAGACAAATAATCTATTAACATTCGAAGTTACAAAAAAACAAACAAAATGTTCTAGTCATAAATGGAATTGCAAAAGTAAATCGATACAATAATTTCTATCACCCGGCCTCAGCTGAATGACCGTTCTAAGAAAACTTATAACTTACTCACTAAAGTTACTAGGAATTGTACAACAAATAGCATTTTAACAATGGTTGAACCAGTTAAATTAATTAGATAAATCGACAAGGCACTCTAACTTTTAACCATCCAAATGTTTCACAACTGAATACCCAAATTGGGGAGACATACAAAAAACTTTCGACGCGTAACGGTTTTTCTATTGTTCCTGGATAGCCTTAAATGTTGCTAGTGATTGCACACTAATTAAACCACTATGTATGCCCATTGGAGTCTCGAAATTGTCAACAAATCAAATTAATGTGTCCAATGTCTACGACTAACATGAAAGCGGTCAAATTGTCTACCGATCTCACTCGGGAAGGAAAAATCAATCACGAAACTAGTTCCGTAACTGCACTAAAATTATTGTTTGTCCACGCGCGTAGCCTTGAGTTGCCACCACTAGTACATAAAATAAAAAACTTACAGTTTCTTTCCTGGACAACTGAACGTCGATGGACGTATATCACTCAACCTATTAACGTACAAACCACAGACTAAGTAGGCACTTAAAATCACAGATTATCATGGATGGCATCAAAGCAACTAATTCAGATTAATCACGCAATATGCTGCTATTTAATATAGATTCCTTCCGTCATTTAATTGACTATTAAATATTTGCACTTGGTGATTTACACATTACTCTGATGCACACTTTACATGAAACGTAGCGGCAATACTCAAAAAGAATAATCGTCACCATAAAAAACTTCAAATAATCTTGCTTAAACAACTTGATTACCACTTAATTATTCCGGAGAGGTCAAATTCACCACTCTCCCGTGGTATAGCTCGGCTCTCGGCCGTTCCACCACTGACTAAAAACACCGAAAATTTACCTGCACGAAGTAAACAACACCTCCTGTCCCCGCGTGCAGTGAGTGAAAGGTCAAACGGTCTTTTACCTGCTAAAATTTACCGTTTTTACGAACGTACGAAAACAATCTTATAAATGCATCAATTTTATACATGCTTTTATTTAATTTAAGGTACTGAGTGTTCCTTCAAAACGTGACCGTTACATCGTCAAATCGTTTTTTAGATATAACGCCAACGGACAGAAAGAGACGACAAGCAGACAGACAGACTGATGGAGTTGAAAGATTTTCATTTTCGTAACCTCGAAAGAAAAAACTTTAAGAAAAATCGGAAAGGGATTTTTTCACGAATACAATACTACTCGTCAGTAAACGAGGAAAGTAATATTTTAATAAATGTTTAACAACCTGCATAATCTGAGACTGACCCCAGTTTTGGTAGACAGGCAAGCGTTATTTATGGGAAGCTTTTATTCGAACATTCAAAGTAACTAATAACTTCATGAAACATCATGACGGGTCCTTCTGTTCAACACGAACTAAACACACTAGTTTTTTACAACTTTTAATAAAAAGCGAATATTTACAGTGGGGTCAGTGCGAGAAGCGTCAATTTTTTCACAGATTCACTTTCATACGTTCGTCAATAGCAAAGTTAAGAAAATAGAAATCGAAAAAAGAGTAATATTTCTCATAATGAGAGCTATACAAATTCTTACTTTTCGTAAAAGAATTACATCTTCACACATTAAAAGCATTAGTTCCATCGATTCATTAGATCTCATCCGATATTTACAAGTTTAGCACATCTGATCGTTATTTATTAGATTATAGCATCTTCCATTCTTCCATTTAATATGCACCAATAAACCTTACTACCAACTACATTGTTTACTGGAGATAAGCTGATTAATATTTTTCCAAATATTGCAAGCCTTATAATGTAAGTATGCTTGCATTACGAGCAGTTGATAAAATTGAAATTTAATAAAAAACGCGCACACTGTGGCACACACTAACAGACCTTCAAAGGATTGTTTCTCTAATATCAAATTTTATCGTCTCGAGTTTTAGATTTAATCTCCAAACGCCTGTATCAAATGAAAGCACGACTTGTTTCTTGTTTTAAATTCATCATTACATTTTGGTAAAAACTGGCTCTCGCTTAAATTAAAACAACCGAAATGCCTTGTTAAGAAGCCCGCATCTCTTTAAAAGTTTATTGATAGAACATTAAGTTCGGTTCCGACCATATAAATTCATTTTACAGGGGTTAAAATTTCCATATTTTATAGTAAATCACCCTCGAAGGCAGATCTATCATACTGTGAAGACATCATGAGTGTGAAACGAGGTGCGGCAAGTCAGGGAGAATCCGGTTTATTTTCTTCTTGAATGAATAGACTATACAAATTGGGAAAGACTTCCCCACGAAGAGAGAGCATGGTTTTACGTCCTTTGGGAAGAAGGATAATTGATAAAGTTATATTCCTCATTTCTGATACATGAAATGTAATTCGGGCGGGAGGTCGGGCTAGTTAAATTAGGTAATATAAATATGAAACGTAAATATATGTAGGGTACAAGGTTCAAATATTATCATACCTATTTCATTAATCAAATATATATATTGTAACCAGACAAACATATTTAACAATCATTGTCGAAAAAAATAGTTTCTCTAGAAATTCGTTGTATAATACACTGAACTCAAATATTCAGATATACCTATACACATGTGTTTTTCGAAATGGAAAATCAAGAAACAAAAAACAGTAATATAAAAGATTATCTCCTAAAGATAAATGTGGACGTACTCATTAAACTCAAAATCTTGTCGACATGATACAAAACAGGCTATCCCTTAATGGTCTGACATTTAAACAACGAATTAACAAGAAGCTCGACTTAGACGTCATTGAGCCCTCTTTCAGCTCCTGCAATAACGCATTATTATTAGAAATAGAAAAAGTAATGGGGAATGACTTCCATCTTTTGACAGAATGGTTAAATTAGGTAACTAAAAATGTGTAGCATACAGTCCCACTAGTGTAAGTAGAGAAAAACTGGTTTTCAATGGTTTTCTTTAGCTGTGTATGTATGTTAGGGTGTATCGAAAAACGCTGTTTCTAAAAATTTCAAATTCCAAGTTATTAAAACGTTGTTTCTATGAACACACCACAAAAAAATTGAGCCCAATTGAAAAAAATTAGGTCTCCAGCAAGAGATATAAAGTTTATAATTTTCTTGAAAATACTGAATTTTCCCGTATTTTCTTCTGGAATGAAGGATTAAGTGATTTTATTTTTCAAGTTGAAGATGAAATGAAAGTATGAAAAAAATATTACTCTAATGAAACGTTTAGGTCTCCCTTTTATTTAAACCTGAAGAATTAAAAAAAAATTGAGGTTTTCTTCCTATATTTAAAAGATTTTTTAACTGTTGATCGAAGTTTCTTTCAAGCCCTCGAATATTTTATTCATCATTACTATCATCACAAATAGGCCTCTTGTGGGACACCTATTTTTTTTTTCAATTGGGCTAATTATTGCCGTAATCAACGTGTATTTGTTAACAGTTTTTTTTCTTCCATTGTTTTTATACTCTGTGCGTGTTCGTAATTGTACCCTTATTTGGTGATATTTTTTAAGTGTTTATGTATAGCTTTACATACCGTTTTATTTAATGACATACTTTATTAGTGTATACATTTTTTATATTCTATTTATATTATATTTTATACTTATTTTATATTTTATTATGTAATATTGACTTATCCTATATCATGTATTTGTGATCGACAGGATTAATAAATTATTATTATTATTATTATTAATTTTTGTGTTTTGTATGTGGGTTCATAGACACAACATTTTATCAACTTGGAATTTTGCATTTCCAAAAAAAGTATTTTTCGATACACCCTATATTGTATGTTTAAATCTGGTGGTCGAATTTTTGACCACTTTCTGATAATCAATAATGCTGAAATTTTGCACACAACTTTGGCTCTGAAGGCAATACAATATAATGTATTCAATACTAAGGAAGATCCAATATGGCGTCTACCACAAAATTGCGGATTCTTGACAAGGCCTTCGGAGTAACAAAAGAAAGGGTATATAAAGTAGAATCAAATAAGCTATATGACGTCATACTAAATCCCATATGGCGGCCGGCCACAAATGAAAGGGTATGACAAGTAGAATATGATAAGTTGTGTGACGTTATTCTAAATCCAATATTGCGGCCGACACAAAATGGCGACTTAACTATTTTTTTTAATTTTATTTTTATTTATGTAATCGTCCTATGTATATTAAGGTCCTGGCGGAGTTTAGCTAATGCTGTTCCACCACTCAACCAGGACATACATAGACATCAACACAACAACCACTCCCTGCGATATTGCCATCTACGCAGCTGAGACTCGAACTCAGGATAGATAACAACGACTAGACATATTGTGCCACCCAACGGCGGTCTAGTCAACTGCTATCATCTCGGTAACACATTAAAAACGCCACTGAACATCCATACCCTGGCCAGGATTCGAACCCAGGACTCCGTGGTCGTATGCCAAGCACCTTAGCATTGCGCCACCAATCACAAGAGTAAACGCAATGATGGCGTTTGAATAAAAAATGAGACAGACGGGAAACTAAAAAGTAATAAATAAATAAATAAATAGAAAATTGTAATCTTTTAAAATGTAATTGCACAAAAGAGTAGAAGATAATTTTTATTCAGTGATTAAATGACAAAATGATGATGAAAAAGCAAACCATTGGGCGCTCATAAAGTATTGCTGTTGCTGTTATATTGCAACATACTATTCATAACGTTTTATCACAATACTGATTGTTGATAAAGGTAATATATTTTATTTTATGAGCGTCCAATGGTTTTCTTTTTCATCATCAGTTTGTATTTTAATCACTGAGTAGGTATTATTTTCCACTTTTTCGTGAAATTCAGTTTTAAAGCAAAACCATTTAAAAAAAAAATAATGCAATATGTAAGCATTTCCTGGACAAGAGTTATTCGATTAAGGTTTTACCTCTTGGTCTGCCTAATTCAGCATTGATTACAATGTTTGATGGGCAGAGTTCAGAAAATAACCTTATCGGAGGTTTATAAACTCGTCCAAGTCAACTTGACTGTCAAGTTTCAAAAATGTAGATTCATTTGCATTGTCAAGTAAAGAAGTTGAATCAATGCTGAATTATTCAAAACCTGAGAATACAACTCAGATTAAACAAATTTTAATAAAAATTTTACAAGTGAAAGTTATAGTCGAATGTGGCCCAAAATAGGTTATATGTATAGATGAATCGCCAACTTACCATCTTTCAAGATAGTTGACAACATATTTCGGAAACTTACTTATTGTATAACCAATTCTTAGCATTCTCCCGAATTATCTAATTGATCACATCTACCAGAAAAAAGCAATATAGACCATATAGTGGTTCAGGAAAAACCGACGCAATGTACAAACCACTACAATTGATGTCATTAGGGAGTTTACTTTGGTGAGATTGTATGTCCAATAGACAACCACGGTGTGATGCTACTGATCGTTCCATAAGCAAAGGAAGGCTAGCTAGAATAACGCACGAATCCAAAGCATATAAGGAGATCTGGTGAATAAGAAATTTCTTTGGATGGTCTCAAATAGCATTGAATTTTAAATACATTTTCTTTTTAGTAAAGTTCAGATTTTTTAATAAATATTTTGAATGTTGTATATCAGCTGGCAAAGGTACATTTTCCCGGTAATTATTAGACAGAAAAGTCTACCTTCAACTCATTTTAAAATAATAATAGACTGAGTTTTTACCAAACAAATTACTTACTTGAAAAATTGAATTACTCACCTCGTTTGTAAATGCTGGAGATATTGACTAACTTTATCCATATTAACATAATTATTAAAGTAGGTAATGCATATCATGTAATTGATAAACAGTTCAAATAGATCTATATATAAACTAATATGGTTTACACATTTTAATTAGAATCTAACCAAAATGAGGATTTATCTCTCTGATTAACGTATAATGAAAGATTGAATGAGAATGATAGAATTACAATATTTATAACTGTATTCCTTGAATATATAAATATTTATTTTAAAAAATGAAAGAAAATCCTAAAGCTATACAACAGTGGCACTAACTATAGTCAGGATGCGTATGGAACTGGCTCTTCAGTCGATTTTCTAGTAAGCATATAACTGAGAGATGGGAATTGAATTTCAATATACAATGTGAAAATATCAATTTCGACATGGCTTAGTTTTAGAGGGCAGTTTATATCAATATTCCAGGCAAATAATTTTAATCTGGTGTTCCCCACAATTAATTAAATATACCCTCAAATAACATAGAATTTAGTGTAAATTTGCATGATTCACAATCTGGTAAAATATGTACATAAGATAGTTATTCATAACGTGCAAATTGCTTATCTTAATATATTCGCTCCAAATCTACACTAATTAATGTCATAATAAGGAAAATGGTGCTGAACATAATAATTACTTTCATATGCATAAACTTGCACCTACACCAAAAATTAATTACCCACTTTTAATGTCAAATAAGCACGCGAACATTCTAAGACCCGAAATAAGAATTTATTTAATAATGAGGGGCACCACCACTGCGAATTCGTATGCACGTGTGCTCTGTTAGACCTGCTATCCATGCCAGACCGTATAATTTATGATTTAAATAATAAAATTTTCTAAACGATTCTAGTATTTAATGTAAGTTATTATTAGGAGAAGAAACATGTAGAAAAGTCAACAAGAAATAATCAACAGAAACGGAGGAGGAAAAGAAAAGAGTTAAAGATCAGAAAGATCAACTTGGTATGGTAGTTTATATTTTACGCGAAAAGGTACAATAGGCTCTTTGATTTTAGTAATGTTGTTTGAAAGCGGGGTATCATCAATTTCGAATCGATGAAATTTTTCAGATATAACTATGGTATGGTCTACTAGCGGCATAACATCGTCATACCGTGTTTAGTTATATCTTATGGAAGTGTATCATAAATAATTTGAGATGAGGCTCATAAATTAAGTCCTGTCGACTAATGACAGTAAAATAAATAAGTTACAAATCATCAAAGTATACCGGGTGAGTCACGAGTTGCGCTCGCCCCGATATTTCCTAAAATATTTGGAATAGAAAATTGAAATTTGGAGGCCTTATTACACGACTAAAATGCCATCTTTTCAATAAAAAATCAAGTTTGGTGCACATCCGGTTTGACCGGAAATGCCCACAACTTTCGATTTTTAAATGGAACGCCTTATATATTTTTACATTTTTGGAATCTAGAGGAAATTTTGAATACAATACATCCATTTTGGTCACTTCTTAATAAACATTAAAAATTTTATTAAAAAATCTATTTCTGAATCCAGAGTGCTGTGGTGCCCAAAATATATTTTAGTTTGTGTGTAGTAGCCATTCAATGTAATAAAACAATATCAGCTGTCAGACAGACTCGCTTTATTTTGTATCTGTCTGACAGCTGATATTGTTTTATTACATTCAATGGCTACTATGATTTTTCCAATGTTATTAGGTTACCAGATTTACACAGAAATGTGCCATTTTAGTTTCCAAAGCCCACTAATCTATTATCTATTAGCCGCATGTTTCTAAAAGCTTGGTTGCATTGTATTTTGGCTGAAATCTCAAATATTTCTGAGCGGATTTTCAAAATTTTGGTATCATTAGATTCGTATGAAAATGAGGTATTTAAAAATGTTGATGAACGATTAAATCGAGTTAGTGGGTAAAAATCACATTTAAAAATTTTAAACGCCTCTAGAGAATTAAGTAATGAAATCATATTTCTCTTTTTATTTTTATAGTAGCGTAGCACACAAACTAAAATATATTTTGGGCACCACAGCACTCTGGATTCAGAAATAGATTTTTTAATAAAATTTTTAATGTTTATCAAAAAGTGACCAAAATGGATGTATTGTATTCAGAATTTCCTCTAGATTCCAAAAATGTAATAATATATAGGGTGTTCCATTTAAAAATCGAAAGTTGTGGGCATTGCCGGTCAAATCGGATGTGCACCAAACTTAATTTTTTATTGAAAAGATGGCATTTTAGTCGTGTAATAAGGCCTCCAAATTTCAATTTTCTATTCCAAATATTTTAGGAAATATCGGGGCGAGCGCAATTCGTGACTCACCCGGTATTCGACTTTATTATTTGTTCATTTTCACACCGACCTCAGCATCGACATTGGGTAATAAGGCTCAATTAACTAAATATATAATTTTATATTATTATTTTTGGTCGTACCGCTTTCTTTACTTACATTTTTCTTAACTTTGTTCATCCTTTTTACTGGCGTTTTATGTCATTTCTACAACAGAAATACCTCCATGTATCAAATCTTATGTAAATTTTTACAATTATGGCAGCCTTATTATATTTCAAAAGTAAAAATTTTAAATGTTGATACAAAATCTGACATCAGATATTTTCAGTTAAATAATGACTTCTATCAACAAGACTTTGGGATGGTCATGTCTTCATTATCTCCAGTATTAAGTAACATTTTCATGGAAAGTAATATATAATTTAGCTTATAAACCCATGGCATGGTGGAGATATGTAGATGACATATTGGCAATATGACCTTATAGTGAAGAATTTTTAAGTAATTTTTTAGAACAGATTAACGAAAAAGAACCTTCAAATAAATTGAATATGAAAACAGAAAATAATAGTAAATTAAATTAACTTTCTTGGATATTTTAATTAAAACATTTGGTAACACATACCAAACCAGTTTGTATAGAAAACAAACACATACAAACATATATTTAAATTTCAATTCAAATCCACATATTAGTGTTAACAAAGGTGTTGTTAAGTGTTTGTGTGACAGAACCCAAATAATTTCTTCAGATGATGTAATGTTGAGGAACGAAAAACAATTTATAAAAACTGTCTTAATAAATAATAAGAGTTTTGTTGACAGTCAGTTGATAAACATTGGAAGGGGAGAGAATATACCATTACAACCTGTACACCGGGCAAATAAGGTTTTCGAAAAAAAATAAGAAGTTGTAGATATTAAAAATATCTACAAGATGAATCCAACTAATTTAAACTCGGTTAATTAGTTTTTTAACAAAATGCAAAAAACTGCTAAAAACGCTGTTTCTTAATTAATTTTAAGCTTTAAAAATAATTAACGTAAACGAAACAAACCTTGTCAGATTATAGGTTTTGCTGTGTAGAATAAGTGTTTCCTTTTTGGAAATGTGTACTTTTATAATTTCTGCAAAAAAGCATTTTTTTAAAGGTACTTTTTTGAGAATTAATTTCTACAGCTTAGGGATGTCGTAGCGTAATATGGTTGGGCTTATTTTCTTCCTAAAGAGTTGTACTTTCGATCTATCATTTATAGCAAATCGATTTTTGCAAAGTAGACATCGGAATGATGAGCACAAAAAAATGCTTATTTGCAAAATTCATTTTTATGAACAATTTTGAAGATACCGCCTCGGGACTTTTTCTATTACAAAGGTACGATTTATCAAAATTTAAAAGAAAAGTTTGCTCTGTGACCTACAGAAGCAGAAATTATATTTTTCTAAATTTCCTTACACTGTATTCTACAACATGGAAGGCTGAAACTTACAGAGATTGCAGATTAACAATTATATTTTCGACAAAAAATAACTATTTTACAATTCATCTACATAGAATGTTGCAAAAGCAGTGTTTATATGAACGGTCGCGCCGGCCTACATGGGCGGAAGCTCGCAAAATCATCATGATCTCAGCTTGCCGTGGAAGTGCTTAAAGTTATAGCCAATAGATTTGGGGTAGCTTGACGAAATGTAACGACATATCGCATTAGTTTTACAAAACAAAAGCATATCAGTCCATAAAACTATCCCAGCGAGCACACTGACATCAATTTGCCGTAATTTATTTGTCAAGATTTACGTCATAAGTCCCAATATAACGACGTTCAATGTACGTCTAAATGACGGTCTAATGTCACATTCTAATGACGTCATATCCTGACGTCACAGTCACGTCCAATATGACCTTAATTTGACGAATATGGCCCCAAATAAGAACCCTCTTCATACGTCCTTTTGACGTACGATTAAGGTTTAATGCTGACGTTAACATAGCGATTAATGTGACCTTGATTTGACCAATGCAGTCCCAAATAAAACCTTTTTTTACTTAATCTTTCGGTTTTTAGTCATCTTACGTTTTTATTAATTATACATGTATTATTATAAATGTTACTGTAACAGAATTTTAAACACTTACCTTGAAATCGGCGGGCTGTGGGAGTTGAACCGTCGGCCTCTCGCTTAGTAGTCCAGTACTCTTCCCTCTGGGCTATTGTCCTTCATGTGAATTTTACTTTAAGGAGTGTATTTATTACTTGCAGTTGAGTATCCAGTTTAAAGATAATATTCCCTTTCAGCCTTAATCGTGTACCATTTGTGCACCAATAAAATCAAATGCAATGGCAAATTTCTATAAAATACTTACTTAAGTTATGCGAATAGTGAATGTTGTTGGATTAAGCAATGGATATTATGTTCATATGGGTGTTAAAAAATATTTAAAAATATTCTTTATTCACGAAAGGGAGTTGGATGTTTTAAAATTAAAAGAAAAAAGTTAGTTTTCATTTTGCATTATGGTCAAAGATAAGAGTTAATTTTCTAATGTTTGCTATAGTAGTGGTAGACTGCCATTTTAATAATCGCCTTTTGTTTAATTCGCCCTGCGCTTTGAAATACATATATAATAGGTATGTTAAGGGCGAGGGAAATATAGGTCCAGCGGTCAGCTACCGGTTGTTAGACCTATTTCCAATAAGGTGGCGATAAAGATGTATACTGCAGTTGTGATAAAAACGCAGTATAGTTTGAATTTAAATGTCATAAATACCTAATTAGGTAGAATAAAAATTATATGGCATATATGCGGTAAAGATTTCATATGTAGCTGTAGTACCTACATACGCGATATAGTAAGAACAAAGGAGTTATTGTGATTCAACACAGCTAATATATATAAAAGTAATTATTACAAAAGAAGAAAATATAAAAAAAGGTATTAGACCGTTTATATGTATTTATACAATACCCAAAACATAAACGTGACTTAAAAATAATGTCATAACGTTCAGCCTACGACGTCTCTGTGAAGTTATAAAATGTGATGTAGCTTTAACGTCATTTTTAAATCCAGTGTCTGACGTCAGAGAATGTCTCCAAAATGACGTTATAACAACGTTCTGTCTACGACGTCTCTGCGATGTTCTATAATGTGATGTAACTTTGACATCATTTTTATATCCAAAGTTTGAAAATGTGACTTAATTATGACTTATTTTTAAGATTCGATATTTTTATGATTCAAGGATGTCGTCAAAACAACGTTGTGTCAACGACGTCTCTGCGATGTATTAAAGTACGATATAAGTTTGACGACATTTATTTTACAAATACGTCGTAGACCAATACTGACCTTAAACTGACGTCTGATGACGAAAAATTGACGTCAGTGTGCTGGCTGGGATATATCCTCTTTGACGTTTCTTTCTTTTGCACGTGTCTTTGCCTAATTATATTGCTATTTGTATTGCTATTGTTGATGTCAGTTTTGATGTTGCTGTTATCGTAAATACATAATGTTCTAAAATATTATTAATATTTTGCGATTACTCGCAATTCCAACGATACAAATTGAATAACATCGTGCGCCGAAAAAATTATTTGGTACTGTGAATATAAATAATGTGCATAATTTTCCCAGAGCATCAATTGATACGTTTCAATGAAAAATAAACAACTCTTTATTGATGCAGAAAATTTTTTATTATGTACATTTGAAAAATTATTAATTTTTTTTTAAACAATAGAATAGGTAATTTCATAAATTTTTTCAATTCGTTTTGAAAGGAGAAAATTGCTTTCTGCACCATCGTCAGAATATTCTGATTAGTGTTTTCCACTATTGTCCCGCTATCGTCGCAATATTTTGCTGAACCATCGGCATCGTCAGTTTGCTTTTCTTCAGCTCTCGGATTTATTGCTTCGTGTTCAGTTTCATCGAACTCCACAAAATTGCTGGGGATCATCAACTCATATTTTTCAACGTTCGAACAGTTTGAACCTTGACAACTACTGCATAGAACTGTACAAAACAAGCCATGTTTCTTGCAACTGCTCAGTCTTGATTTACACCCTTTCTCACACTAACAGCAAATATGTTGTAGTAGATCATCAGGTATAAAAGTAGCCTTGGCTTTTTTGGTTGCAAACCGTGACTCGAAGTAGTCCACCCCTAACTAGTTGGATCGATATTATTTCCACACCACTGCTGTACTTGATGATAAGTTCTGTAGGAACTAGTGTGATAATTTGTTCTATTTTGTCAAGCTACCCCATATTAGTTGGCTATAACTTTTTGCATGCCCACGGCAAGCCGATATCATGATGATTTTGCGAGCTTATGTAGAACGGCGCGGCCGTTCATGTAAACACTGCTTTTGCAATATTGTCGATGAAATGTAAAATAGTTATTTTTTGTCGAAAATATAATATGTTAAACTGCAATCCCTGTAAATTTCAGCCGTCCATGTTGTAAAATACACCGTCTGGAATTTTTATTTATAATACAAATTATTTTTCAGCTTTTGGAGGGCACAGAGCAAACTCCTTTTAATTTAGATAAAAATCGTATGTAATGGAAAAAGTCCCGAAGCGATATCGTTAAAATTGTTCATAAAGATGAATTTTGCAAATAAGCACTTTTTTGTACTCAATTTTGCGACGCCTACGTTACAAAAATCGATTTGCTTTAAATGATAAATCGAAAGTACGACTCATTAGTTGTAAAGTACAAAAAGTAAGAAAGGAACAGTTTATTCAAATAATACCGCAATTAGTCACTAGAGAGCAGTATTTACAACCAGTTGAAGTTTTTGGGCGCTCCTGGTTGTTCAGCAGAACACTTGAGAGAATATGAGGACACGCATCACAGTATTAAGACAAAGACATTTTTTATTTTAGTCTATTCAAAATTAAAAGTAAACATTCTCTTCTTTGTATGGTGCAGGCCCCCTTGTAGTGCGGTCCCATAAGTTGTAAACTAGATGGCCTGTGCCTAAATGCGGTCCTGGTTGTGTAACTCAAGTTATTTTATTCATGTTATATAGGAGTTTATAAATAACGGTTCTACTTCATTTCCACAAATATTTAACAGCATATTTTGTGTCTACCTTATTTACCATCCACCTATTCTCAACTTAATTTAGAGTTGAAATGCCTATAAATAAAGTCATAAAACTAGAATAGGCAATAAATGCCTTTTAAATAGTAGTTATTTTGCGACACAAGCCGCAGTAAAATAAATCCATTTACGTCCTAGTGAAAATGGCTTTATAATACACATTGACTTTTCTCTAGAGAATAATAATCCCGATTGTTATAGTGTGTGGCAGATGTGTTTCAATGGCTGAGGGTAATAAACAAATTAAATAAACTTGCGTAATTATGTAACTTTGTAATTAAATATTTTATGGTAGTTTTCGAAAGTTTATTTTATATTAGTGAAAGTTTTATATTTTAGATACCCCTAATTGATATTACATACAAAGTAGCAGAAACTATGAAATTTTAAAAGAGATTTACATTTCATCTATTCTATACAAGGATAAAATATATACATAAAAAATAAGCTAATACAATCTTTGTGATGCATTATTATATTGGCACATAAATTAGGTAATGATTTTCGTACAATTGCGCATTTTATTATTTATCGCTATAGTTGAACATATTTTATGTTAATGTTTCCAAATTCGTGTAACATCTATATAATTTATGTTACTTTGTATTAATCATAATAGTGGAGCGGAATTCGGGTTGAAATCGTCCAAAATTTTTTTTCGGAGTAGGAAGATATGAGACCTAGACCATCTGATATATATAATGTATTATATGCCGGGTTGACGACCTTTGCCTTTGGTCGAGACCAAATTTGTGAGCATTTTATTTCAGAGATCACAAATTTTTCTATACCGCGCGTCTACAAGTAAAAACACATATTACTCGGAAACTGCTACGCATAGGAGAATGATTCTAGCTTTGATTGATACAGATTATTTTATATAATAAGTCTACATTAGAAAACTGTCGTAATTAGGCTTAGTACATTTTGAAAAATAAAATATATTTTGCAATAATTGATTAAAATGCTCATGTACTTCTAGAATACATAGAATTTTTTTGCTCAAATTTAAAATTTCTGTTTAAAAAAAATGTTTAGAAAAGTTTTTTACCAGCATTTTTGAAAATTTTCCTACCACTGGAATAGATGGAAACATTTTTTTTGCTCAAATTTAAAATTTCCACGCTTCACGGCATTCTAAACCTATTAAATAAAATGAGAAAAAAATCTTTTTACTACAAAAATTTCTTTTTGAAAATTTAAAATTGAAAAAAATTGGATATTTTCAAAATTTCGTATAAACTGGCTGATCAAAAAAAAATTGTTTACTCAAATTTAAAATTTCCCCATTGCATGGCATTCTAAAAACACTTCAAAAACAATTTTTTTTTGAAAATATTTAAAAAACATTTTTTATAAAAATGTTTTGTTTGCTTCAAATTTAAAATATCCACGTTTCATGATATTCTAAACACATTTCAAAAACAATTTTTTTAGAAAATTGAACATTTTTTATAATATGGGTCGTGAGAAAAACAGTTTTGCTCAAATTTAAAATTTCCACGTTTCGTGACATTCTAAACCTATAAAAAAAAAATTGAAATTTTGAAAATTTTGTACCATAAAATGGATGAAAAAAATGTTATTTGCTCAAATTTAAGATTTCCATGTTTTATGACATTTTAAACATATTTCAAAAACAATTCTTTCAGAAAATAAAAAAAAAATAATTTTTT
Source organism: Stenurella melanura (assembly GCA_963583905.1). Lineage (NCBI taxonomy): Eukaryota > Metazoa > Arthropoda > Insecta > Coleoptera > Cerambycidae > Stenurella > Stenurella melanura. The sequence goes on from OY757314.1 coordinate 47,874,813, forward strand.
TATAACATGGGCGATGGAAAAAAAATTTTTGCTCAAATTTAAAATTTCCACGTTTCACGACTTTCTAAATATATTTCAAAAAAAGAAATTGTTTTGAAAACTTTAAAAAATATATTTTTTTAATTTTTTACCACTACAATAGAATAGATGGAAAAAAACGTTTTTCTTCAATTTTAAAATTTGCACGTTTCATTATATTCTAAGCCCATTTCAACAAAAAATGTTTTGTAAGTTAAAAATAAAACAAAAATTTGAAAAAAATTCCCCCACCACTATAAAGTAGATGGTGGAAAAAAGTTATCAGGTTCTCTGTAACAATAAGGCATATGAGAATTATAAACGCCATGTACTTAACATGGCGTTTATAATTCTCATATGTCATCTCTTAATTAATAATATTTTAGAATGACCATCTTGTACGAATAAAGAGGGAAGTTCTGTGTAAACACCTTTACCATTTTGGAAAAACATTTTACGACTAGAATAGTTGGAAAAAAAAATTTTTTCTCAAATTTAAAATTTCCACGTTTCATGGCTTTCTAAATCTATTTAAAAAAAAACATATATTTTTTTTAATTTGTAATGATTTACCACTACTATAGAAAATAAGAAAACATTTTTTTGTTCAAACTTAAAATTTCCACGTTTCATGACATTCTAAGCCTATTTTAGAAGAAAAAAAAATTGAAATTTTTTTTACCAACATTTTTGAAAAGTTAAAAAAAAACAAATTTTTAACCACTACTAATACTTCCACTCCACTACGTGAATGTGGAATTGAAAATGTGACAGACGGTAATAATATTTGGTATATGCAACTATTATACTTTTATTGAAAAATGTACATGGTGGTCATCCCAAGAAATAATTCAACCATGGTGGACATTCGTTAAGGTATTTGCGCAAGCCTTCCATATTTGGCACCTGTTATTTAGTATTGAATTTTTGCTGTTCGATGAGCACTCTGTATTTTTTTTGACCAAAAGTTATCAAGTTTTCTTTGTTTTTCTTTGTAATAATAGTATATTCCGATTATTATTCTCAATATCATTTCGTAATTAATAATTTTTTAATGACCGCCATCCACAAATAAAGAGGAAAGTTCTGTGTAAATACCTTTACCGATTTTTGTAATCAGATCTTCACGTTTTGGGGTCCCAATTGTTAATTTAATTTTAATATAATCTATACTGAATTAATAATGATAAAAACATCAAATACATACTATATTATGCAAAAGGATTATAAAAAAATGTGAAGCAAGAAATTAAGACATCTTTTTATCTTCATGCCTAGTGATGAAATGTATTACTTTTACCTGTTCTTGAATGGCATTTTAAATGATTTAGATTGTTGGGAATATCTTATCCAGTGTGTCTTTATTGGCCAGGATGAACTTGAAAATGAAAATCTAAATTACGGCGATTGTTTTGGGGAAAACAAATCCCATTTATCATATATATCGTTAATTCAGTTAATCGAATGCTTTGAATATACTTTTCTAACTATGCTAGAGGCGTATATTTTTCCGTAAAATGAAACTTATAAAATGAAGTATTTGTTCAGACAAATCCCATATTCTTATTCTTTACTTAAAGAAAACTCTAATGATCGCGTGCAACAATGATTTTTATAAACTCAAGAGGATAGAATTGAATAACAAGATAAATGATATTTTCTTTTCAAAACGGTAGAAAGCAAGCTTCCTGCTGTAAGTTTGAAAATTTCCATATTCGAAATCTATTGATCTATTTTATAAAACAGAATAAAGTTTTCTTGGCAGAAAACACGACATTATTACTAATAAAGTGATTATGTACTCACGATTATTTAAATATATTATTTCACTCTTTTATTTCCCTCGCATGCCGAAAGAAGCATTCGTGAAAAAATCACCCTCAGAGATATTTTCGGATTTTTACGTTTCAGATCATGTAGATTACAAAAATATAGGTTTTCAATTCCGCCAGTCTGTATGTCTGTCGGTCTGTCTGTTGGTGCATTAACTAAGGAACTACTTGACCGGGACCAGTCAAATTTAGTAGGTAGCTGACGCCACTGCTACCGAAGAAATTGTTAGAGTTTCACTGAAAAATATACAGAGTAGACCGTCTAAAGGGAACAGAAAATGTGCAATTTGTCTTCGTTCAAATTTGAAATCTCTACGTTTCGTGACATTCTAAACCTATTTAAAAAAAAGTTTTGAAAATTTTTTGCCACCACTATAGAATAGACAGAAAAAAAAATTTACTGAAAAATTGTATCTATAATTCACTGTAGTGAATTATCGACTCATAATTCACTGCGTCCGGCTAATCACGAATACAAATGCATAATTCACTGTTCCACTGATCCAGTGACATTTTAAATCGACTGCGATCAACTCAATTTTAAACTTTTTTTTTCGAAAAAATTTTAATATTAAAAAAAATATATATTGAAATAAATTCAGAATATCATGAAATGTGACTTTAAATCTGAGCAAAAAAAAAGTTTTTCCGTTATATTTTTTGTAGTTTAAAAATTTTTAAAATTTTTATTTTCACTTGTAATCTCCCAAGTGCTTGAATTATTGCCGGAAATTTTTAGTACCTGAATTTTCTTAAAAAATTTATGTATGAGAAAAATTTCGTGCAATTAATTCAAGCACGTGGGGGATTTGGTAAGAAAATTTCATACGAAAATAAATTAAATAAACTCTAATTTCAACTGACATTAAGATTATTCTAGGCCATAACAAGGTATAAGATTAGTAGGCCATGAATGGGTCTTGTTGACAAAGTGACAGACACGCATCGGAATTAGTAAGTAGTGTTATTGTGTCAAAAGATAAAATTATAAGAGTTATCTGAACATGGAATAAGTATAATAGATAAATATATCTCTTCCGCCCATTTTAGTTTCAAGAAATTACTGAAAATTGTTTAGGACAACTCTATCTGTGTGTTATGGAATACGTTTTATTCACTAAAATAGGTGGAACATTGTTTTCTTTATATATTTTCATGTTTTATACACATAGCATAGCACAGTTTCAGCACAGTATAACTTGACGAAGATGGCTTTGAAACGTCATTAGTTATTTATCATTATTTCATTAACAATTTAACCAATTTAAGCTCAATATGCCTTATTGTTAAAGTTATTTTCGAGCTGTTAAAAGAATAAGATTATAGAGTATGGAAAAAGAACATAATATAAAATATGCGCATATTGCGAAGAACTTTGTGAAGTTAAAAATGCCATCCAAAATTGAAATACTTATCATACCCGATGAGAAGTGTAATATGGAGAAAAATCAAAATGAGAAGTTATTCATTATCATAATTAGGTATTAAACATGAAATAAAATGTTGTTTCACAAAGCTCAATGATTTTTTTATAATTATCTCGTTTAATTTGAATAATAAAATTTCATTTTTATGTAATAGCAAATGTCAAATATGTTCATATGTCAATAATTTGACAGAAAAATTTCCACTTATTAATTTCTTTCAGGATACCCTGGAGGTTGAAAATTTCCGGAAATTTTTGGGTTGCCTTGGTAACGACACAAAAACAAACTTCTGATTGGCTAAAAAGGTGACGTGTGAAATTTTCAAAGACATTTTTTTTTCAAATCGGTTTAGAATGTATGAAACGTGGAAATTTTAAATTTGAGCAAACACAAAAGTTTTACATGATTTGTTTCCTTTAGACGGTCCACCCTGTATGTTATCCAATAAAAGTCTAACCGTTTCTTTGGTGGCAGTAGCGTCAGCTACCTAGCAAATTTAGTTGTCATCCGACAAGTAGTGTTTTAGTTAATATGCCAACAGACAGACCGACATACAGACAGGCAGCCCGACAGACAGACTGACGGAATTGAAAAACGTATATTTTCGTAATCTACATGATCTGAAACGTGAAAATCCTAAAAAATCTGGGAAGGTGATTTTTTCGCGAATACAATACTTCCCTTTGGCATGCGAAGGAAGTAAAAAATGAAATATTTTGACCACTATACTTCCAGATGTCTGTAATTCGCATCTATTAGACATGTTGAGTCACCTAGCAGTTTCAAGAGTGGATGCGGTTGTCTTCTTCGTATACCTGCCAAACACAAATCCAAGGCATGAATCTGGAACCTTCTGAACAGATGATGTATATCAAAATCTAATAGAGCAATTGTATTATGTTATATGTTGTCTCAAAGATAAATTAGGTATCAAAATCTGCAAAAATATGTATGTTTCCTCGAAAAGTTTACCAATTGATATCTTAACAGCCGAATTCAACGCATTGCTAAACGGCGTGTTTATAATAAAAAAAATTAGACATCAAACTGTTTACTTCAACTGCAGTATATGGATGTTGAACATTAAGATATTGGTTTTAATATATTCATTTATTTCAACATTAGTAAATCCAGTATTGATTTAGGTATACTAGGCTGTAGAATCGCCTTCCAGTTTATTTCAACCAAAAATTGTATACAATGTTAAATAAAGAAAAATCACCACAATCCATTAAATGTGGTAATATTAGAACAATTACTTTGATGGACGCATATGACACAACATAAATTTAAAATATTGATTACTTCTTCAATTGAAAAATATACACACCCAATTTCCACAATATCAATTTGCCTTTTCCATGACCAAACGTCATAAAAATCCAGATCACAAGTATTCCTCATTTGTAAAAGCAATAACGCACTGTACATAAGCATCGATTAAGTAAGCAAAACAGCAGATTGTCTAATTATGAATTAGGAAGCAGTTTAATTATTAAATGATATAAGTACATAGGTTAAAATTAGGGAGAGAAAGCTTTGGAAAGTAAATTTTACTTGCTCTTGTTAGAAATGAATCATAAATATTTCAAATACTTCGGTCGAACTTTAAGCCGGTAAAAGCCAACTAAGCATTGTTAATATCTAAATAATTTAAAATAACAGCAAATTTATTCTTTTTTTTTTTTCATGAAACTGGCTTATTTGATTATCTGCATCAGGAACAAACTTTTATAGTGGATTCAGTGTGTTACTTTGAAAATACTTGAATACACAAAAGATTCCAGTAAGACTTCTATGATAAATTAAACAAGCTACAAATAATCATTTCTCAGGTATGTATTCGCATTGTCCATGTAGTGCCCTAAATTGCAGAGCGCGTTATTTTACATCCATGCTTCTGTCACAATATTTTAATCTGGTTGCATTCTCGACTTGCGAAAATTAAATAAATGAAAATAATTTTAATATAGTATTGACGTATTGAGCACACCGTCTGCAGATTTGAGTATTATTTAAGATAAGGTGGGCAGAAATGATGGTTAGATTTGCTTAAGAAGTTGAAGTTATATTTCATTGATTTCTCTTATAATCCCTTAATCGATTCAAGCAATTCTTTCATATGCTTTTAGAAAGGAACTCTTTCTAAAAATGTCTTCAATCGATTTAGCGATGTACAAGAAATCGGTGAAGTACGAGGTCATCTTTTAAAGCAAATTTAAACATTAGATCCGCCCACCTTCAATATTACAAAAATCAAGAAACTGCATTTACAATACTCGGTGTGAGTGTAACAAATATTACGCTGCTGAGTTATCCAGATCTTTCAGTGTAATATTGGATGGACATGGATTGCGTTTTAAAAAATGAAATTCAGAAATCAAGGTTTGCGCATACGTTCTGGAACTCGACAAACATTTTAACAAAAGAGGCGAAGAGCAAAGAAAGTGAAAACCGCTGCCTAAAGAATCACTACTTCCACATCCAGATTTTCCATCCTCTTTAAAGGAAAACATCTTGACTCCATTTGCACTCTACTGTGTGGAAATAAATGGTGAAAAATTTTTAATAATATTTGAGGCAGATGTCATAAAAAAATTAAGGCATAGGTTTCTAGCATACACGCCAAAAATGAAGTTTCTAGAGTATCATTAGCTTGCTCTAATTACATTCCTCTCCCCATCCCTTCAACGGAAACATTTAAATCAGATGTTATTACAATACATACGTGTACCAAATTTCAAGTAAATATCTTAATTGAAAAATATCTTTTTACATATGGTTTTTCTTTTAGTTCTCATAGATAGCTTTTTTCCGCTGTTTCCAAAATCCTATAAAGAATATGTTTCATTACTATAAGCAGACAAATAATAAATAATTCACTTTTTTTTAATAGGTTTAAAATGTCATAAATTATTTGAACGTCAAATTTTAGCAAAAAAGAATTTTTTTATCATCTATTACAGTGGTAAACAAATTTTCAATTTTTTTTTTTTGAAATAGGTTTCGAATGCCACTGACCACGAAAATTTTAAATTTGGGCGAAACAAATTTGTTTTCATTATCTCTTCCCTTTAAACGGTCCAGTCTATATATTTCCTGTGGACGTCTAACCATTTCTTCGCTGGCAGTATCGTCAGCTATGTACCAAATTTGACTGCTCTCAATCAAGTAGTTTGTTAGTTAATGCACCAACAAATAGACAGTCAGACAGATAGAGTGACGGAATTGAAGAACCTATATTTTCGTAATCTACATGATCTGAAACGTAAAAATCCGAAAAAATCTCGGAGGATGATTTCTTTTTCGAATACAATACTTCCCTTCGGTATGCGAGGGAAGTAGAAGTTAAAATTGACCTATGACCTGACATACATGGAATTCATTCTAACCTAAACACACTGTATATTGCAGTTTTGATAACTTGTACATCTTCCTTATGTTTGTGAGCTTAATAAAAAACGCTCTTATTGACAATAGAAGCATTTCAACTCCTTCCAGCCCATTTTTAAAATATTGCCATCTAACCTCAGGTAAACTAATCAGTTCCTGAACAAGTAAGCAAAGACGAACGGCCATTTTGGCTATATTACAAAGAGAACTATTATCTGTTATTGTAAGTGAAGGAACATATGTCGAATTTATATGTATTAGGAAATGTAAGGATGTATAATTGTTTGCAGGAATTTCTGCATGAGCCACACTAATTTAATTTTGCAATAATTCGAGCTACGTATTTTAGCAGTATGAATATATGATGAACTTAATTACTATCGCCCCAATTGACTATACCATATCTCATACAGCATCAGCTCTAGTTTGAATAGTTATAATGTCAGGAGAATATCATGACTAAAATCGTTAGAGAAAAAGTTGTAAATCATAATAGTAGCTTGACAACTTATTAATTAGTGCGTCTAGATGACAGTACAATTAAAACCATGTAGAAGTAAATCTCAAGATTTTTTTGTTGAAGTGGATAAAACAAGATCTTAATAAGCAAGCATCACAGAAAAATAACAGTTATTTATTTCATTTATTTGTTTCAATTAAAGTTCCCAATGAGAATAAAACTACTTACAGAATAAGTTTTCGCACATAAAATAAAGAAGTACAACCTCGCATGGTAATGCTACTTAGGTAATTTACACTAATATCCAAATTGTTTATTTATTTATTTCTCAAACATAAATCTAATTACAATGTAAATATAAACTATTACACATTATAATACAGGGTGTAATTAGTTTCATGTCACTAAAAAAAACTGGTAGTAGAGAACGACAAGACAAACAAAAAAACCATATGTAACATGAGGTCTAAAACTCATAGTTTTGGAGAAAAAAAATAAACAATAATTTCGCAAATTTTCAATCAAATTTTTTGAGAACTGCTGGAATATTAAGCTAGGTTTAGATCGCCGCGCGTGTCTTTGCCTATGATACTCAATATTTGTGTAGATAGCTCTAAAATGTGTCGGCGGTCGTTAGCGATGCGGTAAAGATGAAAGACATTTTCTGAGACCTGATCTGAAGAAAACTATACTCTAACTGTCTAACTCTCCCTTGTGCAATATTTTAGTTACTGTGGGTGTTTCGTTATGTACACATGTCCAACCCGCCGCCGTTCGTTGTTTTTGTTATTTTTGAATTTCGAGTCACTGTGTATTTATAGTTAAGATTTATTTTATTGACTTATCGTTCAAGTTGTGAAATTCTTGATTACGTACAGACACAACTTACTTGTTCGTTCTTTTTGTATTCCTTTTTGGCTTTGGTACCAAGTTTTTATTTTGTTTTTCTTTATTGACAACGTTAGTTGATAGTTTAATGTTTAGTGTTGAACGAAGTGCGTACGTCCTTAATTCGACGTACCGAACTGTGTATTGATGCAGATGCAGAGATTTTGAATCATTTAGGTAGGTAGTAAGCTTTTAACCCAGGACACTCATTTATGTTACAAATGTTAATAAACCACATTTAAATTTTCTAAATTATAAAAAATCCAATATATTGTTTCAAATTAAAAAACACACATGTAAAGAAATGCTCTGTTTAAACCTCTATGACCATTATTTCCTTGCAATTGTGCACGAAGAAAGAACGAATTATTTGCCTCTTTATAATTGCCTCAGTTCAGTTGAGGCGGTCCATCAAAGGCGGTTTATGATCCAAGGCCTTTGCTTAGACACCGCAGACCACCGCGTGTGCCGGCGAGCACTTTTTTATTACAATTTATAGGTTGTATAATTGGGAACTACAAGTCCATTGACCAACAAAAGCAGTGGTTCTCAATTATTGTTGTCTACCAGAATATTAAAAATGTTGACCTAGATCAGTTTTTTTTCAAAGTGCCCCTAGAGGGAAAAGTCATAAAGGTTTTTTGTTTGTCTAGTCGGTCCCCATTACCAGTTTTTTAATGATATTACACCCTGTATTTTTTAGATATGAATAATATCTACTTGATTTTTTGTTCCAAATTTTCTATAACGTCAGTTGAGAAAACCAGTGAATTTGTTGCTGTTGAGTTATTTTCGACACATCCATGTTGTTCCTCACATATAATTCATTATGTTGATTGACAGTGTTTGTAAGTACGTATTACATGAATTAAAACTGAGATAAAATGTAACAATACTGTGTAAATAGCCTCAATGTAGCCCAATATACAGGGTTGGGCAAATGTGTAGAAACACCTCAATTTTGATACCTGTAATAAAATTTTATGTAGTATCTTTATTCGACTCAGTGACGTAATTTGGGTTCCAACAGCTACCCTATTTTGCGAGATATGATATCATCGACAGTTCTTTTAAATAGATGGCCCTCCATATTTTTACAGATAGACACGTTTTCATCAGTTATATAATAATAATATAATAGTAATAATTCATTTATATTTAATCTATTACAGTAACTTCGCATAACAAAAATATCATTTTATTGTTGAATATAAATAATAGGAACACTCTCGCAAAAAGCGCTTTTGTGAAAGCTTGCGTGCGAGGAGTGGTGCTACTTACATAATTTTTTATTTAAATTAACAAAAATTATATAAACTAACTATAACTAACATTTTTAAATTTTCGATGGATACACTATGGATAAACTAAGCTGAACTGTGAATTTTAATACAGATGAATTAATACTTTTAAAGTAAATTGATGTCGCAACCAGTGTACATCATGTATAAGTATATACCAACACAGACACATAGACCTATATAAAAACATTACAATTTTACAAGTTTTATATTACCAATAATTGCTGTATATACAAACATACATATACTACATACCTATATATACATATAAGTACACGCACAAATACATACGTACATAGCCATATTGCCATACCTAATTAATTACATGCCTATAACATCAATATAGGAGAATACAAACCGCTGCCTAAGGATTCACTTCTTCCACATCCAGATTTTCCTTCCAAGTCTGACTATATTTGCACTTTAGTAATATTTGGGGCAGATATCATAGAGAAATTTTAAAAAAGTAGAATTTAGCAAGCTTCATTAAGAGATTGAAAATGAACTTGGCTAACTCTCAAGCCTGACATGATATTTACAAAATCTGCAAAATGTACAGGGGTTGGAATTGAACTTTTATTTGCGGATAAAAAATTTAAAAAGTTTCACAACTCGAAGTAATTGTAAAAAGCTTTACATTAATAATATTCCACAAAAAAATGTGTTTCCTAAAAATGCGAGAACATGAATCTAGGTATCAAAATTTGTCAAGTACACAAGTTTTACAAAAACGATACTAGACGTTGGTCGGCATCGAGACTAAAAAATGGAAGAATAAGTATCTAGGTATCAAAATTTATCAAACACACAAGTTATACGAAAACGATGCTAGGCATCTGTCGGCGTCGAGGCATAAAAATGCAAGAATAGGAATCTAGGTATCAAAATTTATTAAATACACAAGTTTCACAAAAGCGAGACTAGGCGTCGATCTACGTCGGGGCATAAAAATTCAAGAATATGAATCCACGTATCAAAATTTATCAAATTCAGAAGTATTACAAAAACGACGGTAGGCGTTGGTTGGCGTCGAGAAGTATAAATGCAAGAATATGAATTTAGGTATCAAAATGTGTCAAATACACAATTTTTACAAAAGCAACGCTAGGCGTCGGTCGGCGTCGAGACGCAGAAATGCAGGAATATGGATATAGGTATCAAGATGTATCAAATACATTAGTTTTGCAAAAACGACTCTAGGCCTCAGTCAGCGCCGAGGCGTAGAAATGCAAGAACCTTTATTTAGATATTAAAATTAATCAAATACACAAGTTTTACACAATCGACTCTGTGCATCAGTCGCCGTCGAGACGTAAAAATTCAGGGGTCTAGGTATCAGAAAGCATTAAGTACACAAGGTTTACAAAAGCGACGTTAGGCGTCGATCAGCGTCGAGACGTAAAAATGCAAGTACATGAATTTAGATAATAAAATCCATCAAATACACAAGTTTTACAGAAAAGACGCAATGCGTGTAAAAATACAATGTGAACCTAGGTATCAAAATTTATCAAATACACACGTTTTACAATATCGACACTAGGCATCGTCGGCGTCGAGACGAAAAAATGGAAGGACATGAATTTAGGTATTAAAATGCATCTAACAAGTTTTACAAAAACAACGCTAGGCCTCGGTCGGCGTCGAGACGTAAAACTGCAAGAATATGAATCCAGGCATCAAAATTTATCAAATATACTAATTTTACAAAAAAATTATCAAATTCAAAATCAAATTTGAATATTTCAAAAAGTATGCGATGTAACATTATGCTATGCACCGAACGCTTGTGGCTCCAAAAAGAAAACAGTCGAGTTTCCAAGCGCTACATAAATCGCTACTGGACTCCTGTATTACCGTTACATCTTCTGTTTGTTAAACATTTTCAGTGTATAAAGCTAAAACATTGGTTTCTAGCACATACGCCCCTCCACCCCTTCAACTAAAAATACAAATTTCAAATGAATATTTTAAGTTTATTTCATCAACTCATTTGAAAAAATATTATAAAGAAATCTGAGGACTTGGATGTGGAAGTATAAACCAAAATTACCCTACTTTATAATTTCTCAGATAAAACACATCCTTGGTTAATTAGCCAGTTCTTTATCGATTTTTTTCATTTTAAGAGTTCTTAGATTCTTATTTGCTATACAACTCGTGTTATAATAATGCTCAGTAATTTAGTTGATATTTTTATTTTGATGCTGATATATTATAACAGCAAATTTGCCTAATGTCTAAGATTTCTATTTCAGCATTGCTAGCCGGTTGGATATAGATTACTTTTTCAAATATAATTTTAACAATCTTCTTTTGTATGTTTTCGAACGGTTTCAAAAAGTTTGCTAGCACCACCCCAGAGCATACTATTCCATAATTTATAATGGATTCAACAAGAGTTCTGTTAGTCCAGTCAATGAACTCTCAAAACTTAACCTTGTATAAAAACTAAAAAAATTGTTAATTATATCAACAGTTCTATGCAAATAGTAAGTTTCTACGGATATTGAATATAACAAACATTCTTAGAGCTGCGTATTTATCATACACAGCAAAAAAGATTTTTCAAAAAAAGGCCTTGAAAAAGGAAACAGACTAGATTTCCGAAACGTCGGCGAAATATTTAATTTCAAGTTTTTATACTTATTTGTGTTGTTTATTTAAAAAAAGCAACATTTAACTGATCCTTTGACGTAAAAGTCACAGACGTAGAAGTTATTTAACAGCAACATACTGGTTAATTGTGATATTTTGTAGATTCCCCGAGCACCGCTTAAAAAGAAAACATACATGTGGCAGGAAAGAATTGAAGAAGGAAAAAAATAAATTAATAATTTCAAAAACACGTATATAAAACCCTTGAAACTGTTAAAAAATGCCATGAAAGGAAGAAAATAATGTTAATAATAAAAATAACTATGTTAATAAATGCAAATGCGTAGGACGCCTGTTGGCTAAAATTCTCTGTTCATCCAGATGCTTTGAGTTCCCCACGCCTTTACGTTTATTAACATAATTATTATTATTATTGGCATTAGTTTCTTCTGTTTGGTGCATTTTTTAACAGTTTCTGTTTAAAAACGTGTTTTTCATTTTTTTTTAATTATTTATTTATTCTTCTTTTTAGTTCTGTTCCAATTGGAATATTGTATCTATTCGATATAATTCCTTCTCTATAAATGACAAAACCTATTCGTCATTTTAACGCCGCCATTTTGAATTTTTAAATTTCGAGTAAATATTTATAATCTACGACCTTGAAAATCCGCAGATATCGATTTTCATGCGAATCAAACTATAAATTACAATACTTAACCGCCATCTTGACTCCGCCATTTTGAATTATTAAATTCAGAATATACAGTTGTCCTCTGCAACCTCGATAATGCTCAGATATCGATGTTTAATCGAATCAGATAATAAATGACAAAACTCATCCGCCATATTGACGCCGCCATTTTGAAACTTTGAGTTTTGATCAGGTGTGTGTAATCTGCGATCTCTAGAAACCCCGGATACCAATTTTCAGTACAATCGGATATTAAATGACAATAGGCTACCCGCCATCTTCGAAACGCCATCTTGGATTTTTTATAAAATTTGCCAAATTGTATTGTTACGTGAACCATATACACGTCCCAAATTTCAAGTCAATCCTTCATCTGGAAGTGTGTGAAAAGTGAGTTGTAAAATTTGCTTAAAATGTTACAGGTCAAGCTAATAGAAGAGTGTTAATACCAACTCACTTTAAAAAAAATTGAATGCTCTACAACTAATGCTCTACTGTGAAGATATTACCGTGAAACTAAAGGCTGAGGCGCTAGAAGGCAAAGTTTGTCAAGAAGCGTGAGGCAAAAATGCGTATTTCGAAAATTGGTGATTTTCGCCAGCGGATATCTCGAAAGCCATTGGGAATAGAAGAATAATGAATAATAACAATCTTGTAGAAAATTTTGTCAGCTTTACTTTTGAATAGATTAATATTTTAGCTATAATGCACTGTTTTCGAGATATTAGCGAAAATCCAAAAAAAGTGACCTTCAATGGCCCCCCTGCACTCCGCTCACCTCGTAGATTCGGGGACTTTTAGTATGTTTACCTCCTAAGCATTCCAAACACAGCCCTGAAGTCAAAAATTCTGTTCCCGACCATGTCCTCTACAACCAGTTCATTGACTGGACTATGTGTAGACAGTAATGAGAATTTTTAGAATGGGCATCAGTTTTTTAAATTTGAAAATTAGTCCTCTTAATTTTTGCACTAAATTAATATGATAATGGCAGTCAAAATTTGTGTCAATAATTACTCCAAGATATTTAACTTTATCTAGTGATGGTATTTTAAAGGTAGTATTCTAAGTTATAATGATATAGAGTTTGGTGGGTGTGCAACTTGTGGTTCTTTAAACATTAAATAATACAAGCTAATCATCATTATACTCCTCGCTGATTTACTGCACTTTTTATGTAATTGTTGCAAATTCTATATGTTTTTGAAATGTTTAATTTAAATAATTAATAACGTTTTCATTCATTAATAAATTTTGTTCGAAAATTATAGGGTTTTTATACCTGGGTTTTGAGTACTCTAGGAAGCGCAGCTGCTGAAATTCTACCTTTGTACGAAAATTCAAATATCTACTTCTAAAAATATATTTAATAAAGGGGTGTCTCCATCTATAGTGTGTCACACTATATACAGCTTTTTACCTTTGTTTTTATTTTAATAATCTAATCTGATGATAGGCTCCTAAATTTTATAGTTTACCACAAACCTTTGTATGACACGGAATACAAAATTTGTGTATGTAGAATGTAGATGTATGTGTACATGTGTGCTAACTGCACGTATTGTTTGTTTGACCTATTTGAAGTTAGTAGTAATTAATTATATTCTTTGGTGTGTTCTATCTACATTTCCCTAACTGAATTGTTGTAATTCCTTGGTTTACATGAAATATTTGGTGATCAATTATTAGAACGGTGAAATTGACGGATGTTTTGAATAAAGCATTAATTCATTTCCTCCAAATAATTTTAATTCCGGAATGAATGTTAATTAAAATGACAGAATTGAGTTTGTGAAGTGAAGTTTCCGTTGGTCTTTTTAAACGGTTTTTTGGAATTTCTCTAAGTTAATTATTCACTTTCTTCTTTCTAGTTTTGTCCCAATTAGACGAGTGTTTTTGTTCAATTCAAAAGCAGTAGCATAGATGAAATACATAAATCAGATGTGTCACTTAATAAAATTCCCTACTTATAAATGACCCATTCGTCATCTTGAAGCCGCCATGTTGAATTCTTGGATTTTGACTAAACATGCTACCCCGAAAGTCATCAGATTTTCAGACGAATCACACCATAAATTATCAAACTTATCAGTCGTATTTATGCCGCCATTTTGAATGATTAAAACTCGTATAAGGTTTGTAACCAGCAATATCGATAACTCTCATAATTCTAAAACTTTTTCGTCACATTGTCGCCGCCATTTTGAATTTTAGAGCTTCGATCACCTTTTATAGTCTGTGACGTGAGTAATTCCCAGATACCAGTGTTTAGTAAAATTGAATATTAAATGATAATAAACGGTCCACCATACTGGATTTTCTTTAAAAAAATGTCAAATTGTATTGTAATCTGAACCAAGTCAATGCGCTATCTGGTGAAAATTGAAATGTAATGTTTTATTACGTAGAATGTTATAAAGTTACAGGTCAAGCTAATAAAATCCTGTTAAAAGAAAACGTTATAAACAAATGCCGGTATTTTTATTGGTTAGTAACGTCTTTTTCATATATGTTAATTATGGTAAACGTTATATACGTGCGAAATCTTGTTGACCATAATTACACAAATTACAGATTGGTGATTTGGCCATTACGTTTGTATGAATAAATATGCAGTAAAATTATTTTAGCGGGACTTTAATTTAGAAACCAAGAAGTTCAATTTGTGTAACAGAAAGAAGCTATCAATGTTGTAATTGATCAAATTTTAAAAGAAACATGAGGCAGGATAATCTTTTCTTAATTTTAAACATTTAAAATTGAGTAACATATTATTTACACCATATTGAGAATAAAAGTCAGTGCTTCTGAGGAGAGAAATGTTTTACAGATCTAAGTTGTACCGATTCAATTCGGTGGTTTGATGAATTTTAAAATCTCTTTGACTATGAAGATAATACATTTATGGTTTAAAAAAATGAATTCTCCCAAACAATCGATTTATTCCTTAAAATAAGCTCGTTTAAAGTTGAATTTAAATTTTACCGCAAAAAACCGTACGTCACCGTATTCCGCACTGATGACATCAGAGGTTACATTATTGATAAACAAACATGGGTTGTGTATTGTAAATACACGTTATTTTGCAAAACCTTAACGTTTTATAATGGAAAGTAAGTGGTGTTTTGTGCCAGGATGCAAAAATACATCCAAGAACGCACCTGAAAAGGTTTTCGTGACAGTACCAAAACAAAAACAACGCAAAATAAAGCGACGCAAAGTCTCTAGTCGTGATCCACCTACAACAGCATCAATATTTTTCTGTAGTGAGGATCATTTCAAAGTAAGTTAAGTAGGTAAAGTAAGTTTAAAATTTCATTATAGTGCATGAGTATTAGTCTAAAATAATGAATAACTAGCTACCTAACCCTGCTTACATTACAAGTTTATGAACAACATTTGTAGTTTATGTTTATATAATATACCTTGTGTGTATATTATAATGAGCAACTGTATACAATAATCATAATATAGGAATCAATAGACTACGTTAAAGTAATAATAGATAAATACAAAGAGAATAAAAAAGTTCAGTACTTACGTTGCAGCTTTAGAACCCATCACTGCTGCTATATTGAAACGTTCATCTTTCTTCATAAATTCTGCGATCATGAACACATCCACTGCCTGTAAATTTCCTGAAGTAGCTCTTATGTATCCTGTATTAGCCATTTGGAATTAAATCGCATATAAAAACGTACAAAAAGTCTTTGAAATACTATTTATATACTACGTAAATGCGACATTACTGTTTGATGTAATCGATGACGTCACCAGTGTCACCACCAATAATGATTCGCGTAGCTGTTGAAACATTCAAATTTTATGTTATTTATTTGTTGAAATATTAATTTAATAGACGACGGATTGCTTTTTAAATACAGGGAAATGCTTCAATACATTAAGTACTTGAAACACATTCATTATAGGATTTTGCAAACAGTGGAAAGAAAAGCTATCTATGAGAACTAAAGAAAAAACTATATATATAAATATTAATGAAATCTTTGCATTCTTTCGATAACCTGACTTCTGGTTATGCTACCAAGTGAAAATTCTTATCAGCCATTCTCATTTTAACACTAGCATCCAACCTAGTCCCCTACGGCTAAGCAGGCTAAACTAGTATCTACATGATCCTCTACGATATGTACATTCAGTTAAAAATGAGAACAAAGGCCTGAAATTAATTTATTTACGTACCTTGTCTTTAAATTATTATTTTTTTTTCATTCTAATGAATTACATTTTCATAAAATCTCATTCAGTTTCTTGGAAATGCTTAGCCTTTGAAACGTTTTTCGTCCTTATTGTTGACTCATCAGAAAAGCCTAAAGCCACTCATAACGATGTTCCATGCAAAACTATGACAATATCCATGAACAAGTTTAAAATAATTATAATTGACATTGACTGATAAAAAACAACAGATCTACACCTATCTATTATCAAACTAGTATTGGAGCCTATATACTCTATGCATGTTTAAAAGTGAATTATTTATTATTTGTTTGCTTATAGTAATGAAACACATTCTTTATAGGATTTTGCAAACAGTGGAAAGAAAAGCTATCTATGAGAACTAAAGGAAAAGTTAAATTATCGTTCCGTTTATTTTGGCGGCCGCTATCTCACTTATGAATTATCGGAACATATCATGCCCCACATCATCGGACAAGCACAAAAGGGGAAAGGGTCAATTTTTCTAGAAAAACTTAGAGCGGTTTATGCAAAAAGACGTCGAAATCGCATACATTTTTTTATTCTATTGTATGCAAGAATCTGAAACAATTCAGGGATATGTAGGAAGGCAAGAGAAATCGAATGTCGCAAATCGCAACTTTGTATCCCGTTTCGTCTTCGAGATTGAACCATCGGAATTAGGTAACAATCGGTCTTTTTAGGATTTTAATTGCTAGCATAACCAGAATTCAGGTCGACTTTTTCCGACTTTTGCAAAATCCTATAAAAAAACCGCTGCCTAAGGAATCACTACTTCCACATCCAGATTATTCGTCCAAGTCACTTTAAAGGAAACATCTTGACTATATTTGCACTCTAGTATGTGGAAATTATTGGTCATAGGATTTTAATAATATTTGGGGTAGATGTCAGAAAAGTTTGAGGAGTTGGTTTCTACCATATACGTTAAAAATGAAGTTTCTAGTTTACCGTACTTATTTTACACTATTTACAACCTACCACCTCAATGGAGTCATCTCAATCAGATGTCACTACAATACATACGTGTACTAACTTTCAAGTGAATATCTCAAATTGATGTTATCAATCCCATTAATAATGAAGCGGTGGTGGTAGAGTTTGAAAAATATTATAAAGAAATCTGAGGCCTTGGTTTCTAGTATATACACCGAATCCCAAATTTCTGTAGTCTTACCAGCTTGCTTTACTTATTTTCCCCTATTTGTCCTATTTAACCCCCAACCCTTGAACGGCATCATCTCAAATTATGATCTAGTTTCAGACGTCGTTATAATACATACGTGTACCAAATTTCAAATGAATATCTCAATTTTATATTATCAACCCTTTTCATATTGGAGTAGGGGTGGTTGGGTTGAAAAATATTATAAGAAAATCTGACGCTGTGGCTTCTAGTACATACACCGAATTTCAAGTTTCTGTAGTCTTACCAACGTTTTACTTATATTCCTCTATTTACCCCAAATTAACCCCCAACCCTTCAACGGAATCATCTCAAAATATAAACTAATTCCAGACGTCGTTATAATACATACGTGTATGAAATTTCAAATGAATATCTCAACTTTATTTTGTCAACCCCATTAATGGGGTAGGGGTGGTGGGGGGGTTGAAAAATATTATAAAAAAATCTGAGGCCTTAACTTCTTGTACATACACCGAATTTCAAGTTTCTGTACTCATACCAGCTTACTTTACTTATTTCCCCCTATTGACCCCTAAATAACCCCCAACCCTTCAATAGAATCATCTCAAAGTATAATCTAGTTCCAAATGTCGTTATAATTCATACGTGTACCAAATTTCAAATGAATATCTCGATTTTATTTTATCAACCCTTTTAATAATGAAGTAGGGGTGGTGGGGGTTGAAAAATATTATAAATAATCTGAGACCTTGGCTTCTAGTACATACACCGAATTTCAAGCTTCTGTAGTCTTACCAGCTTGCTTTATTTATTTTCCCCTATTTACCCCTATTTAACCCCCAACCCTTCAACGGAATTATCTCAAAATATAATCTAGTTCCTGATGTCGTTATAATACGTACGTGTAGAAAATTTCAAATGAATATCTCAATTTTATTTTATCAACCCTTTTCAAATTGGAGTAGGGGTGGTGGGGGTTGAAAAATATTATTAAAAAATCTGACGCTTTGGCTTCTAATACATACACCGAATTTCAAGTTTCTGTACTCTTACCAACTTGTTTTACTTATATTCCTCTATTTACCCCAAGTTAACCCCCAACCCTTCAACGGAATCATCCCAAAATATAATCTAATTCTAGACATCGTTATAATACATACGTGTACGAAATTTCAAATGAATATCAACTTTATTTTATCAACCCCTTTAATGGGGTAGGGGTGGTGGGGGGTTGAAAAATATTATAAAAAAATCTGAGGCCTTAACTTCTAGTACATACACCGAATTTCAAGTTTCTGTACTCTTACAAGCTTGCTTTACTTATTTCCCCCTATTTACCCCTATTTAACCCCCAACCCTTCACCGGATTTCCTCAAAAAACAATCCAGTTCCAGATCTCGTTATAATATATACGTGTACAAAATTTCAGGTCAATATCTTAAACCGTTCCGGAGAAAGCGTGCTGACAAAAAAAGTTACAGACAGGCAGACCGACAGACAGAAAATTTTTTTCGCTCAAATTTAAAATCTCGACCTTTCATGACATTCTAAACCTATTTCACGAATAAAAATTTTTGAAAATTTTTTTGCGATTACTATACTTCCAATCCACTACGTGGATGTGGAAGTAAATATGTTTCAATACCATACAAGAGTATTAAAAAATGAATGCGATTTCGACATCTCTTAATATAAACCGCTCTAACTTTTTCCAGACAAAATTGACCACCTACTTTTTTGTACTTGATAGATTGGAAATTAAATTTCCAATCCGATGATGTGGGACACGACATGTTCCGGTAATTTTTAGGTGAGATAGAGGTCGCCAAATAAGAGGTCCTAAGATGTCGCTTCTCCAGCGACAGAGGTCCACTTCGAAAATGAGAGCTGACTGCTCGCTGTTCTATCAGCGCGCAGGTTGACCAATATTTTTGTATAAACTAATAAATAAATATTAGATTTTAGAAAGCTCTCTTACCCTCAGTGTCGTGACCTCTCAGGCTATAAGCAAAAATCGGAAAATAGCACTCCTTACGCAGGAATATTTCAAATTATGGCGAAGGCGCCGGAGCCACAATTGGGTTTAAAGTAACCATTGATGTTTTCGATGTAGCTAATACTAAATTCGATGTCAAGAGGTAATGAATAAAAACGACCAATCCAATAGGGCTGCCATAATTGCATAACTTTTGCCTATTTACATGAAATTGAGCCACTAAGAATAGTGAAAAATTGGACCGTCATTAAAAAAGTCACTAAAAATTGTAAAGTATTACTGTTTTGTAAGATGATAAGAAATAACTATAAAAAATATTTCAATGTGTATTTATAACGGTGCTATAAATGTTGCTGAACGTTACTAAAAAATCGTTATTAAACAATTTAGTTTTATAAGCTGGAATGATCTATAACTTAGTCACGGAAACATTTATAAAATAATTTCTCCACTGCATTATAAGTTATTTTATAATTTTGCCGTTGAAACGTTTTAATGTTAATTTATAAAATAGTTCAGTTGCAGACAACAAAATAGTATTTTCTGAAATTCTAATGTAATCAATTAGCAGTTAGAAGCATTAATAAAACAATTAAATGGAATAATCGTAGAATATTTAAATTATAAAACAAATTGCTGGTTGGGATTGACATTTAAAGATTTATTTAATGCTGTTAATTTGTTGAAACTTGTTCAGCTTGAATTTATTTTCAAAGAACTGTAATAATATTCTGAAATAAATCTCTAATTTTTATTTTGTTTTGTTTTTCAAGTTTTTGGTCCTAATATTTGAAAATAAAGGTAGACTGTGGGGTATCGTTAAAAAGGAAATAAAGATATTTATCTAACTGTACCACAGCCAACATTAAATTGCAAAAAAAATGCACTCTCTGTTTTGCTAGCGATTTCATTTTTGGATGCGGTCAATAGAAAAATTATTCATATTTGTTATTTTTTTGTTTATATCGAGATAAAATATTATATTTCTTAAAAGTAACAGTTATATTAAACGTCTGTTTATGACAATTTCTCCATCGTTCGGCAAACTGAACCTCAATATCTAACATTGTTTTTGATGCCGGTGTAAAAATTAACAAATAACAAATACCTTTTAACCGACCTCAAAATCGACATTAGATAATAGTGTTATGAATTACACCCCCTTGGAACTGGAGATGATACGCCTATGCCTACTGATAGTGACTGGAAAGACTCTAGAAAGAGCCCAGGACTTTTCTAGAGTATGGTTGGAGAAGATTATTGATGGTTTCTGGATGAATCTAGAAGCAATTAAAGAGTATATAAGGCACGATTACCGGCGCAGAAGAATTTTTAAGAAGGAAGTTTATAGAAGTGACGTTCGGTAAAAGTGAGGTTAAATAAGAAGTAAATAAGGTTATTTTGAAGTATTGTATAGACAGTAAATTATTAAATAAAGTGTTAGTGGTATTTATCTCTTGTTGAAATTATTTAGAACCCACGGATTCACACAGGGTGTTTCCTAAAAGGTGAATAATTCGCAACAATAGTTATAATTAATTTACCGAACGGCAGTGAAATCTTATCCCTGAATGATAAAATTTTATTTCACAATGTTTAGTGACCGTTATTTTTAAGGTTCAATTTTTTGAAATTATTTTTAACTTAATATTTCTGAGGAATTTTCTGCGGAATATTAATAATTAACATTATTGTTAATTTTGGAATTTAATTGATTAGATTAGATGAGACCATTAAACGACCTGATTAAAATTTAAATCAATTTTTCCCTAAATCAACTTTTTCATATATTTCTCCTGTGCAATTAAATATAATGGAGAACAAAATTATGTCTCCCTATAAAATGTTTTCGCGAAAGAATGTCAAGCACAGCTTATTTTTATTTAATAATTTTGAATAGTATCGATTTGTAGCTTGTCTTCAGTATCTTCTCCTCCAATTAACTTATGTTACTAAATTTAAATTCAGCGTTCATCTGTTGTTGTTTTGATTTTAAATCGAATTTTAATTTAATTAAAAAAACTTCCGCCTAAAAAATTATACCATCAATACTTGTCGACGATGTACACTCTAAGAAGCGATGAAGTTTAGATTGACTATTATTGCAACATAATATAAATACAAAGTGATCATAAAAGGCGTAAAGTCGTTAAACTGTTTACTGGGTTAGGTATCTCAAAAGCCGAGGCAAAGGTCAAGATACGTTTAACGCTGAACAGTAACAACTGTTATATGCAGTGCTCCCTTTTTATGTAGCAGAATTTACACAGCTTGTAGACAATGATAATGTCAATAAAGAAATGCCTTATAAATATACATCCTGATATTTTTCATTGAGAAAAATACAGGATGTAAGAATATTTTTGTTTTTAAAACGAGCGATTAAGGCTACATGTCCGATGAAATTTTTGCTTAGAATAACTTTTCTTACAAGTATAACTGTTGTTATTTAAAACAAGGATACCACCTATACTGTTTAAATTTGAGCAAACATGATTAATATGTTTGGTGTGTGGACCATGTTTCTTTACAAAGTATAGGGTAAAATGAAGAGTTGTGGTACTGTAACAGTTATAGGCACTCTCTGGCTTTCAACAGCAATGATTCAATAAGGTTTGTACTATTATTTGTTGCAATAGCACATTTGTAGGTCAAACTTGGTTTTCTATGATCTTACTAACTTTTCTGATTTATACAAATTTCTGATGTTAGTAAGTCAGTCCCTGACAAACGGATTGTATCTAGCGGTTCGCGAGCTTATATGTTCCGGAAGTTTCTAAAAACATTAGGTAGGTTATAGTCCAATGCAATTAGACACGAGAAATAAAAAATCTCGAAACCCAGTTGCACTGAGTGGATTTCCATGAGTTTTACGTCCCTCGCATACTAAAGGGAAGTAGTGAATTCGAGAAAAGTCACCCGAGATATTTTCGGATTTTCATGTAGATTACGAAAATATAGGTTTTTGAATTCAGTCAGTCTGTCTGTCTATCTGTCGGTCTGTTGGTGCATTAACTAAAAAAACTACTTAACAGAGAACAGTCAAATTTGGTAGGTAGCTGACGCCACTGCCACCAAAGAAATGGTTAGACTTTCACTGGAAAATGTACAGGGTGGACCGTCTAAAGGGAATAGATAATAGAATTTTGTTTCACTAAACTTTAAAATTTCCATTTCCATTTCCATGACATTCTAAACCTGTTAAAAAAAAATGATATTTTGAAAATATTGTATGAAATGGATGATGAAAAAAAATGTTTTTCTTGCTCAAATTTAAAATATCCACGTTTCATAACATTCTAAACTTATTTTAAATTTTATTCTTTTTTGGATATCAAAAAGAAAAAAAAAATGAAATTTTTTTATAAAAAGGATGGAAATTTTTTTTCCCTCAAATTTAAAATTTCCACGTTTCATGACATTCTAAACATATTTAATAAAAATGGTTTCGAAAATTTAAAAAAAAAATATTTTTTTCCCAATAAGTACATGGAATTTTTTTCCAATTTTAAAATTTCCCTGTTTCATTACATTCTAAACTCATTTCAAAAAAAAAATTTTGAAATTTTTAAAGGAATTGAAAATTTTATCCTCCACCACTATAGAACAGATGATGGAAAAAAAATATCAGGTTTTCTCTGTAATAATGTGGCTAACTACATTGCGATTATTATTCTTATGTCATTTCATAATTAATCATATTTTATAGTGACCGCCCTATATAAATAAAGAGCGAAGTTCTGTGTAAATACCTTTACCGATTTTTTTGCATTGATTTTCTAATACTGAGTAGAGAAAATTTACTCTGTAGAAATTGCCGCTTTTACTTGGCGGTGGCGACCACATATTCTTTAGAGGTGGAGAAACAAGTAAAGCAGTAACCAACGAATCTGATATAGATTCGCTATAATCGTTGAAGCCTTTCATTCAATGGGAAAGAAATGGTGTACAATTTTTGATGAAAATTTATATTTTCCCAGTTATAACGATTTGAAGATTGTTACAAACCTTGAGACTTTGTCGTAAATAATTAGAAAAGTCCTGCATTTACCTAAAAAGTGACTCAGTGCAAAAAACAGGATTATGAAATGACAAAAAAATTATTTATGTTTGATGAGTAGTTCTAAGAATGTTTAAAAACGAATTATTTATTATTTGTTTGCTTATAGTAATGAAACATATTCTTTATAGGATTTTGCAAATATCGGAAAGAAAAACTATCTATGAGAACTAAAAGAAAAACTATACCTATGTAAAAATATTAATGAAACTTTGCATTCTTTCGATAACCTGACTTCTGGTTATGCTAACAAGTAAAAATTTTTATTTGCCATTCTCATTATAACACTAGCATCCCACATAATCCCCTACGGCTAGGCAGGTTATACTAGTATCCAGATCCCCTACGATATGTAAATTCATTTAAAAATGAGAATAAAGGCCTGAAATTAATTTATTTATCTACTTTGTCTTTAAACATTTTTCATTCTAATGAATTACATTTTCGTAAAATCTCATTCAGTTTCTTGGAAATGCTTAGCCTTTGAATCGTTTTTCGTCCTTGTTGTGGACTCTGACGCCCAAAGCCACTCATAACTATGTTTTATGCAAAACCAAGACAGTATCCATGAATAAGTATGAAATATTTATATTTGACATTGATTGATAAAAAAGAACAGATCTTCACCTATCTATTAGCTAACTAGTATTGGAGTCTATATACTCTATGCATGTTTAAAAGTGAATTATTTATTATTTATTTGCTTATAGTAATGAAACATATTCTTTATAGGATTTTGCAAATAGCGGAAAGAAAAACTATCTATGAGAACTGATATAGTTTTTCTTTATTTCTCATGGATAGTTTTTCTTTCCGCTATGTGCAAAATCCTATAAAGGATATGTTTCATTACTATAAGCAAACAAATAATAAATAATTCTCTTTTAAACATGCATAGAGTATATAGGCTCCAATACTAGTTAGCTAATAGATAGGTGAAGATTTGTTGTTTTTTATCAGTCAATGTCAAATATAAAGATTTCATACGTATTTATGGATACTGTCTTGGTTTTGCATGGAACATCGTTATGAGTTGCTTTCGGTTTTTCTGATGAGTCCACAATAAGGACGAAAAACTTTTCAAAGACTAATCATTTCCAAGAAGCTGAATGAGATTTTATGAAAATGTAATTCATTAGAATGAAAAATTTTTAAAGACAAGGTAGGTAAATAAATTATTTTCAGGCCTTTATTCTCATTTTTAACTGAATTTACATATCGTAGGGGATCATGTAGATACTAGTTTAACCTGCGTAGCCGTAGGGCACTATGTCGTATGCTTATAATGAGAATGGCAAATAAGAATTTTTACTTGTTAGCATAACCAGAAGTCAGGTTATCGAAAGAATGCAAAGATTTCATTAATATTTTTACATATAGTTTTTCTTTTAGTTCTCATAGATAGTTCTTCTTTCCGCTGTTTGCAAAATCCTATAATGAATATGTTTCATTAGTTCTAGGAACATGGATAATTTGAAAATGACGATAGAATATTTGTAGGTCAAGATATAATGTTTAAATCACAAATATGGCACAAACAATCAGTATTGATGTTAAAAATACATAGATATAATGTAAATTAAAATAAATGAAAGGTCTTGAAATTATCTTTAAATATTTTTTGCTAGATTTCGTAGGAGCTACACAGGCGTGCCTGCCTCCGAAGCCATCCGAAACTGAATTCAACCCTGAGAATATATGAGTACTTTTCTACTACCAAACATTTTTTACGATACTAAATTTCATATAAGTATTATTATATCTCAGCTATTGCCGTTATTTTTTTCTGTAGGGACTAGGCCACGTACCAAATTTCAATTTGATGTCTGTTTCGATTTTGTAATGAAAATATTTTTAAAAACTTAAATAAATCCCGTCTATGGAACTTATATAAGGATAATAATGAGGTACACTACCTTAATCAATTCAAAACACTGCGTTCCCAAATAAAAAGAGACGTTGAACTTGCACACAAAATATATGTTCAAAACACAGAAACAAACATTAAAACTAACCCGAGCAACTTCTGGTCTTTTCTAAATACTATGAGAAATACAACTAGTATACCGAATTCAATGTGTTACAACAATAATTCCTTAAATGATTCTCACAGTATTGTCGATGCATTTGCCCAATATTTTCATCCTTTATCACATCATCTACATATAACATAACCCAACAAGAAACTACAGGCAATGTACCCAAACTTAATATCCCAACCATTACCGAAAACGATGTTTTAAAAGCACTAAAAAAATTTAAAAATAAACTTACGACGGGCCCAGATGGTATACCAGCTTTCTTATTAAGAGACTGTGTCTCTATTCTTGCACTGCCTCTTTCTATCATTTTTAATCTAGCACTGCAAACTACCACATTTCCCCAATTATGGACTCGGTCAAAAATTTGTCCTGTTTTCAAAAAAGGTGATAAGACTAATATTGAAAATTACAGACCTATAGTAATCCTCTGTAATTTTGGTAAACTCTTTGAAATTGTCCTATACGACATAATCTCTTTTCATGTTAAATCTCAAATCTCCTATAGTCAACATGGGTTCTTGGCAGGTAGATCTACGATTACCAACTTGGTAAGCGTTACACACTTTATCGCAAATACACTAGATCATGGTGGCCAAGCGGATGTAATTTATACAGACCTCTCTAAAGCATTTGACAGACTGGATCATGGGCTCTTACTGCAGAAGCTGTCAGATTTTGGTTTAAATCTTGACTTCCTAAGTTTTTTCGAGTCATATCTTGGTAACAGAACATTAAACGTGAAGTATCACGGGTTTTCATCTATTGAAGTATTAGCGACATCAGGAGATCCACAGGGCTCTGTTTTGGGCCCACTGTTATTTATAATTTTCATCAATGACATTTGCCAAGATATACAAAGTAATGTCCTCCTATACGCCGATGATCTTAAACTGTTTGCATCTATTAACTCCGAAGAAGACTGCCATCGATTGCAACACGACCTCACAAAAATAAACACATGGTGCGAAAATAATAGGCTACCCTTAAATATATCAAAATGTAATTCAATGACCTTTACAAGAAGAAATAACTTTATAAACTTTTCCTACAAAATAGGCAATGATATGGCAACTAGATGCACTCAATTCAAGGATCTTGGAGTCATCTTTGACTCAAAATTAACTTTTACTGCCCACATTGATCAGACAATTGCTAATGCGTACAGAAATCTAGGCTTTATTATGCGAAACTCAAGGCACTTTAAAGATATTTCCACACTTTCTCTCCTATTTAATGCCTTTGTACGCCCAAAACTAGAATACGGTGGTATTATCTGGAATCCACAATACAATATTCATATTCTTAATTTGGAACGGGTTCAGAGAAGGCACGTCAAATATCTCTCCCTTAAATCTGACGGAATTTATCCCCCCAGAGGGACGCCACAATCTAACTTACTAGCTAGATTTAATCTAAATGACCTAGCGATACGTAGAGTCTATTTTTCTGTTTTGTTCCTACACAAACTATTAGCAGGTCGGATAGACTGCCCGGATATTCTCAGTTCCATACATTTCAATGTTCCAACTTTTCAGACTCGCTCATACGCCCTATTCTACTTACCTACGCCAAGAACAAATATATTAAAATCTCCACCTATTCACAATATGTGCTCTAACTATTTAAGCTGTCAGTTGAACCTTGATATTTTTAATTGTAGTACTAATAATATAAAGCAATGTATTTTAAATCAATCTTAACCTTTAGTTCCTACTACATCACCGTTTAGTTAAAGTACCTGCTCACATTACTTTGCATTTTCCATAATTAAATTTATAGTTATTATTTTTTTGTAAAATATTTAGTTTTAAGTTTTTACTCTGTATCGTATACATACTTATTTGTATATTTCCTGCCCTGTAATTGGATGCACATCTGTCTGGGCAGCTGTATTCATAAAATAAAATAAAATAAATAAAAATAAATAAATAAACACTCACCATGTCGAAAACTGTTCATATTTGTGAAAGTGTTTATTATTTCCTATCATACTACTTGTCCTAACAATGGTGGTACGTTTTTTTATTAATGCTCTGTATATACTAAACAATTGGTAAATAAATATTACAGAAGTACACTAAGTAATGAATAAAATTTGTTCTTTCGCAGTTTTAATTGACGCAATCAACTCGTTTCAAAATATCTAGCAGACATACCATCGAAATAATCATAAAGAATAAGTGGGTTGTCAAGTGGGTAACGTTGAATATACATCAACATTCTGTTGAATGAAATAAGATCAAATGAGAGTATGGCGATAATCGGAGGAGAAGTGATAGGAATGATGATAAGGGTTTTCGGAACAAGAATATGGCTCGGAAACACGTGAAATGTACCGGAAACAATGGTTGAGGAAGTGCCGAGAGAAGAAACCAGCGCCAGCTATGCATTTTGCGGCTTGGCGAGAACAGTCCTGGCTGGTCACGTTCCCATCAGATCAGACAGCTTGATTTCGTCTTGTATGCTTACTTTGCCTCTTTAAACTTTACCCTTACTTGTTGGAATAGTTTTATTAAAATAAAATATTGCCGGCAACCATTAGTTTGAATTATATAACATCATATCGAAATAATATAGCAAGAAAATTAGATTCATATTAACTATTATCAAAGAAATGAAAAATAAATCACAGTCTCATTTACATCTTCGTAATTCGTTTATGGCGATTTTCCGGAAGAAAATTAATTTTTATACCAGAAAAATTATCTATACAGGGCTGGGCAAATATGTGGAAACACCTGATTTCTGGATAAACTATGAATAAACTATAATCAATCAATTTATTGGTGTTAATTAACAAATAATTTATTGTACACAGGTCAGTATAAAAGATTACATCTACATGGTATAAATAAAAATATTTAACAATATATAATATATTATTATAATACATTAAAAATGTCGTTAATACAGAAGACTATTGAACTCCATTAAGAAAGTTTGTTTCATTAATATTGTGTACTAAAATTTCATTTATACTGTAAAAAGCCTCCCTTATTAGGAATGTTTTTATCAACTGATTATATCTCACCTCCGGTGCGGTTTTTGCTCTATTGGGGATTTTATTATAAAACCTAGGACCATAATAATTAAATCCGGAATCACTAGACTTTAGCCTGTTACAGTCAATTATGATATTTTCTTGATTCCTTGTATTATAATTATGTATATCCTCCTGTTTTGATAAAAGTGAATATTTTTATACATATATACTAAACAGTTAAATATGCATAGTGAAGGAAAAGTCAGTATTTTCAATTCTATAAATTTATTTCTTACATCATTCTATAGCCCAGGCCTGTGATTATTCTTAGCGTCTTTCTCTGCAAGAAAAAAATTCTAGGAGCTTAAGATGCATGCCCCCAACTTGATAACCCATACGTCATGTGAGATGTCATTAGTGAATAATAAGCTGTTAGCAGTAGTTTAAATGGTACAATATTTTTTAGATTTCTCAAGACAAATATGTTTTTTGCTATTTTATTTGCTACGTAATCAACATGATGAGACCAATTCAAACTTGGGTCTAGAAACAACCCAAGAAATTTTACCCTATCTGGATTTTGAAAATTTTCGATTGGTCTGTGCGTGAATATCATGTTAATTGCTTTTGTTTCATTTAGTGACAGGCTGTTTGCTCCGAACCACTCCCTAGCATTTGACTGTGCCTCGCCCATGCATCTTTCTAGCATATCCATTTTCTTATCAGTTGTCAAGAGTGTCGTATCATCAGCAAATAGTACTAAGTCGGTTTCAGATAGAGCTTTGTTCAGATCATTTATATAAATTAAGAATAGGGTCGGTCCTAACACCGATCCCTGAGGTACCCCACTCCTGACATACTGAGATGTGGAATTAATATTATTTAAACTTGTGTACTGTTGTCTATGTGTTAGAAATTATTCTATTAAATTGTTGCTGATTGCATAAAATGTATAATATTTTATTTTGTCTAGAAGAGCCAGGTAAGAGACACAGTCAAATACTTTTTGTAGGTCACAGAAGGTGACTCCCACGTGTTCATTTCCTTCAACAATTTTGTACCTATATTAGATGTGTTACTGCATCACTTGTAAAATTTTTCCTGAACCCGAATTGTTTAGCATAAAGTAATTTGTTATTTTCAAAGTATTCAGTGATCTGATTTTTTAGGCAGGTTTCAAAAATTTTCGATATAATTGGTACAAGTGAAATGGGTCTCAAGTTATTGTGGTTCACAGAGCCACCTTTATGTATTGGTATTACTTTTGTTGTTTTTAAAATGTCAGGGTAAATACCTGCTCTTATACATTGATTTATTAAACTAGTAAGCTGTATAATTATTATGTTTTTTATACCTTTGATATTATTTGTTGACAAACTAAAGCGATCTTTACTGTTTTTATTTTTCATTTTATTTATTATGTCACGAACCATATTTATACTGACAGTATCGAACTGGAATTTTGAATTTGTTACCTTAGAATTATCTGTCATTGGAATATAGTCATTATAGGCGCTGTTTCCTGAAGGTAAGTTTTTTGTAATATTTTCTGATACATTTATAACATAATTATTTAGGTCCTCTACATCAACCGCTGCATTTAATGTTTTTCTACTTTATTACCTATTTTTATTTATTATATTCCAATATGTTTTCGGATTATTATCATTTTTATTAAGGATATTTTCATAATAATTTCTTTTGGTAAAATTTATTTGCCGTCTATATTCTAATTTATATTTTTTAAATGTTCTTTTAAGTTAACATCGGGAAAATTATTGTACAGTTCACTCAGTAGGCAAACGTTTTCCCTCATCTTTGCAGTTCCAAAGTAAACCATCCTTTTTTAGGTTTTACACTGCTATTTATTTTTATTTCAATCAAAGGAAAAGCTTTGTCGATATTTTTCTTCAAAATTTTTAAGAACGACAGAACTTTTTTATTTACATCAAAATTTTCACTTACTGAGTTTACCCAACTCCAGTCCTCCCTTTCCAAGTTATTATATAATAAAAACATATCTTCATCCGTGACTTCTCTTGTTGTGAAAGAATTTTTTTGTACGGGATCAGTTTTTGTCTTCATACTAATATTTACAACTTTATGGTCTGATAACCCTGGGTCAAAAACCTCCGTTGCATATATATTGCTGAAGTTTATTAAAATACTATCTATACAATTATTTTGTCGTGTATTCTCACAGATCGTATGCTGAAAATCAAACGAGTTTACTAAATCAAGAAATTCCAGGTATTTTTTATCGGTGGAGTTAAATTTTATATTGTTACGGTTTTTTTTCACCTTTTAGGAAACACCCTGTGTGAATCCGTGGGTTCTAAATAATTTCAACAAAAGATAAATACCACTAACACTTTATTTAACAATTTGCTGACTATACAATACTTCATATTCGAAATAACACTTTGTTTACTTGATTTTAACCTCACTTTTCACTTTTCAACTTGTTCACTTTTATAAACTGCTTTCTTAATAAAACTTCTCCTTCTGAGCCGGTAATCGCGCCTTATATACTCCGAATTTGACCCTCTAGATCCATCTAGAAACAATAAAAAATCTTCTCTTACCACATTCCAGAAAAGTCCATATCTTTCTGCTAGCTTCCAGTAACTATTAGTAGGCATAGGCGTATCATCTCCAGTTCCAAGGGGGTGTAATTCATAACAATATTAAAATCCCCATTTATTGCAATGTCTCTATTTGAGTTTTTTTAAATGATTCATAACGGGATTTAATTATGACAAAAAATTTGCAAAATCCCCCAGCGGCGACCTATAAGCACTTGCTATTAATAAATTTAGTTTTTTACATTCTACTGCTACTATTTCACAGTCAACTTCTACAGTATATGAATTTATTTCTTCGCATGGACTAAAATTATAATATTCTTTTTTACATAAAATTACGACCCCCCCCCCCATGAATAGAATTTTTTCTACAGTAACTTGTTATAACTTCATATTTATCGAGAACAAGATTATGCATTTCATGTTCATTGGATATAGCCATCTGACCTTCGACCTTTCTCCACTTCACTTATTTTGAATCATTTTCTTGTGTTTTGTGTATCTTTCGTTATATAATAAATACATCAATTATTACTTTTATTGACGTTTGGTGTACACAATTTGAAAGTTGTCATCATATAGTATTTTAATGTGCCTAATTTTAATAAATCCAGTTAGTTCTAGTAACTTTACGAACAGTAAGGACTTGCGATGTTCTTTATTTTTTACATATAAAAATATGTAATTTAATTACGGTACAATAGAAGAATAAATGTTAGCGATTTCGTGTTTATAATAAAACGCCTTCAACTTAGACCATTATTGATTCAGAATTTCTTAATAAATACTCATAATATATTTACCCCGTTTTGAAAAGTTCATCCGAGAAGTGCTAGAAACTGAATCAGTTAATACCAAGGTAACATTAAATATTAATGAAGAACCTCATTGTTTGAGAAATACCTCTTTATTGAGTTGAACAATGCTCCATGGGACACAATGTAGCACAATGTTTTTTTAAATTCCTGTACAATCTCCCTCTCATCTACAAATGAACTCTGAACTTCTAGATAAAATAAAAAACTTTATGGTTACTACAGTTTGAAACCGTAATTTGACCATAATTCTGTAGAATGATGTTAATTAAAATGTTTACAACAACGGCGATACCCAAACATGTGGAAAGTTATGATAATTCCATAATATTTATATTACCATAGTAAGCTTTTTCGTTATCTAGTTCAGCTGCGTAGGTCATATGCAAACGGGTGACTATAAACATATTTAAAAGGCAAAAGCATTGCTGCATTTGCATATTAACTGAATTATGGAAATGTAATTAGCAACCAAAGTCAGATAGGTATAGCGGCAGCAGTACACGTTTATGGTTTTACACAAATCATGAGTAATGTCAACGTCTCTTGTCTGTTTAATATAATCATGTTTTAGGTAACTATTATATGAGGCTGTTATATTTTGCATTGTTGTAATGTATGGACGCGAGGCTGGCACTTTTTGGCTTAACAAATGTAGTGGTATCAGAAATAATGTTCGAGGAAAAAGTTTACAAAGGTGATAACGAAATGTCCGTCCTCACAATGTCAGAATATAGTAGCTAATCAAGAAAGGCTTTCATTTTCCTTAAATGTTAACAATTCTGCATACAGGGTGTTAATCTATTTCCACGATATAATCACAGCAGGCCAACTTATAGACATATGATACCGCCGTTGTGAAGACCTCAAACCACTTCCAAATTCTGCATAGCCTCCTATAAATACAGACAGACATTAGAACTGACTATTACATATACTATCTGGCCGAAGGCAGAAGAACTCTGCCATGTAAATAAACGGCCAAAACCTGGAGTGGTAAGATAAATTCGGATTGTAACAAATTCAATAGAAATGGATAAGAAAATACAATTATTCTTCGTAAAATAGCGCGATGTTTGCATTAAGTTAGGACGCTAGTTCACAGGCCCTAAAGTGTTATAGCTATGTCAGCTCAAGTTTAATATTAGGCAGTTTTTGAAAGTGAACTAGCAATATATTTCTAATTTTAACAACTGCTCGTGTCAAATACAAAAACTTTTCGGCAAAAACTATAAAGTATTCTGTAGTATATTTTCTAAATCAGAAGTGTTTTTATGACAAGTTAGAGGCCTCTCATAAACCAATAAGGTCGCAAGCCTGAGAAAGTCCGTTACCATCGACGTCATTATCAAACCGATTTAATAGAAATGTCAGAAACGCAAGCGATTAATCGAAAACAGGATGAAATAAGGGAATATCTAAATTAGTTAGGGTACCGGTTGAATTGTAAATAATTGGTCTGAATATTTCCCCAAAACATACTTCATACTAGGCAAGAACAGCGAGATTTTTTCATTTTCTTTTGCGAACGTGATAAGAAGAAATGCACTAAAGGGTTTTCTTTCTCTCGCTGGAATAATTAGCTAGCTGTCGATATAGAACAGTTTAAGTTGTTGTTAAGAGAATGTTTTATATTTAGGGGAAACCATCTTGACCAATTGACCATATTGAACTGAGATAACGCCAACTGCCAAGTCAACTTAGTGTTTGATATTTATGGGAAGTTATTTTGTAAGCAAGTAAGCTGACGAGTCAATATTAAGCTCTGGAATGGGGCGGATCCGCATTCATTGGTCCAAGTATTTAGAAATTAACCCGCCCTATATCACCAAGAATTCGACTTAAGAAGTTTCGTGAGAACATTTCGTTTTATCTCCGGTGGTGTAACATTGTCACACTTTCAGCGTACTTATTTGTAATCTCACCATCTTGTATTTTCGAGATTTTGTACTAAAAGTTAGCTTATTGTCATTGAATTTCCAAATTTAACTCATTCGAACTGTCACTAGCAACTGACGCACAGTGGTTTAGATCGCAATCGAAGCGCGAATTATTTATACGCGCTGATAAAAGTGTAGTATTCAGTTACTATTTTTAATTTTTTATTGTGATGTTGATTAAACAAAATTTAACATTTTTTTAACATATTTCACTTATACTTTGCAATTATATCTTTGAAGTAATCGAAACATTAATATTGACAAAACAGGAAATACAAAATTAAAGTATTAATAATTTTAACACATTTAGTCACTTTCTGAAAAAGAAGAATCGGAGTCTTTATCTATTGAAATTTAGGGAGCTTTCAGTAAATTTACAACTTCAGTTGTAACTTACTTTTGTTACATTTATTTTTAAGAGATAGTTGCGATATAATTGGCTCTGATGAAAGTAAGAAATAATCAAACAAATCTTCATTTGTATGTTCAGCAGAATCCTTGCAGCACGCTTTCCAATTTTCCTCAAACTCATCTGTGTAGCAAAAGGAAGTTCTTTTACGCTAGAGGAAGATGTCAAATTTTACACATTTTCTTGTTTAGCAGTGGTGCTAGAATCTTGAAATTCTTTTTGTGGCCTTCCGGATCTTGATGGCCCTGGATTGTGCATTTCACTTTCTTTTTCAGAAAGCTCTATGCTTGATTCCAACCATGCTCTGTTATTTGATTGAAACCGAGTTCTCTATTTGTGTAACATGGTTTCCAACGTAATTCAACATTTTTTATAAATTTGATTAATATCATTCGGATATTCTCCTCCTTTACATTTCCCTTACTGAGAAGATACTTTTCCAATCCAATTATTTCTTTTTATATCTTTAAATTTAAACCATCCGTTGAATAGTTCCAAAAGAGTGATTGACAGTACAAGCATTAAAAAACAAAATAAAAATTGCTAAGAGCACTTCTGAGCACTTAATTTTATTTTTAACTTAAAGTTCTAATAATATATTACTCAACAAAAACAATTTTAACTCCTGCATATACTTGTCATTTTTTAAATTCTTTGAAATATTTTAAGTAATGGAGAAAGATACACTAATTTCAAATAGAATTTAGGTCTAATTAAGATTATAAATCCAAATATAAAAAAAACGCTGTCTTACCTTGGCTAATATCAGCAAACCTCAAGTTATTGTACTCTACACAGCTTGCTTTGCTCATTTTCCCCTATTTGCCTTTAATTACATCCCCACCCCATCAACGAAGTCACCTCACAATATAATTTGGTTCCAGATGTCATAGTTTTCAAGATGGCCGATCGCAAGGTTGATCCTGATAAACAGTGTAGCTTTTGTAAAAAAACAGTAGTTTTAAAAAGAATTAAATGTACAAATTGTGAAGCAATTTTCCACACAAGTTGTTCAACGAAAAAATCAAAAAAATGCTGTTAAAAAGCAAATCTGGAAGAAGAAACACGAAAAATCACAATGGAAGAGGATAATGAATCCCTAAACAGCCTTATCACTGAAGAATCCACAAATGTGGAAAGTGAAAACCTTTTATTAGAAATAAATAAGGACTTACGAGAACATATAAAACTGCTTAAAGAAAAAATCGAACTTCTGGAGGCGGAAAACATTAACTTAAAAAAAATTGCCAAAGAAAATCATGTAACTTCCGACACTCACACAAGGGGCGCAAACGATATAAACACAATAGAGGAAGTGAAAAGTGAATTAAGAAATTTTATGGAAAACAATTTCCGACACCTTACAAAGGAAATCAACGAAATAAAAAGCAACATAAAGAATTCTAATGTAAATATCATTAAGCATACAAAAAATGTTCAGCAAAAAACTGTAGCACAAAAACCAATAACAACAACAGAAATTTCAAAACCAGTGACTCCAAAACAAACATATAATTCACTGAAGGAACATAAAACAGTTACACCAAAACATTTTGCGACAGCAAAATGCACAAAAATAAAAAATGGACTATCTGATCCATATTAATACATCACCTAAACCAAGAGAGGAAATAGACAAAAATAATGAAAAAAATGCGTGGAAAACTGTTGAAAAAAAAGGGAGAAATAAATATAAAAGAAATACAGGGGAATCAGAAGAAAGTAATGAGAACTTCAGAGGTATCAGTCCAAAAGTCTGGTTATATCTGTACAGAGTACAAAAAGATGTAACCGATGAGGACATACGTCAATTTATAAAGAAAAAGACGAACTTAGCAGACAGTGAAATAATCGTTAAACAGATATCTTCTGAAAGTATACTGTTTAATCGTTTTATGGTAGCAGCCGAGTTTAGATATAAGGATATGTTCTACGACCCCAAATTCTGGCCAAAAGGAGTTGGATATAAAAGGTTTGATTTTAAGCGATACCATGAAACAACCAAACAAGATAAATCTAAATCGGAAGACTCGAGACCAATCACTTTTTTAGAGTAGTGGATTCACAGGAGGAAAATATAGGGAAACAGAAATATAAGTATAAATTAAAGTTGCAAAAAGATAACAGCAGACTCTCTCACTTAAGAGAGAAGCCGACTGTTATACTCCACCAAAACGTTCAATGCATTAAAAACAAGGTAAATCAATTGGAGGTTATACTTAACGACATGCATGTAGATTATCTCTTAATAACTGAACATTGGGTAAATGCAGAAGAGACCTTTCCAAAAATAAATTACTATCACCTGTTATCCTCATACAAAAGAACAGTTAGTACCCATGGGGGGGCAGCAATACTAGCGAAATCCTTCCTTAATACAAAAGAAAGAGTAGATATTGTA
Source organism: Stenurella melanura (assembly GCA_963583905.1). Classification (NCBI taxonomy): domain Eukaryota; kingdom Metazoa; phylum Arthropoda; class Insecta; order Coleoptera; family Cerambycidae; genus Stenurella; species Stenurella melanura. The sequence goes on from OY757314.1 coordinate 47,912,026, forward strand.
AAGTACTCTCAAGAAAACTTAATGGAAATAGCGGCAGTAGAAATCAAACACAATAACGATCAAACTATTCTCCTATCCGTATGTAGACCACCCTCGAGAACAAATTTTCAAACTTTTCTCCGCTTACTCGAAGAAATACTACATAAACTGATTATAGAGGAGAACAAACTTGTAGTCATTGGCCGAGATTTCAACACAAACTTCCTGCAACCAGATCATGAAGATACAGCCCTTTTAATTAACCTCATTGAATCGTACAACACAAAAACTACAATAAACTCCGTCACTAGAGAATTAAGCCAAAAATGCATAGATAATATTATTACAAATATGAATTATAGTGTAAGTAAAATAGTAAATGTCCATCTATCTGATCATTATGGTCAAATGATATCAATAAAAAAAACCCAAAAATCACCACCTAAGTATCTTACAAAAAGAAACATTAATCCAACTACAATAAAACTATTAACAGAGGAACTAAATAAAACAGTTTGGGAAACAAATGCAAACTTGAGTATAAATGACAGCTTTGATAAATTCTATAGAACGATAATATGTGCCTTTAATAAATGTTGCCCACAAGTCACAAAAATACAAAATAATTTCATAAAAAATATCCCATGGTATACAGAAGAACTAAAAGAGAGGAAAAACGAAATCCAGTTTTGGTACCAGTTTGCGAAGAGTAACAACAATGAACAAGCAAAAGACAGGTATAAGACACTAAAAAAACATTACAATGTTATGCTACAGACAGCAAAACGCAACTATAATTCAAATTTGATTGCACAATCACAGAATAAAACGAAAGTACTTTGGAACCTAGTCAAACCAAAGGAAATCGACACAGATTCAATTGACTATATAATAAATAGCAATGGCGAAAAAATTGAAGCTCCCGAAAAAATTATCGAGGAAATTAATAGCTGTTTCACAAGCATCGGAGCAAATGAAGGTAAATCCTCCAACTATGACGTCCCGAAGACAAGTATTTCAAACTCGATATACCTACAGCCGGTCACAGAGCAAGAAATAAGAGATATAGTGCAGAACTTAAAAACGAAATACACTCAAGATATAGATGGACTCTCCACCTTCATCTTAAAAGAAATAATCGACTGCATAATGACCCCACTAACAAACTTAATAAACAAATGTCTGCAAGAAGGAATATTCCCTGACAGTTTAAAACTAGGGAAGGTTATACCCATCTACAAAAAAGGAGATAGACACATAATCAACAACTACAGACCAATATCGATACTGCCAGTCCTCTCTAAAATCTTTGAGAGAGTAATATATAACAGAATTCTGTTCTTCATAACATCAATTAATATATTGTGCAAAAATCAATTTGGGTTCAGGAAAAATCTAACAACAAACCATGCAATTTGCAACTACCTAAATTACGTTCTAGACTATCTAGATCAAAATAAGAACGTATTCTCTGTTTTCCTAGACCTCACTAAAGCTTTCGATTGCGTACCCCATGAATCACTTTTAATGAAACTAGAGAACTATGGATTAAGAGGTAACTGCTGTGCACTCGTGAAATCCTACCTTCAAAATAGAACACAAGTCACTAGAACACACGTACAAGGAAACGAGCAGACATCCTCAATAGCCAACCTAACAGCTGGAGTACCGCAGGGGAGCATCTTGGGTCCATTACTGTTCCTTCTATTTGTAAACGATCTGCCGGTTCACATAAACTGCGACAACATAACCATGTTCGCAGATGACACCACTGTCTCTAAGGAAGATAATAACATTAATACTCCTAATAACCAAATGAACTTATTAATCGTAAACATAAAAGAATGGTGCGAGACGAACAACCTCTTAATAAATGCGGCGAAAACATATGTAATAAACTTCAGATTAGCCTCTGGGTATACAAGAGTGCAATATAATGGCGAACTCATAACAGAAGCGAAGCATGTTAAATTCCTATTTTGCAAAGTGACATCAAATGGGACCAACAAGTTACCGCTGTATGCTCAAAGTTAGCAAAATATGTTTACCTTCTAAACGCCACAAGGAAAGACATAAGTCAAGAAGCTGCTAGAACCATATATATGGCATACTGTCAATCTCAACTAATGAACGGAATAATATTCTGGGCATGTACTACAACAGCTAATATAGATAAGTTATTCAAAACCCAAAAACGGTTAATACGAGCATTTTGCAATGTCCCAACCACCACCAGTTGCCTACCGCTCTTCAAATTGCTAAGAATATTGCCATTAATGAGTCTGTATGTCCTAGAAGCAGTAAAATTCGTACATAATATCACTAGCCTATTTAATAGTCATCGAGTTGACCATCCCTATGGCACACGTACAACGGACGTAAGACTTCCACAACATAACCACGCTTTCTTCCACAACTCCTTCAAAGTGCAGTCTGTGAAGCTGTATAATATTCTTCCGAATAATTATAAATCTTTAAGCAAGTCAAACTTTAACAAAACAGTGAAAAAATTCATCTTGCAACACTGTTTCTACACTGTTCAAGAATTCATAACCTGCTGTGATGCCATGTGATTATTCATATTTTTTGTCTGTTGTTTTAATTGTAGACCAAGCACTATGTATATTATATGTTACTATAAGTATTTATTCGTATATATTATTCTGCATATTTTATATTGTATTTTTAAATTGTATTTATGAGTTGCAATCTATGTATAATATGTATTTTAATGTTTTACATTATAACTTAATGATCAGGATGAATAATCATCCACCCTTCTGCTTGACCCACCCACAACATTCACTTGTAATGTATTTTGGAAATAAAAACTATCTATCTATCTATCTATCTATCATTGTAATACACACGTGTACCGAATTTCAAGTGAATATCTCAATTTTATTTTATCAACCTCTTTAAAATGGAGTAGAGGTGGTGGAGGGTTGAAAAATATGATAAAAAATCTAAGAGCTTGACTTCTTATACATACACCGACTTTCTAGTTTCTATAATCTTACCAGCTTGCTTTACTTATTTGTCCCCTATTTACCCCTATTTACCCCCCCAACCCTTCAACGGAATAATCCAAAAACAGAATTTAATATCTCAATTTTATTTTATCAACCCCTTTAATAAAGGAGTGGTGGTGCTGGGGGGATGGAAAATGTCATAAAAAAATTTGAGGCCTTGACTTCTAGTATATATACATCAAATTTCAAGTTTCTCTACTCTTATCAATTTGTTTTATTTATTTCCCCCTATTTACTCCTATTTACCGCCCAACCCTTCACCGGATATGTTCAAAAAACAGATCTCGTTACAATATATATGTGTACAAAATTTCAAGTCAATATCTCAAACCGTTCCGGAAAGACGTGCGGACAAAAGAAGTTGCAGACAGACAGACAGACAGAACAAATTTTTTTGTTTTGCATGACATTCTAAACCTATTTCAAGACAAAAAAAATTGAATTTTTTTTTACGATTACTATACTTCCAATCCACTACGTGGATGTGGAAGTAATACCGATTGGTGGTGTGTTCAGAACATAGATTTAAATATAAAATATAGATTGAACAGTAATAAGACGAATTCACTCAAACGGAGCGCTGTAAGTGTGAGGTAAGCGGAGACATTGATGCTTTTGGTGGACCAGTAACAAGCACCAGATGTATTTCAAGCCATAGAAAGGACTCGGGAGTATACTTAAGGTGATAGATAAGGTACGATCCAACATAGAAGCGTAGAAACATGAAAATGGGTGGGAAGGAATGAAAATGACTTAGAGACGGTGGGATGTCTCCGTTTAGACTGTAATCTTATTAAGAAGGTATATTTATGTTTACAATTAATTTCCAATGATTTTTCTTCAAGGTAAAAGGGGCCTGAAATCAGGCCTTATTGACCCCCCTCCTTTGTATTATTGACAGTCCGTTTTCTGCTTTAGTAGTAACTCCAGCCTTGACTAAATGATTAATTTATATCATTCTTGCACATTTAATATTATTTGATAAATGTTATAATTAAAACTTTGTTTTAAACGGCTAAATTGTAACAAAATTGTTACTTTTAATCATCGTTCCATCATGTCTCTTCCGTTGGTAAGATGTCCTAAAATGTTCAGTGTCCTGGAGTTTAGAATAGTATATTACATACCGTGATGGAAATAGATTCACTGTTGTCGAGAGATGTGATAGTTGACCATCGCGCGCAGCGGCGAGGTCAACTAATTCTGGAGACAGCGATGAAGCCTTTCACCAAGGTTTGTATACTATTTTATTCACAGTCATCCCCCCTTTAAAGAACAAAAAGCCAATAAGCCGTTTACTAAATTTTTAAACAGCATTTTATTTCTTTATTAAGTTGAGAACGAGCAAAAAACTTGTCAGAGGATAAACCTCAAGGTAAAGTCGCGTCGTTTTTAAAATATAAATATTTATTCATTTAGCACAAAGCGGTTTTAAAGGATGTCCTATGAGATGGTGTTAATATATATTTTTTTAAATCCCTAATACGATTTACCTGAAAATTTACCCCATTTTCATCCCCTTAGTCCGCACGTCTATGGAATAAATTAAATAAGTGTATGCACTTTTAGTTATCTTCAAGAGGTATATAACTTAACCAAGTTTACAATAAATCGATTTATTAATAACTGAGCTATGTAGGTGTTACCGTAAAAAGTGGGACACACTGTATACGTGTTTATTCAGTTTTTAGAATTAATTACTCTGTTTGTGTCCAGATTTGTGTTAATAAATAAACATGATCTGTCTTTTGATTTATATTTCCTTCAACTGAAAGAAAACCAATAAACAACATAGGTTGACAAATTTCCACTTTCCCACCTTAAAACTGGTAAGAAGGTGTCGACTTTACAACCTGAAATGTCACATATCAGTTCAATTGTCGAACGAAGTTGAAATGTCATACTTTCCAACTTTTGATATGTAAGACAATTTGTTTATTTCTGTATGATTGTGAATAAAAACCATTGTCAGTGCCTCATAACACACTGCTAACCCCCAAGCACCCTTCATAACTGTATGTGTTACCGCTTAGTAGCTAAATATTTTGTTATAAAAATCCTGGAAACAAATTATATTCGCAACCTTACCATTATATTATTTTAACAATACAACTCTAAAATATGAATGCTGAAAGTTAAAATTAAATTTTTATTGTAGATACATTTTGTTGCCTTTCCGTACTTTTACCATTATTTCATTTTATAATTTCTAAAAGTTGCTTGGCTACAATATTTTAGAATTTTGTAGCTCTCAAGTTAAATCGTGACCTGAATTGTTTAATGTCGGTTATATAAAAGCGATGTATGTTCCAATTATTTCTTGTTATTTTTATGACTAGTTCGAGTTGTTTTTGTTTATAATTCAATGTATTTTTCACAATCATTACCAATAATATTTCGTTAAAGTATAATTAGGCTACAGTACGACTAAAGATAATTGGACAAGAAAATGTATAAAATATGACAATGTAATGTAGGCATGACGAAAGTGGCAACGACTTTATTTTGAGTGATTTTTTAATTCATGTTTTCTAGAACAGAGGCGGGACCGATAATTGCACTTTCCAAAACCATGAAATAAATATTTTTAGCTAACAAGTTGTATTATTGTCAAGTTTTGTCAGTTCTTAAAACAGATAACAGATTTGTTTATATTAATACAGTAATTATTATGTTTGGATTTTGGTAATGAACAGTATTACTTCACCTAATGGAGTGGAAGTATAGTAATCGTAAAAAAATTTCAAATTTTATTTTGTTGAAACAGGTTTAGAATGTCACGAAACGTCGAGATTTTAACTTTGTCTGTCTGTCGTTTTGTTTGTAACTTTTTTTGTGCGCACGATATTTCTAGAACAGTTTAAGATCTTGACTTGAAATTGTATACACATATGTATAACGAAATCTGGGACTGGATTGTATTTTGAATTTATACGGTGAAGAGTTGGGGGTTAAATAGGAGTAAATAGGGGAAAATAAGTAAATCATTCTGGTAAGAGTACAGAAACTTGGAATTTGGTGTACATACTAGAAGTCAAGAAATTTGACATTTGAGTTGGTGTTAATTTTTGTTCAATATGAATTAAAGTGGAGGATTTCTTAATATCAGATATCTGCAGTGATGTTTATTAATATTTTTTTAAAAACCTAGTGTGAGAGAAAATCTTACATACTTTATTAATGTTGTTTTTACAAGTGTAAAATTTGGTGTGAAGAACGTTGACATATTTGCGAACCTATAAATTAGTGAAAATAAAGGCTCTATTGGGTTTGTGGCTTTACATATGTAATATCACAACTTATTTTAGTAAATGTTTAATTAATATAGGCTCAGTTACAGCTAAGCAATAATATAGGTTAGGTAATATTATTACACTAGGTTAAAAGTTGTCACAATATTCATTGAGTTATGCGAATATGTCAATCATGTATTAATGGTTTTATAAACCTCTTGTGAAATTTACGTTTTCTTGTCAATTTAAAATATTGTCCAACAACTTTTTATTGATTTATATCTTACTTTCGTTAGGCTCAAAAGTTTGTAATAAGTTCAAGTGTTTACCACATTATTAAGAACAATCAGAGGTTTGTATTGTGAAATTCGGGAGTAACAGTAAATCTAATATAAAGATAGGACTGTGAGACCGTTTAAGTTCCCCTTTTTATTAAAATCTTAAACAAATATGCAACGTAATATGCTCCGAATACTTTATATAGGTATATACCTAGTTTGGCATCTGTTTGGATTCTTACAATTATAATTATAGACGTTCAAAATATTGATAATATATACAAATAAAATATCGGTGAAGGTAAGTGAGCTAAAACACAACAGAACCTAAAATATAACACACTTTTAACAGCATCGTCTACCATAATTGAATGTTTTAAATTATACATAATTGTAAAGTTAAGTATGAATAATAATAGTCTTATAGTTTAGGTATTAATTTTATTTCCAAGAAGGGTCACAACGGTTCATTAATTCAGTGCTACGTTATATTTTTTAAAAATCATACAAAGATGCAGTTTGAATCTCCCACTTTAAAATTATATAGGTTATATCCATTAATATATTTTAGCTTAGAAATGTTATGAGGGGACTCCTGAAATGTAGAATATAGATAAAATTATAATAAATTTACTCAAATTCACTTACCATATCGAAAAGAAATAGCTTTTAAAATGTGAACCAGATGACACGCACATTCGAATATATAAATAAAGCGTTAGATAATTCAGCAATTCACGAAATGTATAATAGATAAAGAACACCAAGAAGAACGTTTAAAGAAGCACTAAATATTTTTTTAAAACTCAAATTATTTTACATGGACACAACTAAACTAGATGTTAGTTTAATCTGCTTAGCCATAGGGGACTATGTTGGATGCTAGTGTTAAAATGAGAATGTCAAATAAGAAATTGGACAAATTTATTTCAGAATTTTAACTTGCTTGCATAACCAGAAGTCAGGTTAGCGAAAGAATGCAAAGACTTCATTAATATTTTTACATATAGTTTTTTTTTAGTTCTCATAGATAGTTTTTCTTTCCGTTGTTTGCAGGATCCTATAAAGACTATGTTTCATTACTATAAGCAAATAAATAATAAATAATTCACTTTTAAACAAAACTATTTTATTGACACCCGGTCAGCTGGAGCTGCCATGTTGTGACGTCAGCTGCTACTGCTCTAACTGGTCAAGAAAATTAATTGAATTGATTTGTTATCACTCCAAAGATGTTTTCGCAATTTGCTTACGATGCATTACGATAATCCTTGAAATAGTAAAGCCTCTAGGTAAACTATTCCAGAGACTGAAGTATTTTATCGAATAGACAAGTGTTTCAAAAGAAGATACCGAAATGTCATGAAATGTCTTCCAAGCCATCTTGTCCCAAATGCTGCATAGAATGACACTTTGTCAGAGATTATGAAATAATAAATATAAATCACACAATTCTAAACTGTTGTATTCGTTCGACGACTTGATGCGCTGCGATATAATGCCATTTTTGACCCGCACGAAAAAGTGCATCCCCTGTGCAGCTAACAACCAATTTGGTCCTATTCTCAGCTGTATCTGCTATATGTAAACTAATTTTCTCTTCTCCTCTTTTGCTCTTCTATTGCACATGACTTGCTACTCACATTATTACCAAGGGGAAAACTAGGAATTGGAAATAATTGAAACAATTTATTTAATAATCAATTTTTCAGTATGATTTCCCTAACTGTGAAGAGCCATAATAGTAAGCCCATGATTGATATTTCATTGAGTGATTTATTATTATCTGTCATCTCTAAGCGGAGTATGCCCACCAAACATCGTTCTTCTCGATAAAATAGGTTTGCAAATACAGCGCCAGCAGAGAGCCAACAGACAAACTGATGGATGAAAGACCTTAATTTTCGTAATCTACGTAGTCTGATGCGTGAAAATCCTAAGAAATCTCGAAGAGTGATTTTTTGTTTTTACAAACCTTCCCTTGGATAAGCGATGGAAGTGAAAAGTTTAATTATGAAAATAGGTATTTTTTTATATGAACGCTATGCGCCATATAAAAATTACAGATCTTCTACTATTTAGCAAATTTTTATTTACGAAATAATTAAGTGGATAATCAAAACGTCAGTCGATAGGCAATCTTAAATAAAAGTATATTGATAGCAAATAAAATTGCTAACGTACATGCCTATTTAGAGTTAAATGAGGGAAGACGTTCCATCATATCGTTGGATGTCCCTAATCTTTTATTTTTTGAGTGGTTTGCAGGTAAATACGCTGAAAGTAGGACAATATTATAGGAAAACAGTATTTGAAAGGATTCAAGAAAGTCATTTTCTCTACTTTGGTGCTCTCTAGGGTTTCCAAATAGACACTCTTTGTATAACAGGCCACTGAATGAATCTATAGAGAGGTACTCAGAAAACTATTCACAGTGTATTCTATTCTTATATCTCAATTCTTTCTCTACAAAGCACCATTTTCATTAGCCTCTGTTTGAATTTTTGTCTGTCCTTTAGAATATAACTTTATGGATAAAGACCTAAATATAAAGTGGCTTATAATATCTACAAACGAAACAGCAATTTTTTAAATTTTACGACTACTGAAATTATTATACCAACTAATAATTATGATGTGAAAAATTACTTTTTATGTATATCATCTTTAGCATAAAATTAACCGTTTTAGCAGAGTAAATTATTCGAATTCACAGAATTTGCAGCAAAATGTCGACCATTTACTTATATACATAGATTACACTGTCGGTTTTCTATTCACGGACCATATGGAATATTCTTGAAATACCTCGCACATACGACTCTTGCCATAAGAACATCCTCTCTAAATACATCGGTTTTGTATATCAAAGATTTCATAAAACCTCAAAGAAAAAAGTGGAGAGCATTGAAGTCAGGAGATTGTGCTGGCAATACGGGTCAAAGTTTTCTATTTCAACCTACCTGTAGGTTCCCGAGGGAACAACCTTCGATAATTCTGAGTGGTAAAGCTTGAGAGGATAGTATGATTTTCATTGCCTATTGTCAGATATGATATCACGGGTTGGTGGTTGCTGAACTACTCAATTTAAAATAACAAATAAAATTACCAGCTACGTGATAGAGAGAGACTTACTTAATACTTGATTTCGGTTTGGTCTAGTGGCTCCTTGAGTTTAACCATTTATCCATTCACAACAATAAAATTTTGTTGAACAATTTTCTAAAGCTGCGGCAATCACACGACACGTGTTGCTCGAACGTGGTTTTTCATCGCTGGTTGCGTTCTGTCCGCGTTTCTTTCGGTCTCTCTCTCAACATGACTCGCGCAAACGTATACATATATTACACAAATTTTTAAGTCGGCAACCAAACACTACTTTTAGTGCATTGCAAGTCATAGTCTCATTTAAGACCAAACACTACTTGTTCGGGAAATACTGATGCAGATAATGGTGCAAATTCAAACTGACAAGTGGAGGAGTCTCTTCGTTCTCATCTTATTTCAAAAGGACATTTTCTAAAAGTTCAATCAAAATATTTTGCAAGAACTGGAAGATAAATTTGGCCGCTAAAACGAGGTGGCAGTAAATACACGACCAAATTCTCTTCTATAGTACCAATCCAAGTAACGATGAAAAATTGTTGCTGGTGTTTCCTAAAGGCGGTAGCATAATAATTTTCATCGCTCCGGAGGTAGCTGTTTCGACTGCTGAACTAACCATCACAAGTAAAAGGTGTTTTATTAGAGAACAACACAATTCTTCCCAAGTTAGGGTCTTTAAAATTGCCACCCAAGACCCATTAACAGAAAGCGACATGTGAAGGATCGTCTTCAGTAGTCATATTTCTTACTTTTGGAAAATGGTAGGGATAAAGGAGTTGGCTATGCACAACACACCATGCCGTCAATCTGGAAGCCTCCATCTGGTGTACAATTACCCAAACACTTGGAAGATTCTTATGCTACGTGGTTTAAGACTTCCTCGAACGCCACCGCACTGTCCTTGGACGATCAGTATCATTATCATGCCATATGGTGCCACTTTCTCGAAGGCGGCGATGAATGGAAGCAAATCTAGTATGATGAGGCTGAGGGCGGTTGAAACATTTGTCTTTGTAAAAGCCAGCAACTCCTTTTCCATTACATTTTGCTGCGCCCTAAGCAAGATACATGTCAGCCTATTAGGGAACAGAAAAAATAATCGTCCATTTTGAAAACGACTTTTGAATAAGTCAATAAAGAAACGCTTAGATACTGAACTCGCCAGTCAATACGAGAATAGTTCTGTATCTACATTAGCTGATTCATATGCAATTAATTTTCTCACACCACGCAAGTATTTCTTTTAAGGCAATCAATCAGATTATAAATACCTGAATGCATCTTGCAATCGTCCGCATACAGTAGAATACTATTTTTAAGTTTTGCAGTATAAGACAGATTTCTCTTTTGAGGGAGCAGCAAGATAATCAATATTTAAAACTCTACAAATTACTTCAACGCATATATTTCACTTCAAGTTTAAAACCTTATCTAAAGTGGTTAAGGAATTACTAATATGCTTTAGGTGATCAGTATATTAAAAAAGTTTTATGAAACATTCAGCAAATTTATGTTCCACATCACTAATCTCTATAGATACTTCATAGACGGATCCAGGCATAATAATATTTGAGTTATCTTATTTAAAGTTTACCTTTGTACAAAATTACTACACCTCCGTCTATACATCTACTACTACAAAAAAGTATATGCTACTTTTGTTTCAGAAACATTAGCCAGTGCTCAGTTAAGTATGCAATGAAAATCCAAGTATACCTCCAGCCATCTAATTTTTTGTATATATAAGAGTATATTTATCTACATGTAAATTCTTAAGCTACGTAAATTATTTGTTGAAGTGGAAATATTGTGGTTGTTATGTATTTATTATAAAAGAGGAGCCAGCCTGCAATAATTATCTGACACATTTTTATCAGCCCATGACAGGCAACAAAAGTGTTGTATTAATTCTTCTTCAGGAAAAAACCTTAGTACTTACATTACAAGAACTTAGTAACAGAGTATCTTAACCTTAGTTTACAGTGAAAAAAATAACATCTGATAGACCTCACATAGTGTCATAATAAATTGTTAATTTCTGAAATTCGAAATATTCGGTACAAGTGTTGTGTGTATCAAGCTGATATTTTTCTTTATTGATTGGACTTGCTAAACAATTACTTCCACATCCACATAGTGGAGTGGAAGTATTGTAATCGTAAAAAGAATTTCAAATTTTTTCGTTATTGTAATAGGATTAAAATGTCACGAAACGTCGAGATTTTTAATTTGAGCGAAAATAAATTTTCTGTCTGTCGGTCTGTAACTTTTTTGTGCGAACGATCCCTCTGGAAGGGTTTAAGATATTGACTTGAAATTTTATACACGTATGTAGAATAACGAGATCTGGAACTGGAATGTTTTTTTAACTTATCCGGTGAACGGTTGAGGGTAAACAGGAGTAAATAGGAAAAAATAAGTGAAGCAAGCTGGTAAGAGTACAGAAATTTGGGATTCGGTATATATGTTACATCACACACAACACAAAGAACTTTTTAAAAAGATTTATTTACTTAAATGGATAGTACGTACTATCCAGACATGAAGAAGTGAAAGAAATGAAATGAGTATTATAACTGAGGAGCAAACGTTCCTTTACATATATTTATAAGTTTAAAAGTGCTGACTTGAAGAGTCTTAGAACAAAGGAATATTGTGAACGAGCCTGTGAATCAGGTGATGTTGAGTTAGCAAAAGGAGCAGCTGCCATATGAAATATGATACGCCTGATAAGGCTACTTTCATATGACTCTAAATCTTATAAGTTATTTGGTAATATTTTATATAACAACTTCCCCCTTATAGAAAAAGTTGGTGATTATACAGCAACTTTTGAAATTGAAATTAAATGAAAGGTATGAAATACAAAGTACAGTAAAATGTGACAAAAATGTAAAAGGTGCAAAAATGTAAAATTGTAAAAGTATAAAATGTAAAAATATAGAATGTAAAATAGCAAGCGTAAAAATGCAATACAGTGCATGTATAAAAAGCATAAAAATGTATAAAAATAAAATTGAATAAATTTTCACTGAAGAGTTTCAGCACAAAAGTTATAAAGGCACAAAACTGTTTTAACTAAGCTCTATGTCTTCGGATTCTTCGTCTTCTCTTCTTAGTGGAGGTCGTCTTCGTTGAGGAAGTATGCTAGTAAATGTCCTGGAGAGTTTAGTAGGTCTCGGAGGAGCTGGGGGCGATGTGGAGACATTGGTGGTTGAATTTCTTCGGTGTATTCTATATTTATAGAATAGGTACACAAATAATAGTCCAAAGATTAAAACAATTATGAAATAAGTGAACCAAGAGACGTGTTTGGTGACAAAGGGTTCATTAATTAAGTCGTCTAAGTCTTTTGAATACTGATCGAGTTTGTGTTTAGCAATATCGAGGTCTTCAGTGTTTAAATTGTTCAACTTCAAAGGTTTTTGATTGGGCACTCGAATGTTTTCGGGAATTTGGCCACAACACTCAAACGGGACTTGAATTGGGTGATTACTGTCTTTTACACTAGTAAAGTCACTTGTACTGGCTTGGATTTTTGTAATGCCTATAAAAGCGTAGCACTTTGGTTCTAGTTTAATGATCGAGTTTTTAGAGATTATGTCGGTCGAACTTATTTTGGGGCAATTAATCGTCACATGTAAGGGTTCTGCGTTTATCACTAACCACTTGTTCTCACCTAGTTCTTGCACGTTGTAGCCTTGACTGATGATGAGTGACGTCTGGCAGTTTTCAGGTAGTGTGTCGAGGTTCTTGAAGAGACGGGCTTCGCATATGGCATTGTTGTCAATTGGATATGCAAATAAATTTGAGCATAGCTTGGTATTAGGATAGATTGGTTTGCATCTTTCGAGGTCTGCGATGGGTATGAACATCAAAGAATCGTCATCTCTCGCGATATATTTTTGAGAAGTTGATAAAATGTGAAATAGACCAGTTCTATTATCCAGAATAGGAATGGGATATAGTTTAAAAACAGAATATGTTTGAGGGTCTATTAGTGGTATGTCTAATACAAATATTAATTCTGAATTTACCTGAAAAGCTTTCAATTCAATAATATCTAAGTATTGTGAAACCTTTGATAATTTAATCGGGAGTGGTAAATTATTCTTTTGTAAGTTCTGTGAAATCTCTTGCAAGGAATTTACTAAGTCTTGGGGATTGATGATCGATGTATGAATTATTTTGAGTCTCGCAAAAGTGACAGAATTTAAAATATCGTTTAAATTGTCCTCGATAAATAAATAGCTTGCCATGAGTTGCTCGCAAATACTTAGGAATTTTAATTTTGTATAAGCTATTCGCGTTTCACCTTCGATTTTTAAAATCTGTTTTTCGATTTCCTTTATGTCGTTATTGAATGTCTCTTCGTCAATTTGTAATTGTCGAACAGTTATATTGAAGTTTTTTATGACCGAAGTTGTGACTGATATTTGATTTTTGAGTAAGTCCTCCAACTGGTGTTCATCATTATTTAACTTGTTAATACAATTAAGGTAGTATTCGCCGTCTTCAGCATCTAGATTACCGGTGATCGATTTAAATATTGAACCTATACCGTTCAAAAGTCCGCGTTTGTAACGTTTCGTATCGAACAATATTTCGTCGAATTTACTCTTTATGGTTTTAGAAATTTGTGTTAATAAGCTAAGATGTGTTTTAACTTCACTTGTGAAGGTTACCATGTCTAAATATGCCGGGTCAAGTGTGGTGAAGATTTTATCTAGGATTTTGTCATTCCTATCAATGGCTGTCTTGAGTGTGGAAATGTTCTTATGTACTAGTAATGTCCATTTCTTGTGGGAGATTACAATGTCAGTGTCTCGGTGGTAATACACTCCGATAGTGTTGTTTATGGGCGTTATTGTATATTGGGATACTGCTGATCCGAACAGCAAGAGAAACCTGAAAATAAAGTTTTAATTTTCAAAATATGGTTTCATCCTGTCAAAGTTAACTTTAGTAGTTTGGTCTGTTTCGGGATTAGATAAAAGAGCTGAATTTTGAAAGATTTCTATAATTTTGAATGGGCCATTAAATTTGTTTTGTAGTTTGTCTTTGATCTGGGATTCTTTTACGTAGACTTTGTCTCCAATTTGGTAATCTGGTCGTTTTCCGGGGACGTGTTTGTCAAAACGAATTTTGGCTTTCGCTTTTTGGTCTAACGTACGACTACGTGCTATTTTATAGTAGTGTGAAATTCTATTGTTAAGGTCTCTAACATACTTAGTTATCAATTCTTTTTGATTGTATAACGTTTCGGGTGGTCTGCAAGAGGTGTGTCCGAATACTAGTTCGTATGGACTAAAACCATGAGTTTTGTTGACTGAGTTATTATAGCATATCACTGCGTAAGGTAAAATAGTCAATGGGTGTTCGTTGGGGTTTTCGGCTTTATGGACTCTAATCATTTCAGCTAGGGTAGCGTGAAATCGTTCTATCGATCCGTTAGATTGAGGATGTCCTACACTTGAATAAGTTAATTTTATGTCGTATAGAGTACAGAGATCTTTTAGTAGTCTATTGTCGAATTCGCCACCGTAGTCACAATGGACTCTCAAAGGGGTGCCATAGTGCTGGAAATATAGTAACAGGGTGTTTACTACAGATTTTGCAGGTTTGTCTTGGATTGCGTATGCCTGGGTAAATTTAGTCAACTCGTCGCGAATGGTCAAAGCGTAATTTCGAGTTGGGGTCTGAAATATGTCGATATTGATTCGTTCGAATGGCGTTCTTGGCGTTTCCGTAATTACTAATGGACTAGACATGTTTTTACGATATACTTTATTCTTTTGACAAATTTCGCAAGATTTGATAAAGTTTTCGACATCTTTAGATAATCCTTGCCAATTATATTTATTTTTAATTCTCCGCATCGTTTCATTTATTCCGCGGTGAAGATTATTTTTACCGCAGTGATGCTGGTCTAAAATGATTGGAATTTGATCTTCGTCGGGGGTCTGAACGATATTTTGACATATTACAATTTTTAAGTCCTTTTCTGCGAAAATAAATGATAGCATTTCGAGAATAGGGAGATCTAAGTTGTTCTCAACATAATACGTTTTGGAAAGGTCTAAAAGGTTTTGTCTCTTATATAATACCATGAACAAATGTTCTATTGTAGACTTAACGTCGAATGGCAGAGGGACTATGTAGTATTTCCTATGCCTGACTGATTTACTCGAAACGATATTAATAGTGTTTTTGTAGAATTTCGGATGTTCTTCGAAAATGTCTTCGATTATTTTATGATGTAAGTCCTGCAAGTTATCTTGCTGAAAAAAGGTTATGATATTTTTATGTTCTCTATCTAAAAGCTGTTTGTTGGAAGTTTTAATTTTCGAATAATCTATCAGAGATTTTGTTTTGTACAAATTAACAAAAATATCGAATTCTTGAGCGATTTGCTCGTCAGTTATTTGGGCATTTTCATTTGGGATTTCGTCATCCTTTGGTTCGTCATATTCTGATTCGTCAGTTTCGTTCGCGGCTAGAATTTTTGAGTGGAGTTTAGAACATTCCGAAAAATGGTTGATCTTTATTCGGGATAGCGCGTCCGCGTTTTTATTGATCTTGCCGGGTTTGTATACGATCTCATAGTCGTATTCCTCTAGTTTTAATCGCCAACGTGCTAGTCTACTTCCTAGGTCTTTTATTGAAAATAACCAGGTAAGTGGTCGATGGTCTGTTACCAACTTGAATTTTCTGCCAAATAGATATGGCCTAAAATGCTTTACTGGCCATACTATTGCTAAAAGCTCGCGTTCGATCGTGGAATATTTGGTTTCCGCAGCGCATAAAGTTCGAGATGCGTATGCGATAGGTAAGTCTTTGCCTATGTTGCCTTGTGAAAGGACAGAACCAATGGCGAATGCACTTGCATCGGTGGTTAAAATGAATTCATCGTTAAAATTAGGGTAAATAAGAATCGGTGTTGTCGTTAAAGTTTGTTTTAAATTTTGAAAAGAATTTGAACAATCATTGTCGAAGTTAAAAGGTACGTCCTTTTGTAGTAGCTTCGTTAATGGTTTGGTTATTTTAGAGAAATTGGGGATGAATCGCCTATAATATCCTGCTAAGCCTAAAAATGACTTAATTTCTTTAGGATTTTTCGGTTGGGGAAAATTTAAAATTGCATCGACTTTGGTGGGATTTGGTTTTACACCGTCTTTAGTGATGAGATGGCCTAAATAAGCGACTTCTTTGCGAAGAAACTCGCATTTGTCGGGTTGAATTTTGAGGTTTGCTTTTTGTAGGCGTTTGAAAACTTCTGTTAGACGTGAAATATGGTCATGGATGGTAGGGGAGTAGACAATAATGTCGTCCATATAGACAAGACATCGTTCATTTTGGATACCCAATAAAATGTTGTCCATCACTCTTTGGAATGTTGATGGGGCATTTTTGAGTCCGAATGGCATTCTTACAAATTCAAAATGACCGTTTTCAACTGTGAAAGCAGTTTTTTGAATATCTTTTGGGTCTATTTGGATCTGGTGAAATCCAGATGCAAGGTCTAGTGTTGTGAAATATTGGCATTTGCCTAGTTGATCAAGAAGGTCAGAGATGTTGGGAAGAGGATATTTATCGTCAATTGTGACTTCGTTAAGTTTCCGATAGTCAACTACGACTCGCCACTTCTGTTTGCCAGAGGCATACAGTTTTTTGGGGACTACCCAAACAGGGGACGACCAGGGTGAAATCGAGGTTTGAATAATACCTTGATCTAACATTTTAGAAATTTGGGTTTTGACTTCTTCTTTATGGACTTGGAGGTAACGATAAGATTTTGTAAATATAGGTCGGGAATCATTCGTATCAATGGGGTGCTTAATTTCGTTCGTAAATGTCAAATTGTCACCTTCTAAATAGAAAATACTACTACTACTCGTTAAAATTAGAAAAAAAAAAGTATTTCACAGAAACCTTACAATTACATCGTTTTGACAGCAAACTATTATGGTCTGATCTCAGAAGGTGGAATATACATGATAACAAAAATAAATCTCTTTCCTTATCACCAAACTTGGGAAGTGCAGACGATATTAATGGCTTCTTCCTTGATTCAATACCTAATTTATCAGCCCAACCCAACTCTTTAAGCACATTTTATTCTAAAGTGTTTTCTGAAAACAAATTTGAGTATATTCCTGTTGAACCAGATTTTATCAAACTATTGATATTAAAACAAAAACCTTATACAATGGGTCATGATAAGATTTCTGCTAGAATGTTGCAGCTAGCCCTCACTTGGGTAGTCGAGCCACTTACTCATATTATTAATTATTCATTCGAAATCGGTAACGTACCTGATCTGTGGACAACGGCAATTGTTAAACCAATCCCCAAAAAACCTAATTCCATCATTGAGAATTTATCTGAGTTAAGACCTATCAGCTTATTGCCTGTACCTTTCAAAATCGCAGAAGCTTCTCTACATATTCAATTAACTGGGTATGTTGAGGCTTTAAACATATTACCATCTAAACAATCAGGGTACAGAAAAGGATTCAGTACAATAACCTCTCTATGTTCAATGACAGATGATTTTATCAGGGCTATCGATAACCATAAGCTTAATTCTTTAACACTTCTTGACATGACCAAGGCTTTTGATTCAATTGATTTAAATTGCCTTTTAGCAAAACTTCATTACTACGGCATTAGAGATAACTGCTTACAATGGCTAAACAATTATTTATTTAATAGAAAGCAATGTACTATTCTTCAAACTTCTGAAAAAATTGAAATATCAGCTTCTCGTCCTATTACTTCTGGTGTACCGCAGGGATCTGTTTTGGGCCCTTTGCTATTCTCTATCTTTATTTCTGATTTGCAACATGTTGTTGAATATTGTAATATTTATATGTTTGCGGATGACATTTCGCTTAGTAGTAGTTTCTCACCTGACAATGTACAAAATGCAGTTTATGAAATTAACTCTGATTTAGACAAAATAAAGCAATGGTCTTATGATAATACCTTGCTGCTAAATCCAAACAAATGTCAACACATTCTAATTGGTTCTAACCAAAATATTAATAAAGTCACGGATTTTTCACTTACTATTAATAATGAGCAAATACCAACGGTTGAGCATGTAAGAAACTTAGGAGTTACCTTTGACAATCAGCTTAAATTTACCAAACATGTTGACCAAATATGTCGTAAGGCATATTTAAGTCTAAAACAGCTTTTCCCATTCAAAGAATTTTTGGATGTTGGGACGAGAAAGATGCTAATTAATAATTTAATTATGTCACAAATGAACTATGGTGATATAGTATATGGCCCGTGTCTGTCTATTGAAAACAAAATGCGTATTCAAAGAATGCAAAATCATTGTATTCGGTTTTTAACTGATATACCACGTTACGCTCATGTTACACCTTACATCCGAGACTTGGGCCTACTTAAACAAAACGAAGCTAGATTCGTGCATTACTCATGTTTTCTTAACAAGATTTTACAAACAGGATTGCCTGAGTACTTATCTAACAAAATTGTAAGACGTGATCAGGTTCATAACAGACACTTACGAAACATTACTAACCGGGTCACAGTACCCTTACATCATAGTGCTATTTTTTCGGGAAGCTTTTCTTATATTTCATCTTATATCCTAAATAATTTACCTACTGAGTTCCACAACATCTCTGTTACTTCATTGAAGTCCAAACTAAAGCAAGCTATATGTGATAATAGTTTAAATAATATTGACTTGACAAAATTTTAAGTAAGATTTTATGTATATGTAAATACATCTATTTGTTTTTTTCTTTTTTTTAAAAGGTTCCTATGTATTTGCTGTATTTTATTATGTCTATTGTTTATTTTTTTATTGTACTATTGACTACATCTTTTAGGGTTAGGTTAAAATCATTTAAATGTGCCTGGTCCTTTGTGTGTGTATGTTTCTTTTTATATATATATGCACAATAAATGCTTTATTATTATTATTATTATTATTAAAATGTCTTGAAAATCTAAACAAAGCTGCGTTACTAATTCGGCCTCTTCTTCATTTAGATGATCTAAACGTAATTGATTTTGGATTTCAAATGATCTGTCTGTCGGTATTTGGTTGTCAGAATTGTCAGTGTTGAAATTAAAAATCGATTTAAATTTTTGAATTGGTTCTAGATCTAAATTTGAAAAGTCGATTGATTTCGGTATGGCATTTGCATTAATTATTGTCGTATAAAATTCTCCGTTTTCGTTTACCTTAACGAGAGCATTGGGTAAGCGAACTTTCTCCTTTTCCTGGGCTAACAGTATAGCCTCAGTATTCCGCAAATTACATTTCAATTTAAATATCTTTTCCATACGTGGTTCTATAGAAATTTTGTTTTGATTTTTGTTTTCACGAGGAAGCTTTGAAATGGGAATTTGAGAATTGCAAGTTTTTTTGGTGGTGGTTCTGGTAAATCCTGATTTACCTCAAAAAGTGGGACAGTTTTAAAATTGGTAATTAATTGATTGTTGTTCATATCAATAACACATTTATAGTGTTTAAAAAAGTCGGCTCCTAATAATCCATCGAATTCGATGTCTAAATCGCAAATGTATACTTTATGCGGGTCATTAGCTGTAAAAGGTATAAGAACAGATTCGATTATCGGAATTTTTTGTTCTGTTATGCCTTGTATGGCAACGTTCTCAGGAGATCTGCGTTTGTAATTTTCGGCAAGTTTTGGTTTGAATATTGATATACCTGCGCCGGTATCGAGTAACATTCTGTATGTCCGTGTTATGTCTTTGATGTAATATAAATTTCTTGAATTTACAGTTAATGATGGATAAGAAATTACATTATAATTTGTTCTTTGAAATTTAGGGACGGATTGAAATTGTCCTCTAGATTCATAGTTTGTAGTTGGCTGGACATTTGGTCGATTTGGAAATCCGGTTGCTGCGTTGGAGTATCTGTAGGATACTCCGGGCCTTGGCAAAAATCCGGTTGATTAATAGAATAATTCATGTGAGGATTCGACGGATAATCGGAATAATTTTCATATCGATTTGATGGGTGATCATTATGATTTTGGGAATTATCGGTGAAGTATTCTTGTGATACATAATTGTCATTAAAATTGGAATCAGTTGGAAAATTTTCAAAATTATCAAATTGTTGATAATCTTGTTCACAATTAGAATCATAATTTTCGCAATTTTGCGCATCATAATTGTCAAAATTAACATGGTGCGTTTTCTGTGGATTTTGACGGTTGAAATTTGAGGGTTGTTGATTAGGAGGTCTTTGTTGGTAGTTTGGGTTAGGTCTTATTACAGAAGGCCTATTTTGTTGGGGAGAATTATTTTGTGAAAAATTTTGTTGTGGGGCAAAGTTGCCTGGACTATAATGATTTGACGAACTTTGGAAATTAGGTCTCGAAAATTGTTGGAAATTGGGCCTAGAAAATTGTGTTGGAGTTCCACTAAAATAATTTTGTCTATAATTAGGATTTTGTTGTGAAAATTGTTGTTTTGCACGACACTCGTTAAAGTTGTGTCCACTTCTTTTGCAATAGTTGCAAAATTGCTGGGAATTTGGACGTCTTTGTTGAGATTGTGCAGGGTTTTTGTTGACTGGCTTATTTGAGAATTTTTGTTGCTCAAAGTATGATAATTGAAGTTCTCGTTTGACTCTACTAATTGCGTCTAGCATATTTCCTGGATTGCCAGCGCGAATTATTTGGCCTAGTTTAGATTCTAGTCCTGTGAGTAGGGTATTAAGTGTCATAGTTTCGATTAGACGTGATTGGGCGGTTTTTTCCTCTAATGTTAATGTTTGTTTCTGCACAGCGGCGTGCATTTTGGCATTATGTGTTTGTAATCGAGAAATAAATGTTAATGCACTTTCATTCTGTAATTGATGTATTCGTTGCAAGTCTTGAATAAGCGCTGTTAAGTCGCGTGAGTCGCCAAAGTGCGCCTCGAGCAAGCTTTTTATCTCTGCCCAAGTAGCAGGATTTCGCGAATTTATTAGCTCTGATGCTTTCCCGCGAAGCTTATTTTTAATATGCAAGGTTAAAAGAATTCGTTGGTCATCTACTGCCATTCCTTGTGCATAAACACATGCAGAAATAAATGTGTGTAAAAATATAGGGTTCCCATCGAACTCAGGTATTATTGAAAAGATTTCACTTAACTTGTAGGGTTCAATGGTTATTGTTTCGTTTGCTGTAACGTTCTGGTTTTCATTTCCATCGACTTGATTATCAGTCATTTTTACTAGGTTTTAATTATTTAATTTGAAAGAAAATGAAATTTTAATTAATTAAAATTATTATGATGTGAAAATCAGAATGATACGGTACTGGTGTAATAAATGTTTCACAAACTTATGATATACTGATTAGCTTTGGAATGTGTTTGAATGCAAAATAAATGTTAAGGTAAAGGTCGTGTAACAACCTTCTTGAAATTAATATTAAAATTGAAATTTGATCTGTTGAAATGTATAAAGTTTCTTGATAAGTTTAATGAGTCTTTCGCTAATCTGGGTTATAGAACTGTTGTTTTACGTTACGTACAAATTAAAATAAACTAAATGATTGGATTTGGTTTGAAAAATGTTAAATGTAGAGCACAAAATAAAACGAGATGATTCTTATTTGTACTTACATTAATGTTTTCATCTCCGTGGACTCGTGCAGCTGCAGTGCGACTTCGTAAAGCTAGCTCCGTCTGTCTCGACGTCGAAGACACCAATTTCTGAGCAGGGATGATTTTCTTACTTGCTAAATGTGTTTGTTGTTCGTTGAGAGGTTGCTTCTTAAAACTAATTGTTGCTTGTTGTGTTTCTTAAAAAATTGTTTTGTTGATTGTTGCTTTGTTGTGTTTCTTGAATGATTCTTGGATTGTTGCTTTGTTGTGTGCTGAGGTTCTTTTTCTTCTTGAAGAATTGGGATTCACCACTCCTGTCCTAAAGTTCTCCTTGTTCTTCCAGTCTTTCCCTCCAGTTAGGCACCTTTTTGCAGATGTTGTCCTTGTTCTCTCGGGTAGTTTCTGGTAGTTAGGCTCCGGTACAGGGTGTTTTGAAGATCCTTTTCGACTGCGCCAATTGTTACATCACACACAACACAAAGAACTTTTTAAAAAGATTTATTTACTTAAATATAATAAATGATAGTACGTACTATCCAGACATGAAGAAGTGAAAGAAATGAAATGAGTATTATAACTGAGGAGCAAACGCTCCTTTACATATATTTATAAGTTTAAAAGTGCTGACTTGAAGAGTCTTAAAACAAAGGAATATTGTGAACGAGCCTGTGAATCAGGTGATGTTGAGTTAGCAAAAGGAGCAGCTGCCATATGAAATATGATATGCCTGATAAGGCTACTTTCATATGACTCTAAATCTTATAAGTTATTTGGTAATATTTTATATAACATATATACTAGAAGTCAAGGCCTCAGATTCTTTTTATCATATTTTCATCTCACCGCACCATCCTACCTCTATTATAAAAGGGGTTGATAAAATAAAATTGAGATATTCATTTAAAACTTGGTACACGTGTATATTATAACGATACCTAGAACTAGATTATTTTTTGAGATTATTCCGTTCAAAGGTTGGGGATTAAATAGGGGTAAATAAGGGAAAATAAGTAAAGCAGGCTCTTAAGAGTACAGAAACTTGAAATTTGGTGTATATACTAGAAGCCAGGACCTCAGATATTTTCATAATATTTTTCAACTCTTCCGCCACCCCACCCTACTTCATTATTAAAGATGTTGATGAATTAAAATTGAGATATTCACTTGAAATTTGGCACACATATGTATTATATCGACACATGGAACTGGACTATATTTTGGTGCGATTTCGTTGTAGGGGGTTAAATAGGGGTGAATATGGCAAACTAAGTAAAACAAGCTGGTAAGACTACAGAAACTTGACAGTTGATGTATACACTAGAAGCCAAGTCCTCCTATTTTTTTATAATATTTTCAATTCCTCCCACCACCCCCACTCTATTATTAAAAGGGTTGATAAAGTAAAATTGAGATTTTTACTTAAAATTTGGTACATGTATGTATTATTACGACATCTATAACTAAATTATATTATGAGATGATTCCCTTGAAGTGTTGGGGGTTAAATAGGGGTAAATAGGGGAAAATAAGTAAAGCAAGCTGATAAGAGTACAGAAACTTGTAATTTGGTGTACATAAAAGAAGTCAAGGCCTCTGATTTTTGCATAATATTTTTCAACTCTGATACCACCCCACCCCACTCCATTCTTAAAGGAATAAAATTGAGATATTCACTTGAAAAATTGAGATATTCACTTGAAATTCGGTACATGTATATAATATAACGACACCTGGAACTGAATTATATTTTGAGATGATTCCGTTGAAGGGTTGGGGGTTAAATAGAGGTGAATATGGGAAAATAAATAAAACAAGCTGCTGAGAGTACAGAGACCTCAGATTTGATGTATATACTAGAAGACAAGACCCCAGACATTTCTATAGCATTTTCCAACCCCTCCACTACCCCACACCATTATTAAAGGGGTTGATAAAATATAATTGACATATTCACTTGAAATTTGGTACTCGTATGTATTATAACATTTGGATCCAGATTATATATTGAGATGATTCCGTTAAATATTTTTTTGGTGCATATGCTAGAAACCAGCATTTCTGCCTCAAATATTATTAAAATTCTATGACCAATTATTTCCACATACTAGAGAGCAAAGAAAGTCAAAATATTTTCCTCTCAAGAGACTCAGATGGAAGGTCTGGATGTTTAAGTAGTGATTCCTTAGACAGCAGTTTTTTTATTCATTAATTACCACTTGGTGATTACAAACATGTGATCGGCATATAGTGGATTATGTGAGTCGAAAAGAAGTCCGAAAAACCCGAGTATTGTCTGATGCAACCAAAGTAGTTCTTCCCCCCGTTTTCGAGGACGGAATACCGTGGTGATGGCAGAATTTCTCGTTGGAGTGTTCCACCCCCGAAATCGGCCAAAAATCACCCACGAACGGGGGCAAACGCGTACTGATAACGTTTCACGGAATCTAACTTATTGATCCTCTGTTTTCGAACATGCCAATTGAGGGAGGATCCTGTGACGCGTGCCCACCCACACCCTAAGCGGGCAATAATCACCCTCCAAAGGGATGAGAGAGTGCTCTCCGCATACCATGAATAAAAATAGTTGGAATGCCGAACACGGAAAGGTCCATGAAAGGACCATGAAAATCGTGTATGACATCCGCCCACCCCCTCAACAGTCAATAACCACCCTCCAAAGGGGTAAGAGAGCTCTCTCATAATAACACAGGACAAAAAGGTTTATAATTATATATAGCAAGAGTATTTTGTTATGTAAGAAAAGCCAGCGTAATAATATATGTAGGTAATTGTACGCGTTAATAAAAATATTTTATATAACTATAATTAAATATATCAGATGTTTTAATTATTACAAAAACCCATTATTCCCAAACAATATGCCGTAATCTTTTTTCAGCTCCCCAGTAAATGAAGATGTTGACGAGATCGAGGTGACATCTTAATATCTTTTTCTGCGTAGCATGCTCAAAAACGGGTGCAGGTGATTTGTCCGGGATTATGTTGAGAACGCCCACTCACCCCTTTGGAGGGTTGTCATTGACTATTTACGGGGGAAGGCCACTCCGTGGAGGAATTCCACCATCATCACGGTGTTCAGCATCCTTGGAAACTGGGGATCAGCCAGTAAATGTCCCTCAAACAATTACAATACGCGTTAACCCCCGCTTGGATGTGGTTTTTAGCCGTTTGCGGGGTGGGTGGTCACCTCAACGAGAAATTCTGCTACCACCACGGTGTTTAGCATCCTCGAGAACGGGGGGGAGAACTAATCCAGTTGTATCAGACAACAGTCGGGTTTTCACTCGACTCACACAATCCACTAATATATTGTCGTAATGTATTTGAATTTATCGAATATTATTAAAAATATGTACTAAGTAAATTAAAAGTAACTAGGTCGCATAGTGTACAAGCAGCGGATGTAACATTAGATTTCCATTGCTTCTACAATCCATCACATATCTTTTGGTGTTTTTCTACAAGGCATTGCACTAGCAATGAACTGCTTATTGCTGAATCAGGAAGAACGCGGATAGATATTGATGGAAAAATGAGGAGAGAGATCAATTGCTAGCAAGCCTCCGCAAAGAGTGGGCTAACCGTTAAAGTTCTGTTACCCGGAAGGGTAGAGTAATTAACGAAATTGTGAGCAAACCTCCGCAAGGAGAGGTTTCTTTGGCCCAGTTCCGCAAGGAGCGTGCTGATGACCAAAGAGGTGTTACCCGGAAGAGTAGAGTTTAAATAAATTATGGTCAGGCCTCTGCAAGGGGATCAATCGTGTTCACGTCCCCGGAAGGGGTAACGACGATCAGAGTTGAGTTGTTCTTCGCAAGACTTATTACTAAAAAGAAGAGAAAAGTCCCGAAAGGGTAAATGCTGAAGATAGTTGTCTCTCTTCGGCGGGCGGGCGTGCGGAAGCTCAGTCATCCTCCAAGGATGAGGGATATATTCATGTAAGTACATATTGTTTTTTTGATCCACCATATATTAATACGTATTTTATTTATCATCCTTTCAAGTATTTTTTTCTGGTGTGTGTGTGTGTGTGTCACCCTACCACCTCCTCTGCGACGTTAAGAGGACCGACCCGGCCTCTTGCAATTTAAGTTGAGCACCAAGCGAGTACCCCGATAAAAAGGGGCGCACCCCCGGCACTATCCTGGCTAGTGTAAAGTGGAACAAATTGGCAGCTACTGAAATCGGCTGGTACCTCTGAGCCAAATGTTTACGAATATTCTTAATTTACTTAATAACCTTGCTTGTTACTGCTGAACTGTGCAATGCAGCACTCTGTTCCGCGGGTGTTGCAACCTATACTTAACGAATCGTCGTTGCATTATTCTAAACTTGCCGCCAGAATTATATTTTTAACTAAAAATTGCAAAGGCATTTTCAATATACCAGAAATGATCGTTGCATACTTATTGTAGAAATAGAATGGTATAAATAATTTACGAAAATATGGCGTCATTTTTATGATTTATATGTAAGTAAATCTAAAATCTGAAATTGAGATTGGTAATAAATTGTTAAACATATTAGAACTCCAAGAAATGTCTAGTTGAATCACATGCAGTTTTGCCATTACTTTTTTTTCTAAGAAATGATACCAAAAAAAGATATTAAAGATATATGGCCGATTTGATGCATCTTTCTCTTTGTAACCGTAAATACTTTTAACTGTTATTTTAACTCGAACTTAACCAATCCATCAATCCGCCGCCATATTGAACAAATGTTTCTCATTTAATGCAAATATTTTCCAATATCTACTAGAAAGTTCCTTGTACCATCATGAGAAACAATATGAAACGGTATCTGCAGATACTTTCACATCTAGACTAACCTATATCATAACGGTTTCATTCAGAAGACTTACCAGATTGCTGATCCAGCACCGTTTTTCTTCTGAATGCATGGATACCGTTCTCTAAATAATGGCGGTAGGATGCCATTTTAGGTACCGGAAATATTTATGGTTACGGTTTTTGGTTCCGGTGCAGTTTTATTCTATAAGAAATATATGAATTTTGGTATATGATGAACAGATATAAAGATACAGAATATAAGTATTGATATTAGATGCCTATATAGGTACAAGACAAATTAATAATTTCTAATTTATGCAAAAAAAAATGAGAAAAAACGACAAGGTTTGGTATTCTGGTGGCAGAATTGGAGCAAAAAACGAACCTACTGTTAGTTCCTTTAAAGTAATTTGCATTTTTTTAACGCTTATTCGCACTCTTCTGAATCGTCAAAATGTAAAGGTTCTGCAAATTAACCGGCAGCATATAGAGCTAGATTTAAAATAAATTCATCTTCAATTAATTGCATGTATTATAAGAAAATGCGTCAAAAGTTGAGAAACCGTTTTAGAAGGAGTTTTAGAGTTACCGGTATACTGACCGGTTACAGTAAAAAAAGTTATTGATCGGCAAGTTCTCTGATTAAAACCAATGTATTGTCAAAATATTTGAAATTACCAATCTCAAAGCTCTGACACTGACATCAACTGGCAGAACTCTCTGGGTGAGTGGGTGATTGTATCGTAAACTACCTAAAATTTAGGGATGATCTATTTTTGTTTCTCGCTGTTCAACTATTTTGAAATTTTCCTGAACACCTAATTGTATATGTACACTATCACATCTTTTATAGCACTTTGGATGGTCATTTTCATGTAAAGGTTTTAATTATGATGTAGTATAATTGTAATAATGTAATGTGAATGTTTATATGTTTCCTTTTCATAACTTAGACTCTGGCCTTCTTTGATGTATCTTATCCATTTCTTTGTATTTTGGCAACCGAGATTTTTTTTTTACTTTCACAACTAATAGTTGGATTTCCTAGTTAATTCATGATTAACCGGGGTCTTGACGACCAACGATTTGCTCATGGGCCAACACCCTACGAACAGTGCTACAGGTGGCTAAAATTGTAGCTTTTTGAACAAGCCCTATGACTCTGTGGTGGTCAGTTATACCCAGTTGGTTTAGTGCTCTAGGCAGCTCTTTGTCTATAAGCCCATTTCCTGATATTACTATGGGCACAATGGACACCTTCTCCAGCAGGTAAATAGCTTTTAATTCGTTTGCTAAGTCTTGGTATTTAGAGATCTTTTCATTCCTTGCTTTTCTTATATTTTCTTCCAGAGGAACTGTAACGTCTATAATGTGCGCACATTTCTCTTTCTTGCTCATGATTATTATATCAGGTTTATTGTGCCTGATTTCCTTGTCCGTTACAATTCCAGTGTCCCAGTAAATTTTTGTTGTTTCATTTTCTAGGAAGGCTTCTGGCACATAGTTGTAGTATGGCACAATCTCATTAATAAAGTTCTTGCAGATTCCTTGGTGGGCTATTCCGGCTACTTTGTTGTGTCGGTCGAGATAATCCTTTGGTGCAAGGTAAGTACATGCGGACACTAGATGTTGAATTGTCTCCGAAGTAGTTCCACAAAGTCTGCATCTATCATCTGTCATTATTATTATTATTATTATTATTACGTAAATGGAATAATATTAACACAGTGAACTACCTACTGTCGCAGGATTCGAACAACTCTTTTTTGACGCAAAATGAGCAAAAAATAATAAAGTGTGATATACCGCGCTAAACCCAGAATAACATATACTTTCGAGTGATATAATAAAAATTGATATTATGCTGAAAAATATTAATATACCAAAATGACAGTTTAACGTCATTCGATCTGCACCAAAACCTGCTGAGCTCATTTACAGTACCAATATCACCCTTGTTCCAAATTTCCACAAAATCGGTTCACTAGTTCGGATGTTATCATTTCCAGATACATACATATAAAAATTTATTTAAAAAACCCTTGCTTCTATGGGCTTGTTCCATGATATTCTTTTTATATGGTTTTTATACTTTTTCATATAGTACTCGATATTCTCATTATACACTTAAAATTTCGTATTATTAACTTTTTCCGTTCTCGAGATATAAGGAGTTGAAATTGGTAATAGTTGCAAAAACCGAGCGCTCATATGTGACGTCACTATACGTAAGTGACGTAAGAAAAATGGCTTTCTGGGACCTTTCAAATTTAACCTGAAAAGTCGAAAAACATGGAATTTTTAAACGCTGGTAACTAAATAAATACGTCGAGTGGAAGTTCGTTCTATGTGTCTACGGAAAGGAGAAGGTCGGCGATGAATTATAATCGTAAATTGCAGGGTCGAAATTGAAAATTCGTTCTGGCAGGAGCGAGAGAAAATTGTAATTTTTTGACATTTCACCAAATTGTACTCCCCTACTGTTAAGTAGTAAGCAAAACAAACAATACTTCGAAAACACTTATAATTATAACCAATAAGGAGCATCAAGTCTATTGAGATCGCCGAGTCTATGCGTATAGTGACGTAGCGCCTGGCCACGCCCCATTTTCGTGAGATGGAAATTTGTAATAGTTTTTAAGATACTAAACGTGCGAATAAGATTCTGATATTTTGCAGATCCATTAATTTATACTTGCACTTTCGATTTGTGAAATAAAAAAAAATGCTGAACAAGCCCATTCCTGAGAGCTCAAAACGTAAAAATGTGATTTTATCTTTTCTTTCGATTTTTTACCAATTCCAGTAAATTCCTCATCTTTTTTGGGTAAGGAGGGTAATTTTTTCCAGATTATTAAATCATTGGGTGAATAATTGGATACAAGTTCATCATTTGAGATGGAGATGGAAGCGGAGAGATGGAAGCGCCAATCTGTCTACTTGCTCGGGCGCAAAGACATGTGTGATGTCATTACATCGTAATGAATAAATAAAAAGAATCAGTTTGACAGATTCAAAATTAGCTTCATATAAATAATACAAAGCTAATGAATTTCTTAGCGATTTCAGAGACCTGTGCCACGATTCAGCACTACCAAAAATGTATGTCGACATTACTTTTCTATTTTCTCAGTGCAAATTAATTATTAAAAAAATCATGCCTATTGAAATTCCTTGCAGGTTAGAATTTCTCGCTGTGCCGATCCTATTTTTGCAATCACTAAGTGACAATTAATCAATATAAAAAAATTAGCTTTATACTTGCTTGTCATGCCTATTGAAATACCTTGCAAGTTAAGAATTTTCCACTGTTGACCTAGATGTATAACAACCATATTTTTGTATTCGCCATGTGACACGTGATCGACAAAGAAAACATCAACTTGGTATAAATATTTGCATCAACCATGAAAAATTTCGAGTTTTTAAAACTACTGAAGTTTCTGTGCAAGAAATATTATAATATCACTTTTGTTCTGAGCCATACTCTAAGAAACATGTCGCTAGCAATTACATTTTCTTTGAATAAGCAGAATACGAAGTATAAGAAACACAGCAAGAAGAGAAATGCACATTTAAATCGAAATAAAATTTAGTTTTCATCTCTACACAAACTAAGCATCGTTCGTCCAGTACACAATTTTCGCTTTTATGACCGATCATAGGTACAGAAACTTATGACAGTAACATGTTTCGAAGGCAAAGTTCCTGTTTGTGTATGTAAATTGCTACTTGTTGATGTTGCAAAAAGGTGTAATTTATAATTGTTACCTTCTTGTTTTCATTGCTAGAGCCAAAGATCAAAGGGACATTCAGAGTCACATAAATGAATTGATTAATCAGACAGGGCAATTAGTAGCGTGGAAACAAGAGCAAATTATATAGTCCAGGATGTTTTCCCATAAAGTAAAATGAAACGATTATTTCATGTAACAATTGGATAACTAGGCTTTCAAGAGTATTAAAGCCTTACTGAATACAAATTCGTTGATGGTTAATCGGTCCGTAATTAAGGATGGAGTCCAACATGGTACTGAAACTGCCATTTGTGCTGCAAATGATATCTTAACTTATTGTGAAGATAGAAACACCTCAAGTATTTAGTGATAATATGACAAGATATTACGATATACACGACGCCAAGTAATATGCTACTCTGAATTTTAATAAAACTTAATGTTTTACGATTTTCGCAATATTTCATTTATGTATTTTAACAAAAATATATACTACATGACAATTGTTTCGCCAACACAGTGGCTTCTTCGGATGTGAGTATTAAACTAACTTGTACAATGCAAAACTGAATGTTCAAATAGAGGTAACCGAGGCAATAAACAAACCCACCAAATTTATCTTTTATGTATCATAAATGGGAAAACCAGGATCTTGTAATTCAGAAATAATATGGATCTATAATTAAGGTGAATTGTTGTTAAAATACAGAGAACAATAGAAATTGAAAAAGGTTAGGTAATGGTGAAGGGTTTGTTTCCAGTTGATCATTTCAAATTAGATCAGAATTCTTTCATTTATTGATTTCTAACGATTCTAATAGTGTTAATTTTAATCCTTTATTTTCTACATGTAATATATCATAATTGGCGTTAAAATTATGGTTTTCTTCCATTAAGTGGCTGGCATAAGTAGAGTCTAGTTTTTTATTCTGGACGCTTTAAAAATAATAAAGACAAAACTGAAAATGACAATAAATCCGGTGTTTAGAAGTTAACCTGTGGTTCGTGTCCTAAGTATATATAGGACAAACTGGTAGAAACTTTAAAAAAAGAATCTCCGAACACAAAAGAAGCTTCCAGAATAAAGAACTAGACTCTACTTATGCCAGCCACTTAATGGAAGAAAAACCATAATTTTAACGCCAATTATGATATATTACATGTAGAAAATAAAGGATTAAAGTTAACACTTTTTGAATCGTTAGAAATCAATAAATTAAAAAATTCTGATATAATTTTATATGATCAACTGGAAACAAACCCTTCACCATTTCTTAACCTTTTTTAATTTCTATTGGTCTATATATTTTAACAACAGTTCACCTTAATTATAGATCCATATTATTTCTGAATCACAAGAACCTGGTTTTCCCATTTATCATACATAAAAGATAAATTTGTTGGGTTTGATTATTGCCTCAGCTACATCTATTTTAACATTCAGTTTAGCATTGAACAAGTTAGTTTAATAGTTCCAACAGAAGAACCCACTGTGTTGGCGAAACAATTGTCATGTAGTATATATTTTTGTTAAAATATATAAATAAAATATTGTGAAAATCGTAAAACATTAATTTTATTAAAATTCAGTGTTACTATGGATTTTCATCAGGTAAAGGCCGGCTCAATCAACTAATATGCTACTCTAAAATACCTAATTATTATAATATAGGACACAATACATTATTCCTTTGGTAATTTGGTTTAAAAGTACAATTTTGTGGGCAGCAGGTAGAAAATCTCTTATAATCTAGCTAGAGAGATAATATTACTTCAGACGAATGATTGTCCCTGCCCACACGAGCTCAAGATACCTTCTGACACAGAGGGTCGTTATCTCCAAGCGTTACTTCACCAGGGTCACAGTAAATAGTAATGGACAGCAGTGCTAATGGTAGGTCCAATAATAGTACTGGTTAGAGGCTACTGATGAAAGGAGTTGGGCACTTGCTTACTCCACACTATTTCCAACAGAGAAATTATCGTTCTTATGGCTCATTTTAACATCAAAGTTGGTTCCACACTGGAAGAGGATCACCTGCGAGCAGTTGTGCACAAATTTGGTACCGGGGAACCAAATGGACGTGGCGAGAGGCAAACAGACTGCTTCTTGATTCTTTCCAAATCTTAGGGCGTTTGTTGCGAGAATCTTGGACAGCCAATTCAATTCGGCAAGAAACACGGCCTCCAAAGCGCCTCTTCAACATCAAATCTTCCCGAATCCTCTCATACTTTAACCTCATCAATCGAAGACTGAACAACATAGAATGGTTCATTGTCTAGGAAATACCAGAAGTGGACGATCACCGAAATGCTGGGTTGATGTCATCAAAGAGCTAGTGAGTAAGAGCTTTGCTTAGGCCTTGCACCTAACAGGTAGTCACGATAGACGACGTAAGGCCGTCAGATATGCTGGATAGCAGAACGAGGCCAAATGCAACTAGATAATTACATAAGTCACAGATCCTCTGCAGAGACATCGTGAATAAGATAAGAATTTTGGTATTATGCATAAAGTTATTCTCATTGGCAACTAAAATCATGGAAATATTTGCCTTTGCATATGGTGGAGAATGAATGCTTTCAAACGAAATACCTTCTATAATATTCTATAGAATACCAGTGATCGAAATTTGGGTTTAATTCTCAGGTACGGCGTTAAAAATATTTATTGAAATATGATAAATAAAATAAATAAGCACAGATGATCACTGAAAATAAATAAGTTTTGATTTATTTTTCAAGTAATATAAAATATATAACCTCTTTACATAAAGTACGTTATTTAAGTTAAAGAAACCGAGCGTGTCAACATTGCACATCTGCAACACGTGGGCGACACGCTTGGAAATTGCATGGACTTGGAGTAGGGCCTAGTTTATAATTGTGTTTCGTGAAAGAATGAGTTGTTGTTAATTAACATGCCGCGTTTTAGTCCGAGGAAAAGTACGATCGAAATTTGTAATATTTGTGATGTCACAATAAGGTGTATACAGAAAAATGTTGTTTTAGAACATGTAAATATCTATACACACGAGTGCAATGTAAGAAAAGAAAAGAGAATTTTAAAGGGCGAATTTTATTTTGATTTGACTCTTTTGTTAATATGTTTAAATCTTCCATGGAGTGTACTAAATAACGTTCATTTTACACATTTTTTAAACAAATATTGCGTGGAGCAACATGTTCCAACTGAAAGCCTGCTTCGTAAAATAATTCTCAGCGAATTATATGAAGAAAAACTGGAAGGTATTCAGAGTGATCTTCAAAATAGCTGGTTTTGGGTACAATAGAGGAAACGTCAGACTTTTTGAGAAATAAATTTTACAATTTATTAGTTATTAAATTGCATGTTGATGGTCCTGGCAAGTGCCATTTAATAGCTTCCAAGGTTTTATAAACAGTTAATGGCGAGTCAGTGTTTAATTTTTTTGAAAACACTTTAAAATGGCTTTGGCAGGACTTGGCTGAACAAAATTTAAAGAAAGTTGTTGATTTTACTGGTAATTTAGTGTCGTATATGTTAAGTGCTGGAAAAAAAAATTAAAAGGAAATACCCACAAGTATTACATGTTACTTGTTTAGCACATGCGTTACACCGCTTATGCGAAAAAGTACGAGATTGTTTCACAAATGTTGATGAACTTATTGCTAATATAAAAAAAGAAATTCTAAAAACTCCTAGTAGGATAAAACATTTCCAAGAAAAAATTCCTAATTTGCAGCTTCCTCCAAAACCAGTGATCACACGTTGGGGAATATGGATAAACGCGACTTGTTAACTTCAACTCAGTAATTGGTGTTGTAGAAACCTTAAATGAAGATGTTACTGCGATTAAGCATGCAAAGTATTTAATGAATATTCCAAATACTAAAAATGACTTAAAATTTATTTTCGAACGTTTTAAAATAATAACAAGAATTACAGAAAACCTTCAATGTCCAAATTTGTCCTTGGAAAAAAATTTAACAAACTAGATACTGTACAAAAAACGTTTAATGAAATACCGGGTGCAACTGCTGAGGTTATACCAAAAAAGTGGGTTGCAGTTTTACAAAAGAATGGATTCCAACCGCCAACTCTGGGGAATTGGCGGTCGTATTTGCTATTAGCAAAAAAATGTGACAGAACCAGATGCCTTCCTTGATCAGGTGCCTATGAATATCTTTAGATATGCTTCCCTTACTTCTGTGGAATGCGAATGATCATTTTCGACATTACAGTGGATATTTACTCTTAAAGGAAATCGTCTCTCACATGAAAATTTAGAAAAAATGCTTACCATATACTTTGAAACTATGAACATTCAGTAAAAGTATATAGTTTGAAACTTGAAAGTGCTGTGCAGATTTATAACAATGTATCGTCGCCCTTATCACGTATGGGCGTAACTAACAAAAAATGCAAAATTGAGTTACGCCGGTTCTAGGCTTTCCATGGGTGCACTTTTCATCTCACGAAGTGGCGCAACTGTATATCTTATAGTTTCGTCACAAACGATATAATAATTGAGGGCGTATCTGCCAAAGTCTCTACATGGTTTCTCACGTAAAGGCGTAAAACAGATAAGTCTGTTCAAAAACTTATCTTTCCTGTCACCCAAGGGGGATCAATGTTCACTATGTGTAACTTTTCGAACAGGAGACGAAAAACAGTTTGGAAGACAATGCTCATATTGCAGAAAAAACTGCTGTCAGGAAAATTAAATCTAAATGTGAAGAGGAAGCCCAAAAAGATAAAAGCATGTTATATGGAATAGTTGATGTGCAGCAAGTTTTATATCTGCCTATTTCAAAGGAAAGCCCAATTTTTTTATAAAAGCCGATTGTTATTAAAAACTTGACAATTTACGATATTGTTAATAAAGAAGATTTCTACTTTGTCTGGAATAAGGTCATAAATAAGCGTAGTTGTTCAGAGGTCGCAACCTGTAACGAGAGTTGCTCTATTCTTTCTCATTAGAATAAATATCTTTATGATATTTCGAAATTTCACATGGGCACAACGAGGGTGATTCTGCTCATAGTGCAATTTCTTCTGCAGGGGACATATGTATTCCTGCCCAGCTTCACCCTAGTATTTGATTAGTGTGACGGAAACAGCCCTATAGAGAGAGGTATACCAATGAATTATAATGACTAAAGATTTCAAGTCTTTTTCAAAGCAACTTAGTATCTTGACAATTAGAGAAACTGATCGAGGCAATGTGATGTAGCCAGATATGATGGAAGTAATGGTGACCAAAAGTACAAATAAAATATTTTTTTTAAAAAGCCATCTTGATAAAGAATACGACTACATTACTTTGAAATGTTTAGAAAGTAGCATATCCAATATGCAACTTCATACTTTAAATAATGATCCCAAAAATACCTGAATGAAACTATGAAGATTTGTTTTCACTCTGTGTAAAGAATTTTTTAGATCTTTGCGTCATGGCCAACAGTGAATTAATTCATCGTTATTCTTTTCTTTGCAAACATTACAGTCAGCATTACAGAATGTTACATTTTTACTTATAGCAGTATTCTTTTTTGTTAGAACAGTAATGGAATTGAAAAGTAAAGTATACTAGTTGTGTAAAAAGCTATTAAATAAAAAAATTACACTAACTTTCACCATTTTTTAATGGTTATTTATCGTCTCTATTATAGACCTATCTTACGTAACGAAATAAATATACTTTCACGTAAAGGCGTATCTGCAAATTTAGTCCTCTAAAAAAAAAAGTATGATAGGTACATTAACTATTATTAAATGAGCATAAAATACATATTCTCTGGGTATCAACTCTAAGATATCATTTTAGAATACTGTGAAACAGAAATGATATGGCCATTTCAATGTCACACATTTCTGTTTTTGCTTTCTCCTGTAAAATATGCAAAATTCAGATACGCCCATACGTGATAAGGTCGACGGTATGTATGAAATATGTGTACATACATTTAGTATGCCAAATACATCATAATCTCATAAGGTAGGTTCGTATAACATTTAATTTTGTAAGAGAGAACAAACTTACATTTAATATTTTGACGTAAAATTTCGTATCAGTGCGCAACTGGAATTAAACCCAAATTCCGGTCACTGAAGAATACACAGTTTTTCTGTTCTGCTGGGGGCTCCTTTGTCTGATTTTTAGATTATGTTCCGCAGCACACTGTCCTTAATTCTAGGTATCACCGGTGTATATAATTGCAGCATCATTAGCGTAGGAGACGAGATGACCCTTAAAATTTGTTATTAGGCTAATACCTACCTGTTGAGAAGAACAGCAATGGACTTAATACCGTACTTTGCGCTTCACCAACCGTCACACAATTATCCATTTTAACTCGGTGCAATATGAGTGACAAATAATCTGGAAACATATTCAGAATTATCCTTTGGATACTATAGTTTTACAATTTGTTCAGGAATTTATCGTATGACACTGTATCAAATGCTTTATCTACTTCAAGCAATCAGTTCCTTGACTCGTCCAAATCACCACCTCTACAACAGCGCTTTTCACACTTGAGTAGTTTATAAAACCAAACTGGCTCTTTGTAATCACACCATGTATATCAAAAAGAGAGATTACTTTCTTTTACAGGTTTCTCGAAAATGTTTGTGAAATTACCTATTTTTCACATAGATCAGTGGATAGTTTGGTAGCTTTTCTAGGTCACCTGCTTTAGATAAGGATGCAATAAGTGCTTTCTAGTTTAGATTTAGGTTACCATTTTTATTGGCTTAATTATTGCTGTGAACCAGCTGTTTGACATATTGTATGTATTTCATTAATTTTATTTTTATTTCATACTTCTTGGAACAGTAGTTCTAAGACTCAAAATTATGTTCATTAATTCAGAATCTGGTATGTGCTCAAGTAAAAATTTGGATGTCATGGATATTACATATGGATGTCATTCAAGAAGTTAGTTTAGAATATATTTTATTGCATTCTTTTATACAATTTCGGGCTTTGTGTATGTATGTATTAATCACATACTATGTGCAATATACAGATCTATAAAACGGAATAAAAAAATCAACTTAACAACTGATAAAGAACGCAATAGGTATTAATCTTCATTTTAAATTTAAAAACCAATTTTTTGCCCCATTATTGTGGATCGACGGTTTACAATACAAATGATTTTGATGCCAGACTATTCCTTTTACTGTATAAAATAACTTAAAATTTCTAATATATAGAATTCACCACGATACTTGTGAGTATTTCAATAGTTTTCAATATTTTCTCTGCGCTCATCCGAAGCAGACTTTGATCAGAATATTAATATTGTTGACTTAGATACAGGTTTTAATAGAATAAGGTAAATATTTATATTTTGCCCCTGAAAATGTTTTTCCTGGAAATTAAGAAAATTCAAAATTTATACGTTGGAGAGAACTAGACTAACTCAAATTCTCGCTAAGGTATGGAGTGGGTAGTGTCTCACGGAATTGTTGCTTTATTGTTGACTCTCTGTGCTTGCGTCGAGTAGAGTAACTGTGACCAAACTCTGCTTGGATATTAAAATAAATAGAGTTAAGAAAAATAAAGAAAAATTGTCTCATTCTTTGCACATCTGAAAGCGTTCAACGACTAATCAATTGTCGTTCCCAAACTCAAATTTGAGGAAACATTGCAATTTGCTGGTAATAAATTGCTTTAAATAGACGCCTGTAAGTGTGTTGATATTATGTTTTTTAAAACACCTAAACATAAACAACATTTCAAATCAGCAGCGGAAATCTTATTCTTTATCACTCTTTGTTGTAATGCATTAATGGGCTTCAATGCTTTAAATGAGAAAAAGGAACCTAATGTTAGATGAATATCAGTCAACTTTCCAGACCTACTATAAGGCATTATAATAAACCGCCCTTTTAACATATATATGACCATTGCTGATTAATTAGTTGAAATAAATCATTAATTTCTTGTATAATATTGCTGTACAGTAGGATAGAGGATACTCTGCCTTGTCTACTTCTCGTTTATATTGCATTAAACTTATAAGTATGGAATTTATTACTTTGAAATTCTGGTAGACTTTAGTCTAGATTACAATCGCCGTCTCTGTAAATGATGGGTTGGAAGATAATGTGGTTTCAAAGTTGCAAATAGCGTTATCATTCTTATCCCTTTTTATTTAATGAAAATCTTTCCCAAGCATTATAAAACGCCAACGCGACGATCTTAGTATAAATTCGGTTTCTTCATTTATTGCGATTTAAATCAACCTTTGGCTTAAATTCTTTTGTCGGTGGATTTATACTCGCGAATATACGAAACATCATTTTAATAATATTGGCAGTGTATATCCTATTCTTAACATTGCTATTTAAGGGGTATTAAAGCAAAATTCAAATTCATAGCTACGTATTGATTTTAAAAAAAATGTTTTTCAATTTAGCACAGAATAGTTGTGAATATCTATATAGGTTAAAACATTTTCTTCTGCCCTCTATGTTTATTTACTTATTGACTGACATCGCCAACTACGAAGTGAGAAAGCTCATAAAGTTTATATCTATCACAATTGCGTCCAAATTTTTCAAAACCTTCGCTAGTTTTAATGCCTCTAAACAGCATTGTTTGTGGGAAAAAACATTAAATCTCATACTTGGAAATGCAATATTTGTAGAATGCTGGCAGGCTTCGATGAACAAAAAAGTTCCTATATACATTGATTTCAACAATTAAGAAAATGGTTTATTAAAAATATCAATAATAAACATACCTAAACTGGAGTAAACATATGCTCTTCTCCTATTTATTGAAGTTTTCATCGATAACTAACAATCTCCACTTTCAAGGGGGATTCTAGTAACTCTTAAGACTCCCCAAAGACGAAAATATATAAAATTATACTTACAGTGACTGCTACAGTCTGCTCTCTCCGTCGTAATCTGACGTTTAGCGGTGCACTCTGATCAGATATCTTATAACTAATACTTGAGAAACACTTCTTAGACTCTGTGAGCAATCGGACAAAAATTATAAATATTCAATACTTAGCTAATTGTATATAAGACAACTTGTCAGAGAGCACCACCCTTGGCAAGGCGTTACGTCCCGAAGGATCGCAACACATTCAAACTGCTTGCAAACATACTAACGGCATTGAACCCAAATATACGTTTTTTCCGTCGAGTCGCATTCGATCGACCCATATGGCGACTCCTGCCTAGGCCTTTTTATGAGGAATTTTGCGTCCATCGAAATCGATTCATCGACTTTGGATTTTGAGACTATTTATAATGGATGTTCTTGTGGTTCGGGTTTCAGATTAATTAGATGTGAATTTTGGTTTTTATTTGAAAAACTGCTCCATCGATTTTTGCTTAAATTTTGCTTTTCAAAATAGCTACTCGCTAAATCCTGACGGTGATTTCTGCTCTGTGCAATTTTCTTCGTTATACTTTCGAAAAGTCCGACAGGCGGAGCAGATTTTTGCCCGTCGCAACTAAGTCCAATTTTTGCTACTTTCGAAAATCAAACAATTTTCGAGCGACGGTGCCCAAAGATGATTTTCTGTCGTACTCGAGCTGGAAAATTAAGAAAAAGGAAGAAAAATTATTTTCAAATACATTTTTAGTGAAAGCATTTTTTATTGGGATTGAGAAGATGCCAAAGACATCTTTCGGTCTTTCGTGAAGTGATAATGTTTCAAAGTCAATTTTTTCATGGGAATTTTTCTGAAATTAATTTTTCTTAATTATATTTTATATTTTACAGAGTTCATTAACAGAAACAGGTAACAATACGCTAATGTTTAAACATAATATGTTTATTTGAAAATTATCTTCCATTGCTGAATATAATATTATTTTGAAATAATTATTAGTAAAGTGTATTATAATTATGTTACAGGAAATATCATTTCAAAATATTTATGTTCAATTAATTACAACACATAAAATATAATTAAAATTTAAATGATAACTTTTACTTTCTTCGTATTTGTAGCTTACGAGAATTAAGGTCTTTCAAAAATATATAGGGAGGACCCCCTAAATAGAATATATAATGAGAAAAAAATGTGACAGAGATAGCAACAATATTTGACATATAATTAAAACAGTTATCAAGGAAGACATCTACTACACTTTTAATGAAAAATATACAGGGTGGTCATCTTAAGAAATTATTGAACTATTGTGAAAATCTGAAAAGATTTTTACACGAAACTTTTCCTCATATCGATTTTGTTAAAATGTAGTGTTTTTCCTCTAAACAACACTTACTTCTCCAAATTTCAGTACAATTGGATTTTCTTTCTGAAGTTATCATGTTTGCAAGAAACGCGACGGACGGAGAAACAAACGGTCAGTCGTATAGATGAACAGACGGGAGGACGGATATTTTCAAGGTTGTTCAGAATTCGATCAGTAACACAATTGTACGAATTTTAATAGTTTACAGTTTTAGACACATGCGGATCAAATACCCTTTGTCTTCGCATCTACGAAGAGTATAGTAAGGGAAATATCAACGGTATGCTCATTTCCGGTTCATTTTTAAGATTTTAGGTATATAATCTTTAAACATTATATTCTGCAATTAGGTTTTAACTAGGGAAAAATTTCTTGTACCCTGGAAACTTCAGAAAGCTTTCTTGAAATGAGTGGAAATAATATTTATCGATTAACTTCGTTCCATTTCTATAGTTGATATTAACAAATTAGGTGCGAAATTGTGTCTCTGGTAGATATTAGATTGTTCTCCTTCACATAATTGAAAGGAAATTGTACTAAGAGCAGTATGTATCAGGTTTTAATTTAATGTTGCAGTTTGAAGGAGAATTTTTTAATTAACGCTTCAATCGCGAGCTCAGCGGCAATTCAGTCAAGTGTATTTTTCCGCAGCGATAACGGACGCACATAGCACAAAAAGTGTTATAACTTTTGTGCAATATACAGTCAAATTCGCAGATAAAATACTTTTTCAAATAGCCAGCCGGCTATTCAGTTATTTTAAAAATCAGTTGGTGATCATTAATAAATTAGCAACACGATTATAATAAAAGGTTAAGTTAAAATGGCATATTATACAAAATATATCAATGGAACAAACAGCACAGATTAATAAATATCGAAAGGGAACCAGACAATTAATGAGAGTAACCAATAATAATAATAATAATAATAATAATAATAATAATAATAATAACATACTTTATTAATAGTATAAACATACTGTACAAACTACAATTACTAATGTTTACAAAACAAACATATAAAAAAACAAATACATATAACAAATTAATATTATAGAAACCAAATCTCTAAAGCACAAAATAACTACGGCTGAAGATGGAATGTAACAAAAGAATCTGCAGACACAAAACACCAACTTATTACTCATATAGGAAGCGATAAAGGAGTGTATACTACTGTATACAGGTTCATAAAAATAAAACGACAATACTCAATAATTTTCTTGTCGGTGTAGAGCCCAATTTGGGAAAGGATATTAAACACGACCGCAAAGAAACGTATTATGTACTATGAGATTCCAAATTTATTTTACAGAATCCGTAAATCGTAATGCACATCAACAATTTAAAAAAATACACGATGTCGTACAGAGGACGATAACTGGGTCCATTATATTTATTGTATACAGGATGGACCATTAATAATAAGCCGTGGTGCAGAAGTAAATTCTTTGGGCCAAAATATGAGGATATAACCAAATATGCTCTAGTAAAATGTTGCTGTGAAAAAAGATACAGGGTG
Organism: Stenurella melanura; assembly: GCA_963583905.1. Taxonomy (NCBI): domain Eukaryota; kingdom Metazoa; phylum Arthropoda; class Insecta; order Coleoptera; family Cerambycidae; genus Stenurella; species Stenurella melanura. Next base: position 47,954,556 of record OY757314.1, read on the forward strand.
GCAAAATTCAAATTATTTTACTTCCACATCCACGTAGTGGATTGGAAGTATAGTAATCGCAAAAAAATTTTCAAAAATTTTTATTTGTGAAATAGGTTTAGAATGTCATGAAACGTCGAGATTTTAAATTTGAGCGAAAAAAAAAATTTCTGTCTGTCGGTCTGTCGGTCTGTCTGTCTGTCTGTCTGTCTGTAACTTTTTTTTTTTGTCCGCACGTTTTCTCCGGAACGGTTTAAGATATTGACTTGAAATTTTGTACACCTATATATTATAGCGAGATCTGGAACTGGATGGTTTTTTGAGGATATCCGGTGAAGGGTTAGGGGTTAAATAGGGGTAAATAGGGGAAAATAAATAAAGCAAGCTTGTAAGAGTACAGAAACTTGAAATTCGATGTATATAGTAGAACATAAGGCCTCATATTTTTTTAATAATATTTTTCAATTAAAGTTGAGATATTCATTTGAACTTTCGTACACGTATGTATTATAACGACGTCTGGAATTAGATTATATTTTGAGATGATTCCGTTGAAGGGTTGGGGGTTAATTTGGGGTAAATATGGGAATATAAGTAAAACAAGTTTGTATAAGAGTACAGAAACTTGAAATTCGGTGTATGTACTAGAAGCCAAAGCGTCAGATTTTTTTTATAATATTTTTCAACCCCCACCACCCCTACTCCAATATGAAAAGGGTTGATAAAATAAAATTGAGATATTCATTTGAAATTTGGTACACGTATGTGTTGTAACGACATCTGGAACTAGATTATAATTTGAGATGATTCCGTTGAAGGGTTGGGGGTTAAATAGGGGTAAATAGGGGAAAATAAGTAAAGCAAGCTGGTAATACTACAGAAACTTGAAATTCGGTGTATGTACTAGAAGCCAAAACGTCACATTTTTTTATAATATTTTTCAACCCCCACCACCTCTACTCCATTATTCAAGGGGTTGATAAAATGAAATTGAGATATTCACATGAAATTTAGTACGCATATGTATTATAACGACATCTGGAACTAGATTATATTTTGAGATGATTCCTTTGAAGGGTTGGGTGTTAAATAGGGGTAAATAGGGGAAAATAGGTAAAGCAAGCTGGTAATACTACAGAAACTTAAAATTCGGTGTATGTACTAGAAGCCAAAACGTCACATTTTTTTATAATATTTTTCAACCCCCACCACCCCTACTCCATTATTCAAGGGGTTGATAAAATGAAATTGAGATATTCACATGAAATTTAGTACGCATATGTATTATAACGACATCTGGAACTAGATTATATTTTGAGATGATTCCTTTGAAGGGTTGGGTGTTAAATAGGGGTAAATAGGGGAAAATAGGTAAAGCAAGCTGGTAATACTACAGAAACTTAAAATTCGGTGTATGTACTAGAAGCCAAAGCGTCAGATTTTTTTATAATATTTTTCAACCCCCACCACCCCACTCCCTCATTAAAAGGGTTGATAAAATAAAATTGAGATATTCATTTGAAATTTGGTACACGTATGTATTATAACGACATCTGTAACTAGATTATACGTTGAGATGATTCCGTTGAAGGGTTGGGGGTTATATAGAGGTAAATAGGGGAAAATAAGTAAAGCATGTTAGTAAAAGTACAGAAATTTGGGATTTGGTGTATATACTAGAAGCGAAGGTCTCAGGTTTTTTTATTGGTATTTTCCATCTCCTCACCACCCCCACTCCCTTATTAAAAGAGTTGATAAAATTAAATTTAAATTTGCACTTGAAATTTGGTACATTTATGTATTATAACTATATCTAAAACTGGATTATATTTTGACATGATTGCGTTGAAGGAATGGGGGTAAGTAGAGGTAAATAGGGAAAAATAAGTAAAGCAAGCTGGTAAGAGTACCTACTGCAACTTGAAATTCGGTGTATGTCCTAGAAGCTAAGGCATCAGATTTTTTAATAATATTTTTCAACCCTTCCACTACCCTTACCACATTATTAGAGGGGTTGATAAAATAAAATTGAGATATTCACTTGTAATTTGGTAGACGTATGTATTATAACGACATCTGGAACTAGATTATATTTTGGGATGATTCCGTAGAAGGGTTGGGGTTAACAGGAGGACTAGGGGAAAATAAGTAAATCAAGCTGGTAAGAGTACAGAAATTTGGGATTCGGTGTATATACTAGAAACCAAGGCCTCAGATTTCTTTCTAATATTTTTCAAACTCCACCACCTCCGTTTCATTATTAATGGGATTGATAACATCAAATTGAGATATTCACTTGAAAGTTAGTACACGTATGTATTGTAGTGACATCTGATTGAGATGACTGCATTGAAGGGGTGGGAGGTGGTAGGTTGTGAATAGTGGAAAATAAGTAGGGTAAACTAGAAACTTCATATTTAACGTACATAATAGAAACCAACTCCTCAAACTTTTCTATGACATCTGCCCCAAATATTAAAATTCTATGACCAATAATTTCCACATACTAGAGTGCAAATACAGTCAAGATATTTCCTTTAAAGTGATTTGGATGAAGAATCTGGATGTGGAAGTAGTGATTCCTTAGGCAGCGGTTTTTTCGTATTTTTTGCAATAACTCAACAACGTCTGCACTGATCTCACGTTAGATCATAGAGTGAGCCGCAAGACCTGTATCTGATAATGAATTCTTTCATTTGTTTTTTGGACGAAACGTTGTGGTACTTCTTACCAGAAAATCTGATGAGATCGTCACTTCCTCGTATAAAAGATATATTTGGTAGAACTTGACAACTCCTACCGTATTTGATGAAATTGCTGTCAACATTTGAATCATTTTTTGAAAGACAAATTAAAATTTAATGAAACAGAGTGTATTGAAAAGTGTGCTTTGGTTACGTTTTAGTTCTGTCATGTACGTCATTTAATCATTTTATTTTGTTCTTGTGTTCCTCGAGCTAATTTCTTTAACTTCTTTATTTAAAGTGTCTCGATATAACAATTTTTCAAATAGGGAAATGAAGGATATGATATGTGTCTACGTACAAACAATTTTTAGCGGACGTGCTGCAGCGAGGAGATACTCACTTCAATATCCAAATAGAATACAGCCAGACCATAAGATTTTCAAAGATCCGTTTCGTCGTTTGGAAGATACGGCTTCATTTCACCATAAAAATGATGTAGGACGACCGAAACGAATTACTCCAGATCAAGAACTAGAAAATATGGTTCGTGTGGATGAAGATCCTCAAGTCAGCTGAAGTCGTTTATTAGCGGCAACAGGGGTGAGTAAACAATCTGTTTTAAGAGTCTTACGCAAAGAACGCTTCTACCAATATCACTTCACTCCTGTACAAAACTAACTTCGAAGGGATCTTCCATAAAGGCTACAATTCTGTCAATTTTTTCTAAATAAACACAGCAGGGATCGAAATTTTGTTTAGAACATTTTGTTTACCGATGAAGCAACTTTTACTCATCGGGGTGTTTTTAACTGGAAAAATGCCCATTACTGGGAAGTAGAAATTCCTCATGCCGTTAAAGAAAGACATTTTCAGCACGAATTTAAAATTAACGTTTGGTGTGGTATTATCGGCGATCAGTTATTAGGACCATTCCTCCAAATTTAAATGAACAGTCTTATCTGTTTTTTCCTCAAAATGCTCTTGCTAATATATGGACATGCTTTCATGCTAGACATACGGAACCGAATGTGGTTTATGTAAAATTGAGCTTCCCCTCATTTCTCCATTGAAGTCAGGAATTATCTTGATGAGACTTTCCCACGCAGATGGTTCGGTCGAGGAAGTGAGTTTGCTTGGCAACCAAGTAGTCCTGATTATAATCCTTTGGAGTATTATGTGTGGAGACATAAGAAGTCCTTAGTCTATGCAAATACTATCAATTCAAGAGACGAACTGTGGGACAAAATACAAAACGTAGCCAATTTTATTAGAGGCAGGAAAATGTATTTTTCAATGTAAGAAAGTATTTTATGAAAACAATTAGAAAAGCCATAGGAGTAGGTAGAGACCATATCGAAAATTAACTCTAAGTTGCAGCAATGGGGATTTTGCATGCGGGGTAAATCTATACAATAAATACTAATGTCATTAAGTCAACTTTTATGTTGTTTTTTGGTCTTCAAATAAGATTAGATCCTTATTTTACACAATCTTTTGATTTATGTATTTATCTCAATACCATGAAAATATTTCATTTGTTCACAAGAAAGTAAGAAAGAGTTTACGCTGTTATTACGATTTTGTTTTCCCTTACGTTTTGTACTTTTTTCAATAGATACACTTTGTTTCGATAAATTTGCATTTGTCTTTCATAAAATTATTCAAATGTTTATTGGCAATTTCCTTGAAAATGGTTGGAGTTATTAAGTTCTACCAAGTGTACCTTTTATACGTGAAAATGACGCCCTCATTTGATTCCTCTTCAGAAGGACCAGAACGTTTCGTCCAAGAAAAATATGAAAAAAATTCATCATCAATTACAGGTCCTGCGACGCCCTCTATGATCTAACGTATATTGCATAAATTATTGTTTCTTAGAATAGAAAATGTTCCTCTAACAAATTTGGCGAAGATCAGTCAAGAGGCTGTTGGGTTATTGCAAAGAAACGAAGAAATAATTTGAATTTTGACACCCTGTATCTTTTTCCACAGCAACGTTTTACTAAAGCATATTTGGTTATATCCTCATATTTTGGTCCAAAAAAACTACCCCTGCACTATGGCCTATTATTAATGGTCCACCCTGTATATGAGAATATGTAAAATGATATTATGTAATATAATTATTTTATACTTATTCATAGAAATTGTCTTGGTTTTGCATGAAACATCTTTTTTGTAATACCTGTACTGTAAGTGGATCATTATTAACAAATTTTTATTAGAGTAAGCTGAACTCACAATTCATTTACTGGTTGCCATGGTTACAGGGCTGTAATATTCACTTACAGTCCGACGTGGGCTGTAAGTGCATATTACGTACTAGTTATTATTTACCTGCTCAGATCAACAGAAATTTTAGGTAAAAAAAATCTATCGTTGAAACCAAACATTTCATGCATACACAAAAATGAAGATATTATTTTAAGCATCTTTATTATTTATGGAAATGTGAAAAGTACAATTATTCATATTATCAACAGTCAAAATTGATGTTAAATTTTTTTGTATTTCTTTAATTACTTCAGCACCATCTACTGGAGTATTCTTCATATTATCCGAGAGATCATTATCAGATGTTTGACGAGATGAACCGACTTCTAGGTTGCTAATGTTGAAAATCTTGTTAGCTACTTGTATTTTGTTCGTTAAAGATTCCGCCACATAACTTTCTGCTACTGCCGAGGACTTCCACCCACCGTGCCTTTTCAACGCAAGAACGTTGACTCCGCTGTTAGCCAAAAGAGTTGCCGAGGTTCTGCGAAACGAATGTCCACTGTAATTTTTTGCATTTTCCAAATTTAAAAATGTTGCAATATCAGACGAAATATTAGCGAAAATATTTCTCCCAACTGGTTGGTTAACGCATTTCACATTTTTATATCTCAAGAATAATCTTTTATTTTCTGAATTTTTTGGTCGCAGACTCATATATTTCCTGAATAATTCCAGACAGTGGAAATTGTCATTGTCTACGATAGTGAAACTTCTTGAAAGGTGATTTTTAGAATCAGGTATTTTGATAAGTATTACGCTTCCTCTATCAACAATATCGTCTACTGTTACCTTGCATAATTAATCTTTGCGGCAGGCTCCCGCGATTCCCATAATAGCAACGCTCTTCTTCATCAAATATGTTTGGTCAGATGCTTCACTCAAAAATTTTACAATTTGTTCTACAGTAAACACCTCACTTTTTTTGGGACGATATCCAATATTTTTGTTTTTTAAAAATGCCCTTAATTTGGCTTATTTTGAAATGTCAACATTATCATTTAAGGAGATGGTTGACCGCAGCATGGAATATTCGCACCATAAGCTGGCTGGAGATGTATATTTTTTAGATTTCTCTAGAAAATATGCGAGTAAAACCGCCTCACTGGTATGAATATCCACATATTTAGCGTCGCACCACTTTCTAAATACGTCATATGTGTAGAAGTGATGTACAAGCAATATTTGCAGCTTCATCGATATCCATAATAGTATTTCCTCAAAAACTGCTTGTCAAACTTGACTTTTCAACGAGTTGTTTATCTATTAGGCTTTCTTTTGTTAATTTCTAGTATATGCGATATACCTAATTTATTTAAAATATTAAAATTTAATTTTGACAGGTAGTTGTCAATAATTCAAATTTAACTCATTAATTACTTTTCTTTGATTTTCGCAGGTATTACAAAAAACTATTTACTAACCGCGAACAGTAAGTGACTTTTCAGGTCATGGTACGTAATATACTATATGAGTGGCTTTGTGTCTTTCTGATGAGCTCCAGAATAAGGACGAATGACGTTTCAAAGGCTAAGCATTTCCACGAAACAGAATGATAGGTTTCATGAAAATGTAATCCATTAGAATGAAAAATTTTTAAGACAAGGTAGGTAAATAAATTCATTTTAGGCCTTTGTTCTCATGACCGTAGGAGGTCATGTAGATACTAGTTTAATCTGCATGGCCGTAGGGGACTGTGTAGATGCTAGTGTTAGAATGAGAATTTTCAAATAGGAAATTAAACAAACTCATTTTAATATTTTAATTTGCTAGCATAAGCAGAATTTAGATTATCCAAAGAATGCAAAGATTTCATTAATATTTTTACACATAGTTTTTCTTTTAGTTCTCATAGATAGTTATTTCAATACAATTATAAGCAAACAAATAATAATTTACTTTTATAAATTAAAATTAAAATAAAAAATTTGTCAAGATTTTGTGAATATGAGGAAGGGACACATACACAAAAGTTATTTCGCATAACACACTGTCTCTATTGTTTTGTAGATTTCTTGGATATGTTTAGAGGAGGATAAGAATATGTACAATAAAAATTTCAAAACGAAAAAGAAAATATTAAGAAAATGCCACAATTAACTTTTACACAACATATTTAGGATATTTAGGCAGCAATTTAGATACATCCTGTATATACTAATGATAAAGATAGTATACAGTATTTATATTTCAGCAGGAATTAAATTTTCATGAAGAGATGTTCAGCTGCTCCGTTAATAATAGAAGAAATGATTGTTCCTGAATATTAATCCGCTAGGTATCCCAACCCTGTAAATCGATTACTACTAAGCAGGGATATAAGAAGACAGATATCCATCAACCATTTGATGTGTTGTGACAATACCGTGCAATAACAAGGAAGGTTTGTGGTTAGGGGTGGACATCATGATCTATGCATAACCACCGGTACGAGACCGCTGGACAGGATAAACGATGGCCACAGATGGAGGTCTATCAGTCCGGGCCTCACTCGGTGCTGCTCATAGGTTATAAGGGACGAAAAGTTACCCTGCTAACGCTGCCACTTTAACCCCTATTAGGTCTCCATTGGGATCGCTATGTACACAACATATAATGGATAACTACAATCAACAGGAAGCTAAACTCCCCTGGTGCGTAATATTATTGAAAGCGAGCTGTTATATCTCTATGCTTATATTATGTTGTATATTAAAAGATTAAACGTTCTAATCCGAAAATGACCCAGGTTGTGCTATTCTAAACGCTGTAATGTTAAAATTGTGATTTAAGAAATTTCAAGCTGTTTGTACTTTATTATAAACGTTTTTAAAAAGGAGAAAATTCTCAAGTTGACCTTCGACCTGTTCATGTACATTTTTTTATGTTTATGCTTTGATTTCTCTAGGAGAATTTAAGCGATATCTACATAATATGTTGCAAATTCTAGAGTGTGACTCAATTGTGGTCTCCTATTAGTTTCGTCAAGGTACGTGTAGTGGAAGGTGAGCAAGAAATTGGAAAGAAGTGCTTTCTATTCGAGATTAATTTGCCTCACCTTTTATATGCCGACGATCTAAAAATTTTCACAGTAATTGATGAAATCGATGACTGTTTTCAACTTCAGACTTCTCTTGACAAAATAAACACCTGGTGTATAGTAAATAAATTATTCATGAATCCTAGTAAATGTAACGTAATGTCCTTTTCTTTAAAATCATCACCTATTATTTTTCATTACAGGTTAGATAATGTCATACTTCAAAGACATTTCGCGACCTCGGCGTAACTTTTGATAGTAAATTATCCTTCACTGATCATATCGATACCATTGTGTCTGAAGCCTCCAAAGCCCTTGGATTTATCGTTCGTACTAGTCGAGAGTTCACTAATACTGATACTCTGAAAATTCTTTATCAATCCTTCGTCAGATCGAAACTTGAGTACGCATCGCTAATTTGGAGTTCCAGTTATGATGTTCACAAGAATAACTTGGAGGCAGTTCAACGTAGATTTCTTAAATTACTGTGGTTCAAATCCGGCGGTACCTATCCAGTGATTGGTTTTCCGCAAAGTAACTTGCTTGAAAGATATTCTATGACTACTCTTGAGGATAGGCGTACCTACTTTTCTCAAGTATTTTTGTTTAAATTACTACACAATGATTTTGACGCACCCAAAATAATTAGCAAGCTTAATTTTCACGTTCCCAGATTAACCTCTCGTAATCACCAAGTTTTCTATTTACCTACGCCGCGTACCAACGTACTAAATAATTCACCTTTATATACTATTTGCAGTACTTCTAACAAATTATGTAGAGGTGTTTTAAAACCTCATGAGCCGTGATCTTCATATGCGCAGAGACATAATCCGTTCTGTTGACTCAGTTACACTTCTTAAAAATATTGTATTTATTGTTTACAATTTATCCCGAGCTCTTGTTTATGTATACAGCAAGGCAGCCTCCAGTGTCTTCAAAAACATACTTATAACTCAGATTAAACTTTGCCTTTTGCGCATTTCGCGGCTCAAGAGATTCTGAAACACCTCTAGCGACTTCGATATTTTTAATTGCAGCCTTAGTGACATAAAACAAATTGTTCTAAATTAAATAACCAGTGAGTGTCTTTGTTTTTCTTAATTTGCTTTAAATCATATATGTGTATATATGTATATATAGTTTTTATATGTAAACATTTCCCATGTCATTTTTTTCTCTTTCTTCGTATCATTAGTTATTCATAGTTTGTACATTTAAGTAAATTTTTTTCTTAATTTTACTTTCTTTCTATGTTGTATATTATGTAATTAATGCTTTGTATGCCTTTATTCCTGTTCTGTAATTGGGTATCTTACCTGTTGAACAGTGTATGCAATAAATAAATAAATAAATATGCAAGATTATGGTGGAGGCTCCAGTTGGAGTTAAATAGATCATTGCAAATGATTCCAGACTCACAATTTTCACAATTTTTATTTCTGTCGCGGAAAACTTTGCTCAGCTGATAAGCTTTCGATCGTATCAACTACATCCATTATATTATCGCTAGCCGCAACAAAGGTGATGTCATCTGCAAATATTGGTTCTATTCTCCACTAAATTATATCTTCAGCACACGTCGAATCACATATTCACTATAGATATTAAAGATGATTGATAACGAAACATAGATCTGTCTGACGCGTCTGCCAACTTGACACTTATCAGAGTTTAGTATTGTCTACTTTCACCGAGTTCTCTTCATGCAGTTGGCGAAATATAAAGACTAGGTATTTGGGTATTCCCATCTGCAATAATACTGTCCACCGGGCGTTACATTCCATATTATGAAAAGCCATCGGTAGTCTACGAAATAAAGATACATAGGCATTGAATTTATCATTATATTATATTGTAATATGACTTATCCAATATTGTTATTATGATAGAGATAAAATAAATTATTATTATTGTTACTGTCTTGCCTTGTTGATAAAGTATTGTAAATTCAGCATTTGCTCTGTCAAAACATGTTCGATCAAGAATTAACTGCCAAGACAGATAATACTGTAAATTAAATATTGTTAATATTAATGTTTCTTTAATACCGGTAAAGTGCCAAATAATCTGAAATAATTGTTGTTACTCCTGTACAGAAAACTAAAAGTACAGTAGAAGCCTGCGAGTTTAGACTTCTAAATATACCCCCAGTAATGGGTAAAGTTTTAGAAAATGTAGTTTGTAATCAATTATTAATACAACACCTAGATAAGAACAACATTATGAAAACCAGTCGATGTTTAGGGCTCTTCATTCATGTGAAACTGCAGTGCAGTTCATAAATATATCTTAGCATCGTAGCAACCGAAAACAAAAAGTTAAAATAACAATCACAAATCACAAGAATTAACGATATTGGTGTACCCTAGGGTAGTGTTCTAGGGCCTGTTTTATTCTTGTTGTGTACAAATAATATGATTAATGTATTAAGAACATGTAAATTCTATTTATTTGCTGATAATGCTCTGATTAGTATACCTGGTAAGGATGCTGAATTAATTGCTATAAGAATGAATGAAGATATAAGAAACACAGAGAAATATTGTAAAAATTAAAAATTAAAGCTGAATGTAAATGAATGTAAACGTATATTCATTGGTTCTCGAAATAACGTGAATTTGTAATAAAATTATTTTTTAAGAAGAATTAGTCCGAACTTATCTATGTATATTAAACTGATTATTTATAAAAGTATAATTATGCAACACTTGTATAATGTATAGTACTACTGTGTACTACTACTACGTATTTTCATTAAATCAGGGTAATAAAAATGAACTACAAATAATTCAAAATAAATGTACAAGAACTACCCACCACACGGTTAGCCTTTGTGGGTCTGCCTGTTGATTTATTTTTATTTATAATTGTCTGTCTGTATATTTTTGTACTGCTGTTTCGTGGTAAATAAATTAAAAGAAAATATGTATATTAAAATGTAACAAATATACACCAATTGAATTAATGCTTGATAAGCTACAAATTTTATGGGTGAAGGAGATTATATTTATGCAAACTATAATATTTATATATAAAGTCATCAATAATCTGATATAATAAAATCGAAGATTTTTCTATCCGTGAGACGAGAAATAAAAATAATTTACACATTGAATTTAGGAAAACAGTCAAGGGTCAAAATTTATGTTACAATGGATTGAGGGAATATCATGCACTACCTAAAAATGTTGTCGATGCGAAAACATTAACTATGTTTAAAAGTAAGTTAAAAATGTATGTACATTATAAATAAGCAAATAAAATTTATATCGTATATGTCATATGTAAATGTAACTTGTTTACCATTAAAATTATTATTATTATTAATTGGTTAAGATTACTTATCTGTATGTATTGGTACTTTTTTACTATTCAATAAAGGTTATTGTTATTATTATTATTACTAAAGTCTGTATTAATGAATAAACAGCAATATTTTGCTGGTGTGCGGCATTAATACTAAGGATCTGTAATTACTATAATCATTTGTCGCTATATTCCTGTGCTGTGCTAAAGTGTACTGTACTAAAATTAGGACTCTCCAGTTATCAGGACTGATTCCTGTCTCTCATATTTTTCACCTTATTCTGAGGAGTATTGTGACTCCAGTTTCACTAACTTAACAGTCTTGGCCGTGATATTGTCGGTTCCAGCTGCGTTGCTAGCTTTTAGTTTCGGCTTCCACATTTGATTTCAGTATTAAATGTTCACCTTCATAGTCATACTGCCAGTCCTCTATTACCTATTACGCTTTCGAAATGATTTTGGCAATATTTGCAAGAAAATAAGAGCTACCTTTAAGCATTAACTGAAAATAACGAAAGTGATAATCTATAGATTTTAATGTAACTTGAATATTAATTTAAGTTTCTAAGAAGCCAATACGAAATCTGAAATTAGGTCATTGACTCTTTAGATGCATCAAATCACAGGACTTTTTCTATTTATTAATGTGAGTATGCTTTTGCAATTGATATACATTAACTTTCAACATGGCTTTGGAGCGAGCGTAGATACGTCTGCCTAGCTTATATCCTGGAGTCGGTGATAGGCCTCAGTAGAGGAAATAGGCCTTACGTTAAATAAGTGAGAAAAAAACATGGCTTTCTTTTGCTAACTTTAGATGCTCTTAATCAAGGACAGTGTCCCTAAAATTAGTTACTTACAATTCTTAAGAATTAGCGTGTTTTGCAAATGATTTAGGGCCGGTACTTTCATCTATAGATAGCGACATTTATTCTCTAGAATAAGTCTTATCCAGAAGATAAGCAAAAAATCGGTATTTTCACCTACAAATAGTGATATCCGTCAGATAAATATGCTTATTCCTAGGATAAACTATTCGGCGCCCAAACCGACGAATAAGGCTTTTATCTACCGGATAAATGAAGCCACGCCTACTAACTTGCGCTCTGATTGGCAGTGCTATTCTATTTTCTAACCTAAGTTTTGAAAAGTTGTTTGTTGTTTTATGTTTAACTATATTTAACAATACTTTAGATAAGGTTTGGCCAGTGGTGACTTTTATAACTTTATAACTGGGTGATTTTATGGACTTTCACAAGCCAAGGCGGGAAGAATAAAAATCTAATAACTGCTATTTATGGATTCCCTCAATTTGTCCAAAAATGTATCACATGAAACACAGTTTTATTTTATATATACCATTTAAAAATATGCAGACACAAAATCGTACAATAAAAGCTATTGTAAACACTATACTGACAATGACAAACAACGATGAAGTATAAAAATTACTCAAATGTCATTAACAGGTAAGCAATAATAGTAGGGGATTATTTCTATCTTTATTTGAAGTACATAGCTTCTGCATACATTTCTCTTGTTTTACCACATCTTAAGTTGGCAACACTTACTTTGGGAAGTGTCTAAAATCTTATCCATCGAATTGTTAACCGAAGGTGTAATTTGAATGAAAGTACAGATACAAGATATCCAGTAGATAGCAAATTCTGGTTATCTTATCCTTCGGATAGTTATTCGCCGGATAAAGTATATTTATACTTAAGTGAAAGTACCGGGCCTTAGTGTGTTATTTAAAAAATGTTTTTTTTTGATACCTTCTCAATAATCTAACTTTTCTTATGGTTCCCTGAGGTCTTAAGGAATACGTATTTTTTTAATAGAGAAAAATTTGTTTCTATAATTTGCTAAATAAAGATTGAAAATTATTTCACCGGACACCGCGTGTACTTATAATCCTAAATCTCAATGGTTATTGAAAGTTTTTAACAGAAGTAAAGTTAAAGACAAAGTCTATTGACAAAAATCCACAATAAAAGTGTTTCCCTATTGGCAGCCCTATTTAGACACGTTATGTAGGGTAACAAATCAACAAGATTTTTTAAATCGCCATTGTGTATATTCGTAGAAACTGTTATATAATTTAGTTAATTTATAATTTTGTCAATCTCCTCGTAGACATACCAGTTTCATCAAAGCCGGTATAGAGTTAGTTTAATTAATGTACTTAATTAGATTTAGAATTAGTTAGTTTGTCTTATGAAATATTGTATGATCGATAAGTGGATAAGCACTCATCTAAACTACCTGTATTTTGCGTACATATTGAAAATGGGAACCTCTTAGTATTATCATAATGGAATTCTCATTTTAAAACCTGGTTGCCTAGACAAATGATTAGTTTCTGTAAGTTTCTTCGATTTTCGCTTATAATCCCATAACATCCCTTGTTTGTAGATTCTGAATGTAATATCATATTAATTCTGAATACGTAAATATTACCCTAAACTCTAGGCAACGTGTTTAACCTTTGTTCGAGTATTTCATCCAGAGCAGGGGATTTCATTTAATTATTATGAGAAGTAGACGTTGTATTCGGGCGTCGCAGAATGTCTATTTGACTAACATATTGGTCGAATCTGGCACGATTCGCTTTTAGGCAGTGCCACTGAAATTAAATACACAGCCTCCAGTAGCTTTATATGCAACTATTACTAATTGCAACCCTTTATATCTTGAGAATGAAAAAAGTTAATAATATGAAATTTTAAAGTCATAATGAGAATATCAAGTAGGCACTATATAAAAACGTATAAAAACCATGTAAAGAGAATATTATGGACCAAGCCTATTGTACCAAGAATAAACTACAAGTTTATTTTTTTTAATGGTATTTAAAATTTTACAGGAGAAAGATGCTTTTATTATCGATATAAGTTCAAATATGAAATTTTAATGTTGTATCTCAAGACTGGTAGATTCAAGCTTAATTTTTAACATACCAGTTAATCTGTGCACAGTGAAATTTAAATTCTAAACTGGTTAGATAGGCATTTCTGTAACAAATGGATTATGCAGTTTGATTCTATAAGACCGCCTGCATGGTCCATTATCCCACTTGATTCCTCTTTATTGGAACACAAGTGAATGGGCATGATTTTCACGCGAACGTAAACATTAAAAAAATATATTGTAAAATCAACAGCGGGCATAATTGAGAAAACAATTTATTTAGTGACCAAGAATTTTTGAGAATAGATTGAAGATTGCAGTAGAATAACACAGAGCAATTTTTTTATTTATGTTTTGTTATTATATTATTCAGGAAATCAAGTGTTTTCGTTGAATTTGTAGAACTACTTTAATCATAATTAGTAATATAATAATAATAATAACTTTATTTATAGTTTATAAAAAATATACATAACAATTATTACTAAGATAGCAACTTTGAGACAATTTCAAACGGCGCCTAAGTGACTAAACACCTGTATGTGCCCTGAGAGGAGTAAATTTAAAAGGAAGCAATAAACTAATATACGCTTAAAACTAAATAATGAGAGTTCTCAATAATACATAAACCTATTCATAAACATATATAATAATAGAACAGGAGAAAATAAGATAAATTATGTATAGTGTACAGATATCAAAAAAATGTTACAAATACATTATAATTTTCAAAGATGAATGTTTTACATATTTTGTTAAATTTTTTTATATTTTCTATTTGCCTGATATAATGAGGCAAAAGATTATAAAATTTCGGTGCCAGATAATTAACAAATAATAAGTTAATGTTTTATGACTTATAGGTATTATTAGGTGTTTATCAGTCTTTGACCTGGTTTGATATTGGTGTGTTACATAATTTTGTAATTGATTACTTTTGTGAACATATGAACAAATTGTTAAGATATACAGTGAACGTACATTGAGCACATTTTCTGAGTAAAGCATGTCCGTTGAGTAGAGCTTGTTTTTTCTGTAAATTATTTTTAAATTAATAAGCATTAAGTTGTTTGAGTGCATTGTTATATAGACCACCCCATGCTATAATTCCATAACGAATCAAGGATTCCACCAAGACTCTACATACTGTCTCTCAATAGATAAAATTTATGTATCAGTTTTGTAATATTAGTAGTTATTTTAAGGACATGTCGGTCCCACTTTAGATGTTGATCAACTATTAAACCAAGGTATTTAGTATGACTAGTTTCTTTAATGTCATCACTCAAGTTGTTTATTTTAATAGTATTAAAGTCTGGCCTATTTATATTAGTTAATGAAAAAGCTATATAATTTGTTTTCTTTATATTTAGAGATACTTTCTATGTGTCTAACCAATTTTTTACCCTACTTACACCATCAATGACTAGATTTTTTGTATGTGCCCAAGTCTTACCCTTGAAGAGAAAAACTGTATAGAAATGATTGATCCAGGTATATCAATATTCGTCAAGGAGTTAATCTAGGTAATAAATAAAATTGTTCCAAGGACCGTACCTTGTAGTACACCAATTTTGATTATATCTTGATCACTAAGATTATTTCTGATTTTAACTACCTAGTATCTTTCAGACAAATAACTCTTAAAGACTTCCAACATGGTGCCTCGAACTCCATATTGAGACAAAACATCGAGAAGTGTTTTGTGAGGTACCGTGTCGAATGCCTTCGCTAAATCCAGAAAAACTGCGATACATTTATCCTTATTATTTAAATTGTCAGTTAGTTCTTTAGTAAGCTTGTATATTGCATCACATGTGTTCAGTCCAGTAACAAATCCAAACTTATTTGATGAGAGAATTTGGTTATCGTTAAAACATTTTATTAGTCTATCTTTTAAACATTTTTCAAATATATTTGCAAAGTTGTTTATTACACTAATGGGTCGATAGTTATTTATGTTTGTTTTATCACCCACCTTATACAGGGTGTTGCATCATGAGAGGGACATAGCTTAATAGGAGGTAGAGAACATCAGTGGTAACCGGAACCTCCCATAGAAATGTCTCATTGGGCCTTCACTACGAAATTACAGGGTGTTAAATAATTTTTGGCCAAACCTGTTTTTTGTCATAACTTTGACAGGAAATGAAATAACGAGCCCCAAGAGGTACATGTATAAAAAAATATATATCCAGGTCCGGACTCACTATAATTTATGTTTCTTCTTTGCATCAATAAAACATCACCCTGTATATATTTTTTTGAAATTTCGATACGATATTCGAAAAGAGCAAGAAAAAACAAACAAAATGGCCTATTTCATTTTTTTGTTACACCTTCGTGGTTATTTAAATACGTTGTTAAATGTGCAAGAAAATGGATTACAGAACCCTATTAAATGAGAGGCACGTGAAATAAATAGTTTTATAACTAAAATTTGCAAAAATTCTATTGAGCCTAGGTGGTCTGGTTGAATCCTAATTCCGGCACGTTTTAAAGGTCCATTTTGGTAAAAAACTGTGGTCCTAATAAGTAATCGAGTATGAAATAACAAAATTTTTAATCAATCACAGTAGGCTTGTTCAAAGAATAAAAGTGACAGATAATTTAAACCATTTAGGCCTAAGCAACCAGTTACTTTGATCAAGAAAATCATCAACATTTTATACTTAATAAAAATTGGAAGAGAACAAACTAAAATCTAAATAAATAAAATATTTTCCATTCAATTAACAATAAATAACAAATCAATAACTAAATGTGTTTAAAAATAAAACGTAATTGACACTAAAGTAAATTTTCAAAATGTCCTCCCCCAAATTCTGTGCATTTTCTTGCGCGTTTAGAAAGGTCACCAATTGCTCGACGTATCATTTCTGGATTATTCCGTATTTCGTCGCAGGTTGTAACGATGCGCTGGATTAAATGTTGTCTACTTTCAATTTCAATGCTGTAAACCTCGTTTTTTAAGTGGCCCCATAAAAAGTAATCACAAGGGTTACAATCAGGAGATCTTTGTGGCCATTCATGTGGACCCCCGCGTCCAATCCATCTATTGGGATACACATTGTTTAAGTGTTCTCTTACTTGAAGGTTAAAATGTGGTGGGGCCCCATCATGCTGAAACAACATGCCTCTTATACCGATATTTTCTTACATATTCGGTAAAATGTTTTGAAGAAAATCAAAGTAAATTTCTTCAAAAAAATGTGGCCCTATCAAATGTCTATTCACAAGTCCGACCCAAACATTTACAGAAAACCTGTGTTGCGAACGGCGTTGGCGTACCGCATGTGGGTTTTCCTGTGCCCATTTATGATTATTTCGTGAATTGTTTACTCCATCCCTTGTAAATTGTGCCTCATCCGTAAATAAGGTTCTGTAAATGACTGGGCGATGATTAGACAACCAACGACAAAATGCCAGGCGGGGGATATCGTCGCCTTGTTGAAGACGCTGTACCTGCTGGATATGATATGGATGGTAACGTTCTCTTTTTAGGGTTCTCCGTACTCGCCAATGAGGAATACCAGTTGCCAGTCTGATTCGTCTAGTGCTCATATTTGGGTTTTCTTGAACTACGTTTATAATATTGTTTTGTTCCTGCACACCTTGTTGTAAAATACGCTCCACAACTGCAGAAGTAGGAAACTTTCCGTATTGTCTTGCATACTGGAACACCGTACTAAAGGTTTTATGATTAGGGCATCGACGACCAGGAAAACGCAGCCGATATTCTCTTTCCGCCGACCTACCATTTCCATTACAGAAACCATAGATGAATATTATGTCAGCATATTCCCCGTTTGTAAATTTTACTGGCATAGTTAAAATATTTTCACAACTTTTCACTAACTAAATGCGGATTATTGACACATTAAACAATTATTCAACTGTTTAGGAGATTTCTTTTTATTATCTGTCACTTTGAACAAGCCTACTGTGATTGATTAAAAATTTTGTTATTTCATACCCGATTACTTATTAGGACCACAGTTTTTTACCAAAATGGACCTTTAAAACGTGCCGGAATTAGGATCCACCCAGACCACCTAGGCTCAATAGAATTTTTGCAAATTTTAGTTATAAAACTATTTATTTCACGTGCCTCTCATTTAATAGGGTTCTGTAATCCATTTTCTTGCACATTTAACAACGTATTTAAATAACCACGAAGGTGTAACAAAAAAATGAAATAGGCCATTTTGTTTGTTTTTTCTTGCTCTTTTCGAATATCGTATCGAAATTTCAAAAAAATATATACAGGGTGATGTTTTATTGATGCAAAGAAGAAACATAAATTATAGTGAGTCCGGACCTGGATATATTTTTTTTTATACATGTACCTCTTGGGGCTCGTTTGTACATTAGCCGTACCAAATATGAATCCGTTATTTCATTTCCTGTCAAAGTTATGACAAAAAACAGGTTTGGCCAAAAATTATTTAACACCCTGTAATTTCGTAGTGAAGGCCCAATGAGACATTTCTATGGGAGGTTCCGGTTACCACTGATGTTCTCTACCTCCTATTAAGCTATGTCCCTCTCATGATGCAACACCCTGTATATGGGTGATACCACAGATATTTTGAACTGAGATGGTACTATCCCAGTTTTGAATGTTAAATTTATTATATGTACGAGAGGGTCTAGTATATGTAAGTGAAAGGTTTTTATAAGCTTAGATGTTATTCCATCAAAGCCTGGAGAACTGTTATTTTTTAGTGAATTGATATGTTTTGTGACTTCGTTACGTGTGACCGGTTTTAAGAACATGGTGGAGATTGTATTGCTTTTAGTTTTGTAGAGTTCTATAGGTTGATCAATGGTTTCTGCTATTTTTGTATCAACATTAATAAAAAAATTATTACAATAATTTGCCATTTCATTATCATTTACAACATCTCGACCAGTTTCATCAATTATTTGTATGTTAAGGTTATTTTTTGTGTGATCTTCGTTGGTTGCTTCTTGTATAACTTGATAAACTTTTTTAATGTTGTTAGTATTATTATTTATTTCACTTCGATAATATCAATTTTTGGCTTGAAATATAACTTTATATTATGACGATAGCATCAATTTGGAAATACATATTAAAAGATTTTTAATTATTACAAAACAAATAATACGTGTTTTACTTGCTTTATCAGAAAAATGTGTTTTTAAATTGCAAATATTTAGAAGACTAATGGATAAATGACACTTTTATTACAGATACTATAAACCAATGAGATTTTCTCCCACCTCATTACCAATATTATCTAAATCAAATAATATTTACTACAGCAATATTTAATTTAAAATTGTACCTAAGATTATAACACCTAGTTTTTATTCATACAAATTGCCAGCAGAGTAAATTCTTTCAGAACCTTTCCAGTGCACTGCCGACGTCAGTTTTTGCTTTTAGACACTTTGTCGTTAGAAATGAGATGTCTCATGACGTATTATCGTGGGGCGTACACTCCAGTATAACAGCAAGATAAGGCAGTCATTTAATATTTATGTCATAAAGGCTAGAGAAGGTGATAAATAATTGTCACACAAAAAGAATGTATCCTGTATATAAAGTAACTTTATATATTGACTAGCAAGTTTCTCCGGCATTGGGCGGGTGAGTTATGCTAAATTGAACATCGTTAACTAAGAGACAGGTAGTTTTATTTTCTTTGTTCCAAAATTGCTTATAAACAAACTAATGATATTTAACATTCTTAATGACGTGGTAAATAAATGATCAGTATACAATATACCTATCTATGGTAAAATATTTTAAAGAAAATATAAGAATTAGAATTTATATACGTAACTGTAATAACAATCATAAAAATAAATTTAAGGAGGAGTGCTGTAAACCGATAATAATAATAATAATAATACGTGATATGGGTAGACTACAAAAGAGCACTTAATAGCTTTCCCCACACGTGGACTGTTAATCCCTCAATATTTATCCTCTATACCTAATAATAACAAACTTCGTGGAAGCACCAATACATGAATGGAAAATGGAGATGCGGCTCTACCACTCGAAAGGTCACATAAGAACCGTGGGCATGCAAACTAAAAAAATTATTTCCAGGGATACTATCTCTCGCCTTTACTGTTTTGCTGGACGATGGCCTCACTGTTAAACCAACTAAACATATAGAGCGTTGACTTCAATACCAGTGACAAGTAAACCACGTCTTTTATGTGGATAAGCTGAAATTATTTACTAAGAGTAAACTCAACTAATCGTTATATTTTTCAGTGAAATCATCAGATTAGAATTTGAGTTAGGCAAGTACTTTGCAGTGGTCTTCCAGCGAAATTAACAGTCAGAATATCATACTGTGATATGAAGTATAGATTTGGGAGAAACATACGTATCTGGGTATTGAAGCGCCCAAGTCGGCAATGAAGAAATGGAAAAAATAGGGTAGCGAGGGAATACTATGGACGAATATTGTCTAAATATTACTTGTGGCATTCTTTTGATTCCTCTCCTTTCCTATTTGGGACTGCCTGCCTCATAGTGGCAGCGGGTATGGAACAGGATGAAATTAATGGCAACATAACTTATTCGCTGAAACAGATAGACAATACGATGTTTTTAAGTCCTGTATCCGAAAATATTGTATTTAACACAATTATAAATTTAAAAAGTTCAAACTCGACAGGAACAGATTTCATTTCCTTCAACCTTTTAAAAATTGCTGTAAAGTATATCACATATCCTTTAACTTAACTCATTAATGTGTCTCCAGGAAAGCGCATTTTACAGAAATATTTAAGAAATATTCCACTGCATAAGGAAGAAGATAAGAACAATATCGACAATCATCGCCCTATTTCGTTACTTAGTTCTGTCTCTAAAGTATTGGATAGAACTGTGTTTGACCAAATAGTTTATTTCTTAACAGGTAACAAGACACATAACACGGTTTCAGAAGAAATAAGAACACACAATCGACTGTATTAGGGTTTGTATACAAATTTTCAATAAAATCTTTTGAGAACTGCTGGAATATTGAGGTAGGTTTAGATCGTAGCACGTCTCTTTGCCTTATACTCTGACTTTCCCTTGTGCAATATTTTAGTTACTATGGGTGTTTCGTTATGTACACACGTCCAACCCGCCCCGCCGTTCGTTGTTTTTGTTATTTTTGAATTTCTGGTCACTGTGTATTTATAGTTAAGATTTATTTTATTGACTTTACCGTTCAATTCCCTAAATTCTTGATTACGTACAGACACAACTTACTTGTTCGTTCTTTTTGTATTTCGTTTTGGATTTTGGACTAAGTTTTTCTTTTATTTTTCTTTATTGACAACGTTAGTTGATAGTTTATTGTTTAGTGTTGAACGGAGTACGTATGTCCTTAATTCGACGTACCGAACTGTGTATTGATGCAGATGCAGAGATTTCGAATGATTTACTTAGGTAAGCTTTTAACCCAGGACACTCATTTATGTTACAAACGTTAATAAATCACATTTAAATATTCTAAATTATAAACATTTATCCAATATTTTGTTCCACATGTAAATAAATGCTATGTTTAAATTTCTATGGCCATTATTTGCTTGCAGTTGTGCAGGAAAAGATAACGAATTATTTACCTCTTTATAAATGCCTTCGGTTGAGGCGGTCCATCAAAGGCGGTCGATGATCCAAACAAAGCCTTTGCTTTGACACCGCGTGTGACGCCGAGGACTGCACTTTTTTATGACAATTTAAAAGTTGTATAATTGGGAACTACAAGTCCTTTGACCAAGAAAAGTAGTGGTTCTCAATTATTTTCTACATTAATATTTAAAAAATATTCAATATGTTAACCCAGGCCAGTTTTTTCAAAGTGCCCCTAGAGGGAAAAGTCATAAAGGTTTTTTGTTTGTCTAGTCGGTCCCCATTACCAGTTTTTTTTAATGACATGAAACTGATTATACCCTGTATAAGTTTATATATGGACTTAAGAAAGGCACTTGACTTGTCAACTAAGACTTGCTCAAGCAAAAATTTCAAACACAGGGTCTTATGGGAAAGGTATGTAATTGGTTAACTTGTTATCTTTATAACAGGAAGCAATTTGTGAATACAACGGCGTTCATTCTAATAATGTTTATGTAAATATCGATGTTCCTCAAAGATCATTTTAGGTCCGTTAATGTTTTTAATATTTGTCAATGATCTTCCTTATACAGAGAATTGTGAAAGAAATTTAACTATGATATGTTCTCGGCTGAGTTAGTTTAATATGTATTAAGATATAGTATTTCTGCTTTACATTCAGTCCCTCCGCATATCCGTTGGTCAAGTCTCCACAGCAACTGAAGGGCAGTACCAGGAAGAGACCTTACATGCTGAGACATTACAGGTACTGTCAAGCCGGCGCTAAACTTTACTACATATGTATAAATAATCTCAACTATCTCTCGGTCTCTTCAACTTCTTTCTGCAATTGAGTTCCTCAGTTTGTATAGATTTCCCATTGCATTGTAAGAATTGTGAATATTATGACTTTCAACTTTCCAGATTAATGGTAGGTTGTTTTCCATCGCTAGACAGATGCATAGTCTGCTCTCTGTATATGAATATTGTTAGCAAGTAGCTATTTTTATGATTTCAATGGAGTTAGTCTTGTGAGCAAAATTGCAACTGACGATATTTAAAATAACTCCTTGTACAGGGCGTAATTAGTTTCATATCATTAAAGAAAACTGGTTGTGGTAAACGATTAGACAAACAAAAAACCTTATATAACATGGTGTCTAAAGCCTATAATTATGGAAATATTTTAAACATACAGGAAAAATTATGCTTTTTAATGTTTCAAAAAGTTTTATTAAAACTCTACACGTGTTTCGGCTTATTAGGCCTTTATCAAGAGTACAAGATAATACTAAATTTAAAATGTGTTCCTTACTTATTTATACCTAATGGAAGGTATAAATTATTCAAAGCTTTTAATCTATTTATTACATGCAACTAGTTATATGATTCCTATCCTATGTAAATATACTAATAAGTTCTTAATGTTAAATTATTTTTTCTAGAATATTATGACCCATAAATAATGTTTGATCATTAGTTACATTTTTATGCTTTTTGACAGCTTTCATGATCTCAAATTGTTCTAGTAAATCTAACTTCTTTCCTTTATTTTCTGTATGGAGTAATTCGACTTCATTAAAATTAACAAAATGATTATTTTCTATGCAGTGTGTTGACATACCGGTGCTATGTATACCATTCGTTATTGATTTTTTGTGTTCAGCGAGGCGATTTTTTAATTTACGACCAGTTTGACCGATATATATAGCATCGCAGTCATTACATTTTAATTGATATACACCTGTTTTTTCTAATAAATCTCTTTTGTCTTTATTATTAACTAACATTTTTCCTAGATTATTTTTATTAACAGAAATAGTTTTACATCCTAGTTTTTTCAGTTTATGACTAATTTTATCACTAATCTTAGGCCTATAATTAATACATTTATATATGTCAGTTCTTTGTGGAGTATCAGCATAAAATTCTTTAAGTAACATTTTCTTTTGTTTATGTTTTATTAATTTATCTATGAGGTTTTCACTATAACCGTTGTTTCTAGCTATTTCTTTAATGGTGTTCACTTCTTTTATAAAATTATTCTTATTTAAAGGGAAGGTTAGCAGACGGTGGATAAATGAATGGAAAGATGCCATTTTTATTTGTGATGATTGCTTAGAGTTCTTGTGAATGACTGTGTCTGTGCAAGTTGGTTTACGGTAAATGTCAAACTCTAAGCTGTTGTTTCTATTTTTTAAGTTAACATCCAAGAAGTTTAAACCTTCCTCGTTTTCTATTTCTAGAGTGAATTGAATTTTATCGTGAAATGAATTCAGAAGATTTAAGAATTTATTAAGTTGTCTTTCTGTACCTTGCCAAATACAAAACACGTCATCCACATATCTAGTCCAGAAAAATACATTATTTATTAGGTTATTTTCGCAGTTAAACAACTTATTTTCAAAGTCTGACATAAATATTTCAGCTAATAACGGTGATATGGGGGAACCCATAGGTAATCCATCTGTTAATTTATAAATTTCATTATTAAATTGAAAGTAATTTTGACTCGTACAGGTTTTTATTATGATGTTTAATTGATTTTTTAATTCTAAGTCAATATCAGATTGATTGATAAGTATTTCTATTATTTCAAATAATGGTTGTAATGGTATGGATGTAAAGAGGCTTTTAACATCAAAGGATACTAATTTTGCGTTGTTCGGAATTTTGAGATTTTTTGTTTTTTCTATGAATTGGAAGGAATTTTTAATGGCATATTTTGATTCAAATTTTGTCAGAGTGGGTAATAAGTTGTTTAATTCTTTACACAATTTATAAGATGGAGCATTTACATAAGATACTACAGGTCTGATAGGAATATCTTCTTTATGAATTTTAGGAAGTCCATAGAATAAGGGGGGTAGGGGGTTCATTGTTCTAAATTTATATGTGTTTTCAGGGGGAATGATTAGTGTGCAATTTTTTAATGTATTTAGTATATCTGCTTGAAATTTATTCGTAGGGTCGTGGTTTAATTTAATTATTTCATTTGAGCTTAAAATTAAAGATATTTTTGTATTATATTCCTCTCTAGTTAAAATTGTTATAGTATTTCCTTTGTCGGCTTTACAAAGTATTAAATTATTATCAAGAATTTTATTTTTAATGCTATTAATAATTGATGATTCAAATTTATTACTTTTATTAGTGTCTACCTTATTGAATAAACTTGATATACCCATTTTCTCTTCAATTGGAATATTACTTAAAGAATTCAATGCTAATTCTGTGTTTATTGCTAGTAATTCGACCTCCTGTTTATTATGTAAATTCGGGGAATATTTTAATCCTTTTTCTAATAAACTAATTTCATTCCTGTTAAATTCGATTTCTGTTAGATTTACTAGTCTAGGGTAAAATTTAAAAGTTGAAGTAGAATTATTGCTCGTTGTTTTATTATAACAATTGGAAGAATTTGACTTACTCTTTATTAAATTCTGGAGTTTCTTATATTGCTTGAGATATTGTATTTGGACTAATTCTTGAATTTCTTCTCTAATGATGCGGTCCATATGTTGGAAAAGAAAGTAGTTTTCTTTATAGAGGAGCTCCGTATGTATTAGTTTTAAATGAAGTCCAATATTTTCTCTTCTTATGTACCATTGTTTTCGCTCTAATACTAGCCAAATTTTCAAGGTTTTTTCTACAGCCTGTTTTGCTTCTATTGAACCATGGTTGCAGTATATTTTCATATGCTTCGGTGTAACACTATTTTTTAAACACTCACTTATGAACCAGATATGATTCGAACACTTTTTTAACTTTAGTAAACATCTTCTATAAAACACCGCTAATTTTGCTTTGCTGGCAGTTTTAATACATTGGGTTGATTCTACGGTTGGTTCCTTGTGAAACATTCTTCAATAATTTAAACATACAGGAAAAATTATGCTTTTTAATGTTTCAAAAAGTTTTATTAAAACTCTACACGTGTTTCGGCTTATTAGGCCTTTATCAAGAGTACAAGATAATACTAAATTTAAAATGTGTTCCTTACTTATTTATACCTAATGGAAGGTATAAATTATTCAAAGCTTTTAATCTATTTATTACATGCAACTAGTTATATGATTCCTATCCTATGTAAATATACTAATAAGTTCTTAATGTTAAATTATTTTTTCTAGAATATTATGACCCATAAATAATGTTTGATCATTAGTTACATTTTTATGCTTTTTGACAGCTTTCATGATCTCAAATTGTTCTAGTAAATCTAACTTCTTTCCTTTATTTTCTGTATGGAGTAATTCGACTTCATTAAAATTAACAAAATGATTATTTTCTATGCAGTGTGTTGACATACCGGTGCTATGTATACCATTCGTTATTGATTTTTTGTGTTCAGCGAGGCGATTTTTTAATTTACGACCAGTTTGACCGATATATATAGCATCGCAGTCATTACATTTTAATTGATATACACCTGTTTTTTCTAATAAATCTCTTTTGTCTTTATTATTAACTAACATTTTTCCTAGATTATTTTTATTAACAGAAATAGTTTTACATCCTAGTTTTTTCAGTTTATGACTAATTTTATCACTAATCTTAGGCCTATAATTAATACATTTATATATGTCAGTTCTTTGTGGAGTATCAGCATAAAATTCTTTAAGTAACATTTTCTTTTGTTTATGTTTTATTAATTTATCTATGAGGTTTTCACTATAACCGTTGTTTCTAGCTATTTCTTTAATGGTGTTCACTTCTTTTATAAAATTATTCTTATTTAAAGGGAAGGTTAGCAGACGGTGGATAAATGAATGGAAAGATGCCATTTTTATTTGTGATGATTGCTTAGAGTTCTTGTGAATGACTGTGTCTGTGCAAGTTGGTTTACGGTAAATGTCAAACTCTAAGCTGTTGTTTCTATTTTTTAAGTTAACATCCATTCATTTTCCAATTGAAGAGAAAATGGGTATATCAAGTTTATTCAATAAGGTAGACACTAATAAAAGTAATAAATTTGAATCATCAATTATTAATAGCATTAAAAATAAAATTCTTGATAATAATTTAATACTTTGTAAAGCCGACAAAGGAAATACTATAACAATTTTAACTAGAGAGGAATATAATACAAAAATATCTTTAATTTTAAGCTCAAATGAAATAATTAAATTAAACCACGACCCTACGAATAAATTTCAAGCAGATATACTAAATACATTAAAAAATTGCACACTAATCATTCCCCCTGAAAACACATATAAATTTAGAACAATGAACCCCCTACCCCCCTTATTCTATGGACTTCCTAAAATTCATAAAGAAGATATTCCTATCAGACCTGTAGTATCTTATGTAAATGCTCCATCTTATAAATTGTGTAAAGAATTAAACAACTTATTACCCACTCTGACAAAATTTGAATCAAAATATGCCATTAAAAATTCCTTCCAATTCATAGAAAAAACAAAAAATCTCAAAATTCCGAACAACGCAAAATTAGTATCCTTTGATGTTAAAAGCCTCTTTACATCCATACCATTACAACCATTATTTGAAATAATAGAAATACTTATCAATCAATCTGATATTGACTTAGAATTAAAAAATCAATTAAACATCATAATAAAAACCTGTACGAGTCAAAATTACTTTCAATTTAATAATGAAATTTATAAATTAACAGATGGATTACCTATGGGTTCCCCCATATCACCGTTATTAGCTGAAATATTTATGTCAGACTTTGAAAATAAGTTGTTTAACTGCGAAAATAACCTAATAAATAATGTATTTTTCTGGACTAGATATGTGGATGACGTGTTTTGTATTTGGCAAGGTACAGAAAGACAACTTAATAAATTCTTAAATCTTCTGAATTCATTTCACGATAAAATTCAATTCACTCTAGAAATAGAAAACGAGGAAGGTTTAAACTTCTTGGATGTTAACTTAAAAAATAGAAACAACAGCTTAGAGTTTGACATTTACCGTAAACCAACTTGCACAGACACAGTCATTCACAAGAACTCTAAGCAATCATCACATATAAAAATGGCATCTTTCCATTCATTTATCCACCGTCTGCTAACCTTCCCTTTAAATAAGAATAATTTTATAAAAGAAGTGAACACCATTAAAGAAATAGCTAGAAACAACGGTTATAGTGAAAACCTCATAGATAAATTAATAAAACGTAAACAAAAGAAAATGTTACTTAAAGAATTTTATGCTGATACTCCACAAAGAACTGACATATATAAATGTATTAATTATAGGCCTAAGATTAGTGATAAAATTAGTCATAAACTGAAAAAACTAGGATGTAAAACTATTTCTGTTAATAAAAATAATCTAGGAAAAATGTTAGTTAATAATAAAGACAAAAGAGATTTATTAGAAAAAACAGGTGTATATCAATTAAAATGTAATGACTGCGATGCTATATATATCGGTCAAACTGGTCGTAAATTAAAAAATCGCCTCGCTGAACACAAAAAATCAATAACGAATGGTATACATAGCACCGGTATGTCAACACACTGCATAGAAAATAATCATTTTGTTAATTTTAATGAAGTCGAATTACTCCATACAGAAAATAAAGGAAAGAAGTTAGATTTACTAGAACAATTTGAGATCATGAAAGCTGTCAAAAAGCATAAAAATGTAACTAATGATCAAACATTATTTATGGGTCATAATATTCTAGAAAAAATAATTTAACATTAAGAACTTATTAGTATATTTACATAGGATAGGAATCATATAACTAGTTGCATGTAATAAATAGATTAAAAGCTTTGAATAATTTATACCTTCCATTAGGTATAAATAAGTAAGGAACACATTTTAAATTTAGTATTATCTTGTACTCTTGATAAAGGCCTAATAAGCCGAAACACGTGTAGAGTTTTAATAAAACTTTTTGAAACATTAAAAAGCATAATTTTTCCTGTATGTTTAAATTATTGAAGAATGTTTCACAAGGAACCAACCGTAGAATCAACCCAATGTATTATGGAAATATATTTTTAATTTCAACAATTTTAAATAATATTGTTTGAGAACTGCTGATATATTGGGGAAATCTTTATTATCTCTGATCGCGCATGTTACTCTGACATTTGTGCAGTTAGTTATTCTCCTTGCGAAATTCTCAAGCAATATTTTAGTTTATGTCGTTGGTGAAGGACGCACACACGACCTACCCGTTCATTGTTTTTGTATACTGCTGTTGTTCTTTTCTCATTCTGGGCCACTTAACGTTTATTTCATTCACTTAGCATTCAAGTCCTTAAGTACTTGGTTACGTACAGACACTAGTTACTTGTTCGTTCTTTTGTGTTGCTTTTTGGATTTTAGACCAAGTTCTTCTTTTTCTTTATTGACAATGTTAGTTGATAGTTTAGTTTGGAAATTTACCAAATATGTTAAATGGAGTGCGTGGCGGCTATTTCGAACAATTTTCTGACAAATTGAAAATAATTCTTCTGTTGGACAATAAAGGTATTCTTATTATTTTTACCCGCTATATTGTTCTGATCTGTTTATTGTTGCTTACGTTGATTTCCATAGAGCCCAGAGACCCGATTTTTTTGTTTTCGCTAAAAAATGGGATTGTTTGTTGTTTTATAAATTAAAAGCTTCAATAATTTGGTTAAATAAAAATACACATGTAAGAAAATCCTCTGTTTAAACCCCTGCGGCCATCCTGTGCTTGCGTTGTGCAGAAAGAGATAACCAATATTTACATTTTCTTAATTGGTATAAAAAATTCGGTTTAAGCGGTCCCACCAAAGTGCCGCGCTTCTTGCTTTGAGACCGCACGGCGGCGAGGAAACGAGTAACATTTGCACATTTTAAAACTTCTATCAATGGGAACTCTGCATCCGATGACCCAGAAAATCAGTGGTTCTCAAATATCTCCTACCTCAACATTGAAATTTTTAACCGAAGTCGGTGCACCTAGAGGAAACAAATATGTCGGTTTTTTACAAGTTTTCCTTAATGACATGAAAATAATTACACCCTGTATGAGTTTTCCAGGTAATTATACCATTGAAAGAAATTCTCTTCAGTTCCATAAGGGACTTTAATTAATGCTGAATATACCATCATCGTGTTTGGAAATGCACTTTCAAGCGAATGAGGTTTATTACACATAACATCTGCTTACTAGTAATATCTCGCAGAAACTTTATAGAGGAGTAAGTCAAGGCCGAATTAAATAGATGATTGATCTCTCGTGCTTCAAACCAATAATTATTATGGTTCATAATCACACGCTGACAGCTAGTTTCCTTCTGATGTGAACTTTATTCTATTCATTTCTATAATTAGATTTATAAAACTGATATTTTAACACCTAGGGGTGCAGCAAATAAATAAAGTGATTTTACAAAAGTAGAATAGAAAACTAACTTTTCCTAAAATTATAGAATTAAGTTACACATTGCTTTTAGTAAAAATGTTAATATCTATGTTTTTTTCAAACAGGTTAAACTAATTCCAAAAGAAATACAACTTAATTATTAAACATAATTTATCATAATGAATGTATAATAATACCTTTGATTTTGTGCCTCAAAATTTGGCGGAAATTATTGATGTCAAATTGTAAATAATTTGTACCAGGCGCAAGGCAAGAGATGATTCAATTTAAATTTAGAATAAAACAATGCAGTTCTTTGTAAAAAAAATTAAAGGAGAGTGCAAAATCTACCTTGGAGGACACCAATACATATTGTGACATTTTATATGAGTTGTATAGAGTACCTGAAAAACCACACAAAAATTATCCTAGTCTGGTTTGTTTACAGGGTATTTGTTACTTAAAATAAGATTGTTATTTATTAAAATTATTAAGTATTTAATAGCAAGCAATTGCTCTGCATTTATTTCTCCGAGTGTCTGGACTTACAACATTAAATTTCAGCCACAACGCTATTGTGCAAGTAATATTATAATCATATTATAACTCGTGCTTCCTCAAGTACAAATATACAAAGTACAAAGTTTATTTTGTATCTTTTCTATAATGTAATTATACTTCAAGTTCTACGGGTGCAACATTACAAAGGCATATATCGGAAAAGGTCTTATACTCGAGTATAACTTAGATATTGCTGTGAAGTTTAATATTAACTGGACTGACTGATCACAACAGCTAATACGCAGCACGCTTTTAACGATATGTCGGATTAAAGTGACTTTTATTAGGGGAGTAAGTAAATATTAACCATACACATGTTTCTAATCGACCCCCTTCATTTGGTTCCAATATGAACACTAACAATTCCTCCAAAACTTAAGTGAACCAGAATTACTTTAAAAGGTTGTAGCAAGCAATAAATTTGAAGATCCTTGATTTCTATTTTTATTTCACAGCAAGACATGTTATTATATATAAGTCATTGATAGTCGTCATTCGTTTATTTTATTTCATTTATGCAGTAGCGCCTATATTACTGGCACAGAATGAGCGAATGGTGGATTCAATAGATGCTCCTTTTAGTAGTCATGGATCAATCGAATCTTATCAAAATCAACGAAGGGCACATATTTAATTCATTCAGTGTTGGTATTTGCCAAGTGAAAGTATACTAGGTCATGCAATAAAAAGGAAGCAACGTGCAACTGTAGAATAAGGCCCACTTGAGTCAACTAACCTCTGCGAGTAAAATCGGTTTTAGAAAAAACGTCAATGGCTCGGCGCTATTTTGAATACTGATGTATATCCACATTTTGCAAAAATTATTCAATTCTGTCAACTTTTAACACATTAATGTAAACTGATAGGTGACATTTCAAATATAAATAATCAACCTAATGATAATTTAAACAGTTTGTCGTCATGCTATACACATAAATCCTTCCTTTGGTGCATTTCGTATAATTTTTGATCAAATTGGATGATATTTTTCGCAAAATGTTCGAGAAATCTGGTACCTTATGAGGTAACAGCTGATTTCACAATTAAGTCCAAATCTCAATATGAGACGGCGTATATACGCTTTAAAAAATGGTGTAATGAGAAGAGAACTAGGCACCCCACGGAAACTGTATTATTAGCATATTTCCAGCAAAAATCAAAAATACAAAAGCCATCGTCACTTTGGAGCCATCACTCAGTGTTGTGGACGATGATATCCAAAAATAAAAATGTTGACATAAGTAGATATAATAACCTAATATCGTTTTTAAAGAGGCAATTTGAGGGCTATAAACCGAAGAAATTCAATGTACTGAGTAAAGAATATACCCAAAATTTTTTAACTATAGCTGATGATCAAAATTTTTTTATGATGAAGGTATGTCTAATCTTATAGAATAAATATGGTGTATTTATAAAGTGATTTCTTTTAAGGTTACGTTAATTATTGGAATCGCAGGGGAATGCAGGAGATATGACGAGAAATGTCCTCGGGAATTCATAATTACTTGTGGGAATATTCAAGGAGTGAAGTTTGTTGCAATGATCCGCAAATATGCATATTTGCGTCCTTCACAAACTCCCCATGCCCGATTTTTCATTGGTTACGGAAATGGTAAATTTACAAAGCAACCCATTAGGATTAACACGTTTGGTGCTATGCCCAAGAAGATAGCTTTATTTCTAGGATAATCTGATTCTTCAGGATACACAGGACAATGTTTCAGAAGATCTTCTGCATTACTTTTGGCAGATTCCGCAGCCGATATTTTAACACTCAAGCGTCACGGAGCTTAGAAATCATCCAACTTTGCAGAAGGATACATAGAAAATTCTGCGAAAAATAAACGGAGGACAGCTGTTAAAATATTGAGGGAAAAAGAAATAATTGGTCTCCAAGTTCAAGATGATATAGCCGAACACCCACCAGAGGGAGTTGGAGATGCAATTCTGATGGAAAGTACAATTTCGTCCCATCAGTTGTAGTCGGGGATAACTTTCAACAACTGCACGAAATGCATCCTAAATATATATAAAAAATGTGTTCTTAATATTAACGTTCTTAATGTAAAATTCCAATAAATTTTTACAAAATTACAATACATTTTGATTTAATTTTTTATGTTATAGATTTCTCTTTATACCAGTGCGAAAAGTGACAGTTCTTTTCTGAGTGTGAAAAGTGACAGTTGTTTTCGCACTGGTTCAGTGGTGCGTTAAAGTGACGTTTTTCATACTAAAATGACAGTTGAAAAGTACAACATTTCGATAGTGACTTAGAATGGTTATTTATGATACAAGTGTTAAAAATGACTTTTTATTTGTGAGTGGAGAAGTTTGCGAAACGAGCGTAAGCGAATGGAGCAACTCCAACAAAATAAAGCCATTTTTAACACGTGTGTCATACAATGTTTTTTCTACAAACACCATTAAAAGAACAATAAAGTTTCTTTAAAAATATTTCAAATCCTTTTAATGGTTACCTCATAATTCTAGTAGTTTGTAGAATTTATGAAATAAATATATCAAGTTTGCCCGTTGTTTGACACATGCTTGTCAAATGTGAAAAACTCTTGCAATATGATGAGTTCCAATACAATTCCTTTTTGTGAAGTAGCTTCCTCACAAGGGATAAATATTACTAATTGCTCCAATTGCACAGTTAATATAAATATTTCTAAATAACTTGTAATTTTTTGTGAATAAATATATAAGACGACTTGTCATTTTACTTTTTGCACTAGCGTTAAAAGTAAATCATGTGATCATTTTTAACGAGAGTTTATATAATATTACATTTTTAATTCAAGTATGCCGTGTTAAAAATGCAGCTTTTAATGGTGTTTGTAGAAAAAAAATATTTTTCAATATTCGATTAATTTATTTATTTTAAAGACCATAGGGGGCAGGGGTGTAATATCTTGCATAATAGTTCCACTTAGTAATGTGATGTCAAGGTAAAAATATCAGCCCAATTTCCCAAGGGGAATCCGGGGCTATGCTTACCCTGCTACATTTCTTGCATTGTTTTTGAGTTATTTTGAAAGTACTAAGAAATGGACTTCTTCGGTTGCCTCTCAAAAACGCATTACGGAATTCAGTAGCACTTTGTGATTTTATCGTATTTAGGTGTCGGACTAACATATTAAACAATAAAAACTGTTTAACGCAATTGTTCCTTTCTAACCCTTAACTTTGGACATATTCATTAGCCTATAGCTGAGGATTATGCACTTCAGTGCATGTTTGCTAATGAAAAATAATTGAGGTAAATGTAAGCCTATGGTAGTACACGTGCTTCTCAATTAAACTTATAAACAAATATTAATTGTTGTGATAAGATAGGTAACAACTATATAATTCTCTCTAGCATAATTTTCACACCAAACCAGTTGAACACTTGCATAATGGCACTTTATTCGCGTTTCGTCAACCACGTTGGCATCATCAGGTTATAATCAAAACTTAAGTTTCTTGATGTTTATAGAAATTGCTGAGAGATAGCGATACAGCAAAGGTTCCATCTCCTCCAGGAATATAAATCTCAATGTTAAAATAGTTCCTATAACTTCATAAAGGTGACACAAGTACATGTTTTATATTTACAAAAGGACACATTGGAATTGTAGGAAATGAAACTGCAGACAAATTAAAATACTCACATCTCTGCAGCAACTCAATGACGATATAATTAATACATGTTCATAAAAGCATGATATTCGTGCATAGTGGGGAGCACATGCCTGATTTCATAAAAACTTTGCTTAATCACTGCAGCCTAACTACCTAAGACAATCCCCCGCATATTCAACTACTCAGTCTCCAAGTTCTGCTCATCTGCAGTAATTAGATTAAAGCTTAATCAGACTAAATCAGCAGTCTTCGCTCCCATTTATTGAAATTCTAGATTAAAAGTTTCCCTCTCTGTACTTTTGAAGGATTTTTCTATTGAGGGCGTAAGGCAATCTTTGTAAATGTTATAGGCTTGTTAGAACAGTACTAATTGATTTCATAAGAGAAACACAGGTCCCAGCATATTCCTCATGAAAACTTGCTGTACGTTAAATTGGCTACAAATTTAATATGTTGTAGTTTATGATTCACTGTTCTAAGGTTAACATGGTCACATTGGCTGAAAATTTATGGTACTTTACTATTCTCGCATACCAAGGAAAGTATTGTATTCAAGAAAAAATCACCCTCAGAGATTTTTTCGGATTTTGATGTTTGATATCATGTAGATTACGAAAATATATGTTTTCCAACGACTGTCTGTTGATTCATAGGTAAAAAAACTACTTGACGGAGAACAGTCAAATTTGGTAGGTATCTGACGCTACTGCCAGCGAAGAAATGGTTAAGTTTTCGCTGGAAAGTATACAGGGTGGACCGTCTAAAGGAGATAGGTAATGAAAATAATCCCCCCCCAAATTTAAAAATTCCACATTTCGTGACTATTTCAAATAAAGAAAAAAAAATATTTTAACCACTGTACTTAGTAAAGTAAAGTAATCTTTATTTATCCAGAAAACAGATAAAACAATATAATTGCACATTTATCGACTATATTCTTAAAATTAAAATTAAAATATAAACTTAAAATGTTGACGATATATAATTCATATATTAGTATCCCTCGACATGTACATACATAAATATCCTAGATTGGGCCAACATGTTTTCTTATATGTGTTTTAAATATATTAATACTAAAGAGTTTGAGGAAGAAGAATGTATTGACTAATGCCTTTATGAAACAAACTATTCATTGTACAGTTTTTTAGAGTTGGTGAAACATAAAAGTTTAACGCAGATCTGGTATGATATGAATGTATTTCATTAACTAATATTAGCTGATATTTTAAGTATTCAGGTAGTGCATCGTTTTCCATTTTATGAATAAAAATCATTGTTTGAGAAAAATAAAAATGTCCAATGTCGAGCCAGTTTACAAATTCAATATACTCTGAATACTTGAATATCTATCACATTTCAATATTATTTTCATTGCTTTGTTTTGCAATTTCTGTAATCTATCAAAGTTTGTACAAGTAACATATAGTACAGAGCAGCAATAAGTAAAATGAGGCAATATCAAGGAACTGTAAACAGTTAATTTTGTTGGAGTTGATAATTAGGGAGCTACCCGTCCTAAGAATTCTATTTTTTGCCAATTTTCTTCGAAATATAATCTATATGACTTCCGAAATTTAGTTCTCTATCAATTACAAAACCTAGATATATCATTTGTTCTACTTGTTCTACAGCCTGCCCATTTATTACCATTTTTAAATTTAACTCTTTTAATATGTTAAACCAGTAATTGTTACCTATAAACACCTATTTGGATTTTAATTCTTTTACTTTCAGTTTGTTATGTGTAAATTTAGTGGTGAACATTTTAAGTTCATCGTTCATAGTTGATATGAGTTCCTTGAAATTATTGTGAGCATAGTATATTAAGTTGTCATCTGCAAAAAGATGAATTTTACATTTATTTAGAACATATCCTATGTCATTTTTATATAATATAAATAAAAGTGGGCCAAGTACACTTCTTTGGGGAACTCCAAAGTTGTTTATTTCTAACGACGATTTGATATTACCTACTTTTGTGCATTGAAATCGATTAGAGAGGTAGTTATTAATCCACTTTAATACACTTCCAGTAAATCCATGTTTTTCAAGTTTGAGTATTAGTATATTTCGATCTATAGTTTCGAATGCCCTTTTCAAATCTCTAAATACTGCACAAACGCCTACATCTTTCTCATCAATTTTGTGTTTCCAGTCCGAAATAACAAACCGAAGATCAGTTTAACAAGAGTGCTTCCCTCTAAATCCGTATTGATAGCTACATGGAATGTTGTTTGAATTTATATATTTTATGACTCAAATACTACTAATTCTAAAACTTTTTCGCCGAATCATATTTATTGGTCGCAGTTCCTTCGCAAGATTTGTATTAATAACTTTAGGAATAGGTACTATAGTTGAAGATTTGATGCAATCAGGAACCACTCCCTTCTCTAAACTTAAGTTAATCAAATTTAAAAAAGGATATCCCAGAACATGGTACAGTTTTTTTTATAATATTTAAATTAAATTCATCACTACTGAAATTTTTTGTTTGGCTAGTAATGACTTTATATAAATCTTGCAGAGATATTATAGTATAGTCATATCGAGGTATAGTATCTAGAATAATATTGCCATTTACGATATTGGACTTGTAATTATAGGCTCAATGCTGCCTATATAATATTTGTTTAATATATCTGGTATTTCGTCAACATTGTTATATAATATTCCGTTGAAGCTTAATCCATTCTGATAATTACTAACCATTTTATTTTTACTACCAACAATTTCTTTTATGTGTTTCCACATATCCTTACTATTATTTTTATTTTCATCTATTATTTTCTTATAAAAATTACACTTCGCATATCGCATTACTTTAACGAGATTGTTTCTAAGTATTTTATAATTATTCCAATCTTCTTCCTCATTAGTGAAAGAATTTTTTTTTGTCTTATTTTTATTTGCTACAGCCTCTCTGCAATTTTTATCAAACCATGTATTTTGCTTAGATCTTACCTTAATTTTTTTCATTGGAGCCACTTTATCTAGTGAAGAAATGATATTGTCAATAAATATTTTACTCACTAAATTAGCATTCGTGCTACGGTATCCCCATTCTTTTTCTACTAATAATTCTGTAATTTTATCGAAATTAATTGTGCCCCTACTCAGCCTAGTTACATATTTATTTTCCTGCTCATTTTCTTTTAATTTAATTTGAACTATAGAATGATCCGTAATAATATAATTTTGTCCTACATATACATTTAATGTGTAATAATTACTTATTACTAAATCTATTAAAGTTCTACTAGTATTCGTAATTTTAGTGAAGTCTTGAACAAACTGTTTCAACCTTCTATTTTGAATATTAGATTTAAAGTTCATCTTAACATAATTATTCGAACACCAATTTATATTAAAATCCCAACAATTATTATATTGCTGTTCCTGTTACTGTCTAAATACGGATCTAGCCACTTATAATAACTACCTAGAAATTCGTTTGAGTTACAGCTTGAAGATCTATAAATTGCAAGTACTTGGTGTTATTTACATATACATTAACAGATAATAGCCAAAATCTTGTCAATTATAAATGTTTCCATATTTCTAAATTGTATATTGCTCTTTATATAAATTAACACTCTCCCTGTATGCCGATTGCTTGAATCACATCGAAGTAAATTGTACTCTTTTCTGCATAATTCATTATCATAGATATTTTCTGTTGTACATGTTTCAGTTAGACATAGCAAATTAGGCTTATAATTATTTACATAATTTAAGATGTCAGCCTTATTTTCATAAAATATTTGAGCATTGAAGTAGGTTAGAAATATACCGCCAATGTTTTGCAATTGCTATATATTATATGCAGTTTTCTTTTTAATGAGTTCAATAACCTTAACGTAACACTCACATTTCCTATCAATGGCTGCATGCTTGATGTCAAGCTTGAGATTAAGTTTGTCATGGCCTTCTCGCAGTTTACACATTTCACTTCTTCTTTGCTGCAACTTTCACTAGCATGATTTCCCACACAAAATATACATGTAACATTTTCACTACAGTTTTTTGCTTCATGTCCTTATTCCGCACACTTGAAACATCTTCTCACGCTAAAGTGCTCAAACATCTTGCAATTTCTCCATCCTACATATAGAACTTGTGTTTCCTTGGACATTAAAAACATAAAAGCAGTTGAGTTGGTTTCAGTAACTATGTTAAAATGGCCCCAATTGATTCTAGTTCATGAACAGTTTCAAATTTAAAATTATTTGATTACCTTGGGAATTTTGTTTTCTCTGGTAATTTTCTCTATAATTTCCTTTGTGTAGTCCGCTCCACTATGTGTATGTGCAACTAATAATGTGACAGATGGCAATGATATTTGGCATTTAGTTAACATAATTGGCAACAAAGCCACCTATAATCGTTCTAGTGAAAAACACACAGGGCGGTTCATCCTAAGAAATAATTCAACTATGGTGGAAATTTGTAAAGGCCTTCCAGATTTGGCACATTTTATTTAACATTGAATTTTTGCTGTCGGATAACCACTCTATGTATTTTTTGAACAAAAATTATCAGGTTTTCTTTGCAATTATAGTGATTTCCATTATTATTATCATATATCGTTTCGTAATTAATAATTTTTTAGAGTGACCGCCATGTATAAATAAAGAGGGAAGTTCTGTGTAAATACCTTTACCGATTTTTTGTACAGGCCTTTGATAGGTTTGCATTTCACCATTTCACGATATCAAAAAAATATATTTCGGTTCTACGAAGAATAATACATTATTCCTGAACATGTATTTAAGACGAATTCAGCAGGACATTCGACTGCATCAATCATAGTCTATTGATATCTAAATTATTTGATTGTGGTATACGGGGTGTGTCATTAAACTCACATTCCTCGAAAATCATAAAACATAAAAACGATAACACCGTATGCAGTGTTAATTCAGAATGTTTAAATTTAACGATAGGTGTTCCACAGGGGTCTATTTTGGGCCCTGTGCTTTTTGTTTTGTTTGTTAATGATATTGATTTTTTGCCATCAACCACACATTTCACAATGTGTGCTGACGACATTTCACTGATAATATCAAATCCATCTGATATTATTTTGGAACAAAATTGTAATGCTATTTTAAAAACATTAAACCATTGGTTTTCCCGTAATAGCCTGTATCTCAATACCGAAAAAACTCAAGTTATCAGATTTCACGGTAGGCGAAACGAATGTGATAATTTGAGTATTAAAATAGACAATAAAAATATTTCTAATACTGAGGACAATGTCAAGTTTTTAGGGGTATATTTGGGAGTGCCTAAATTGGAAGCATCATTGGGAAACTTTGATATCCAAAGTCTCCTCTATAGTATACCTGTTCCGAAATATTAGGGGGGTCTTATCAAGAGACCAACTTATTAATTTATATTATGCCCAAGTTGATTCACGTTTAAGATATGGGATCTGTTTTTGGGGAAACTCCACCATGTCTTCAAATGTATTTATTGCTCAAAAACGTGTCTTGCGATGTATATTTGGTATACCGAATACTTACACGTGCAAGTATATCTTTATAGAAAATAAAATTCTTACCTTGCCTAGCATATATATTTTCGAAGCTTGTATGTATGTTTATAAAAATAGAAATAGTTTCATTTTAAATAGTGACTACCATAAAGTCAATACAAGACAAAAAAATAAACTCCATGAACCTTGTGCCAGATCAAAAATCACAAGTGAGTCTCCAAGATTTATAGGCCCGAAATTATTTAACCGTCTACCGGATGACATAAAACATCAGGAAAGAGAGCATTTATTTAAAAAAAAAACTAAAGGTGTTTTTATCAGACAAATGTTATTATTCTCTCTCAGAGTTTTTCTGCATTTAAAGTATACTAATACACAGCAAGTTAACGTTTTTTTTTTACTCTTGTTTACAAATTTTGTTTTGTACCGTACATTTTTCAGTGTTCCGTGTCCTAGTCTTATACAACTGTGTGTTTTACACTGTATTCGACTCTTAGTATAAGCTTATATTATGTTATATTATTTAACTAGTGTGACTTGTCTTATATCATATACTTGATCAAAAAAGACCAATAAACATTTGAATTTGAATTTGAATTGAATTGAATTCGTTCATAAAAATTGTCCAGAGTAAACCATTCTTGAGATATTGAAGGTCAAATACGGCCAAATGACTGTTTTTGAACAAGTTTGATGCAACATAACTTCTGAACCTAATATGTACAAAACTGGGGATTAAATATATTTCGATAATCGATATAATATAGAATATTATTTTACGATTTAATAAATAATATTTCCGTTCTTATTTCCTTTTTCTTCCCAATGTGTAAAATTAGTTACTTAGTTTTTTATACATCCTGTATATTCTTTAAACTTGATATCCTAGACTTCAACATTATTTCATGTTTAGAACATATAATATAAATATGATATTTTGAGTTCGCTGAAATGTATTTATAGATTGGTATATAGAATGACTCTTTGTAATAGGGTATTGAGCTGAATTTGCAAGAACGCATTAGGAATTCAGTCTAGAGATGATATTTGAGTAACAAACATAGTTTGTAATAATTAATATCAAATAAAGTGGAAATATTATTATAAAAGTGAATTAAGTGAGTTTTATTTTAGTGTTTTTCTTACAAATCAGAAGTGTGGGATAAGTCACGCCCGTGATAGTGGATTCGTTGCATTTTTAAGTGTAAATGTTAAGCAATGGGCCGGTTCTCAAAACATCGCCGGCATCACCATAGGCGTGCTCGCAAGGGAACTTCTAGCGACTCGGGCTCAAGTTCATCTTCCCAAGACGATGCTCGAGTAAAATTACGCAGATTAGAGAGGCGTTTAAAGGCTATGGAAGGACGGAAGGTAAATACTTCGCATGTTACTTTACCAAATTCTGCTGATGAGGCCCTGATACCTATATTCGATCCGTAAAAATGTGATCTTACGATTGAAGCTTGGGTTTCGCGCGTAGACGATGAGGCTAATATTTGTAAGTGGAACGATATTTCAGTAGTAAGAATAATTGCTAGTCGATTACGAGGAATGGCAAGACGATGATATGACAGTCAAGAATATTTGAGAATCGAATGGAACGATCTTAAAAGTGCTTTAATAGAACAATTTCACAAACCTTTACCATTTTTAAGATTATTGCGTGATGTTGCGTATTATGATGTTAGTCCTGGAACTCTTGGACAAGAATTGGGTGAGTACTGTTTTAATAAATTGGCCAAATTAAAGCTGCTCAATTTGAGTATACCCGAATCTTACTTGGTTGACGCTGTTATTGGTGGAATACCAGATGAAAATATAGCTACATCAACAAGATCTTTTCAGTTTAGTGATATAAATAAACGTTATACTCTGGGACGCGCTCTTGATATAGTTAAAACGAATTTAGCAGCTGCCGCAAATACTATTATTGAACGTTATTTGTTTTAATTGTAAAGGACCTCATTTTGCCAGTGAGTGTATTTTAATTGTAAACGTTTAAGCCACGTTCAAAACAAATGTCCCTATAAGGCTAATAAAAGTGAGACTAGAAACGAGGTGAATGAGGTTCACTCTAGCCCAAGACTTTAAAAAAATCCGTATGTATTGATAGCCACGATTAATGGCAAAAAACTTGAATTTTAATAGATACTGGCACCTAGTATATCTAGCCTGATTAAAGAGTCAGTTTAGTCTGACACCAAAATGTAAAACATTACGAAGTTTTGATGGTAACGCGGTTATGAGTATTGGGCCTGTTAGTGCTATGGTGCAGGTGGGGCAAGCCAGGTCCATGGTTGAATTAATTTTTATGAAAGACAATGAGTTATTTCACGAGTGTATTGTGGGAGGTAACTTCAAAGATTTGTCGAATGAAGTGAAATGAGATTATCATCAGACAGTTAAATGAATTACAGACTCTAGATGATTTTGAAAATAATAACGTTTGTGCAGCATCCGAAGTAGATAAGGCGACAAATATTTTTATGAAAGACAATGAGTTATTTCATGAGTGTATTCTGGGAGGTAACTTCTTAGATTTGTCGAATGAAGTGAAATGAGATTATCATCAGACAGTTAAATGAATTACAGACTCTAGATGATTTTGAAAATAATAACGTTTGTGCAGCATCCGAAGTAGATAAGGCGACAAATGCAGAGGGTTGTTACGCGAATTATCCATTAAGTGCGTTACGGATGAGCCGATTGTATACCGACCCTATCGCATACTTTATAAAAGAAAGAGATTTACATAGTATAGTAGACGAACTACTTTCTAATGGGATAGTGCGCGAATCAGACTCACCTTGCGTAAGTCCAGTGTTACTAGTAAAAAAAGAAGATGAATAATGTTTTGGGTATATCTAAATGATTTCATTGCATTTCCGTACAGTGATGACATACTGATTCCATGCCCTACTGCACCTGAAGGTTTAGTTCACCTACGACGAATTCTTGAAGTTTTGCGACAAAACAAGTTGACTCTGAAATTAGAGAAATGTAGTTTATTCAGAAAGCTATTGAATATTTAGGAAGAAAAGTTACTGTTGAAATCGTTAAACCAGGTAGTTGAAAAGTCGAGGCTGTTGTGGAAACATAAGGAGTGTTCTCCAATTTTAAGGTTTGTTAAAAAAGGATTGACCAGTGACCACCACCTTGAGTGACCAGGTGGTGGGTGCAATAGTTTACCTTGGAAATTAAGCATAGAGCTGGTGGAAAGACATTCTCATGATATATTTGAGATTAATCAAGCTGACTTGACAGAATGTGATTGGATACTGGTTGCTCAGCTGCCGGACGAGCAGTTGATAAGAATTCGTAAGATTTTATCAAGTGAGGAAAATGATGATACAAAAACATATTTTGATGAGTACGAGTTGAAAAATGACAGAGTGTTTAGGAACTTGAATGATAAAAGAAGTGTATGGGTTGTACCCAGAAACGTTAGATGGCAAGTTTGTAGACTATGTCACGATCGAGCTGGTCATTTAGGTGTCAAAAATACTTTAAAGATGATACAAGAAAATTATTGGTGTGCAGCAATGCGATGTTTTGTAACTAAGTATATTCGAGCCTGTTTAGGATGTTTATACTGTAAACAGTGTTATGGCAAAAAGCAAGGAAAACTACAGCTAATTGAGACAGTAGATACCTTTGTACGTAAGTCCCTTTGAAACCAGTTCTAGTAGAGACAAGTTTCTTTTAGTAATGGTAGATGCATTTACAAAATTTGTCATCATTGAATCAGTAGCGTCGCAAAAAAAAACATAGCGAATTGTGCGAGCACTTCAGAGAGTTATGTGCTTATTCGGGGTTCCCACACGCATAATCAGTGATCAAGAAAGTGCATTTGTTTCTCGCCTTTTTAGACTATTCTGCGAGTCATATGGAACCAAGCACATGCTAAATATTGTTGCCACGCTACGAACTAACAATCAATGTGAAAGATATAGTAAGACGATCCTCAACGCTTTAGCCACGCTTGGTGCTGATACTGACAGTACAGAGGGGGACAGATCCTGCAAAGGTTTTCATGGGATACAAACGTAGATCTGTAGCACAGGTGAACTTGTTGGCTGAAATTCAAGTGAATTTTGAAAGGCTTGATTTGGCGAAACTACGTAGAAAAGTGAAGGAACATATTACGGCACACCAAACACGAAGAAGAAATATTATGACAGATCCTGAAGATAAGCTGATAAATATGAAAAAGATTATTTGGTTTTAGTCCGCATCACTAGTTGGGCCAATCGGGGTCAAGCAAGAAATTACTGCTAAAGTACCGTGGACCATTTCAGTATTATTCAATGTTCACTATGAAGTAGAAGACCTGAGAGAAGGCCATTATAAAGCAAGAACAGTTGTAGTGGTGGACAAATTGGAGCCCTGGTAGACTGCCCAAGCTTGATTTCATAGTAGTTCAAGATTAAGCAGTGGTTACAGTCGTAGCCTCACGGGTAAACGATACCCAGTTCAAGATTAAGCAGTGGTTACAGTCGTAGCCTCACGGGTAAACGAAACCCAGTTCAAGATTAAGCAGTGGTT
This sequence comes from Stenurella melanura, assembly GCA_963583905.1. Lineage (NCBI taxonomy): Eukaryota > Metazoa > Arthropoda > Insecta > Coleoptera > Cerambycidae > Stenurella > Stenurella melanura. Next base: position 47,998,908 of record OY757314.1, read on the forward strand.
ACAGTCGTAGCCTCACGGGAAAACAAAACCCAGTTTATGATTAAGCAGTGGTTACAGTCGTAGCCTCACGGGTAAACTATATCCAGTTCAAGATTAAGCAGTGGTTACAGTCGTAGCCTCAAGGGTAAACGATACCCAGTTCAAGATTAAGCAGTGGTTACAGTCGTAGCCTCACGGGTAAACGAAACCCAGTTCAAGATTAAGCAGTGGTTACAGTCGTAGCCTCACGGGAAAACAAAACCCAGTTTATGATTATTACAGTCGTAGCCTCACGGGTAAACGATACCCAGTTCAAGATTAAGCAGTGGTTACAGTCGTAGCCTCACGGGTAAACGAAACCCAGTTCAAGATTAAGCAGTGGTTACAGTCGTAGCCTCACGGGAAAACAAAACCCAATTTATGATTAAGCAGTGGTTACAGTCGTAGCCTCACGGGTAAACGATACCCAGTTTAAGATTAAGCAGTGGTTACAGTCGTAGCCTCACAGGTAAACGATGCTCAGTTCAAGAATAAGCAGTGGTTACAGTCGTAGCCTCACAGGAAAACGATGCCCAGTTTAAGATTAAGCATTGGTTACAGCCGTAGCCTCAGTGGTAAACGATGACCAGTTCAAGAGTAAGTAGTGGTTACAGCCGTAGCCTCAGAGGTAAACGATGACCAGTTCAAAAGTGAGCAGTGGTTACAGCCGTAGCCCCACAGGTAAACGATGACTAGTTAAAAAGTAAGCAGTGGTTACAGCCGTAGCCTCACAGGTAAACATTACATAGTTTAAGATTAAGTAGAGGATGCAGCTGTGATTGACACGAGCAAAGGTTGTCCAGTTTCTAGTAGTTCAGGTTAAGTAGTGGTTGTAGCCACAAAGGTAAGTGGACATTGTGCCACGCTTTATTTTCAAATGGTGAAAACCATCAAGGTAGTAAAAAGAAAAACACGACTCATGGTCTGAGGACAGACCACATAACAGGATGGCCGAATGTAAAATTAGTTACTTAGTTTTTTATACATCCTGTATATTCTTTAAACTTGATATCCTAGACTTCAACATTATTTCATGTTTAGAACATATAATATAAATATGATATTTTGAGTTCGCTGAAATGTATTTATGGATTGGTATATAGAATGACTCTTTGTAATAGGGTATTGAGCTGAATTTGCAAGAACGCATTAGGAATTCAGTCTAGAGATGATATTTGAGTAACAAACATAGTTTGTAATAATTAATACCAAATAAAGTGGAAATATTATTATAAAAGTGAATTAAGTGAGTTTTATTTTAGTGTTTTTCTTACAAATGATCCCTTAATTAAAAAAACGGAAAAGCTAGAACCAAATTCCCTCTGAGGAATTTTTTTAGTGATAAAGGGAAGATTTGATCCACAAATCAAGTGAAAACTCTTCAGAGCCATATTTTTACTCCTATCAATAACTCGTAGGTGAATTATGAAAATATGTAAATTATTTCTTCCAAAAACGATAATTTGCATGAACTGTCACTACCAAGAATTGATTCTGTTACATATCATATTGAAATTGATGTGAAAATAAACATATAATATTTGTAAATAGCTCGGCATATATTTATACACATTCGGATAAAACTTTGAAAATTAAGATATGTCGGATCGTGTATACGAAATGATTGCTTTTACAAAAATTATGTTAAAAAGTGTTTGAGAGTACACAAAGAAGTCAGAGCGTATTGTTAGCGAATTTTATTTTATCTCAACAGCGATAGGCAGACAGAGAAGTAATACAACACTCACATTTCATTACAGTGCTAGCGTTACGTTGAAGTAGGAAATAATTTTATTTTTTTATTTATTAGTGTTTTGCTGACTGTGCTAAACACAGACATCTCCAAATTAATTTTAGTTACATAGCACAATCTGACTAGGAATTTTTAATAATAGTGACAACACTCGCTTGGAACATCAATCGATAATTTCAGCTTTCATATTAATCCAATCCCAATGGTATCGGCGTTTTTGTAAAACACACAATAACAAAATATTATTGGTCTGAAAGTTTAAAACCTCCCAATAATTTTGATCTTTTTAATAGTTAAGGCTGATTTTCAAATCGTATCATATTTATTATCTCTAAATATATAAGAACTGTCTAAACAAACCCTAAAGTTGTCATCAGTGAGGGATGATTAACACTGGGTCTTAAGAATATTAATTATTTATTTTAATACCTAGAGCAAGGAAAGCTTACTTGTATAAATGTTTTTATTTTGGATATATCAGGTGTCCTGGAATATTATTAACAAGCGATGTCTCCATTATTCGAAGAGATAAAAAGATGAACCACAAAAAGCTTGTGAAGGGCATCAGACAGCCTTCTGATTACATGCTTGAAACCTTATTACTCCTTCGAACCCTTAAAACACTATGCAGTTGAATATCTTCCAAATGCGAATAAAGTGATCCAATTTATGATATTTTGTAATTATAACTAGAGCAAACATTCTATTTTTTGCTGATTTATTGCACATTTTATATAATTGCACATTCTATGGCACAATCCGCAGTTTTTTACTAACAATGGTAATTAGGATATTTTAAATTTTGTGTTGCTATCTCGGTTGGAGAGGATCATGTAAATGGAGTAGGCATTTTAATTGATGGCCCAGCAAAAAATAGCTTGCTATCCTGGAAACCAGTAAGTGACAGAATAATTATCACCCGATTCCATACTAACATTCGTAATATAACAATAATCAACTGTTACGCTCCCACAGAACCCTCCCATCAAGAGCAAACGACATCATTGTACGAACAAGTCATGGCAGCAGTGAATGAGGTGCACCATGGGGACATCCTGATGTTAACAGGGGATATGAATGCTAAAGTTGGAAATGATCGAGCAGAACTAGAGCGGGCTCGAGGTCCTCGTGACATTGGCAACGGTAATACAAATGGTGAATTACTAGTGGACTTCTACTTAGAAAACAATTTATTGACAGGAGACACCATGTTCCCTTACAGAAAACATTCACAAAACAACATAGACCTCACCAGACCGTCGGATAGATAATCTAATTGATCACATATTGATATCAAATCGTTGGAAATCTTCTCCTTGTGGCGTCCGCTGCTACCGGGGTACTAATGTTGGTAGCGATCATCGTCTACTTATAACGACTCTCAAAATAAGTCTTGCCATTAACAGAAGGGACCAACATGCTCAAACCATCATGAGGAGATTCTGCTTAGATAAACTCGTGGATCCATCTAGAAAAGAAAATTTCAGAAGCAGACTTGTACATGAAGTAAATACCTTAAGAGAGCATGACAATCTAGATTGGTAACATCTCCAAAAACCTCTCTTCAACATCTCAGACGAAGTCCTAAGTCAGATATAAAAGAAAAAAAGGAAGGAATGGAGCTCACAATAAACCTGAACAATGATAGATGAACGGAAGGCAGTCAAAGGACTAATGAACAGAACCCTCGATATAGTCGCTAGTTGGGAAGCCCACCGCGATTACCAAGAGCTAAACCGAACAATCAAAAGACAGGCCAGGGCTGACAAGAGGGAATAGATTAAAAAGCTAGCAACTGAAACAGAAGAAGCGGCTGAACAGCATGACCTAAATAATCTGTAACGCATCACTAGGGGAGTGACAAGGACAAGCTTCCGAAAAGAAGCTTCAATCAAAATCCATGCCGGAATACTACTAGTTGCAAGAGAAGAACAACTGCACAGATAGCATGAGCACTCATCGGAGGTTGTAGGCGTCCAACCTGCGGAGTATAATCCAGAACACATACAGCTACCTGACGCTCCTCAAGAGCTAATTAAACACGGAATGAAATCTCCGAGGCCATTAACAATCTCAAGTCTGGTATATCTCCAGTGCCTGATTATTTACCAGCAGAAATATTTAAAAGTGATCCCAAACTGTTAGCACAGGCGCTCCACCCTATTATAAAGAAAATCTGGGGAAACGAAACCATCCCAGCAAATTGGAAAGTGGATGGTATTGTGAAAATCTCTAAGAAAGATGATCCATCAGTGTGTAATAATTGGAGAGGAATAACCATTTTATATACATGCAACAAGATATTAGCAAGTATCATATATAACCAACTCTGCCACTCCATAAACAAGAAATTGAGGACACAACAGGGTTCAGACCGGAAAGATGATGTATTGACCATATCAATACAATACAAATAATTGTCGAACGGTCTGTTGAATGGTGTTCTCCTTTATATACTTTATTTATCAACTTTTAGAGGGCATTTAGCAATATCATTCCAAACAGCATACTGCAGACATTACTCCATATGAAGGTCCCACAGAAAATTACAAGTATTATCCAGAAGTCATACCAAGGAGCGACCTGTCACGTTGCACACAAAGGATCTAAAAGTGCATAGCCATTAAGAAGAGTGTTAGGCAAAGTTGCGTACTTTCATTCCCACAGTTTAATATAGTTTTGGATGGTGTTCTAAGTAAATTTACTCAGCAAGCCAGAGGTTTACGATCTACACTACGAACATCACTGACAGACCTTGAATATGCAGATGATCTTTGTCTTCTATACATATCAGGATATGGAACAACAACTTGAGCTACTAATTAACGAAGTAAAGAAAGTGGAACTGTATATTAATGTTAAGAAGACAAAGTCAATGAAAAACATGACACCCAACATCAGAATGTTCAATATTGATAACACCCCTGTCGAGGATGTCCAAAAATTTAACTACCTGGTTAGGATTACAACAACAGCAGGAGGAACATGGATATCGAAAATCATAATAAACAGGCAAAGAGAAGCTTTGGCATGCTGTACCCAGTTTGGAGATTCAGAACATTGTCAACCAGAACAAGAATGCGCCTCTTTAATGCGTTAGTAAAAAACAGTATTGCTCTATGGCTGCCAGATTTGGATATTAAATCATCAAATAGCCCATCGTCTACAAACATTTATTAATAAATGCCTCAGAATAATATTACGCATCTTCTGACCAGATGCAGTATCAAATCAAGATCTCTGGAGCTTGGCCGGTCAACGATAAGTCTATACCGAACTGAAGCTGAGGAAATGGAAGTGGATAGGACATATCTTGAGATGAAATCACGAAAATACAGCAAGACAGGCTTTAGACTGGAACCATCAAAGATCCCGCAGAACTGGCAGACCAGTTAACACCTGACACAGAACCATAGATAATGAAGGCAAATCGACGAGGAAAACATGGAGAGAAATAAAAGTCATTGCTGAGGGTGGTACACAATGGAGAGTCTTTACGGAAGCCCTATGCTCCAACTAAGAGTTCAGGTTATATATCTCAGTTGGTACATCACTCGTCAGTATAAAATTAAATTTAAAAAAGGTACGTCTATGACATTGGTGATTCAAATTCACAACCCTTGAATAACGATTATCAAGAATTAAATCAAAACGCGGTATTCGTTCATCAATAATACATCATTTTCTTGAATGCGACTCTAATTTTATAACTAGAAGGTTTGCGCTTTAATTTAAAAAAAATAATCGATGTTTTCGATGACTTAGGAAACACACAAAAAAACTTTTTATCGAGGGTGTATCAGAGTTGCGGGTAAATTAAGCCTAGCACCTACAGTCTCATTGTATATGTGCTTTAAAACCTACATTTTGACGTAAGTTTTATTCATGTATTCCCTAATTTTTTTAATAACTAGAAGGTTTGTACTTTATTTTTTTAATTCATCGATGTATTCGATGACTTAAGAAAACACACACACAAAAACTTTAATCGAAGGTATATCAGGGTTGCGGGTAAATTAAGCCTGGCACCCCGCTATAATCTCAATGTATACCTCAAAATCTACATGTTGATGTAAGTTTTATTCATGTATTCGATGACTTAAGAAAACATAATAAAAACACAATAATTCGTCACCGGAAGTGACCAAAATTCCAAGATACAACAGATACCTCTTCTCCCATTCCATCTGAATCTTTAACTTTCGAAATACTGTAATTAGGTATTGCAATATTTAATCAACTTTCTCTCAATAATTGCAATCATTTGATATGAATGATTTAATATTCTGGTGAAGTTTAGAGTTCTTTTGTATAAAGAAACTTAAGAACAACCACTAAAATTATTTCAATCCGACGCGTAGTACGTAACTCGTCTTAATAAATATTTACTAGGATTAAATTAAAGATAAAGCGGGAGTGTTTCGGTGTTTAATTAACCGTAAGATTTCATTAGAAAAAGTTAAATTTTCTGCCCTTAAACTTCATCCAATTATTAACCACCGCAACATAATATCATATCTGAATGAATTATTCCCTATCCGCTTGAGCTAATTATTAAGTTTAATTGAAGCCTACGATTTACGGAATAATTGTGGTCCGGTTACTTGTCCGTAGACCTGAGAGTTGAGAACTGAAATCTCCAAAGTAAACCGTCAAATTACAATGAATTTCCGCTGGGATGAAAACAGACAATTAGAAGGATTTAATATGCCTGAAATGCTCGAACGCTACCAACGTAATAACAATATAGCATTACAGATGTTGGACAAGGGACAGCATGAATACTGTTTCGCATAGCTAGATCTACATTTAAACAAACCACTGCGAAGTTTATTATGCAAACTTCAATTGGAATTCTAATGTTATACGCTGTTGTTCTCAGAAAATGGGCGAAATGAAATGGAATGATTTCTAGCGTATTTCTTTTAGCCCAGTTGTCAAAGAAAGAGCAGCAACAAACGCTGGGAAGAAGTAATCCTTATGAAAATTTTTCATTTTTGATAAGGCCGCCATGGTTGGAACATATAAGAAAATAAAGTCAAACAAAACAAAACAAAAATTTGAAAATAATTTTTAAAATACGAAAAATATAAAACTATCGTAAAGTTAGAATTATTTATTCATGAATTTATACAAATGTTTTTTAAACAGAAAGACATTCTTCACTTGTTTTATAAATTCAAATAATTTATTAAATTCTACCGCTCCGTTGTCGTATATGGAGAATTTGTTTTCATTAAGTTTGAAAAATTAATTTATATTATATGATTCCTTTGCCTTGTATTATAATTATGAATATCCCCACGATGTGGAATATTTGCTGACAAATATGTTGGTAGTAAATTTATTGTGCAGTTTATATAAGAATATCAGTGTTCGGTACTTTATATTATCTTTTACCGAAAATCAGTTTAGTGTACATTGTATTGTTTTTACATTACATTTTAACATAAATCGCACACACCTATTTTGAAATAGCTGCAGTTTAGATATATGGGTATCATTACACATACACAATATACTGAAACAATACTAAAAATGTGGTTCTATTATTGTGTTATAAATCGTTTTCTTGGTAGATGAAGATAAATGTTTACTTACACGATAGGCGAATCCAAGTTTTTTTTTATATTTTTTTGCTTGTGTAATTTATATGATCGTTAAAGGTTAATTTACAGTCTATGATAATCCCCATATATTTCATAGTTATTACCTTTTCAAGGTGTTCTCCGTTATATTTAACACAGGTATCATCGACGTTTTGATTTAGATATTTATTAGAACCTAATATCATATATTTTGACTTTTTAGCATTTACCACTAGCCCGTTCATCGTAAACCATTCGTTAATTATTTTCAATGTCTTGTTAATTTTTTCAGTAACTTGCTTTAGATCAGATCCAGATAAATACATGCTAGTATCATCAGCAAAGAGATGAATTTTGCATTTTTGTGAATCGATTAAATATACATCTTTAATAAATAGCGTGAAAAGCTTAGACCCTAGTACGCTGCCTTGTGACACTCCGTTATTATTTAAAAGTTTTTCAGACTAAGTATTATTTATTTTGGTTAGTTGACTCTGTCCATACAAATAGGATATAAACCATTGATGAACCGTGTCAACAATCCCAAAATACTGATAAAGTTTATTAAGTAGAAGTTCTCTGTTGACAACTTCAAATGCCCGTTTTAAATCGAGAAAGACAGTTACTACAGCTTCACCTTTGTCTATGGAATATTTAAAATCATGAATTATTTTTTGTAAAGCCGTCTCACATGAATGATTTCCTCTAAATCCGGATTGGTTATCGTGCAGCCATTTATTACTGTTTATAAATTCAGTAAGTTGGTCATGAAGTACTACTTCTAATTTTTTTTTCCAGAGATGGTAATGTGTTTATAGATCTACGCTCTTCCGCTAATTTCGTTCCTGAAACTTTCAGTACAGGAATTGTTAGTGATATTTTCAACATTTCTGGGAATTCTCCTCTATTCAACAATGTGTTAATAATATGTAATAATGGATACCTGATGATTTCAAATGTATTTTTTATTAATTTAAAGTCAATTTCATCCTCAGAATATTTATTTTGTTGTTGAATAATAATTATACGTAATTTTATGACATTAAATTCTTTAAAAAATGTATTTGGCTGTAAAGCTCTGTTCGCAAAGCAAGCATTTCTATTAAGGTAGTGGGCGTTATTTTTTAACCCATTTATAATCATATTAACACTAGCACTAAAATATTTATTAAGTTTTTCTTCCAAGTACATACTTTTTTCCACTCCTCCTGTCTTAAGAGAGGATATGTTATGACTGACTTTTGGTTTTATTATATTTTTTAATGTTCGCCACATTAATTTTTGATTATTCTTTAGATTATCTATTTTGCTTTCGCAGTATTTTTGTTTTTCATTTCTTAAGATTCTTACGGCCTCGTTGCGATTATTAGTATAGGTTCGCCAGATTTCCCTATTTCCGTTTATGTTGTACTGCTTATATGCAAGGTTTCTATTTTTTAATGCTCCTTTAATGCTTCTTTAATGATATCATTAAATTATCATGAGAAACAAAGAAAGAAAAAATGTTTCATATTCCTTATCTTATAATGGTTCAGATTTGACAATACATTTTCTGTGGCTTTTCCCGCATTATTTCGGTTTTCTGATATTTAGTGGTATTTCCATATTCATTTTCCTATTATTTTGTTAAACGTATTATCTACGTATAAAGCAAAGTAACATCAGCAAACGTCAAAATATCAACTGTCATAGACTACTTAGTAAAAGAGTAAATAGAAAAATTTGGCTGCATTCAACTAGGTTACCAAATTTAAAAGAACACAGCACGCTGATAGATACAATTAGTAAACGTCAAAGTATCAACAAATGTCATAGACTACTAAAAAAATGTATTTAAAAAATTAAAAGTCAAGTTTTCATTAAAAAAATATATTAGATTATAAAGCCCATCAGGCAACATGCATACTTCGTGTCAAAGGCTCTCGGGCTGCATCATGTTACCCTCCGAGCGTTATAATCTGTATAACGCACTTGGTGCATAAATAACTATTAGACCTAGCACATTCCAAAAAGTGGAATTGGTGATTTTTTATTTTATACCTAATCAGAACAACTTTTCTTCGACGGTTTTTGAAAAATTCGTGTCGAAGAAAGGTTGTCATATGGATTTCAACGTGTAAGTATTGGATTATTGAAACATTTTAAGTCAAAACGTACAGGGGTACAAAGTTGAACCTTGGTTTACAGGGTGTATTCCACGATTATTCACATTATTATATTTTTAATATTTAAATTATGTAGAAAATATGCTTCTTAATGTTTCCATAAGTTTTATTTAAACTCTACACGTATTTCGGCTTTTTAGGCCTTTGTCAAGAGTTACAATGAATACTTCTTTCATTGTACTCTTGACAAAGGCCTCAATAGCCGAAACACATGTAGAGATTAAATAAAACTTATGGAAATATTGAAAAGCATTTTTTCTACACAATTTAAATATTACAAGATACAAGGAACCAACCGCAAATTCAACACAGTATATATTTTTAAATTGCTATCATTCAGATTTAAAGACTTTGTTTTGACTTAAAATGTTTCAGGAATCAATTACCTATACGCTGAAATCCATATGACAATTTCTATTTGACACGAATTATTCAAAAACTATCGAAGAGAAGTGGTTGTTATTAGGTATAAAATAAAAAATTGTCAATTTCACTTTTTGGAAGTTCATATGCGAGGTTTTTAAGATATTATAAAAAATATATATATTGTAAAAAAACAACTTTTTATTTAAAGCGTCAAAAAACGAGAAATTGTCGATTTTTCAATTAAAAAAAAAATCATTGAAGATATCAACTTTAGGAAAAAAGTTATCTTGTTAAAAATTGGTCAAAAGATATTTAAAAAATTTGTTTGATTGAAAGAATATATTTCCTTTTGTTATACTCAAAATTGTTTTAAACTATATCGGACAAGGTTGCCGTCTTGTAACATGAATTTTCATAATCAGTAGTGTTTCCTAAACTGACGCCAGCAAGAAACTGCGTCATAAATATATTCGATATTCATGCGCCCATATAGGCTGATCTACATGTTTCTCAGGCGTTCTTTCCCTATTTGATTTAACATCAATTTTTTTTTAAGATAACAGCATCTCTACCTAATACATTTAACACCTTTCCTAAACTACCCGATGGCTACTTTTCGCTTACGGTATTGTCTGTGCAGGAATGTAAATGAACATAATTCCTATTCGACATATATTACACAAATTTCTTGCCCAAACTATTTAAGCATTTAATTTAGTTAAACGCTTGTCCCTTTCGAGCCATAAACTAGTTGATCTACAAACTTAGCTAAAGACATCGAGGAGGAACTTTTTGTTAGATACACAGGCACCTAGAAACTAGCCTATAATCCAGAAGTGTAACATATTGTAACCCAAACTATTTACCAGTCCTGTAATGCAAACAGAAAATCTAACAAGAAACTCGTGAAACTTGTGTACAATTATATTAGAAACAATATGGCCTTGAAAGTTCTTATCAAATCAAGTAATAATATAAGCTAACCATTCTACTTTTCGCCGATTTACTGCAGTTTTTATATAATTGTTACACATTCTGTAGAATACTCTTCGCAGTTTTTTATAAAGAATATTAGCTTTACACAATTTTTATTTAACCAGAAAACATAAAGAAACAGATTTCTTTAAAATTAAATAATTAATAAATTTTCTACTTATTAATCGATATTGTTAAAACACAGTAGTGTTCTTCCCCTAGGTAGCACTAACTTACTATCCAAATTTCAATATAATCGGACTCTTCGTTCTTAAGTTATCGTGTTTGCGAGAAAAGTGATGGACGGACAGACAGACGGACAGGCGGACGGACATTTTGAAAGTTGTTCAGAATTCGATCACCAAAACAGCGATATGAAATTTTTTTCTCTACCAGCCATATTACCGGTTTTAGAAATGTGTCGATTAAATGAAATATACTCTTCGTTTTATATTTGCGAAGAGTATATTTATTATATAGTGTTCGCCCATTATGTAATTACTTTACTTTATTGTATGATTTATAATATATTCTGGCTTGATACTTTACATCATATGCATAAAACATTGACAATTAAGATTATTTAAGCACACTACCTTTTCCATTTGAAAACATTAACTAAATATGTATTGCATCCACTACATGATACTAATGCAGTCATTGTGTTTAAATATTTAATACATTTTCGTAAAAATCATTATACAATGCAATAAATTTATCCAATAATACCCATTATAAGAAAATATTGAAGAGAGGTTTCAATAGAACCTCTGCTGAAACATTTGCAACATTTATAATTCGACATCTTTTTGTCATATATCTTAAAAATGAAAATTTACGATATCACTGCAATTTCAATTTTCGTAGTAATACTTGAATTGCATAAAATCTATCATAACCAGTGTGGCAGGAAATATTAATTGCCAGCATGGAGAATAATTCATCCTTAATATTAATGTATGGAGTTCAAGGATTAGCGTCCCAGATTCTTTTAAATTTCTACTGGAGGAAAAAAATATATTGTAGTTGGTATAACTTATAAGAAAAATGTCCAATAGCAGCTAAATTCACTGATTTGGGAACTCTAACTCCCTTTTGGGTTCGGTCCTGAGAAATGCAAAATTCACTCTAGCCGCAATTTTGAATATTTTTTCTTTACTTGATTTTTACATTTAGAATAAGGACGTTTCTGTGGGTTTGGCCCCAAAAATAATACGCTGACTAAGCAAATTTATTACAATGAAGAATTTCTTTAATTATATCCCGGTGAGTAAAAAGAATATCGAATTTATATATAGCACAGTATGAAAGCTGAGGAAATATAAAAAAAAATATAAGTAATGTTTTCGTAAGTACCTCAATTTTCGAGTAAATTGTTAAAACGCAAGTTCATCACGGAGTAACAGGGGACTGACGAAGCAGTATGTTGAGCCGTTGACTTCTGAAATTGCGCGCTTACAGAAAGAAATAATAATTTCTTTAATAATCATCCAATTAAAAAAAAATTAAATGTATTCTAAAGGGAAGGTTTTAGTTTTGTTCAGTATATTTATCACGTAACAATTACATTTAATATATAATATTGAGAATATAATGAGAAATCCATTTTGCATTCAAATACTTCTTAAAACCCATTATGTATGGAGTAAAATCTTAAAAACACATTTCGTTATAGAATTTATTGGCTCTTACATTTATTTAAGAAATACCAAATCTTTTACATTTTGTGTCATAAAATCGGACGTTGTTAGAAAAATTTTAATTTCGTACTTTCGCAATTTTTCAGTATTAAAAAATGCTGTACAATATTAAAAAAATTAACGTTAGTGAGGGCATAAAATCTATAAATTACTGGTTAAAGTATGAAGTTTTTGACGGTATATCCTATATTTTATTAAATATTTCTTATTTCATCAGAAAATATCTCGAGATATGAGACTCAGGGAACAGTATATTATTTTTTCATATAGTTCATCTTACTCGTATGAATTGAAATCTCGTAACTCTATAAAAATAAAGACAAATGTATAAACTTTACATATACCTGCAATAAGTTCTTTGATTCTAATTCTTTTAGCATAAAAGAAACTGGTTTTGAATAGGAACAAAAATGTTCGAACGAGTGTCTCTTGTTTACTAGCTAAAACCCTACTGTTTGTGGTGCTCTGTTTACAGATTAGGTGTAGGGTATTTCGTACATTATTATACTCTTCGCAAATACAAAAATAAGAGTACATTGAATTCGATCGGCACATTTCCATAATCGGTAATAATGGTGGTAGAGTAAAAAATTTCATATCACTGCGTTGGTGATCGAATTCTAAGCAACTTTCAAAATGTCCGTCCGTCCGTCTGTCTGTCCGTCAGTCCATCCGTCATGTTTCTTGTATGCACGATATCTTAATAACGAAAAGTCCGATTATATTAAAACTTGGCCAGTAAGTTAGTGTTAGCTTGAGAAAGAACCCAATTATGTTTTAACAAAATCGATCCGCAAATAAAATAGTTATCAATTTTTTAAATTAAAAAAAAACATTATTTTAATATTTTAACACAGGACAAGTTGCCTAAATTTATAGTTACATCACATCACATTATTATGTATGTTATTATGCAGCAAGTGTTTGAAAATCAGTTGAATATAGACTGTGTATCTTATATGTATTAAAACTATGAGTACTATTATTTTAACTGAAACGTATATTATATTTAATTAATATTAATCTTTAAAAAATACTTCCTCTACTGCTGTCAAAAATCTACCTGAATCACTATTTTCGTGAGTAAAGCATAGGTTTATGGTAACAATGAAAAAATTACAAGTACTCTTTCTAATTTCTAGCACTTTATCATAGTTAATAAGTTTACTAATGACGACTTCTCCTTTTTTAGCATAAGATACTAATTTAGTTAGTCAGTAACCTTGCTTCTTTTGCAGATGGAGGCAGGGATACCTGGAGACGAGTTTGTGGTGGTGTACAAATTGTATCCTAAATTAATTTTAAACTATTCAAAGCATTAACCTGCTCGGCTTACGATTATCAATCCGTTTTTATCTGAAACAAAAAAAAAAAAATATACGGGTGATTAGTGTTCTTATACAAAATACCTGAACGGTAACATATCGAAAAATTCCTAAGAAACTTTTTTATATAGAAGTTCCTTGTAAATAAAAAAGGTTCAGTACAAAATATTCAACTCAATTCATTTCAATTCATTTATTAACCATTTAAGATACACAGTATATATGGCAAGTCAACAAGTTTCAAGGAACAAAATAGATAGACAAAAATACGCCAATAAAATAAAATAATATACATATACTCATATACAAGCATGAAAACAAGGAGGCACTAAATCTTAAACTATACTATCATGCAACCGTTACATGACGATATTAAAATCATACATAAAGAATAACATAAATCTGGTAAATAAAATATAAAATATGAAACCTATCCACAATTACAATTTTTGTTTAAAAAGTCACTTATAGAATAGAAATAATTTGTGGACAATTTGTTACGTCGTGACCGAATTTTTTAGGGAGTCCTGATGCGCTAAATTATTTTGTTTGCCAAAACAGTTTAGGTGTGCCGTCAAAAGTGAATCCCTATTCTAATAGCAAATTTTCTGAACTTTCCGAGCCCGCTAATAGTTTTCCAGAAATGCGGCCCTGAATAATTCAAAACCAATTAGGCTAATCTAACAAGTCCCAGTTGTGAAATATTACTGGTAAGTTTCATTCGATTATATCCAACCGTTCCAGAGATATAGCTCTTTGAATTTTCCGGCCAAATGCATAAAACACCCTGTATCTTCTTAACCACTGGCAAAAACATTTTTCCCTAATCTAGACTTGCCCTGAAGTGCTCTATCTGCCATTAGGCTATGGCGCATTGCTAGTGAATCACCCTATATATTTCCTGGATGTTGACAATTAGTAACCACAACTAATATTTCGTGGATATTAGCTGACCTGATCACAAAGTTGGAGTAAATTCTAGATTTGAATAATATTTGGAAACGATAATACAAAATTTATATTTTTATTTATATTTTCTAAATATAAACCCATTTTCAAGAAGATCTAGTGGAGATTACAATAAACGGACATATTTATTGAAATTTTAAATGATTGTACATGGTCAGGTCTATATACTCCTTTCCATTGTAAATCTTAGACCAATCAATCATTCATATAATTCATACATCTGATCTACTGTTTATATTTTTCCAAAATGGCTGTCTCAAACTCAGTCGCGCCAACGAATCTTGAAATCGCTATTGTCACCGATCCAGTTGTCACGCAAAATTAATTCGTCACGCCATTGAAACTTCTCTCCTTCTGGATGTCTAAACCAGAAGTAAGGTTTACTCAAGTGGAAGCTCAGTTTAACGTTGCGCGAAAAACGTCTGACCGCAAGAAATATGAAACATTTTCTTTATAGGATTTTGCAAACAGTGGAAAGAAAAGCTATCTATGAGAACTAAAGGAAAAACTATATATATAAAAATATTAATGAAATCTTTGCATTCTTTCGATAACCTGACTTCTGGTTATGCTAGCAAGTAAAATTCTGATTTGCCATTCTCATTTTAACACTAGCATCCAACCTAGTCCCCTACGGCTAAGCAGGCTAAACTAGTATCTACATGATCCCCTACGATAGGTAAATTCAGTTAAAAATGAGAACAAAGGCCTGAAATTAATTTATTTACGTACCTTGTCTTTAAAAATTTTTTCATTCAAATGAATTACATTTTCATAAAATCTCATTCAGTTTCTTGGAAATGCTTAGCCTTTGAAACGTTTTTCGTCCTTATTGGGTACTCTTCAGAAAAGCCTAAAGCCACTCATAACGATGTTCCATGCAAAACTAAGACACTTTCCATGAATGGTATAAAATCATAATTGACATTGACTGATAAAAAACAACAGATCTTCACCTATCTATTAGCTAACTAGTATTGGAGCCTATATACTCTATGCATGTTTAAAAGTGAATTATTTATTATTTGTTTGCTTATAGTAATGAAACATTTTCTTTATAATAGATAGGTGAAGATCTGTTGTTTTTTATCAGTCAATGTCAATTATGATTATTTTATACCATTCATGGAAAGTGTCTTAGTTTTGCATGGAACATCGTTATGAGTGGCTTTAGGCTTTTCTGAAGAGTACCCAATAAGGACGAAAAACGTTTCAAAGGCTAAGCATTTCCAAGAAACTGAATGAGATTTTATGAAAATGTAATTCATTTGAATGAAAAAATGTTTAAAGACAAGGTACGTAAATAAATTAATTTCAGGCCTTTGTTCTCATTTTTAACTGAATTTACATATCGTAGGGGATCATGTAGATACTAGTTTAGCCTGCTTAGCCGTAGGGGACTAGGTTGGATGCTAGTGTTAAAATGAGAATGGCAAATCAGAATTTTACTTGCTAGCATAACCAGAAGTCAGGTTATCGAAAGAATGCAAGGATTTCATTAATATTTTTATATATATAGTTTTTCCTTTAGTTCTCATAGATAGCTTTTCTTTCCACTGTTTGCAAAATCCTATAAAGAAAATGTTTCATTACTATAAGCAAACAAATAATAAATAATTCACTTTTAAACACGCAAGAAATATGATTACATAATCGCCAATCTGCCGGTAGAAATCATTAATAACATATGACATTATGGTTGCACCGCCAACCGCTAATTTGTATGATGCTTTTAAAAGTGCTATTATTGCGCGGTTATCTTCCAGTGAGGAGAAAAGTTTGGACGAGCTCTTGTCAGGATCGCAGATGGGCGATAGAAAGCCCTCAGTGTCATGTTGCGGATTGTCGGTGGCTCCAATATGGTTAGCCAAGTCAGTCTAATAAAATTGTGGAAACGACGTTTGCCTAAAACGATTAATATATCAATTACTGCTTCAGGTAAAACAGGAATAGGGGAGATAGTTGACATAGCCGATAAGATTTGGGAATCTTGTCAGAGTACTGCAATATCCTCGTTCCAATCTATTACTATTCCTAATTTAATTTCATCCACAGCATTGTTAGCTTTTCCAGACAAATTTAATGCATTTTCTGTTAATTTTCAAGTCACTCTGAACCAGATTTTATTGAAACAAATTTCTCTAGAGGCTCAAATATCTACCCTGCAAATTACTGGTCATTAAAGTCGACCTACTACCTCTTTTACTGAGCATCAATGTAGTAATTGTCACAGCATGTAGTAATTGTCACACTACACCTGTCAGGAAGGAGGCACACAGTTGAAAAGACGCAGACAGCATCCATTACCCTCCGACATTGCCAGTATCAAAGATGATAATCGAACCTAGTACACTGTTTAGTTTACCTGGTCTCACCAAGCGCACGCCTTAGTCGGCTGAGTTACCGAGCCGGTTTTTCACTTATAAATTTAAAGCTAAGAGTTGTAAACAAAAGTAAGTAATTTATGTGGAATGGAATTATACTTCTGACGATGCTTAATATGACATATTTACTTTAACTACTACATGGGGAGTTTACCCTAAAACTACCACTAGAAATAGGTTGTCCCGTTTATTCAATATAGATACTAAGTATTAATTCTACATTTTCTAACTACATGTGATACAACCTCGTCTTTAATTAAAAAAAAGCAAAGTTAAGGCATTAGAATTGATTCAAAGGCAGGAAACAGTTCTACCGAAATTAGAATACTCCTCCACATGTATTCACTGTGAATAATTACTTAGGTAGCCTGGTGGCCTTTCTTGTACACCTTTATTTAGTTTCACATACACACCTACATTTTTTTAGACATGAAATGTAGCGACAATTCGGTAAACTTCGATTTATCATTTTTACTATTTTCGAGAACATCCTGTTAAATTTTTATCTCGAGTTCAGAGAATTTTAGAAACAAAATCCAAGTAGATAATAAAAATTTACAGATAAATATTTGATACTGACATCTATCGGTTGATTACCAATAACTATTACTTTACTCCTTGTTCTATTTTAAATAAATATTTGGTCTTCATTAATTTAAAACCTAATGTAATATTACATGAGACATGTGTCCTAGCTCGTAAATAAATTGAATTTTATAGGAACATAGAAAGGCTTTTGTCATGCACTCCATATTATGTTATGTCAAGTCTGTCAAAATTTCCAATACATGATTGATGAGTTTCTTACAATTAATTTTGGTTTAAAATTACATTACAATAAACAGCAGGTGACCTAGAGTAGACAACCAATATATATTTCCATATAAATAAAATCGTAACGTCTGTGTCTTTGTGACCAAACTGCTAAAAACTACCTACCAATTTTGACCAAATAAAACTATTGATAATTATGAGTACCTAGATTGTTCTTCACGTGGTTTCGATACGATTACCATTTACGGGCCTGAGCAGTTGCAATAAAATAATTAAACAGATCCGTATATACCATACATACAGCAATAATAGAATCGATGGAACTGGTGTATTATACCAGGAGCGTCTATGTAGCCAACCTGCTAAAGAATCACTTCGAAGTATTCTGTGAAGTAACAAATCAAATGACTGAAATGTTCATTGTGAATTTGAAAGTCACTTCCTACTCTAAACCGTAATTAATAATGATATCGAAAATAGAGGTGGTAGCCTTTTCAATGGTCCTTAAAATCGAGCTGTTAAATTTTGTCCGGCCAGATGATCCTAACATAGTAGAAATCGATAAACAAGGTAAACTTGCTAGGATGGGACGATAATGTCCAATATCAGAGAAAGAGTAAAATAAGCGTGGAGGAACCCTATTTACTAATTGGCATCTGAGTGACTCCTCTGTATTACCGAGACAGCTAATGTGTTAATTACCCATCTTAGACAAGATGGTAAGCATATCCATGGTATAATCAGCCTGGAAAAGAAATTTGGTAGCGCTATACGTCTCACAGTCAACTGCGATAAGTGGCATAATGGTGACAGTATCATACAGAAACAGAAAAATAACTAGCATATCTATGGATCAGAAATTATTTGTCAAAGAAATGTGAGTAAAAGAAAAAAGTAAAGTTGCTAAAGCAAAATTAATCTTTCTCATATAACCCTACTTTTACTTTTTACAGTTTGACTAATAAAGCATTGACGTAGATAGATTTAGGACTTCTCAAATTTCACTATCTAATAAGACTAATAAGGTTAGATACAAATATGGTTGAATAGAGGGTGGTGCTTAAGATAAAAAAACTATTGAAATTCTCTGTTAACTCGTTCTTTTGGATGAATAACGAGCGCATTTAATACATACATGAATCCGGGGAATACAATATTGTAGATAATTAAATGTCTACTCCTAATTTGTATCTGGTTAAGCCTGGATTAAGAGACCTAGATAATACGAAGGCAACGATCATATTCACTCATATAGTGAGTGATTCTTCCAAGTACAGTTTTATTCGGCACGAACAAGTGAAGTTTTTAAGAGAATTGTGAAATCCCTGAAAGCAGACTTTCGGTAATCTATTACTACCACTCATTGGTTTGTAAATTAATCCATGACATTGTTAGATATGAAACGATGGATCGTCCTCCAATTTTTGATTCAGACATGGAAAGTACCGTACCAAATATTGAATTTGGAACAAGGCAAACCACAGTTTCTCAAATCGTCTTGAGGCAAATGAATTACTTCGACAGAATAGTCATCAAAGATTGGAGTGTGCATTTTACTGATGCAAAACTTGCGACCTGCTATGGACGGTACATCGTCATCAATTTCCTCGGAATCAAGTTGCTGAAGCTGTGGTTCGCCAGACGCAAGGGCTTTTAGGTAGTTCAGAGATACTCATTCTATTCAAAAATTATCTGAACTTTGAAGAACAGAACTAATATTAGAACACATGCAACTGACGCCGTGGACGAAATATATCTTGTGGTTAATGGTGCCAATATTATATCGTTTCCAAAAATTCAATTTCGAATACTTTAACCTCAAGATGATTAAAAAGAACTATTAAATTGAACTATTATATTCCCTGAAGGTATGACTTTATAAGGCATAGTGTTCGACCAAAATTAAAGTAAAATTGATTTGACTCAACACGTCTTTGACGGCGATCTTTTTGGCATATAAATTATACAAAACGCCAGCTGAATTTCAATACACAAGCGCTATATTTATTGAAAGTTTGTTTGTTTCGGGACCAATTTATATTTACCAACAGAGAAGAGAAAGGCATTCTTAACATATGCGTTCTTACTGTAATAATTTGGCATAATTTCTTAAGATGCTCAGAAAGTACCAATCTGCTGCTAAAGTGCAACGAATAAGTTTCTTGGGCATCTATGGTACCTGTCAGAGGAGAAGGTAGGTTTTCTTGTACTATCAGGCCACGTTTGATAAGAGCATAAAATAGTGTACGCTTTAGAGTATGGCGCACCTTCTGAAATGAACGGAGCTAGACTCTAAGATGGTTGACATGGATGGGCCTAAGAGCTTTGTACCCAAGCAATACATTTAGGTTCTCTAATCATCAGGTTTTAAATGAAATGCATTTGACATTTCTTTTTTGAAATTCAATCCAAATTTCAGATATCAATATCGACCTCTAATAGTTCTTTAAAAATTAGGAGCAAAATACATCTTACAAAATACATTTTAATGCGCTGAAGAATAACATAACATGATGCTTCCATTATAAAGTAGAGAAAAAATTAAGTAAAACTCTGTACATCCTTTAGTGAATACAATCGGCAATTACAATATTGTCTTGCTGTAATAGTTATAATAAAGTATGTTACACAAGCAAAACGTTTGATTATGACTATCGTTAAGGATAAAGAAATTCACTGTAAGTATATGAGAACCTGTATTTCTGATATTATTTACAGCTAATATTTGAAAACAACCTATGATTGATTATTAGGATATTATTAATAGTATGAGGCATGACAATGACTTAGATATAAACATTATTTTTGTGAAGTCTTTTGAAGATATGAAACCTACGTTAGAGGTAATGTTTATACCATAATTTTATATGAATAATGTTTTCCTCCGGTTCTATTATAAAGTGAAAGCATTTCTATGTGAAGTTTTTTCCTCTTTAATAAATTGCCATTCCCTATAAATATTATCTTGCGTCAAGTCAGAATTTCATAATGTAAAGTTCCATTCGAATAAATATATGAGCTAGTATATGAATGCAAAGAAAGCCGCCTTGTTCGCAGTAAAATAGATTGTAATAAATTTGTATGAAACAACCAAGACACAAACACAACAATAGTAAACAGGGGTCGTGAGGTGTATCTGTTTAAATTGAAGTAGCAAAAATAAATTCCTTTTTAAATTCTCTTACGGGCAAATACATTTTTATATCATTACATGGTGAAATTGAAGGTAATTTTCAGTCATATCGATTTTCTTTTATCTCATTACTAAAAGTTCAACGAATTTCATTACTTTGCACTCCATTGGGCAATGTGTACAATTCTACTTAAATCACTAATAGTTAAGATAAGTTGAGGAAATAAAGTTTCAGATGTAAATCGAGAAAAATGGAATTAGGTTGCTCACATGCAGCTCCTTTGCAGTTGTTTTAAACTATTATTTACAGCAATTAGGAGATCTGCTGTTTAAGATGTTTACTAATGGATAAATAGGTTTTATTAGTTTTTACGCACAAACTTCTACCAGTTTATAGAACATATTTTTTTAAATATACGTTATTACTAGCTTTTATGAGATTTGAGTCTTATTTTTTTTAAACTTATTTAACTTGCATTGTTGTCTGTCTATCTGTGTGTCCGTCCATCCATCCGACGATCTGCTACAAATCGTACAATCAATATTTCGACTGGTTCTAATTAAGCTAAAGCTTTGAAATTTTTCACACCTAATTAGGTCCGATGACATTGCAATAGTATATATCTTATGTCGTCCTAAATCCAATATGGCCTTTTTCTTCACAACCCTCATGAGATGGGTATCAATTGAAAGATATTGACACATAAAATACAATAAACTATGCGACTTTGGGTAACTTGCGCCTGAGACATTTGCGCCTTGGTGTTATTTGCACTCCGACTCTCCCTTCGCTTAGTTACATACAAGACTCGAGAGGACATTTGCGCCTGTTTATATTTGAAGGAGTATCATCCTAACATTATTTATCAATGTAACAAATGTCCGATAGGGGTAAAGAGATTAAAATTACTTGCCATAAAATAGCGCGATATTTGTAGAAATTTGAGACGGTATTTCATAGTATGATATATTATGCTTAATGTAATATTAGAGGATTGGAAAAACAGGATTGTAAATAAATTTATAATTTTTAACAACAATTTCATGCTAGATACAAAAGAACTTCTCGTCCATTTATAAAGTGTATTGTAGTACATTTCCTAAATTTGAGATATTTTATTACCGTTTTAAAGGCCTTCCAAACTCATAAACTTCACAGCCTGAGAAAATCCGTTATGATCGACGTCATCGGTAAATTGTTTTTATTAGAAATGTAACAAACGCGCGGGAAATTAAACGAGGAGAATATTTAAATTAATCCGGGCGCGAACCAAACCATAAATGGGATAACTGATTCCAAAATTCCCCGAACTGTACACTAGATAGGAACGACGAGATTTTTCCCTTTATTTTATGAATGTGATGAAAAGGAATCTAAACACAAAAACGGTCTTTTCATCTCGGAATAATTTAACTAGCTTAGATATAGAATAGTTTAAGTTGTTAAAAGAATGTTTTGTAAAATCATTTTTGTCCATATTTATTATATAGGACGCCACTTCCCAGGCGGGTACTATTTCGGTACTTCATTTTTTTGCCAGCAGAGAACGCCAACTTCCAGAAGGCGATTAAGTGCTAGATAGTAGCGGGTCACATTCAATTGGTTAGGACAACCCCACAGTACTGCCCTACTTCACCCAAAGGAACCGACGAGGGTGTAGCGTCAATTTAAGAAAACACTGGTTCGGCTCTCGAGTGTGGTAAACATTGTCCTACTTTCTACGTAGTGGTAATTTCTTCTTGTGTCACCGGGTATATTTATGTATTTTGAGATATTGTACTAAACATTGTCATTAGAGTTCAAATTAAACATCACCTCCTTCGAATTGTCGCTGGCAACTGGCGTTTTCTGCACGAGTTTATAACGTATAGTCTCCAGAAATACTTAGAATCATCCTCGTTAATGGTATTGTATTTTTGGCCTTTCCGGCAATCAGTCTGTGTTTTGTGATAAACGTTTTTCCCATTAACGAAGTTCACACTATTTCTGGCAATTTGTCTTTATTTAGGTGTCAAAAATTTTATTCAAAAAAGTCTAACCGGGAGTGCAACACTAACATAGGTATTTATACTAACACTTTCTTGCCCAATATTAATCTTCAAGTTAGTACCGTCAGTGAATAATTCTTCTGTATTTAGCGGAACAGCAGGTAAATAAATACGTCAATATTAATGTTATTATGGGGAGTCGATGAGGCTTTTTATGCTCAAAAATAATGTTACTCTAAAGTGGGGGTCCAGGGGGCACAGCCCCCGTTGGGTCCAGTTGGAGGATTGGGGGGCAGAGCCCCCCACGTAAAAGTAAAATTCATGCTTTAACATAAATTGAATTGAATTGAAAAAAAACATTTTTTTTCTAAATTATTTCAAAAGTATGCTAATTTTTCTTTTACTTCTATACACTTGAGAAACATTCTATTACTTAAAACCACATAATGAACATATGTTTATACCATGTGTACAAAAAAAGCCAAAAACCAAGAAGTGTATAAAGTAAAGCGAGGGGGCAACCGCTGAGGGGAAATAGTGTACACATCGGAGGAATTAGGAAGGTATTTCGGAAGGAATTATTAGATATTAAGGGAATTACATGGGAATTTGGAGGAAATAAATTTTATTGCGAGGTATTGGAAGGAAATTAAGAGAATATAAAAGGTATTAGGAGGGGATTACAGGTACTAAATGAGATTTGCGCATTCTCCCATCTATATCAGAATTTAAATGAGGTTATGTTGTGTTAAAAACGTTATATTAGTTAAAAACAGGTGCGTTGTGTTGCCTTGTGCTTAGGTAAGTAATAAAAATAAATCATTTAGAGTAGAATTTTTGTCGACTGCCGAAAACTATCAAAATATGTAGTTAAGAATAATAAGACTAAGAAGGATAGTTTATTACCATATGCGACCCTCCTATGTTGGCTTTTCGATGGGCGCATGTAAGGTATTATTATTTAATCTTAACTAAATTGTGTTTGAAATAGACAAAATTAATTGAATATTGTGATTGCATTTTACGGTATTTTGTCGTGTATACTGTAAAAGTTGTTTTATTTGCTTTAATTTGATGTATAGGTACATACTTGGGTGCGTAAAAATATTGAAATGGAATGTTTAGCGCTAAAAACAGCGAGTAAAGAAAACATATTTAAATTAATTAAACTACCTATGAGACTATGGACTTCTGTAAATTAAGGATTATAGTAAGATTGACCTATATAAATCTGAAAATAAAACAAAAGGCATGGAGTTTAAAAAGAAAAGGCTGTGGTGATGGTGGTAAAGATGAAAACCTCTTAACGTTTAATAAATAAATAAATAAATATGATTAATTAATAAATCATTGAAAAAAATATTTGATTTTATTTAGATACAACTTTTTATAATACCTAATTTACATATTTTTAATATTAATAGCTATTATGCATGAAGGGTGCTATTTTTGCCCATGGCGTGAAGATTATCATGGGACAGGCTCAGTGTTAGACCTCAGGTATGCACAAAGCTGTTTGTACTAACAAGAGCTTTCACTTTATCATGAGCTTTCTCATCACGTGTCTCATCTATAGACAAAGTCTCGGATAAAGTATTGGCGTCATGAAGAAAGACGAATTTTAGAGTATGAAATGGACTTCTTAAAGCTTGAAAATAGCAAACATATCCGAATCAGTATGCCGTCTATGAGAAACATTCACAGAAATATCAACAAGTAATAATCGAAGAAGGAGTTCTAGATATTTCGTTAACGGAAATTGAAACCACGATTGAAGATACAATGAAAGATGGGTTTTGAGAAGTTCAGAAACTAGGAATGACTTTTGAAGAATTTCAGTGCCTCCTTAAGTGCCCCTCACTGGACATTCACAGTTTAGCTAATAACACTACTTGCGATGATATTATATGAGACGAGAGAGGAGATGAGTTGGAAGATGATGATGAGATTGATGCATCGCTGATTGATGACAAAAGAACAAAAACCTTTGTGGTGGATAATTTGAATGGAGAATCGGATGAACTAATGGAGGCAATACCTAAAGACACTTTCGAAAAAGGCTCCCAATTGAAAGATTTTTCGCATAAGGCAAAAAAAGTCACAGAAACAAGCCCTTACGTTAAAATCGTCTTCGGAAACAACGAATCTCGAGTGGTAAAAAAGTCGTCATACTGCTGGCTCTTAGATCAACGTGAAGGCAAAGTAAACACTGACAGATTGAGAGAATGTTTGTATCGAATAAAAACAAGAGAACATGCAGTAAACTCAAGCCAGACAAAGGGGAAACAAATTAAATTTGACAGCCTCGTTGAAAGCAGTGCAGAATCTGAAAAGAACTGTTGAACGATTTAAGCGATGACGAGAGCGATGATTACCACTGTGAACCATCAGATTCTGAAAAAGAGAGCATAGAAAAAGATTCTTAAATATTTGACATAGTTTGTGATAATTGTTATGCTGTGTTTTATGATTAAAGGTGGTATATTGGAAGAGTAATCGAGATAGAAAATAAAAGATATTACAAAATCAAATTCCTGAAATAGGAATTAGACTAATTTGTTTGGCCAAAGACTGAAGACTATGAAGTTGTGGAGGAAAAATTTATCTTTTACGGACGTCTAAATTTAATGGGCACTGATAAATTTCAGTTAAAAAGAGCAGACAAAATTAATATAGAGAAACAGTATAAATTACAGAAACAAAGTTTGCTGTAACTTTCATTAATATGTTTTGTATGAATTTAAATGTTTATTTTGTATTAAAGTTTTTATTTCCGTTATTTGTTACTTTATAAACATTTTTTATTTTCTCATTTGTTTCTCTACTATAATTGCATACTTATTGAATAGCACAATAATTTTTAACATCCGTTTTAACACACAAAAAAAACAGATGAAGCCAAACTTTTAATTTTATTTTATTCATATAGTAGGTAGGTATAACACATAAGGCAAAGACAGTATGTAGATAATTAGGTAGTAAAAAACCGGCGTAATTGTACTGAAAATATTAAGGTATTAGGAGGAAATAAAGGTATTTGAGGGATTAGAGGAATTAAAAGGAATTAAAGGGGAAATAAAGGGCATTTCTCTAGAATAGGTATTAGGTGTACATAATTTCGCCAGCGGTTGCCCCCTTGAAGTAAAGTGACTTACGTTATTTCTTACAATTTATAACTTATTCTAATTTTTGTACACATACCAAAGTTTTTAACAATTTTTGGAGGTAAGGTTCTTGTCATTAGATATATAGGCGCAAATGACCCACCCTGCATTAAGGGATACTTCGTAAGACGTAAATATCTCGATTTTTTTTAGTAGGGCGCAAATGTCTCGGGCGCATGTGTCCTCTATTCATTCTAAATCCAATATGGCGGCCGCACTACGATGACGGATTATCTTATTTTTCAAGCCCCTTGACCTGGTTATCAAATGAAAGGGTTTTGTCTGACTGTGTATAAAATAACTAAATTCTGAAAATGAAAAATAAAATCATGTATAAAAAAATATTTAAAAAAATATTTTATTTACAAAAATAAAAGGTTCTCTCCATTTTCTAGGATTTAAAGTATTAATTTTCATTATATCTTTGAAAAATCGTTTCGAATAGTTATTCGCATTCGTATCAGTATTTTTATTAATTATATGACACTAGTTTAAACCAACTAGCCAGTCTCTAGTTATTCTAAGTTCTTACGATGTTTGTTCTTTCTAAACTGAATTTATTTTTTATTAAAATACAGTGTTCTAAGCAATAAAATTGATTGTTTTTACTTTTTATGTCAATATCATGTCTCCATGTTCTAAATTTCTCCAACATTTACGCTCAATGCCCATGTTTATGTTGATAGAACTAGTTTTTAATAATGACAATTGAGGATGCCATTTTCTCACTTTTTCTAAAGTAAAGACATTTTTATATGACATAGATATTTTAGGACTGATGAAGTTTACCCCTAGTAAAGAACTCTATTGCGAAAAATGAAGTTGTCTTATTTTCCTGTACCAACGGTTATTGCCCACCATTATACCATGCAAGGACATGCAATTGACATCATAGCTATCAAATGTTCACAGTAATAATACTTTACAATATAAGCAACCGTCATCGCCAGCTTCCAAAAATCTTACGCTGTTGGCTTCATTAGTTATTATAGAGTTATTTGTGAATAGTCTGAGATCTGAGCATTTTTTGCTAATTATGAAATCGTATGCATTGTGTCTTTTGTATATTAGAATACAAAATATTAAGTCAGATGTTCAGGTCTTCTATTACATTATCATTAATATTTTGTTTGATCTGTATGAATGCATTGCTAATATATCCGCAGCAAGTATTGTAATATATGGATTGGATATTAAAGTATTCATTTCATTTATCTGAATCAAAGACAGCGTAGGATCCAATATTAAACCCTGTGGGACACTTATAGTCACTTTTATATATTCAGATCCTGTTACCATTATCTTAATACTTGCAGTTTTAAGTTATTATTTAACTATTGACTAGGTCCTTCTGGGATTGTACTTGTCCAAGTTAGTGCGGCTGTAGATATTTCGTACTCTAAAAGTGTGAAAAATAACTTATCGTAATCAACACAGTAGGTTGCACTGCTGAAATCAAATAAAATCTCAACAAGACACTCGCCTATATTTAGCGATATTATTTTAAATAAACGTACTGCTGCAATAGTGGACTTTTTATTGTTAACTACATATTAATGTGCCACAAGTCTACTGACGGTCTACTGATAAGCAAGCACACAGACACATTTTCCCTGTATATTTGTTTAGGTCGAAATGTAATGTGAACTTTTTAAAAAAAAATTCCTGTGACTATTATTTTTAAATGTCCGGTTGTACATCTATTAGATTAAATCTATAGATATCACAAGATTTGTGTAGTGCTCAAGTCATGTTCCCTGCTTAAATTTGCAAGATATTTACTAATCGTGTCTCATCTATCACAGAGTGGGAGTGTCCTGACACATTATTCACCTCTCTAATGTATTGGGGAGTATAATGAGAAAGGTGATAATATATATGCAGTATTAATCCGAGAAGTTTAATAAATTTTAAAATTATGAATGCCTTTCCACATCTTTATTCTGATTATGATCGGCTGAAAACACGAGAATACATTAAATATTTGTATTGTCTTTATTCTTGTCACTTTGTTTTGTTCAAGGGGTAATATGTTAAAGTTCATAAACCGCTAGCAAACATCCAATAATCGACAATTGACAGAATGAAACAGGTTAAGAAACATTTTCTTTATAGGATTTTGCAAACAGTGGAAAGAAAAGCTATCTATGAGAATTAAAGAAAAAACTATATAAAAACATTAATGAAATCTTTGCATTCTTTCGATAACCTGGCTTCTGGTTATGCTAACAAGTAAAAATTCTGATTTGCCATTCTCATTTTAACACTAGCATCTCCAACCTAGTCCCCTACGGCTAAGCAGGCTAAACTAGTATCTACATGATCCCCTGCGATATGTAAATTCAGTTAAAAATGAGAACAAAGGCCTGAAATTAATTTATTTACGTACCTTGTCTTTAAAAATTTTTCATTCTAATGAATTACATTTTCATAAAATCGTATTCAGTTTCTTGGAAATGCTTCAGTTTCTTGGAAATGCCTTTGAAACATTTTTCGTCCTTATTGTGGACTCATCAGAAAAGCCTAAAGCCACTCATAACGATGTTCCATGCAAAACTAAGACATTATCCATGAATGGTATAAAATAATTATAATTGACATTGACTGATAAAAAACAACAGATCTTCACCTATCTATTAGCTAACTAGTATTGGAGCCTATATACTCTATGCATGTTTAAAAGTGAATTATTTATTATTTGTTTGCTTATAGTAATGAAACATATTCTTTATAGGATTTTGCAAACAGTGGAAAGAAAAGCTATCTATGAGAACTAAAGGAAAAACTATATATAAAAACATTAATGAAATCTTTGCATTCTTTCGATAACCTGGCTTCTGGTTATGCTAACAAGTAAAAATTCTGATTTGCCATTCTCATTTTAACACTAGCATCCAACCTAGTCCCCTATGGCTAAGCAGGCTAAACTAGTATCTACATGATCCCCTACGATATGTAAATTCAGTTAAAAATGATAACAAAGGCCTGAAATTAATTTATTTACGTACCTTGTCTTTAAAAATTTTTCATTCTAATGAATTAAATTTTCATAAAATCTCATTCAGTTTCTTGGAAATGCTTAGCCTTTGAAACGTTTTTCGTCCTTATTGTGGACTCATCAGAAAAGCCTAAAGCCACTCATAACAATGTTCCATGCAAAACTAAGACATTATCCATGAATGGTATAAAATAATTATAATTGACATTGACTGATAAAAAACAACAGATCTTCACCTATCTATTAGCTAACTAGTATTGGAGCCTATATACTCTATGCATGTTTAAAAGTGAATTATTTATTATTTGTTTGCTTATAGTAATGAAACATTTTCTTTATAGGATTTTGCAAACAGTGGAAAGAAAAGCTATGTATGAGAACTAAAGGAAAAACTATATATAAAAATATTAATGAAATCTTTGCATTCTTTCGATAACCTGACTTCTGGTTATGCTAACAAGTAAAAATTCTGATTTGCCATTCTCATTTTAACACTAGCATCCAACTGTTTGCAAAATCCTATAAAGAAAATGTTTCATTACTATAAGCAAACAAATAATAAATAATTCACTTTTGAAACAGGTTAAATTTAGAAAGTAAATATCTTTGAAGAAAATACAACATGTTTCTTTCTAGACAACGTCGTTCCAAGTGTATTTAAGAATAGTACGATTTTTTTTCTAGAATTTGTTAATTGGACCTTATTAGCTAATATTTATATAAAAATGCACAAATTTCGCAATCTTTGCAATCATCGGGACATTGGAAATGATAATACCATACATAAAACATAAACTTCTTCAACTTTTTAAATATACGATCCACTACACCGCTGTGTTTCCACCTTAAATTAAAACTGGTAACTTGACCCCCTCTGATATATGCAACCCATATTACATTTGCGTATATCAGCCGTTGCATGCAATAGTCTCAGTAGACCGCGACACCGCTGTCTTTTGACCTTGAACAATAACTCGTAGCTCTACCCCATGTACGAAAACATAAACATTTCCTATGTTAAAATCGACGTAAAAATACAAATTGACAATACAAATAACGCATCCAAATATATTTTAAACTGGCCACAATGTACAGTGTGTCCACAGATTGAATTCGGAAAACTTTCCTATTTTTAAATTAACGAGGAAGAGTAATTTTTTATAAAGGCCACCTTGTTACGAAAAGTCAGACAATGATACTATTTTCCAAAATATTGACATGAGTAAAGAGTAAAATGCGTTCATTTGTGAATATTTTGAGAAATTGTAGTAAGAGAAATGTTACGGATAAAAATTTACAGCCAGTTATGATATCTTGACCTTGTTATTAAATACTGATGTTTGATATCCCATGAGTAAAAATCAACAATAATTAGGTCAGTGCTCACAGTTGATAAGTCATTGGGACATACAATTTTTCTGTGAGTCTACTATAGGAAATATCTTGACCCAAACCATAACATTTAATAATAAACATTTTTGTTTAATTCCTAGCATTTCCAGGAAAGTATTTTGCAATGTCAATTATAATGACATGACATAGACATAACAATAAGTGGTGATGATGTATGCTAGATTAGATTTTAGTAAAATGGATAAAAACTATTTGCAAAAAAATAGAAAAATAATTTGGTATTAGGAGGTGAAAGTATCATGATCGGCTTTTTTCAGTCCATAACATTCTTTTACTTCCAATTTCTAAATTAATCAAACTTCTTCTTTGTAGTTTTTCATATTTTTGCAAGTATGTGCCTCCCTGTACATTAGTTTTGGAAAGTAGTATCATTTTCGAATTTTCCAAAAGAAAATGTTCAGACCCAGAAACTAAACCAATCTCTATGTATTTTGACTTCCTGAATTGGATACCGCCATCAGAATTTCATTTAATCTTTGGGTTTTTTTCTATCTTAGATTTTATCTTTGAAATAGCATTTTTATATTATAAATCTAAGATAAAAGAATAACGATAGTATGAAATTCCTATAGCGGCATTGAATTCAAGTCAAAATACATAAAAATTAGTTGTTTTAGTTTCTGGGTCTAAACTTTTTTCTTTTGTGGGATTAACAAAAATGTGTTTCTAAGCCTTCTAGTGGCAAGGTATTCCAAAAACCTTTCAACATCAAGATTAATTTAGTGTAAATTTTACAAAATTGGTTTTGAAGAATATATCCCATACGTGCATTTGCGTTTCACTTTAATAAATGGCGGAGGAGCCGGTGATTTTAAAAACCTCTTTATCGTTTCCTTGTCGACGTCGATCGCGTTTCGATTGCGACAATTCCCAGCACAACATAATTAGCGTGAATGCTACAAATTTATTTCGTATGGGCGCCAGTATCACCACGCTTGGCTGGGAGCGATCGGGTCGACTCTCAGGGTGAGTTCTTTACGGATAGGCACTGTGATCTTAAACTGCAGTCGAGGACCATCCCCCGCCAACTGCTCAACTACTATTTTCTGGTAAAAGTAAAAGATCAATTTTACGAGATTTATTGCCTGTCCTAGGCTATGCACAACAAAACAAAATAAAAAAAATTTAGGAAACAAAAACAAACAGTAAAATAAAATAATTTGGCGTAATGTGAACCAATTGGAAAATTAACAGAGACCAAAAGTTAGCAATCAATGGTGAACAAAAACAAAAAATAAAAACAAACCTATGAATAAACAATTGGGCGTCGTAACAAGGACCAAAATGAACTAGCCGAATAAAAAAACAAAAGTTAATTGGGCAATTGGCCTTAACTTAATTATTTATTAATTGAATTAATAAAACGGTATTGTTATGATAGCTCTGGGAGTATTTACATTTCCCAAAACAAAAAGAAAATTATAACGATTTAAATCAAATACTTTGACACAAGCCTTAACTGTAAAATGTTATCGAATCCCTGAGTTTGGATATCGTGAATAATTAATTATTTAATGCACCCACCCAATAGTTATAACTTTGTGAAATTATTATAACAACCCGATAAAATAAAATTCAAGAGAATCAGCTGTTTAATTGCTCATCGTAACTGATGAAGTCACGAATCCTTTGTACACTGAATAATTAATTAATTTAAAGTGCCAAAGCCAAAAATGATTAACAAAATGTATTTATTCAAAAACAAAAAAATTTAATGACAGAGTTTAGATAAGAAACAATTTTTTGAAGTAACATTGTAACTGGGAATGATATTAGGTAGTTAATAAATGGATCGACGTAAACCAACTAAACGAACTTAGAGAGAGAAAAAAAATATTAAAATAAAACAAGCAAAAAATTAACCATAAGCGTGACGTAAAAAGAATTTAGTGAAACGGATAATTTAACTATTAAAAAAAGTAAAACATAGTCAACGTGTAGTCCGTGACTGTCGAAAAGAAACAAAAATTAAATAATATTGGCATTATCTCACTAAGTCCTGACTGTTAGCCCAGTGACACTATATTCACTGCACACCCTGTACACTTTTATAAATGTATATTTTAGTTCACGGCGCGTCGCGATTTAGTTTAGTTTTTATTTTGATGAGGGAAGCTGGCCCCGTTTCAGTCATATAATAAAAAGCACTCTGGATAGAAATTTTAAAAAAATTAAGCGAAATTGAAAGACGCACTGCCAAAAAAAAATGGAAGCTAAGAACACTGTTTGCGGAATTCACTTCTTTGTGCGAGTCGACGTTGAGACGCTTTTCGCTCAGAAAATTATTACATCTTTTTTAGACAAGACGTAATTTTGCACTGCCCTTAGAAAACGTCTAACTTTTTAAAAAATCGTGTGCTTATTCACCACCCTTGATTTTTTGTCAGACGACTCTCTGGCGCCAATTTCCATATGAGCTGGTATTCAATGACTATGCCATGTGTGCTTTACTTGGGTGGCCTCAGTAATCAGCAGTTTAGCAATTGCCCTTTGCTAATGCCTTTTTCGTCTAAGTCAGGTACCTAAGTAGATACATTGGCTTAAGAATACTGAAGCGTTTTTATCATATGGCTGTTTGTAAAGAATATATGTCTATATTTCACTGATTTTAACTTAGTTTATGTACAATTGTACAGGGTGTGTGATGAATAGAAAACACGCACGTTACGTTAACATCCTCTTGTTCTGGCAAATACAAAAATACAATTGGCATATAGTCCGGTTAGTGAAGGTTCAGAGACAGATATTCTACACCTACAAGCTGTCACTGTTCATGATGAAGAAGTATAAAACTTTGTTATCGATTAATTATTATCATTTAGTTATTACAAAAATTCGATCGGCAGGCATCCCGGAGGCCTAACCTTGCTTATTTTAAATGGAACACCCTATATATTTTCGACTTTTCGAAACGACCATGAAATTTTCAGGCGAAGCATGTGCACACTTTATACCTAAGCCCAGCAGTTTCGGAGACATTTGACACTTTATAAGAAATTTGACAGGTGCAAAGGTTTGCAATAAACGTTATAACTCTCTTCTTATAGGAGATCCCTATTTGCTCTTTGGCACGTATAAAGAACTCAAGATGAGCTAGTCTTTGCATTAATTCCATAATAGTTTACTAAGTGTTCTATTTTCACGTTACATTCTGTCAAATTCAAACCTCAAAAACTTTTTTATTTCAAATAGAACATCCTGTATTTTTTTACACCAGATTATGTAAAATTTAATTCCCTTTTTTATAATATAAACGCTGGTGATTTTCTGAAATATTCATTCTCATTATCAATCAATAATAAACAAATCTAAAAGGTCTTCGTGGGTATAATTTAATTATGCTGGCATTTTTTGACATAAGAGAATGACTGACATTAATGATTATTTCTAATCATGGCTAAGTTGATGGCTTTATATTAAAAGTTCTTGAACATTTTAGAAAATCGCCAATACTGCAAAAAGTTGTAACTTTAACCCCTACAATGCCTATACTAGAAGAAGTGGAATTTAATTTTACATAATTTGATGTAAAAATACACAGTGTGTTCTATTTGATATAAAAAAGTTGTAGAAATATCAATTCAACAAAATGTGACATAAAAATTTTCTATTCCTAGGTATACTATTATGGAGTTAATTTTACTTCCACATCCATCTAGTGGATTGGAAGTATAGTAATCGTAAAAAAATTCTCATTTTTTTTTTCTTGAAATAGGTTTAGAATGTCATGAAACGACGAGATTTTGAATTTGAGCAAAAAATATTTTCTGTCTGTCTGTCTATCTGTAACTTTTTTTTTGTCCGCACGTTTTCTCCGGAACGGTTTAAGATATTGACTTGAAATTTTGTACACGTATATATTATAATGATATCTGGAACTGGATTGTTTTTTTGAAGATATCCGGTGAAGGATTGGAGGCAAATAGGGGGAAATATGTAAAGCAAGCTGGTAAGAGTACAGAACCTTGAATTTGATGTATGTACTACAAGCCAATCCTTCAAAAATTCTTATAATATTTTTATTTTTACGCATAAACTCGAATAGTCCCTAATGCTTATAAACTTAGAAGTAATAAATTTGTCATAAATGCGATAAGATGGATGGACCAGGCTTAGGGGCTTAATTCATTTCGCAGTAGACAAGACCAAGGTCATTCGCCAACACAAACTAACATTATTTAGGATAAAACTGCAAATAGTTTCCCATATAATGCACAACAATTATATGAAAAGTTTAATAAACCATCAAAGAGTATAATGTTTATCTTATTTTAATATTACGCCAAATCTTTGTATCCATTTAGTGAGTTCTGTTTCTAATTAGGCTGAGCTCGAGGCACAAATATATATCAGTGGACTTCCCAGTCCTTTTCTAGTCCCTTAACTATACCCTTTATGTAATCATGTCACAACGAAGTCGTATAAGCACTTCTATAGACGAAGGACAGACTCATTTAAAGTCGCAGCAACTGGTAATCTCTATGATTCCTTTATAAGGTTGTCACCTGCTACAACTTTATGTTCTTTCACCCTTATCAAAACTAAAGCAATTCGATGCATTGACATTGTGTCCAGCTATTCTGTATTGTATTGTAATACATTTCCTGCTGTACTTCATACGATAGTATTATATTTCTGTGGCGCATAGCTTAAATGAATCATTTAAAATAAAATGCTGATAGCGGAGTGTATTTAGAATTTCGCTTCGACTTTAATATAATTTGTTTTTATCTAATTTGGACCAATAGGGTGGTAAAGAAAATCAAGTTTAAATTTTCTTTTCGTTTCATCCCCTTTATTGGAAATCCTCAAAATATTTAAGGTTAAAGGTTTCAAAAGTTACAAATCTAGCTTTGGTTTGAAAAAATACGACAATAAAGGTTAACAAATAGCCAAATTGTTTTTTCTCACTTATTTAATGTCGGCCTATTTCCGCTACTGAGGCCTATCACCGACGTCAGGAGACGAGCTACCCCCAATCAGGTAATTTTGCTGAATTTCTTCTCTGTCGAAGAGTAGGGATTCGTTTACTTACCTAATAGGTGTGTAAATGAACTTGTTTAAACAATTTGAAAAATACTGAATTATTAACACAAACTAGAATGCGCCTAATTAATAATAATCTATCCAGAAAAATCGCTAAAAAACAATAATTAGACGTCAAGAATACGCAATACTCCACTTTTGCATCATGACGTTTTTTTAAGGTCCCATAAAACGATTTTAAGAGTATTTACTTTAACAAATAATTATTAATTTGCATTTTGTGGATAATTTTGAAGAAAGTCATGCATGTGATATTTACTTTAACAATTTTATAGCATATTTACCGTCTTTTACCGATAAGAGATACATCGGAGGCACATATTAATATCTACTCATTTTACTCAAATTTTTAGAAGATAATTCTTTTAGAGATCTCAAACAAATCTGGGAGGTGAGAAAAAGAAGTTATTTATTTTTCACGAGTCTAACGAGCCACCCTAATGAACATACCACATTTGGGTTAAGCAAAGTAGATTTAATATATTATAAATATTAAATCTAGACGGTCGCTAGAAAAATCTGCAAAAAGTACATATTCATAAATTAAACCGTCGTTTTACTTCCAATGTTCATCAAGATCATATACTAACAACTCCTAAGCCTCTCATAGTTGAACAAAATTCTATAGGGCATTGTCCATGAAGATTCAAATTTTTTCATTTTTAAACTATTATAAGTAATTTTTTTCAAAAGTTTTTACATTAAAATATTTCAGTAATCAAGAGAGCTCGGGAATATTATCTCAGAGACGCTGTGCTGGCGCCGAAAGATTCTTATGCCTGTATGATACAATTTGTCTTACCTTGTACTATTTTTAGGGAATTTCGTAATATCTAAAGTGAATATGGTCAGTTTATTTTAAAAACTCACTCGAAGAGGAGTTATTGGGGTGATGTAACATCGAACTAAAACACGCACATGTATTTTTCCCTACATTAAAGTAAAACATACACATTTGTAATTTTTCACGATTTATAACGAATATAAAAGTATATTGTTAAAATTTGTTCTAAATGTTCTATACGATGAGAAAAATACCGCTCAACGTCAACATTGTAATCGGGGCGTACTTAGAATATGTGAAAGTTTTTAAAGTCTACCTATTAATGCCAGGTGTAGAAAAGTCTACTTCTCTACCGCTTAATAGGTAGTTCCCGGAATGGTCCTCCAAAGTCTTGGAGGATATTTGAGGCCATGGAGATCGGAAGTCGCTCAGGGAGACACTGGCTCAACTGTAAGTGTCGATAAAGATATTCCAAGCGAACTTAGATGTACGGCAGTTTAAACCAGAAGAAATATCTGTTAAACTTACCGGAGATAATACAATAACAATCGAAGGCAAGCATGGAGAGAAACAAGACGAACATGGCTACATTTCCAGGCATTTTGTGAGAAGGTACGTTTTGCCGAAGAATTGCGATGCTGCTCGGCTACAGTCCAAACTGTCTTCGGATGGAGTCCTGACTATAACTTCACCATCAATTGATGCCAAGTATATTGACCACAGGGCTATTCCAATCCAGCGAACGGGAGAACCTGCTAAGAAAATTGAAAGCAAAAACATTGATCAGAAAAAAGAAAAGCAGGAACTTTAAGTAACTTCATTTCCCAAATAATACTTTGTGTTATATATCGATTGTAACAAATTATTCTTCTTATGCTCTTTAATTAGTACACTGTTTGTTCATTCAGATTAATGCCTTTGTACTATCTAAGAGTAGGTATAGTATTTCATTTTGAGACTGATGATCTTAGGATTATGTTTGAGTGTTTGATTTAATAAAATTATTACGGATGACATCGTTACAAATCCGGGATTGTTTTTTAGAACTCTTCGGAATTTTGTTTGAAGTCTCTTAGAGGTTTCTCAAGGTAGTTGAAGAATATATTGCCGGAGATCGAACACGATGTTTATTACATCAACTGCAGTAAATGTTGATATTGTTGACATATGTTGAATATCCCGTATGGCTAGAGGAATTCGCGAGAAACTCCCGTGTATGGTTTTTAAATCTTCTTAAACAGTTGGATCCATAAATGCCTGTTGAGCCTGTGAAATAACAACTGTGTCATCTGGATTCAACTGCAGTACTGCTAGTTTGATGTTTTGAAAATGGCAAAGATAGTATGATGCCACCTCTAGCCAAGTTCCCCACCGTGTTATAATGGACGCTGGAGGTAATGATGTATTTGAAAGTATTTCTTTAAATAACCGTACACGATGATGTGCTTTCAAGAAAACTTTCTTTGCACTAGATATTAAGTTATCAACATTAGCGTGGCACCATCTAATAGTTTCAGCAATTCTACGGAGTCCATGTGCTTAGACATGTTACATGCAGCATATTGCGATACGTTTCCTTCATAATTCATCCTGCAGCTTTCATATCATTAACTCCATCAGTAAGAAATAAGAAGACCTTGTCCCTATTTTCTACATATTTGTCACTCCATATATTGCGACAATTTATCGTTTCTAGAACTTTAGAGAGGCGATCAAGTGTCCACGCACTGAACAATTTTTCTCCATTGCACCCACTAAAAAAATGGCTACCTTCTCACCGCAAGCATTGGTGATTTCGTCCACACTAACCCAGATGTATTTCCCAGTAAGGTCACAATAATTTTTGTGTCTAACGTTATCACACTCCGTTGATAAATATTTTCTTCTGAGTGTCGTTTCCGAAGGCACTTGAACATTGTTATATTTGCCACTATACATGTTTCCAATACTTGTCTCGAAAGTGGATTATCTAGTTTTGACCACAGTATGTTACATCACACCATCACTTCCACTAAATCTAAATTTAAACTACTTTGACTGTCACTATCAGTAGAGTCACTAGCACTAATATGCTTTTTTTAGGATATATCTATTTACATTTGCTATAAATATCCGAGAAATCGTTTTGCTGCAACTACTACAATAAAGATATGTTCCATCAAATTGAAGTTCTGGGATATCGAGAATCCACAAGTCTATTGCAGCCTGAGAAGCACTAGACATTTTTTTATACCGCCTGCTCTGTATAATTTCACACAAGGTTCAGGTACATATGTACATACTAGGCTAGATTTATACTATGGTTTGCAAAACTGCGATCTGGGATGGTGTACCTTTTCCCTTTATTAAATATTAAGGTAAATGCCAATAATTGCCACAGTAGTATAGGTAAAAAGGGTCTAATTAAAGGAGATAAAACCATATAAGTAAGAAACATAAAAGTACCTCCCTCCGTACACTAGAATTTAATGTTGACACTCGGTTGGGATCAAATGCCTTTAACACTGCAAATATAAAAAACCAACTATGTTCTTAGGTAATTGTCAGTACATTTCACAAATGTTGTTTCTGACAAAAGTGGGTCATACGTATTAACATTTTAAAATTAAATAAAATTCACTTTATCACGTGAATGCACACGGTACATGGCAGTTTTATATCATTAATCCTGAACTATGTTGAACAAAATTGGCCTCGTGAGGAATCTGGTTGTAGGCAATTGAACGCTAACACATTTTACGTAAAAATATACAGGAGTTCCATTTGAAAAAAATATTATGACATCTTGGAAATGTAGAAATACGAATCGTAGCAGATAACACCCTGTAGAAATAGGTTCGAGTAAGAGAGCCCCGAAAACTAGTACATGGCCTTGACTAACGCTGGAAATGAAATGATGGTCTAATTTATGAAAACAAGTTATTTACAGATTTTTACTCTTGACTAAACAGAAGTACTAAATCGGAAGATACCAATGAAGGCTAAGAATGTAATTAAATGTATTAATAATAATAATAATAATACCTAAAATTCACCAATGTGTTTTCCGTAATCTCAACAGATTACTGACCCTCAGCATATATCCAACCCAGATGTATTTTTAACACTATTTTTTAATATTCTTTACTCGAAGGCGAAGCAGGTACACAGTATTTTATAAGAATATTTTTTGTATAATTTTGTTCGCTTTAATTTTTACCTCCACGTTCTTTCTATGTTCTACTTGTTTTAAAACTTACACCCAAGAAAATAATTTTTGGGAAATTTCACTTCATTTTGTTTCGTGTTGCAACAAAAAGCTTTTTTACACGTTTCTACTAGTAAAGACCTATTTCTATGCAAAGTTTCACATAAGAATAATTCCATTCCAGCTCAAAACTGGGTTATTTTCACTGTCGTAATATTTAATGTTCTATATTAATATGTGTCTCTTCACATAAGACAGAACACGGTAGTATGAAGACAACAACATACCTACGTCTGTAGATTCAAGTACATCCTAAATATACAATGGAACGACCCCAATTATATTCCTCTATTAAATCATTTACAAGCCAATTCCATTCACTAAATTAAACTAAATACTCTTGAAAGTCAGAAATATATATATGACATCGTTCAATTCCTGAATAAAATTTAATTTGAAAGTCACAAAGGTACGCAATTAACGCACAGAAATATATCAGAACAATAGAGAATTTAGGAAAGCATTCCTATACCCTAACTCATAGATCTTATTGCAATGAACAGAGGAATTGAATTTAGAGCTCATCAGAAAAATATTAAACGAGATTTCATGAGCAGACAACTGCAATGTTCGCCACTTACACTTAGATGTAATGAATGTTCTAAAATAAGTATATTCTATTAAAAATATTTCATATCTAACATTGTAGAAGATAAATTGGCCTCACATGGTACTATACGTTGTCTTCACTGTAAGAATCTTAAGTATTTCACCATTCTATGCATAAACTTAGAGCTTAACTTTTACTTGCAAGATTGTGGTATAATTTACTTTAATGTTTAAATAAAAAATCACTGAACAAAACTTTAATAATTTCTTTTACAAATACATAATCAAAATGAAACTAAAGAACCTGTTTAGAGCCTTGGCATTCTCCGTCACTACTGCAGCGTAACTTGTCACCACTTCCTAGACATACTCGACGTTGGCTACGACTACAACTTCGTGCTGCACCAAAATTCCTGCATTAAATCTCTTGGAGATTGCTGCGAACAACTCTCCAAGCCAAAACTGCTCTAAACGTCAACAAGACCAATACATAACTAAACTTCTGAGTAATAAATTACTGCTCCTCTAAATGCTAGGCCCCATATAACCAAAATTACAGCACCAAACAGCTGGGCTCTTACATAAACTGCTAAGTTGTCTCTGGCCTAATTCAAACATATGCCTATCCCAAATATCTGCCTATCCATACACGAGCCTGTCTCAAATAAACAAAACACCAAACTAAACAAAGTATAAGCTTACCTCACATAGAGAGTATTACATAACCTCACGAAAGATGTGGCCTCAGAACTCAAAAAAACCAAGCGAATTCCTTCCAGGAATTGGCAAAACACTCACAGCAAAGCGGTGAGAATCGTTGGGTACATCAAATCGAATCCCAAACAGTGGTAGCGATGTAAAACCTAAATTGTTCAACACAAAAGCAGAACCGCCGCCGCTCACTGTCGAGAAACGGACCCCACAGACCGGAAATCTGTCAAAATTTTCCCCAGTGTTGCCAACTTGCGCACTCTTAGAACATTTTCTCTAGCCAATGATAATGCACCACCAAAGGACTCAATAATCAAAAGACTGAATTTCACAATTATGTAATACCTCAACTACAAAAATATACGATTAACACCACGAATTCAAATTATTCTTAAAGAAGACATGTTTACTTTCGGAATTTTAAGACTTTGCAGATGTGCGACACGCTGTACCTTACAAAGTACGAGTGGTTGCATACCTCTCTACTCCAATAAGTGAATTAATTAGAGTTAATTTATTGCAAATGAATTGAAATTAGTTATGTAGCTTTTTCAAATGCTACACCTCCCCTCATTCTGATTCTGAAAGTATATTAACGGTTGCAGAATTTGGGTTTAAGGAAGGCCGCGTAAGTGACGCGATAATGTATTTAATTAGAATATAAAGAATTCCATGTTCGATGTTGTAGCTCATCAACAGCTACTACCTACCACCTACTAGAAAAGCTATATTTCCCTGGATTTAGGAACATTTCATTTAGATAGTTCGAGTCCTGGATAGTTAGATAATCGAGAAATGCATGACGAGTTAAATAACATTGTCGATAACAAAATGAGACTAATAAAGACTAACAAAAAAAAAAGAGAAGTAAGAGTAATGTGATGTTCCACAGGGATCAGTACTTTGTCCTGTGCTTTCTTAATTCTACGTCAATGATTTAGTTGATAAGTTTAAAATAGTAAATTTCTGTCCAGATGATGCCTGTATTATTTTCAAAAAATCATTACAGGAATATACGGAAATATAGATAATAATGTAAATGATTCGTTTTATGCGAATAAGCTAATAGAGTAAGATCCCAGAGCCGCCAGACCAACGTCCTCTAGGCAATGCTAATATTTTGACAATAAATAGTGCGATATGTGGTTAAGAACGTATGCGTAATTGGTAGCTTGAAAGCGGGGCCCTTTTACAGGTAACCAGTTGCTAAAGGTACATAGAAACACTAAGAACCTACATGATAGTATGACGGCTGGTTTTTATACATGCTTGGGAGAATACTGTTAAGAACCAACATTCATTACTGCCAGATACTTCCCGTGGCCCGCCAACGTTTTAAAGTTCGAAAAAGACCAAGCAAGCTAGCTAACTAATTATGGAATCACATCTACTACTATGTAAAAAAACGGAACAGAACAAAAGATTTATTATTTTTTGTTAGGTTAGGCTAGGGTTTTTCGAGCTTTCGAGCGTCCACAGTTAGTTAATAAGCTAGCTTGCTGGGTCTTTTTCGAACTTGCAATCCAGCGTGACCGATTGCAGGTACATGTTTGATGAACATTATACTTGAACACAGCACAATTCACTTAGACGTGGTGGCAATATAATATAAAATATAAAAATATTGATATATCACCTAATGTATACCGAATTCATCCAAACCTGAGAAACTCGTTGTATAATTCTTCTCATCTGCATAATGGGTTGAAAGAACGTGACAAAAAAACATTAAAGACACCGGCGTTCGGGCTAGTTGGGCAAGTGTTGAGGAAAGAGAGGTCTGGCCTCAGTTTATCCCAAAAAATTTACAATTAACTTTGAATCATACAGTTTACCTCAGACTTAATCTGGGTATAAAAATTGTCGACGCCTTTGATAGTGTGTAATGAACAAAGATCCCGACATTTTTTATACCGACAATAAGTTTGGGATAAAGTATACTTGATTTCTCAACCATTAATTATTTATATTAAGTACAGAAGTAAAAAAATAAATAATTATTCATTTATTACTGTAGACGTAAATATTTCTTCTAACTAAACTTAAGACTTACTTCTCAATATTCTCTCACAGTTCTCAATATTAGAAATTAGTGACAATAAATAAATAACTTATTCGATGAGAGAAGTAAAATAATCAAAAATTTGAATTTTAACGAAATAAATCAACGGAAAATTCTTATCAAATAACAATACGAATTATTTTGCAAATAAACAAGAACTTTTCACCAAACTACTTTTATTTTCACTAACACTAAACGACACTTTCCATTAAATAACACTAAACAACATTTATTTCACTAAACACATAATTATTAGTCGACTTTCTTTGTTCGAAAGCAAGTGTACCATGCATTTTTTGAACCCATCCGTCCATCCTTTTTTAGAAGTGTTGTCACGCCGTTCAACTAATAAATAATTCTGTTTTCTTCTCTATATGTTGTAATATTGTCTAAGTAGTTCATACG
Source organism: Stenurella melanura (assembly GCA_963583905.1). NCBI lineage: Eukaryota > Metazoa > Arthropoda > Insecta > Coleoptera > Cerambycidae > Stenurella > Stenurella melanura. The sequence continues at coordinate 48,042,426 of OY757314.1, forward strand.
CCATTTGATAATTTTTTCAATTGTCATGATGCTGGCTCGCTTATTTGTCGTTTAAAAAAATCTAATTTCGAAATCCACTTTGTTGCCTGGCTCATAGTAATCCTATAATTTTCTCGTAATTCGCTATACATTGTTTCTAGTGTTAGTATTTTATTTTTCTGGTATTTATTGTAACTTATGTCCCTTATACCCTTGTCCATTGAAGGATCTTCCTCCTAGGATACTCCCTTGACTCGTCGTATTTTTCTTTTTCTGGCGGCCCCCCTGCTCAATAATTTCTCAATTGTCGATATCGATACTTTCGACATAAATATTTTGTTCTTGGTTGCTTAGGACTTGAAATATTTGTGTCTTCTATATTTTCAACATCTTCTCTTCTGCTTGTGGATTGTTGGGAGCTTTCTCACGTCTAAACATGCTGATTAAATTATAAATACAGTAAATAATTCACAAATATTAAGCACCCCGTATAATACGAAACGAAGCCGATTCTGCACTGCGCTAGCATGTGCCTGTTTGTACACAAGGCCATATATCACACTGTATGACATACGAGATGGAGACGTCCTGCGAAATACTATTGAAGATGACTTGCAGTAGAAAGATAATAATAAACAATAATATGGCCATTCTGTAGTATTTCACAGCGAAATTAAGGTGCTAACATACTTTTCATATTTCAAATTACATATTCTAAAGAGTCCACTTGCCCTTAATCCAGAGCGAGAGGCGGCTTTCGGCTTTCTTTGCATTTTTTTCAACCCATTATATAAATGAGAAGAACCATACATTACAGTTTTAATATTTTGTTCATCTTCGTACCATATGATTGACGAGGAGCGTAGTAATATTTATATCAAAGTTATAACAGAACATAGTTCATACAGGGTTGACCGTTAATAACAGGTCATTATTCAAGGGTCTTCGCACCAAAATGTGGTGATTAACCAAACATGCTTTATAGCCCGAGAGCTCACGACACCGAGGGTAAAAGAGCTTTGTAAAATCTAATATTCATTTATTAACTTATTTATTTGTTGGTTTATTCGAAAATAATGGTCAGCCTGCGCGCCGATAGAACAGCGTCAGCTCACATTTTCGAAGCGGACCCGTGTCGCTGGACAAGCGAAATCCTCGAACCTCTTACTTCAGCGTGAGGCTGGCTATTATTTTCGAATAAACTAATAAATAAACAAACTAATTAATAAATAATAAATTTTACGAAGCTCTTTCACTCTCGGTGTCGTGAGCTTTCGGTCTAAATTGCTAGCAATCATGGCCTATTATTAATGATCCGCCATGTATAATAGCTTATGCGCCTTTAGCGATCACCCAGTTGGACGGATGTGCACCTATTGGAATAGGAAATAGTGTATTTCTCTAAATAAGGCCTTTTATGATTATCGTATTACGCACTGCTCTTTGGGGAGGATATTCTATGGATTCAAGAAATTCAGCTCTGTTAGAGCCGGTTTTAGGTTATTTGGTCCTTCTGGTGACATTAGGCATGTCTCCTCCAACAGATCAGAGTTCAGATCCCAAGAAGGGCTGATAGAGACTTCTACTACAATATTTTCCTCAAAATGTGCGCCGTTCCTAATAGTGTAATATTCTGCACTTCTTGCGCTCGGCTGACTAGGTATATTTTTTAACAGTTCCTAGGATCCCCTTAATTAGGAATGTGGTCTACGTATTCCATATTCTGCTGACTCTTATTTCTCTTTTTTATCATGTACGACGCCCAGTGTGAAATTAATGAGTTGATTTTCAAAATTCTAGCCCACGTGCAATTTTTGATTGAATTTTAAAATTTTCGCGGGGTTCTGGCAGCTGTAAATTGGCATATAGTACCTTAATTGTGAAACCAGCAGGTACCTCATCCAGCTTTCTCGAACATTTTGCGCCTAATTTCGTTCAATTTGTTTAAAAATTGAACGGGGGGGGGGAAGGCTAGAATTATGGAAATGACACCTCATTAATTTCACATTGTCCGACGATGTTCGGTCGATTCGTACGATTTCTGTGTGAGTTATAATAGGCACCTCAACATCATCAGTGTTAACAATTTTTTCAGAGGTATTATACTCATAATGCTTTTCCAGTATATCATAGTTCTTGCACATTACCCAATGGAGATAACTGGTCACTCGGATGATGTCAAAGTAGTAAATTCTGTCCCCAAGTGACTGGCATGTTCCTCTGCCAAGCCACACAACCTACCATTGCTCTTAACAAGCTGTGTTATAAGTTTTATTTACAGTTTTACACCTGGAAGTTCCATTTAATGGCTGAAAAATTAGGAAGAGAAAAAATATTTTTTTTTAGCAGCTGTAACTTTTACAGTATCAATCCTACAAAAAAAAAACAGTTAAATAGAAAATGAAAGACAAAACGATTTTCTATACCTTTAGTTATTATACATTTTAAAACGCATACAGGAACGGAGATACGTCATTCGCCTTTTCCAAGATGGTGACCGGAAGCCAGCAGGTACAGTCCTGAGTTCTTGGTTTTAGACTCTACCTATGTCCCCCTCCATTCTGCGCGAAAATCTTCAATCGTGAATTTTTTCAAAACCTTTTCAACTCATAAATGGTATTAACATTATATTTGTGTCAAATTTAATCAAAATGGGTTGATTAGTACGGACACAGATCTCCTTTAAATTACTTTCACGCATTTCTCGGACCTGAAAGCGTAAAGATCTGGTCTTATTATAGTTTTAGATTTTGAACCAGTTCTAGTTACATCCTCATTCTTGTTGGTGGAAAGGACAGAAAGAAACACAACAATTTTTATCAATCTAAATGTAGCCCACTTTTATCTAATTTGTGCTCCCGGAAAATTAAATTTTAAAATAACAACTAATACATTGGGGACGTATGATTCATCGCGGCGATATTACAATACATATACATATACACATAATATAGCCATGCAGACATTTGTATATCATATTTGAGTTGTGAACCGAATTTTTGTACATTTTTTTTGTGATTACTAATATTCTTTTATATAATTGATTAAATTGCACAGGTACAAAATAAGTGGGTTTTACATTTAGTTAGTTCGAATTTTCTAAATCTCCAAGTATTTTTTTATCACCACGTAATTCCCCTTTTTATGTCCTTATCTCAATCTACATTCTAGACTGGCATTGTTTAGGATTCTCTCTCATCTCTATTTAGATGGGAAATTTCCATTTTAGCGTCAGGAAATTGTACAACCATATGATTCTGCAGTTTCTTTTCTTGTTTCTCTCACACATCTTAATTCAGTTAGGTTCCCTTTTCCCTCGTTTTTCACGCCGTTTTCGGGGTTAGTGGTCTTTAAACGTGACAACTTAATTTGAAGCTTCAAAGGACTTTATTCCATCCCTAGTACTCAACTCTAAATGCAACATCAATGGCTCTTTTATTTTATAAAATAACAACAAAATAAATTATTGTAATTCTCGGTTGTGAATAACACCACGTACCTACGTAAGTAATACAGATTTTAACATTGAAAATGTTTAACAAATCGAAGGTGTAACGGAAATACGGGGGTCCAGTAGCGATTTGTGTAACGCTTGGAAATTTCGCTGTTTTTGCGAATTTCTGCAAGTTTTATATATGCTAGGTGGATGTTTTTGGTGTCATTTTGAAGACCTAGTCAAATGCAAGCTATTGGAAGTAGATTAGAAAATTTAAAATTCGAAGGGTCGATAATACGGGGATTGAAACGTTTCTTTGAACACACGCTGTTACATCGCATACTTCAAATCCAAATTTGATTTTGATTTAGTTGGAAAGATAATAATGAATCAGCCCATCGTACGGGTTGCTGGTTCTAGAGTCTGTCTGTGATGCAGAGGGGCGTAAAATTGAGGTACATTATTAACCGGGTGATTTTTCTTGTTGACGTTTTGATGAGCAAAAAATGTCGATCTGGGTTTTTAGCATTATATGGACGAATCTATGGGTTTTTCCAAATTTTCCGGCGGAGTTGGATTTGGGACTTGGTAAATGGGAAAAGTTATAATTATTCGAAAAAGCTAAAATTCGAAAATTCGATATTTGTGTAAATTTCGGTGTTTTGAGACATTTTACGGGTCGATTGTAATTTTTAAGAGAATACGGGATGTGTTTGGGGAAATGGGGTGGTTCGATTGGGAATAAAATTTACTTTTTCGTGATGAAGTTTCAATCAGAAAAGTAAATATCAAGTTGCGTTTATGGCAGTATGTAAATAAATCTGTCGGTTTTTAAGAATTCTTTGGCCGAGTTGGATTTCAGGGTTGAAAAAATGAAAAACATCATAAGCTGAGAAAGTTGAAAATTCATATTTGTGTGAAATTCGGTGTTTTGAATCTTTTACTGGTCGACTATAATTTTTTAGAGAATCCGAAATGCGGTTGTGTGGGTGGTCGGGGGTGATTTTTTGTTGTTGTTTTGATGAACAAAATGTCGAATTGCATTATTGGCAGTATGTGAACGAATCTGTGGGTTATTGAGAATTTTGTGACCGAGTTAAATTTGGGGGTTGAAAATAGAAAAAAGTTATAATTATCGGCAAAAGCTGAAAATCGATATTTGTGTGACATTCGATGTTTTGAAATTTTTTACTGGTCGATTGTAATTTTTAAGAGAATGCTGGATATGGTTTGAGTGGGGGGAGTTCGGGGCTGAAAATTTTCTTCCGTGCTGAAGTTTTGGTAAGAAAAATGTCGAGTTGTGTTTTTAGCAGTATGTGAACGAATCTGTTGCTTTTTTAGAATTTTTATCCTGGTTGGCTTTGTGGGTTGAAAAATGGGAAAAAATTATAAATATCAGTCGACCGACGCCTAGCGTCGTTTCTGTAAAACTTGGGTATTTGATAAATTTTGATACCCAAATTGATGTTCTTGCATTTTTACGTCTCAACACCGACCAACGCTTGGCGTCGTTTTTGTAAAACTTGTGTAGTTGACAAATTTTGATATCTAGATTCATATTCTTGCATTTCTACGTCTCGACGCTGAACGATGCATTGCGTCGATTTTGTAAAACTTTTGAATTTGATAAATTCTGCTACCTTGATTCATATTCTTGCATTTTTACGTCTCAAAGTCGACCGATGCCTAGTGCCGTTTTTGTAAAACTCGTATATTTGATAAACTTCGATACCTAGATTCAAATTCTTGCATTTTTATATCCCGACGCCGACCGACACCTAGCGTCGTTTTTGTAAAATATGTGTATTTGATAAATTTTGATACCTAGATTCATATTCTTGCAGTTTTACGTTTCGACGCCAACCGACGCCTAGCGTCGTTTTTGTAAAACTTGTGTATTTGATAAATTATACATAAATTCATATTCTTGCATTTTTACTAAACCTATTTTTTTCGAGAATATTAACGTATATTCTGTTACAATTACTCCGAGCTGTATAATTTTTGTACTTTTTTAGCCGCAGCTTAATAAAAGTTTGAACATTTCTAAAAGTTTTCAGATTTTGTAAATACCACGTCAGAATTGAGAATTAGCAAAGTTCATTTTCAATGTCTTAACGAAACTTGCTAAATTGGAACTTCTGTGTATTTTGTAGTTCTAGCATGTGGATATTATGTTGCAAATTGAAATCACAAGAAATAAAAAACTGTGATTGTCATTATGAAGATCAAATTTATAAAATCTTTCGTTAACCAGTTTTAAGGTTTCAAATAGTAATGAACAACAACTTCTTATTTAAACCAAACATGCATTTGTTCAGCATAAGAATTCTGCTTGGTGCTCTTGATTTAACCCAGCATACAATTCCATATCTAATAGATATACAGAAGTTCTATTCCAAACCCTCACACAACTATTGCTAATAATCTCTTAACAGCACATTTAAATAATGATACATTTTTGCAAAATATATCGAACAATACATATTGTTTCAAAATACGTAATACAAAACGAATTGGTAGCGATATACCCAAGCTGAAAATATTATCCTGTATGACGAATATTATACCCTCCATACAGTGCAGTTTCAGATTTATTGGCATTCGTCAATACGGACTAAGTAAGTACGACCATCAGGTTCATATTTTTTCCTCCTCGAACAAATTGAGTTAATGTATTCCTACAAATTGAAAAGAGCACCAACTACCACAAGTTATGCAACCACCAGATGCTAAAATATACATCTTATTAAAATTGTTCAGCCATTTGCGTTGATTTTGATTATGGGTGTTTTCAAGTATTTCATATCTAATAGAGAAATATAAATCTCTGAGATTGTCAATATTAGTTATATGGTTAGTCATATGGTGAATTTTTATGACATATGGTTGAAATATTGTACCTGTTGATAAAACTCTATGACCAATTATTTTCACATACTAGAGTGCAAATGTAGTCAAGGGTCCTTTAAAGCGATTTAGATGATAAATCTGAATGTGGGAGTAGCGATTCCTTAGGCAGCGGTAATTATTAAATAATGAACATGTATTACTCTTTATTTTATTATTATACTCTTCGCAGATACAAAACGAAGAATATATTGCATTAGATCGGCATATTTCTAAAACCGGTAATATTGCTCGTAGAGAAAAGATTTTCATATCACTGTCTATCTGCCTGTCTGTTCGTCTGTCCATCTGTCCGTCTGTTCGTCCGTCACGTTTTTTGTAAGCACGATATCTTATGAACGAAAATTCCGGTTTTTCCAAAATTTGGACAGTAAGTTAGTGTTAGGTAGAGGAAGAACTAAATTTTATTCATGGTACTGTTTTCCTATATGCTAATATTGTTTTTGTCTCAGAAAATAAAAACATCCAGTGTATTGGCAACTTTCATAACTTTCAACAACTTTTGTCTCATCTTTTGTTCATATTGCCTCTTAAATCACCCTCTTATCAATTTCATTACAAGAGACACACACAATTTTCTTAAAAAAAGGAGGTTGCCAATTTGACGCATATATATGTTTGTTATGTTCGTTCCGGCATTGCTCTGCAATGGCTTAAGCCATTTCTATGAAATGAAGTTCTGTCTTGTATAAAATGAGCAAAAATTATCAAAAGTTTTCTCCACTCGAAAGTTTGGTGAAGCGCCAGTGATAATTCAATCAGAATTGTATTAAACTTTTTAAACGTGTTATCGAAGCAGCTGATACTGAATCTAAAATCTTGTTAAAATTTCAAAATGTTGTATCCAGTGGATGCTGCCAAAATTACAAAACTTTTGCAGATATATACTTTTGCAGTCACATGTTATAGGTGAATATGAGGATCACCAGATCACGGGTCTAACGTTAAAACTTAAAAATCAAAACGACAGATATTTTCTTTCACTGCGTTGTAGGCACTATTTTCAGAAACTTTGAACCACCTTTTAAAAACAGTGCAATAAAAATAATGATAGAATTTAACCGGCACCGTCGCCATCGCACAGTGGGCTAGAATCCAAAATTTCTGGCCAAAATTCTGAAACTCTGCAAATATACTTATTGTGCATAGGTTATTAAGGAACAAATAGTAAAAAAAATTGACACCCTCTTGGGGTGAAGTATAGGAGTTGAAATTATAAACAACCTTCGATATTTTTTAAACTCAGCTTACGTACTCTTGATAACTAAATTTCTATGAGAAAGATAATTAAAAAAAATTATCAACCCCTGGGGGTGAGTTATAAGGGTCGAAAATATAAATACTGCACGAATTTTACAAACTTAGCGGACGTGCTGATTGCACTTAGCTATTTATGAGGAAAATGTTTTTAAAATACCTTCTTGTCCTGCTTCTTCCGGCGTGTATGAGACGGGCTTATGCATTTCATGATGAATCCACTCTTCCCTGAGTCTGAAATGTATTTCACGAAAAATTGAGACACTCAATATATAATTTCCCTTCCACTGGCCATTAGTGTACACCAGGTATATACATTTTCCCCCTTGGTTGGGACTTACTGTTGTATCGGAAATGAATACCTACTGTGACTCAGGCACAATTAGAATTGCTCCGAGAATGCGTCGTCTTTCTATTTTTGCATATTTCACTGAAATAAGCAGTTTCTAGCAGCTAGTTTTTATGAATTTCTTATTCGGCAATCATTTCCCACATGCTAAATTCTAAATTAGAGTAACATATCTTGTACATACAAACTATTTTCATACTTTTGTTTTGCTACGTTAACACGCGCGTTTGAATTATAAGCGTAGAGTTAACATTTATGTTTAAAAGTGATTTATATATTATTTGTTTGCTTATAGTAATGAAACATATTCTTTATAGGATTTTGCAAACAGCGGATAGAAAAACTGTCTATGGGAACTAAAAGAAAAACTATATGTAAAAATATTAATGAAATCTTTGCATTCTTTCGATAACCTGACTTCTGGTTATGCTAGCAAGTTAAAATTCTGAAATAAATTTGTCCAATTTTTTATTTGACATTCTCATTATAACACTAGCATCCAACATAGTCCCCTACTGCTAAGCAGATTAAACTAGTATCTATGTGACCCCCTAGGGTGTGTAAGTTCAGTTAAAAATGAGAACAAAGGCCTAAAATTAATTTATTTACCTACCTTGTTTTTAAAATTGTTTTTCATTGTGATGAGTTGCATTTTCATAAAATCTCTCCTTCAGTTTCTTGAAAATGCTTAGCCTTTGAAACGTTTTTCGCCCTTATTCTGAGCTCATCAAAAAGGCACAAAGCCACCCATAACGATGTTCCATGCAAATAAATAAATCACTTTTAAACATGCATAGAGTATATAGGCTCCAATACTAGTTAGCTAATGGATAGGTGAAGATCTGTTGTTTTATATCAGTCAAAGTCAAATATAAATATTTCATACTTAATGCCTTGGTTTTGCATGGAATATCGTTATAAGTGGCTTTATGCCTTTCTGATGAGCTAAGAATAAGGGCGAAAAACGTTTCAAAAGCATTTCCAAAACAGTGAATGAGAGATTTTATGAAAATGTAATCCATTAAAATGAAAAACAATTTTAAAGACAAGGTAGGTAAATCAATTAATTTTAGACCATTGTTCTAATTTTTAACTGAATTTACATTCCGTAGGGGGTCATGTAGATACTAGTTTAATATGCTTAGCCGTAGGGGACTATTGGATGCTAGTGGTATAATGAGAATGTCAAATAAGAAATTGGACAAATTTATTTCACAATTTGAACTTGCTAGCATAACCAGAAGTCAGGTTATCGAAAGAATGCAAAGATTTCATTAACATTTTTACATATAGTTTTTCTTTTAGTTCTCATAGATAGTTTTTCTTTGCGCTGTTTGCAAAATCCTGTAAAGAATATGTTTCTTAACATTTATTTTCCATAATATGAAATAAAAAATATTGAATTTCGATGCATAGATAATATTTTACATATCTTCAGAAGTAGCCTCCATGTTTCTTAGGCAAATGAACAGCCTGTGATTACAAAAATTCACAACATACGCACGCTAAGTATTTCGGGACCGACTTTCGTACCGTTAGCAATCGAAAACGGCCAAGTTCGAACTAAGGTACAACGGCAGGTAGAAAACCTAGGTAGCTGTCCTTTCAGTCTTACACACAGGAAACCCTGCTTTACAAAACTGTGAATTAAAACAGAATATAACGAACCTGGTTTTCCTATTTTTTACCAGGATTTTGGGATTCCAGCCCACTGTGCGTCGCCTTGCTAATTGAACCATATTACCTAATATCGCTATTGTATAAAATGAACAAACTCGAACGTATTATTAACCGACCTCAACTCGATACGGAATTGAATTTATGAGAAATTCTTTTTATAGCTCTTACAATTTAACTATTCATGAACATTTCACATTTATTGAGGTCATTGTTTTTTATTGAATGGTTATTATAATCCAAACACTACTGAACTTAATACTAGACTTCTTATGAGTTTATCGTTTTCTATGTCTTTGTTTGACGTAGAATCTTGTTATATGTTCTATAAATATTTTAGTAGTTTTGATCAATAACCTATTTCTGCTTCAATGCATTTCTTAACCAAAACTTTGTGGATTTTAATTATTGCTGTTGATCATTCCTTGTTACTAGTAGATGCTAGAAAACCTTGATAGGTTTTCTCCATGTAACTAAATCTTAAATAGTAATAGCCATGCAGGATAGTTAAAGCAAATGCTACCTACATATTAAGTTTTGGTGCCATTTTTAAATGATTCATATAGGTTGAAAATAGAGAATAGAAATATTGGCATTGATATGTTTTAATGGTAGAACATGCATCGCAAAATGTAAAGGTTTTGAGGTGCAGTGTTGGAAAGAACAGTTTTATTAAAGAAGCAAATCACTTGCCACAAATTTTCAGACATAGTTTATTTTAGAAGCGATGCATGCCACGTGTTTGGTGCTATGAGGTGGAACTTTATTCGAAACAGGCTTTGTTAGTATTTTCATAGAAAATTATATTTTCTGAGTATCTCTGAAGCCAAACCTCAAATATTATAGCCCGGTGATTAGAGATATTTACCTCTAAACAATCGGAGTTGGATAATTGTTTTAATGAGTTCTTTGAATGGTAATAACATCACGCAAATTTTTGCATGAATTTCAGATCGGCAACATTTAAAAAATCAAAAACTCTGTTTTTCGGGTATTTCCCAAAAATTCTAAAATGAGTCGAGGTAGGAGAAAATAAAAAATACTTTTCGAAAGAGCATACGCGCAGTTCTTGGCGCGCGAAAAATTTGAAAACAAAATTTACGCAAATTAAAAAACTAAGGAATCATTTTAAAGTTGGATGTCTCACTAAGATAATTAGTAAAATACTCCACCAAAATTATAATATAAAGCATGTTCCTTTCTTATGTATAGTGTGAATCTAAAGAAACGCACAAAATTCATATCTTTGGTATGTGTCATTTGTCAAAAAAATCCTCGAACAGGTCGATTTTAGTTTTGTAAATGCTACATTTTGTCACTATACCAAAATTTATGACGTCATTGGTTTTGGAGTTATGACGCCATCATATTTTTTTTATGGAAACAGACATTTTTGTTTACTGTTTTTGGAGGTATATTCCTTGGGCTTTCTGGTGATAAAATTGATATTACCTAAGCCATTAATTTGGAAAGAAAATATTTTTATTGATTGATACCATACATAAGTAATTGTGAGAAAAAAATCATCTCCATTGCTCAAATTGCCACCCTCCGACCATTTGGCATTGACCAAGACAGGTGTAGACACTTTGCACGCTGTTCTGAATCATCTCATGGGCAATTCGCCTCATCTCCAAGCGAATTGTGTCTTTCAATTATTCTATGGTATCTGGTCTGTTAAAATACACCCTTGACTTTAAGCAATCCCAAAGGAAAAAGTCTATGGGTTAAATCCGGTGAATGCGAGGTCACTCAATCGGACCTCGATGACCAGTAAAAGTGTCATCTAAAAACTGGCGCACTGCTATCCCAAAATGAGGTGGGGCCCCGTCTTGCTGAAACCAGACGTTTTCAGCAGGAATATCTTCATCTTCATTGTTCGGAAACATAACTGCTAAGGCTGACACTAACTCAACTAGCAAATACTGTTTCAGATCATGTATATTACGAAAATATAGATTTTTCAATTCCTTCAGTCTGTTGGTGCATTAACTAAAAAACTACTTGACGGAGAACAGTCAAATTTGGTAGGTAGCTGACGTCATTGCCACCGAAGAAATGATTAGACTTCCACTGGTGAATATACAGGGTGGACCGTCTAAAAGGAATAGATAAGAAAAAAGTGTATCGCTCAAATTTAAAATTTCCACGTTTCGTGACATTTTAAACCAATTTTTTTTTGAAAATTTTAAATTTTAAATTTTGGAAATTTGGAAAAATTTGTATAAAATTGATAATGGACAAATTTTTTTTCTCAAATTTAAAAATTTCACGTTTCACGACATTCTAAACATATTTCAAAAAAATTTGTTTTTTTTTTGAAAATTTAAAATGGAAAAAAAAATGAAATTTTGAAAATTTTGTACAAAATGGATAAGGGAAAAATTTTGCTTTACTCGAATTTAAAATTTCCGCGTTTCACGACAATCTAAACATGCTTCAAAAAAAATATTTTTTTTGAAAATTAAAAAAATATATATTTTTTTTATCACTACCTACTATAGAATAGATGATGCAAAAAAATCATTTTTCCTCAAATTTAAAATTTCCATACTTCATGACTTTCTAAACCTACCGATTTAAAACAAATTTTTGAAAATAAAAAAAAATATTTTCTGTATAAAATGGACGATGCAAAAAATGTTTTTTTGCTCAAATATAAAATTTCCACTTTTCATGACATTCTATACATACATAAAAAAAACATTTTTTTTGAAAAGTACAAGGAAAATATATATACATATACTTATGTGAATTTTAGCGCTTTTTCGCCTTTTTCTCTATTTTGTGGAAAAAATATGCATTTTGGTGAAAAATGTTAGGAGAGCAAAGTTGTAGAGCATAATATTTCTTACAAATGTTGTTTTCATCTTGTGTCCGAATTCCGCATAGTTTCACTGCTAAAGGGGGCGAAAGAAATATATAAAGAGACTTTTATGCCTTTTTTAGATTTTCAGCAAAAATTATGCATTTTGGTGAAAAATAACATGAGAGCAAAGTTGTAGAGGATAAAATTTTCTATAAATTTTGTTCGAATTCCGCATAGTTTCAAAAATTTTAAAAACGTAGAGACGAAATTTATAGGAAATTTTATGCTCTACAACTTTGCTCTCCTGATATTTTTCACCAAAATGCATAATTTTTGCTGAAAATCTAAAAAAGACGCAAGAGTCAAATATGTATATATCTTTTTCGCGCCCTCTAGCGGCGAAACTATGTGGAATTCAGACAGTAACGTAGATGCAACTTGTAGGAAATTTAATGGTGAACAACTTTGCTCTCCTAATATTTTTCACCAAAATGCATAATTTTTGCTGAAAATCTAAAAAAGACGCAAGAGTCAAATATGTATATATCTTTTTCGCGCCCTCTAGCGGCGAAACTATGTGGAATTCAGACAGTAACGTAAATGCGACTTGTAGGAAATTTAATGGTGAACGACCTTGCTCTCCTGATATTTTTCAACAAAATGCATAGCCTTTCCTTAAAATAGAAGAGAAGGCGAAAAAGCGCTATATTCATATATATACAGGGTGACTGGTACCGCGCCGTATTCCTTTGAAGAGGTGTTAATAGAGACGATTTGCAGTTGATTGAACCATAATATGTATAATACAAAAGTTGATAGATTTCGAGATATTTCAATTTTTGTGTTTTCTTAGAAATGTACTACCTATTGCTACAAATTGTAAAATAAAAAAAAGAGGATAAATTTTTTTGTAATTTTTTTTTATTCTACCGTTAATACACATAATAGTTCATATTATGTAACAAAAATTATGTTAAATAGTTTGACATGACAAAAATACAGGAGCTAAAACCTGCAAGGGTTGTTAGAAACTCTAACTCAATTGTTCATTCACCAGGATTTATTTCAAAAATTTGTGAATACGTTAAACGTACAAATTATTTTAAAAACTTCTCTGCTTCATCACCTTTCGAAGTAGGTATAAAGTTTTAAGAAAGTTCCTGTTACTTCCAGGAATAATACAAAATTAGTAGGCGCACACACAATTTAGTCATAAAAATTTGGGAAAGTAAATAAATTCCATACATTTATTTTACATTTCATTTGATGTTTTTATAGATTTTCGAAGTGACTACCTCTGCTCCTTATGCGAGCCGTTTTCTCATTTCGGTTCTAGTAATTCTGTTGGAAAAATTATTTCTTAGAATTATTGCTGCTTCTTGTATCCTACGTATTAATTGTTCCCGAGTTGTAATTTCGGTCCCATACACAAGTTCTTTCATGTGCCCCCATACATAAAAATCCAGAGGGATCGCTTTCCTCTATAAATAAAGAACTTGTGTATGGGACCGAAATTACAACTCGGGAACAATTAATACGTAGGATACAAGAAGCAGCAATAATTCTAAGAAATAATTTTTCCAACAGAATTACTACAACCGAAATGAGAAAACGGGCTCGTATTTGCATAAGGAGCAGAGGTAGTCACTTCGAAAATCTATAAAAACATCAAATGAAATGTAAAATAAATGTATGGAATTTATTTACTTTCCCAAATTTTTATGACTAAATTGTGTGTGCGCCTACTAATTTTGTATTATTCCTGGAAGTAACAGGAACTTTCTTAAAACTATATACCTACTTCGAAAGGTGATGAAGCAGAGAAGTTCTTAAAATAATTTGTACGTTTAACGTATTCACAAAATTTTGAAATAAATCCTGGTGAATGAACAATTGAGTTAGAGTTTCTAACAACCCTTGCAGGTTTTAGCTCCTGTATTTTTGTCATGTCAAACTATTTAACATAATTTTTGTTACATAATATGAACTACTATGTGTATTAACGGTAGAATAAAAAAAATACAGAAAAATTTATCCTCTTTTTTTTATTTTACAATTTGTAGCAATAGGTAGTACATTTCTAAGAAAACACAAAAATTGAAATATCTCGAAATCTATCAACTTTTGTATTATACATATTATGGTTCAATCAACTGCAAATCGTCTCTATTAACACCTCTTCAAAGGAATACGGCGCGGTACCAGTCACCCTGTATGTACATTTTACATATTTCTCGAAAACCACCCTTTTTAGAACTGCGGGGGGTAAAATACATGTTTAGACAACCCACATGCTTGACTTTTTATTTGTCTCATAGCTGTGGGAAAATTTCTTTAATTTTTTCCTAATTCGAAGGGACTATTTGCTAGCGGAGAATTTTGTTCAAAATACAGTCGAACGTATTAATATTCATTTCCGTGTATTCAAAAAAGCGCTCTGAATGCTGCTTTAAATCCTTATAGAGGTGGCGAAATTCACCAAAATTCTTTTGCTTTCTATTAATAGGATGTACTTTAAATTTTCGTCTCTTTTTGTACATATACCACTTTTTAAAGTTAAACTCTAATATAATATTTTCTTCATCGGAATATGATGTTGATGAGGGATTCATGCTGAACTGTTGGATGCCCACAAACAACTGAAGTGACACCAAAGATTTATGCAGACCAGGCTAGGTGGTGTGCAATGTGCGATGAGCGAGGGGCAAAGTGCGATGTGCGTTGTGCGACGTGCAATGTGCGGATGTGCGATGTGATCTGTGCGGTGCGCCTACGAACAGTGGTCATTTTTCAAATTCTAGGGAGACAACATTCTACAAATTTGCGAATGAACAGAAAATATTGTTTAGAAAAGAGGACAAATATTTTAAAAATTTTAGACACCAAAGGGTGGTTTTTGAGGGGGTTGAAAAAATTTTGTTGTTTTAAAATTCTGAAACTTTGTAGCATCGATAATATACCAAAAATAGTACAAAAATTCTGAGGACCAAGGGGATGGTTTTTATGGGGGTTGAAAACTAAATATTATTTTAAAATGATTTAACTTATTGAATAAGATTTGCGAATTTGCGAAAAAATGTAAAGTAAATATGGTGAAATAAATGTAAGCTCTCAAGGGATGGTTTTTGAATGGGTGCAGCGAACAATATTATACTTCTAGGAGGACGAAATTATTTCTACTATCTGTTTTCTGTTTTTGATTTTTATTCTGTGGAACTGGTTTATTTCTCCACACGTCGAATAAAATGCGCCGAGTAAAACCAGTCGCCAACGCTGAAAGAAAGTCATAGCTATTGAGAATGCAAGTTACTGCAGCTGAATGCAGCACAAATACAATCCTTAATACATGCTTGAAATAATTAAGTCAAAATCACTAGAAATCCTTATCAATACGATAGTTTTCCAGTCTAATAAATGTCATGCATATTTAGAGAATCGTCAATATATATCGATAAACAGCTTTCATCAATTTTTTTAATGTGCAAATAAAAACTTTGTAAGATTTTATATGGTAAAAGTTAAGATACTAACCCATGTTTATGATATATGCGAAGAAATCACACAAGTAAACACCGGTACGTCAACTCGGAAGCACTTCAGATGTTCGACTAACTTCTCGTGTTAGTTCGCTCCGGACAAGTCAATTGCTCGAATTTATTTATTGTAGTTTAATGGTGTGTTAATTGGGCCCTTTTTTCAACACAGTGAGTATAGAGGAAATAGTTGGATATTGAGGTTTCGCCATGCACTTAGTCCAAGGACTGGCTTACTATAACAGACTACACATACATACACTTAAAAATTTTATTTGATTTCAGCGAATTATGAAACTGTTTTATGTGCAAAATTTTGTTTGCGATGATTTAAAACATTATTCAAGGTTCATACTATACCTGCTTCATTAAATCAAATCGATATAATAACTGTAGTATTTCTAGCAGTGTTAAAACTTTGCTTGCATTAATACTGTGTCTTAAGTTCGGTTCTTGTCCCATTAAAAGTATGCTACTTTATTTTATCGTTGTTACCTAATATCGTAAAATAATTAGTTGGTGAACACAACTGCTTCGTGAACTCGGTACTAGGGATTTTCTAAATCCGATTCGAAAGCCAATGGAACGCAAAATTTATGAAATTGGTCTCGAATGTTATTCGGCGTAACGATTTCTTGTAAGGCACAGGGAATTACGTGAAAATAGAAGTCAGGTGTTGAAGTTTAATACATTTTTAATGAACCTAGCATATAGTCTATGCGAAAAAAAATAATATTGCTACATCTGCAAAATGATTACAGTGTTGCATGGACTTAGTCGCGCGAGTGAGTGTAAATTAATTAGTTATTAATATAAATTCACCGATGCGGCACTAAACGGAAATTGCTGGAATTAGAGCTTTGTCAAAACCATAATAATTGTGTATTTATATATGCACTACTATGTAAATATAATTTCATTTTAATAATGTAATTCAGTTCACTTAAAAATATAAATTTTAATATTTATTTCGATAGACACGTACAATAGATTCGCTTGTCATTAACATATTGGAGCTGAAAATTTGATAATATTAAAGTTTATTAATAGTGATCTGTTTGAAATGTAATATAATACTTCCATTAGGAATATACATATATGTAACCCTTCCAGTTATTTAGACTCTAAACAGGGTCTGCCATAAAGTATACACCGTATGAGAAACTATATTGTTATTGATTTCATAAAAAATGTATTTATTTTAAAAGTTACTGCATGATCTGAAGCAAGAAAGCGACTATACTCCTTTTAGAGAAGACAGAGAATAATAAATCACTCAGAGAAAGATCTACCATGGGCGTACTACTATTCGTCTTCATATTATTAAGGAAGGACTCTTTAAATATCCATGGATGGTCTCAAAGTACAACTTCAATAAATATTAAAATCCCAAATAAGGAATACTGGAAAAACGTTCCACCAATATAAATAAACTATACAATGAAAAGAAAAAACAATATACCAAAAACATAAAAAAAGCAAAAAAAGAATATTTCTCACATCAGATAAATACAGCAACAAACAGTTCTAGAGAAACTTGGTGCCTCATCAATGAACAACTCAATAGAAGTGCAGACAGCAAAGTAATAAAAATAAATATTAATAATTTACCTACAACAAACTCTCAAACTATTGCTGAACATTTTGGAAGTTACTTCTCGAATGTTGCAGTAGAGAAAATGTCAGAACATTTCCAAAATAATATTTCGACAGTATGCACTGGCTGCCCTTCTATTGAGCACACATTATTCTTACAACCTACAACACCTGAAGAAGTTATTAACATCATAAGAAAACTAAAAAATAAACCTGCTACAGGTGTAGATGGTATATCAGCTACAGCCCTGAAATTTGCTTGTGAAATAATTTCAGTTCCTCTAGCATATCTAATCAACAAATGTTTTAAGCAAGGTACTTTCCCCGAAATCTTCAAAATTGCATTGGTTCTGCCAGTGTTCAAGAAGGGTGATGAACTCAACCATGAGAATTATAGACCGATCTCTATATTATGTGTAATTTCAAAAGTTATAGAAAGGATTATTTTCAATAGAATTATGTCATTTTTAAACAAGCATAACTTAATAACAAAATATCAACATGGGTTTCAACAAGGTAAATCAATTGAAACAGCCACCATCCAACTCTTGCAGTTTGTATATGGTGAGATGGACAAGAGAAATTATGTCATGGGCTTATTCTTTGATCTAAGCAAAGCCTTTGATATATTGAATATTGACTTCATCATGTACAAGTTGCAAAGATTAGGAATTAGAGGGTTGGCATTGGATCTTATTAAATCCTTTATAACAGGTCGAAAATTGCATGTAAAAATATATGGCTATACGTCTGAAAGTTACGATATTAACCAAGGGGTTCCCCAGGGCTCGGTGCTAGGACCATTAATATTCCTATTATTTGTCAACGATCTTCCTGCAATTCTGCAAGAAGGATTAGTTGTAATGTTTGCAGACGATACTTCCATGCTGCTTTCAGCACGTGATCCTATAGCGCCCAGAGAATCGTGTAAACCTTATTTTAAAAAAAATAACATTTTGACCATCCATAGTATATATATCTTAAGCACTATTAAATTTGTAAAGAAGAAACTTTGAAACAAACTCAGATACTCACCCATATAACACAAGACAAGGGCATTTGTTAAAAATAACCAATTACAACACTACTTTATATAAAAGATCTCCATATCATGCTGGTATTAAAATGTACAACAAATTGCCACCACATATCAAAACTATAAATTCTATAAATAAATTTACTTCTTGTTTGAAAAATTTTCTAGCCGTAAATTGTTTCTACTCAGTTGAAGAGTACATGAATCACGAGCCGCGGTGATGCTAAATTGCCTCACAGCACAATCAGTGACATTAGTGTTAGGTTAGGATTTTAATTAGTTGTAATTTTTAACTATTTTATCCGAATTTTGTATGATTTAACAATTTTTTAAAATTTTTGTATGTTGTGACGTTCATATATATGCAATGTATATCAAATATGTGATGATGAAATAAATAAATAAATAAATATTCACAAAAATAAGCTGATATATACACACTATTCCAAGACATAGAAGGTTGTCAGAGTTGGAATTTACGGGATGAAACCAAAACAAAAAACCCAGTAAGACTGGGAAAATGAGTCACAGAATTTAGAACTGAACTGGCCACAATAAAAGGGTGAGCAAAGAAAAAATCGCTGCCTAAGGAATCACTACTTCCACATCCACATCCAGATTTTCCATCCAAAGGAAAAGGAAACATCTTGACAATATTTGGACTCTAGTGTGTGGAAATTATTGGTTGTAGAATTTTAATAACTTTTGGGGCAGATGTCATAGAAAATTTTGAGGCATTGGTTTCTTGCATAAACTTCAAAAATAAAGTTTCTTGACTCTTGTTAGCCTGCTCCAGTCATATTCCCCTGTTCGCAATCTCCCAAAAGCTACCCCTTCAACGGAATCATCTCAATCAGATGTCATTACAATACATACGTGTACTAATTTTCAGATCAACATCTCAATTTCATTTTAACAAACCCTTTAATAATAGATTGAAGGTGGTGGGAAGGGGGAAGCGGAAAATATTAGAAAGAAATCTAAGGCTTTGGCTTCTAATATATATACCAAATCCCAAGTTACTGTAGAACTCTTACTAGCTTGTTTTACTTATTTTTTCCCTATTTAATTCTACTTATCCCCCAATCCCTCAACGAAGTCATCTCAAAATATAATCTAGTTTCAGATGTCGTTATAATACATACGTGTAACAAATAAGTGAAATTATCAATTTTATTTTATGAACCCCTTTAGCAATGGGATGGTGGTAGTGGGGGATTTAAAACATATTATAAAAATCTGAGGCCTTCGCTCCTAGTATATACACCAAATCCCAAGTTTCTATTGCTGTTGTCTTACTTATTTTCCACTATTTACCCCTATTTACCCCTATTTAACACCCAACCCTTCAACAACATCTCAGAATATAATCTGGTTCCTGATATCGTTATAATACACATACGTGTACCAAATTTCAATTGAATACCTCAATTTTATTCTATGAACCCCTTTAATAATAAAATGGGGGTGGGTGGTGGTGTGGTGGATGATATTATGAAACAATCTAAGTCCTACGCTTCTACTATATACACCAAATCCCAAATTTCTGTACTCTTACCAGTTTACTTTACTAATTTGTTCCAATTTACTCCTATTTGTCCGCCAATCCTTCAATGGAATCATCTCAAAGTATAATCTAGATCCAGATGTCGTTATAATACATACGTGTACCAAATTCAAGTGAAATCTCAAATTTATTTGATCAACCGCTTTAATAATAGAGTGGGGATGGTGGGAGAGATGGAAAATATTATGGAAAAATCTGAGGACTTGGCTTCTAGTACGTACACCAAATCCTAATTTTCTGTACTCTTACCAGCTTGTCTTACTTATTTTTCTCTATTTCCCCCTCAATCCTTCACTGTACAAGTTGCAAATACAATTCAGTTCCAGATCTCGTAATAATACAAATGTGTACAAAATTTCGTAAATCGTTCCAGAGAAAACATGAGCGAAAAAAGTTACAAACTGACAGATAGACCGACGCACAGACAGACAGACAGAGAGGTAGACGGATGGACAGACTAACAGATACACCGACATACAAACCGACAAATGTGTTCAAATTTTTTAATTTCGAATTTAAAATCTCGACATTTCGTGATATTCTAAACCAATATCATCAATAAAGCAATTTGAAATGTTCTTTACGATTACTATATTTCCACTCCACTATATAGATGTGGTAGTAATTATAAGGCAAGTAACTATAAATGACTTGATCAGCCATTTCTTCCGATAGTCAGGTCGTACTAAAGACAATCAGTTTCATGGAGTTCGAATCGATACCGATATGGGAAAGAGAGGAGAGAGTGCCCTTATGAATCAAGGTAGCAGAAATTGAGTGACCATGACAGTGGGCATTACAAGGCGCGTCTAGATCCTAGTTTTCTGAAGTGCGGCTAAGCATCCATTGATAAATGGATACAGACTAAGTCTATTCTGGTCAAGTTACCTGCGATAGAAATAAGTCAACGAGTTCGTTGAAAAACGACAAAGGTTATTAGAATTAGAATGACAGTGGGCTTTCTAATCGGATTCATGAGTCTTTTGAGTCAGACATAGAAGCAACATGCAGATTCTGTTAAGAGGAAGAGAAAGCCTTATTACATTAGATGTGTCATTGTGAAGGCATAGGTAGACAGGGATTCCAACTAATTGGAGAGAGAAACAAGGGCTGATAATTATACTAAGGGACTCTTATCACAGCTGTGGAGTTTACTACAACCGATAAATTTTAATATGTAAAACTAGAATAGCATCGCCTCTATAGGACCCACAGTGGTCGCGGTGGACAAGACTAATCTTTAATTAACTAGATTCTCCCTTCTTAAACTTAAAATTGCACCAAATGTTGCAAAAACTTCTTAAGAGGATCTAATATGGTGGTACTTGCTTCACCAGACCGCTTATTCGGTGTGTCTCAGATCGTTCGTGTCTGGTGAAGTTTTCTTCACTGGATAATTTAAACAATCTTTCGCTTCGTATCTCAGAGGCTTAAGATGAGATATAAAATGGCATTGATCATATCATTAACAGCACATCTAACAAAGTAATTGAGTGCATTCGAAATCGCGGTGAGAATCATTTTTATTTCAGGACAATACTGAATTCCAATCAATTTAATGGGAAAAAGCATTAAGTAAAGTAAACAATAAAATCGGTAAAAAAAATATAGTTACATTTTTTATTCAACTAGTTATATAGTCCAGTCAGTGTAAAACTTTCATATTACTGTATTGGTGATTGAATTCTGAACAACTTTCAAAATATCTTTCCGTCCGTCTATCCGTCTGGGTTTCTGTCTGTCTGTCTGTTTATCCGACCGTCACGTTTTTTGTAAGCACGCTAATTTAAGAACGAAAGGTCCGGTTGTATTGAAATGACCTTAAGTTAGTGTTAGGAGGAACCCCATTTTAAGCAAAATCGACCAATAAATAAAAAAGATATTATTTAATTTTTTTTAAATAATTTTTTTTATGTCTTCTGATTAAACTAAAAAAAATGTCTAAGACTAACATTATTTACAAAAAAAATGCGAAGACTATCCTATGAAATGTGCAACCATTATATAAAAAGTGCAGTAAATCGGCGAAGAGTATAGTGGTTAGCTTGTTTTATCTTCAAATGATCAAAAGTTATAGTGAATTTGAAATTTTCGGGAAAATTTAGAGATTCAGAAAGAAAACGGTACTTCACTTTTTCTTTATTTAGGGGTTACATCTATGTATAAAATCAGTACATTGTGTATTTACGCCGAATCTGAGAAGAAGGTAAATGCATAATAAACAGGTATTTACTTAAAATGCATTTCGTTGAGTAAGAACCGGAGGGTTCTAAACGTAAAAGAGAATAATTTTTAGGACACGAATCTAAAGTTTGGAGTACCATAAAATGTTGTTGTTACTAACAAATTTTAATTTTAGTAAATAATCTAGAACACATTTGAGATATTTGACTTTAGTACCCGCAGTAATATGAGTTGAATTTTCTTTTTTTTTTTTATTAAAAAACGATTTTAAAAAAGCGCTCAGAAACGTGTGGCACTGTACTTGGAACCTCGTGGAACTTAAATATTAAATATCGGTTTTAAATTCATCTAATATTGCATTAATAACCACTCAACAATTCTCTTTTTGGGGGCCAGTGGGTTACATAAAATGCGAGAAAGTGAACGATAGTGGTAGAGGGGGAGCACAAATAGCAGTCTTTCTTAAGAAATCAACAATATATTTTTTAAAGGGTAATTTTTAAGGTTCCTAGAATCTTTATTCTTTAGCCGTGTTCGTTTGCATGTCACAGGTGTCTTCTTCATAAAACAAAATGTTTTTCGGTCAGATAGGCGACTGACTATGACCCCAACGACGCTCCGATGCACAGGATGCTGAAACTCCAGATCCTGGATGATAGGTAAGTATAACTAACCTCTCACGTATTTCAGCCCGATCTTCAAGCCACACCGTAAGGAGACAATGACCAATAACACTCAATTACCCGATCCCGTGGTTACCAAGCAAAGAACCAGCTCGGTACCCTTACCCTAGCCCGTGCCGGCCTCTGACGCTGAGAAAGCATCTCTGGCCGAGCACAATCCTGAGCTACACAGTTCACACTTCCTTCCGATGAAATCGGAGCACATGATGCAAATTGGTACCCTAGGCTTCCGACTAGTCAACACCCCCAAATCCCTTTACAACTCCGAGAGGGCTCGGTAACAGCCGTTCCCTCTCACGACTGACGAAAGACGCTCCCGGAAGCCTATACATGCCAGCGAAGAAAGAAGACCAAGACATAAGAGCACCAGAAGGGACGACCCAGCTAGCAGGGTTCAACAGCCAGGACCAGGGGAGGTTTGCTAACATCGCCTATACCATCGGCATTTGCGTTAGGGATAGGCCAAAAAGCAGGCCCACCCCTTACGAGGCCGATCCAAGTCTGCAGCGATCATTGGGGCAAGGAGCTTAAGCTCGACCCCTAATCATCCGAGACCGTCATCTTTAGTAAAGAATATTGGCGCATCGCACCCCAACGAGAGAACTTTATCGAATGGGCCTCTGAATATGAAGAGATTTCTTAGGCAGATCTTCATTTTCAAATTAAATAAAGAGAAAGTGTAATATACGGTTTTCTTTCGGAATCTAGAAATTTGTCAGAAAATTTCAAATTGTTAACTTTTGAACATTTGAAGATAAAATACTGAATAATAACTTGTTTTATAAAAAATGTAACGCCCTTCAACTTCTGTTATGAGAACATTGCTGTAAAATTAAAAGCTGATGCGCTCCAAGGCAAAGTTTGTCGAAAAGCGTGAGACAAACAGCATTTTTCGAAAATTTGCGATTCTCCCTAGCGATCTCTTGAAAACTATTGGAAATTGAAAAAAATATGAATAGTAATAATCTTATAGGAAATTTCATGTTTCATTTTAAATATAGTATGTAGCCTGTTCACTACAATGCACTATTTTCAAAACATAAGCAAAAAACCAAAATGACCTACGTGCCCCCCTGCACCCAGCTCACCTTGTAGGTTCGGGGACTTTTAGTATGTTTACCTCCTAACTCTTCCGTTCATTGACTGGACTACTACGATATTAAATACATAAAACAATTGTAATAAAACTATATATCCAATATAGTAACCATATTTGTACAAATTATATCATTGTATATTTTTGAGCAAATTATGAAAATCTAGTATGTTTCATTAAAGTATTAAAATAAATTAACTAATACATGTTTCAATGAACAGTGCAACACGTAGAGGCGTTTATTATTCAGGCTATCGCATATATCGTGTAAATGTGTTCGCTAAAATGCAATTATGTACAAAAAAAAACACAAAACATATAATTTCATTATATATTATTGTTATAAGCCAAGCTATATTTTATCTACTGGATGTCATATAATATTAATACTGTATAGAATGGCAAAATGCAACAAAAATAATTAGCTTCGTCATAAAATAAATGATTATATCCATTCCTAAAACGTGCAGTAACTGCTTTTGCTTTATGAATTTCTATTTGTGGAATGTACAAATAAAGAATTAATTTGTCACCAGTAGGTAAATGACAATTTTAATAACTGCTGCAATTTTAAAACAAAAATGGAATGAAAACGACTGTCAGATTTGTTTAATTGTCAATTATCTGTACGTTAGGTGTAAATAAATAATTTAGTGCCTGACATGTGTACAAAAACTGCTGCCTAAGGAATCACTACTTCCACATCCACATTTTCCATCTATAAAGAAAACATCTTGACTATATTTGATAAAAATGAATCTTCTGGACTCTTATTAGCTTGCTCTACTTATTTTCCCCAATTTACAACCCCCAATCCCTTCAACGGATGAATCTCAGTCAGATGTCATTACAATTAATAGATGGGTGTACCAAATTTCAAGTGAATATTTCAACTTTATTTTATCAACCCCTTTAATAATGGAGTGTAGGTGGTGGGGGTGGGGTCTTGAAAAACATTATAAGGAAATCTGAGGCATTGGCTTCTATTATATACACCAAAATCCCAAATTATAGTACTTTTACCAGCTTGCCTTACTTATTTCTCCTATTTACCCCCAACCCTTCACCGAATAAGTTCAAGAGACAATCCAGTTCCAAAACTCGTTATAATATATACGTGTATAAAATTCAAGTCAATATCCTAAACCGTTCCAGAGAAAACTTACGCACAAGAAAAAAGTTACAGACCGACAGACAGACAGGAAAATTTAAAATCTCTACGTTTCATGACATTTTAAACCTACTTTATCATTTTTTTAGGATTACTATACTTCCACTCCACTACGTGGATGTGGAAATAATATGAATGTATGGCATTGAAACATTCTTTATAGGATTTTGCAAACAGCAGAAAAATTAACTATCTATAAAAGAAAAACTTTGTGTAGAAATATTAATGAAATCATTGCTTTCTTTCGATAACCTGAATTCTGGTTATGCTAGCAAGATAAAATCCTAAAATGAATTTGTCTAATTTCTTATTTGACAATTCTCATTCTAACACCAGCATCCACACAGTCCCCTACGGCCATGCAGATTAAACTAGTATCCACATAACCCCCTACGATTATGATTATTAATGTATGGCATTACAAGTCAGTTATCTTAATTTATCCTACAAAGAAAGTTTGTACGTCGTTTAAGCCTAAATCTTCAATGTTCATGCGTTTCGATACTGCGCCAATCCAATATTCTTGTTTAAATATGACGGTTTTGGATGACTAGATTAGCGGTGATCTTGAGTTCTTAGTCCCAATCATCGTTGTAGACCTGGACCGACTTCGTATGGTGTGGGCCTGCTTTCTCGCCTACCTCCCCACCCCCGCAAATGCAGACGGTGTAGGCGATGTTAGCATACCTCCCCTGGTTCTGGCTGTTAGACCCTACCAGCTGGGTCGTTTCTTCTGGCCTTCTTTCTTTGCTGGCATGTCGGATCCAGGGAGCGTCTTTCGTCTGTCGCGAAAGGGAACGGCTGTTGCCGAACTCTCTCGGAGTTTGGAAGGGTTTGGGGAGTGTTGACTAATCGAAAGCCAAGGGTATCAACTGGCATCATACGCTCAGATTTCATCGGAAGGAAGTGTGAACTGTGTAGTTCAAGGACTGTGTTCGACCAAAGACGCGTCAGAGGCCGGCACGGACTAGGGTAAGGGTACCAAGCTGGTTGTTTGCGTGGTACCCTCGGAACCGGATGTTTTTTGTCATTGTCTCCTTGCGGCGTGGCTTGAAGGCAGGGCTGAAAAAAATGGTTAATTTATACTTATCCGTTATCCAGGATCTAGAGCTTCGGCCTCTTGTGTCTCGGAGGGTCATTGGGGTCGTAGTCAGTCGCCTGTCTGACCAGCGGATTCCCATGTTCTGCTAAACATGCTCTATACCAGATGACTTCAGTTACCTAGGTGTATTCCAGGTCTTTGAAGATGTTGGCGTTTCTGACAAACCATGGTGCATCCACGGCGCCTAAGTACGACCTTTCTACAGCTTATATCCGCTTTAAGAGGGTGACTGCTTGGTATCCCCAGGAAACAGAGGCGTAGGTCAGAATAGGTGCAATTAGAACCCTGATAAGCGTGAGCTTGTTCCTCAGGTTGAGTTGGCTCTGTCTACCTATCATAGAGTAGGGTAGAGTAGAGGCTTCTTCGCCCTTGCTTTCTGTATTATCGCTTCCGTGTTCTCTCTCCACGTCAGGCTTCGATCCATGATAACTCCAAGGTACCTGATGGTATTGTGCCATTGGGTGTTCTCGCCGTTCATGGATTGTCCTGTGGGAGTTTGCTTCCTGACTCTCTTGAAAAAAATGGCTTGCTCTTCTCCGCGTTGACTTTGACTTTCTATTGTTACACCACTCTTTCAGAAGGGATGCTGCTTCCAGGAGATTGCGGGTGGCCAGTTTTGCACTCCATGATCTTGCGATTATACCCGTGTCGACTACGTAGAACGCCAAAGAGGTCCTTGCGGTTCATGGCATGTCGGAGGTGTAGATGGTGAACAGGTGGGGAGAGAGTACCGATCCCTGCGGTACGCCTGCTTCCATGGGCCTTTAGTTCGACAGCTTATATTCAGATGAAGTTGCCTCCGGCGAAGATGGATCTCACAAGCTTGACGATGCCGACAGGGTAACCCATCGACAACGTCTTCGCCAAGAGACCTTAATGCAAGTTCCTGTCAAAAGCCCTGGCTACATCTGAGAAGATCACTCCTGTGACTTGGCGGTGGTTGAAACCGTCTGTGATGTACTCCGTTAGACGAAGTACTTGGAGGAACTACTCATCTGGGATAATCTGAGGCTCATCGGTCAGGGTCTCTTCAAATTATCCTCCTTGCTATTTTACTAATCACTAGGTCAACACTGCAATAGCAGCAGTCCTAATTTTAGAAAAAAATGTATTCAGAACCTTCCCTCTTTTCATGCTCTTATAGTTTTTCATAGTAATTCCTCTAGTATGACTACTTCCAATGATTAATCTCTAAATAAAATGGCTCTTGATACGTTTGTGTGTATTTGCATGTATCTGTCTTTTAATACTTTAACGAAGTAGTGTGCTGCGTAGGATTTTAGCTATGTAGTATCCTGCTATCTTTTCCAGGAACTGAGTAGTAACAATTAGAATCGTATGATTGTAGCTGGTCAACGGTATTTTTACCCTCGTAACTCTCTAATGCATAAACGATGTCGATGAGACTTTCTTTATGTGAAAGACGGTTTGAAATAGTTATATGCTATATATTTCTTACTTAATTTATTTCTCAATTATCAGTATAAATTAAGAAAGGGGCACAGTATTAAGGTTCCCTTACCGAACATCTATATGAAACTACTTACGTGGTCCGTAAATATAAACCTATCAAAATTACTCCGAGATTTTTCACAATTTCGATATTTTCATTGTTGATGAGTAACAACACCTCGCTAGACATAAAAGCACTACTGTCCGGGGCCACATGCAGATAATATTCACTACTTACCAATATTGTCAGTGTCGAAGCTGGTGATTGTTATTTCAGTGGGCAATTTGATAGTAATACTCAATAGTTGTAGAAGCGCATTTCGTTTGACTGTCATTGCAGTTGAGAATAAAACAGTGAATATAATATAATGTATAGATAATAAAATGTAATAGACTCAGGACAGAGCCTTGTAGCACATCCGAAATGAACTTATGTACCTGACACACCTATATTAGTTCGTACTTGTTGTGTACGATATCAGAGAAGACTAAAGTAACGATATCACTGTGTCACTAAGGCCCTAGTAGCCTAATTTTGCATATGGACCCAATTTTAAAACAAAATTTCACATCTTATTTATTATTATTATTAATACACTATCTAGGACCACGATCACATACACACATATAGTAAACGCACATATATTTTTTTTCTGTATTGGATTGAACTTGTACGAACTGAATTTCCATGTAAAGTTTTTACTCCGACTATTATTAAACATTCTATCTTGTTATAATATACTATTTGATTAAATCAAATACCTAAGCATAAAATTGCCTATATTTTAAGTGTAAGTAATAAGAGTCATTGATATCTTGTGAAGTTTTAAACAGGTAGAGGAATACGTTTTGCTTTAAGTATTTTTTAAACGCTGTTACTAGGTATGTTTTCACATAAAATTTTCATATTATTGTCGTGAAATGAAAAATTATTTCCATAGTAGTATGAAGTATCGAGAACATTAATAAGCATTATTATCCAGTTTTTTCACGTATAAGTTGACAGAAGAAAGTTATTTTTAAGGTGTCACTAGGATAATAATTGATGATGTGCCCTCCAGTTGTATAGACTTCGAATAACGTTTTATAAATATTTTCGACAATTTCATAAAAATATACTCAGATATTGTGAGAAGACAGAAATTGCAATTTTAAAATAAAGATTTAACGATTTCCTTGAGTTACGTAAAATTAGATTTTCTTTAGCTGCTTATTGCGCAGTTCCTAATGAATATTTATAGCGTTTGGGGCACATTTCGTTTGTTTAGAACGATGATTATAATTCGTCAACGAAAAATCTATAAATGTGAACAAAAGAAATCACAATAAGTTACAAGGGAAAAGGACACTAACGGCCTCATAAAAATAGAAAATTTATGATATATCTAAAAAAACACGTTACCTTTATAAAATATTATACAATATCGAAAATAAAGTATGCTTGTCCTGAAATATATAGTTAAAAAATATTGTTCTCATGGGATTCTCTAAAGCTGTACATGTTTTTATTCCCACAGCTGTTAACTTTTCAAATCGAACCAAAATGTTTTACTCGCATCCTAATGGCAACTTAAGTCATATAATCTTCTTAAGGATTTTAAGACATTGTAAGACTACTGTAAATGTACCTAATTTATTCTTACCCTGGGGGGTGGAATATCCGACTTCGATAAATCATATTCTATTTTTTTCCTGTTCAGAACGGCTTGGCACATGATATTTTGTAATCAACATGTTATTGTCGTCGGTATCGGTTTGCTGTATGGTACGTCTAACAGAATCAGGTTATTTGTTGGGGTTGCTTGTTGAGCATGCAACCTCAACAAAGAAAGCTATTTCCTTCTAGTTAATTGGTAAAATCAAACAAATGTTTTGGCCGTACGATTTGATTCAAAAACTTAAAGCAACTAGATGAAAATACTTTATAGTTAGAAATTATTTCCGAATGTATAAGGAAAGGCAGTTTTGCAGATCCAAGTAACGCTCTCAAAAAGAGAATGCCATGTATGCAGAATATGAAGAATATGGTTATAATTCCTTCCACATCCACGTAGTGGATTGGAAGTATAGTAATCGTAAAAAAAAACCTTTTTTTTCTGGAAATAGGTTAACAATGTCATGGAACGTCGAGATTTTAAATTAGAGCGAAAAAAAAAATTCTGTCTGTCTGTGGGTCTGTCGGTCTGTCGGTCGGTCTGTCTGCCTGTAACTATTTTTTGTCCGCACGTTTTTTGCGGAACGGTCTAAGATATTCACTTAAAATTTTGTACACATATATATTACAGCAAGATCTGAAATTGTATTGTTTTTTAACATATCCGGTGAAGGGTTGGGGGGGTAAATAGGGGAAAATAATTAAAGCAAGCTGGTAAGAGTACAAAAACTTGAAATTTGGTGTATGTACTAGAAGCCAAGGCCTCAAAATTTTTTATATTATTTTCTATAACTCGCTCTATTATTAAAGGAGTTACTAAAAAAAATGAGATATTCACTTGAAATTTGGTAAACGTATATATTTTATTGACATCAGGAACCAGATTTTATTTTGGGATTATACCTTTGAAAGGTTGGGGGTTAAATTAGGGGTAAATATGGGAAAATAAATAAAGAAAGCTGATAAGAGCACACAAACCTGAAATTCGGTGTATGTAATAGAGGCCAAGGCATCAGATTTTTTCATAATATTTTTCAACACCCCACCACCCCTATTCCACTATTAAAGAGGTTGATAAAAACAAAATTGAGATATTCACTTGATATGACATACACGTATGTATTATAACGACATCTGGCACTAGATTATATTTTGAGATGATTCCGTTGAAGGGTTGGTGGTTAAATAGGGGTAAATAGGGGAAAATTCACCCCACCACTCCCACTCCCTTATTAAAAGATTTGATAACATTATTGAGATATTCGCTTGAAACTTTGTACACACATGTATTATAACGACATCTGACACTAGATTATATTTTGACATGATACCGTTGAAGGAGAGTGCGGGTAAATAGAAGAAAATAGGAAAAAATAAGTAAAGCAACTGGTAAGAGTACAAAAAATATATCCGGTGAAGGGCTGCGGGGTAAATAGAGGTAAATATGGGGAAATAAGTAAAGCAAGCTGGTAAGAGTACATAGACTTGAAATTTTGTGTATGTACTAGAAGCCGAGGCCTCAAATTTTTTTATAATATTTTCCATCCCCCACCACCCCCACTCCACGATTAAAGGGGTTGATAAAATAAAATTGAGATATTCACTTGAAATTTGGTATACGTATATATTAGAATGACATCTGAAACCAGATTGTATTTTGGGATTATTCCGTTGAAGGGTTGGGTGTTAAATAGGGGTAAATAGAGGAAAATAAGTAGAGCGAGCTGGTAAGATTACAGAAACTTGAAATTCTCTATATATACTAGAAGCCAACACCTCAGATTTTTTATAATATTTTTCAACCCCCACCACGCTATTATTAAAGGGGTTGATAAAATGAAATTGAGATGTTGACTTGAAATTTGGCACACATATATATTATAGCGACATCTGGAATTAGATTATATTTTGAAAGGGTTCCGTTGAAGGGTTGGGGGTTAAATAGGGGTAAATAAGGGAAAATAAGTAAAGCAAGCCGGTAAGAGTGCAAAAATTTGGAATTTGCTGGGATTTGCTGTATGTAATAGAAGTTCTCAGGTTTTTTATAATATTTTTCATCTCTCCACCACAACCACTCACTTAAAAAGAGTTGATAAAATTAAATTGAGATTTTCATTTGAAATTTGGTACGCATATGTATTATAACGACATCTGAAACTAGATTATATTTTGACATGATTCCTTTGAAGAGGTGGGGGGAAAGTAGAGGTAGTTAGGGGAAAATAAGTAATGCAAGCTGGTAAGAGTACAAAAACTTGGGATTTGCTCCACTAAGAAAGCAAAAAAATATATTATTGATGAAATAAGAGATGTTAATGATGAGCCTGAAGTTCGCTTTGTAAAAACAGTATCTAAGACTAAGTTTGGAACAACTTGTATATTTCCTGAAATTGAGGAGATCAGTGAAGTTTCACAAGAAGATATTGTTTCGGCCTTACCTCAGCCTCAAATAGGACCTAGAGGAGAACATATTTTTTCTGTACTTTTACTAACTACAATCTCCAGTGAAAACTTTGATTTAATATATTGCCTGCCTTTGTTTTTCTAAATACTTGCCATGTAATCTAGTGTTGCTTTTTTAAAATAAATTCTATTTAATATTTAAAATTATGCAACTTTTTTTCTATTCCAGATAATATAAACCTACAAAGTGCATTTCGTTCACAAAATGTCAAAGATAACGTTCTTGCCCAAGTGATATTCTTATGTATTAATATATAAAACTAATAGGAGAACACGGCCTTGCCCCACATATGCGGGGCAAGAACATAGTTCTCACTATTTTTTAAAAATACCTAAAAATGTTCCTTTTCTTTTTGGTGAAATAGTGTACATTGTCCAGAGAAACATCAATAATTGACCTAATATTAAGCCCTTATATGGAAAATTTAGGTTGTAATGCATGCTTTCTCTTAACCCAAGCACAAATATAACTTTAGTATATATTGGTATGCACTTTCCCCACCTTACCCCATGTAAAAGCATATAAGTTGTCCCATTTAAAAATTTCATTTTCGTGTCACACCGAACCCAGAAGTCGGCCATTGTGGTTCTGTACATCAGACAATTTTAATTTTTTTTCATGTCACAGCACCAAATTTGAATATAATCGACTGGTCCATTCAAAAGTTACAAGTGTGTCCCTACTGTCTGAGCCACCCGGTACATATATTATACGGTTTCGAAATTTTGTATATTTGTACACTTTTGTATGTTTAATTTAAAGCCTTAGTAATATTTAACGATCGTCCTGCGTGACGGATGTCCAAATTTAGAACGAATATTACTATGCTATTTTACACATCTGCCTTTTAAGCAAATGTATTAATTCTGAAAGAAGTTACAGCACTTGCAAGAAATGGTCTACACAGATACATACATATAGACACAAAAAAAACTTTTTACTCGATATTGCAGTTCAATGTTGTGAAACAGATTTCTGTATAGATTTTTTTCTACAATGACTATTAAAAATGTGTAATATAATAGGAATGATAAGTTTTCAACCTATAAGTATATTATTCCGATTTTGTCTTTCCAATAATGACAAAAAAAGCAATGGGTTTGCATGTTTTCCTGGGATTCTTATTATATTTTAAATGGAGGTACATTTCTCGCAATGTGCATATTTTTTTTAAGTTTATTTGTACTGGCATATTCACGCTCTAGTTAATATTTCTTTCGATTTCCTTCCCCGTTTCGTTTATTATCCAAGTTGATGTTTGGTTAATTGCAAATGTCGTACACTGAGATGTGCTCTTTCTGGATTCTCAAGAGAGACGATCCAGATCCCCATACCACCAATCTCGTACACGTACACTCAATTCTCTACGTCAGAATCGTTACCATTTCTATTAAAACATATAGAGCTCTGACAAATATATATATAATACAGACAATATGTATGCCCGAGGATGGACTGAACTAAGAGAAAGTTTCATTTTAAACTCGGAGAAAATAGCTATTCTCTAGAAAATTGTTTTCTTAACATAACATTTCCTAATTGCTTATTAAACAGGCCCTAATATACAAGGTTTGAATAAAAAGTTCTATTTCTAGAGACAGCTTAAATTACGTTAAAAGTATATTTAAATAAATAATTATTCGAAGTTAGTACTAAGAAGATAAACATTTTTGTGGAAAATAATTAGGTAAGTATACAGGGTGATTCACGTAGGCCATTCATTAGAAGTTTTTCAAGTTGCAGTTGGATTAGAAACTTGAAATTTGGTATTCAGCCATAATCGATCATGCCCGTTCTATCTAAAATATTTTCAGTCCTCCAACTATACAGGGTGTGCCAAAAATTGGTACCAACTTTCTTATTTTAAATGGAAACCTATATTTTTCTTTACATGGTTCGATTGGTCTTCTAATTCTGAGTTTGGAGAACCTAAGTTATGTTAACTTATCTATTACAATTTTTGACATAATATGTCCAATTTTTTGAAAAAAAATTGCCGCTGTAGCAGTTTACGAACAAATTTGTATCTCGCAAACCTTTCAAAATTATATAATAATCTAAATGAACATCAGGTTTGCTTGAATATTACAATAGCAAATCAAAAAAGGAAACTAACTAATTAATATAAATCAATTATATTAATCAAATAAAACAAATAATTTTGAGTCTGAATTGTTATACAGGGTATTATGAAAATACTAAATTGTTTCCTCAATCTGATTAAAGAAGCAAGTGACAAAAACAATATTCAGTTGTTAATTTGGTTAATTAAATAAAGAACTATAATTAAAACTATGCCAAATAAAGTAACCGAAATAAAGTAATATATATAAATATATAAAATAACAACAAATAAACAGATAAACAAAATAATTATTTCAATACAAATGCTCAATGTGTGCACCGTTTTCACTGACAGAATTTCGTCAACATTGTTCTTGTTCGTTAATAATAATTTGTTGGTGTTGTGTGTAATTAAATAAGAATCCATATTTTTCTTTAAAAATTATTACAACTGTCTTTTGTTTCCATGGCATACTTGATGAAGTAAGGAATCTCTCGGCAAGATAAGGTATTTCTTGATTTTTATTGAATAACTCGATATGGGGTGAAGTTAGGTATAGGGAATGCTTAAGTAACTCACCCTAAAATTCAATTTTCTTTCGAATGGTGTGAAAAAAAATAGTAGGTGCCATTTGAAAAAATTGACTTTTTGACAATTTATCATTGCGACATTTGAAAATCGACTGCGCCCATATGGTACAAAATGGGACCACCGATGGGACATCAAAAGTTAGCCTGGACCTCCAGCTAACTGCTTCACAAATTTGGTTTCATAATTTTGAAAGGTTTGCGAGATACAAATTTGTTCGTAAACTACTACAGCGGCAATTTTTTTCAAAAAATTGGACATATGTCAAAAATTGTAATAGATAAGTTAACATAACTTAGGTTCTCTAAACTCAGAATTAGAAGACCAATCGAAGCATGTAAAGAAAAATATAAATTTCCATTTAAAATAAGAAAGTTGGTACCAATTTTTGGCACACCCTGTATAGTTGGAGGACTGAAAATATTTTAAATAGAACGTGCATGATCGATTATGGCTGAATACCAAATTTCAAGTTTCTAATCCAACTGCAACTTGAAAAACTTCTAATGAATGGCCTACGTGAATCACCCTGTATACAAAATAGATCTATTATTTTACGATAAATATTGTAATTTAAATTATTATTGCTGCAGAAATCATATAGTATTTTTATATATTTATAATAACACATTATTTATATTAACGTTCTGGAGAAGTTTGCCGCAGCTATTCCATCACCCAACCAGATAATTGCACAACAACCAGTTCCTACGACATTGTCATCTGCTGCAGCTGAGTCTCGAACTCAGGAAAGATAACAGTGTCACTTCACTCAACTACGATCTAGCTCAATCCTGTCGTCTCGATATACATTTAAAATGCCACTAGACATTCATACCCCTTCTAGAATTCGAATCCGGCAGTCCGTGGTCTCAATCATTTCTATGTAGCTTCCTTACTTTGTGGTTAATATTCATGCTCCGATCCTTCTTTTGAAACTGGACTCAAACACATGGACTCTAAACTACTGAGTTGGTGTTACTTAAATGACTTGAGTTATAAAATTTTGTTGAAACATGGAGGTATGCCGTATGTTATACAATTTCCATATCTTGTATATCATACTTAATCGTAATATCTTTTAGTTCTGCATTCATTTGATTAAAAAATATGATATTTGGGTGTTTTATAGCAACTTCAATTCACACACTACTGTTTAATTTCAACCACCAAATCCATCAATGACACCATGTTTTTATATGAGAGACAACACTGAGAGGCCTTCGCCCTACGAGGATGTCTCTGTGACTTTAGAAATGTATCCGCATTTCTAGTCCCTCCTAGAGAACAGTTGATTTCGTGGTAAACCAAAACGTAAACAAAACAGCCGTTTCAAAAGGAAGTCAGGAATTATTAGAATAAAAATGAAAATACAAAATCTCGCTCACTACGTGTTACCAAGTAAAACATTGAAACTTAAAAAATTTTAAGTCTCTAATTAATAATATCTTAAGAAAATTGCTGATTACTAATACCTGAAAATGTATTAAAAAATGAAACAGACAAACTACAAAAACAATATAGCACAAACAATAAATACATATACAAAAATTTATTGGATGGAAATGCGAAATATAAACTCAAATATTCGCGTCTGGACAGTTCCGCGTAAAATAAATGTTTTGCTATAATAGAAACAAAAGTTGAATGATGACAATTTTTACAACAATATCAAAATTTATAAACTAGTATAATTCTGGTTACCGAACATCCAGGGTCTACAGGATCATGACTAACTAAATACGTTAGCAAACGTTGTTTATAGCATCTGCCATTTTCAATGCGAGGTATAAACTTGATAAACGTACTTGCAGTTTGATTCTTCTGTAACAGAGTACTGCACTACTTCACTTTACAATATTATAAACTGTTTAAAGGGTGGGACAGTTCTCCATACCTGACCCAGGCAAAGGTCGGCCGGGCAATAATGTATTTCGATGCCACGCTACTCTCAATAGAGCCTTTTTGGCGGGACGGATCGTTTTTTGATTGCTTGTTTATAAAGTAACTCTACCGCGCAATGGATCTATTTCTAGCGTACTAGAGGGTAGGCTTAAGGTAATTTTAGAACGAAATATTAAACAAATGCAATATTTTAGGTAAATTACTCTTATTATCGAGTGGACAAAGGTGACCCAGTACAATATCCCGTCGCCTCCAACTGTCTAAAAATTGTGCAAGTTTTCATCTGAAATCTTCAGGGCAGTACTGTCTGAGCAAAAAAAATAGGACAACTATATTTTTTTTAATGTAAATCTGTCTCTATATGAATATGTAATGAGTAACCGAAATAAAACAGTTGGCACTTTTGTTATGTTTTTATTGTAATACTGTAGTATTGCTAAATCAGAAGATGGATTGTCAATGAGACATATTGCGCTGTGTTATAACATTAACAAAAATTCTTGTGTTTAACATTTTAAAAAAGTGGAGAATAAACGGTACAATTAATAGAAATCCTCGATCAGGGCAACAAAGGATATCCAACTTAACA
Source organism: Stenurella melanura (assembly GCA_963583905.1). Classification (NCBI taxonomy): domain Eukaryota; kingdom Metazoa; phylum Arthropoda; class Insecta; order Coleoptera; family Cerambycidae; genus Stenurella; species Stenurella melanura. Next base: position 48,079,528 of record OY757314.1, read on the forward strand.
AGAAATTAACTATTAATATTTTGTTATTGCACCATTTCTATTTATAACTTCTATAAGTCTGTTTGGCATACAATTAAATAAACTTATACAATAATCATTAGAAATAATATTTTCCCATGCATTATTTACTACTTCCAGTAATTCTTGGGCATTCCGTGGTCTCACATTTCATTTTTGGATACTTCTTACTAGTAGTCCCCATACGTCTTCCACAGGGTTACGATCTGGACGATGACTGGACCAATTAAGAACATTAATGTTGTTATCTTGAAACCAGTTGATCACGGTATGAGCAGTATGAACTAAACAATTATCTTGTTAAAGAATTCATTATTAGAAAATAATTGGAACACAGAAGGGAGCATAATATTGTCTAAAATCCTAATATACGTTTCACTATTAAATCATTTCTCAATATGCCACAAAACTCCTGGACCACGTGCCGATATCCAAGCCAACATGTTAGCAGAAAATCTACCACTTTTGTCATTGTTAGATATATACTTTTCGTCGAATCGAGTATTCGGAGATCGGTAAACAGAATACGATCGCTGTGTGTAGACTGGAAAGTATTTTCGTCTATAAAGATTACATTGTTCCAAAAATTTACATCATGCACTAAAAATTCAAGCGCAAATCTCAGTGGAGCTTCTTTATGTTCAGCTTTAACTAGGTATTTCTGTGCTGCTGGATGACAGCGTAGCTCGAATTCTCTTATTCGCCGGCGACCAGTACTACTCGATCCAGCAAAATTCGTTCCTTCGGCAACCTGAATTACTGAGTGAAATGGATTGTCTACTAATTTATTTACCAATTGCAAATCTTGCTGTTGAGTTGATATCCTTCGTCACCCTGATCCAGAATTTCTGCTATTTGTATCGTTTATTCGCCACTTTTTTTAAATACTAAAGGCAAAATTTTTGTTAATATTATAACGCAGTGCAATTTGTCTCATTGACCTTCCATCTTCTGCTTTAGCAATAACTCCAGCTTTAATTAAATCGCTTATATGGGGCATATTAGTTTTGGCAGACTTGCAATAAATTTTGACAACTAACTGACAATGTCACAAAAATTAAAGTAAGATCTACACAACTAGATTTTAGAAAAAATGCGCTATAAGCCCTGTCCTATATTTTTTGCTCACGACATACATAGACCATTCGAAATAGAATTACTTCTATAAAAAATCGCTGGCTAAGGAATCATTACTTCCACTTCCAGAATCCCCAACTAAGTTTTTTTTAAACGAAAACAACTTGACACTATAATTGCATTCCAGTACGTGCATCAAAGAATTTTAATAGTATAATATATTAAATCGTATGCCCTAAGGTGGTAATGGAGGTGGCTGATGCCGAAATGTTTTTCGAGGATTATTGTTCTCATACGCACATTAAAACACAATTTTATTTTGATAACTTATTTAATAATGGAGTGAAGAAGTTCGAGGTGATAGCGAGGGTGGCAGTTGACCTAAAAAAATTTAGACCTTGACTTCTAGTATATACACCAGATCCCAAGGAGTATTACTAGCTTGTTTTACTTATTTACCCATATTTACCACCCCAACCCTTCAACGGAGTTTGCCCAGAATATAATCTAACCATAACTACAATACCAGAAGTCACATAACTTATAACTTCCCGACACATAAGCTTAATATGTTTGAGATAGGGCTTTGTTATTCTAGCACAAGATGACCAGCAAAAATAGTAAATTTAAATAAACTAAATCATTCAAACGAGTGGTATCTAACTTAATTGAAATTGAATTGATACCGTGAATGAATTTTGTTCTATAGTTAATCCATTATTGTTAATGCTTGAAGGCTTTTTGTTGTAATTTACTTTAAATTAGGATTTTTAACTTCCCTCGCATACCGAAGGGAAATATTGTATTCGAAAAAAAATCACCCATCGAGATCTCTTCGGGTTTTCACGTTTGAGATCACGTAGATTCGAACATATAAGTCTTCAATTCCGTGAATCTGTCTGTCTGTCTGACAGTAACAGTTAGTTGACGCTACTGCCAGCGAAGAAATTGTGTTAGACTTTCACTGGAGAATATACAGAGTGAAACGTCTAAAGGGAATAGATAATGAAACAATTTTTTTTTTCGCTCGAATTAAAATCTCGTAAAAAATTGAACACTACTATAGAATAGATGATAAATTTTTCTTTTGCATTTTTTAACCACTACTATACTTCCACTCCACTACATGGACGTGCAACTAGAAATGTGATAGATGGCAATAATATTTGGCATATAGTGAACACAATTAGCAAGGAAAACACCTATTATAGTTTCAGTGAAAAATATACAGGGCGGCCATCCTAAGAAATAATACTACTGCGGTGAATATTTGTAAAGTTATTTATGAAAGCCTGCCATATTTGGCACCTATAGTTTCTCCGTATATTTTCATTTTATATTATACCACTTTTTAAAGTTTTAAAGACCCTGAATACAAACAAGCTGAAGATTATAGTTATGAATTATTGATCGATTCCTGTTTTAATTTTCAGATGTAAGGCCCGTGATATCAAAAAATATATTGCTCATATTGTTAGTTTGTGTCATCCTTTTATAGCGACTATGTCGTTTCCCTTTGCGTCACACTTCAAAAATTGTTATTTTTCGTTAACTCTTCTTGCTCAAATTTACGATCTCATCCGTTCAATTTACGATGCCGTCAAAATGTCAATTTCGGTCTTTCGATATCAATATTATTAAGCTTTTCCAACCGTGAATTCAATAATTCATGTTTTACATTTTTCGCCGCTATTCATCAGAAGACTAATAGTATTCCAAAAATATTCAACAAAACAGGAATGCCAGCAAAGTAGAGCTAAAAGATAAATTTCACATGAGTGAGGTCCACAGTTCAAATGCTGCAACTCGCTAGATATCTTATTACCTTATTTTTCCTTTGCCGCCGATATTTTTATTAGAACTTTGTTCGCACCCTGTACCTTTAAACCATAATGAAAGCGATTCAAAAACTGGTTTTAAGATTATAAAGAAAATAACTGCTTGTCATATTTTCTCAATCAAAAAATGACTGACATCATTAGCGATATGACAACAGTTCTTAATTCCATAACCATCTTTGACCAAGATAATCTGAGGCCTTGGTTTCTAGTATATACACCTGCCCCTATTTAATCCCCAACCCTTCAACGGAATCATCTCAAAATATAATCTAGCGCCAGGTGTTGTTATAATACATACCGAGTATCAAATTTCAAGTGAATACCTCAATTTTATTTTATCAACCCCTTTAGTAATGGAGTTGAGGGGGGGGGTTTAAAAATATTATACAAAAATCTGATGCCTTGGCTTCTAGTACATACACAGAATTTCAAGTTTCTGTACTCTTGTCAGCTTGATTTATTTATTTTCCCCTATTTACCCATAAATTAACCCCCAGCCCTTCAACGGAATAATCCCAAAATATAATCTGGTTCCTGATGTCAATATAATATATACGAATACCAAATTTCAAGTAAATATCTCAACTTTTTTTATCACTCCTTTAATAATGGAGTAGATGGATGGTGGGGGGATGGAAAATATTATAAAAGATGTTGAGGCCTTGGCTTCTAGTACCTACACCAAATTTCAAGTTTCTGTACTCTTACCGGCTTGCTTTACTTATTTCCCCCTATTTACCCCTATTTACCCCCAACACTTCACCAGATATGTCCAAAAAACAATCCAGTGCCAGCTTTCGTTATAATATATACGTGTACAAAATTTCAAGTCAATATCTTAAACCGTTCCGGAGGAAACGTGCGGACAAAGAAAGTTACAGACAGACAGACCGACAGACAGACAGAAAATTTTTTTCGCTCAAATTTAAAATCTGGACGTTCCATGACATTCTAAACCTGTTTCAAGAAAACAAAAATGGATTTTTTTTACGAGAAATTTTTTTTATTATTAGTAATACGTAAAAGGAAACAAAAACATTAAAGAAAGATATGTGGAAAAAAAATAAAAAAGGGAACAATGATGTGAGAAACCAAAAGATATATATATTTCTTGACAGTTAAACACGTAGTTGAAGCAAAAAAATAGTTACTGTGTTCTAGAAATAAACATTTTTATAATTACTTACCTCCCAACCAAGTATATATCGTGGGCCATTGAAAACGAAACACGCCTGTTTTGGGACACTTAGACTAGTTTTTTGAAGATAACGATCCAAGAGGTCGATTCTTGATTTTTGGGGAATAACTCTTGATGTCAAACTTGATAGTCGTTGTAGTAGATTGATCAACCCCCTAACCCCAGCAGCCCCTAACTCAGGAATTTAACTAGGGAAAAGGGTTCGAGCGGCTTCTCATTTGAAGCGTCTTTCAATTCTCTACGAGACAGTATGGTCGACATTTGTTTTCTTCATTTTTTTCGTCCCCATGAAAACCACCTTCTAGATTAACTAAGGTGGGGGTGTTGTTCGGAAAAAATCCTGAAACACGTCACCTTTTATCTTTTGAACGGCACATTTTGATGTCAAATTTGAGTCTGTCAGGTCAACCCCCCACCCCCAACAATCCCCCAAAAAAAACAAAAATTACGGTAAGGTGGACCAGTTACCCCTCATCTTAAAGGTCTATTGATTCTCTATGCGAGTGCGTGATTGTTTTTAGGTTTGCTCGTGCTTTGTTTTAAACAACTGATAATATGATTATTAATATAAATTTTAAAAAAGTATGCAATACGTTTTTATTTAACTTCGGTGTTTATAAGGACCACACGAGACTCAGATATAGTGATTTGAAAGTCATTTCTGCCCTGAATACTAAACTACTAATTTTAAAAAATTTAACCGTTGACCTGACGAAATCAAATTTGACATCAAAATGTGCCGCTCAAAAGATAAAAGGTGACGTGTTTCAGGATTTTTCCCTAACAATCCCCCCCCCCTAGTTAATCTAGGAGGTGGTTTTCATGAGGACGAAAAAAAAACGGCAATGCTGTCGCATAGAGAATTGAAAAATGCTTCATATGAGGGGTGGCTTGACCCCCTTTCGCTATTTAAATTGTTGAGTTAAGAGTTGCTGGGGCTAGGGGGTTGATATGTCATTGTCAAGTTTTACATCAACAGTTTTCCCCCAAAAGTCAAGAATCAACCTGTCCGAGCGTTTCTTCACGAAACTAGGCGTGTATCGTTTTCAATGGCCCACCCTGTAGAAGTCGGTATTTACTGTGCTAATAGCTATAATCGCTCTAGCCATTAATTCAACGGAGAAAAATAAGTACATTTATTTGTCTGTCTATATATCTAATCAATTATTTAATTCATTAAATACAAATTGTGATATTGCAACTTAAGTATTTGTAAACATAAACTTTAATTTAATCTAAAGACTGTATTATGTTATCTCTGAGTAAGATGGTAAAGTGTGGTAATTACGTGATATCTGGCAACCGTGGCATAACATGTCTTTGCCGCTTAATATATGCATCAAATTTATACTAATTATTAAACTTTAAGCGCTTTCCTCTCCCTAGGAAAACCCACAGGCTAAGTTTAATGTTTTCAACTCTCTATCATTGGAATTGGGATTAATTTTTGGCTTTTCCCAAAAGATTCAATATGTGAAAATTCATTTACTCCTTTAACCCGGTCTTTTCCACAGAGGAACGTTTTCTAATTATAATTAATGCAGCGCATTACGTTAGAGCTTATTCTGCTAAGTCTCTAAGCAATAATAAGTTAGATTTGGAGTTAAATAGTAAACATAAAAATAAACGGACTAGAAGAATTAAGTTTCGTCTGAAATTAGAATATAATTAAGAAACATAACATTTAAGAAACTTATGTTACAAAAGTCTGATGAAGTATGGAGAAGTTTGTAAAGTTTTTTATATTTTATTTAAATGAGTGACGACTTACATTTAATTTCTAATACCGCAGGTAATAGAGTCATAATCAGAAACAAGTGCACTTAGAAAACTGAAGAAATAAAATGAAATAAAATCACTGTTCCAGTACATAGAAAACATTTAAAAAACTATTGTACTGATGTCGACAATATAACAACAGAAGCTTTACATAATGTTAAAAAATATGGTAAACAGGAACCTGGCCAGATAGTCCAATCCTGTTAAGACTTCCTAGAAATAATTCCCCTACAAGGAAGACTCTGCAGATGCATAGCATTAGTGCTTAGTATAATAGTTCGCTACATATATTTAAGGCATATAAAGAAGGCCGTATAAACCGATCGTAAATCACTGTCTCGTTAGGGTAAAGGATATCCCACAGAGCCGCACTTACAATTTTTGTGCACAATAACAGTGGAAAAGAAGTATTGTCTTTTGTAAATAAATAGTTATTTGATATAGTGATAAATTAAAAAATGTTTCTCTGTTTTGCTTATTTCAAGATAGGAATAATTCCTTATATATTTGTGGAGCTTTGACAAATTCGGTATTCCATGATGCACTGACATTATTAAGTTCGACTCTATCGAGGGAAGGGTTTACATACCTGTTGTAAACCATTACAACCTAAAATAATTTCGGTAGAGGGGAGTCGGGTAACTATAACAAAATAATTTGAAATTGTAATTGAAGCAGGTGTGTTTCCGTTAACTTCTTATTTTAATTATGCTAGAACATAGTTTACATGAGAACAATGTTGTTCTATATATTAAATAATACATTATATTTATGATTTACCGTTTTCTACCATCAGTATGTAAGCACCAAAGCTTTGAGGATTTTTATGAGCCTTAAATATATGTATAGAGAAGTATAATATCAGAAATTAATATTCGTGAATGCGACGGCCGCCGTTTTGGAGAACGGCGGCAGTGCTTCAGTTTATTCCTACCATAGTACCATTAACGGACAAAATATCGATAATAGTTTTGGATATTTGAAGAGCATTAAAGAGTACATATTTGTATTAAAGAGTTTTTCTCGTATCTACAACGGTCAGCGAGTTATAGGGCAGATCAAAATATTTAAAAAAACCACTGCCCAAGGAATCACTACTTCCACATCCAGACTTTCCAAGTCTCTTTAAAGGTAAACTTCTTGACTGTATTTGCACCTTAGTATGTATAATTGGTCATAGAATTTTAATAATATTTGGGGCAGATGTCATAAATATATTTACAGAAGTTGCAATACCACCACTAGAGGAATGACCAGTACCCCGAAGTTAAGCGAAAGCAGTTCCAGGGTACATGGAAACACTGAAAGGAGGGGGGTTTTAGTCGGTAGGGGTCCGAGACTACCCAGCGCGTTTGATGCTCAGCGCTGGGTGTCCATGAAGGATCCCCCCCCCCAAAAAAAACAGAAGTTGCAATATAGCAAGCTTTGTTAAGACATTGAATACAAACTTGAGTAACTTTCAAGCCTCACCTGGTATTTACAAAATCTGCACCTGGGATAAAAATAAAGGAAAGTCTTAGAAATGTTCAAACTTTCATTAAGCTGCGGATAATAAATTTAAAAAGTTACACAACTCGAAGTAATTGTAATAGGCTCTTCATCAATATTTCACAACAAAATGGGTTTCGTAAAAATGCGAGAACATGATTCTAGGTATCAAATTTTATCAAATACGCATGTTATATGAAATCGATGCTAGGCGTCGGTCGTCATCGAGACGTAAGAATGCAAAAATAAGAATCTAGGTATCAATTTTTATTAAATACACAAGTTTTACAAAAACGACGCTGGGCGTCGGTCGGCCTTGAGAAGTAAAAATGCAAGAATATGAATTTAGGTAACGAAATTTATCAAATACACACTTTTTACAAAAACGACGCTAGGCGTTGGTCAGCGTCGAAACGTAAAAATGCAAGAACTTGAATTTAGATATTAAAATTTATCAAATAAACAAGTTTTACAAAATCGACGCAAGGCATCGATCGGTATCGAGACGTAAAAATGTAAGAACATTAGGTATCAAAATTGGTCAAATACACAAGTTTTACAAAATCGACGCTGGACATCGGTGGGCGTCGAGACGTAAAAATGCAGGAATAATAATCTAGGTACCAAAATCTATTAAATACACAAGTTTTACAAAAACGACCCTTGACGTCGTCGGTCAGCGTCGAGAAGTAAAAATGCAAGAACATGAATTTAGATATTACAATTTATCAAATAAACAAGTTTTACAAAATCGACGCAAGGCATCGATCGGCATTGAGACGTAAAAATGTAAGAACATTAATTTAGGTATCAAAAATTGGTCATATACATAAGTTTTACAAAATCGACGCTGGGCGTCGATAAGTAAAAATGCGGAACATGAATCTAGGAATCAAAATTTATCAAATACACAAGTTTTACAAAAACGACGCTAGGCGTCGAGACGTAAAAGTACAAGAATATGAATCTAGGTAGAAAAATTTATCAAATTTTAAATCAAATTCGGATCTTTCAAAAAGTATGCGATGTAACAGCACCGAACGCCTTCGTGTCCAAAAAAGACAGCCGAATTTCCAAGCGTTACACAAATCGTTACTGGGCATTACCGCTATATCTTCGATTTGTTAAACATTTTCATTGTTAAAAAAAATACTGCATTGGTTTCTAGCACATACGCCAAAAATGAAGTTTCCGGACTCTTATTAGCTTACTCTACTGATTTTTCCCAATTACACCCACCCTCCACTCCACCGCATCAACAAAAAATACATACTTACGTGTACCAAATTTCAAGTGAATATCTCAAGTTTATTTCATCAACCCCCTGAAAAATTTTATAGAGGAATCTGAGGGCTTGGCTTCTAATATACGCACCAAACCTCATTGTACTCTACATAGCTTGCTTTACTCATTATCCCCTATTTACCTCTACTTACCCCCCACTCTTTCAACGGAATCATGTCAAAATATAATCTAGTTTCAGATGTCGTTATAATACATATGTGTGCCAAATTTGAAGCAAAAATCTCAATTTAATTTTATCAACTCTTTTAATAAGGGAGGGGGAGTAGTGGGGGGATGGAAAATATTATTAAGGAAACCTGAGGCATTCGCTTCGAGTATCTATACCAAATCCCAAATTTCTGTACTCTTACCAGCTTGCTTTAATAATTTTCCCCTATTTACCCCTATTTAACCCCCAACCCTTCAACGAAATCATCTCAAAATATAATTTAGTTCCAGATGTCGTTATAATACATACGTGTACCATATTTCAAGTGAATATATCAATTTTATTTTATCAAACTCTTTGATAATGGAGTAGGGGGGTGGTGGGGAGTTGAAAAATATTGTAAAAAAATCTGAGGACTTGGCTTCTAGTACATACACAGAATTTCAAGTTTGTGTACTCTTATCAGCTTGCTTTACTTATTTTCCCCTATTTACTCCTATTTAACCCCCAACCCTTCAACGGAGTAGTCCAAAAATTGAGTCCAGTCTCAGAAGTCATTATAATATATATGCGTATTCCAAATTCCATGTGAATATCTCAATTTTATTTTATCAACCCCTTTAATAATGGAGTGGGGGGTGGTGGGGGATGGAAAATATTTTAAAAAATGTTGAGGCCTTGCCTTCTACTACACACACCGAATTTCATGTTTCTGTACTCTTACTAGCTTGTTCTACTTATTTCCCCCTATTTACCCCTATTTACCCTCCAACCCTTCACCGGATATTCTCAAAAAACAATCCAGTTCCAGATCTCGTTACAGTATATATGTGTATAAAATTTCAAGTCAATATCAAAATCGGTTCCAGAGAAAACGTGCGGACAAAAAGTTACAGACAGAATTTTTTTTCTCTCAAATTTGAAATCTCGACATTTCACGACATTCTAAACCTATTTCAAGAAAAAAGAAATTTGAAATTTTTTTTACGATTACTATGCTTCCAATCCACTACGTAGATGTGGAAGTAAATATGTTGGTTTGAATTTTGATTTAATGAAATGATGAATATGTGAAGACTTCTTTAGTTTCGTTTGTATTTTATGTTTCTTCTTCAATAAGTGAAAAATTATAAATCGGCCACTAGTTTCCAAGGTGGTGACAGCAGAACTGATAACTAGTAGTACCGAACGCAAACAGATTCAGGGCAATCTTACAATTAAAATTATAACTAAAAAATGTACTTACATATAGTACATTTTAACTCCTACCCGATAAATAGTCGTTCACCTCGTCATCATCATTATTATCACGTTCAGTGACAAAATGAGTCTAGTTCTCACATATATTCCCTTCCCTTGCTACAAATTGCTGAACACAGAAGACATGCTAGTTTGCACTCGCAATAATCACAGAAAATCTTACATCTACACGAAATTAAATGTGGTAGTTTTACTGACTCTGAAAGAACAGTTGTTGGTATTGGTTCCAGTGAATTACCGTCAAGATATTGGCTGTCTGGATTTCTGTTAATGTTGAGTTCCTCGACTGCTTTAGCGATGTTTTCTTTGGCTAATTTTCTTGGCTACAGGTAAAGAATAGTTATAACTCTTCTTCTCTTTTCAGTATAGAAGACACCACTTTTATTTTTCTTAATATACTGAATATTTTGTCACATTTCTGATATTGCGTGGGAAGAACAAAAAAATTATTTTATCTGAAGATGAACTATTGCTTGGACATGTGAAATACACTCACTTTTTCCTTTATTACTAGTTTATAGTCGGAAGTATCAAATGTTTTCAGTGGTGGAGAGTGGACTCAGTAACACTTATAAGTTACTGATCCCTATAGTTACTGACCAATCACACTGACAACAAGAGTTGTGAAATTAAATAAACGATGCCCTGATCTCAAACAAATTTTAAAAAATTAGTGTTTTAGAATAAGTGTCACTACTACTGTCACCATCTTGGAAATTTTCTCACCCATTTAAAACAAAGTAACTACTTGAAATACAAACTGAACTAAAAATTGTATTAACATATGTATTACCTCATTAGTTCAAAATATAGTTCTAAACATATTTCTTACATATTTGTCTGCTCTACTAATTTGTAACCGTTGCGGATACGAAAAATTATTCTCATTAGTTCTCTTCAAATCTTCTTTAGAATATTTTTCGATAATCCCATCCAGAGTGTTCGTGACAGCTGCTGATTGTGGTCATTAATATAAAACGCTAATAAAATACTACTATTTATTCTTCTTCAGCCAGCTTGGCAAATATCTCTTGAGCAAATAGGCTTTCATATAGAATGTGGTACTTGAGATCAAATGTTGAATTTACAACTAATCAAGGAAACACAGGAATGTCGGGTAATATCGTATAGCTTTGTCTCGTAGACTGTCGTAAAGCTTGAACCGTGTGGAATGGAACAAATTCTAGGCTGCACGATGAGAACAACCAGAGCTGAACAAAATTATTAATAATGTTATAGAATTTTGAACATATGGTGCTAAAGATTGAACAGATTCTAAATCTGAAAAACAGATTGTATATATTTTTACCTCCAAAAAGCTTTGTCGGCATAGATACAGAATAGACCTTGTATGTAAGCAACCAAATAAACCATATTTTGCAATGCTATCCCTACAGTCTGCTCTAGGCAAGGTAGATTTAATCAACATATATTATATAGTAGCTTATAGTTACATGTCTTTTAATATTCTTGGGTGCGGTAAAACCTTCTGGTCTGAAAGTGTGTTTACTTAATACAAAAGAATTTCATTTAATAATAATTGCATATTGAAGAGAAATATTTAAATAGACTCAAAGGCATTTTTATGCATTTTAGTTCAAATTATTTAACACTTTCATTTTAAGTCTGAATTCTGATTGAGAAAGTACTGTATTTGAATTAAATGTAAGCCATATTTGCTTGTTTGTTACATTCCTTTTTATAGCTTGTATTTACCCTACATGTCTACTTCAGATTGCGATAAGTTATTTTATATACAGTGTGCCTCATTTAAAATGAGGACACCTGGATATTTTCGTCAAATTTTGAAATCCAGATTTGAGCTTTGGCACAATTGTAGTCCTATATAAGTTGTACATTTCGAGGAAACTTAAATTTAAGTAACAAACTCAGAAAACGGCATCCCCCTAATGGGACCTATTTCTGACATTTTGCTTCGTGTTGAGGACGTCGAAAAATGTTGAAGAAGAAAAAATTGTTCATGATCTAATTTTGAGCCCAATACCAAATTTCATTACAAAATTTACATTTTTATTTTTTTCAATATTTTTTCTCAATGTTCTCATACGAACACATCTTTAGTTTTTTGCTATCTTTATTTACAACATATTGTTAATTAATACTACAAATATTTATTAATTAACATCACATTTTTCTATTGACTGAAGAGTTATAATATGGAAATAAAAACATTTTATACTTTTACTTCTCTCGCCTACCGAAAGGAAGTATTGTATTCGACAAAAAATCGCCTTCCGAGATTTCTTCGGAGTTCCACGTTTCAGACCATGTAGGTTACGAAAGCAAAGGTATATCAATTCCGTCAGTCAGTCTGTCTGTCGGCGCATTAATTAGAAAATTACTGAACAGGGAAAAGTCAAATTTGGTGGATAATTGACGCTATATCCAGCGAAGGAATGGTTAGGCTCTCACTGGAAAATATGCAGGGTAGACCGTCTAAAGGGAGTACATCATGAAACATTTTTTCTCTCTCAAATTTAAAAGCTCCACGTTTCATGACATACTAAACCTTTTTCAAAGATACGACTACTATACTTTCACTCCCCTACCTGGATGTGGAACAGATGGCAATAACATTTGACATATAGCTAATTCAATTGGCAAGGAAGACACCTATTACAGTTTTATTGAAAAATATGCAGGGCGGTCATCATAAGAAAAAATTCAGCTATGGTGGAAATTTGTAAAGGTGTTTACGCAATCTTTCCATATGTTGCACCTTTTATTTAATATTTAATTTTTGCTGTAGGATGACCACTCTAAATATTTCTTTGACCAAAAATTATCAAACGTTCTTTGTCAAAATTGAGATAACTACATTCCGATTATCTTATTCTCATATGTCGTTTCTTAATTAATAATGTTTTAGAGTGAGCCCCTGTATAAATTTAGGAGGAAGTTCGGTGTAAATAACTTTACCGATTTTTATTTTACAATTTGAGAAACTAAAACGACCTCTTCAAATATTTGTAAGTAAGGATAGCTTCTCGTTAAATCAATACAGTCTCACCAATAATGCAGTTAAAATTGAATACGATTTATTGTAAAATCAATACATTTTAATTCTGTTTCAATTTTGCCTCAGTTTTGTCTTTCACTTATTTCACAAAAAAAGCTTTACATTTCCGCAATCTATTTTAAATATTCTACAATGAACCGTATTTTACTCTGGGTTGATGGTATAACAATACAAATTATTCAGATCCGTCCATTCATTCTAAACTTTATTTCAGAATATAATTTATAGTTTTATACTCAATTTTCTATTTTTCTCCCTATTTGCAAGTATACAGCTGAAGTACATATTTATAGTTTTGCAGGATTTTAACTTCCTTAATATAATTTTCTATTGAGAAAAGTATTCTTTGGCCATTTTGCAGACAGGTTTCATACACTCCATCTAATATTTAATATGAGAACCAACAAAACACTTGTTCATTATACGGGGTGGGGTTGCTGATAATTCGATACATTCCTTTATAGATCTGATAGGACATGACCTAAGGAGTAAATTTAACCCTAATATGCATTGTCCAAAACTCAATAATTTTTTAGATATTTCAATTTTTTCTTTTTTCTCAAAGAAAAATGTCTTTGTCTTAAGATTTATTTTTCAAAAAGTCTACTCTACATCATTTCAATTTTTTAACTGGATTACTTGTCCAACACTATGGTCATCCACATAGAGTGAAAAAATATGTGGAAATATTTCCATTACGTGAAAATTTCCTATAAAAACTTTTAATTTTTTTATTCTTTAAATAAGCGATGAATTTTGCCTTTAAGGTTTTTCACAAAATTATCAACGTATCATGCGTACAAATGGTTTTAAAAACTTCTTTATTTTAACAGCTATCTAACTAGGTACACATGTTCAACGTACCCTTGAAAGTTCTAATAAATAATTGCTAAAAATTATGGAAGTAGTACGACACTTATTTTTGAATAAACATTAAAAAAACGTAATGTAAAGCTAACTTTTAATTCTTTAATAATTTCAAAGTTGTACTTAATTTCTACATGTCTTGCCCTTAATAGTTCTAATAAATAATTAATAAAAATGATGCAGGTGACATAATTTATTTAATTGTTGCCGACCCTTTTGTTAATGAAAATCGTGCTTCATCTCAATCAGTTAGTCCTTGACTTGTTTTTTTCTGCATAAGTCTCATCAATTGACATTACCGTATTCCCTAAGTTTGTTGCTCTGGTTAACTTAGTTGTTGAACATTTTGGTTTTGGTCGTTGCTGTTATTTTGTTTTGAGTATCATGGCCGCGTACACCAACGCAGAATATGCTGCGTGAAACGTAGACGAAGTGACGCCGGTGCTCCTCCCATTTACCCATCAGATGATGAGGAAGAAATATGGAGACATTTTGAGGGAGACCGAAATATTTTAACTAATAAAGTTACAAGACTAACCGGAGCGTTACAATGGAAAGTTTGGTCTACGATACGCAGAGTTGGATGCCATCATTACCACTATACCCCTGTCCAAGGCTTGGAGGAAGGTTATTTTGGAAGGAGAATGGAATTCTGCCGCTTTATGATAAATTCAGATGCAGAAAATGCAACTTTTATAACAAGCATTTTGTGGAGTCAAAATTTAATCGCGAGGGTGTAACAAATTTCCACAACCTGCATGATTGGGCCGAAGAAAATCCCCATTTAACAAAGGAAACTAGTTTCCAAAGGCAGTTTTCCGTTAATGTATAGGTGGAAGTAATTGGCCGCTATTTAATAGGGCCACACTTTTCCCCCCAACATTTAAGCGGGGAAATCTATGAAAATTTTTAAGGGATGATCTACCGGTGATCCTGGAAGATATTCCTCTAGCTATAAGAAGGCGAATGGTGTTCCAGAACGACGGCTGTCTAGCACATTTTCGTCTGACTGTCGGACTATTATTCAATCAACGTTTCCCTAACTGTTAGATTGGAAGGTCAGGCCCGATACCTTGGCCAGCGCGAAGCCCTGACTTAACACCTCTAGATTATTACTTGTGGGGTCATATGAAAGAGATAGTCTATGCAACACCAGGCAATACAATAGAAGACCTTAGACAAGGGATAGTCGACGCTGCCCAACACACAAGAAGCTAAGGTCTCACATTTTCTATGACGTTTTCGAATTCCACCACCATCCTGTCTCCATTATTAAGGGGTTTAATAAAATATAACTATGATTTAGTACGTACGGGAATAAAAGAATTCAAAAAATTCTTTGGCATCGACCACCCTCACCCCCATTCAGTCAGTCAGTCGAAAAGGTATTGAAAGGGATCGCCGTTTTATGGGTTTTCGGATCAAATAATTTCAAATATTATATTATTATTATTCTATGAGCAATTATTTCCACCTAGTAGAGTGTAAATATACTATCAAGATGTTTTCGTTTGAAGAGATTTAGATGGGAAATTTGAATGTAGAAGTAGTAATTCCTTGGGCAGCAGTTCTTATATATATATTCTTCCGTTCTAATTTTAAATCTTTAGGACATGTTATAATTACAAGATATTTAAAAATCATTTTTTATGAATTTTTGATATTTGAATTGTAACTACGCCTTTCTCTCAGCTGACGACTGAGCAAAAGGCAAGTAACCGTAGCAACCAGCTTAGCTCAGCTGTTGGGTCGAGGTTTGAGTTTAATAACTTGTTCATTATTCTGATTGTCAATAAGCAGATTTGGGGCACCAGCGTATTCAGCAAAATATTATACAAGAAGGAAAACAGATAATTAATTATCTTGCAACGCCATTCGGAGGATACAATATAAAAAGACCAATTTAAATAACAATCTATTGATAATAAGTGTAAATGTTACAAAAACTTTACAAGTAGGTAAATTAATTTAAATGTTGGTAATTATGTATAATAAAATAAAAATGACCAAATTGCCTACAAAAAAACATTATTTATTGAATAAAAAACAAACTTCCAAAAGTTTGGAAATCAAAAATATCAACCGGTTTACATGCGTTTATTCTTCTGAACAAAAATAGACACGGTGATAGTTGCTGACGTAACTTGGCGGAGAGCGTGGAGTTCCGATCTCTTAGTTCCTAGAGATGGCCACAGGTACCCGGGAATGAGGACTGCAATGGGCCTGTCCTGATTAACGAGGAGGTTCCAGGATAACACTGAATCGGTAAAATATGCAGCCAGTTGTACGTCGCTTCCAACCACTAGAAAAACTATTATGTGCTTGATTCACGGATGGTCGATCTAGATTATTACATGTAAAAAACATTGGTAATAAGGACCCAGTTAATAAACCTTTTACTAGTTATTATACTCTTCGCAATTACAAAACGAAGAGTATATTGCATTCGATCGGCACATTTCTAAAACCGGTAATATTGCTAGTAGAGAAAAAAATTTCATATCGTTGTGTTGGTGATCGAATTCTGAACAACTTTTAAAATGTCCGTCCGTCCGTCTGTCCGTCTGTCCGTCTGTCCGTCTGTCCGTCTGTCCGTCTGTCCGTCTGTCCGTCTGTCCGTCTGTCCATCTGTCTGTCCGTCCGTCCGTCCGTCCGTCCGTCCGTTCGTCACGTTTCTTGAAAGCACGATAACTTAAGAACGAAAAGTCCGATTGTATTGAAATTTGAATGGTAAGTTAGTGTTAGGTAGAGGAAGGACCCTGTTGTCTTTGAACAAAATCGATCAATAAATAAAAAGTTTTTAAATAAGAAAAAACATTTTTTTAGTGTTTTGCAATAAGACTAAAAATGTCTAAAACTAACATTATTCACAAATAACTGCGAAGAATATCCTATAGAGTGTACAACAATTATATAAAAAGTGTAGTAAATCGGCGAAGAGTATAATGGTTAGCTGGTTTGAATTTAAAATAACTAACAAATTATGAAATGATAAGTTTAACAGGGAATTACAAAAATTAGAATTCCCTTGGACACGGCCAAGGTCAAAAATATTATAAAAAAACAGTTCAAGAAAAAAATTTGAATCTGGAAAATTTTATTATTGAAACAGAGTAAGCCAAAGAAATGACTATTTGTGCAAAAAAAAACTATTAATACGGATTATGACAAAAGTTATTATCTTTAAGTGAAAACTTTCCTAAAGCAAGATACAAAAAAAACTGTTCAAAAGAGAAAGAAGTATAGGGAGAGATTATTATCTAATAATTTATTCGACCAGATTGTTATTAAAATAGAGAATAATTTCTTTAGCAATCTCCCGTATTGATATAATTAAACAACATTAGAGGGACTTCGATAAAACAAATTCGATAATATAGACGGAAAGTTATTACTTAATCGCCCGTACTACGATAACATTAATTAAATAAAATAAAATGGACAACAAAATAAATTCTAAATTATCCTCAACGAAGAATTAACGTAAAACCAAAAATAACTGTAGTACTTACATAGGGCATGGCGCTGGGGGTTGTGAACCATACTGGACTCTACCCTTCAGATGTGTGATCAAATTAACAGCTTCAATAAAATGCTTACTACCTGGGACAGGGCTGGCATCTTTTCAATTTAACGTGTGTTTCGCTCAGTTTAGTAGTAAATATTTAGAGAGGGGAAGGAGAAGGACACCGGAGGAAAAATCAACTTTGCAATAATGATGCGACATCGAACCGAAAGTATCGATATTTCAAACCGACGATAACATCGAACAAAACTATCAATATATGATGTTTATAGTGTATAAAACATCGATATTACCAATTATCGTTATTCGATTAATTGAAGTTAATGAAATAATTCAAGCAGTGTATTTTGTATTCGAGTTTTTTTAACATAGCGTTAGTTTTTCGACGAGTAAATAACGCCTATGGCTCTAGCTGCTGCGTTCCTACCTTGCTGTAGCGATTACCACCCATAAACCGATATATTCTTTTGTTCACGTTTAGTACTTAGTGCAGAAATGTATTACAGCCTTCAGTAGTACTCGATAGATTACCAAAATAACAAAATATTATTGTATTAAAGCCAAATACTGATTCATATTCGCTTTGTTTTTTTTTAATACACTCTGTCTGATATTTTTCGATATTGCTGGTATACCGATATTACATCGATGTTTAAGAATGTGATTTATCGATGTAAAATTATCGGACATCGTCTACGATATACATCTCGCATCACTATGCAAACTTTTTTAGTTATTTATTATAATCATAAAGCATAGGTCGCGGGGACGTTAGAACCTCTTTTAACTTCGTTAGTTTTGGAGTTAACGTACAAAAGTTCAAAACTAAAACTTATGCTTAGAGCTCGGTGGCGCAATGCTGAAGGTGTTTGGCTTGCGATCACGGAGTCCTGGGTTCGAATCCTGGTCAGGGTATGGATGTTGGTGGCGTTTTTTCATGTGTTACCGAGATGGTAGCAGTGACCTAGACCGCTGTTGGGTGGCACAACATGTCTAGTCGCTGTTATCTCTCCTGAGTTCGAGTCTCAGCTGCGGTAGATGGCAATATCGCAGGGAATGGTTGTTGTGTTTATGTCTATGTGTATGTGTCCTGGTTGAGCGGTAAAGCAGCAATAGCTGAACTTCGCCAGGACGTTAATATAAGCAAGGCATTAAAAAAAAATCATATGTGTTTTCCAAAAATCGTTTCAGAAAAACAATTGAAAGTCGCACTTCGAAGATATGAACTTTACTTTCTTTATTTTTTTTTTTATGGAATACCCCGTGTCTATTTTTACACCATTTGAAAGTCCATAAAAAAACCTTTTAATAATATATAAAACATAATATTTGTCTTAATTTTTTCTTGTCTAATTTATTATAAATAGACATAATTAATTTTTCAAATTAGCAGTGGAAAGAAAAATATGTAATTTAAATTAAACACTACATTAGTTATGTCAAGATATTTGTTGGTAACTAATTTCACTTCGTTTTTAAAATGAAGAATTTCAATGATTGCTGATGATGTCTTTCAGATGTTAACAATAACCTAATAATTTCCTTATTCATGCGGTTATTTATAGCTAATATTTACCGAAATACTAATAACCAGGGCTGGTAATAACAATAGCGCGGGCGCGTTTGCATGATCCTACTGTACCAAGTTTAAACGGCACCACTCGCTCTCGCAGGCGAGGTACATTTTAGAAACTGTACATTCTAGTAAAAGTTTAGTAATAGTTGAGAACGATCGTATTTTTTTTTTTTTAATGTATTCAGTTGTCGCTGTTAGGCGTATCAGCACCGTGCGTGTGCTGTTCGAGCCTCCGAGCACCACTATGGTCGCCGGCCCTGACCTGGGAAATATTCTCAGGAGGGTTTAGCGATCAATCACACGTGAACCTGCCATAACAAATTCAATCATCGGCATGGTCTTCCGTATTTCCCTGCAGCAATTTTGCCCTAAAACATTACAAAATGAGAGAAACTCTCCTACGCGAATTACCCCAGACCTACAACACTGCAAAAAACACGCTATCACCCACAGTGATAATCCAAAAATTCACTATGTCAATAAAGGCTAAACAAAACTACAAAAATATGTACGTTAACGTATTAATCACTTAATAAATAACTATAAATATTCAAATTTACACAAAATTGTTAAACAATTATACCCAAAAAATTTATAATTAATTCTGTACCATGACTTACCCCGAGTCTGTCGAAACCAAAAGTAACGGATAAGATCCCGTTGCGTACGAAATCGTTTCCGTTTGCTTTTCGCGCATGCCAATTGTTCAAAATACAGTGATGCCAACCTTGGATTTGGTCGATCATCATAGTGCGGATGCTAAACGAAAACATTGTCGATACAGAATATTTTATTCGACAAGGCAAAAAAAGCACCTTGCAGCCGAACTTCTCCTCGTAAGGCGACTAAGGATTTGTATTTGCCTAACATTTAGTTGACACGGGACTATTTTACGTTTATTGCATAGCTTCTACATATGCGCTGATATATAATAATCGTTGGAAGGTGAGGCAAGATCAATCTATTTCCCTGGAGGATGGCCCACAATGATACTAAAACATAGTTCTGTGAAATATCAACCTTGAGCTATTATATTTAATAGGTATTCGTATAGTATATACGATCTCAATTGGGACAGCATAAAAACGAAAACTCGGAGTAAAGTCGGCATCTCCTATAGTTGGCGAATCATACTCTAGGCATCTAATCCCGCCCACATTTCTAAGCTGCAGGTGGATCATGTCCACGTGGACAGTAGACGAGAAGTGATGAATATCCGAATTTTCGTTTTTATGCTGTTCCAACTAAGATCGTATATACTATAGTTGACAACACCAGAGTACAATTATTACTCATTTCATATTAGTTTCTCGAAAATAGTTTAACTGCGTTTTAAAGTAAAATTGACATATCACCTAATCTAAGTAGAATTCATTCTGATTTATTTAAATTGTAATAACATGGAAAACATTATAACTTACACGCCTCTGGTGATCTTCCTGTGTTACGGATATAGTCAATTGCAACAGGGTGTATTCTAGCATACAATTATTAAGTCTGTCGGAAAGTTTAGAAGAAACAGTTTATAGACATACAAATGTGTGTGTATACAGTACATCTCACTTTTCATGACTCCCATATCACAGCTCTCTTATTAACAATGTGATTTTTTTATAATTTGGGTAGAATGTGTCACGCTAAAGTATTTTAAAATCCACCAGAGGCGTTCGTCCTTATGAAGAAGAATGAACCTAATTTTCCATAGAAAGATATTAGGCAAAGATTTAACAGTAAAACAATCTCATAGTATTGTTCATTGTTTTCAAAAACTCACTAATACCGAACTTCAATAAGCCAGTGTACTTGGTGTTCACGTAAGAAAATAAGATTTCTCTTTCTAAGGTACCAATTATTACAGACATTACTTTATTTTCGGACGTAATTAAAAGTTAATTAAGCTCGAGGAAGACAGGGTTTCCATTTAGAATTAATCACGTGACGTAAGTCAGTTTACGCAACAGTCTAAGTCAAAGAATAATTGTCTTAAAAAAAAGTTTATAAACAAATTTAACAATTTTATTGTAATAATAACTACCATATGTGCAACTTTAACAAGACTTGATCAATATCCAATTTCTTGTTTTCTAAAATCATACTGATAAAAACAATTAGCAAGGCACATTTTCAATGGCATTCAATTTCTATAACATCTACCTTTTAAACATAAGCTTACTATGATAATTATTGGGCAAACTGTGACTAATAGTCTATGTAAATTTTATTATTTATTGATTTTTTCATGAATTAAATTTGTTGAAAAAACCACTCCCTAAGAAACCACTACTTCCACATCCAGATTTTTCATCCAAGTCACTTTAAAGGAAACATCTTGATTGATTTGCACTCTAGTATGTGGAAATTATTGGTCATAGAATTTTAATAATATGTAATAGATAGATTTGTGTTTACAATTGAGGAGCGGATAAGCAACTTTGAGGTTGCATATCCATGGGCTTCTTATACTTCCTACTTATGCTTTTCTAGCTCTAAAATTGAAATTTGGTTACTTTTTCACCTTACCTGTGCTTTTAATTCAAATAATAGCTTTCTTAGTTACATTATATATATGATAACATCACCGCGCTGATGTTCCGATATTGGGTCAGATACGTTCATCAGAGCTATAGACATTTAAATTGTAGCAATCGGAAGGTAAACTAGAATCATTCATGAGTATTTAAAAAAATATATATTCAAATCGGTCAACAACTTTGCGTCAAATGGACTTTTGTCCAAAGAAAGTGCTAAATTTCCCACTGTGCGTTGGTTTCTACCATATACGTTAAAAATGAAGTTTCTAGTTTACCCTACTTGTTCCCCTATCCACAAACAGCGGAGGTGGTTGGATTTGAAAAATATTATAAAGAAACCTGAGGCCTTGGTTTCTAGTATATACACCAAATCCCAAATTTCTGTACTCTTACTAACTTGATTTACTTATTATCCCCGGTTTACTTCTATTTAAACCCCAACCCTTCATCTCAACACATAATCTAGTTATAGATGGCGTTATAATAGATACGTGTACAAAATTTCAATTGAATATCTCAATTTTATTTTATCAACCCCTTTAATAATGGAGTAGGGGTATTGGGGGATTGAAAAATGTTATAAAAGAATCTGAGGCCTTTGTTTCTAGTACATACACCAAATTTCAAGTTTCTGTACTCTTACCAGCTTGCTTTACTTAGTTTCCCCTATTTATCTCTATTTAACCCCCTAGCCTTCAACAGAATCATCTCAAAATATAGGCTAGTTTCAGATGTCGTTATGATACCTACCTGTACTAAATTTCAAGTGAATATCTCAATTTCATTTTATCAACCCTTTTAATAATGGAGTAGGGGTGTGGTGGGGAGTTGAAAAATATTATTAAAACATCTGAGGACTTAGCTTCTAGTATATACACCGAATTTCAAGTTTCTGTACTCATACCAGCTTACTTTATTTATTTTCCCCTATTTAACCCTATTTATCCCCCAGGGACCTTCCAATGGAATCATCTCAAAATATAATCTAGTTCCAGATGTCGTTATAATACCAAATTTCAAGTGAATGTCTCAATTTTATTTTATCAATCCCTTTAATAATGGAGTAGGGGTGGTGGGGGGTTTAAAAATATTATAAATAATCTGATACATTGGCTTCTAGTACATGCACCGAATTTCAGGTTTCTGTACTATTACCAGCTTGCTGTACTTATTTTCCCTTATTTACCCCTATTTAACCTCCAACCCTTCAACGGAATCATTTCAAAATATAATCTGGTTCCAGATGTTGTCATAATACATACGTGTATCAAATTTCAAATAAATATCTCGATTTTATTTTATCAACCACTTTAATATTGGAGTAGGAGTGGTGGGGGGTTGAAAAATATTTTAAAAAATCTGAGGCTTTGGTTTCTAGTACATACACCGAATTTCAAGTTTGTGTACTCTTACCAACTTGCTTTACTTATATTCCCCTATTTACCCCTAAATAACCCCCAACC
Source organism: Stenurella melanura (assembly GCA_963583905.1). Taxonomy (NCBI): domain Eukaryota; kingdom Metazoa; phylum Arthropoda; class Insecta; order Coleoptera; family Cerambycidae; genus Stenurella; species Stenurella melanura. The sequence goes on from OY757314.1 coordinate 48,102,645, forward strand.
TTTCAATAGAATCATCTCAAAATATAATCTAGTTCTAGATGTTATGATACTTACGTGTCTAAATTTCAAGTGAATATCTCAATTTCATGCTGTCAACCCCTTTAATAAAGTACAGGTGGTGGGGGGGTTGAAAAATGTTATAAAAGAATTTGGGGCTTTGGCTTCTAATACGTACACCGAATTTCAAGTTACTGTGCTCTTACCAACTTGCTTTACTTATTTTTCCCTATTTACCCCTATTTAACCCTTCAACGAAATCGTCTCAAAATATAATTTAGTTCCAGATGTCGTTATAATACATACGTTTACCGAATTTCAAGTAAATATCTCAATTTAATTTTACCAACCCCTTCAATAATGTAGTAGGGGTGGTGGGGGAGTTGAAAAATATTACAAGAAATCTGATGCCTTGGCTTCTAGTATATACAACGAATCTCAAGTTTCTGTACTCTTATCAGATTGTTTTAGTTTTTTCCCCTATTTACTTACCCCTATTTAACCCCCAATCCTTCATCAGAATAATCCCAAAATATAATCTAGTTCCTGAATTCATTATAATATACGCATGTACCATATTTCAAGTGAATATCCCAATTTTATTTTATCATCCCCTTTAATAATGGAATAGAGATGTGGTGGGGGGGATGAAAAATATTGTAAAAAATTTTTAGGCATTGACTTGTAGTATGTACATCAAATTTCAAGTTTCTGTATTCTTACCAGCTCTCTCTACACATTTCCCCCTATTTACCCCCCCCCCCCCACAACCCTTCGCAGGATATCTTCAAAAGATCTTGTTATAATATATACGTGTACAAAATTTCAAGTCAATATCTAAACCTTTCCGGAGAAAACGTGCGGACAAAAAAGTTACAGACAGACCGACAGACAGACAGAAAATTTGTTTTCACTCAAATTTAAAATCTCGACGTTTCATGACATTCTAAACCTATTTGAAGAAAAAAGAAAATTGAAATTTTTTTTTACGATTACTATACTTTAAATCCTCTATGTGGATATGGAAGTAATTGAACTTTTTCTATTTCCAAGTCAATCATTATTTGATTTAAGCCGTTAAGAAGTAAACTGACTGACATCACGTGATTAATAATAAATGGAAAACTTGTCTTCCTCCAGCTTAATTAACTTCATTATCTCCGAAAATCAAGTTATGATTGTAAAAATTTCACTCTTCAATTTAGTATTAGTGCGTTTTTAATAACAACGAATAAGATTACGAGATTGTTTCACAGTTAAAACTTTGCCGAATATCTTTTTTTGGAAAATTATGTATATTTTTCTTCGTAAGGACGAGTGCCACTAGTGAATTTCTAAATATTTTACCGTGAAATAATCTCCTGATGAGTAAGTATCTTCCACCCAAATTTTTAAAAAATCGAACTGTTAATAAGGAATCTAGGATATGATGGTCATGAAAAATGAGACATACTGTATACATATTAGCACGCAATTTTCAATTAATTTTTAATTCATAGTATTATAAAATAAATTTCTGTACAACAATTTCTTTCTACTATGGTTATTAAAATAATTTGTCGAGTATGGATATTAATATTTTATATTATGTTCATGTAAACGTATAATTAATTAATTGCCTATAGGCATAAAATACATTTGAATTTTATTCCGTGTGATCAACTAAAAATATACTAAAATTTTATTATTTGGTTTCAGATGCAATTAGGCAGTTATCTGCCTGCTCGATGTGTTCTGGCGCTATTTTTTCTCCAAATAGCTACGTTTACACTGTTATTGCCAACCTGCCCCCCGGAATGTATTTGCCTTTCTCAAACCCAGGTAAATATACATAGGAGCCTACTAATAGGTAGTTTACTTGAGGGTTATAGAATTGTGCTGAAACTCAATTCCATAGCAACAAATTTATGTAAAGTTTCATGGTAACTGCTTGGAGATAAGGATACAATCAGCTTTTGCCGTTTCTGGCAAATGCAAGCAGCCACAAATGTTATTATCCCACTGATTAAAATATTTAAAAAGCGGTGGTTACTTACCTTTAATACGATTTATGTTAAACAATATCCTACTTATAAAATACAATATTGCAACATAAAATTTTGTTTAGAAGGATAATCCTTATTTTTAGAAAATGACTCTATAAGTTACTAAACACTACAAAGTAATTCAAATTATGAAGAGAATTAATGAGCTCTCAGCAAAAATATATGTTAAATATTCCAGCAGTTGATAAATTAGTGTCCTCTCTTAATTCTTAGACAGTATCTTCAATTTGTTAATCAACTTTAAAGAATTTTTAAAAAGGGATCCAATTGAATCTGATGATTTGTGCCTATGAATATTGGAAAGGCTGCAAAAATAGCCACTTTAGAACTTCTACGTAAAAAATCACGCCAGCAGTACGATGTTGCATATACTAATTTTATCGACAGGCTTAGATTGAAGAAGGTAGACAACTTCAGTGAATGCGTCTTTTTGGTATATCTACAAAAGAAATACAAAATATGAGAAGCTTCAACTCTGTGATCGATATTTTCTATGGTAAAATCAAGTCGATAATATAAGCACAGAAGAGGGAAGGTATAGTTCCCCTTCTGTGATATAAAATAATTCTTAAGACGGAAAAATTAAGGATATTGTCCTAAAAGACCAAAATACTTTACGTTTGAATAAGTCGACAAGTTTATAAAATAAGTAATGCACTGTCCAACCAATGGCTGTAGACACGTTTAGAAGCATACCCGCTGTCGTCACTAGATTACTGAATCGAAAGCAATGTGCAGGTCATAAATCCTCCGTTATTATGCTAGGAGAGTCAGGAGTAAATCTAATGGTAATAAAGAAGTATGTACGTTGGAAGTAGTCTTCGAAACCTCATCAACTTTTTTTTTTCACTTATTTAACGTCGGCCTATTTCCGCTACTGGGGCTATCACCGATGCGAGGAGACGAGCTACCCTACCCTACCTCTTCTCTGTCGAAGAATAGGGATCTCTTACTTGCCTAACATTTAATATACAAGGGACCGACTGCTTCACATCCCCACCGAAAGATGGTATGTCCGCTATGTAACGTCCACCTAAAGTTACATACCTTCTACGTATGCGCTGATATACAAGCCGTTAGAAGATGGAGCGATAACGCTGTGTTTCCCTGGACTGATTGACCTATCCCGGTATTAACCGCGCTTGGCGTTGCTGCAGTATCGGCAGAGATATCTACGCTCGCTCCTAACCTAATCAAATTCACTGCAAGAACTAACTTACATCCATGAAATTGGCAATTCTAGTAGTGCAAATGCGTTACGAAGCTCTTTAACTTCACAAGACATTGATATTAACAGTTGTTCTGGCTAGTGTTCTTACATAATTGTCAATTATTGATAAAAAAAAGTTTACACTTCTGAAAAATTATTATCACATTTTTTGTTTTTTCAACAATAGTGTTAGACATATTTCTAACACTAATGCTAAAAATTCTTTAATGCGCTTCCTAAACATCAGTTTTTCATATTGGCGGCCTATTAAAATATCGTTTTTAATGACAGATGTAAAGAAATTCATTTCATTGAGATCGATCAAATTCACATGTCAGAGTAATCTGTTTTAGCTGAAAGGGTTCATGGTTTTAGTATAATTTTATATTTCAAAATGATATAACCATAACTATATATGATCATCTTTTCATATTTAGTCCATTGGAATGTTAGAGAATTTTGGCCAAACATTGCGTTTTGGAAGGACGTGATTTTTTTTATATTTAGGGGTCTCAGTGTGAGTATAAAACTCGGTTCTCGGGGTTGAAAGCCCCCACCCCATTTGGCCTTCATCTTGAAAAAGGGGATATAAACAGTTCCTCCGTGATATCTTGCAGAAAAAAAAAATTCTAAGGCTTCTTTGTAGAGAGTTTAATTCTCTACAGCCTTGGTCTAGATACTTCTAAAATTGGAAATGGAAATGTCATAATTAAAAATAGACCAAAATTTTCAAATGAAATGTAGTTTAAGGGTTATAACTTTTTTTCTATTGATTTTATTGAAAATACACATCAGATGTTCCTTGTACATAATTTTATTGCGAACAATTTTGTCTACTGATTTTTTAAATTTCTTTTCTTGAAGAGGTGTTATTACGCTGCCAATAGATCCAGTGGATCAAAAAGGGCATTGGACAATTGCAAAAAAATGTGAGAACATTTCTGGGGTGATTCCAAATTCTTTTTGCCTCCTGCAATTTTTGTCCAAACTTTTTTTTTTCGATTAAAAATATCGCAAATAAGTTATAAGCCTTAAATTATATTTCTCTTGAAATTTTAGTATATTATATTATATAACTTTTTCATTTTCAATTTAAAGGTAAGAAGTATCTAGACCAAGGTTGTAGATAATTCATTTATCTACTAAAAACGCAATAGAAATTTTTTTGTGAGACTTACGGTTCTCAAGATATCGCGGATAAATGTTTCCACCCCCTTTTTCAAGATGGCGGCCAAATGGGGGGCCCAAAAACCGAGTTCTATAGTGTGAGACTGACCTTAAACATTAAAAAAATCTTGTCCTACCCAAAGAGCAAGGTCAATGTAACATTTAGTAGAGGGTCCATGCCTTCGAAAGCCATCAAAATCGCCAAGTTACCCATTCCAGCAAGGTAAATAATTTTTGAGCTAGGATATCGAAACAGTTTCCTAATTGGCATCAGAAATGGCTTGTTGAAATTTTGTTGGCGATTACACAAGAAAAAAGATGGCGGAATGTTATTTCAAGAATTCGTGTTTTTAAACGTATACCTACCTCTCGCTAGAGAATTATCTACATGTGATATTGATTTGATTATTTTTATTTATGTAATACTGACCTGAGTGCATCTATCTGTACTAATAGAAATTCAAAATCGCTTACGGGTTTTTTTCTAAATAAATCTTAAATCACAGTAATGAAATTTGTGTTTGAAATTTCGACGTGCGGGCAATTACATTAAATATTAATTTTTTTAATATATTACATACGAATAAAATATGGTTTAAAGATCAACAAAGTTTTTGCAAAAAGAAATTGCACGATATCTTATACAGTTTGAAATTGCACACTATTTTGCAGAAATATTAATAGGTAGAATAAAATTCATTTGGCAGGTGATTTCTTAGATCTATTGATTATGATGGTGTTATATATGGAGATATTATTTATTAAATTTACCATTATTGTGGTACAAATAATATAGCATTTTACAAATATGAAAATATAAAGACGTACACAAAACGTGTAATATATACATAAGTAATAATAATAATAATAATGCATAGTAAGTATACACAGCTCAGTAAGCATTGACAAAGCACTACATAGGCATTACTAAAATACGATTCAAATGTATTGACCCCTCACTTTAACCGCGAATGTCTCAGAAACGGAGGAGTAGAAAAAAATTGAAAAAATTATGTGTTTATTATGAGTCTATTCTAAATCAATCACTGAAATTTGAATAATGTACATTGGACACTCTTGAAGTTCTGCTAAGTTAGATTGAAAAAAGTCCTACATTTTAAGGAAATTTTGACCATAACAGTTTTAAATTCATTACATCTTGGAAAATATGCATACTATGTAAATATTATTTTAGACGCCGATAAAGCACAGATTTTTTTGTACGAGGAAATTTTTTCATAATTTTTTATTTTAAAATTCTGCAGTTATTCTCAAAAACGTGACGCCATGTTTCTGCGGTTATTTAACAACGTATTTAAAATTTTGCTGTTAAAATAGTTAATTATATAAAATGCATGCATTTTCGGAAAACATAATTGTTATGTATCAAATATTAATTTAGTTATCAACCATAAAGGATAATATCATTGCAAGTTTACAAGAATATTATCTATTACGCATGATAACTAAATTAATATTTGAAATATGCCAACTATGTTTTCTGAAAATGATTACATTTGATACATTTGATGATTTTAACAAAACAATTTTAAATACATTGATAAATAACCGAATAGACATGACGTCACGTTTTTGAGAATAACTGAAGAAATTTAGAACAAAAAATTGAGAAAAAATATTCTCGTACAAGAAATGCCGTGCTTTATTGGTGTGTAAAATACTATTTACGTAGTAGGCATATTTCCCAAGATATAATGGATTTAAAACTAGTATGATCAAAATTTTCTTAAAAAGTAGGACATTTTTTAATATAACTTAGCAGAACTTCAAAAGAGTTCAATGTATACTATTCAAATTTCAGTGGTTGATTTAAAATAGACTCATAATAAACCAATAAATTTTTAAATTTTTTCCGCTCCTCCGTTTCTGAGATATTCACGGTTAAAGTGCGGGGTCAATATATTTGAATCATATATTAGTAAGAATCACTGTCTGCTAAAAACTGTTCTCTATTATTTCTGCCCTTAAAACAATTGTGAGGAAAAGTTGCACATGCAGTAGAATATCAAGTGGACGCACATTTTTAGTCACACTGCTTTACAATTCTACTTCTACTTCAGTTGCTAGCTACGCTAAGTACATTAAACCACTGGACTACTGTCCGCGTCCCTTGTAATACCCGTTTTAAATGCACTAAGGAAGCGTCTTGTCTAGGACGTAGCGAACGTAAGTCTAATAACCTCATGGAAAACAAATACTGCCTTCGCAAATCTAAGTATTTAAATTCACTACAGCAATACAGATTCACACAGGACTTACGAGCATCTTCAATTACACGATCATCAATTGTATCGCAGTTATATCCAAAATTAGTCAAATTATATAGTTGGCTTATTCGTTTAAAGGCAACTGTAACTGATAATTTTTTCCTCTTCGGAAAATAACTGACAGGTCACACAATACACAGGCTGCCAATACAGTTTTTATAATATTTTCTTCTTCCTATTGTTTACCTAATTATTTACTGATTTCGTGAATACCCTAAAATACCCTCTGTTGTCGTGTACCCACATAATTTTTGTAGGTTTTCTATTTTGCAAAAATTAAACATTCTTTGCGCAAATATTATTGTGTTTGCTTCTTCATGATTCAAATTGGATTCTATACAGGAGCAATTCAAGTTCACATTGTCGGGCAACATGTCATTAATCATTATTTACACCAATATTCTAAAATGTATTTTAGAAGATTCGCTTTATATTTGTTATTATTTATGAAGTAATTTCAGTTTGGAATGAGAATTGTATCTGTTATTGCTAATTCATAGGATTCTGATGGTTCTTTAAAGTCATACTATACATTTTCTTAAATCTGAAGTTTCGGCCAATTTATATTTTTCAATCTCAATTTTGTACAACTTATTGACGATTTCATACTATATTTGCACGTTTCGATATACTGTCCTCCTAAGGCAAAATGACGTAACTCATAATTTCGTAAGCAAATTCGACGTTCAAAGTTTCCTTGTTAAATAATTGACTTTTTTCAATAATCATTAAAACATTATTCCTGCATCTATTTTTTAACACACTGTATTTTAAAATCACGTATTTATAACATAACACATAAATGATTGTCTAATTTTCAGTGATCAACAGTAATATAATACCTTAATCAAATTAACTATCCACAATTGCACAGACCGTACCATACCGTAGCTGTCACGTTGTGCGTTATCATAACAAGTCATTATTACGATCGAATTTAAAAATCTGTAACTCGAAATCTGTATAAGATATCGAGCTATTTTTTTTTGCAAAAACTTTGTTTATCTTTAGACCATATTTCATTCGCATACAATATATAAGAAAATTAAACGTTTAATGTAGTTGTCTACACGTCGAAATTTCAAACATACAAATTTGGTTCCTTTGATTTAGCATTTATTTAGAAAAGAACCGTAAGTGATTTTGAAACTCTACTACTACAGATAATGAGCTCATATCAGCAGTATGTAAATAAAAAAAATCAAATCAACATCACGTGTAACTACACAATTTTCTAGTGAGTGGCATACGTTTAAAAACACGAATTCTTGAAATAACATTCCGCCATATTTTTTTCTTCTGGAGAAAAATGTAAATTAGGACCTTCTTTCGATATGCGAGCTCAAAACTTATATACCTTGTTGGAATGGGTCATTTCAATTTTTAAATTTTTTAAAGCTTTGGACCCGTTAGTAATTTCAATGAACATGGATTATTATATTAACATATACATAGACCAAAATTTTAAGTTTTGCTTGAACATCAAGAAGAATAAATTAAATGGACGGTTAAGTGAATTATCACACAGACGTATTCAATAAAATGAAAGCCATTTCTTAAATAACGAATTACTTCACTTATGTTCGATATGAATTATTTTATTACCTACTAGAAGTTTTCCACGTTTAACGAAATATGGGGGAATGTAATAAAATGATCAAAAGAAAAGTGTAGGAAGCCAATCCTATCGTGTTTGGATAATAAGTTCAATATTATTTTAGTATTATCTTTGATCTTTGAATTATCCCTAGAGCTTTTGCTAACCTAATACGGGCGTCCCTTGGTTACGTATTATAACAAAAATCGTGTGGAAATAAGCATTATTGATGAGTAGCTTTTTGAAAACAGGATTTTAAATAATACATTTCCTTGATTTCCTTTCTACACTTTGTATACTTTTTAAATTAAAGTACGAATTTTGAAAGAAGAGAATTGTTACATTGCTGGAGGTAACATCGAAATAAATTGGACTAGCGGCATTCCAATGGTTGATTAATTTCCATCAAAAACATTGTGACCACTTCTTATCGACGTTTTTTGAAATTTTCAAGTCGAAAAGGTAGTCACAATATGCATATCCAGCATATGGACAATTGATTGCGGAACATTTTAAGTAAAAATATACATTAGACAAAAATTAGTTGTAGCGTTTTAAAAATGTAAATATTTCATTCATCTAGGATAGCATTCTGCAGAGTTGAATTCAGATTTGAGAGACTTGGAAGAAGTACATTGTCTTGATTATTATTCAAGATGAAGCTGCAGTCAAAGAAGGAGGGCCCCTACGAGCGGCTTTCGGCCCCACTTAAATTTTGTCTTAAATGGAGTTGATGTTTTATGATAAAACTAATAAACTTTAGTCGATTCGAGGCTAATTGGAAGTATTTGAAACTCTATGTGTACGAATAGAACGCGTATATGTATATACAGTGTGGTTCACTTATTTATATATTTATTTATTTATTGCATACACTGTTCAACAGGTGAGATACCCAATTACAGAACTGGAATAAAGGCATACAAAGCATTAATTAAGTAAGATACATGATATACAACAACATAGAAAGAAAGTGAAATAAACAAAAAATTTACTTATATGTACGAACTACGAATAATTAGTGATACGAAGAGAAAGAAGAAATGACAAGGAAAATGTTTAAATATTACAACTATATATGCATATATGTATACACATATGCGATTAAAACTAAATTAAGAAAAACAAAAATAATAACTAGGTATTTAATTTAGAACATTTTGTTTTATGTCAATAAGGCTGCAATTAAAAATATCGTAGTCGCTACATAACTTGTTAGAAGTACTGCAAATCGTATATAAAGGTGGATTATTTAGTACGTTGGTACGGGGCGTAGGTAAATAGAAAACTTGGTGATTACGAGAGGTTAATCTCGGAATGTGAAAATTAAGCTTGCCAATTATTTCAGGTGCGTTAAAATCATTGTGTAGTAATTTATACATAAATATTCGAGAAGAGTACGTACGCCTATCCTCAAGAGTAGTCATAAAGTATCTTTCAAGCAAGTTACTTTGCGAAAAATCAATCGTTGGTGTCGTTGGATTTAAACCACAGTAATTTAAGAAATCTACGTTGAACTGCCTTCAACTTATTCTTGTGAACATCCTAACTGGAAATGAAAATTAGCGATGCGTACTCAAGTTTAGATCTTATGATGGAGACACCTCAATTTCTCGCTGTTCTGATATTCGAATATTTTGAAATTTTAGTGGGAAATATATACCTATAAAGTGAATCTCTAGGTGTACCTATATTTGATTTTAGTTAGAGCCGTCTGATTCTAGGGTAGAAAAAGTGAATTGATTTTCAGAAAAAAATATTTGCGATTTTTCTAGTAAAAACCTAATAAGATATTCTTAATGAGCAATATTAGAAACCTCTCTGTACAAGATTACATGACAGTAAGTTCAAGGGTGTTTGAGGTAGGGGCCGTCAAAGAAGCAATGTTTTAACTCAAGGTAATTTTTATCTGTAAAACGGATTCTCAAATGAAAAATACCGCTACCTAAAGAGTAACTACTTCCACATCCAGATTTTTCATCCAAGTCACTTTGAAGGAAACATCTTGACTAGATTTTAAAAATGAAGTTTCTATCTAGTTTACCCTACTTATTTTCCCCTATTAACAAGCTACCACCTCCTGCCCCTTCAATGGATGCCGGCTCAGAATGGTGACCGTACAAGGAGCTCGATTAAGTTAAACAATGAGCCCAGTTCTTACCACACTATTAACTCACCCTTTATGTGAATATCCTACTAAGTCATTTCCTGTGCCCATTTTCCAACACCCCAAATCACCAATAAACTGTGAAAACCGACCAACTGCATACCCCTCATCGACATGTTAACCATAGTCCCTAGCATCTACCATGTCATTTTCATAGTTTTCTTCTAATATCATCACTCGAAACATGATCGCCCTGCACATTACCAGTTATTGTTAAATCTTAGTCCTATTGGTTCGGAGGGCCCTTCGTCGCGTTCAACTTATCTTGAGCCCTACAGTAAATACATCAACCACACAAAGGTTAAAATAACGCCTGCTCTACTAATTTCCGACGTATCTATTCACTATACGAAGTTATTCGGTGAGTGTTAACTCACGTGTACCTACCCCCTTACCCCCAAATTACCGAACAACTCTGAAAACCACTCAATCGTACACCTCTTATCTACATGTTAACAACACTCCAAGCCATTTTTATATTTTTTTCTTTTTCTCTCGCCTGTGAAGATCATGTATTGACTTGCCACCCCAGCACACTAAATTACCCCTGTCTCGGGAAGTTTTGCTTTAACGTGCATTTCACATATAACCCACTTAAACATCAACAGGGTCTTATGAATCTATCCGACATGTAAGGATCCAACATTTTCCTCCCCTATATTGCCACCCCCGTAATTGTGGAACCTCCGGACAACTTTCATACGACGTAGAAAGGTTCCAACCTACACAATGATATTAAAAACACTCCGATCGGGCCACCTCTGAATCACTAGCGAATATTTTGTTACATTTTAATAGTTTTTGCCAGCTATACACAGATAGCTTTTACGGTTCCCCTATAAGATTCCACATATAGTGTTACACTAGCGACTCCTTATTTTCACTGTTAATACAAATATTAACTTGCCACTACCATATCAAACACCCTGTAGATATGAAAACAATTTTAAAATATATCGCTTTTGTAATCCTTAGTATGATTAAGATAAAGTAATAACAACTTATACTCAAATTATATCTATACATGCTACAGGATTATTATTATATTTCAAAGCATTACGACGGAAACAAAACATATTTTTCAAATCAATGTAATTATTGCATTTTTCTTTGTTTCAGGTCTTATGTAATTCCGGGGGTCTTCAAGAAATACCTAAGAAATTACTGCCGCCCACCGTAGAACATTTATCATTAACTCGAAACCACTTCCCTATAATCAAAAGCGATTCTTTCGCTGGTTTGAGATACTTACGAAAACTATCTCTGGATGGAAACAACGTATCTATTATTAAACCGTTTGCCTTCAGAGGTCTTCCGAGGCTTAGAGAGCTCTCAATACAACAAACCCCTTTGGCTACAGTGGCTCAATTTGCATTCGCCGGTCTACAGAACATTACCTCGATATATCTCAGCCATAATAAAATCAAGAAGGTCGAGGGATACGCCTTTGCTGGTACATCGAACTTAAGATTATTAGTTTTAACGAACAATCCGATACATAAAATTGAGAGCCACGCGTTCAGCGGATTAAGCAACGTTGAAAGATTGAGTTTTCCATCAGGTATGTACGATGACAGCAATTTAATTTGAAAACTCTTTGTTCTGTTTTAATCTAGATCCTAGTTATTTTAAGTCTTAAAGATGTTGAGGCTTTAAATTTTTTTATGCAATCGTGGTTAAATATTCTTTATAATTTTAATATATGAAATTAAATTGTAACAATTACCTCGCAAACTAACTTAACGAATGTTTAACATTTTGCTTATCTACAACTGCCCATTCTTTGGTGAAACTCCAGTGTCAAATTATGATACTCTTCAAAGTACTACACGAAGAGTACCGGTAATACATCGCGCAGAGAAAAAAATTCATATAACTCTGTTGGTGATCGAATTCTGAACGACTTTCAAAATGTCCGTCACTTGTCCATTGCCTGTCCGCCTGTCTGTCTGTATGTCTGTCTGTCCCTCGGTCTATCCGTCCGCCACGTTTCTTGTAAGCAAGGTAACATAAGAATGAAATCACTGATTCTATTGACATTTTGACAATAAGTTAGTGTAGGATGGAGCAAGATTCTCAAGATTCTCAACTCAACAAAATTGATTAATAAATAAAAATCTGTGCACCTGTAGCTACCAAAAAATGTCTGAAAAAATTATAGTCACAGTAAATTAGCAATTCAAATGGCAAATAGAAGAAATAATTTATAAAGTTTTAATAATTTGGGTGCAGACTCTTAATAGACATCTAAATACAAATCAAAAGATTTCCCACCTCTCAGGAGGGTGCTTCATCCCCTTTTTGCTTCAGAAACCACCCTCTTACGTTACCTGGCGCCCGTTTTATGATTTTTCTCAAAAGCTGTTTCTCTGACGAGGAAAACGAATAGGACCTAAAATATTTGTTATGAAATTATACATCATTTAGGTCCTACATATTTTTTTGCTATATCCAGCCCTAATCTCACAAATGAAGTTAGTTAATGCTGGTAAAGATAAGACAAATGCCTTAGATTTTTAAGAGATATTCAAGGGAACATCAAGGAAAGGGCATACAGTTCTCTTGATTTGCAGAATTCGGAAGTCCTTCATAACTGTAAAAGAAATATATTATTTGCTCACGCATTCAGTGGATGCGATACTGCATCAGCATTTTTTGGCAAAGGAAAAGTACAAACTGTGAACTTGATAAATACTAGAAGGGACTTGGATGATGCTTTGTATATATTTAACAATCCATCATCGATGAAACCAGACATTGTACGAGCTGGAGAAAAAATCACAATAGTTGTATACAAGGCACCTCGAACTGTTACATCGTTAAATCAATTTAGATTCATTTCATTTAATAAATTTGTTGGTCAATCTAATCAAGCAGTGATATTATCAAGACTACCACCTATATTTGCTGCTTTAGAATAATATTCGTATCACGTTTTTCAACAAATGCATTCGTGGCGTGGAGAAAATTTGAAGCCTAATGATGGGGTTGGAAAACAATCAGCCAAATTTTGGTGCCAATTCCTACAACTGAGATACCAGCTATTACTTTTATTCTTCTATTAATATCTTGCGGTTGTAAAAAGGGTTGCGGAAAACGATGCGGTTGTGCTAAGGTTGGATTGAAGTGTTCAAAAATGTGCTGCATTTGTCATGGTCAAGGATGTCTTAATTCAGTGGCAGAGGAAGAATCACCTGAAGATAATCCAATTATTGAATAAACAGTAGTGAGTTTTTAGTGGATTAGGCCTCAAGGGGAAACCACTTAAGAAAAACGCACCGGGAGCTCTACCTCAGCGGTGGTGTGGAAACGGGCTGGAATATAAGAGACATAGTAGTAATAACAAAATTTTCTGTAGTCGTAAGTTTTTGTCCTTTTAGCCAGGTTTGTGTAGGAACATGTTTTGCATGTAACATTTCTCTATGGCCAATGTATTTCCAGATATTTATCACTTTACTCGTTTTTGCCTAACTTTAGCAACATATCCTAATTTTTCAAACCACATTTGTGAGAGTTAAGTTAAAGACAGGCAAAAGTTTATGGAACATAAATGATGTAGAATTTAATACTGAATATTTTAGATCCTATTCATTTTCCTCGTCAGAGCAACAGTTTTTCAGAAACATTTATAAAAACTAGCGCCAGGTCCCGTAAGAGGGTGGTTTCTAAAGCAAAAGGGGATAAAGCACCCTCCGGATAGGTGGGAACTCTGTTGATCTATATTTGCACGTCTGTAAGGAGTTTGCACCCAAATGTTTTAAACTTTATAAATTATTTTTCCTTAAAAACCCAATTTACGGTGACTATTAAGGTACATCTTTTGGGCAAAAATAAGAATCTTTTGTCTCTTAGTGTTTTTTTCCAAAGTGCTTACTTCTCCAGGAAAAAAATTGCAAAAAGAAAAGAATTCAGATATTTATTAATTAGTTTAGGGTGAAGGAAGCGTTTAGAGAAATACTCCAAGAGCCAAAAATTGCTCATTTTAACATTGGAAATGTTTATGTTTTCGTATGTGAGGTAGAGTTACCAGTTTTTGTTCAATGTCAAAAGACAGCGGTGTCGCGGCACAGTAGAGAGAAGACCAGTAGGCTCACTTACTCTTGAGATTTGTTATAATCGATTTTATTCTTTATGAATCCACTGCGCATCCGATATTTGTACGCTCATCTACATATACACTGCTCGAGCTAGAAAATGCTAATAAACTGGTCAACACTTACAATGACACTAAATTATTTATGTTCGAAGATATCCTTGGTAGATGATTTATTTTGCGATTGAATTAAATGTTTACTGATTAATCAATAAGTAGCTAATTAAAATTTGACCTGCCTTTACTTAAATTTATTACATAACATCCGCGTCTGACGTCAAAGACTGAAAATGTATGACTTTATAATATTCGAGCAAGAATATGTACACGGCTGCCGAAAAGGCCGCGCTACTATCGATTAGGCTGCTGCGCTTGCCAATTACATTACCTACCGTGTCGGGAAATTACCTAAAATTCAGCTATGCTGACGGTAGAACGCAAAAGTGTACAGCTTGCTACAAATAGGTGCCTGCTTGCAAATAAATGATGTGTTAGAATTGCAACTAACTGATATAGGTTGTGTTGTACAAATTGAGTGACAATAATAATATCTCTTTATTTCAAAGTAATGTGTCGCGGTCGACTGGACTATCATATGCAATGGCTGATATACGCAAATGTAATATGGGTTGCATACATCACAGGGGGTCAAGTTACCAGTTTTCATTTAAGGTGGAAATATAGCGGTGTCGCGGTCGAGTGAGACTGCGTATATGCAACGGCTGACATACGCAAATGTAACATGGGTTGCATATATCACAGGGGGTTAAGTTACCAGTTTTCATTTAAGGTGGAAACACAGCGGTGTAGTGGATCGAAAAAGTTGAACAAGTTGAAAAACTGTATGTTTTATGTATGGTCTTATCATTTTTAACGTCCCGATGATTGCAAGGATTTCGAAACCTGTGAATTTTCGTCCAAAGAACACGCCTGTTAATTTAAAAAAATTTTTAGACAAAATTAATTTAGACAAAATTAATAACCGTAAGGGGTTATGTAGATATTAGTTTAATCTACATGGCCGTAGGGGACTGTGTGGATGCTAGTTGTTGAATGAGAATTTTCAAATAAGAAATGATACAAATTCATTTTAGGATTTTAATTTGTTAGCACAACCAAAGTTCAGATTGTCGAAAGAATGCAAAGATTTCATTAATATTTTTACACAGTTTTTCTTTTAGTTCAATTTTGGTGTGTGTTAATAGGATATGAAACCACAGATTTTAATTAAGAAAGTTATTTTGTAGATCCATCAGTGCGTCTCTGCAAACATGTCCCCTGATATTTTTTACCAAAAAAGCAGTACGTCACTGACATTATCCCATGTGAATATTTTTCCTGTCTGTTCAGTTCTGCATGAAAATAGTCTCATGCGTGTTTCTCATCACACTCACAGTTCTTGATTAAAACAATTAAATTCAAATTGAAATTAATTATTATTAACACTGATAATGATAAATTTTGTTGGAAATGGCCACCTTCACTTAATATGCATGCTTCCACCCTTCCTCGTGTCGAATTGCGCCACTCGTTCAAATATTTCCGGCGTATTCCGTATTGTTTTACATGAGGAAAATATTCGTTGTGTTAAATCTTCTAAAGCGTTAATAGGAGTTTCATACATCAGGATTTTAAGATTACCCTATAAAAAAAAATCCAGACTATTGCAATCGGGGAAATTTGCTGGCCATTGCCGAGGTCCTCCGCGACCATGTACGTAAATGCATTGTCGCCATTTCCACGTTCGTATAAGTCTTCATATTTACTGAGATATTCGAAAAAACAGCGAAAATACAAAACGAATTCAATGAAACACTAAAAATCGAAGAAATATTACGATGAGATGGTTTTTGAGCACCAACAACTTACTGTATGACAACAAATATTGTTTTGAAAATGATGCTTGTAAAAATGTCATTTATTCCTGGATAACTAGATTTATGTGTTCAAAAATAATTATTAGTCGATACTGCTAAATGAGGTAATTTGAATTTAATTGTTTCAATCAAGAGCTGTGCGTCTGACGAGAAAAACGCTAGAGATCGTTTTCAAGTAGAATTGACCAGGCTAATCAGCAAAAATATCCACATGGAAAAATGTCAGTGGCGTACTACTTTCTTGGTAAATATCAAAGGACATGCTCGCAGGGACGCCACTGGTGGAGCGATAAAAATACTTTTTTAACTGAAACATGTGATTTTATTTCATATTATCACAAACTAAGATTGAAAATAATATCTAAATTACTTTCTAAGATATTAAAAATAACGATTAAAAAAATTCAACACCCTGTAGCAAGAAATTTAAGCCGTTGCGGACATATAGTCATGTAAACATTTCTTCATAAAATGACCTAAGGAATCACATACTGAAATATTAGCATGTCATTAAGGAACACCCTGTATTTTATTGAAAATTTATAATTTTTCTCTAAAAAATCCATTTTTTTTAAATTAAATAAAAAAATTAAAAAACTTGCAGATACGTCTTGAAGTACTATTAGTACTATTTTTTTCTAAATATCACGAAACGGTAAAAATTGAAGGGCAGAGAGAATTTTGTCCACGTTAGTAGCACTTTCCATCACTGTGCGCCGGCGCCGTGGAAAAAAAATTATATTTATTTATTTAACAACTGATGATTGGGAGTATTCATACAGGAGATTCCCCAGACCATAATTACCCCATGTATATAATGAAATCATCACACGGAGTTTTGAAGAAAAACTTTCTTTTATTAATTATTAAATAATGCACTTTACATAGAAAATTAAGGATATTGTGAAAAGATTAATACGTCTCTACATAGTTTTTAGATATCCAAAGTAAAGAAGTTATGCACCTTTTAGTTGCATTCTTCTACCATCACCACCATTATCTTTAACTTTTGATGCCTGCGCCTTCACCATAACTATAAATTGAAAATTCATCCCAGCTATTAGAGAAATGGGAAAATGAGAATGAGACAAGAATGGGCATAACTTGTTTACTCTGGAGATGCAAGAGCATACAACATGAAAAAAAATTTAGGGACTATTCAAGTGTACTTTTTACAAACTTTAGTTTTCTGTGTACAGTGTATCATAACGTGAACACGAGACGGAATCATAATACTTATATTCTCGTTGCCAAATTAAAATTAACTTCTAAATCTCCTCATTGTCTAGGGCGAAACTCTTTTAACTTATTACCGGATGAAATAAAATTTAACCAAGATAATTTTACTAAGTAAATGTTTTTAAAAGCTTTTATTTAACGTGCTTTGTTTGTCAGTTAGTGTACAGGGTGGGGCAATAATGCGTCGAACCTCGATATTTCGAGTTCTACGATAGCTAGAAATTTTTCAAAGGATTGCTGGTAAACTAAAAAAAAAGTCTATATCTAACAAAAATCACCAAAGTCACAGATATCGGTTTTATGAAAAACTTATGTGAATACCAGTTACGAGACATCTAACTAATGTTTTTGAATCATTTCCATTTCTAAAACTGGACGGGGTGGCCAACAATTATTTTTCAATTAAGGAGTTTTTAAATTGAATATTCTCAATATTTTCAAATGGAACACCCTATATTTTTCAACGATGTGATCTAGAAATGAAAAACGAACATTTTTTGTAAGTACTTCCCTATGGCTAATTGCAACCATTTTCGTTTTATAAATAAATGTCAAATTCAAGAATAAACTTAAAAAGAGGTTCCCTCAAATAATTCATTAGACAAATTTATAACAGGTGTTCGGCGTGTTGCCTATTTTGATTGACACACGTCTTTATGCAATTTTGAAATGAGGTCATTTAGTGGGACCATTTCTTCCAATCCATTGAAATAAGTAAATAGTATTTAACAGGTCCTTTAGTAGTTTGGTATAAAGTATCATGTACAACGGAGCGTTTATCACGCTTATCGGTCGTTAGTTACAATTTATACTGAATTTAAAATATTTGGAATTGTACAATATTAAAATAAAGCGGAACTTGTAAACATTGTAGACTTTTGTTTTGTTCGAGTCATACAGAAATTGTTTACTTGCCAATGGAATTTATCACCAACGTTATCCTGAAAGAAGAATTCCCGATGTTAGCAGCTTCCAAAACCTTCTCGATAGATTTCTGGAAACTGTAAATGTCGAATATAAAAAAAGTGAAAGAATAGAACATGTTGTGAACGAGGAAAATTAGTTTTCTGTGGTGCTGGCAACGGTTGAGAATCCCCATCTTAGTCAAAGAGAAGTGAGCTCATTAGTAGGAATAAGTAGATGGTCTGTGGGTCGAATCTTAAAAACAAATAAGTTGCATGTATATCATATTCAAATGCACCAGGAATTATCTGATGGCGATTTTCAAAAGCGCCTACAATTTTGTAATTGGACCAGAGGTAAAATCCAAGATGATGTCAACTTCTTCAATAATATTTTATTAACTGATGAGGCAACTTTTCATAATAATGGATTTGTTAATAGGCACAATTTCCATTATTATGCTTCGAAAAATCCTCACTTTTTTATGCAAGTTGATAACCAACACAGATGGTCCATAAACGTTTAGAGAGGACGTAATAGGGCCACATTTCTTTGATGGCACACTGACTGGAGCTAATTATTTTCATTTTTTGGAAAACTATCTGCGACAAATATTGGTCTCCCTGAAAGAATTCGAAATAGTATGTGGTTTCAGCAAGATGGTGCCCCATCACATTATTTAAAAGCAGTTAGAGACCGCTTAAGTAATAACTACCCTCATCAACGGATTGGAAGAAATAGACCCACTAAATGGCCTGATAGATCCCCATATCTTACAAAAATGGATTTCTTTTTATGGCGATACGTGAACGAAATTGTTTACAGAGACACACCAACAACAGTACAAAACATGAAGGAAAGAAAAATAACTGCCTTTAGATCTATCACACCGGCAGTTTTAAGAACAGTGGGAACCTTATTTCAAAAGCGCATAGAAATGTGTGTCAATCAAAATTGGCAACATGTGGAACATTTATTATTATTGAACATCCATCTGCAGATTGCATTATTTCAACAAAAAAATTCATTACATCCAAGGAGTTAAGACATATTCAATGCTAATATAGGCACGAATAGAGCCTAGAAAGAGGCTTCAAAAAATTTACTGATATGCATAACACTCTATTAAAAAAAAAGGCACTTGGTCCTATAATTTCATCTTGGCTCGCCCTATATGTTCGAAAATAATTTCCACTTATAGACTTTTTTATCTAGTTTACTTGCAATTTTTTTTTAATTTCTAGCTATCGTAGAACTCGATAGTCCGACGCACTATTGCCCCACCCTGTATATGGGTCAAATATTGCAATAAAAATTTCGACTATTTCTAAATTTGGCACACATGTACAAGTCTGGTGAAAATGCTATTATCGGTCTAAATCCAATATGGCGGACGTCCCAAGATGGCGGATCGCCTTTTTCTTCACAACCCCCTTGATATGGGTTTCAAATGAAAGGGTTTGACGAGTAAAATAGGATAAACTATGCAACGTCATTCTAAACCCAATATGGCGGACGCCCTAAGATGACGGATTATCTTTTTCTTCACAGCCCCCTTGATATGGTTATCAAGTGAAAGTGTTTGACGACTAAAATATGATAAACTATGTAACGTCCTTCTAAATCCAATATCGCGGATGCCCTAGGATGGCGGATTACCTTTTACTTCACAACTCCCTTGACACGGATATCAAATGATACGGCTTTGCCTGTCTGTTTGTCTGTAGAACAAGTAAAAACTAAAAAGTGAAAAATAAAATTATATAAAAAAATACTTTGAAAAAAGATTTTATTTAAAAAAATATTTACTAAAAAATAAAAAATGTTTTAAAATTTATGCATCTGGAAATCAAAAGATTTGGGGGCGTTCAGTTGATTCAATAGTGCTATATGACCGTCCCCAAAGCTTTTGGTTTCCAGGTGCATGAATTTTAAAAAAATGTTTACTTTTTACTACATTTTTTTAATAAAAGCTTTTTCTTAAAAATATTTTTTTACGTATTTTTAATTATATATCTATACCTTTTTTTTATAACTTTTCTTATTTTTTTTTAAGAAAATGTAATATTTTACCTTGTTATTACTTACACTTTAGGTAAATGTTTATAAATATTTGACATACCTAGTAAGTCAGAAATACTAACTATTCCTATACAAGTGTATTGTCTTAAGAAAAATAAATGTTATTATTATTATTATTTAATAAATAAAGATTTTTTTTCATTATTTGATGTGATTTTTTAATTATATCCATGATGTAATTAAGCAGTTATTTTTTCTGGGCAAACTCTCAATCATCATACTCCCAATCGTCAGTTGTTAAATTGAAAAATATAAAATAATAGATTTTATTTTTTTTTAAGGGAGGGTTCTTCAGTCACTTGGTAGAACCTTTAGAAATGATATAGAAAAATTTCCGTAGTTGTGTTCGTAGAATATCTTTATTTAAAAAAATCATGATAAAAATGGTATTTTTTGTTATTTTTTTAAAATCATTTCTAATTAGAGTTAAGTCATACTTCTTTGGTAAACCAGTCGGTTCAATCAATTAAGAAAAGATAAATACCTAAATACAACAATTTTTTAACAATACTAATGAATAATGAATTTTCACAGAATTTGTATTAAGTATAAAGTCACCAAAATTTTATTGGAACAACTTTGAAGGTAGACCATGCTAATTCTGCGACGTCCATTAAATTTGATTTTTGCAGCCTAGTTTGCAAACTACCCAATTACAAAAAAACTGTTTTGCTGAAAGTCAATAATTTCACCAAGTTGATTAGACTCTACCATCTAATATTGATATCGTAAAAATACGTTTGGTTATATATTTCTATTTTTGTTTCGCACAGACTTTATTCAATATGATAATGCTGTATACAACAAAGTTTAATCTAGCGTATTACGAAATTCCTATAAATGATAAATAAATTATGTGTCCCTATTCATTTTCTCCGTAACAATAAATTAGAAACACTTTAAACTGCCGTGTCATAGAGTATGTGTCTGATAATAATATTTATTCGAATATATTTATAAAAGCTAAAGCTTTTCATCAACGCATATTTTGGTTTCAGAGCTTCTTCAAAGTAACACTACTTTTGAATTTGATTTTACGTGTATTTCACATGAAAAATGACTGCTATGTGTGTGATAAACTATCGCCAAATATCGTTTCCTAAAAAATTGCTAGGGCGATATGATTCATACCGTGATATTCGCACAAGACAAATATGTAGAGAATAGGATATTGAAAACCAACATTTAGAATGTGGCGCTATTTTTCTCAAATGTTTCAAAAATGTAATCATGAAATGAAAGTCGTCTCAAATTCCGTAATATTCTCTATTAGGTAATTCAATTTTATAGGGGTTGTTATCATTTTGGGTTGCCTGTAATCTAAAACTGTTTACAGGCCCAATCTTAAATTATTATGATTTGCGAGAAGTTGAAATTTTTTTATTGATATTTTTATGTTCCTCATTAAGTGTGCTAATTTATTAGTTACATGAGCGGAAGATCTAAAATCGTTTGGTATTAATTGCAGAGTCATAGATACTAAAGCAAAATAAATTTTATTAGTGAATTGTCTGCAACAGCACAATTCTTTATATCGTAGGAATTAATTATCTTCAGAAAATTTTCTATTGCTGAAATTCTCACACGAATCTGCAAATCTAGAAAATTGTCATTCTTGCACCTCGTAGAAATCAAATTTTGATGAGAATGATAGTGGAACATTCGTCGAGTTTTAAGATCGTACAAGTATTTGCAATAACCAATGAGCAAGTTGAATTTTTAATGTTTTCTTATTTCGATTTTTAGCGACACTTAACGCTGATGGTATTGATGGCAGTTGTTTGTTTTGTAAATATCACGTATCTGACGGACAACAAATGTTGCTTCGTTAATATAAAATGTTTAACAAATGTCGCTTAAATTAAACGGTTTTCTATCCTGAATAAAGTGCTGCCCTTCATATGCCATGGCAGCCCTAGCATCTTCCAAATTATGGTAAATTATTTCTTGAAGATGAAAGTTATCCATCATTCCTTGACAAATTATATCCAGTCTATAAAACGCTAATTATTAACTAAATTGTATGTTCTTTTATTCAAGTATTATTGTTATTAATGTTGGAAACCGTAAAGATAACCTACAAGTAAAATTCCTGAAAGAATTTTCGAATTCCCATCAAATACGTACCATTGAAAATTTTTTCAGACAAAATCAACAGATATGTTTCCTACGATATTTTCAAGATATAAGTAACACAAAAGCTGAGAAAATGACGTCAATTTCTCAAGAAGATCAATTCCTACGATTTAAAGAATTGGGCCCTAGAGGCTTATTTTCACTTTAATGCGTTTAGAGAATCCAAATAGGTTCAAGGTAGTTTTATAGTTGAAGCAATATCGGGATTATATTTATTTAAACAATTTTAGTTACAAAACGCGTTCTACATGTCATTTTTATTACATGCGGCAAATATCATTGAAATTTTGAAATACTATAATCCTTTTTCCTGTTGTTCGTTCTTGCATGCTTATCCCTTTCCTAGTTTGTTCATAATCCTCTCAACTATTGTTATTTATGTGTAATCTAGTCTACCTATTTTTGGTTTGACGTTTTCAGTATTAACGATTAATGCCGTAGATGTATCGCGCCCTTCTGTTGGATAGATCCCCAGTACTACACTGCTCGCGTTTCTGTCTTACTTGATATAGTTTTTATTTCTACTAATATTCAAGTCTTCTGTTATTTCTCTGGTTAATACCAGGGAAATGACAGGAGACTTGACTCGCTTTTACAGTCATTGAACGATGTTCCTTTCAGCCCTACTCAGACTCCTCTAGCATTCTGTCGTCAGCGCGCTTTTAACCACGTATATCATCGTTGGTTATAAATTAGCTGTGTGTCGTTGTAGTAAGGCTTCATGTTGATTTATGTTTGTCGAAGTAGAATTGCCCTCGTAACTCTACCAACATTTTACCATTCTAATTTATCCCGTTACAGTTTCATACTGTAGATTCTGGCTTAACCCTTTAGCCCTTCTTCACGGAGACCTAAACCATATTTTAAGAATTACACTACAATTAGTTGTTGCACAGTATTCCCTGTCATCAACATTAAGTCAGACTTTTAGTGTTCTAGGCGCTTGTATTTGACCCGTCGTATTCCTCCAGTAGGACATCTATTGTTTCTATCATTTTAGAATCTCTTTCGTATGCTCATAGATTTCAGCACCCATTCTGCAAGAGCGTCAGCCAATTCGCTGCCTTCTCCCCCCTCGTACGATGGCAATCTTATCAACGTAATCTTGTCATTTTTGCTACTTGCTTCAGAGATTGTCTACATTCCCAATCAATTTCAAATTGAAAGATGCATGACCTGAAAGTCTTTAGCGCTGCCTGGCTATCTAAAGCTTGCTTTTGAATGCCTTTGTTTGTACATTCCTGTATGATTTAGACTCGTGTGCTGGACGTCTTCTTATTTCTGGAATAA
Organism: Stenurella melanura; assembly: GCA_963583905.1. Taxonomy (NCBI): domain Eukaryota; kingdom Metazoa; phylum Arthropoda; class Insecta; order Coleoptera; family Cerambycidae; genus Stenurella; species Stenurella melanura. Next base: position 48,126,736 of record OY757314.1, read on the forward strand.
GGGTCAACCTAACTTTCTCCAAGCTTGGATAATATAATCAAGAGAATATCTTGGTTTAAATATGCTTCTCAGACATGGAACTAGTTCTTGTCTGGTGATTGAAAGGCTTATAGCTAGACACAGTCCATTTAATTTTATTAAAAGGCGAAGGCTTTTCGCTAACCTTTTTCTTTCTTTACTGGAGCGATATGCATTCTCTCCCAGGCATATATGTACTAGTTCACCTTCCATAACCCAGAAGAATGGGATGTGAGTGCCCAAAAATACTCATATACATTCCTGTTAACCCTTTGCACTTTTTCTCGTGGTCAGTTGGTTTGTCAGATATTGTATGTTTCTCTGTTAACTAGGCTCTTTTCCGTTAATAAATCTAGCGTCATTGTTAGACTCTCCTTGTATCTAGATTCATTTTCATATTTTCCAGTAAGTTGGGAATATTCTGCTCTTCTTCCGTGGAGATTAAACGAACATGTGCTAGTACGATCCTTCAATGCTTATATGACCTAATGCTTTCATTATGTGACATTTTCTTTGTTGTGATTTATATTCTTTGGTTGAGGACTATTGTGAGTAATTGGAAGGATAGAGGGTATCCTTGCACGACTCTTGGACTGGTTTCTATTGCCTATCCAAACCACTGAATTTCACTGCCCTCATGAAGTCAGACTTATTATACCGTTTGTTAAATAGTGCGGCAAATAGCTTTAAAGTTAGCATCTTCTAACCACTGAACTCTACATATTAAATAGAATGTCAATGTCCATACCTATATGTACGTCAAATTGAATCTCGTGCAAGTGTGGTGACCGGGTAGAGCAGTGCAATCACATTGTGTAAAACGACAGGGCCGGCTCTATTTTTATTGCAGGTGTTCTTAATTCGTCTTTTTCAGAAATCATCAAATATATTCGTCTAAAGATTATCGACGATTCTTATATAGTTAACCTTTGCGTTAATTTTTATTAAAGAACATAAAAGTTGTCATTCCCAAAACAAATTTTTTGTAGCAAATGTTCTTAATATTGTATGATGGTATTGAGAGTTGAATAAAGAGTTCACTACAATATTGAGTCATATTTTCTACCTTAGGGATCCAAATATAATTGTAATATTAATAAGCGCTAAAAGTAACAGCTGAGAAGAACCTTCCATACTCTTTCAATTAATTTGTAAATACCTGTAAATTGAATATAGGTTGGCTAATATTAGTGTAACAAGATCATTAACATAGGTGACAAAATAGCATGTATTTATTCTTGGATGAATAAAGAAATACGAAGTGATAACTTAGGTTAAATACTTTATTGAAAAAGCATGCATTTTATATACGTGTTTGAAATGACAAATAAAATAAAGAAAATATAATAATTCACAATTCACAGATACTTGGTGTGCTATTATTATTTCAATTACATGAAAACTTACCTTTCTGCCATATGCTTATTGTTGCAGCTAATGCATCAGACGGAGGTTGGTTTTGAATATTTCTATTACAGAATATCTCACAACTAAAAATATAGAAACTAAAGTTATGATGTGAAAATTGAGAATAAAACCATTGACGTTACGGAAAATAATCTATCTCCGTTGTCAAAACATTTCAAGCTGTCAATGACAATTTGACGACTAAAAAACTAAAAGTTTTAACAATAAACAGAGATTATCTTCTGAAATGTTAACAAGTTTTAGTTTTCAATTTTCATTTTATAACATTTTTTTTCCTAAGGAAATTGCTTTGGGAACGTAGCCCGTATGCATTTTTACGTTTCTTAGACTATGAATGCTATTAGTTGCGCTGATGAGCTAGGAAATGTAGCGAGTTCCAAACACTCCGTTCCCTAGACATCGGGCGCAACAATGCGTGAGCGATACTCAAAATGCCTGACGGTAGGTCAGCATTAACAGTAATATAAAAAAGCTAGGTAATTATTTCTAATGTTTATTATCAATTTAATGTGTAATATACATACATTCTGATAGTAGGTAACATTTTCTAATAGGTACCTAATAAACACCTATTTAATAAATATGAATAAATGCAGAAATATGTATTACAGGTAGCAGATTTTAATGTTTACTTCCATGACCAATAGCATTTGTTTGATTGAGGTCAATATTTTTACTTAATGATCTCATCTTTTTTATCTCTTCTTGTTTCTCAAAACTTCCAACTTTGAAGGTCTACCTGCCTGTATTGCCCTAGCGCCAGCATGTAAACTTCTATTTGCCCGGCGTGCAATAGAAGCAGGTTGGACTTTTATTTTTCTCGTTCTTTTAAAATTACACATGCCTGTGCTGATATTGGCAAACTACTCGATATTTTCGATAGTTTCGATTTTTTTGTTCAAGTTACATATGTGTTCTAACATAAATTTTGATTGATTATCTTCAGCAAAATTATAGAAGTTGTTTAGGTTTAATTTAAATTTTGACAGTTGAACCTGGTACTCTGCTGATAATTCCATATCATTCAAGGTATTTTCCAACATTTCAATTGATGTAGGCTCAACTGTGTTATTTGCTTGCATTGATTTGGTGAACTCATTATTGTTTTTTTCGTCAGCATTTTTTACTAATTCAATATTTTCCTCCATTCCTATAAAAAAAGATTTGTCGACTCCAGTAACTCCAGTAACTCAACTCGGTCTTGAAAATTCAAATCCGGGGCATGTAATAGATTCACACCACTGTTGTAAACTGCGCACAAATGTTTACAAAATTTGCCCCCTGCTCCATCTGGACAATCGCATTGCTCTGTTTGAATGTTTACAGTGTACAACATATGTTCGTCTAACGCTGAATTAACAGTATATTCAAAATCGTTTACTTTAGTAGCAGTTAATTTGGTACATTTATTTGCAAACTTCTTGAAATAAATTTGAAATGTAATTGTTCTTGAATTTGCGGAAGTGATTAATTTTTGTTGGTAAAATTGTTCCATAGAGTAAGTAATGAAATCAACTAAAGATACAGAATTAAAAGCCTTACATCTCTTTAGGACTATATCTTTAAATATACGTATAGAGACTTCCACTATGTTATTGGTATTGTGGCCCCTAGTTGTCATGCCAGTACGAGTCATTCTGAATTTCTTTTCCACATTTCTCCAAAATGTTTTAAAAATAATTTATATTTTGCTGACACTTTGTTACTGTATAATTCGTCTTTTAATATATTACAGTCAATTATATTTTTTGCATACAGAACATCACGAAATTGTTGCATAAGGGGCCGTCGATCTGTTTTTTCAATTTCATGTTTCTGGTCCCATAGCCAGCGCCATACAGCTTGCATTACATGAAAAGTGCAAAGTAAAGTGGTTGATTTAAGAAATATAGTATGGAGCGTATTTATTTCTGCAGCTGAATCATTTGTCATAAAACCAGAAGGTGTTCCTTTACCAGCAAACCCATTAGATCCCAGGACATCCCTTAATTTTTGAAAACAAAATTCATACACTTCCTGCGTTTGATAACTGTGGATCATACAGCCGACAGGTACACCGCCGACTTTAGTAGCTCCAAAAAAAAATGTAATTGAATTACCCATTTGATCACATGATCCACTGCTGTCAACAAAAACGATTTCACTGGAAAATGCATACTCTGGGCCCTATGCATTAAGGGCGTTACCACAACACTGCAAAACGGCTCTTCGCTTATAAACATCTTAATTCCATTCTCTTCACAATGTGCCTTCTTCTCCACCAGATTTTCAAAAATGCTTTTGCTTGTTCTTTCTCCATAATTTTCTTTCCTACAAAAAACAAGAGTTGAATATGCATAAAAGTTGTAACTGGAAACAAATTTTAACAGAAACACGTACCTCCATTGTTCATACAAATGATAAATTGAGGGTTCCATAGGATTTACTTGGGCATTGGCGAAAGTTTCACATATTTTGTCACTTGAAGTGGTAGCCATTAGTGTAGACTTATGGAAATTTTTGGCTTCGCTAGGAGCCAATCCTTCACTGAAGTACTTGAAAAATTGATCTTTCGTAGACGAGCTTACTCTTAGATAGCTATAGGCTTCTGCCACTGTAACTCTGTGGCTATGCGTAAAATGCACCTAAAGTTATTAAAATAGTATTGTTGTTATAATATTATAAATTCAAACAAACTTACTTCTACAATGGCGTTTAAACCCTCCTTAAGCAAAGGATCCCCTCATCCTGAAAATTTTCTTTCTTTTTTAACCTTGATGAAGATTTTGTCGCCGCAGTTCCTGTTTCTTTCCCTAGCTGCTTGTTTTTCTTTCCTTATTTTTAGCATTGTGCTGACAAACCCAATCTTTTCGATACTGTAGTTTTTTTATTTTAGGATACGTTCGGTTTACAATCCACTCTGTTCAAGTAGCTTTAGAAAAGTTTTTAATCCATTTTTTTTGCAGTAACATCTATATCTCTTTCGATGTTGGTTTTCAAAATAGCTTTGTTTTGGTCGATGTTAATTATTCTGATATTACAATCAAACGTTTTTATAGCTTCAATTAGAGCCTCTTCATCGCCTTTATTCATATTGACAAGCCTACTTTCACAACACAAACAAAATATGCGAAATAGCACTTCTAACTTGCATATGGACGATTCACTGGCACCATAGCAAATGAATAAATATGGCAAATGGGCATGGCAATGCATCAGCGTGCAAAAAAATGAGCGAAATAATTAGACAGGTAGCGTTGCACCCACTGTCTATGGAACTGAGTGTTTGGCAGTCGCTACATTTCCTAGCTCGTCAGCGCAACCAGTAGCGTTCACGGTCTAGGCAGCCCGTATAGCCAATATAACTTTACATATTTTTGGGTCTGAGGTAGTTTGTAATAGAAGTATTCAAAATCAACATTCGTCTGATCCATTCATTCAGAAACTAAATAAGAGTTTTAATTAGAAATTAAAAAAATCCCTTAAAAACAATCCTTGTGCCATTAATGATCCACAAAACTCCTTAAACATACTTATAACAGGTAATAAGAATTCTCCAATAAATGTATGTATGTATGGCTGTAAATTTGAGGTTAGAGTATTCTGTGTTCTGACATCCCGGAAAGTATAGCCTTACGAAGATTTTTTAGGTAATATTCCTATTTAGTGCCCACATTAAAGAAAAAGATTTTAAAATTGATAGTTGATGCCGATATTTAAATAGTAGAATGTTTCATAGAACAGAAAAGAATAAGTAGGTACTTACTTAAAATATAGCAAGCCGGGGCGGGGGGGGGGGTTTTGTCCGATTCTTGCAAAACAGGTCCATACAAGATTAGACCATATTGTTTTATTATCCTATCACGAACTGTCTATGTCCCAATATACTACATAAAATAACTAATAAAAGCTTGCTTGACACCGGCTCTGAAATTCTACACTAGTCCGAAACCTCCTGCTAATAAATCAAAGAAGAATTGCGTCGGCGCAAGACCCCAAGAAGCATTCTGACTCAAGCACAAACATACTTTTAGTACAAATTTTCTACTGCGGCGACGCATAACCTCCCGACCGTCAATTGCATGTTAGGCGTATTTTGTTCACGTGCATGTATCTGTATTGGTATTCCATTTATTTTGTAGAGTTCAGTGTTTCTAACTTGTATCTTGACAATATCTTATTAAATCATATTTAACCTGAATTCATATTTTAGTCTCCAGAATATATTGCTGAAGTACTTATTAGATACATTGTATAAGCATAGAAAAAACTGATTCGTTTACTTACTGGCTGCCATTATTAAGTCATAAAAATTACAAATAAAGTAGTAGTAGATATGTATAACTCGTAGGATATATGTAAATATACTTTATTGTTTCAGGAGTGCGACAACTCGAACCAGATGCTTTCAATGGACTAGATACGGTAGGCTACATAAAATTGGCATTTATGGACTTGCCAGGCTTAAGTGAGGGAATTTTTCGAGGACTTACAAACGTAGGAGTTCTCTCAATACAAGAGTCTGACTTAGGTATAATCGAGGGCGCTGCTTTTGACGGAATGACTTTTATAAAGTCCCTAAATATTCTAAATAATAAAATAGACGCTATAGAATATTTAAATATAACCCAGGAACAGAGAATAGGACATATGAAGATGCAGGGGAACCATATTCTGGAAATTCCCAAGGCAGAGACTTTAACCATTGAAGTTGAAAGATTGACTGTGATATCAAATCATTTTCCATGCAATTGTCACATCCACACCTTATTGGAAGGTCCACTAGCCAATGGTAGTATATTAGATTTTATTTCTAAAAATTTTTGCATATCACCGCTAGAAGTGAATGGACTGCCAATGACTAACATAGACGTTGAGTCCATAGGACGATGCGAGGAAGAAGTTACTAGAGGAAATTTAGAAGCTTCGAAGGATTCAGCAAATGAATCTAATAAAATTAGTGCTAATTTCATAAATTGTATGTGTTTAATAATTCTGACGCTGTTTACCAGGTGAAACTTTTAAATAATATAGTGATTAATAGACTAAAAATATTAAAAATTTAATAATGAAATTCCCAGGATAAGTCTTACTTAAAATTTGTTAATAGTGTATATATGTAAAATGTTTTTGTACATAATTGATTTTTAGTATAATTTATTGTACATAGAATATAATTGTTGTACAAAAATTAACGAAGAAATATACCGATTTCAAGTAAAATGTTTTGTCTTACTTTCGCAAAAAATTACAAGGTTTCAAGCTTCTTAAATGCAAGAAACTGGATTTTGTGGTGGCACCTAGAGCACTAGGCACTGTGTCAAATTTATAGGTGAAGCGGCGACCGCATAGTACGGAACGGCAAGTCACGTGACCTCACTCTCTTCGACAGAGAGGCAAAAAACAAGAGGCCGCTGAAATGTTGCCCAAATAATAGGAAAAATCTCAGGCACATTTTTTGAGCAAAAATAAGCATCTTTTGCCTCTCGGTATTTTTTTTAAAGCGCTTCCTTCTCCCGGAAAAAAATTTGAAAAAATGATAGACATTTATTACTTAGTTTAGGGCGAAGGAAGCGTTTTAGAGAAAAACTCCTCGATACTTATTTTCATCCAAAGAACACGTCTGCTGGTTTTCAGAATGTAGACAAAAATAATTTCGGCCAAGTATATCCCCACAGTTTCTTTTTCTTCGTAGAAATCCCAAAAAATTCGTGCGTGTCTCTTTATTGAATATAAGCAACTTTAGCCTCGGACTTTTTCTCCAAAGTGCCCTATTCTCCTGCAAAAAAATACTAAAAAAGAATTGGAATTCCACTTCTTATTTTTTCCGGGAGAAGGAAGAAAACACCAAGAGACAAAAGATGCTTATTTTTGCCCGAGAAATGTGCCTGAATTTTTTCAGAATTTTTTGGCAACATTTAAACGGCCCCTTGTTTTTTTCCTCTTTCTCGGAAAGCGATGTCACGTGACCTGCCGTTGGAGGAAATTGTAGCTACAGATGCTTTGCTACAATATTTTCAGCAAGCGGCAGCAACTGCGTTGCACGAAGCCACTCTTGTCAATGGGCACCTGTACTAGTATGAAACGAAAGCTGATAATATCTTATAGTTCGGGAGCTAGGTGGCTTTTTTGGAAAAGGATCGTTACATGAAGTTTGAGAGAATTGACTACTTCTAAAAATGCATAGAAATGATTCTGAATTTAGTCTGGAGATGAATAACTATTCAGGGAACCTATAACAAATTATTAAAAATAATACTTACCTTTTAATAAAGATAACAAGCTAACCATTATTATACTCCTTGCCGATTTACTACACTTGTTATGTTGCACATTCTATAGGATACTCTTCGCAGTTTTTTGTAGATGTAGATTCAAACATTTTTTGTTTAATTACAAAACAAAAATTTTTTCTTCATTTCAAAAATTAATGACTTTTTTATTTTGTGATCGATTGTGTTCAACAACAATAGGATTCTTCCTCTAACTAACACTAACTTACTGTCCAAATTTCAATACAATCCGACTTTTCGTTCTTAAGTTAAGGTGCTTACAAGAAACGCGACGGACGGACAGACGGACGGACATTTTGAAAGTTGTTCAGAACTCGATCACCAAACACAATGATATGAATTTTTTTTCTCTACGAGAAATATTACCGGTTTAGAAATGTGCCGATCGAATGCAATATACTCTTCGTTTTGTATTTGCCAAGAGTATAATAACCTGAGCCCGGCTCATTATTATGACGTAAAAGCCAGAGTCGGCTTTGCGCAATATGAGCTATATAAACATTTTCATGCGCAATAATACAATATTTTACCTTATGATTATATCTAGTGAATTCCGTAATATTTAAAGGTAAATGGCCCCGAAACGGTTATAAATCATACCTACTTTGATGCACTTGTTGCTGGATGGACAAACACAAACGCCTAGTAACTATACCTTATTAGAATAATAAAAATGTATTATTTGCACTTGTTCTAAATCGTCCGAAATAAAACTCCGGTGTTCGAATTGCATGTCCGCGAAAGTGTTTTTTCACAGCTGGCACAGAAAAGTTCTACACCGTTAAACCGCAGTTCCAGAAAATCTTTAACCTACGAAAGTACTATTTCATTTAATGGAAAGCCACTCGACGCCATAGCAAATCACGACACATTTACTTCTATTAAATGTACTGTTAAGTCTTAGTCTGTAGTGTTGACTCCATAATGCGTATGTGCATATGAAACAATCTCACATGTCATTGGTCATTGTGTAATAAATTAATAATAATTGTTGAACCTTTTTTATTTTAAATGCTTTCTGTATGTTTGAAGTCTTCTGCAAAATATAAATCGCAATCTGCTGTTTATTTTACTATTATTATTGTTTACCGTATCCTATTTGCTGTCGTAAAAAAACAGAAAGAGAGTGACAAGCGTGGCGGTGACTTTGTGGTGTCGAAAATTCTCCTTATATCTTTTTAAATTATAGTGCCTTATATTATGTGCACAGATGATAATTATATTTTAAATTGAAAATTGTTTAATACAGTTGGGAAGAAACATATGGGAGATGTTTACATTTCCTTAACTGATATATAAAGTTGAAGTGGCATATGCCGTTTAAAGTGCCGAGTTTTTTGTTTTCCATTAGACAATCATACCGACGCGCGACACTGCAGGTATATATAATGTGCAGCCGAAGTCGGGTGTTTTTTATCCACCAGTTTCAGTAAACATCTCTTACATCTACTTGCTCAACTATACCATATAAATAATTTCTCCAAACCAATAATAAATTATTTATTTATTATTTTATGAGTTTTATGAAATACTTTTTATTTCTCACCGCAAAAGTAGGTATTTGTTTCATATAAATAATATATTTATTTGCTTATGTGAATCATACAAAACATTATGTTTATCTGTGTGTGTAGACCGTCTCTGGCATAACTACTTTTGCGCCGGGCTCTGATAATAACACAACAATCTCGTTACATGCGTGTACCAAATTTTAAGTCAATATCTTAATTTTAACTTGTTCACCTCTCAAATAGTGTAGTAGGGGTCGTGGTGGACATGAAATTAAAAAATTTGAGACTTTAGCCTTTAATAAATGCCCAAAAAAAATGTTTGAACTGTCACTAGCTTGCTATACTTATTTATTCCTATTTACCCTTATTTAGCTCCTATATAGCCCCATTTACCCCTATTTACTCCTCAGCCCTTTAGAGAATATATTGCATTCGTTCGGTACATTTCTAAAACCGGTAATATTGCTCGTAGAGAAATAAATGTCATATTACCGTGTTGGTGATCGAATTCTGAACAACTTTCTGTCTGTCTGTCCGTCCGTTTGTCTGTCCGTTCGTCACGTTTCTTGTAAGCACGAATAGTCCGATTGTATTGAAATTTGGAAAGTATGTTAGGATTAGTTAGAGGAAGAACTCTATTGTTCTTCATCGATCAATCTATCGATCGATCGATCAATGAATAAAAAAGTTATTAATTTTGTAAATGAGAAAAAAATGTTTCGTAATTAAAGGAAAAATGTCTAAAACTAATATTATTTACAAAAATAACTGCGAAGAGTATCCCGTAGAATGTGCAACAATTATATAAAAAGTGCAGTAAATCGGCAAAGAGAATAATGGTTAGCTTGTTTTATTTTGTTACCCTTTTTTAAAATATAGTAGGGGTGGCAGATGTCATAAAAAATTTGAGTCTTTGGCTTATAGCATATAGAATAAATCCCAAGTTTCTGAACTTTTGCTAACCTGCTTTACTTACTTTTCCCTATTTACCCCCCAATACTTCAACGGAATAAGCTTAAAATAAAACCTCTTTCGTTACAGTACATACATGTACTAAATATCAATATCTTAAGCCGTTCCAGAGGAATCGTGTGCACAAAAATAGTTACAAACAGGCTAACAAACAAACCAACAGGTAGAAATGTTTTTTTGCTCAAGTAAAATTTGCACGTTTTATGACATTCTGTACCTACTTCAATGAAATAGAACTATTTTTACTATTACTATACTTCCCACTCCTCCACGTAGATGAGGAAACAAAAACGGAACGAACTTGTAGTGACGAGTTTAGAGTTCTGATATATAACATACAGGGTGTCCCAGATTTAATGTGACATAGGCCGATGAGAGATAGAGCACACTTTTCTAAGTTCAAAACACCGCCACACTTACCCTTGAAAGTGAATGGTTTTCGAGATACAGGGTATTTTATGATTCGTGACTGAAAGTAAAATTCACCATATATTTGGAATGGGTGGACGTATTTGGATTAAAGTTGGTACACATATAGTGCACTCCTAGTCCAATTAATACCATAACTTAGTTTGTAAAAATTCCAGGACAGGACTCAATTTTTATTATTTTGCATTTAGGGTCAATTACATCACCCTGTATATCCGTTTTTTGTAAATGGCGGATAACTATTGAAATATCTATGGATTATTGTGCAAAACACTGTCATAATATTCGGTGGCATGTTTATGGTTACTTCCTAGCAAATTTTCGAAAATAATGGTGAATGATATATAAATTCTACAAAATACGCAAACATCCAGTTAACGTCGCTATTTTATTAATTTTACTTAAACACTTGTTTAATAATTATTTAATGTATTTTTGTTACTTAAAAAGAAAAACGAAAAACAGAAAAATGGAAAAAATTAAGAATTTGCTTAATCATAATTTACAGCACTATAGACCATTGGTGCTCTATAGGAGCCAAGATACTGAATATGGAGCATTGTGGCCATAGAGAATTTTGTTGAGGATGACAAAAGTTACAATATACCAAAAATTCAGACGATTCTGCCGAAACCCAATCTGCATAAGATTAGTGCGGGTATGGAGCTTTGGTGCTCCATAGGAGCCAAAATATTCAAAATGGAGCATCGTGGCCGTGGAGAATTCTCTGAATTCTTCGCCTTCCCCACCTTCCCGCCGGCGGGTAAAATTGGGTACAATTGCTTCGATCGAGTTTTTCGTTAAGTTTTTTCTCACGTGCCAGAAATCAAAATTTAAAGTGTTCAATGTCTTATGCCCCAATAGTTTTTAGACTGTTAATTTTAAATTTTTTAAATCTGTAGTACAGATATTACTAATTTTAATGTTAATTTTAAGCCACCACCGACGGCAGGAGTTTTATCTTTTTGTATTAATTTTATTGAGCCGAACCGGCCGTGATTCACCCAACTCTACGTACATTACGACGCTGCGCGACGTGGTTGTCTGGTTGGCTCCAGACCGCGATCCAGGGAGGCAATGTTTGTATTTTATTAATTTAAATAAATTTGTCATGATGATGGTTTCCTTACAAATCCGTTGCACCGTGCACATACATATACTCAATGCATTAGAATAGTAGAGTATAAGTACTCAACTAATTTCACCACCATGTCTCTGGCTACTGCATTTAGTCTCTTTCTGGACATCTCGATATTACCACTAGTAAAACTAAAGCACTCACAAAGTACTTACGCAACAATTTACAAAATTACAGGAAACTTAAAACACCACAGTAAAGAATACTATAAACTTATATAAATAACGAGAGCAAATAATAAATCATTAAATTTGACAAATGCGTCAACTACACACTACTGAACTGACAGAATGCTGAACGTTGGTTGCAGGTACAACAAGCGGATGTACTATTCATCTCTAAAGCGCATCGTTGCGAATAGAACTTCTGTCGTAGCCCGACCAGACGTCACTTTCTGCTATTTATATTATAATGTGCTGGTATTTAAGATTATAGAGAAATCTCATGTCTTTGATCAGTAGATAGATTGATGACGTGAACGACAAGATTCGTGATTCCTACTATACTTGCATTTGCCATTCGATTGCGAAGGTAACCGAAAGTAACTTAACGTAACGCCATAATCTTAGAAATCCGCTTACTCGAAATATGGGAAAGAAATTAAGACTAGTACTACAACATTGAGACATGGAAAAATTATTTTTCCAATCGTTTGCAATTCGTTTACGATTCGCTTGCCTTTATATTGTCTTCGTTTGAGATGCTGCAGTTCCCCAAACTTTACAACAATGATACATTCCAGTACTACAAAGTTTAAATTTCGGAAAAATCTGTTCGTGACCATTTGCGATCGTTTGAAATTTGTTGGCGAACGTTAGCAGTTACATTGTATTCGCTTGGGATTCTGGTGGTTCTACTATAAACATATAGCGCAATAAAAAGGTAAAAGGGTATACCAAAATGCATACCCGGAAACAAAAAATACGGTTATATAGAAAAAATATTCTGAGAAAGATTTGTGATTCGATGGACTCGATCTGAAGTGGCGAACCTAACCTACAAAATTCAAATAGCTGAAAAGAACAGTTTTTCGTAAATAAAGAGAAACTATGATTCTAATGGAAATAAGTTAAATGAGAAAGTTATAGGTGCTAAAATGATCCTTCGATTGCTATTTTTTTAATTATCAGTTGCCATAACACTTTTCTAGACATATTGAAAAAGCCGTCAAGAATCTTCGCTTCATTTTACATAGAGTTTACATAAAGTGTTGAGGTAGGTACAATTCTAAATTAAAAATTTTAAAAGCAACAATAGAGCAGTTTTAAATTTTCTTCAAAATCAATAATTTAACAAAAAGCGCCTCTACTGAGTTTTTTTTAGATTAGATTTTAGATAGAGGAGTTGGCGATTGGCCTTGCCTACTGCGACCAGTATAGGTCTATTGTAGTACTCCATTTTATACCTTAGGGCTCCTTATCCAGACATGGTCCTCACAAGACTTCGAGTCTGTTCATAAGGAGCTCTTTGGTAAAGTTATCAGTCCTTTGTTTTTATTGTCTCGCCAAGTCGTCTCAGTCCAGCCAAGGCTATTCAGCTCATGACATAGACTGACGTACCTGAATGAGAACTCACCCATCCATGCGCTGGACCCGACCGACGTAGCTTAACTTCGCCGATCGAGTGCCCGCACCTAACCGGTGACAGTACAAGGAACTGTCTCTACTGAGTTTACGAGACTAAGAAATTTAAGAAACTTTATATTGCTTTAAGAGGCTTCTGGTGAAATTTAACAAACTTTATGCTACTTTAAGAGGTGACTGGTGATCGTTTTGAACATGTAGCTTAACTATAACACAAATTAGAAATACATACTTCATATAAATCGAAAATACATTCTTAATATATCTATGACCTTTGATTTTATACCACTTAGATTGGCCACGTAATAGGCGAGCCCGTGGCAATAAATTTTACTTTAGGATGCCACTCATAGACAGCGCAACAGTCAACTAAACAAATTTTTACAGTCGACCAGATTAATTTTATGAGCAGTGTCGGTGTGAAACTTTATATGAACGACCGCTCCCCACTCCAATGCAGTGTTGATAGAATAAATACTACTAGAACCTGAACGTGCCGTTGCTAAGCAACTGTAACTCATTGTGATATCTATCGCCAAACCAATTTTATTAGCGATGAAGATATTCGGATGATTTCGATACTTGGTTTGTCCGGAATCGGATGACAAGAATATTCGGATTAATCATTCGATGTCGAGCTAATTTTCAATAATGTGCTAAAATAGGTATAAACAAGCTAACCATTACACTCTACGCCGATTCACATTTTAGAAATTTTTTCTTATTTAATTATACATCAGTCGTTATACAGCTTTTTATGCGCCCCACGTTTTTATTTTAGTTGATTTTTTACCAGACGTCAAAATTTCAAGAAGGTCCAGGTTCGTGTCCTAATTATTTTGTAGTTTTTAGTACAGCTGATGATTTAAAATAAAATCATTTAACTTAAAAGTTTCTTTACCTATTTTTGTTTTTAACTTTTTCGACTTATTTTTAAAAAGAACATTTTGATATAATACGATTCAAATGTATTGACCCCTCACCTTAACCGCGAATATCTCAGAAACGGAGGAGCAGAAAAAATTGAAAAAATTATGTGTTCATTATGAGTCTATTCTAACTCAGTCACTGAAATTTGAATAATGTACATTGAACACTTCTGAAGTTCTGTTAAGTTATATTGAAAAATGCTGACCATACCAGTTTTAAATCCATTATATCTTAAAAAATATGCCTACTATCTAAATAATATTTTAGACACCGATAAAGCAGGGTATTTTTTGTATGAAGAAATTTTTTCATAATTTTTTATTATAAAATTTTGCAGTTATTCTCAAAAACGTGACGTCATGATTATTCGGCTATTTATCAATGTATTTAAAAAATGTTTGTTAAAATAGTTAATTATGTAAATGTAAGCATTTTCAGAAAAAATTATTGGTATATATCAAACATTAATTTAATGATCAAATGTAATAGATAATATTAGTGCAAACTTGGAATGATATTATCCTTTACGCTTGATAACTAAATCAATATTTGATATATACTAATTGTTTTTTCTGAAAATGCTTACATTTTATATAATTAGCTAGTTTAACAAAAATTTTTAAATACATTGATAAATAACCAAATAAACATGACCTCACGTTTTTGAGAATATCTGCAAAATTTTAGAATAAACGAATTCTGAAAAAATTTTCCCCTACAAAAAACGCCGTACTTTATCGACGCCTAAAATATTATTTACAAAGTATGCATATTTTAAAGGATTAAAAACTAGTATGGTCAAAATTTCTTTAAGAAGTAGGACATTTTTCAATATAACTTCAGAACTTCAAAAGTTTCAAATGTACATTATTTAAATTTCAGTTGTTGATTTAGAATACTCATAATAAATACATAAGTTTTTCAATTTTTTCTGCTCCTTCATTTCTGAGATATTAGGGGTTAAAGCAGATGCGGAAGCAGCATTTTGTTGAGGGGGGGCGGCAATTATTTAATAGGTAAAAATAAAATAAATGCACTAAAATAAATTTATTTTTATATCAGGTTTTCTTATCTAAACTTTGCTCCAGGGGGGGGGGGGGCACACCCTTCGCCCCCCTCTGAATCCGCGCCTGGGTTAAAGTGAGGGGAGGTACAATTCTATATTAAAAATGTTAAAAGCAACAGTAGAGCAGTTTTAAATTTTCTTCAAAATCAATAATTTAACAAAAAGTGCCTCTAATGAGTTTACGAGACTAAGAAATTTAGGAAAGTTTATATTGCTTTAAGAGATGACTGGCGATCGTTTTGAACATTTAGTTAAACTCTAACACAAATTAGAAATAAATTCAAATAAATTGAAAATGCATTCGTAATATATCAATGACTCCTAGCTTCATTTTACATAAAGAGT
Source organism: Stenurella melanura (assembly GCA_963583905.1). Lineage (NCBI taxonomy): Eukaryota > Metazoa > Arthropoda > Insecta > Coleoptera > Cerambycidae > Stenurella > Stenurella melanura. The sequence goes on from OY757314.1 coordinate 48,142,428, forward strand.
TTAGCTGAAGTGTTGAGGTGGGTACAATTCTGTGTTAAAAATTTTAAAAGCAACAATAGAACAGTTTTAAATTTTCTTGAAAATCAGTAATTTAACAAAAAACGCCTCTACTGAGTTTACGAAACTAAGAAATTTAAGAAACTTTATATTGTTTAAGAGGTAATTGGCGAAATTTAAGAAACTTTATACTGCTTGAAGAGGTGACTGGAGATCATTTTGAACATTTAGTTTAACAATAACACAGATTAGAAATACATTCAAATAAATTGAAAATACATGCTTAATATATCTATGACTCTTCATTTTTAATTGTATCTGTATGAGGGCAATAATAAATGTAATAACTCTTCATTTTCTGATGCTTCTTTCGCGTATTTGTCAACTTTTTCATTATTTGTTATACCGCAATGTACTTTGGACCATATTAATTTGATGTTTTTGTTTTCATTTTTTAATACTAGGATGCCTTGCATATGTTAAAAGCAACTTAAATAATTACACAACATGTGAAAGTGTACATACGTACTCAACTCGTAATAGGGGTAATACATATTTGGATATTTTGCGACTTTCAAGAACAAGAAATGGGACATGCTATTACTCAGTAAAATTTTTCAATGTGTTACCGATTGCTGTACAATCACTTGAATGTATTCGTTTCAAATACGTAATTAAACGATTCCTCCTTGACAGTGCATTCTATGATTTTGACGAATTCCTGTTGACTGATTTTTCCCGTTTAGTTTTATAAACCTATTCTATATATGACGATTATTGCTTGCTCGTTCTCTATGTACCATATTGTTATTTACTCTATGTGTTATTTATTTGTTTTATTTATTGTGTATTTTTTATTATTATTGTTTAAGACAACCAATATTTGGTTGGTTTTTTTTGCTATATTTTGCATTTATTTGGCGTGTCAAAACATAATTTGTGTATATATGACCAATAAAGATCTATCTATTTATCTAAATATCCAGGGTACTTAAATGTTTTTCAAATATTAATCTAATAAATATTTAGTAAGTGTCACTGTACAATTTTTCACATAACATATTTTTGGTTCTTGGACATATTTGGAGAGAGTATGTTTATGGATAGCAACTTAATTGAAATATTTGACTCCGGTATTGAGCTTAGTGATAGTACAACTCTTGAAGAGTAGAGAACTTCTTGCAAGATTTAAATCAGACTGCCTCATTTTGGGAAATTAAAATGTTACTAAAATCACTATTTTAAACAAACAAATGAATTTCTCAGAAACCGTTCATTCGTTGGAATTCAAGTTACGGCCACTTTTTAAGCACATTATGACGCATATTTCCTGAGATTGTTGATACCATAAATTACTTAAGTAGCAATTGCAAAAGTTACTGCAAAATTAGAAATTATTATTAGATTTTTCTAAATTTTCTTCAATTTTCGAGAAATCTAACAATCGGATTTTGATTCAGCCGGCGACATTTTATAGTTTTTTTTTAAATACCTTCAACTACCGTTTAAAGCTGTTTTTGATGAAAAAGTTACATTCGCAGATAAACGAGAAAAACCGAACTTTTAAAATTTTTGTTACGTATCGTGCTACCTCACAACCTTAACGTGCCTGGGCGGTTCTCATTTGCTAGGTCTACAATCATAAATCTCGTTTCGTTATAAATTACGCTCAAATCGTACTCAGAGCTTGTTTTTCAAAAGTTATCCAGTAGATGCATGAGCTCATCCTCGTTTCCTACAACCAAGTTGGCCTCATTCGCAAACTTCAAGCTAGAAACCTTGGCTCCTCCCATAACTACTCAACCATTCCAATCATCCAACATACGTCCTATTATATGTTAAAGAATAGTGGTGACAGAACGTAGCCATGTCTGGTGCCATTTTCAGTTTTAATTTTTCCAATAATTTCAATTATCTGAAAAATTAAAATAAATATTTGTTGCGGTTATAGCCGCAGAGTTTAGATACAGTGTTGAGGTGGGTACAATTCTGTGTTAAAAATTTTAAAAGCAACAATAGAACAGTTTTAAATTTTCTTCAAAATCAGTAATTTAACAAAAAATGCCTCTACTGAGTTTACGAAACTAAGAAATTTAAGAAACTATTGTTTAAGAGGTGATTGGCAAAATTTAAGAAACTTTATACTGCTTGAAGAGGTGACTGGAGATAATTTTGAACATTTGGTTTAACTATAACACACATTAGAAATACATTCAAATAAACTTAAAAGGCATTCGTAATATATCTATGACTCTTAGCTTTATTTTACATAAAGAGTTTAGATAAAGTTGAGGTGGGTACAATTCTGTATTAAAAGCAAAAATAGAGCAGTTTTAAATTTTCTTCAAAATCAATAGTTTAACAAAAAATGCCTCTACTGAGTTTACGAGACTAATAAATTTAAGAAACTTCATACTGCTAAATAGAGAATAAAAATCCTTTTTGAAGGAGGTGCCGGACGACTTATTTTCCAATTTAAAATTTATAAATGTATTTCATATATCTGGATGGCACTGTGTAATTAACAACTGATTAAATCTTATTTGTGCTTATTTTGTCAATACCATTCACCGCTCACATCCAAAATATAGGCAAGGTAACTTGGAAAAAATTAAAACAGTCCTCGAAACAATCTCCTATCCTAAACATTTTTATGAACCAATAATTGAGAAAGGAACGTATACAATTTATAATAAAAATGTGAATCATACAAGTGAAACTACGTATCCATGTCTGACATACCAAATGTATCTGAGGATATTTGAAATGTATTATAAAACACAGTATAACACTACCATAAACCTTATGCTATAACAAAAGAAATATTTTCGACACTAAAACCTGAACTTCAACCGAAAGACGAAACTAACGCACTGCACAAAATAGACCGTAATAATTGTAACAGTACATATACTGACCAAACAAAACAGCATAGAATATATACATACAAATATGATATAAAAGCATTAAACCAAAATTCGACAGCTCTTACTAAACACGCTTTAGACCATAATCATAGCTTTAACTTTGACAACAACAAAATTTTACAGAAGGAACCAAATTATCATCGAAGGACAAATACATGAAATGTTACAAATTAAAAGACATACCGCAATAAACAATCGCACTGATTTATAAAATTCAAGCTAAACATGTTTTAACTTTTAACACCTTTCCGTCAAGTCCACAAGATATTTCTTAAAATATCATGTTTCACACCACCAACCATTAGCGCAAACTGCAAGTCCAATGTCCATAAATTACATTGTATCAATAGTAACATAAACAGACCCTTATGTACAACACAAACCAGAAAGCAGGCAATGCATTTTTCAGCATTGACTCAGTTGCGTTAAAACATTTAGCAAAAAATAGACATAATATGGTATAATAGTGTATTTTTTTTTCTTAATGACAATAGTTGTAATGCATATTCAAGTTGTAAAATTACATAAAACATTCGTACTTTATTATAAATATTGTAATTTTTCTTCTGACGATGGTTAATAAACCGAAACGTAAAGAAATATGAAAATTCTCATTTAAAGCTAACCGAAAAGTTCAGGACATACATGAAGCTAAGTCAATTTCAGAAGAATTTAATTTATTTATTCGCATGATAATATATAAATATTTCATTTTCCGCTCCCGGTTCAGCAAATATTGTGGCTCATTTATTTGCATCTACGCTATTTATTTAATAAATGCTCTAATGTATAAAATATACATGCTCAGTTTTTACATTTACTGTTGTGTTTTAACGTATAGCAACGTAAGTGAAAAAGGTCTTTTATACCATCGACGTTCCGTCAGTGTAGTACATCTGAAGATGATACCTAGTTGCTGTTGTTTTAGGACCTACTAATTCTGCGAATGTTATGTTAGAATGATTTTAATCAATAGCCCTTATCTGGGCCATTCCTTCGTGCCACTTATCCTTGGAAACGACTGCACTGACTTTGATAAGATTTTATTCACCCAAATAAATATTATGGACAAATACATGCTCATATTTTCTTAATCTTTACCAAGCAACATAAAATTTCAATAGCAATCGGTATTCTTTCTATTAAGATACATAGAAATTATCGGCATTCTACATTTTACATGGGAAATAATGAATATCGGGTATCCAATGGCGCAGTGGTTTCAGGCCACTAACAAATTCAGGATTATAATTCACTTTGATTGAAGATTACTCAGGTACTTAATCTGACAGAGGAATTTACCAGTGAGAGCATCATTAAATGTACCTCAACCATTAACTATCAAATGAAATTACCTGAATTGTTCAGCTGATCGCTAAATATAATAAGTAGAGGTAAAACATGTGCTGCAAAATAGTTATTTATTTATATAATTAAACATCATTATAATTCCACTCACGAAACTAATTAATGAATGCATCAGAAAAAACGTGTTTCCAAAATGTCTTAAACTGTCAAAAGTGTAAAAAAAACTGTATTGATGATCCGGCTAACTACAGACCTATTACTATCGTGCCATTATTTACCTAAATCTTTGAGGCAGTTCTCAAATCTCAAATCACGAATTATTTCGAAAATTCTAATTTATTTAATAGTTGACAATATGCTTTCAGGTCGTTAGCAATTAATTCATTGATGAATGTAATAAATCAAGATTTCGAGGGGAAAGAATTTGTGCATGTACAATTTTTAGATCTAAGTAAATCTTTCGACTGTGTGCCTCACATTATCTTAGTAAACAAACTGAAATTTTACAAATTCTCTAAGGGCAGCAGAAATTTGATTGTCATATTTGACTGATCATCATCAATTTGTTCATTTTAATAATGCTGATTCTGGTAACGTTAATATTAGATTTGGTGTCCCTCGGGGTTCAATTTTGGGACCGGTTTTATTTCTTATTTATGTATATGATTTGCCTAACAGTAGTCCCTTAACAAATTTCACTCTCTTTGCTGATGACACGACATTGGCTCACTCTCATAATGATTGTAACATTTTATTGTCTGAGGCTCAAAACAGTCTGTCTATGGTTCATAACTGGTTTTTAAATAATAAGCTAGTACTAAATAATGATAAGACAGATACTATGATTTTTTCGTTACGACAGCACTCTGTACAGATGCGTTAAGTTTTTGGGCATTATTTTGGACAGTAAGTTGACATGGTCCTACGTCTGCAAAAATATATTACGTAATATTTTTTTATTGCGCAACTTAAAAATTTGTTTATTACAATCAACGACTTTAATGGCATATCATGCTATAATTCAATCTTCCCTTGCCTACGCCATTTTAATATGGGGCTACTCGGCACATACCTCAACAGTTTTCTCACTGCAAAGAAAGGCTGTCGGAATCTTTGCTGGGTTATCATATAGGGATGATTGTAGGAATGCTTTTAAAAGCCTCAAGATACTTACCTTACCCTGCGAATATATTCTACAGTGCCTTGCATATGTTAAAAGCAACTTAAATAATTACACAACATGTGAAAGTGTACATACGTACTCAACTCGTAATAGGGGTAATACATATTTGGATATTTTGCGACTTTCAAAAACGAGGGATGGGACATGCTATTACACAGTAAAATTTTTCAATGTTTTACCGATTGCTGTACAATCACTTGATTGTATTCGTTTCAAATACGTAATTAAACGATTCCTCCTTGACAGTGCATTCTATGATTTTGACGAATTCCTGTTGACTGATTTTATAAACCTATTCTATATATGACGATTATTGTTTGCTCGTTCTCTATGTACTGTATTGTTATTTACTTTATGTGGTATTTATTTGTTTTATTTATTGTGTATTTTTTATTATTATTGTTTAAGACAACCAATATTTGGTTGGTTTTTTTTGCTATATTTTGCATTTATTTGGCGTGTTAAAACATAATTTGTGAATATATGACCAATAAAGATCTATCTATCCAACACACGTCCTATTACATGTTAAAAAATAGTGGTGACAGAACGTAGCCATGTCTGGTGCCATTTTCAATTTTAATTTTTTCAATAATTGTAATTATTTGAAAAATTTAAATAAATATTTGTTGCGGTTATAGCCGAGGTACAATCGCCAAAAAAATATGTAATTTGGGTAATTACACTTACTATTAATACTAATTGTTTCATTAAAAACAAAGGGATGGAACACTTCTAAAAGAAATAAGCTTGTTTATAATTGGTTTTATGTACCTCTTATTTAATGCAATTATATCAAATGCACATGCACAATAATATATAAAGTTACATTAAAAATTCATGTTAAAAGGAAATGGGTGCGAGACCTAAAAAAAAATACAAAACATGCACCGGCGTTACTATTTTTCAAACTTGTTTTTCCCTGAAACTATTTTAGCTAGACGAATGGAATAAAAAGGCTGTGTTAGACCATTGGTTGGTCCATATTGTACGCTTATTTTAGATTTTTTAAATAATTTTATTGATTTGAAAAGTGAAAGTAAAAATTTGAGAATTAATTTTTTAATGGTTACAGCCGAGGTACAATCGCCAGAAAAATATACATTAATATGGATAATTACACTTACTATTTCTACTAATTAATTCATCAAGAACAGATAGGAACACTTCTAAGAAAAATTAAGTTCGTAATGCAATTATGTTATATACACCTACATAATAATATATGAATTTATAACAGAAGTTTACATTGAAAGAAAGTTGGTTCAAGACTTAAAAAAATACTCAAATTAATTTTATTATAAAACATTATTTAAATACAAATCGTCACTATCTTCATTGATTACCACAGGATAAGATTATTTTCCGCACCGTTCGGCGCTCTGTTGAAGCAGTTTTTTTTGTGGTTTGTGTACCTAGGAAGAGATTATCTATTAATCTTTTTAAATACAATTCTTATTCTTTAAACATATTTCTTAACTATATTATTTAGTGTTTGTTATAGTAAAATAATAATAAAGAAAAATAACATAATTAATATAATATTGGTGGTTAACTGTGAGAAGCAGATTTTTCCGAGAGTCCTTACCGCGGCCGTACAGGCAGCTCACCTAGTTGAAACGATCGCCGCTGTGAAATGGATAATTGGATGCAATAATTAAAAAAATAATTGTTCATAAGTATCTACTATTATTTCAGTAGTACTTATGATTGATCATAAACGGACTTACTTTTTAAATTTTTAATGATCGGTCATAAGATTTCACGAGTACTATTACTTTAATGGTACTTATGAGAAGACTTACTTTTTTAGTGTTGCATCCAATTTACTTTCCGCAGCTAATAACTAATATTATATTAATTGCATTTTATTTCTTCATTTTCATTTTAGTATAGCACTGATAACACTGATAACACCTTTTTAAAAAAATAAAAACTATATTTAAATTAATAAGCAGACATTTTTCTCAGTTACACAAACCACAAGAAAAAGCTGCTTGAAGAGCAGTACTGACGTACAGATCACAGAACAGTACATTGTAGGAGACGATTTTATCCTGTAGTAATCAATAAAGATAATGACGACGAACAAAATATGAAACTCTTATAATAAAATTGATTAAAAAGTATTTTTTAGGTCTTGCACCCATTTCCTTTTAATATGAATTTTTAATGTAACTTTGTATATTATTATGCACGTATATATGACGTAATTGCATTAAATAAGAGTTACATAAAACCGATCATAGCCAATCTTAATTTTTTTAGAAGTGTTGCACCCGTTTGTTTTTAATAAAACGATTACTAGTACCTAATAGTAAGTATTAGTAAAGTATGTTTTTTTGGCGATTGTACCTCGGCTGTACGCATAAGAAAAATCATTCTCAAATTTCTATTTTCACTTTTCAAATCATCAATATTATTTTAAAACTCTAAAATAAATATATGATACAGAATAACTAATGGTCTAACAGCGCCCTTTGTTTCATTCGTCCAGCTAAAATAGTTTCCGAGCAAAATAAGTTTGAAAAATAGTCATGCCGACACATGTTTTATATTTTTTTTAGGTTTTACATCTTTTTAACGTAGTTCAGTTATTATTAAATCGATTTATTTTAAACTTGGTTAAGTTATACACCTCTTGAAGGTAACTAAAAGCGCATCGCATATACCTATTTAATTTATTCCATAGACGTGCAGACTAAGGGGGTAAGAATTTGTTAAATTTTCAGGTAAATTGTATCAGGTATTTTTTTAATATTACCACCATTTCATAGAGCATCCTTTAAAACCTCTTTGTACCAAATTTTGTTAAAATATTTCTAGCAGTTTTGGAGGTATAAACAGGTACATATGACGTTTTGTCAAGAGTTAATGGCTTTTAACTCGGAACGAGGTGAATTTAGAAACTAAAATATTTCCCATTTTTTGCTACAGATTTGAAGTAATAATCAATAATATCTTCGTACTCGCCAAAAACGTGACTAGATTTAAAACAAGTAAACTGTATAGGCCCGTATAAATGGGCAGAATTTTCTTAGCGTTTTTGGCGAGTACGAAAATATTTCTCATTATTACTTCAAATTTGTAGCCAAAAATATGTAATAACTTTGTCTAAATGTTATTTGTGGCATTATCTTAATTTTCTTTTTCCTTCTTCAATTCTTTGGGACTTCCTGCCACATGTATGTTTTCTTTTTAAGCGGTGCTAGGGGAATCTACAAAATATATCACAATTAACCAGTATGATACTGGTAAATAACCTCTACGCCTGTGACGTTTACGTCAAAGGATCAGTTATAGGCTGGTTTTTTTAAAATAAACAACACAAATAAGTATAAAAACTTGAAATTAAATATTTCGCCGACGTTTCGGAAATCTAACCTGTTTCCTTTTTCAAGGCTTTTTTGAAAAAAAATCTTTTTTGCTGTGTATGACAAATACACAGCTCTAAGAATGTTTGTTATATTCAATATCCATAGATACTTACTATTTACATAGATCTGTTGATATAGTTAAGAGTTTTTTAGTTTTTATACAATGTTAAGTTTGTGAAGTTCTTCTTTTAACATTGAATGAGGATAGTTGCGTGTCGAATTGTTCCGTAGATGTCTGTACAACTTGGCTGCCAATGTTAAAAGAAGAACTTCACAAACTTAATATTGTATAAAAACTAAAAAACTGTTAACTATATCAACAGTTCTATGTAAATAGTAAGTATCTATGGATATGGAATATAACAAATATTCTTAGAGCTGTGTATTTGTCATGCACTGCAAAAATGATTTTTCAAAAAAGCCTTGAAAACGGAAACAGATTAGATTTCCGAAACGTCGCGTCGCGTCGGCGAAATATTTAATTTCAAGTTTTTATACCTATTTGTGTTGTTTATTTAAAAAAAAAACAGCCTCTAACTGATCCGTTGGCGTAAACGTCACAGGCGTAGAGGTTTTTTACCAGTATTATACTGGTTAATTGTGATATATTTTGTAGATTACCCACCGCTTAAGAAGAAAACATACATGTGGCAAGAAGTACCAAAGAATTGAAGAAGGAAAAAGAAAATGTAATAACTTTATTTCTAAATTTACCTCTTTCCGAGTTAGAGGCCATTAATTCTTGACAAAACGTCATATGTACCTGTTTATACCTCTAAAACTACTAGAGATATTTTAACAAAATTTGGCACAAAGGGGTTTTAAAATATGCCCTATGAGATGGTGGTAATCTTAAAAAAAAATCCCTAATACGATTTACCTGAAAATTTACCTTATTTTCACCCACTTAGTCCGCACGTCTATGGAAGAAATTAAATAGGTATATGCGCCTTTAGTTACCTTCAAGAGGTATATAACTTAACCAAGTTTAAAATAAATCGATTTATTAATAACTGAGCTACGTAGGTGTTACCATGAAAATTGGGACACAGTGTATATTATTATGCATGTGTATATGACAATTGCATTAAATAAGAGGTACACAAAACCGCGAACGAAAACGAACTTAATTTATTTTAGAAGCGTTCCACCGCTTCATTTTTAATGAAACAGTAATAGTAATATAAGTGTAATTACCCATAGTATATATTTTTTTGGCGATTGTACCGCGGCTGTAACCGTAAGAAAATTAATTCTCAAATTTTTATTTTCATTTTTCAAATAATTAAAATTATTTAAAAAATCTAAAATAAATATATAATATAGAACAACTAATGATCTAACAGAGCATTTTTGTTTTATTCATCTAGCTAAAACAGTTTTTATGAAAAGCAAGTTTGAAATATAGTCGTGCTAGCGCATGTTTTGCCAATTATCTCAAGGACCAATGGAGGTCAAGGGCTGAAAGTTTGCCAATAGTGTTCTTATGACTTGCCAATATTGTAACATAAGTTATTTCGAAGATTTCTTTCACTGGCCGTTTCGCCTATCTTATCCTGCTAGACCCATTATTTGTGCCTTGACTAAAAAATACCTACATACCGCATTTAGCAAATATAAAAATCATGGTGAGGTAAACTATCAAAAAGCACTCTGGTGCTGTCAGTCACCAACTTAATTGAAATACAAATAGCTACAAACTAATAATTGAATTTGTAGAATTACTAGTTGGACATTTCCATTCCAATCAATTAAAATCCAATTATATAATGAACAAATCGAAGAATTCAATGAACTCGAGAAAATTAAGAATAAATGTTAGATTAATTAATATGAAAAATATGAATGTTATTTAAGAAATCACCAGTCTAGTCCGCTATTATAAGTGGCGACAGCATTGCGTGGTCGGTTGTAATTTACACTCATAAATATAGTTGAAAAATATGTATGAATCACACGATAAAGTATGTTAACTTATAAACATTTATTAAATGAATAAATAAAAGTAATCTACGTATAAAATCTAGGAGTGAGTATACTGCAATAGCATAACTAGTCTAATTCTCAAATTCAAAAAGGTGTTAATTCTTGAAGTAGCTCCTAAAAATATGAGCGATAGCTCATTGCAAATGTATTAAAATGTTTTATTAGCACATAAAAAATTGCAGAAGTTATAAACAAAGATGAAAAAATGATGGCATTTAGTTTTTAGCTTATAACTCAAAAACTATAAGCGATAACGGAAACCGGAAAAAAAATTCTTAAAGAGGAGGAACTTTCCAATAAAAACGTCCTAAATCCTGGAACTCTATCTTCATTATTTATAATTTTAATTTAACGCTGAAAATAGGACTCCGCGCCACTGCTGCAGGATGCGAGCGCCGCCTCAAAAGAGAGTACATCACATAAAATAATTTTTTTATACTATTAAATGTCAATTAAAAAATTTGAAAAAATTATGGTGTATTATTAACACATCAAAGAGTAAGGTCCCGTTGGAAAAAAAATGTTAAAGTTTACTTTTCAACAAGTTAGTCCATTGTTAACTAACGAAATTTTATGGGACCTCCGTTGTCATTGGAGACAATTTTTTTTTAAATAATTTGACTCTAAAATTTTCACTTCCTGGAGCTCTTATATACATACCTAACAAGATCACGTTATAAAAGTTTTTAAACATTTTTTTATTTTGTTTACTATAATTTTTTAAAGTAAGCAAAAAATTAAAAACCAAAGTAAAATTGTAAAAAAAATGTTTCTTCATATTAGTTATCATATTACTGTTTTTGTATTGAAGAAAGGCATTCATTAACGTAAAAAAATTTTTTTACGCCATTTGTTGTCTTGAGAATATTATGATCTTCAAACGAAATATTTTTCTTAAAAACATTATCCTATTGTATATAATCGTTATTATTTTAATTATCCATCATTTGAATAATTAGTTAAGAAATTATTTTTTTCTTAAAAATCGTAATTGGCAATCCTCAATAAAGTAAAAAAAAACAATTTCTGTTTCAACAATTTCATTGTTTATTAACTTAACAATTTGTTATAAACAAATTCTGACAATCCTAATATTTTCTTTCTAAATCTGAAAAAAATTATAAAAATAGCTATATGCAACAACATATTGAAAAAAAAAAATGTATTTTTTATAGCGTTTTTCACTATTGCACGATACAGAACTTGAAACCGCCACTTGATTTGTCAACTAAAAAACTGATTTAAACTATTAGAGATATCACAATAGACATTCAAGTCGTTTTTATAGAGGATTAATTAATCTTTAAATGAGTTGACTTCCAAGTTTGTAACTATTATTAATCAGGTATTATGCGCATTTGTTTATAAAAATTAAATGTGTTTTCGACGTTTTTTAATCTTTTATGACTTCTAGCTTATCAAATAATGCATATACGGCTTTCAAGGCAACTTGATAAAATTTGATAAAACATCTGAAAGTTGCAATTGTTTATTTAAAAATAAACAGAAAACATGTTTTATTTTTATAAACAAATGTGCATAAGATTAATAATAGTTACAAACTTGGAAGTCAACTCATTTAAAGATTAATTAATTAATCCTCTATAGAACGACCTGAATGTCTATTATGACATCTCTAATAGTTCAAAAGTTATGTTAGTTTTTTAGTTGACAAATCAAGTGCCCGTTTCAACTTCTGTATCGTGTAATATTAAAGACGCCATAAAAAATACAAACAAAGTTTTTCAATATGTTGTTGCATATGGCTGTTTTTGTAATTTTCTTAAGATCTGAGAAATATTAGAATTGTCAGAATTTGTTTATAACAAATTGTTAAATTAATAAACAATGAAATTGTGGATAATTTTGTTTTCCATTTTGTTACTTTATTGAGGATTGCCAATTATGATTTTTAAGAAAAAATAATTTCTTAACCAATTATTCAAATGATGGATAATTACAAAAACGATTATAAACAATAAGATAATGTTTTTATGAAAAACATTTTTTTTTAAATCATAATATTCTCAAGACAACAAAATTGAAAAAAAAAATTAAATATAAAACTAGTCAATTTGTTTATAAATAATTTATAAACAAATGGAGTAAAAAAAATGTTTTAACGTTAATGAATGCCTTTCTTCAATGTGAAAATAGTAATATGATAACAAATATGAAAAAGAAATGTTTTTTACTACTTTACTTTGGTTTTTAATTTTATATTTATTTTAAACATTATAATAAACAAAATAAACAATTTTTAAAAACTTTTATAACGTGATCTTGTTAAGTGTATGTATAAGAAGGGCTCCAAGAAGCGAAAATTTTATAGGCCAATTATTAAAAAAAAAATTGTCTCCAATGACAACGGAGGTCCCATAAAATTTCGTTAGTTAACAATGGCCTAACTTTTTGAAAAATAAACTTTCACTTTTTTTCCAACGAGGCTTTATATTTTGAAGTGTTAAGAATACACCAAAATTTTTTTAAATTTTTTAATTGACATCTAATAGTATAAAAAAATGTGATGTACATTCTTTTGAGGCGGCGCTCGCATCCTGCAGCGGTCGCGCGGAATCCTGTTTTCAGCGTTAAATTAAAATGATAAATAATGGAGTGAAGAGCCGATGATTTTTAAATCAGACACAAGTATTGAAAAATACAGAAATTGAGAAAAAGCAAAATACCCTGATCAGATCATAATTAATTAACATTATATCATTCCAACCTTTGTATGAGCACACGAAACCTGAAATTCGTTCGTCCTTCTATTCTCTATTTCTTTTTCGTAGATCCCACAACTTGACTAAATGTTTTAGCTATTGATATCTAGTAGAAAAAGAAAGTGACTAACTTATACTTTATTTTAACTATCCATAAATTTCATTTAAATTTACAATCGATTCTCCACAAGAAGGACTCTTTGAAATGAATTGAACCAACTTGATTTTGAAAACTTTGTTCAATTTTTGCCATAGTGGAATAAAAACCGCTGCCTAAGGAATCACTACTTCCACATCCAGATTCTTCATCCAAGTCACTTTAAAGGAAACTTCTTGACTATATTTGCACTCCAGTATATGTAAATTATTGGTCATAGAATCTTAATATTTGGGGCAGATGTCATAGAAAAGTTTGAGGAGTTGGTTTCTATCATATACATTAAAAATGAAGTTTCTAGTTTACCCTACTTATTTTCCACTATTCACAACCTACCACCTCCCACCTGTTCAATGCAGTCATCTCAATCAGATGTGACTACAATACATACGTGTACTAACTTTCAAGTGAATATCTCAATTTGATATTATCAATCCCATTAATAATGAAGCGGAGGTGGTGGAGTTTGAGAAATCTGAGGCCTTGGTTTCTAGTATATACACCGAATCCCAAATTTCTGTACTCTTACCACCTTGATTTACTTATTTTCCCCTAGTTCTCCTGTTAACCCCAACCCTTCTACGGAATCATCCCAAAGTATAATCTAGTTCCAGATGTCGTTATAATACATACGTCTCCCAAATTACAAGTGAATATCTCAATTTTATTTTATCAGTCCCTCTAAAAATGTAGCAAGGGTAGTGAAAGGGTTGAAAAGTATTATTAAAAAATCTGAGGCCTTAGCTTCTAGGACATACACCGAATTTCAAGTTGCAGTACTCTTACCAGCTTGCTTTACTTATTTTTTCCTATTTACCTCTACTTACCCCCACTCCTTCAACGCAATCATGTCAAAATTTAATCTAGTTTTAGATATAGTTATAATACATAAATGTACCAAATTTCAAGTGAAAATTTAAATTTAATTTCAACTATTTTAAGAAGGGAGTGGGGGTGGTGGGGAGATGGAAAATACTGATAAAAAAAACCTGGGACCTTCGCTCCTAGTATATACACCAAATCCCAAATTTCTGTACTTTTACCAGCTTGCTTTACTTATTTTCCCTTATATACCCCTATTTAACCCCCAACCCGTCAACGGAATCGTCTCAAAATATAATCTAGTTCCAGATGTCGTTATAATACATATGCGTACTAAATTTCACGTGAATATCTCAATTTTATTTTATCAACCCCTTGAATAGTGGTGTAGGGGTGGTGGGGGGCTGAAATATATTATTGGAAAATCTGAGGCCTTGGCTTCTAGTACATACACCGAATTTCATGTTTCTGTACTCATACCAACTTGCTTTACTTATTTCCCCCTATTTACCCCTAAATAATCCCCAACCCTTCAACGGAATTATCTCAAAGTATAATCTATAGTTCCAGATGTCGTTATAATTCATAGGTGTACCAAATTTCAAATGAATATCTCAATTTTATTTTATCAACCCTTTTAATAATGAAGTAGGGGTGGTGGGGGTTGAAAAATATTATAAATAATCTGATATCTTGGCTTCTAGTACATACACCGAATTTCAAGTTTCTGTAGTCTTACCAACTTGCTTTACTGTATTTTCCCCTATTTACCCCTATTTAACCCCCAACACTTCAACGGAATCATCTCAAAATATAATCTAGTTCCAGATGTCGTTATAATACATACGTGTACCAAATTTCAAGTGAATATCTCAATTTTATTTTATCAACCCTTTTCATATTGGAGTAGGGGTGGTGGGGGTTGAAAAATATTATAAAAAAAATCTGACGCTTTGGCTTCTAGTACATACACCAAATATCAAGTTTCTGTACTCTTACCAAATTGTTTTACTTATATTCCCCTATTTACCCCAAATTAACCCTTCAACGGAATCATCTCAAAATATAATCTAATTCCAGACGTCGTTATAATACATACGTGTACGAAATTTCAAATGAATATCTCAACTTTGTTTTATCAACCCCATTAATGGGGTAGGGGTGGTGGGGGGTTGAAAAATATTATAAAAAAATATGAGGCCTTAACTTCTAGTACATACACCGAGTTTCTGTTCTCTTACAAGCTTGCTTTATTTATTTTTCCCTAATTACCCCTATTTAACCCCCAACCCTTCATCGGATATCCTCGAAAAACAATCCAGTTCCAGATCTCGTTATAATATATACGTGTACAAAATTTCAAGTCAATATCTTAAACCGTTCCGGAGAAAACGTGCGGACAATAAAAGTTACAGACATACAGACAGACAGACAGACCGACAGACAGACAAAAAAAATTTTTTTCGCTCAAATTTGAAATCTCGTCGTTTCATGACATTCTAAACCTATTTCACGAATAAAAATTTTTGAAAATTTTTTTGCGATTACTATACTTCCAATCCACTACGTGGATGTGGAAGTAAAAGGACATTGATTTGTATAGTTTTGTAATAGCAAAATTATGATGTCATAGCTTCTGGGATATCAGCAAGAGTATATATCTGAGTTTTGGACTTCCAAAGCCTATTGCGTTTTTTTATAAACAATGTTGTTTTCTGTACAGTGACAGGTCCGACCGGGAGACCAAGATCTTCTCAACTAAAAAAAAGCGTTTTTTTACACTCAGGGACGTTAAGAGTTCCAATCGGCTTCAAATTTTCAGAAAATATACCTACCTTTTGCTGTAAACAAAAACCTAAAAAAAAAATCTGTAAACAAAACACCCCGAAATTTTGGGCCCAAATATTGAACCTTGTGGACACAAATGAATTTGTTATATGAAATTTGAATTGCCCACCATTTTGTGCCAATAACTCTAAAATGGATCTATTTTTTCAAAATGTAGATCTGATGACAATAATAAAGAAAATGTTTGTCATTTTGGCCATCTTTCTGGCATTTATTTATAAACCACATAACAACAAATGGATTTTCCCTGCCATTTTGAAACAGAATTTCAATAATTTTTACCAGAAAAGTAGGAGAATTGCGAAAACATCAATTAAATAAAGAGTTAATTTTCATCTATCTGAACTTGAGATATTTAACGTCTTGTAAAAAGATAAATAGCACAAAATACATACATAGGAACAGAGCTATCTCTGAAGGAAACAAATATTTAACATTAGTCATGAGATGCAAGGTTATAATTTTATAAAGAGAAGTTAGCAGACTGTCAAATTCCCCTAAACACTTCCATTGCCTATCTAACTTATGTAAGCCGGAGACAATTGAATACGGTGCAACAAAACGAGAGATAATCTCGATCCCTATATACATTTTAAAAATAGCTTTTCAGGCTGATTACCAACGATGAAATGTAAATGCCTGAAAATAAATGTTAATAAGGTAAAAATGTTTTTTGAACGTTTCACATAAAGGAAATATGTTTCAAAGTGATACAGTTCAAATATTAACCAAAAATACGCATTAGTTAATTAACAATTAACCAAAATGCTAAAAATTAAATATCTCGAGTTCAGATAGACAAAAATTAACTCTTTTTTTAAATTAAAGTTCTCGCAATTCTCGTTCTTCTGTGATACGTTTTTTTAAACGTTTTCAAAGCGGCCGAAAAAAATAATCTGATTTGATTTGGTTTAGGAATAAATGTCAAAAAAGTGGCCAAAGTGACTTACAAAAAATGTTCTTTAATGTCATCTGAAAGTTAACATCTCGTAATGGCACAAAATGGAGGGCAATTCAAATTTCAGACAACAAATTCATTTGCGTCCAAAATTTCGGAGTGTTTTGCTTTCAGCAAAAGATATGTTTTCTGAAAGTTTGAAACCACTCGGAACTCTTGACATCCATGAGCGCTTTTGGCCAATTTATTCAATTTTGTATGAGATGTATGTATTCGAATGACACAATATTTGTTGGAATTTTAATTGCGAAAATTTTGGTTTTTCGTTTGTTCCGATCGGACGTCTAGTACCAGAGATATTCACTTTTTTACCTAAAAAAAAGCACTGTCGCAAAAAAAACTGCAATAGACTTTTTAAGTCCAAATCTCAGATATATATACTCCTGGTGATACCCCAGAAAGTATGACATCATAATTTTGCTGTTACAATACTACGCATATCTCATTTTTGGTCTTTTTTTATCGCATTACCACTAGAAATTATAAAATTTCACCTATATCGGGTTAATTGAACATTATCAGTTTCATGGCAATATCTAATGACGTTACATTTACCTCTTTCAACAAATCAACAAAAAATAAAGCCAAAAGTCAATTCGATGTAACGGAATAATTAAAATAAGCTCGTTAGTATTAATTTTTTTAAGAATCGATATAAAATATTCAAAATAATCACCGATGATGTTCAGTTGAAATCGTTCGATTTCTTTATTAAAATTCGTTCTAATAGTTTTTTCATGCTCAATCAAATTCCGTTATTATTTTACTTATTACTTGAAAAAACATAACGGTAAATTATAAATTCAGTAACAATGAAGGATACTACAGAAACTCAATATTTGAAATATCTTATTAAATTAACTTAATTATGCTGCTTCATTTCCAATATTTTCCTAAAGTTTCCGAGGAATGAAATATTTCAGCAAAAATGTACTCTATCCACTTTTAATTTTCAACTTTTTACCATATTGTAATTATCTTTCACTGTTGAGAAGAGGGAATTGAAAATGTATAAAAGAGAACCGCTCATCTATCTGCTATGTTATGTTAACACGGAACTTAATGAAGCGTGGCTCAGAATGGTGGAGAACTGTCTTTTATTAGAACACCAAATAATAGCAATGTGAAATGTAGAAGTGTCAGTGGTTTTTAATAAAATACCCCTGCACAATTGTTTTCTTTCTAATTTGTATTTTAGGATAGCAGCTGAAGTATGACTGAGGCAAATTCCTAATTCTGCAAGATATCTACATAAACTGATCATCAAAATATTGCTTCAAGCTATGGAAAATTGATTTACTTAGGTTATTTACGTAATTCTAGCCATCCAAAGTGAGTTTTGCTATATCAATGTCAATAGATTATGAAAATTGCAGAACACGCCTCACAACTTTAAAACGTAAGAATTTTCACTGTCTCTCCCATTTAATCTGTAGAATGCGGATATTGAAACACAACAAGGTTCCGCTTTGAGACCAAGTCTGTCCTTACTCTGTATAAATGACATGCTCCAATATCCCTTAAGCCTGATTATATTGCTTGATGATACATATTTGTTAATTAGGTGCAATATCAAAACAAATACTGAATAACGGCATCAAAATGTTGAAAAATTGCACTCTCTTTGTACTCAACATGATGTAATCAATATAAGAGAGCAGTTATATTTTGAATACTTTTACAGTATATTGAAATTAAGGATCTAGTCTAAGATATTTAGTAAAGTTTAGTTTACATATGAAAATGATAGAAATTTTGACAATCAGTAACGTGAAAACAGTTTTCACTTTCATTCAATCAATCAATCAAAACCACTTTATTGATCATTTAGTCAGGGCCATCGAGAAAAAATCGGGGCCCGGGGGGTTAGTAACATACGACTCCCAGCAATCTTCAATATAAATTTCGAAGACCGAAGGATGACATTCCTTATTTATTTATCTCTATCAAAATGATGAAGAGTAGTCGAAAATTTGGAAAGCGGGGGGGGCTGTTATTCCTTTCCATTGAATATTTATCTGGATCAAAATTTTGGAGAGTAGGAGGATGATATTCCCTGCAATTAAATTTTTATCCCATCGTAAACAATACGAATCATTCATTATTATTTAACTAATCATTTAAAAGTATAATGCCTCTCTCGTTTTACCTAATGCAAATACTTCTCTAACTTCGGGTGAAACCCGGGCCCCTCAAAAATCTCCGGGCCCAGGGGGAAACACTCCCGACCTCCCCCTCTGGACAGGCCTGCATTTAGTGCACATGAAATTTCTGGAACATACACATGAAACATATTTTTTATAGGATTTTGCAAAAAAACTATCTATGAGAACTAAAAGAAAAACTATATGTAAAAATTATTAATGAAATCTTTGCATTCTTTCGATAACCTGACTTCTGGTTAGTCCCCTACGGCTGAGCAGATTAAGCTATTATCTAGATGACCCCCTACAGTTGAAGATTCAGTTGAAAATGAGAACAAAGGCCTAAAATGAATGTATTTAGCTACCTTGCCTTAAAAATTCTTTCTAATGGATTACATTTTCATAAAATCTCTCATCCAGTTTCCTGGAAATCCTTAGCCTTTGAAACGTTTTTCTCCCTTATTCTGAGCTCATCAGAAAGTCACAAAGCCATTCATATGAAATATTTATATTTGACATTGACTGATAAAAACAACAGTTCTTCACCTATCTATTAGCTAACTAGTATTGGAGCCTATATACTCTGAGATATTTTATGAAAATGTAATCTAATAGAATGAAACAATTTTGAAAATAAAATAGGTAGGTAAATAAATCCATGTTGCGCCTTTGTTCTCATTTTTAACTGAATCTTCATACCGTAGGGGGTCATATAGATACTAGTTTATTCTGCTTAGCCGTAGGGGACTTTGTTGGATGCTAGTGTTATTATGAATATGTTTCATTACTATAAGCAAACAAAGAATAAATAATTTACTTTTAAACACACATGAAGCCGGTCGAACATTCATGGCATGAAGCGCTGTGACAGTTGAGCGGCAGTTTAGGACGGGGCTAACATGGCGTAAAAATGTAAATATGAAAATCTTAACTACTTTCATCAATACAGATGAATTAAAAGAGATGTTAATAATAAAATTTCCAACATGATTTATATAACTTGTGGCTAATGAAAGATGTCGAATACTAAATCTAACTTGATGTATACCTGGGATTTTTCGGTCAGCTTTAAATGAAAATTCAAATGTTTTCTTACGTTTCGGTTTTTTAACCATTAACAGCCTAATGGCTGACAAATGTAACAAAACAATAAGAATGTACGAAACAGACTATGAAAGAAAAATCCATGACATGTTGATTGACACCACTACATATAAGAGACAAAACCAAGATCCAACAAAAAAATTCAGGACAGTATTAATAACATTATTAAATCATGGCTCAGAAAAGATTTAATTACTGAACAACAAAAAAATAAACTCAACTGTCACGCCCCATTAATATATGGCTTACCAAAACTACACAAAGAAAATATCCCTTTAAGACCAATAGTTAATAATGTAGACAGTCCCACATACAACCTTTCACGATGTTTATCTAATATAGTAAGTAATGTTTTGGGAAAGAGAATATTATGTAAAAGACTCGTGGCAATTTTGCGATTTTATAAAAAAAACAGTAGTGTCTAAAGACTATTGTATTAATTCACTTGATGTCAGTTCACTATATACTAACATACCGACATTATTATGTATTAAAAAAACACAATATAACAGTAGCGCATAAACCTTATACCTCATCAAAAAAATTCTTTACAAAACTAAAACCCGAACTACAACCAAAAGACGAAAGTAACGCAATTTATCAAATAGACTGTAATAATTGTAATGGTACATATATTGACCAAACAAAACAATACCCGCATAAACGAATATACACATAAAAATATAATATAAAAACACTAAATCAAAATTCGACAGCTCTTACCAAATACGCTTTAGATTATAATCATAGCTTTATCTTTGACAATACAAAAATTTTACAGCTGGAACCAAATTATCATCGAAGGACAATACATGAAATGTTATAAATTAAAAGACATAACAACGCAATAAACAATCGCACTGATATAGAGAATTTAAGTGAAACATACTTTAACTTAAATTAACTAAAAAGGAGATATTATTACACAACATATATTTTTACATCTTTCCATCAAGTCCGCAAGATAATTTTTAAAACATCGTATTTCACATCACCATTAGAGAAAAATTCGTATCTAACATTCGTAAATTAAATAAACTGTATCAATAGTGACATAACACAGACCAGAAAGCAAACAATACTTTTATTCAGCATTTAGTTGCATTAAAACTTTCAACAGAAATAGACGTAAAATGGTAAGATAGTGTAAACAAAATTTTTTAAATTGTATGTAATGAAATTAAATTTGTAAAATTACATAAAATCATACGTTAATATAAATATTGTAGTTTTTCCTCTGACGATGGTTAATAAAACCAAAACGTAAGAAGATATAACAATTTTCATTTAAAGCTGAGAATGTATATGACATAATCTTTACTGTACTAGCCAGGTTAAACCAGTGACGCTAACCACGTCGCTCGTAGGGTGGCTCACATTTGAATAACTTGGGCATACTAATGCCTATCTTTATCGCCATAATACGTAAGAAATGAAATAGTACAAAAATTTAGGGTATTCTTAGCAAGAAGTTTTGGTTTTTGTTATTTCACTAGGATGAAAATCAATTGAGATTTCACCGTTCTAAGTTCACATTTGAGTGCGAGGACCACCTTCCCCGAGCCATTTAAACTCAAAAATCTCAAAAACTAAGGATTCAAGGAAGTTCAACAGGTCTTGTAGCCTTTAAAATTTCCTGCAAAGTGATTTTTGGAGCAATTAGATATAAAGTTGAGGGAGTTAAGCCATTGGTTTCATTGCTGATTTTTCCTCGGAAAAAACGATCATCATTTTATTTTCATCATAACTCTGTAAGTGTGCTAACGACTTTTACTAAAGCTCATTTTAAAGCTCTATTCAAGTATCTTAAAAAAGGCCAAACAAGTTTTCCTTCAAGAATTTGTCGGTTTTCCATTATGTAAAGTTGAAAGGTTCAAATTCAGTTTTCGGCTAACAGTCAATCATTTTCAACGAACCATAACTAATTTAAAATAAATGGAGTAATTTAAAAAACATGCATTTGTTGTATCATAAGCTTTATTTTTGCTTCTGATTTTCTTTTGGATACAACGTAAGGTTTTCGAGTTATTCGTGAAAAATCGCTCTAAATCTTGCATTTTTTAGATAAAAAATCCACATTTTCAATCACGAGTAACACGAAAAATATTAATTTATCGGAAAAACTTCATAGAATGTTTTTTGCTTAGAATTCCTTCCCCTATTCATTTCTGGCTATTTTCAGTTTACTAGTTTCCATCTAGAGAAGGGGTGGCATCCACTTCCAGGGTAAGAGCACACCTTCGAATCATATAGACTTTGTAATACTATCAATTACGAATCCAGTCCCGTTTATTTCATGAAAATCGATCTTTCCTAACCGCAGTCCGAGATAAAATACTTCAATGACTGCACTACTATATTTGTGCAACTTACGACTACACGATGATGAACTTCTACCTGGGTATTTTCAGCAATACAGGGCAACAATACTTAAGGCATAAGAAAATATAACTTTTCTTGGTGAGCCTATGGACTTATATGGTAACTTCTGCAAAGCAATGAAATAAGCTAAAAGAGCAATTTTTAATTCCAAGGCCATCTTTAATCAAGATCATTTTTGACGTCACGGTACTTAAACATTCCACCCATGAATAAATGCTTTTGTTTCAAGCTTATGCTGAATAAGCAAATACCCTCTTTTGTTAATACAGAATCATACAGAATTAACTATAAATTTACACTTTTTTTATAAATCACTAAATAAAAACATACCTTCCTCCCAACACCATCTCTTCTTGGTTGCATATAATTACGACATCATTTTCCTATTTACCACTTTTTGATTTTCGACAGTGGATCTTTTAGTCACTATAAATGTATCTCAATTTCAAATATATTTATAATACACTTGAAGTTTAAAAACGTTTTCCTAATGCATAAATATAACTGAATCATCGAACAAGCTTTGTTAAGAGGTCATGGAATTTTCTACTTTAAAAGAAAAGTATAGAGGGAAAATATCATTTGCATAATATCCCCGGTTCATTATTCGTTTTAATTAAAATGTAAAACACGTACTTTATACATTGACTTTTATTTTGATGTCAATTTACTTCCGGTATATGCTTTGTAAATATATTTTTATATTTATTCAGGATTTTTTTATAATGTAATCACAGTTACCTTACTACAAAGTATGCTAATCAAGTGTATCTAAAAAATATAATTTAACGAACTTTAATTATTTCAAAATTACCGATTTAAATTATAGATATAGTTTAGTGTCAATGTTTAACGTGAAAATTCAGCTGAATAACTATATGAAACCAGAATGAAGACATAAGTAAATAAGCATTCTAGTTATAACAGAAATATTGTTAAAAGTGAATCATTTTTTATCTGCTTACACTTGTAATGAAACATATTTTTTATGGGATATTGTAAACAGCAGAAAAAAACTGTCTATGAACTAAAATAAAAACTATTTGTAAAATTATTGATTTACATTCTTTGCATTTTTTCGATAACTTGAATTCTGCTTATACTAGTAATAAAATTCAAAAATGCATTTGTCTTTCTTATTGGACAATTCTCATTCTAACATTAATTTCCACACAATCCCCCACGGCTATGCAGAGTAAACCAGTATCCACATAACCCCCTACGGCTATGAAGATTCAGTTAAAATGAGAACAAAGGCCTAAAATGAATTTATTTACATACCTCGCCTTTTGGAAAATTTTTCATTCAAATGGTTCACATTTTCATGAAATTCATCAGTCTGTTTCTTGGAAATGATTAGCCTTTGAAACGTTTTTCGCCCTTATTCTGGAGCCCATCAGAAAGGCACAAAGCCAGTCACACGATGTTCCATGTAAAAATTACAATTACCAAGACAATTACCAAGTTTTTGACATTGTCAAGCAATGTCAAGAACTTGATAATTGTCACGGTTTTTGCATGGAACACCGTGTGAATGGCTTTGCGTCTTTCTGATGAACTCCATAATAAGGGCAAAAAACGTTTCAAAGGCCAAGACTATTTTCAAGAAACAGAATGATAGATTTCATGAAAATGTAATCCACTTGAATCAAAAATTTGCTGTCAGTTGACAGCACAAATTGAATTTAATAAAGTATTCATGAAATAGCGTACTTTTGCACCTAAATTGTTTGATAAAAAATTATAACGAGTGTATACGGAGTTTATGAATTTTAAGCTAATTTAGGAGACAAATTTTTTGTAATATAATTATTTTGTCTCTGGTAAAAGTCTCAAGTTTACCTTGAAGTTTTTTAATTGTAAAGCCATGGGGCATTTCGTTGTAATCTATATTTTATAAGTATTGAGATAACGTTACGAGACATATTTTTGTAAAATAGTTATTTTGTCTCTCGTAAAGGTCTCAAGTTTACCTCGAAGTTAGGTAATGGTAAAACCCCATTTATTGTAATATATGATTTTTCAATATTGAGGCACCGTTATGAGACGTATCTGTTGTAATATATTATTTTGTCTCTCGTAAACGTCTCGAGTTTACCTCGCAGTTAAGCAAATCATAATATAGTAAATTTGGTACATATTTCTGTTTGATGTTTTGCTTTACAGTGTCGCTGATGCTATGATAGCTCATTTTTTTTGTAATATAATATTTTGTAATATAGTACTATTGTATATATGTAACACGTGTCGTTTGTCTATCTCTAGCTTTCCTCTTTCTTGATTACACCAGCTAATCATGGCGCCCAAGCCTTGAAGTCACTGCCCTATTTGCTCTCCTTATCTTTGCTGTGCTAGCTAGGTTAAACCAGTGACGCTCACTACGTTACTTGTAGGGTGACCCACATTTGAAAGACTTTGACGTATTTTAACACTGTGTTATCGCCGCAGTATATTCTTTAAAATTTCGAACTTTTGTGATTTTTTTTTATAACGCGCGTATTTTGAGAGTCCTCAACAGTTTCTAATGGTCAACTTCACATCTGGATTTTTTTCGTCACTTTTATTCCCTCTCCCCACTTTTTGGAAAAATTCGAACCGCTGTATCTCTGAAAATACGCACTTTTTCGAAAATTTTACAAGAGCAGAAAGTTGTTATTTTTCATCATATTATCTAATAATACATTCTGTTTTCTTAATTTACCTCAATTTTGCTGGTTAAAAAATTAGCAGTAAAATAATTGTTTATAACAATTACAGGGCAATAGCGGAAAATTGTTTTTGTGGGGTTTGATCTAGACATCAAAACGAACAGAATCTACAAAGTGTCGTGAAAATCCATTCATTCGGTAAACTTTTCAGTAAGAAATGCTAATTTGCCTACACTATTTATAACCATTTTTAAACTCAAATATTAACTTTGAATGTTTGTTTATGTTTGTATTTTTCCATTCTCAAAAAGGAATTTAACTAAGGGGATTTTTAAGGTAAATTTAGTGTCGGATATGACACATAAAATAGTCCCTAAGAACGGAATGCTGTTATTCATTGTTTGTTGGATAATAGCGGAGTACTTTAGCTGCTACAAGTTGTTCATTGTAAATAATAGTGTTGCAGTCCCGTTTACCTCACTATAAGTAAGCTGCTTACAAAAACTTCTCTAAAGAAAATTTGTGTTAACTTGGTATTACGAAGCTAGTTTTATTAATAAGGGTGTAAAATAATTACTTAAATAGTAACTAAAAACTTTAGGAAATATTTACCTGTAGTTTCTAATGTTAATTAAGTCGAATATAACAGATCAAGCTTCTGAGACAATAAAAACCGATTTGCGTCAAATTGCAGAAGGTTCTTTTTTTAATCGATAGATATTATGTTTTTGAATAAGTATCTATATTGACGTAAAAAATCTCGTCTACATTTTGTTCGGGCCAAAATAATTTTTAAAAAACTGGTTTGGTCGCGATGGCTTTTTTTTTAAGTTACAAAAACGTGTTTCAGATAAAAGTTGTAGACAATAACGTTGTCTATTCATTTAAATCCGATTTCAAAATAGTGAAATCTAACCCTACAATTTCAAAAATAATAAAAGCAACAGCATACTATTTTAAGCTCAAATATCTTTTCGAAAGAATAAGTAATTAAGATAAAAATTATAGCTAAAAATATCCTCAAGATGGTGATGTGAACCGATTTTCAAAATTTTATTTTTTATAATTCATGTAGAGACCAATGTTTGTATAGTTTTCGGAAGGAGTGCCCTGAAACATACCAATAGTTCTAACCAAAGGATTCTGAGTGAAGGGTGGGGGTATTTTAATACATCCATTCCACGTTTCTCTTGAATAACTCGAAAACCACACCCTCTAGCGAAAAAGTGTCTTTATTCAATATTTAACTACACGAAATTTCCTACAATAAGTTCCGATTCATTTTTTCCATTATCTATTCTAAAGTACCAAGTGATAAACAATTTTTTTTTAAGTTTTTTTTAAATAATGAAAATTTTAAATTTGAGTGGAAACATTCTGTTTCATTACCTATTCCATTTAGACGGTCCACCCTGTTTATTTTCCAGTGAACGTCTAACCATGTCTTCGGTGGCAGTAGCGTCAGCTACCTACCAAATTTGACTATTCCCTGACAAGTTGTTTTTTGGTTAATGTACCAACAGACAGACAGTCAGACAGATAGGCAGACACACTGACTGACGGAATTGAAAAACCCATATTTTTGTAATCTATGTAATCTGAAACGTGAAAATCCGAAATAGTCTCGGAGGGTGATTTCTTATTGAATACAATACTTCCCTTCAGTATGCGATTTTCCACCCTCGGTGTCTCGTAAAGTATTGATCCTTGAAAAGCAATTAATAGGAACTTATTTGTATGAAATTTCATGTAGTTTAATATTGTATATAAATAGTTTTTCAATAGAGGGTGTAGTTTTCGAGTTATTCAGGAAAAACGTGGACTTTTAAACTATCCCCTAACTCCCTCCCCTCTCCACTCACCATCCACTGGTCAGGACTGTTAGTATATTGTTCAATGCACTACCGCCGACAACTTTACAAAAACTGGCCACTACATGAATTATAATTTTTCCCTCGTTGGCAGGACTATTTTGGGATAGGACATCAATGCAGACAAAAATATTTGTTTTGATTTTTCTTACCTTTCTTTTCACATAGGAAATTTTCAAATGTTCTTGAGTTGCTCTAAAATCCACATTTTTTTCAAAATTTATTTTTTTTTCAATAGTTTATTACACTTTATTAAAAGAAACATTTTAATTCTTGTATTTTAAAAATACGACTAGTAGAACCAGATATATCCGTTATCTTTGAGAACCCCCGAGTTCCTGCTTTCAGTCAAAGAAAGAAAATAATACGAGTTTATGTTGACAAATTGACTCTACTTCCGGTCCCCCATTTTGAATTTCCCCTAATTGGACATCAGATTCGTTATCAGTCACCACGAAAACCCCCGAGTTCACACTTTCAGCCCAAAAAGGAAAAAAGTACAAGGTTTTCCTGAGACATTGACTCTACTTCCGTCTCGCCAATTTGAATTTGTCAAATTGGACCTCAGATTCGTGACGAGCAATCTCGAAAACCCCCGAGTAGAAATTTCCAGACCGACATTTTCATTTTTAAGTTTTTTTCCAAAGTTTAATTCTTGGGACTTATAACCCCCATAACTTCCCCATTTTGTCCTTGCGCAAAAATGTTAGTGCTGACGAATGATCCTGCAGGTTCAAGGAACACAACGCAGAAGGATTTTTTAAAATCGGTGCTGTTTAAACTTTTATATATTCGGCACTTTTTCCGGCTTATTTACTGAAGTATAACAATTCTTTTTACTACTAATCTGAGAAATCACCATTATTTACTTCATTCCTCTAACGAGAAGTAGTATTTCTCTCCTTAGGTAAAAAATTATAATAAAAAACCACCAAGGTAAATAATGAAGAATTTTATTGAAATGAATAGAAACTTATTAACTTAATTCTAAGCAAAAAACAAATAAATTTTGAAATTCAACACTGGCAAGTGGTATGATGAAAATAATAAAAAATTATTTCTGGAGAATGACATTTAAAATTATATTCCATTAGCTTCATTGTGTCAGTTTAACGACTAAACTTCCAGTCTACTTGATATTTCGATATATTTAAAAATAAATGGTAAATGACAAATATCATAATATAATCAAATCAAATATGGTAATATATCAATGTTAGTAGTAAAAAAAAAATCTATATACAGGGTGATTCACGTAGGCCATTCATTAGAAGTTTTTCAACTTGCAGTTGGATTACAAACTTGAAATTTGGTATGCAGCCATAATCGATCATGCCCGTTCCATCTAAAATATTTTCAGTCCTCCAACTATACAGGGTGTGCGAAAAATTGGTACCAACTTTCTTATTTTAAATAGAAACCTATATTTTTATTTATATGGTTCGATTGGTGTTCTAATTCTGAGTTTAGAGAATCTAAGTTATGTTAACTTATCTATTACAATTTATGACATATGTCCAATTTTTTGAAAAAAATTGCCTCTGTAGTAGTTTACGAACAAATTTGTATCTCGCAAACCTTTCAGAATTATGAAACCAAATTTGTGAAGCAGTTAGCCGGAAGTCCAGGCTAACTTTCGATGTCCCATCGGTGGTCCCATTTTCTACCATAAGGGCGCAGTCGATTTTCAAATGTCACAATCAAGAATTGTCAAAAAGTCAATTTTTTCAAATGGCACTTACTATTTTTTTTCACACCATTCGAAAGAAAATTGAATTTTAGAGTGAGTTACTTAAGCATTCCCTATACCTAACTTCACCCCATATCGAGTTATTCAATAAAAATCAAGAAATACCTCATCTTGCCGAGAGAAGTAATCAAGTATGCCATGGAAACAAAAGACAGTTGTAATAATTTTTAAAGAAAAATATGGATTCTTATTTAATTACACACAACACTAACAAATTATTATTAACGAACAAGAACAATGTTGACGAAATTCTGTCAATGAAAACGGTGCACACATTGAGCATTTGTATTGAAATAATTATTTTGTTAATCTGTTTATTTATTGATATTTTGTTGTTATTATTTATTATTGCAATACGATTTTTGAATAAAAATTAAAATGAAATGATTGTTTCCAAAGCTTACGACCCTTGAGAAAAAAAACAATGTTAAAAAAAAAATGCCAATAACTCAAAAACGACTGTAGATAGACATACACAATGTTAATAAAAGTGGCCCTAAAATTCAATTTTGCATTGATTTCTGGCGTCAGAAATGGTAGGCGCAAAGATGTGCTACTCAATCTGTTGAAAGTAGAATAATAGAATATTTGAACAAAAATATGGTGGTCGCATTGAACATTTACGTCAGAATTTCGTCAACATTGTTCTTGTTCGTTAATAATAATTTGTTGGTGTTGTGTGTAATTAAATAAGAATCCATATTTTTCTTTAAAAATTATTACAACTGTCTTTTGTTTCCATGGCATACTTGATGAAGTAAGGAATCTCTCGGCAAGATGAGGTATTTCTTGATTTTTATTGAATAACTTGATATGGGGTGAAGTTAGGTATAGGGAATGCTTAAGTAACTCTTCCTAAAATTCAATTTTATTTCGAACGGTGTGAAAAAAAATAGTAGGTGCCGTTTGAAAAAATTGACTTTTTGACAATTCTTGATTGCGACATTTGAAAATCGACTGCGCCCATATGGTAGAAAATGGGACCACCGATGGGACATCAAAAGTTAGCCTGGACTTCCGGCTAACTGCTTCACAAATTTGGTTTCATAATTTTGAAAGGTTTGCAAGATACAAATTTGTTCGTAAACTACTACAGCGGCAATTTTTTTCAAAAAATTGTACATATGTCAAAAATTGTAATAGATAAGTTAACATAACTTAGGTTCTCTAAACTCAGAATTAGAAGACCAATCGAACCATATAAATAAAAATATAGGTTTCCATTTAAAATAAGAAAGTTGGTACCAATTTTTCGCACACCCTGTATAGTTGGAGGACTGAAAATATTTTAGATAGAACGGGCATGATCGATTATGGCCGCATACCAAATTTCAAGTTTCTAATCCAACTGCAAGTTGAAAAACTTCTAATGAATGACCTACGTGAATCACCCTGTATACTTCGGTTGAGAAGGCCATTATAGACCTCGCACATTACGCGCCTCAGGATATAGGAGTGCTCGGTAAATAATAGTTTACTTCTCAACCTAGGTATATAATATTACTATTATTCCCCTACATTAAAGTCTCATGGCAATTTGCATTTGTTTATTCATTTTTTCATATTGGCGGAGGTGCCGGTGATTCTTAACATTCTGCTATAAAATGTGGTGAGGTAACCGATGATTTTTAAAAACTATTTTAAAATATTGATTCCTCTTTTCTGCCTGGTTGATATAGCCTTTTCTGGCTTATATCAATTACATTAGTAAATCAACGTTGAAATCGGAACAATAATTTTGTAGCTATGAGGAAAAAATAAATGTACATGCACGTACGTAAGGCAAAATGTACACCCCTTTTAAAGTCGGTTAAAAATAATTTCAGAAAGAGAATTCTTCTACGATACCTAATCTAAACATATTTAATTTTACAGTTTGACATTGCTATGGATAACTAGGAGAACCAAAAAATTACTGAACTGACCTTCGAAATAAAATAACAGATTAATTTAGGAGTTTTATTTAACATAGCTATTTGAGTTTTTGTAATTGCGACTAACCTAATAAAATTCCTCATTTCTGAGTTGATGAGTGTACTGCTATGAAAAGGTCGTTATTTCCCGTACATCAACAAAGCATAGAGTACAAAATAAATCATGCAGCCACCAGGCTGGATTCTGTAGGAAAAATTTGAAACATTTTTTTTTTATGTTTGTATTTTTTTTTTTAAGTCTACATATAATATGTCGTTAGTGGGTAAATATTCGTAAAAGGTTTTCACTTGTATTTCTTTGTCTCAAAATTGCAACATATATACAGGGTGCGGTAGAAAGGATCGGTGTTTTTGAGAGAGGCGGTATACACGAATGGAGAGCTGTGGAGCATTGTGGATAATGTCGTTAGACTCGGAAAGATATACCATTTGTTAGCCACAATGGTTATCTGGGCGAGAGAACATTGTGCATTCGCTGTCGAGGAGTATTTGAAATCGAACGAATCTGTGATTGTTTTGTTGTGCAACGGCGTTTGTGCCGACATTTCAATATCCGTCACCATGGTCCGGTCCCAAAACGTGACACAATCATCACATTAATTCAAAATTTCAGAACGACTGCATCAGTGATAGAACTCTGCGCGTGGCGGCTTGTATTCACAAAGAGCGCTCTGGGCTGTGAAGAATCTCTTGCCTCACTCTTTCAACGATAGGCAGTATTCTTACACTTCGACTACGATCCCGAGGTTCCGGAATCATTACCGATGCAATCGTTTTGAAATTCTGAACCCATGTGACGATTGTGTCACGTTTTGAGACCGGACCATGGTGACGGATATTGAAATGTCGGAGGATACGCCGTTGCACAACAAACCAATTACAGATTCGCCAGATTTCAAATAGTCCTCGGCTGCAAATGCACAATGTTCTCTCGTCCAGATAACTATTGTGACTAACAAATTTCATATCTTCCCGAGTCTAACAACACTATCCACAACGCTCTACTCCTCTCCGTTCGCGTATACCGCCCGTCCCAAACACACCGATACTTTCTGCCGCACCCTGTACAATGTGTCCAAGAAAAATTAATATTATAGGTGTAAATAACCATTTCATTACTATGGGCACAATGTTCTGTATTCTACTCTTGCTTGACCCAAAACCTATTTTCAGTAAGTTAGAATTTCAAAAATATGTAGAAGGCGGTGGCGGCAGCTTAAAAATGAAATTCGCATTTTTTACTATGAACACAGTTTTATGCATGTTGCTCTTGTTTGGCCCGAAATCCATTGTCAGTAAGTTAGAATTTCAAAAATGCATAGAGGGCGCAGGTGGCAACTTAAAAATAAAATGCGCTTCACGTAACTGCCATTTCTGTGCTAGATATTGAAAAATTTTACAATAAAAACTTGCTCAAAATTAAAAAATATGACGTTGCACCAAACTTGATAACTATACAAGGCGATTTTTTAATTTTGAGCAAGTTTTTCTTATAAAATTTTTCAATATCTAGCACAGAGATGGCAGTTTACATGAAGCGAATTTAGTTTTTAAGCCCCCCCTTTATACATTTTTGAAGTTCCAACGTACTGAAAATGAGTCAACCCAGAGCAGAATACATAAAACTGTGTTTATGGTTAAGAGAAAAAAGCTTATTTCATTTTTAACCTGCCACCAGCTCCATCTATATATTATTGGAATTCTAACCTACTGAGAATAGATTCTGTGTCAGGCAAGAGCAGAATACAGAAGATGGGTTCATAGTAAAGAGGAAAATGGTTATTTACACCTATAATATCGATTTTTCGTGGACATATTGTATCTATAAGGTGACATCTGCAAAACCATCTAACGTAAATATCGAATTTGTGAAGTCATCGGAATTCCCTAATGAAAATAACACTGAAAGTTGTGTTTGGTATAAGAAAGTTATTCAGGTTCTTAAATCCTCTACTGTCATATTATGCAGATCCTGTAGATGAAATTCTGTAACTGGATACATGATTGAGAGCTCTCAGCAATAACTAATTATGACAATATAATGCTAAATATTATTTGAAATTTAGTAAAATCAAACTTTCTAATAATGATGTGAAACTTTCTGTCGGATGTCCTATAAATTAATCCGAAAAGTATCATGTGGCTCATTGAAAATATTCTGACATCTCCTATTTATTAAGTGTTTTGCCATTTCTGCAAAATTGCTAAATGGATTATTAGTTATAGACGGTATCGCTTGATATTTTCTAATCAATTATGCAGTAATATAGTGCAGTACTCTTTTTAACTTGACAAAGTTGCTGGCTAAGACACTACCTGAATATATTTTTAAAGCGTTAAGGAATGCCAACAACTTTAGTTGTCTAAATGTTAGATCTGGCATTGTATAATTTCTCTCCTCTTCTTTTTGAGACTTTCTGCCACATATGGCCTCACTTCTAATTATCATCCGAGAAATCTACAAGATAAAGAAACAGTTATAGGCCTGTGTTTTCCCCCTATTTTGCGTTCATTGGGTGACCAATTCTTTTGAAACAATTTAACCGCGTAACACTTTTAAATTTATTTCTCATATCCCTCCGATTAAATTTATGCAAGAAAAAATTCAGGGTGTAGTGGTTCGTTCATTGTTATAAACAATTTAATTGTTAACTAACTAAAATTTGTTATGTGATTGAAAATGCTTATTTTAGAGAAAGGTGCAAAAATAAATACGTCCTACTCTTTGTAATTTTTCGAAAAATGCTTCCTTAAAACGTTATTAACGTTTTAGAGTTAAGAAATTGCACAAGAACTGTTGTTGAAACAATGTGTTTTTTTTAGCGTAAAAAGAAGTACATACGTGATCGCGCGTAACTGATCGAGAGATACTAAATATACTGTACTTGTTTCTATTCATATTTTAGGATACTGTAGCCTGTTTTGATTTGTTTTTTTTTTGTTAATTTTCGTTGCTTTACTTATGACATTTTTATTATTGATTCATTAAAAAGTACAAGTGCTTGTGTATTAATAGTCAACAAATTGTTTAAATAACAATTTTTAATACTCTTAATTGCTAAACAATTTTTTTCAAATACTGCGTTATACTACAGTCACTTTTTCTACAATTCCATGTTTTCATTTTTCCATCCGTGAAAAAATAAACGAGAATTTTTTTTTTAATAATACTGAATTTCGTTTTTTTTGACAGTAAAACGTTCCAAACTTTTAAAAGAATATTTTTTTCGAAGAAATACATAGAATAAAAAGTGTTTATTTTTGCTAAAATATTGAGCAAAAATGATCATTTTCAATCGATGATAACAACTTTTTGTTAGTTAACATATAAACTAATAATAGTAATAATAATAATAATAATAAACCAAAAAATTATTACACAATATAAGGCGAAGTTTAGATAATATTATTCATTTTATTATTAACCCTAGATATATGTATAATAAAGAGACAACTATCATAACAAAGATAAACTAAATTGGAGTCTCTAGTTCAACATAAACTAAAGCTTAGCATTAAAAAAAAATTAATCTATATGTATTATGCATATAAACATACACACATGCACTTTCATAAGCACACACATGCATATAAAACATACGTATTGACACGAACATTGTTAATCAAAATGAATTATTTAATTTTTATTAAACAATAAGAAACAGTTTTACCCTAATTTACATACGAAATTTTTAAGTTGAAATTGTAAAATTGCGTTAATTTAATTTTAAATTAGCCTAATTTAATTTAATTGCTCATCTCAAAGTAGTTTTTTCATTTCTTTTTTAACGTTTCTGCAGATAAACGTTTTACATCAGTGGGAACCTTATTGTACAAAGAGGCTTACAATTAGAGAAGATTCTCTTGAAATTGGCGGTTTTAAGACATGGCAATGTATATAAGTGCTCGGACCTAACATTCCGAGTGTAAATACTCGATCGTATGACTAGCCGATTGGAAAAATAGGAAGGTGTTGAAGTATTAACTATTATGAAGTTTACTATATGACTTATTTAACCAATTAATCTCGGTAAATGTATGAGATATGTGATCATATTTCCTCAGATTATAGGTGAAGAGGCAGCAAGATTGGCGCATTTTCTGTATTATTTTCAAAGGAATCTAAGCAATGGCCATAAACCGAATCAAAATAGTTAAAGTGTTTCACATAGAACTTTTTTAATATTTGAATAGAAAATATCTTTATTCGCATATATCAAATTGAATGAGCTGTACGCTTTAGTTAATAGAGAAGCCACATGAGAAGAAAATTTTAGGACATTATCAAGTATGAGATCTAGGTTCTTTGCTGAAGTAGCAGAGGTCAAGAGGTTATTGTCCATTCTTAGAATAAATTTAGGAGTTAGCGAATTAATATATTATTGTTCAGTAACTTGCATTTAGTTGTATTCAGTTGTAAATTATGGTGAAGCGATTATTTCTGAATAGTTTCTAGATCATTGTTTGTTGCTTATAATATTTAACGCACCGCCCAAACCGGACATTTTTTCTCATTAACTTAATCGGCGGGATGTTAGGCATGAATTAAAAGAGGTTTTATGCTGCTAAAATGTTTTTTAAAAATTGACCACTTGATTCATTTTCTAAGTGTTCAAATAGAGGTAAACCGCAGGCCTATTAGAAGGTGTTTTCTTGGTAAATGACACTAATAAAAATAAAAATATGTAGAAAAGTATTTCGGAAACTTATTCTGTTTCCTGTCTCAAAGTGTTTTTTTAATATTTTGTGCTGTATATGTTAAAGACACAGCTCTTTGAATACGTTTATTATAACTAACCAATACCTACTACTTACAAAGAACTGTTAATATAGTTGACAGTTTTATTTTACATTAATTTTTTAAGTTCTTCTTTAAGTTGGCAACCAGGTTGTACAAACATTTACGGAACAATTTTATACGCACCCATCCTTATTCAGCAATATTACTAATGGTTTTTAATTACCCGTTACTTGCTTGCATGTACATAATAGCGCAAGTCTACTTAATTTTAATTTTTAATTTTTTTAGGTAAGAAGGTTATAAATTTAAAAAATTAGCTTTACGTAATTTTGCTCCCGATTCCGGAACCTACACTGGGCCCACTGTGTTGGCCTTTAATAAGATTAAAGTATATCATAGAGCAAGAAAGTTATCAGACGAGGTCGAAAACATACACAAACTCTTGATATAGTAATTCGTATCATTTTAAGAGAAACAGCACAATCCAATCATAATGAATCTTGCAATGGGCAAACATATCAACGATTTCATTATTTTAATATTTTTCTATGAATAAAAGTATTGATTCGATCATACACTGCATCAAAATATAATATGCAAAGATATTAACAACATCTGATCTCAGCCTTTGCAGTTCACACGAACACTGCACTTGAACAGCAGCAGGAAAAGCAGTTAGTTATTCATTGTTATTCTCCTGCGATGATATGGCGACATGGTATGAAGAGAGTCAGTTCCTGACTTGGTCCACTTAACTGTGATAATTTTGCAAGCGTTGCGCTTTGGGGAAATATATTCTATTATACATCTGCATTTTTATTTTGTTTGTCGAGTTCTATATGAGAATTAACAGGGAACTCTTGTTTCTTTTTTTAATATAGTGCGACGAAATTTAATTTATTTAGAGGGTTTTATAAGGAACTTAAATTAAATTTCGTGAAAACAATGTATACAAATAAGAGAAAATATTTGTATCTCATTATAAAAGACAAATTACGTAATTAAGGGGATTTTCTTTAATTTCAGTCCAAAACAATTAGTCACTACATTGCTTAAAGCCTGCGAGTTTTAATTTTTAAAAGTAATAATAAAGATATAAGCAAAAGGTTTTGTTCAAAGTTGTTTGTCATTTGTTTCAATTTAAAGAGATAATAGAAGTACAATCCATTTATCGGTTTTAAAAAGTTTCCCTTTTAATATTTCGTGCTTTACTTCACATAATTTAAGATAAAAATCGGGTCTAACAGGAAATAATTTATAAACGTACAGTTCATTTCACGACATTAGTAACATAGTGCATTGAAACATTTTATTGAAAATTTCACACCACCATTTTTGAACCAATCAGAAGCTTGTTTTTTGTTAAGTTATCCAGTTATCCTCCATGTGCGAAATTAATAAGTGGATATTTTTCTGCCAAATTTGATATTTGGTTTTACATTAAAATACATATTTAGATGTGATATATTCTTACCGAATATCCCACGAGCTTAAATTGTTGCCCGGAAATTTAAGCACTGGGGATATTATAAGTGAAAATATTAACCTATCCAAGCATTGCAACAATATTAAAATCATTTTGTTTTTAATAGATTATCGATATCGATATTGAGGTTGATATAGGCGATTAATGAAAGAGAATGTAGTGTTGTCTTATAACGATATTAATATTTATTTTTCAGTACTTATAAAATAGTATTCTAATATGTTTCATAATTACCGACCAATTTAATTTTTCACATATTTTAAGATAGTGAAAAATAATTATTATCATCGGTATTAAGGGTCTGGTCTTAATGACTTTCCACATTTTCAGGTGCTAATAATTTGTTTAATCTCATGCTCATTTGTTGCGGCAAGATATATTGAGTTAGGCAGTTTTGTTATATGACTAGGCAAATTGGGGTCTATTGTAATTTGCCTGCTAATTTACCGCTTAGCTCACTATAATTTGTTGTGGAGCTCCCAGCGATTTCTACTTGGTATACTGTTAATAAACTTCTACGTGGTAGTTGCCCCTGGCACAAAAGAATAAGAAGTTTTTAAAATAGTATCAGAGATATTTCAGAAATGTAAACAGAAAACTGCACTAAACGCTGGAATACATAATCCTAAATAGTCCTACGGGTCACTATAAAAATTTTATTTGTGAATGCAATAAAAAATATTCAGGAAAATATCAGATTAATGGCAACCAAAACTTGATTTTTTTAAATTGTTTTAATTAAATAAATCAGTAGAAAGACATCAATATGCCGTATATAACTCAACTCTTACCTGATGAATCTTATACAAATTATTTAATCATTGTATATATGTATGCGAGTATATATGAATGTTTAGAAATGAATTATTATTTGTTTGCTTGTAATTGTATTGTAACTAATTCTTTATAGGATTTTGCAAACAGCAGAAGAAATAACTATCTATAACTAAAAGAAAGGCTTTGTGTAAAAATATTACTGAAAGTTTTGCATTCTTTCAATAACCTGAATTCTGGTTATGCAAGCAAATTAAAATCCTAAAATAAATTTGTCTAATTTCTTATTTGACAATTCTCATTCTAACACTACCACACAGTCCCCTGCGGCCATGCAGATTATACTAGTATCTACATAACCACCTACGATCATGAAGATTCAGTTAAAAATAAGAACAAAGGTCAAAAATGAATTTATTTATCTACTTTGTCTTAAAAAAATTTCATTCTAATGGATTACATTTTCATGAAATATATCATTCTGTTTCTTGGAAATGCTTAGCCTTTGAAACGTTTCTCGCCCTTATTCTGGAGTTCATCAGAAAAACACAAAGCCACTCATAAGGATGTTTCATACAAAAACAAGACAATTTCTATGAATGTGTGAAATAAATTTATTTGACATTGACTGATAAAAGCAACGTCACCTATCTATTAGCTAACTAGTATTGGAGCCTATATACTCTATACATGTTTAAAAATTGATTATTATTTGTTTGCTCATAATTATATTGAAACATATTCTTTATAGGATTTTGCAAACGGCAGAAAAAATAAATATCTATAGCTAAAAGAAGAACTTTGTGTAAAAATATGAATGAAATCTTTGTATTCTTTCGATAACCTGAATTCTGATTATGCTAGCAAATTAAAATCCTAAAATGAATTTGTCTAATTTCTTATTTGACAATTATCATTCTAACACTAGCATCCACACAGTCCCCTGCGGATATAGAAATTGTCTTGGTTTTGCATGAAACATCTTTATGAGCGGCTTTATGTCTTTCTGATGAGCTCCAGAATAAGGGCGAAAAACGTTTCAAAGGCACGCATTTTTAAGAAACAGAATGATAGATTTCATGGAAATGTAATCCATTAGAATGAAAAATTTTTAAGACAAAGTGGATAAATAAATTTCTTTTGGACATTTGTTATCATTTCTAACTGAATCTTCATGATCGTAGGGGGCTATGTAGATACTAGTTTAATCTGCATGGCCGCAGTGGACTGTGTGGATGCTAGTGTTAGAATGAGAATTGTCTAAGAAATTAGACAAATTCATTTTAGGATTTTAATTTGCTGGCATAATCAGAATTCAGGCTATCGAGAGAATGCAAAGATTTCATTAATATTCTTACACAATGTTTTTCTTTTAGTTATAGATAATTATTTTTTCTGCTGTTTGCAAAATCCTATAAAGGATATGTTTCAATATATATGAATATGTTGTTTCCTGATTGGGAATGTTTGTTAATTTCTTAATATGTCTATATTATACAGACTGTCTATTTTCCGAGGGCCACACCAAATATCTCGCTTAATATCTATTGTAGAAGAATAAAGTTTTAGAAACAGTTATTCCATTTTTTGTGAGCTATATTTCAGTAAAAAGAAATTTGAAATCCATAGCCTACTTTATGAGATATATTACAAAAACCTGAAAAATAGGAAAACCACAAACGGTTATAGCTTCCTTATTTGAGGAGATACGAAAAAAGTTAAAGGAATGAAAGTTGACGGCAAATACAATAAGAATAATAACGTGTAACAAAAAAATCGAAAAATGCAGTTGGCTTTGACATACGCTATTGTGCAAAAATGAAAAATACATATCTCAAAGTAGGCCATGACGCCATTAATTCCGTTATTTTTTTCTCATTCCAACGATATAAAACATGTCACAGAAATTTTAACCGATAGTGTCAATATTTAATATTTTACGAATACCACAATTCATATAATTGAATCGTGACAATCAGCTGTGCCATAATAGTAAAAATTCACTTTATAATAATTATAATTCCGTAATTATTTATTACAATTTAATACAAACCAATAAATATCTCATAAATAAAAATACAAGTACAAAACGAACATCCAAAGAGAAAAACGAAAAACTATGTATAACAGTACTACCTACTACTATATTGAAAAGAAATTGTGTGTATTTATTTTTCTAACTACAAATGCTCAAATTGTGCACCATGCATTCTGACACATAAACGTGCTCTACGAGACACGTCACGCATTACATTTTGGAGCATTTCAGGAGTAATTGCCTCACATGCGTTTCGAATTCTGGTTTTGATGTCCTCAATATTTTCAGGGGCAGTTTGAAATACCTTGTCTTTAATATAACCCCAGACGAAAAAATCCAAGGGAGTAATATCTGGTGATCGAGCTGGCGATAGAATGGGTCCATAGGTGCCTATCCAGCTATCTGGCATAACTTGATTTAAATAATTTGTACATATTACAGCAGTGTGAGGTGGAGCCCCATCTTGTTGAAAATATGAATAATTTAATCTTTCTGCCACTGTTAATTCATAAAGAAAATCTTGAAATTCGTTTTGCAGGAAATTAAGGTATCTACGAGTGGTTAATTTGCCATCATAAAAATAAGGTCCAATTACTTTAGTCCCTAAAAGACCCAACCAAACATTCGTAGAAAATCTTTCTTGAAAAGCAGTCTCTCTGCACCAATGTGTATTTTCTCGTGTCCACTTATAATGCATATTTCTATTGAAAAATCCATTATTAGAAAAATTTGATTCGTCCGACTAAAGAATTTTGCTACATATCAGCGCGTCATTCCTTTTCTTATTTAATAACCATCTACAAAATCTTACTCTCCTTGGCTTATCTCCCTCATTTAAATGTTGAACTTTCCTCATTTTGTAGCATCGAAATCCGTTTTTTTTAAATATTTTTCTTGCACTGTCTTTTTTTATGCGACAGTTTCTCTGAATTTGTCTCAAAGAGGTTTCCTCATTTTGGTTAACATAATTCATTACTCTATTCACTTTTCTTACATTATCCGCAACATGCGCTCGCCTTACTACTTTTTTTGAAAATGAACCGTGCGTTTTTAGATTTTGAACTAACTTCCTAAACATAGTTCGATTTGGCTGCGGAGCATCTGGAAATCTATCTCCGTAAACCGTGACTGCCATCTCAGCGTCAAAATTGCACTGACAATAAATGCTAATCATATCGAATTTGTTATTATTGGTGTACACCATAATTACTGATATAAAATTTGTCTTAGAACTCGACAACGCAACATACAACATACAACAGTGACAATCTGTCAAATTTATTAATAACTGCATACATTGTTTTTCACTAATTATGACACAGCTGATTGTTACGATTCAATTATATGAATTGTGGTATTCGTAAAATATTAAATATTGACACTATCGGTTAAAATTTCTGTGACATGTTTTATATCGTTGGAATGAGAAAAAAATAACGGAATTAATGGCGTCATGGCCTACTTTGAGATATGTATTTTTCATTTTTGCACAATAGCGTATGTCAAAGCCAACTGCATTTTTCGATTTTTTTGTTACACGTTATTATTCTTATTGTCTTTGCCATCAACATTCATTCCTCTAACTTTTTTCGTATCTCCTCAAATAAGGAAGCTATAACCGTTTGTGGTTTTCCTATTTTTCAGGTTTTTGTAATATATCTCGTAAAGTAGGCTATGGATTTCAAATTTCTTTTTACTGAAATATAGCTCACAAAAAATGGGATAACTGTTTCTAAAACTTTATTCTTCTACAATAGATATTAAGCGAGATATTTGGTGTGGCCCTGGTAAAATAGACAGTCTGTATATAAAACTACAATAACACGCCAATTAGTAATATCAGATTTTTCTAACTGTACTGTGACGGACTTTCTTCCGCTTGTCTAGCGCATAAACAAGCGGAAGCGTCACTTTGACGCTGAGCGTGATTTCCTTTACCTCGAGCGCCACCTTTGCAATTTTTGGGTGGGGCAACGGTCTCACATTAGCCTTCCAATGCAGCCTGTTGCAGTAGGACTAGAAGAGCTACAGTGAAGAAACGGTTATATGCAGGGGTCCGGACGGTACATTAGACTTTCCCTCCCATTCACCAGTAAAAAACACGTGTTGGTAAATAACAAAGTTTATTAGCAGACAATATTGTAGAAATCAAATGAATGAAATACTCTTATAAAATTGCATTATCCATTTAAAATCAGGAGCACTCATATAATCCACATACAGTATTATATGGAATATTAAATATTAACTCCATATGCCTATAATCACTTGAGATTTGATTGATTCTTTTTCTTTGTATTTATAAGACTCAGTTATTTCATTGACATTTTCTCTCATTAAGATATAGAATCTCAACATGGCTCTGTGCGAATGGCCATGCAGCCTCAGCCATCCTCTCTGATATAGGTAGATAGATAGCAGACAATATTCGATCATACAATGTAAATAAATAAAATAAATAAATAAATGAATAACAAAGACTTAAATGTATCAGGTATTTTAAAATTATTTTTAGAAAAATAAATTAGTGCGTACAAAAAAATGAACCAGGCCGTGAGTAGCTAATTTATTTACTATTTTCTGAGACTATTGACAAGTTAATGGCGGAAGGCAGGCAAGCGGTGTCATTGTCATCAACATTTGAATTGATAGCAAAATTAAGAAGCAAGAGGTGATAATAAATCGGTAAAAACAGCAGTAAGTAATAAGCAAAAAAGAATGGTGTGCAGATACCAAGCAATTATTTACAGTAAAATCATGCTTATAGGAGCGGTCAGCACATATGTGTGAAAAGTTAGAAAATTTAATTTCGGTACATTTGTGTCAAATTTAGTTCGGCCACGTGGTATCTTGTTGGAGTTGATGCGGAAAATGTTCTGAGTATAAAAATGTACGGATAATTAATTCATTTTATTTCGCCTTGATTTTATGCTAAATTCCAGGACTATTATAAATTTATAAAAGCAAATACATATATCAAAGTGATGCATGTGGTTTTGACTCGAGGCAGTACGAAACATTAGTAACAAAATGGACGGTATATTTTAAGTCTCTACCCCCTTCAGGGATAAACCAGGTTTAAACAGGAATTATTTTAACTCAGTAAAATGACTAGATGATCTAAGTTAAAATCTGGTAAACGGTATACTGTCCCTAATTTCCCCTCGAAATATCATCTATGGTCCCTGCCCTTCTGGAAATTCTTTGGGTCATAGCTATGTGGATAAAATCGAGAGAATTTAACAGGCCCTAATTCGAGCACATCACTTTGTTAATAACTCTATTTGAAAGTTGAAATTTAACTGATCAAAACGGAAAAACACAGTTGGCACACTTTGATGTATTTGCTCGGAATTTATTTTAAATCGGTGTTTTAATAAACGCATTTTAGTGCATTATCTATGTTAATGCAAAAACGGTGACAAGAAAACGTAGCGCTGATGAAATCTTGTGTACTTACTGCGGGCTCGACTTCGGGAATCTCATTGGCACATGTGTTGGTGATTTGAAGAATCAGATCGGAATGGGTAGACAAATATGCTTTAATGAAACAGGTAAACGCTGATCTACCCAAACGCCACTTGCGGTAAATATCGATAATTATGTTAATTTTTGCAGATTACCTTCTCACGGTTGAATTCGCTATATTTAATTTCAGATGTAAAATTGGAAACTGTTTCGCGGTGTAAACTAACTAGTGTTGAAGAAATCTATCATACTCATTTTAAATCAACTTTTTCGGTCGTAAGCGGGACACATAATGAAGAAAAATATGAATTTACATTGCATTTTGGTCATGAAAAGGTCTCTTCATTACAGTATGAAAGAGAGAATTTTTTTTACACTTTTCACATATCTGTGACCTCATCAATAAATCTTTTTAAATGGAACACCCTATATTTAATATTTGATAGACCTTTTACAAAGGTATTCGGTGATATATACTTTTTTGCAAACGTCCAAGGAAAACCTTAAAAGTAAATAGATGTATTTAAACATATCCACCATCTTGTATTAACATCATAGTAAAGTCTTTTTTGAACTTTAATTTTACCATACTGCATTTATTTTATATATTTTGCAGCAGCAATAGACAGTTATGATCTAAATATTTACATACAAATTTATCGAATAAACGACTCTCCTATTGACAGATTTATTACAGGAAATATCACACATTTTATCAATCAATTTCATATCAATAAATATCCCAGGATTTGAAGTGAAATAACCACATTATTTATTCCGACTCCATTTCGTGATTGCAATGTCAATTTTCGAATGAACGAAAATTTTCATATCACTCTTTGGTGGCGAAC
Source organism: Stenurella melanura (assembly GCA_963583905.1). Classification (NCBI taxonomy): domain Eukaryota; kingdom Metazoa; phylum Arthropoda; class Insecta; order Coleoptera; family Cerambycidae; genus Stenurella; species Stenurella melanura. The sequence goes on from OY757314.1 coordinate 48,186,905, forward strand.
CACTGAGGCATCATGTTAAACCATAAATATCAGTAATATGGATACCTTTTTAGTGAGGGAATTTGTTGGTTTCGCATCAAGTTTGTTATTATAATGAATATTTTATTTGATGAGGTGTGAGCTTTTTACTGTCTTGAAGTAAATAGAATTTAAAATTTAACACGTTGCGCGTTCGGTAGAAAATTATATTTGTTTCTCAGTTGTACTGAAATCTACGAAAACGTGCTATTCACATTATTTTTAACACGCTTTTATTAGGTCGACCTGTAACTATGTATGTATGTATGTAAGTAATTAAATTTAAGGAACTGAATTTCGCCCACTTCTAATTGTTGTAGCATCATGAAACTTGACAATTGTGTGTAGCTCTGATGACACTACAATATAGTACACTCAATATTATAATATTTTCGAAATGGTGGTCGCCCCAAGACAGCGATTTATCATTTTCTTTACAACTCCCTTGATATGGGTATCAAATGAGCCCGGTAGACTGAGACAGATTTTTCGCGTTAATATCTATAAAGCTACATTTTTTTCCCATGATAAATTAGGCAGCATCTATGACGAAGGTGCAATTCTACCAAACTTTTAGTGGTGCAAAAATGAGTAAAACGCGATTTTCGAAGCCGAAGAAAGTGCGAAGACGTGCAATCTTAAATATATTATATTTTTCGAAATACACCTTCGGAGGGACCCGCACGGCGTCGCGACGGAAAGAGGATGGATTTTAGTTAATCCGCATCGTAAATTGCAAGGTCAAAATTTAAATTCAGTGCGACACGAACGAACGAAAATTGGAAATTTTTTGACGTCTATTGACTTTTTTGCGTGGAATGAAAGCGACACGTTTGACGAGGATTCTATCGCGAGCCCGCAACAAACGTAAAATGTAGTTTCCCAATAAAGTAGAATTTAATAAGTTAGTAAAAAATCGAACCGAACGACTATAATAACGAAAATAGCCTAACATCGTCGAAAATTGGTCCTGATCCGGACCGGCGAATCTCGTGCTTTCTCCGTATCTCAGGGCTGGAAAATCGCACTGTGTGCACTTCGCAAATTCGCCATTTCGCGTTGCTCTCAACAACACAATTTTAATATATCGGCGGATCACGGACGATATTTTTTTTCCAATAATCGAAGTAAACCTAATTTTTCAATTTTGCGAATATGGAGGTAAAAGCTTATTAACAGATCTATAAAAATACTGTCTATTCGTTAATGAAGAATGTAATTGTCGTGATTTGACTACGTATTGTCGTTTTTGCAATGTCTACCAAAGATTTAGCTACATTGTAGCGGAGGTAGAATGTGATTTATAATCGAAATAGTGCAGATTAATATTCTGCGGCAGAAAATGCAAAATTTCTCCGCGAACTGCAATAGCCCGGAGCGCAGTGGCAGCGGTCACGCTCTTGCATTCCATTGCGTCTACCGAGACTTTAGCACCATGAGACGATCGGTAGACCCTATTTATTGGATGTCTTAGTTAATAAACTATTCCAGAAAAAAAATTCAGCCTTGTAGATATAAGTAATAAATATTTGTTTTTCCACACATTGCGTGGGTGGTAGAACTGACATGGCACCGCTTCCGATGCGGTAAAATATTATTTACCAGCATATTTATTATGTCATCTGTGAGTATGTAAAATTTCGATCTTGTAGATATAATATATTTCTGCAGCTTTTTGCAACATGTTTACTGTTTTACTCATTTTTGCACCACTAACAGTTTGGTAGAATTACAACTTCATTATAGATACAATTTAAACTTTCTTGGGAAAAACTGTAACTTTGTAGAAATGATTTCACAAAAACTGTTGCTACCTCCCGAGCTATAATGGCTTACCAAGCAGAAAGCGATAAGGTGACTGACGTTATAGTAAATTCGATGTGGCTGATCACCTATTTTGTAAAACAAGTTTGGTTCTGACTTTGGTGTTGTTTAAACATGCCCTTATTAGCTTGACCTGTAACACTGTAAGCAAATCTTACAACTCACTTTTCCCCCACGTCCAGATGTATTGACTTGAAATTTGGCATGTGTATATAGTATTTGCATTTAATATCCGATTCTATTAAAAATTGATATCTCGGGATTCTTGAGATCGTAGATTACAAAAAATATGTGATCAGGACTCAAAAATTGAAAATGGCAGCGGTTTTATCATTTATCGTCTGATTCCACTGAAAATCGGTATCTGAGGCTTATTAAGGTTGCAGATTGCAATTATCTGGTCAAAACTTAACAATTCAAAATGTCGGCGTCAAAATAGCCCATAAGTTTTGTATTTTATGGTCTGATTCGTATGAAAATCGATATCTCGGGACGGATTCAGTTTGTTTCTAAACGCGTGTTTTTTGATTTCTTAAAATTATTTACTTATTTGATTTGGATTTCACAGGAATTGTATCTCGGTATTTAGAGACGATAAAGTAGGTTCTACAAATACAGAGGCAATCACTATATATGATATTTTTACACTATTCAATTTCTAAGCATTCAAATGCATGCAGTCAATTATTTGTTACATTCCTAATTAACCTAAAGCTAGTGATATCTATCCAATAATTGTTTTCAAACTTTTAGCTAACACTAGACATTTTAGTTCTTTCGTATTTTAGATGAGCTTTATGCTCCTTGCATCTAGTTACAATTATACTCTTCGTTTCTTGAACATACGTCAAATTACAATTTTATTACAAGCGACTTCAGTTTTATCTTTGATGAATAATAATTTAAGAATTAACGTTAATTTATTTAATTTTAGAAATAGAGAAATAAATCATCAGGTTATTGAATATTATTTGTGCACAATTTTTTGTTAAAATTCCTCCTCCTCCGCTGATTACATATGTCGAATTTGATTTTACTAAAGCTTTGTAATTTAGGATAATTATTACCATCTGGTTTTCCCAGGACAATTAACCATTCGATATGATCCTCTGACTGGTTGATATGGACAATACATTAAAGAATTCGAGAAAATAGGGGTTGAGGAGTCGTTTTGGGGTACGTATTTCTTGGCAAGTTGAGCTTTTAGTGCCATGGGCTATCAAGGTAACTCGCAGCAAACGTCCCCTCATTATGAAAACATATTAGTCTGTGTCTCAGAGACAGATAAAGAAAATTAGAGCGTTAACAAGCCTGACTTCTCTGCGCTCCGTGATATTTCCGTCACGCCCAATTTTGCTCCCCTCCCAAGTTGCATTTATCGGTGTTGTCCACAAGGACTCCAAAATAAACCATCCTGTTTACTGCCTCACAATCGTATGTTATGGGTGGTTGGCACTTGCTCGGTGTACAGTTATAACTTCTGTTTTGTTGCAATTTACACTCAAACCATACTCAGCGTATTGTATCATTAGACAAAATATTACGTTTTATTACATACGAATGACATGGCGGCTTTAAAAACTATACAGTTCGAACCAAAAAGTGACCAACATGTAGAGGTATATGCCAAGTTAGTTATTGGTGGACTATATGTTCAAAACCTGCCATAAAAATATTTTCATGGTTAAGTGAAGTGAGGAAAACGTCGCATTCCACAGGTCAGGGCGATTTAATGAAATTTTAACAAAAATTACACAACCCCTAAACGATTAAAATTTGTCTGTTATATTTTCGAAATAAAAAATTTACTCTACAAATACAAAGCAATTATTTGAAAATAAAAATCGTACCAGTTCCAAAAACGAAACAAAAATTTAAATCAAATACGAAAAATTTTAAAAACGCTCAATAAAATATCCCGACTTGAGGGTCGATAATAAAAGTTTGTCTTCAGCGCACAGGTAACACACATCACACGTAGAAGAGAACCCCCAAATCTAAAGCCTAGGCTGTCCGGAAGGGAGTTTCACTTTGGAAAAACACCCATCGAGATTGCTAGTGTCGGAGCTGGGGATCGAATCCAGTACACGATAAACCGCATAAGCAAGCATATTCACCACTAACGCTCCTTTGTTACAGCTGAGTCACAGTGTCAATTACATAGGGCACATAAAAAAATTTAATAACAAAATGTCCGTTATAGTCATAGATTTTACATGATTTTTAAGTGATTTCTACTTGTATTTGGGACATTAAAAATTATATATTTACTGGTTACTTCAGTAGTTATATTAAAAACTGAGTAGCTGCACTACAATCCTTATAACTTACACTGTATTATTCACATATTATATCTTGTATTTACCCATTGTTACTGTCTAGTGCAGTATTTACAGTGAATTTGTCATTGAACTGATTGTCATCAATAACATTAGAAATGTTGCAATTATTTTCTATGGCCAACTTTATTAAGATTCTAAACAACTTTTGGCACATAAATTGAACCAACGAGATCTGAGACCAGTGAGTTAAGCAAGACGAGACCACATAGTATATACCCGCTGAATCAATTAACATGGTAATGCTTCTGGTTAGCTAATCTTTCCGTCGATGAAATGTGGACTATCCACCAAAACTACCTAATCTGATTACCCCAGATATTTTCCTAATAGATAAAAGTTTACGTGGACAAACGACAGATGAGGTTGAGCCTAAATGAAATTATTTACCAGATTAATTTTAGCGCATTCTGTATCTTTTCCGTGCTTATTATTAAGGTAAAGGACTAAATGGTCAAGTTGTATCGGCCAACTCAAATAATAAAAACAAACCCGTATTCATAATTTTAAAATATCAGTTAACTTTATTACTCTAGTAAGAGACAATATATTCTCCAAGTTTATGGAGCAAATCCTTGATTTTTATATTTACATTTAAAGCATTTAGCCAGAATATAAAAGAATATGCCGCATTAATTTGTTCTAGTACTCCGAAGCGTAAAATTCATCGTCCTGCTGCTTTAATTTATAACGTAACAAAAACTCAGAGGATATACACATCCAGTGTGTCACTTATCTCGAGCGTGATGTTCCAAACAGCTACGCAAACGTTCTTTTCTAACGATGTTTCCGAGTAAATTACAAAGCTGAATAGCAGTGGTATTGATTTATAATCGGATTACGATAAACAGATAAAAACGTAGCTTATTTATTAATTGAGATTCGGTTCTATACACACCGTGATGAACTTACTAAATGTTTTTTAGCCTAAAGCTATGTATGCGGATTTAAGCTCTTTGTAATACTTTCCATTACATTGGATTATCAAATGACAGGTTTTACATGAATTTTAAAAAACTTTCTTCTTCTTTTAAAGGCAGTACAAGTTTTTTGAGAACATTGTTCTGTTTCAAACAACTTCTAACAAAAAGATACTTTTTCACATAGAACCGCACAAATCTTATGGAACTTGATCCAGGTCAAATTGGCTGAAAGTTCAATATGGTATACTTTAGGCCTTTCTGATCCAAAGTCTCCATGGTCACAATGTCCAGAAATGGATTGGTTAGAAGTTATGTAGCCTGTAATAATTAGAAACGGTGCTAAAAGGTGCTATTTTCCCCCCTTTATTAGATGACTTAATTCGGCTACAACACAATTTTATAATTAATTTCGACAGGATTTTATTTACTCTGGTTTGCTAATAATGAATGTAATAACACAGGTTTACAAAAAAAAAAGTAGTCTAGATCTGGGGTCAGACCATAAGTTTCTTATGTATTTATATCACGTCAGGATTTTCAGATATTCTAACCTAAAAGTTAGACATATTTGAGGTTATGCAGCTTTGAGATTTTTTTTCTCAAGAAACTATGTATGGGACCTTAAAGAGCAAATCTTCCTCTTTAAAACGCCGTAGAGTTTGCTCAAATGTCTTTTTTTTTGCTTAGATATCGAATTTTTAAAATTGTCTGTTCATATCATATCTTTCCCAATACATTTAATTAGTACGGAAACCTTATGGTCATTATTTAAATTGCAATATCTCGGCGAAAAAAAAAGATATTTAAGCAAACTCAACGGTATTTTAAAGGTAAAGACTTGTACTTTAAGATCCCACACATGGTTTCTTGAGAAGAAAAATTCTCAAAACTACATAACCTCAAATATGTCTAACTTTAAGGTTAGAATATCTCAAAATCCTAATGAGATAGAACAAAACTAAAAACAGACCCGAATTCAGCGCCGAAAAATACATAAGAAACGTATGGTCTCGCCCCAGATCCAGAAAACTTTTTTCTTTTTCTAAACCTGTGTAATTAGTTAGGATAAATTGTATGTAACTTTCGAAAAGGGGCTAATTTTGGCAGACAAATTCCAGCAGGCGAACTGCTTAAGAAGGAAAAAACCGCTGCCTAAGGAATCATTACTTCCACATCCAGAATTTCCTTCGAGTCCCTTTAAAGGTAAACTTCTTGACTATATTTGCACTTTAGTATGCGGAAAAAAATTGGTCATGAAATTTTAATAATATTTGGGGCAGATGTCATAAAGAAATTTACAGTTGCAATTTAGCAAGCTTGGTTAAGACATTGAAAATGAACTTGGATAACTTTGAAGCCCGGCATAATATTTACAAAATCTGCAAATGTACAGGGGATAGAAATAATGAAAAGTTTTAGAAATTTTCAAACTTTTATTAAGCTGCTGTTAAAAAAATTTAAAAAGTTGCACGATTCGGAGTAACTGTAATAGGCTTTACATTAATATTCCCCAAAAAATATGTTTCGTAAAAATGCGAGAGCAATTAAAATTGATCAGATTTCACAATAAAGATGCTAGGCGTCGGTCGACGTCGAGACGTAAAAATGCAATAACATGAATTTAGATATTAAAATTAATCAAATACACAAGTTATACAGAAACGACGCAAGGCGTGGGTTGAAAAATATTATAAAGAAATCTGAGGGCTTGGCTTCTAGTAAACGCACCAAACATTAAATTTTTGTACTCTACACAGCTTACTCATTTTCCCTTATTTACCTACACTTATATCCCCACCCTTTCAACGGAATCATCTCAAAATATAATCTAGTTCCAGCAGCCCTATTCTTGACTGCACGCATTTTTGAAGATTACTCGCACATCACTATAGTTCGAATGAAAATTCATCTTAGACATTCTGGACCGTTCGCAAGGTATTCGAGTGCTCGCATTAAACAACGAGCGGTTTTTGGCAGTCGGTAAATAAACATAACCTAATATTTTAATTGATATGTTGTTAATTCTTTCAAATTTGTTAAAATAAATTAAAAACATTTATTGTATTGTTGTATTTGTTGATAATCGACGATCTACAGTATATTGCAAACAATGAAAATCTAGAAAATGTAAAAAATCTTATACAGAGGCACAACACGTTTAATAATATAGATCTGTTTGAAGTTATAAGTGAATAAGAGTTCATACAAATATTTAGAATGTCTAAGAAATTATGCAAAATTATTGAAACTGTAGAACCATTTGAGACCACACAAAAGTGCTTATGATTTCAGCGTATTTATAACCACAATGTCTTACTATCAATTTGTGGCAATCAAGTGTTTTTTTTTTTATTTCATGGGTTTTTACGAAAATCTCAATATTCCTAGAGTTGTTGGTTGCGTAGACTTTTTCCCTATTTACCCCTATTTAACCCCCAACCCTTCAACGGAATAATCAAAAAATATATTTCTATTCCAGATGTCATTATAACATATACGTATACCAAATTTCAAGTAAATATCTCAATTATATTTTATCAACTCCCTCAATAATGGAGTGGGGGGTGAATGGAAAATATCATAAAAAGTTTTGAGGCCTTGACTTCTAGTACATATACATCAAATTTCAAATTATTGTACTCTTACCAGCTGGTTTTACTTATTTCCCCCTATTTACCCCCCAACCCTTCACCGGATATGTTAAAGAAACAGTCCAGTTCCAGATCTCCTTACAATATACACGTTTACAAAATTTCAAGTCAATGTCTTAAAGCGTTCCGGAGAAAACGTGCGAACAAAAGAAGTTACAGACCGACAGGCAGATAGACAGAAACATTTTTTTTCTCGCTCAAATTTAAAATCTCGACGTTTCATGACATTCTGAATCTATTTCAAGAAAAGAAATTTTTTTACTATACTATATTTACTATACTTCCAATCCACTACGTGGATGTGGAAGTAATTGATTTCCTCGGTTAAGGACGTGAAGGTATTCGGAGGTTTACAAGGTCGCTGAATTCAAATCTGAATTCAGAAAAGTGATAATCGAATATGACGACCGCAAAATCACGATGTCTTGGCGTAGGAAAATCGAAAACTAAAAATTATCATAAATCTGAATTGGATGTGGGTACTCGAGGGCTTTTGAGGTCAGTGAGTTTAAATCTAAGGTCAGAACAATGAAAATCCAATACGGCGGTCAGAAAATCACGATATTTTTGGGTGCGAGAATAGAAAATTTGAAAATTATAAATCTGAATTAAAAATGATAACAAGATTTACTATAATTTACAGTTTTCGATTTTTCTATCCCAAGGTATCGTGATATTCCGGTCGCCTTCTTTAATATTTATTTTACTGGCATCATAATTGAATTTATCGACCTGGTAAACCCCCCAGCACCTGTTTTCACGTCCTTAAACACTGTAAAAACCGAGCAAATCAATTTTTCCGTCTTAAGCAGTTTGCCTGTTGGGATTTGTCTGCCAAATTAGTCCCATTTCGAAAGTTACATACAATTTATCCTAATTAATTATTATGTGCATTATTAACAAACCAAAATAAATAAAATCCTGTTGGAATTATTGATAAAAGTATGGTCTAGCCGAGTTAAGTCCTATAATAAAAAATCGGTAAAAGTATTTACACAGAACTTCCCTCTTTATTTGTGCATGGTGGACAGTCAAAAAAAATTATAATTACGAAATGACATTGAAAATAATAAACGGAGTTATCACTATTATTACAAAGAAAACCTGATAAGTTTTGGTAAAGAATATACAGAGTGCTCATCCAAGAGCAAAAGTTCAATACTAAATAACAGGTGCCAAATATGGAAGGCTTGCGCAAATACCTTTACAAATGTCCACCATGACTGAATGCTTTGTTGGGATGACCACCCTGTACATTTTTCAATAAAAGTATAATAGGTGCATATGCCAAATATTATTGCCATCTGTCACATTTTCAATTCCACATTCACGTAGTGGAGTGGAAGTATAGTGGTTGTTAAAAAATTTCATTTTTTTTGAAATTTTTCAAAAATGTTTGTGAAAAAAATTTCAAAATTTTATTTCCTGCAATAGGTTTAGAATGTCATGAAACGTGGATATTTTAAATTTGAGCAGAAAGGAAAGTTTCTTTCTACTCCATAGTAGTGGTAAACATTTTTTTAAAATAGGTTTAGAATGTCATGAAACGTAAAAATTTCAAATTTGAGCAAAGAAAAAGATGTTTTCAATCTATTTCAGTGGTGAAATATTTTTCAAAAATAAATAAAATTTTCTAATTTTTTTTTTCTGAAATAGGTTTATAATGTCTGAAACGTGAAAATTTTAAATTTGAGCAAAAATATTTTCTTTCCATCTATTCTAGTGGTAAATTTTTTTTTTCAAAATGGTGATAAGTTTGGAATGTTATGAAACGTGGAAATTTTAAATTTGAGTAAAAAAAAATTGTATCTATTCTACAGTAAGTAGTGATAAATAGATTAAAAAAAATTTCAACATTTTTTCTAAATTTAAATTTGTTTAAATAGGTTTAGAATGCCATGGAAACGTGGAAATTTTAAATTTGAACAAAGAAAGAAAAATTTCCATTTTAGTGGTAAAAATTTTTTTTTAAATTTTGGTAAAAAAAAATGCACATTTTTTTTAAACAGATTTAGAATGCCATGAAACGTGGAAATTTTAAATTTGAACAAAGAAAAAAAAATTTCATCTATTTTAGCGGTAAAAAAATTTTTCAAAAATGTTGGTGAAAATATTTTCAATTTTTTTTTTCTGAAATGGGTTTAGCGTGTCATGAAACGTGGAGATTTTTAATTTGAGGAAAAAAAAATTTTTTTCATTATTTATTCAATTTAGACGGTCCACCCTGTATATTTTCCAGTGAAAGTTTAACCATTTCTTCGCTGACGGTAGCGTCAACTACCTACCAAGTTTGACTGCTCTCCGTCAATTAATTTTTTAGTTAATGCACCAACAGACAGGCAGACAGACAGACAGACTGACGGAATTAAAAAACCTATATTTTCGTAATCTACGTGATCTGAAACGTCAAAATCGGAAAAAATCTCGGAGGGTGATTTTTTCTCGAATACAATACTTCCCTTCGGTATGCGAGGGAAGTAAAATGTAAAATAGCATTTTTTAGCACGGTTTCGACTTATTATGGGCTCGATAACTTCTAGCCTATCCATTTCTGGGCATTGTAACCATGGAGAGTTTTCATCAAAATGACCTAAAGAATAACATACTGAATTTTTAGCCAATTTGACCAGGAACTAGTTTCCATAAAATTTGTGAAGGGTTCATTAATATTTGCATATTTAGAATAGTTATACATTATACTATTACTATTACTCTTGAACACACCACTCGAATACCAACAGTCGACATGCGCCTCCTAACCCCGGTAGCATAATCGGAAAGCGATTGAAACTAAACTTCTAGTATTAGTCATCTCCCGATGATGCCTTGGTTAGCGAAATTAGTGTCGAATTTTTATATTCGAGTGTTGTGTTGCAGAGCTTTGATGTTTCTGGAACCTACGTCTTTAGGAGCAAATGATATCAGTTTTCGTTAATTAAATATTGTAGCAGCGGCAATAGTTCGGATGTGAGATATTTATCACCCTGTACGTGTACATAGAACATAACCTGCCGTAGCTTTATTGAAATACATACACAAATAAAATGTAATTTGTCAACCTTGCTATATTTAGAGGTACGCCTGACACCTACATATATTTTATTTTTGCACATATTCAAAGTTGTGACAGGTCTAAAAAGTTTGTTTCCAACTCACATAATGTTATAGAATTCGTAGAACAGAAGATTCGCATATTCATGAAAGCAACGTAGTTCCTGTAATATCTAGAGCTGTTCTGGCCTTCAAAAGTTCTTTCGTTAATTAAATCTTAACCCCCGAGTTAATAATTCCGTAGCTGCGGTGACACCCGTCAAACGTTTTACCAAATGAGCTAAATTGTAACAAGTCAACACTAGTCCTTAGATGTGTAGATCTTAAAGCTTGTATATGCAGGGGTGGTTTGAAGGAGATTAACCCAAATATCATTTGTGTGATGTCATCAAGAACATGAAAATAAGGGATTTTATATAATATGACATTAACATGAACTATCTTTCAACTTACTTAAAAAACAAAGAAACAGAAAATATCTATCTTTAGCTAGTCCCTGCAGTAATAGAGTTTACTTCGCACTAAATATATTTGGGTTGCAACTAAGCAAATTATTTTTTCTGCACCTATTTAATTAGGTGTTTTCACTATGTGCAAATTTGCTTTTTTGATATTATTAAAATGAAGTACTTGTTATACTAAAGCACTTATTGATATTTAAACAGCATTCTATCGTCCATCAAATTAAAATTTCAACAAATAAATAACATAAAGTTTTAGTAATTGAACGAGTATGAAAAAAACGTGGTGACGTCATCGGTTACATTAGTTTAGTTAGTTAAGTCGCGTTTAAAAATTGTTAAACACAGGATTTTATTCACACACTATTTACGTTTTACATGTGATTAAATAAGTAACGCCTACCTAATGCGGGATTTGTAAAAGCTACTTTAGGAAATTTATCTGCAAAATAACGTGTTTATGATACAAAATGACAGTGACATTATAACTGATGACTCCACGAGTGCGTAGTGAATTGATGTAGTGTTTTTGGCGAAAATATTTCAATACAAAATTAAAATGGCTTATTTTAAGGTATTATTCGACTGTTTCTCAAAATTCAAGTGTTTTTAATTATAATAAAGCATTATCTTCACAGTGAAAGTTAGTTTAAAATTTCTGAAAACACCTGATATTTTTTGGTGAAAAATGGTAGTTATAATTCACTGTAGTGAGTTATTGATTCATAATTCACTGCATCCGGCCAATCACAAATACAAATTCAAAAATCACTGTTTCACTGATTCAATGATATTTTAAATCGACTGCGATTAAGTCATGCTGCGGCTGACAATCGACTCGCTAACAGTGACAACCAAGTGTATCACCATATTGTTTGTTTACGTTTTCCAACTTATGCATTTCTTACGAGTGGGTATTGATTAATGTTATCAAATTTCAGTCTGATTTATTTGTTTAATAGGTGTAGAAAAGGCATAGCATTATATTCGCGATTATGACCATTATTTACTCAGATGATTTGTGCCATTCGCCTACGGCTCGTGGCCCCAAACATCGTCCTCATGAATAGGGGCTACCATAATCACTCATATAATAATAGAATATAACTTTTTTCAGTCAAAAAGCCGCTGCTGAAATTGTCTGTTGCAAGATGGTAATGGCCAAAAAACTTTTTTACAACCTTTGTTGTCATACACACACTAAATCGTAATTCTGTTTTGTTAACTCCTTAAGTGATGGGGATGGAATGTTGGAAGTGGTAATGGGGACAGCAGGTGTCATAAAAAAAATGAAACCTTTATTTCTAGTATAGGTATAGTTGGAAAATATTGAAAACATAGATGATGTCTGTCCGGATTCCTTTGGGCATACAAATCTGTGTACATTTCTAGAATTTTTGTGGGATTCTCCAAAAATTGTGTGGTGTTCCATTTAAAATTTCAGAGTTGGGGTCATTTCCGGGGAAACCGGAACTGATGGAAAAGTGGGAGATTTTGAAAAATTTGCCATTTTTGGTATATATTAGCCCTGCCGAATTTAAGGCTTATGTCATGAAAGCTCTGGAAGATATGGCTAGGGTACTAAATAAGTATTTACAAAAATGTGTTAAATTACTAAGAGTGGAATATTTTTATTGATAGAAATATTAAGAAATGGTATTTAAAAAATGTCATTTATTAAAAATTAGTCAATTATACAATTTTGATCTCCTACTGCGAATTTATTTTTCTACTTTTCTTCAGTGTTTTTTGCAAACAGTTTTTAACCGTGTTGTCAAAATCTAAATTAGTAAACAATATTCATTATTAGGTCAGTGTCATGTTATTATATTTCACGTAACAAAAAAAAATCATGTTTTTAAATGTTGTGATTTGGGAAGGATATTTCCTACAGTGGACTCACAGGAAAATTTCTTGGCCTAATTCCTTCACAACCAGGGAGCCACGACCCGACTGTTGTGGATTTTTATTTATGGAATACGAGAAGATCTACACAATATTATTTAATAATAGTTTAGGCATTTTAAGAGAAAGAATTAGGAAACGGTTGGAAAAGAATCGAAAAATAAATTTGCAAGTGGAAGTCAAGACTTCATGAAGGTTTTTTTGTACAATCAAAAATGTAGGCTCCAGATTTTTTTGTTTAACGCAAGAGAATGGAACGTAACGACACATTTGTACGGCTCGCTACACTAAATGTGTAGAAACTTTTGAGTTGATTAATGAAATTGAGCTCAACAAAGCTTAAATGAAACAAGAAACATGTGGCTATTGGATTATTATATTTTCAAACATAAAATGATTGTATGTAGGAATAGTCCCGATTAGAAGAGTTACGAGTTCTAGTAGGGATTTCCGATAAAATCGGTAAAAGCTCTGCCATTTCTACAATTTTTAAGTAGAAATCTAAAACTTTGACATATTACTCTCAAGGTAATGTATAAAAAGATCCGATGGATAGGTATGATAAATATTTTTTTTTTGTAATAAAAATTATTAACGTCTATTTTATCCCTAGTTTCACGGATTTTGGAGCAATGAGAAAAGTTTTTTTATTTATTTTCGTAAAATAAAGAGGGTTAATTTAATTCTTAAAGGTAAATCCCCTGAAGCGTCTTAAAGTACACATTTCAATCACAGTAATAGGTGGTTAAAATTAATTATACATATCAGATATTATCACTTTCTCAAAATTTTGAAATTTTGGAAGTGTAGCGCATCCGAGACCGTGCACGCTGCTTCGCGAGCCATACTTATGTGTCGCCACGTTCCATTCTGGTGCATCAAACAAGAAAATCTGTAGCCTACATTTTTTATCGTACCAAGAAACTTCATATACGTTTTTGATGTGAAATTTCCCCCTGTATCACTCAGTGCTATTAGTATATTGATATATATTTTTTATTTTTCGAGTTATTGGCCAAAAACCGAATTTCGGCCAATGTCGTCGATTTTTTGGGGGGTCGCCGATACCTTACAGAGGAAAATTTTTTCTGTCGTATTCTACACCAAAAAAATACGTATTCTAGAAATTCAGTCATATAACATTTAGTGACGCCTTAAAACCCCTGACGACTGGACTAAGTATTAATGTCTTCGGTCACATTTGCTCATCAATTATTTTTTAAGAGTCGCTCTATTTATTTTTCCTGACTTATTTTTTAGGGCGTCTACCGTTTTTTATTAAATCCATATCCCATGTCCACGTTAGGAATAATGTCATCTACCTTCCAATGGTAAATGTTCTCTGTCAAATAGTTTCTCAGCTATAGCATCAGCAGATAAAAACAAACAGATCGATAGACAGACAGGCTGATAGAATTGAAAACCCTTAATTTTCATAATCTCCAGAGTCTGGTACGGGAAAATCTGAAGATAGTCTCGGAAGGTGTTTTTGCACGTTTAGAATATTTGTGTTCACTAAATGAGGGAAGTAAAAATAATGATAAATTTGTTATGTACAAAAGTTCGAAATATAGCGGAGTAAAAAAATGACGTGTATAGTCTTGCAACAGCAATAGTATGATTTCATACCTTCTGGGGTATGATCAAGATTATACAGGCTGTAATTAGTTTCATGTCATTAAAAAGAACTGGTGGTAGGGAACGACAAGACAAACAAAAAAACTTTATATAACATGGGGTCTACTCATAGTTTTGGAGAAAAAAAATAAACAATAATTTCCAAAATACTTAATAACATAGTTTTAGAACTGCTGGCATATTGGGGTAGGCTTTATTGCTTCGCGACTTGTCGCACATGATACTCCGACATCATCGAAAAGCATGCCGACAAAGCAGTTAAAGCGACCAACAGAGGATACCGCCATGTTTCTTGCTTCTTCGCGGCCAAATTATCTTATTACGCGTGCTATACTCTTCCTTGTAATATTCTCAAGCAATAATTTCAGTTTGTGTCCTTACTTGGTAAATAATGTACACACGACGCGACCTACCCGTTCCTTGGTTTTATCTGTTGTTTGTTCTTTTTGAATGTTGTGCCATTTATGTTAAGATTTATTTTATTGACGTATCGTACAAGTCTTTGTTACGTAAAACACTACTTTTCGTTCGTGCTTCTTGTGTTACTTTTTGGATTTTGAACCAAGTTTTTCTTTTTGTTTTCTTTATTGATAGCGTATTTTAATGTGCATAGAAACCATAAAAAATGATCCTAATTTACCAAATGTGTTGAACGGAGTGCGTATGTCCTTAGTTCGACGTGCCGAAATGTGTATACGTGGAGATGGATGTAATTTCGAACAATTTTAGTGAGAAATTCAAAAGAATTGTTCAGTTACTGGGTGTTACCTATTGGGCATTAAAGGCAGGATTATTATTATTATTATTATTAGTACTCGCTGTCTTGTTTTGATCTGTTTTTTATTGTTTACATTGATTTTTGTAGAGACCAAAGACTCGTTTTTTAGTTTCCGATACCTGATTGGGAAAAATTATGCGCTCAATTCATTCAAAAAATCAGATTTTTTCATAACTTAAAATACACAACTATGTTCTATTATCGTATCTCGGACGTCTAACTGTTCGTTTTTCAATTTCATAAAATAATTACCAATTTTTTAAGCTTTTAACAGACTGTTACAAATATAAACAAACCACTTTTAAATTTAAAAAAATCTTATAAATGACAATAAAAGCTACAATAACTTTGTTCAAAATTGAAAATCAAATGTAAAAAAAATCCTATTTAAACCCCTGCGGCCAGGCTATGCTTGCGTTGTACATTTTCATAATTAGCAGTATAAAAAGTTCGGTACAAGTAATCCCATCAAAGTGCCGCACTTCTTCCGGCGGGAACACAAGTCTGGTATTACAGTTTTTTATTATTTCTAATATTTGGAACTATAACATCCATTGACCCTGAATAACAGTGCTTCTCAAATGTTTCCTACCTTAACATTAAAATGTTAAACCTAGGTCAGTTTTTTTCAAAGTGCCCCTAGAGAAAACGTCTTATAGGTTTATTGTTTGTCTAGTCAGTCCCTATTAGCAGTTTTTTTAATGACTTCAAACCAATTACACCCTGTATATCTAAGTTTTGAAGTTCCAAAGCCTATTGCGCTTTTTTATGAACAATTTTGTTTTTTGAAAAGCACTTTTTGGGGTAAAAAGGTGAATATCTAGAGGTTCGATCGGAAGAAGGTAAAAACCAAAAACCTTCATAATTAAAATTCCAACAAAATGGAATAAACTGGATAAAAAGCGAGTTTTTCATTTGTAATGAGTTCCGATCAGCTTCACACTTTTAGAAAATATATCTTTTGTTGGAAACAAAACATCCTGAAATTTTGGTCCCCAAATATTGAAGCTTGTGGACACAAATGAATTTGTTATCTGAAGTTTGAATTAACCGTCATTTTGTGCCATTGAGTCCAAAATTGATCTTTTTTTTTCAAAATGTGGTTCAGGACGCCATTTCTAACGATATCAAATAAATTCTTTTGTAGTCATTTTGGGCCACTTTTTTATATATATTTATAAACCAAATGTCAAGAAATAGATTTTCTCGGTCATTTTGAACATATTTTTGAAAAAAATTTGTCAGAGAAGAAAGAGAATTGCGAGAACTTTAATTTTAAAAAAAGTGAATTTTCATCCATCTGAACACGAGATATTTAACTTTAAGCATCTTGTAAAAATATAAATAGCAGTGAATACACACACAAAGAAACAGAGTTGTCTCTGAACAGAACAAATAATTGACATTAGTCAAGAAAAATAAGGTTATAATTTTATAAAAAGTAGTTAGCAGAATATCCATTCCCCTAAATTCATACAGCCGGAAACAATTGAGTACGGTGCAAGAAGACGAGAGGTAATCTTGATATACAATTTTTTTAAAAAGCTATTCAGGCTAATTAACAACAATAAAATGTGAATGCTTGAAAATTAGTTTTTATAAGTTAAACATGTTTTTTGGGAGTTTCATATGAAGTAAATATGTTTTCAAAATGATACACTTCAAATATTAGCCAAAAATAGGCATTTGTTAATTAACAATTGGCCAAAATGCTAAAAGTTAAATATCTCGAGTTCAGATGGACGAAAATTAACTTTTTTTCTTTTTTAAATTAAAGTTCTTGCAATTCTCTTTCTCTTCTGATGAGAATTTTTAAAAATGTTTTCAAAATGGCTGAGAAAATCTATTTGTTGTCATTTGGTCTATAAATAAGTGCCAAGAAAGTGGCCAAAATGAGTATAAAATAATTTTTTTAATGTCATCAGAAAGCTGACATCCAGAACTACATTTTGAAAGAGAAATATCCATTTTGGACTTAGTGGCACAAAATGGCGGGTAGTTCAAATTTCAGATAACAGATTCATTTGTGTTCACAAGATTCAATATTTGGGCACCAAAATTCAGGATGTTTTGTTTTCAACGAAAGGTATATTTTCTGAAGTGTGAAACCTGACGTCCCGGAGCGATAAAATGAAGAAAAATCGCTTTTTATCTACTTTATTCCATTTTGTACGTTATAAACGCACTCAAATGACCCAAACCCAACACAGATTTGTTGGAATTTCATTTGCGAAGGTTTTTGGTTTTTAGTTTGTTCCGATAGGACCTCTAGAACCATTTCCATTTTAACATTTTTTATTATGTTTATCTAAGTATATACATTTCAACTAATTAGGTGTATATGTTATACTTCATTTCATAATCAACATATTTGTATTATACAAGTATAAATCAAATATATTGACCGCCGTTGGTATGGCTGGAGACCTAATTAAATGTTGAATCCTGATTAGTTGCTGCAATAAAACATTTTTGTAGATTTATGTTTCATATTTTGATAAATTGTTCTAAAAGAAAATTAAAGTATTGTAACAAATGAATGGGTTTTAATTGGTTATGTGAATAATAAAGTATATAGGGAAAAATTTGTAAAACACTGTTATAAAAAATGGTGACTGATTAACTCGGGCATATGTGCCGTTTTGTGGTAATTGTCACTTGTCAGCGAGCTTTGTATTGACAAGTATGAAATATGAAGAGATTTTGTGTGGGATGGGTTTTTGTTGTTGTGTTTTTGTCGGTGTTGTGGGTTTGTCGGGTTGAGTTATTGTCACCGTCTTTCGGAAAAAACGGGGAGTCTTTGGTGTATGAGATGGTGGGTGTGTGGGGTTGTCGTGTATTCTAATTTGTGTTATGTCCGCGGTAACCTCCGATAGTTGAATTTTAGTAGAGAAAAAGGCTTGCGCCCTTTCCTCAATATAATCGCGTATCGTTGCGAGATTTGTGGCTCGATGTAATTCTACTATCGGGGTATACCTGTCTGCATTAGTAAGTAGTCTGATAAGTTCATTTTGCGTTACCTGTATCCTCTTGTATTGAGTAGCTGAGATTAAATTCCAGGCCGGACATGCATATGTCATGATCGGCCTGAAAATTACTTTGTACAGAGATATTTTATTGTCTGTTGGCAGTTTGCTTCGTCTGTTTACTAGAGGATACAGTCTGTTTAGTGTGGCGTAAGTTCTGTTGATTGTCTGGGTAATATGAGGGACGAAACTCAGTCTCTTATCCAGGGTTACCCCTAGATATTTAACCGAATTCTGCTCCTCAATGTTGTGTCCGTTGATTTGTAATTTGGTAATGGTCTTTATGTTTGTAAATTTCCTATTATTCCTGGGATTTATCATTATTAATTTTGATTTTCCAGGTTTCGAAAAATTGTAATATTTTTGTAAGGTGATACCGTACTTTTTGCGTTGCGGTCTGCGCGTAGAATGATTGTGCATAAAGTACGTTATCATCCGCGTACAGTAGGAGGTTTGAAGTGGGTGTGAGGGGATGTCTGACGTGTACAGATTATACAATAGCGGGGAAAGTACTGCCCCCTGAGGGACGCCCGCTGACAAGAGTTTATGTGTAGAGTAGGTATTATTAACACATACTGTTATTGATCTTGTACGTATGTAACTTTTCAAGAGACACACAAGGTAGTTTGGAATTTTACAGACTTTTTGTAGCTTATCCATTATGCCAGACGGGGACCTCTAGAACCGGAGATATTCACCTTTTTACCTAAAAAAAAGCTTTTCAAAAAACAAAGTTTTTCATAAAAAAAACGCAATAGGCTTTGGAAGTCTAAAACACAGATATATATACTACTGGTGATACCCTAGAATATATGAAATCATAATATTGCTCTTACAAGACTGCATATCTTATCATTATTTTTTACCGCACTAATATCAACAAATAAAAAAGACTCCAGAAGATAAACTTTTTTATTTGATTATAAATAATAAGCTTTTGCATAATTTGACTTGGAAAAACATGTGCTTAATTTAATATTAAAGTGTTCCCAAATCCTGTATTATAATGCAAAGACTAAAAAATCGAGACAGTTAAAAGTTTTTTCTCCGGAATTACGGTCCTGTGAACATGTGTAAGTGTCAGATCAGCCATGTGAAACTTCATGAGACTCCTACTTCTAAATATGACAAGCTGCCGCTCACTTCTGTCTTTGTTAAAGCCCTTTGTTACACTTATTTCCGAGTCTGTAACACACATCTGGATTTGCTCGTCAAGTTGTAGGATTTGTAATTTGCGGTTGAGCTACTGTTTTTTTTAGGCACGATGTAAATTATATTTAACGTCCTACGCTACATTTTTGGGATAATTCTGTTAAGCTGATATGAGTGATCTGGGAATTTATGCACAATAATTTACAAAGCGTGCTAATGACCTAATAATCGATACGTCATATTATGGCGTGATATAAAATATGATAGGATGATAATGGGTGTTACTTTAATTAAATTTTTCGCAGTAACAATTTCGGCAATCAAAAGTTTACGTTTTTATTAAATTATAAATATTGACCAAATTGCGTTAGATTTATAACATAATTTATTTTATTTTAAGAAAACATGATTTTATACAATATAATGCTAATGTTATGTTCTTATGAGAAAACTTTACATACAGCGAGGTCCATAAGTCAGGGAAATTGGACGGCATTAAACAGAAAGGAGCCAACCCACAAAATTAAAAAAATTTGTTTCTTAATTTATTTAAATGTAGAATATCGTAACGTGTGTTCAGCTGAAAAAGTCCAACTCATTTTCCTTGTAAGAATTTAATGGTGTAGTTTCAATATTGTAATTAAGATGCAAAACCTTTCTTTGCAAGCTTGTTTCTTGATTTTAGCTGAGGGTGTTGGTTCCTTTCTATTTAATGCTGTCCAATTCATTATCTACCTAATTTAAAATTATGAGTAAAATCCTAAAACACGTCAATTTTTAATTCTAAAATGATATTTTTTAAAAAATGCTTAATGGGACGAAGGTGCGTGTGACAGCTCATTTGAAAGGGTTCTTAATTCTCTAGCCAGTAATATAAGGTTGTTTGAATTTTGTGTATTCTTTATCAAGAATCCTAAACTATTTAGCCTATGTACCATATATCACTCAAATCTGACTTTTCTAATAATTTTGGGTCATGTCATAATATTCAATTTAAATGCATGTTTTTTTCTAATACGCAGGTGGCTAAATACTCAACAAAAAAATAGAGTAAAAAGGGTTTCTTTTTACATATCAGAGAAAATAATCGTGTCATTTTACTTCTAAAATTAAAGGTATAGGGTCAATTGACTTCATTTTTATTGCAAAGAATTTAGAAAGGCATTTAGAAAAAACAGTACCTTTTTTGGCGGAAATGTTTGGTTTCATTTTTTGTCCAATAATTGGCCAATATTAATGGCCAATTTAATTAAATTAATTGAAAAAGTTATTATCATACACAATATGTCATAGAATTAGACAAAAATAGTTAGTCAAGGGGTTTTGGGGTCGCTGATCACGAATCTGGGAAATTCAAAATGGAGGACCGGAAATCGATCCATTTTCCAGAAAAAATGGGAATAGATATCTTGTCCTTGAAAACCTGTACTCGGGGGTTTTCGATGTCGCTGATTACGAATCCGAGGTCTAATTTGAAAAATTCGTACTGGCGGACCGGAAGTTGAGTCAATTTCTGAGAAAAAACTCGCTGATCATGAATCAGAGGTCCAATTTACGAAATTCAAAATGGCGCAATGAAATAACAGTCAATTTCTCCGGAAAACTCGTATTCTTTTCTCTCTTGGGCTGAAAGTGGGAACTTCGGGATTTTAGTTGTCGCTGATAACGAATCTGATTAATGCAAAATGGTGGACCGGAAGTAGTGTATTTTGCAGGAAATACTCGTATTTTTGTTACTTTCAGCCCAAAATAATAAAAATACAAGGTTTTCCGGAGAAATTGTCTGTTCTTCCGATCCGCTATTTTTAATTTCGTAAATTGGACTTCTGGATCGTAATCACCAACCTCAAGAACCTCCAGAGTACTCATTTTCAACCCAAAAATGAAAAAAATACGAGTTTTTCCTGAGAAATTGACTGCTTCCGGTCTGCCATCTTGAATTTACTAAATTAGACTTCGGATTCGTAATCAGCGATCTCAAAAACCCCCGAATAGAGATCTTCAAGGCCAAGATATCCATTGTGTTTTCCTCTGGAGAATTGCCCGATTTCCGGTCCGCCATTTTGAATTTACCAAATTAGACTTCAGATTCATGATCAGCGACCCCAAGAACCCTCAGTAATTATTTTCGTCTAATTCTATGTCATATTGTGTATGAAATTTTTCATTTAATTTAATCAAATTGGCCATTAGAATTGCTCAATTATTGGAAAAAAAATGACACTAAACATTTCCGCCAAAAAATAAAAGGTACTATTTTTTCTAAATGTCTTTCTAAACTCTTTGCAGAGAAAATGAAGTTAATTGACCCTGTACCTTTTCTTAGAGGTTTTCAAATTTTCCATATAATTGCTTACTTGCTATATCTGTGCAAAGTCATGATTCTAGTTATTTATCGCTGATTTTCAAATTGATCATTATTTTAACATTGAGTCTTTCGATTACCCAAAGTATTGAAGTTTTGATATTATTAGAATGTGGTGATAAGACAACAACGCAGAAGCAAGTATGCGAATTCTTCAATACTAGGTATCCCTCAGTCTACGGTTAGTAAAATAGAAAACAAATTTCGTGAATTTGAAAATGCCACAGATATGCCTATGTCTGGTTAGAAACGCATTTTAGACGATGAAAAGAAATTGGATATATTGTTAGATATTCAAGATAACCCACATAAACCTACAAGACAAGTTGTCGCCGATAATCATATTAGTAATACGTCTATATTGCGTCTTCTAAAAATTGAAATATTCCGCTAATATAGTAGTATAGTATGGGGACGTTTTGTATTTACTAAGCCTATAGTTGTGGATGTGTATATCGTTGGCACTCCTTGTTCTATAATCGTGTACTGATCTATTGAGCCTAAATTTGCCGATATTATTAAAACCAAAACAAAGTAATTTATACATGTATATGCATGGTAGTGTCATAATTTTCTTGTTTCTAAAAGTGTCACGACTCGTATGTCTGTAGGGCAAATTGAAGATAATCCTAATTATTCTTTTTTGCATGATAAACACCCTATTAATGTCCAAGAGAATAATAACATGTTATTAGGGCCGTTTCGTTAACTTCTTTTTTAATGTTTAAAATTCCAAATGTACATTTAGCTATCTTTGTGCAGACACTTTCTATATGACCGAAGAAGTCAAGTGTTGAGTCTATGATGATGCCCAAAAACTTTGTGTTGTTGCTTGTTTCTACATGGTCAATGTTAGGTAACAAAGTTGGTGTTGAAGGAGAAAAATAAAGAAACACTGTTTTATTTTTGTTCACTGTGAGCGCATTTTTATCACACAAATTTTTAAATTCATTAGAAATTAGGTATGCCTTCGATTCTAGTTCCAGTACGCATTAATGACTAAAGATGTATCATCAGCATACATGAAGACATCACTCTGATTTAGGAAAGATGGAAGGTCATTTATGAACAATAGAAATAGTAATGGGCCTATTATCGAGCCCTGTTCCACTCCAATATCCAGATTATGTATCTGAAGTTACACAATCTAGAGAAACCAATATTTTCCTATTTTCAAGATAGGACATTTAAACTGTTTCATGTTCTTTTGTTTACTTAGTGACATTAAATATGTAATATTTTTCAATAAAAAAAATTGAGAAATTCAAAATATCTTATATTGCTTAATAGAGAATTAAAAACCCTTTCAAATGAGCTACCACACACTCTCATTCCATTTAAAAATTTTAAAGGGGCAGTTGTCACTCCAAGGGGGTTGAAGGGGAAGGTATAACATTATGCTCAAAAGATGTCAAAGATAGACGTGTTTTAGGATTTTACTCATAAATTTTAAATTACATAGATAATGGATTTTTCCGTTACATATGGACCTAACTGTATAAATAACGAAGCATAGATAATCAAAGTGTTGGGTACCATAATATTCTTATTAGAATTATTGAATATTTTCTTTCTAATTGACTGAAAAATTTAAAAAGGAAATTCGGCCCGCTGCACGATTTGTTATATTTGCACAATAATTACCCTGAAATGATTTAAACGATTTCTATTTCAACTTTCAAATTTAAAACACTACGTTTTATACTCCACAGCCTGAGAACATCCGTTACGGTCGACGTCATCGGCAAATTGCTATTTATTAGAAATGTAACAAACGCGCGAGAAATTAAACGAGGAGAATATTTAAATTAATCAGGACGCGAACCAAACCATAAATGAGATAAACGATTCCAAAAGTTACCCAAACTGTACGCTAGATAGGAACAACGAGATTTTTCCCTTTATTTTATGAACATGATGAGAAGGAATTTAAACACAAAAAAGGTTTTTTCATCTCGTTGAAATAATTAGCTAGCTTAGATAAGAATAGTTTAAGTTATTAAAAGAATGTTTTATATTTAGAATAAAATCATTTTGACCATATCGACTATAGAGGATGCCACCTGCCATCGCCAACTTCCAGAAGGCGACTAAGTACTAGATAGGGGCGAGTCACATTCAATTGGTTAGAATAACTCCAAAGTACCCCGCCCTATTTCACCCAAAAGAACTAACGAGGATGATCCGTCAATTTAAGAAGACACTCTTGGTTCGACTCTCGAGTGTGTTAAACGTGGTAACGTTAAACGTCTTTTTAAGTAGTGGTAATCTTTTGTGTCTCCGAGTTTATTTCTTTACTTTGAGATTTTGTACTAAAAATGAACTTATTGATATTAGAGTTCAAATTAAACTATGCCCCCTTCGAATTGTCGCTAGCAACTGGCGTTTTCTGCAGGAGTCTATAAAGTATAGTCTTAATTAACTTCACGCCCGTTAATGGTACTGTATTTTTGACTGTTCTAGTTTGTGTTTTATGATAAACGGTTTTCCCATTAACAAAGTCACTTTTCACTTTAGACCGGGACTACGGTACAATTGGCATATTTTCTTATGTGTTTTACTTTGAGTGGCATTTTCTCTTGTTTTAATTTAAGTGTTAATTATTGTTACATTTTTCAAACCGATTATTTTCGTGTTCCATTTGTGTACAAATAGATTAAGTGTGGTTAGATTTTCGTATTTTATTTAATTACTAAAATACTGGAAACTAGAGTTATCGAATTTAGATCACCATGGTGAACCAGCAGACGTGACAAAGAAAATTGCGGTAAGTTTGAACTATATCCTTACACACATATCTCTGTGGAAGGACCACGTATAGGCGAAATTCATGCATTAAGATATCTACGTGGCCCCATATGCAGAGAGGCTGTAAATACAAACTTAGAGAAAGACCCACTGGTGGATTGATGAGTATTCCTTGGTAGTCGCACTTAGTGTAAAATTGATCTCATTTGACAGGGGTACATTAATTTTCACGGATATAATCAATAAACATAATAACCCCCCAAAGTAGTGCAAACAGGGTAAATGGTTATTACAATACAACCATTTTTTACTTGTAAATTGAACACGTTGGCCAACATGAAATGATAAAATTAGAAAACAATGGATATAGCATACTATATCCGAATAACAAGCATGCCCGTAATAATGGTTACAGAGTAATAAAATTCAAATAAGTTTTACTCACAAACTGATCATTTTAACCCAGCCTTTCCCGCATCCATCGTAAATATATGTCCTTTTGCCTTATAAAACAAAAAAAAACCGCTGCCTAAGGAATCACTACTTTCACATCCAGATTTTTCATCCGTCACTTTAAATGAAACACCTTGACTATATTTGCACTCTAGTATGTGAAAATTATTGGTCATAGAATTTTAATAAAATTTGGGGCAGATGTCATAGAAAAATTTGAGGCATTGGTTTCTACCATATACAGGGTGTCTCGCTTAAATGTGGAACAAGCTTGTAACTCCTTTGTTTACTGATCGATTTGAATTTTTTATTTATTTTTTTTAATGTAGTGCTACATAAAGTCTATTCTTGAATAACACAAATGATTTCTGCAACGCAAAACGTAGTCTACTGCGAGATATTTTCATGGTCAAAAATCAGTCATTCATATTAGCGATTTTTTTTTTCAAAAAACTGATTGCATATTCTTTTTCACCGTCGCTCTAGACTTTGTTCTTCAAAGTTTCATATAAATCGATCGCTGCTTTTGGACTACATTAATTTTTTTAAGAATAAAATTTATTAATTAAATAAAGCCTAAATAATTAATTTCTAATGCCATTTTATATTTTTCCATAATGAATATAAACAAAAAATAACTAATATTACATCAGAAATACCTGAATATGAATATAAAAACGAACACAATAAATTGTACATTTTAAATCGAACAACAAAATAAAAAAATTAACAGAAGTAATATTTCAGTTTTACGTAGGAATTTAACATAATTTAACTTAAATATTTAAACAATCTAAATTGATGTTCCTTCTATTAAGTCCCCATTGGCAAACATTTAAATTATTTAAATATTTAAGTTAGATAAATTGAAATATGACTCCTGTTAATTTTTTTTTGTTGTTCGATTTAAAATTTGTTGTGTTAGTTTTTATATTCATATTTAGGTATTTCTGATGTAATATTAGTTAATTTTTGTTTATATTCATTATGTAAAAAAATAAAATGATATTAGAAATTAATATTTAGGTTTTATTTAATTAATAATTTTTATTCTTAACAAAAATTATGAAGCCCAAAAGCAACGATCGATTTATATGAAACTTTGAAGAACAAAGTTTAGAGGGACGGTGAAAAAGAATATGCAATCAGTTTTTTGAAAAAAAAATCGCTAATATGAATGACTGATTTTTTACTTTGAAAATATCTCGCAGAAATCATTTGTGTTATTCAAGAATAGAGTTTATGTAGCACTACATTACAAGAAAAAAAATAAAATCGATCAGTAAACAAAGGAGTTACAATCTTGTTCCACATTTAAGCGAGACACCCTGTATGTTAAAAATGAAGTTTCTAGCTTGCTCTACTTATTTTCCCCTATTCACAACCTACCACCTTCCTCCCCTTCAACGGAGTCATCTCAATCAGTCATTACAATACAATTTTATATTATCAATTCCTTTAATAATGGAGTGGAGGTTGTGGGGGTGAGGGGTTGAAAAATATTAAAAAGAAATCTGAGACCTTGGTTTCTAGTATATATTTCTGTACTCAGCTTGTTTTACTTATTTTTCCCTATTTACCTTTACTTACCCCCCACCCCTTCAACGGAATCATGTCAAAATATAAGCCAGTTTCAGATGTCGTTATAATACATACGTGTACCATATTTCAAGCGAAAATCTCGATTCAATTTTATCAACTCTTTTAATGAGGGAGTGGTGGTGGTGGAGGGATGGAAAACATCATAAAAAAACTGGAGACATTCGCTTCTAGTATATACACCAAATCCCAAATTTCTGTTCTCTTACCAGCTTGTTTTACTTATTTTCCCCTATTTACCCCTATTTAATCCCCAACCTATCAACGGAATAATCTCAAGATATAATCTAGTTCCAGATGTCGTTATAATATATACAATATACATGTACCAAATTTCAAATGAATATCTCAATTTTAATTCATCAGCCCCTTTTAAAATGGAGTAGGGGTGACGTGGGGTTGAAAAATATTATTAAAAAATCTGAGAACCTGGTTTCTAGTTCAAACACTGAATTTCAAGTTGTCTCCTATTTACCCCTATTTAACCCCCAACCCTTCAACGGAACAATCCAAAAAAATAATCTAGTGCCAGATGTCATTATAATATATACGTATATCAAATTTCAAATATATATATCTCAATTTTATTTTATCAACCTCTTTAATAATCGAGTCGGGGTGATGGGGGGATGGAAAATACTACATTACATACACCAACTCTCTAGTTTCTGTACTCTCACTAGCTTGCTTTACTTATTTATCTCCAACCCTTTACCGGATATGTTCACAAAACAGTCCA
This sequence comes from Stenurella melanura, assembly GCA_963583905.1. NCBI lineage: Eukaryota > Metazoa > Arthropoda > Insecta > Coleoptera > Cerambycidae > Stenurella > Stenurella melanura. Next base: position 48,214,575 of record OY757314.1, read on the forward strand.
GGTTCAGATCTCGTTATAATATATACGAGTACAAAATTTCAAGTCGATGTCTTAAATCGTTCCGGAGAAATCGTGCCAATAAAAATGTTACAAACAGAGCGACAGGCAGAAATTTTTTTCGCTCAAATTTAAAATCTCGACGTTTCATGACATTCTAAATCTACCGCTCAATATGATGATTGAACATATCAAATTGTTAAAAATTCATTTTCTTATATTTTTTATTTTAGTTAATACTTTAAATTTTTAGCTAATAAGTAAGTAGATATAAGTCCTTTCTCTCTTTTGTTTTCTCTTTTGTTTCTTCTATAGCTTAGATAAGTATACCTAGTTATTGTGCAATGTAGTTATTTAAGTTATAAAGACACCTCTAAAACGGCACATACAGATGGTTTCACATCTAGATGCCACAAACATGCCATAATACTAAATTACACAATTTGCTAGACTAGAGTTAAGTAAGTGAAATGTAATAACTGTTGGTAAATAAATTTGATTTGATTTGGTTTGATTTGATTTCAACAAAAAAAAATTATATTTTTTTTTTACGATTACTACAGTATGTCTCACTTTTAATGACTCCGATATGACAGCTCTCTTATTTACAATGCGATTTTATTTACATTTGGAGGGGAGGTACTTATCCATCAGGAGATTATGTCACGGTAAAATATTTTAGAATCCACCAGTGGCGGTCGTCGTTATGGAGAGAAATGTGCCTAGTTCTCCAAAAAAAGATATTTGGCAAAGGTTTAACTGTAAAACAATCTCATAATCTTATTCGTTGTCATCAAAAACTTACTAATACCGAATTTCAATACTAGGAGAACAGAAACAAATATTTCCTTTTTAAGTACCAATTATTAGTCATAACTTTATTTTCTTAAGCTGAAGGAAGATGGTCGTTCCATTTAGAATTAATCATGTGATACGTTGACCAAACTTTCATTTAGTTACCCATATAAATTTTATTATTTATTGAACTGTTCGTGAATCAAATTTATCTAAAATTGAACTTTTTTTATTTACAAGTCAATTATTGCCTGATTTTGACTGTTAAGTAAACTGATAGACGTCACGGGATTGATTCTAAATGGAAAGCATGTCTTCCTCTAGCTTAATTAACTCTTAATTACGTTCGAAAATTAAGTTAAGACTGTAACAACTGGGACTTTTATTTTCCTATTACGTGAACACCAGGTACACTGTCAAATTCGGATTCAGTGAGTTTTTGATAACGGCGAATACGGTTGTGAGATTGTTTTACAATTAATATTTTGCCTAATATCTTTTTTTGAAAAATTAGGTACATTTTTCTTCACAACGACGGACGCCACTAGCGGATTTCAAAACATTTTACCGTTACACAATCTCCTGTGTAAACAATCAGGATTTTTGAAATTGAGCGTTGTATATCTCGATAATTAAGCAATTACTGAGATATGTCTACAGGAACATTTTTCTTATTTTAAAAAGTTCTATCAATCTCCTATGCCTGTAGTTCTTATTACAGACGTAGTAACTGTTCGTTAGCTAGATATTGAGTTAATAATACCTTAAGGATATAAAGAATTTCTTACCGATATCTTGCTCGGATTCCGTTAGATCGATACGAACATTCACTTTGATATGCTGGACCTTAGACAAGAAAGGATAAATCTATCAACACTAGACTTTTTACTTATACTATCGTAACACGTTCCGTAAATTGCAGTCTTGCAACAATTCTATTTTGACGTTTATTAGAAGTGCTTTTAAAGTCTGCAAACCCATTTCAACTTAAATGTAGTTACTCCTGTAATTTTGTAATTAGCTCTCTTATTGCAAATATAAACTTTCGACACGCGCTGTACATCCTACTTTAATCATAAATTTTAAAGTTTTCAGGTACAACCTTTCACGAAAGGGTGCTTCGAATGTGGATGGAACTTTTAATGCATACAAAGCAGTCCTCGCCTTGTGAAGTTGTAGCTACTAGTCTTGATTTTTATTTGAATGTACAGAACGTCTTATCTTCCATCTCCTCATCTTAAAATCATACATAGTGTAGATATTCTACAAATTGTTGAATATTGTTGTGTAGTACTATATTAATAGAAAACAACCAATAATTTATTAAGGAAAACTTCGGTTTTAACATAGACATACACCAGTATAATACCCGTGAAACAAGTAAAATACTTAATAAATAAGATAAATCTCAATATTATGCTGGTGCTCGTTTATAAAATACACTTCCCGTTTAAAACTGTACCAAAATTTAAATAGTCTCGAAATGAGCTAAAAATTACTTGATAGATAGAAAGCTCTTTCTAGAGTATAGATGAATTCTGTACCTCTAGTTCTTGACCAATCTTCGTAATCAGAATATAATTCTTGTGTTTATCTTTTTTTAGAAAACTCTGAGGGCACTGTAGTTTGTTTTATTGTAATGTATACACGTTTATGTAGTGTATTGATTGTTTATTTTGTTACATATTTTTACTTTTTTACGTTTTATATAATTTTTGTATTTCTATTATATATTATTTTCATATCTACGTAGTGAATTGGAAGTACTGTAATCATAAAAAAAAAATCAAAATTATTTTTACCTGAAATAGGTTTAGAATGAAACATATTCTTTATAGGATTTTGCAAACAGCGGAAAGAAAAACTATGACAACTAAAGGAAAAACTATATATAAAAATATTAATGAAATGTTTGCATTCTTTCGATAACCTAACTTCTGGTTATGCTAACAAGTAAACATTCTCAGCCTTTGAAACATTTTTCGTCCTTATTGTGGACTCATCAGAAAAGCCTAAAGCCACTCATAACGATGTTCCATGAAAAACTAAGACAATACCATGAATAAGTATGTAATATTTATATTTGACATTGACTGATAAAAAACAACAGATCTTCACCTATCTATTAGCTAACTAGTATTGGAGCCTATATACTCTATGCATGTTTAAAAGTGAATTATTTATTATTTGTTTGCTAATAGTAATGAAACATCGTTATGAGTGGCTTTAGGCTTTTCTGATGAGTCCACAGTAAGGACGAAAAACGTTTCAAAGGCTAAGCATTTCCAAGAAACTGAATGAGATTTTATGAAAATATAATTCATTAGAATGAAAAAAAATTTAAAGACAAGGTGCGTAAATAAATTAATTTCAAGCCTTTGTTCTCATTTTTAACTGAATTTACATATCGTAGGAGATCATGTAGATACTAGTTTAGCCTGCCTAGCCGTAGGGGACTATGTTGGATGCTAGTGTTAAAATGAGAATGGCAAATAAGAATTTTTACCTGTTAGCATAACCAGAAGTTAGGTTATCGAAAGAATGCAAACATTTCATTAATATTTCTATATATAGTTTTTCCTTTTGTTCTCATAGATAGTTTTTCTTTCCGCTGTTTGCAAAATACTATAAAGAATATGTTTCATTACTATAAGCAAAAAAATAATAAATAATTCACTTTTAAATAGGTTTAGAATGTCGTGAAACGTCGAGATTTTAAATTTGAACGAAAAATAATTTTCTGTTTGTCTGTCTGTCTGTCGGTCTGTCTGTCTGTAACTTTTTTTTTCTTTGCCGCACGTTTTCTCCGGAATGGTTTAAGACATTGACTTGAAATTTTGTACACGTATATATTGTACCGAGATCTGGAACTGCATTATCTTTTGAACTTATCCGGTGAAGGGTTGGGGTGGCCAAATGGGGATAAATAGGGGGAAATAGGTAAAACAAGCTGGTAAGAGGTCAGAAACTTGAAATTTGATGTATATGTACTAGAAGTAAAAGCCTCAAATTTTTTAATTACATTATCCACCCACCACCCCCACTCCATTATTAAAGGGGTTGATATAATAAAATTGAGATATTGACTTGAAATTTGGTACACGCATATATTATAATGACATCAGGAACTAGGTTATATTTTGGGATTATTCTGATGAAGGGTTAGGATAGGGGTAAATAGGGGAAAATAAGTAAAGCAAGCTGGTAAGAATACAAAAATTTGAAATTCAGTGTATGTACTAGAAGTCAAGGCCTCAGATTTTTTTATAATATTTTTCAACCCACCACCATTATTGAAGGGGTTGGTGAAACAAAATTGAGATATTCACTTGAAATTTGGTACACGTATGTATTATAGCGACGTCTGGAACTAGATTATATTTTGAGATGGTTCCGTTGAAGTGTTGGGGGTTAAATAGGGGAAAATAGGTAAAGCAAGTTATAGGACTACAGTAACTTGAAATTCTGTGTACGTACTAATTCAAATTTTTTTATAATATTTTTCAACCCCCCAGCACCCTTACTCCATTATTAAAAGGGTTAATAAAATAAAATTGGGATATTCACTTGAAATTTGGTAGGCGTATGTATTATAACGACATCTGGAACTAGATTATATTTTGAGATGATTCCTTTGAAGGGTTGGGTGTTAAATAGGAGTAAATAGGGGAAAATAAGTAAGTCAAGCTGGTAAGAGTACAAAAATTTGGGATTTGGTGTATATACTAGAAACTAAGACCTCAGATTTCTTTCTAGTATTTTTCAAACCACACCAACCCTCCATTATTAATGGAATTGATAACATAAAATTGAGATATTCACTTGAAAGTCAGTACACGTATGTATTGTAATGACATCTGATTGAAATGAAAAATCTGGATGTGGAAGTAGTGATTCCTTACTTTTAATACTTGGCATATGATTCCTATGCCGGCGGCGCTTCTGTGTAATTATGATGAAAGCATTTTTGTAATTTTCGGATAATATTGAAGGTTAATGAAATAAAATTCTATTCTGTTCTATATCAATTAATTAAATTTTTTCTTTTGCCTTTGGCTTCGGTGGGTTCTAGGTACACAAGGAGAGGTTAAGTCTCGTACAATTCGCTCTGCTATTGAATTCTTATCGTTATTCCATGTGTACTTCCTATACTTGGTCGACCAACCACACAAATAAAAAAATATTATCAATTTGTAATAAATTAATGTGTTTATTGTGGTTTTCTTTTAAATAAAGGATGATCAAATCATTGATTATTATGTCAAAATAACAAATTGTCATAAATTTACCCTTACTATCTAATTAACTCATTCTGGTTCGCTCATTGGCAGTTCTACTTTAAATTGATTAAAAATGACTTATCGCTTGACACTTTGACCTGATTTTAAAATCTTACCATCATGTGAAGTAAAGTTTATAAACAGCAAAATTTAATTATAAATTAATGTTCATAGGAAATGAAATGAAACTTTATGAGAATAGTTTGTTTACTTGTTGTGATGCTTTGCTACATGGAAAAATTGTTCCTGCTGACTGGGACTTGAAGTTTGTCTTTTTCTGCTTCTCGACAAAAAAGGCAGGTTTTAATTTTCTTGTGTACTTTTCTTTTACTTTTCAGGATAACTTGATGCTTCTTACTTCTTTGCTTGTTGGTAATTAAAATTATATTCATTCCTTAAACTATTATAAAACTTGTAGTCCAAGAGATTGCGTTGAATTTCAAAAAGTCATTTCCTACCGACCGAAAATAACTGATAACGTTAATACCCATTATTCTAAAGAAGAAAGTGAACATTATCTGGCTCACCAGTGGGTCGTTCTAAGGGGGGGTTATGATGAAATTTAAAAAAAGTGTTTTCTAAGTCATTTCCAGTCGGCTTAATTTTTTGCGAACTGCTGACGTTACGAATGAACAGAAAAATAGCTTCAGCTGCGCCGAGAAAGTGCCGAAATGCTTCAGCCGTACCCTCGAATTGTACAGAAAAAAAAATTGTTCAAGTGATTTCCTACCGAATCAATTTGAAATATACGATAACTAATATCATAAAAAGTGTGAAAATATTATTCAACTGCATGCTTAATGGACTAAAGAGTTTCAGCTGGTACTATGAAGATTCGGCTCGAGGCATTGGGTTTAAGTACCACGCGGAAAAAAATTAGATCAGCTGAAAATGTTTGGTTCAGGACACGATCAACTGAAGTTCTTTTTTTGTGAATTGGATAACTAGTCAAGAAAATTTTCAAAATATCAAGGGATAGGGTATAACTTTTATGATCTTTCAGGAACTTTTCGTGTAGGCAAAGACTATATTGTATATTTGCAGAGAATTTAAATAAAATTATTCATTTTCTTGTAGTTTTTAATCATTATTCAGGAGCAAATGTTGTAGCAAATTAACTCATGACAATTTTTGTTTACATAATTTGAAGTATTAAACTTCAAAGGACCCCGCAGTTTTTTATAGTAAAAATGGGTTTCAGTCGACTGTTCTGAAACTTGGGGAAAATATTCTGCTGGGCACCCTGATTAAAATTCTCCCTGACCACCAGTCCGGCCGAATTCGATTATTTGATCTAGAGGCGATTGAAACTACATACATCTGCGAAGGTCTGTTTAAATGTTCCATAAAAATTCTGAAAATGTTCAGCCTCATTTTTTGGAGAAAAATAAGCATCTTTTGTCTCTTGGTGTTTTTTTTAAAGTACTTTCTTCTCCCGGAAAAAATAACAAACAAACAAATGTTTACAAGCAAAGGAAGCACTTTGAAGAAAGACTTGGGTGAGCATAAGTTGATTATTTTTACCTAGAGAATATGCCTGAATATTTTGGGATCTTTCTGAAGCAGAAAAAAATTGAGATCTATGGAAATTCTTGGTCGAAATTATCTTTGTCTAAGAAATTCTGAAAACCGGCAGGTGTGTTCTTTGAACAAAAATAATCAACTTATGCTCCCCCAACTTTTTCTTCAAACTGCATAACAAACAAACAAAATTATTTTTTGTGTAATTTTTTTACGGAAGAAGGAAGCTCTTTGAAAAAAAACACTAAGAAACAAAAGATGCTTATTTTCTTCCATATTTTCAGAATTTTTATGGAACATTTAAGCAGAACTTCGTAGATGTTCAGAGTTTCAATCGTTTCAATCTAGATCAAAAAATAGAATTCGGTCGGACTGGTGGTCAAGGAGAATTTTAATCGGGGGGCCCAGGAGAACATTTTCCCCAAGTTTTAGAACAATCGACTGAAACCCATTTTTACTATACAAAACTGCAGAGTCCTTTGCATAATGCATAGAGTGAATTTTATTTTTGATTACATAATTATATCGATTTTAGCTACACTCATTCGAGATGATACATTCCCATGAATTCTACGTCGAAAGACGGCAGCAAGAAAGTAAACACTCGGTCTCTTTTGTACTAACCGTTGACCAAATACCTTAACGTCGGTCGCCTTTAGAGTATATTCGCAGAAAGCCGAGAGTGCGTCAATACAAACAAATATGCGTGATTGCCTCGTGATCGCGACGTGGAAGAAGAAACAATAAATGAAGAGGAAGATAATGATTTTCTACTAACAACTCCATTGAGGATAGTTCGGATCAAAGTGTAGAAGAACATTTTGATTTGGGAACAGATAATTTAGTTTTTGCCACCACCGAAAGTTTTTTGAAGTCGCCATGCCGTAGATAGGTGAAAGTGATACTCCACTCCTTAAAATTTTCAAAATTCCCTTGACTAATTATCTAACTCACGATAGAAAACTTCAGCTGATCGTATCCTGGACCAAACATCTTCAGCTGATCTAATTATTTTTCCGCACGGAACTTGAACTCAATACCTCGAGCGAAATCTTCATAGTACCAGCTGAAACCCTTTAGTGCATTAAGCATGTAGCTGAATATTTTTTTCACACTTTTTATGATATCAGCTATCGTATATTTCAAGTTGATGCGATAGGAAATCATTTGAAAACAATTTTTTTTCTGTACTTTTCAAGGGTACAGCTGAAGCATTCCGGCCCTTTCTTGGCGCAGCTGAAGCTTTTTTCTGTTCACTCGTAACGTCAACAGTTCGCAAAGAGAATTAAGCTGGTTGGAAATGACCTAGAAGAAACATTTTTTTGTTCCATCATTAACCTCCCCTGGAACGCCCCACTGGTGGGCCTTCTGAATTTCACTTTCTTCTTTAGAATAATGAGTACTAACGTTTTCAGTTATTTTCGGTCGGTAAGAAATGACTTTTTGAAATCCAAAGCAACCTCTTGGACTATTATATGTCTAGATCACCTGTGCTTAACATCGTTTTGACCTTAATCAGGTTAACCTCAGAATCTGTAGTTTTATCATTTAGGCTATCACACGATGTGAACTCGACGCACCTAAACTTTTAACACCCCCCAACCATCGTAATGACAGATCGACAACTTATTTGAGGTTGGCATTATCAATACCAACTGCTTCTATGTTGATTATCTGGACATAATTGTTATTTTGCGGTATACTTTCAAATCTATTGTATTTTCGCTAAACTTTAATACTTTTCTCCAGAAATGCAACCCCAATGCCTCTAAACAAAGAACTCGTTAACAAACGTCAGTTTATTAAATCAATTATTTATTAAAGCTTATTGATACTATAGTTCTAAATACATCGTTTTCAAAATCAAACAATAATTCGTCTATAAACAGCAGAGGAATAATACTAGATATCTGACAACACCCGATTTGTTCTTGGTTTTGGCTTGCTACGTGAATTGGAATAACTCTTTTGACAACGGTCGAACAATGAATCCTATCCTTTTCGCTTTAACAGCTGATTGGTGATCTACTATGGCGGCTATCATGGCAGGGTGGGGGGTTGTCAATATAATTAGCCAATATGGAGTCCATTTTACTCTATGAATTCGTGACTCGACGTGATCAAAAAGTCAGCTATTTTATATTCACTGTATGTGACGCCTTATCGATTTATTAGGTTAATAACTCCAACGGTGTTAAGTTTGGAGATAGGGGTGGCCATCTAAATTGCGGACTGCTTCGATCTATTCATCTGTGAGAAAAGTTAGCATTAGGCCATTCGGTAAGCACTCAAGCAATGTCGATATGACTGCCATCTAACGCAAAGTGTAGATTTACTCTTTCTTGTATTGGAAGATCATGTAATGTACTCTAAAATTCGTTCCTTAGGACCTGTAAAACTGCTGGATTTCATATTACCTTCTACAGAGATAGGGTCGTTGAGTGTTTGTCACACTAAACAATTTTTTGAGAATACTGTCGTTTACAATCAATAAGCCACTCTGGATTTTTAGTAGCCCAGAACCTAGAATTTTGTGAAAATATAATCCCGTTTGCATTTATCAAGGGTAGATCAACAGACGACCACATGTACACCACCAGACGGATCCTGGAAGAAAAGTGGAAAGAAGGAACAAAACTATATATAGTCTCAATTGACCTCCAAAAGGCATTTGATACCATAAAGCATGAGGCTATAGTCAACACTTTGCTCAACAGGGGAGTACCGCACTACTTAATAAACAGAATAATAAAAGCATGCCTACACGAAAACACTGCAATACAATGGTTTGGACAGACGACGGAATCAAAAATGAAGAATATAGGAGTCAAACAAGAATGTCCCCTATCCCCCCGACTATTCACCACAGTCCTGGACCAAGTGATAGAAAGCACAATAAAGGAGAATCAGAATTTCAATGGAAACGATGGAACGATAAAGCCCCCCATCGTACTTGCATACGCCCACGATATACTCATCATCACCGAGGAAGAACAAGACATCGTTAAATTTCTAAGAAACATGACACCACATCTGGATTCCTCTGGAATGAAAATAAACTTCAAGAAGAGCCTTATAATGGTCCGGGACCCATTGACAAAAACAAGTCCAACAAGTGGGGAAGAATACAAAATAGGAGACTACACCCTGAGAACCACGAATAGAATGAAATACCTAGGAACATACCTAACGAATCAACTAAAAAGGAGGGAAACAGTAAGGGAAAGAATCGAAACAGCCTACAGAGTCACAAGAGCTCTACTACCCTTCATTGAGGACAACAAACCACCATGGTGCCTAACCAAAAAGATATACACGACCATCATAATGCCTACGATGATATATGGAGTCAAAAAAGCAGCAACGACAAAGGCCAACAGAAGAAGCCTGAGAAGAGCTGAAAGGGACATTATCCAACTGCTAGCAAAAACAGGAAAACCACAAAAACGACAGAAAACGTCAACATTACTAGAGGGAAGAACAATAATCAAAAAAATAGAATCATACGCAATGAAATACTGGGGACACGTCCAAAGACGGGACTCGACACACCTACTAAAGAAAGCGCTGCGAATGAACAGCAACAAACTGAAAATAGAGAGGCCATGCTACACATGGATAACAACAATCGAGAGGATTATGAATAAGCTAGGAAAGGATTATACACACTGGGAAAAGCTGGCACAACAAAAAATGGAATACAATAAAGAATTATCAAGGATATACACACTGCCAGACTCAGAAAGAGAAGAAACAGAAAACTCAGAAGTAGAATAGGAGAGAAGATGATCACAGACAGAAACTAAGAAGAAGCATATCACAAAAACCTGAAAGTAAAAAGAAGCACGAAAACCTAAAAGAAGCATCTCACAAACGCCTACACTTTCCATCCGATGAAGACAGAAGGAAAACAAGAAGAAACATCTCACAAACACCTACACGCTCCATCCTATACTCCTACCCCATGCGTCATGCGGCTCTCGCTGCTGACAACAAGCATGTCCAATGTCCAATCCAGCGTATGCAGCTGGTCCGGCGGTATAAAAAAGCACCGGGGGTTTGTTCCGGCACACGGTGGGATGATCGATGTGCGATCGGGCTGCGTGGTGGAACAAATCTCCATGCACCGGAATTGGCAGCAATGCCCACCTTACGCTGGCAAATCAATCAATCAATCAATCAATAATCCCTTTTGTAGTTAAAGTCACCTGATCGCTGAACAAAATTAGTTAAAAAAAAATCATGTTATCAAGGTACTCTCCTTGAGCCCACAAGCAAAGATCCATTCGTCAATTTATTTCAATTAAAGCATTAAGTTTCAGTCATCTTTACTATTTACCCATTTGAGATGTTTTTGAATCCAGTGGTATAGCTAGTTTCTCAGAAAAAAGAATCTTTAACCAAACTTGTTCATTTTTGACATTTAAAGACTTTCTTAAAAAAAAAATGTTTTCTTAACCGCTTCTCAAGTCACCGAGGTAACTCCTTGAAAATCCAGAATGATTTTGTGTAAGGTAAAGAGAAACGAGGCCCTACAGTTTATAGTGGAGTCCGAACGACATAATTCTGACTTGTTTATTGGTTTCCTAAAGATTTTGATGGCTAATTGTATAAAAGTGTTTGATTTAAAAATACAATTTAACGTTTTTATTTTTACTTAATTAACTGGATTTTGTGTTCACATTTTTAAGAACAGTGGTACAGTGGCTATATGCAGAATATTCTTAACTTACATTTGAAAATCTATGTTTATGGAAACAATCCACAAAATTTCGAAATGCATTCATTACCATCAATTTTTTGTCAAGGTATCATTGATAAAGACCGATGAATTTGAATTTTACTCTGGTACTGAATCTGTATTCTGCATATAATAATTAATTTGTCAGTAAACATTAATATTAAAATATCAAGTAGTCTATAGTAACCCCGTATTGTTTGCCAATTATCGATTCATAAAACAAGTATTGGTGTTACGATTGTAGCAAATTCCCATTGTAAACCAAATGCTATATGTCCCTAGTTTATTTAAAGTGGAGATTGAACATTTAAATTCAGTGTATTAATAAAAAATCAAATCCAATAATGCAAATGTAAATATTACAATAATACTTCCCCCATTATAATTCAACTCTTCCTCTTACCAGATCATTTTAATATATCAAAGCAAAGAACAATATTTTTTCCAATCAGCTCATGGTCTTTCTATCCATCGGATTTCTCTAATTGAGTTTCTAGATAACAGGATATTTATGTTCGAGTGTACATATAGTAAAATACTGCTCAAGCCATCGTTCCATGTGATGCTACGCCAGCTAAATCGCACCCTTGCTTTTGTTTTATAATTACTGCAAGGGCAATGCAAATTCATTAGAAGTCAGTTTAACGGAATAAAATGCAAGTACGGTTTAGCATTAATTATCCAAATTGTCTACTTTTGCCTCACACTTGATTTTAAAAAATCCTTTTTGCTCGCACACGTTAGAATTTACTTTTATGTGGTGCCAGTAAGATTAAGTATGCAGTCAATGTATATTTTATTTCGTTGTTTAAATATACATTAACACTTAATACATATCTTTCATTCCTATTTTCATAATTATTAGAAAAATATTATTTTGCACTTTTACTAGATGAATACGTTGTTGCGTGTTTCCGCCCCTCTGGGAAACCACCCATTTAATTTCCGTAGGTTCCAAATAAATTATACAAGGATAACCGCTAACACTTTATTTAACAATTTACTGAAACTTAACAATACTTTCTTGAACTAAATGCTACTTAAACGAAATTGAGTAAAACACTACTATGTTTTTTACCACTATATTTGCACAAAAACGTGACTGCAGTTTCGACCCTTTTTAGGTCATTTTCAAACAATGATTCAATTAAGAATCATTGTTTGAAAATGACCTAAAAAGGGTCGAAACTGCAGTCACGTTTTTGTGCAAATATAGTGGTAAAAAACATAGTAGTGTTTTACTCAATTTCGTTATTGTCATGGATTACCACAGAGTAACGGCTTCCTCAATCAATATTGCTACTTCATATTACATTTTCTGTTTCGCTTCCAGAGTCATCTAGAACCAAATCAAGAATATACATCTAGAACAATGTATAACTCTAGAGCCAGGCTTCCAGAAGAAATGGCGTGCATTACTGGTTGCCTAACCAGTTCTATTTAATTTCAGCTAGTAGTAGTCATGGGCGTAACAGTCTCCACTCCTTAGGGGGTTTAATGCATAACGTCTTATATTTTTTATGAATCACGATGATTCTTATTGTGACCACCATACATCATTTTCTTAAAGAGGTTAAGAAAAAAAATTCTCCTTATTAAAAAGTTCACAATTAATAAACAAATAGTAGTACCATGATTGTAAGAGACGAAGAGTATGTCCTCCAAAACATTGGGCTGATGTCATTAAAGAGTTAATGAGAAGGAGCTTTGATGAAACAGTCTACCTAACAAGCAGTACCACAGACGGCGTGATGTCATCAAACACACTATACAGCAATTGGACGCCTAAAGTAGCAAATGGATCACGAAACAACTGGCAAGGTATTGTGAATAAGAAGAGAAGAAATATTATATAATGAATGCATGAAAGTTGTCTGGTAGATACCCAAAGTAACATTTTCAATAATTATAGGATCAGAAATAATAGCTATTTATATATTAAGACTGCAAGGTGGTTCATGGTTGCTTGAGAGGGTAGGTTTACGAGTGACGCGAAGCGGAGCGAATCGAACACTCGAGAGCCACAGTGGCACATTGCGCTCAAATTACACACATGATTTTATCTACGATTATTTTAAAATATCAAAATGAGACAGATGATCAAGTTGAATTTTTGACTTAAAAACACGATTCATCAACATTTAAGAGTGTGCCATGCATGTGACCAAAATAAACAAAAGAATAATTATTAATAAATATTATTATTATTATATTTAAGAAAAATAACAAAATGTTAAAAAATACAAACATAATATATATAATTAGAATTGGCCAAAAACGGATGAACAGCACAATGATTGCAGCTATTTTTACACTTGACCAAGTAAGAAGTAGATAGATAAAAAAGTTTAATCTTAAACAAAATGTAAGAACATATGCAAATATGTAATATGACTACCACCTGATCTATTATGTTTAAAAAAAAAATCTATCATAACGAATACCTATTTTGCTACAACACATCAACCAAGCACGATGTCTTAGAAATGGTTTGAAAAACTAAAAATGGACTGACATTTAATAAGCAGCGGAAGGGAGTTATAAAGTTTAGCAATATGGAGCAGAATAATCTTTCGAACATTGCGCGCACCAAAATTCTTGACTATGTTGACGGCCTCGGATGATTAGGGGTCGAGCTTGAGGTCTTTGCCCCAATCATCGCTGTAGACCTGGACACACAAGAGTCACACAATGTTTTTCTCCATTCCAACATACTTGCGATACGGACATATCTGTTAATTTTCAGAATGATTTCCATTGCTCCATTTTGCAATCTTTGTAATGCTTGTTTTTCACCTTGATTACAGTAATGCAAGATAGTGGGACAATATTCAATGTGGGGTACTAACTATTATTGTCTTGTACACTGTTATACCAGAGTAAATTGATAAACTAACTACATTGAAATATATTTTTTTCTAATCATATTAAATAAACTGTCCATTATCCAATAGTTTTCGATTTAGAAAATTTGACTTCTTTCAACCGTGCTTCGCACTCGGTCAGTTTTCGTCTGTTTTACCTCGGGCTATCACCGATGATAATCAAAACACTAGTTATATTATCCCCGAGAATAATTAATAGTATAATATTTATAAACGTATCTAATTTAATGTAGATTTATAGGATAATCAATGAACAATACGAAATTCTTTATAATTAAAATATCGACTCTGGCCTGCTCGTCAGAAAGTGTCGAACCATTCCCCAATATCATCCCATAGGCACGATTTCATCACTCTATTACTCCATCGATTCGTTGTGTTAATGATTTAATCTCTTCTCAGCATTGCCAATAACATTAGATACTAAGAGTATACCTAAACATGCAAGACAGTGATAACACAGTCCCACAAAAAAACAGATGTTCTGACCTAGCAATGAGACGAGTATATCCTTGTGTATTTTTGATCGCTGATTCCGATTCCGGGGTCAAAAAAAGTCGTACACCCCCAAAAAAAATGTTAGAGCCAAAAAACACCATCTGATAGGGTATATATGAGATAACGCTCTGAAAATGATGTTATCATTTTAATCAATCGTTTTGTTCCATATTTTCAGGAAAAATTGAATGCATTACGATAAGAATAAAGGTGAATTGCAGCGTTCACCCTATCGGTATGAAACGCACCCCCATAGAGGGTGAGAACCACCCTCATCTGCCATCAAACCAATTGATAACAATAATGACTGAAAAACATTAAAAATGTTTAAGTTTCGTTAGGTTTGCAATAAACTGACGTAGAATTCACGTAATACCCCAAAACTATCCCTATAGCGTTATGAAAAACAACCCTTAACTTCAATTACAGAAAAAAAAAGGAAAAAAACATAAAATTTGATATCGATTTCATTATATGGATGTTCTTATTTGCAGAGATCCTTATGGCTAGGATATTAGCAATCATTTGTCACCAATCTTAACACCATTTGGGTATAAAACGCATCCCTGAAGGGGGTGAGAAGTACTCTTACGTTAGTAGCTTTTAATTCTTCTTTTTTTAATCTTTTTTTTATGGTATGGTTCTTTGCAAACCTAACGAAATTGTTATCAAATTTCATGATTTTTCCTTTCTATTTTCTGTAATTGAAGTTAAGGGTTGTTTTTCATAACGCTATAGGGGTAGTTTTGGAGTATTACGTGAATTCTACGTCAGTTTATTGCAAACCTAACGAAACTTAAACATTTTTAGATGTTTTTCAGTCATTGTCGTTATCAATTGGTTTGATGGCAGATGAGGATTGTTCTGACCCTCTATGGGGGTGCGTTTCATACCGATAGGGTGAACGCTGTAATTTACCTTTATTTTTATCGTAATACATTCAATTTTTCCCGTAAATATTAAACAAAACGATTGATTGAAATGATAACATCATTTTCAGAGCGTTATCTCATATATACCCTATTCAGGAGGTGTTTTTTGGCTCTATTTTTTTTTTGGGGGTGTCCGACTTTTTTTGAACCCGGACTCGGAATCAGCGATCAAAAATACATAAGGATATACTCGTCTCATTGCTAGGTCACAACATTTTTTTTTTTGAGGGGCTGCGTAATAGATCGAACGAAAAAGTTCTCCTTCATATAGCGACTCCTCCCCCCTCCTCATCACATATCATCACGCTAGACAATTGCCTCCCTCCCATATTTTTCGCACGTATTTTTTGGACGGCCTCTAACGTTGTTGGTGAACTCGCGTCGGGTGCTACTATTCGAGTGTTGGGCTCTAATTCTTTGATATTGGTGGAAACTAATTCATTGGCATATTTTGTGAGTACCCAAAAATAAATTTACATGATTACGTTGTAGGCCGTCCAATTTCACTGGAAAACGAAAACTAAAGGTTTCACTCGAATACTCAGAATGAGAATTTATTCGAAAAAATGCACACAATGAGGTCTAATTGCATTCACTATTAATGAATACGCTTACATCAATATAAATGCATTTCCTATTACTGCTTTAAGATTTTCCGCCGAAGAAAGCTGTAAATAAAACCACAAGTCTTACGTGCATTTTAGTTATCTTATCGACAACGCGGCACGACTAGACGAAGAACTTTGCAACCCACACAAAGAGATACAATAGCTCATATATCATATTGCTTTTCTTTCATGCAACATCAAAGATACAGTGCACTAAATTCGACAGGCTCTACATACAAAATCCATAATGCTTTTTAGTAAGTAGGGCAACATAATTTAGTTTATAGTAGGTTATGAAATATTAACAGTACATGAATTTGTTAATAGTGACTTTCAGTGACAATGGATAAATAATATATTTAACTACAGGGTATTCCAACCGTAAAATCTTTTATTTCCGCACAGACTTGAATGAAATATACATTCCTTGATTATTTTTCAGACAACTTTCATAATACTCCACTTAATATTTAATGTGATAAACAACAAATTGTTTTGTCATTATGTAAACCGATAATCTATTTATGACGATACTGTTATACTGCTAAAGTCAAACAGTGATATTCTGAAATTATAATAATACATTTTTATCTGAAAGACAACGCTCTAGTAGAGCTATTTAACTCTCACAGGAGTCGTCGCGTCGTAAGGGTCAGAATAAATATGTATTATTATAGTTTCAGAATGATCTCATTACTTTTCTTTAGTAGTATACTAGCAAGTCAGAAATAGATCGTCATTGTACCTAATGAAATCAATTGCTCCTCATATTAAATATTAGTTGTAGTATATGAATGTTGTCCGTAAAATACTCGAACAATATTTTTCAGTTAAAAGTCTCCAGATCATTTCCTCAAAAAGTATTTAAATTATTTGGTTTTTGTAAATAGATGATTGTCGATATCAAAAGAGGCTTTAAATAACTAATAATAATAATTTTATTTGCAATCAGAGTACGTACACTTTATCATAAATAATTCATTGAGTAAGTGTTGCAAAATAGTGCTGAAAACAATTCAAAAACATTCAAGATTCAGCTCGAACGATGACACGAATACATTAGAAATTCATGAACACTATACAGCGAAATGAAATCATACCTACGTAATGAAAGAAAATAAAATTCTATCTTTCTTAAACTGATAATAGAGAAGAGGGAAAAAATAGGATAGGCAGCCAATACGAGGAGAAAAGTAATAAATTAGTCTAATGTCAACATTAAAAGGAATTTGCTTAAATTGATTTATAAATGGGTTTAATTTTAAAGATTTCAAAGATACTGGTACATTATTATAAAAAAAAATAAACATTATATGTAAAACGTCTTTAAAACATTGAAGATTTGTGAGGTGGAAGTGCAAGGGGTCATTTAAATCTTTTTAAGGTATGGACATTTGATCTATATTTTATTATACGTAGGGGGGACATGGATTTAAAATAATGTTATGAAACATAACTGTAGAGTGGAGTTTTCGTCTGTCCTACATGCTTAACTTGTTTAAATCTTTTAATTTTTCTGACACTAGCTCAAACTTTCTCATGCCATATAAGCCGAACTTCTTCTGTCTAGTTTATCTAGGCACGGTTCATATATACCGTCACAATAATTAAAATGACTTAAAACAAGAGAGTATATAAGTTGTATTTTAAGAGAATGTCATATTAAGTGGCGATTTGAAAATAAGGTTTTTAATGAAGCGTGTAATTTTTTAATTCTTTATAACTTTATTAAAACGTACATCTGTATCTAATTCTATTCCTTAGTTTTTGGCCCTTCACGCACATTGTAAAGTCTCACTTCCTATTTTAATTACAAACTCATTCTCAATTTGTCATCTACATTTGCCTAAGACCGTAACTGATGATTTCATTAGGTTCAGCTGAAGTTCATTACATTCGGAGAATGCAACCAGATGTTCTAAATCATCATTTACAATATTGTTTTGCTAGATCTACAATATTTAGTAAGAACGAATAATAAAGTTATGTATCATCTGCATAAAGATGTACATTGCAGGACGTTAAATTACACGTGTACAGAGCTGGGCAGTACTCGAGTAAATTGTACTCGTAATTATACTGCGTACCCAAAGTACTCAGTAAGAAGTACTGCGTGCATTTTTATTTGGATGGCACTCAGCACTCGAAGTTTTCAAGTACTTTACGTTATTATGTACTCGAGTACCTTTAGCGGCCACAACTGACGACTAGCGAGTACAAGTACTGACATGCAACACAGGCAAATCTCAGCATGTCTTTTTCCATACTAATGTGCAGGGCAGTCAATATCAATCAGGCGGCATAAGAAGTGAGCATTTGACGTGTAAAACTATATAAATTTTGTGTTACATTTTTCCTAGAATTTTAAATTTTTGGTTGTGTTCATTTTTGTATTCCTACGCATTTTTATTAAATAACTATAACTGTTTCTGTTGATATCGATCTACCTTTATTTACTGGTAATGGTGTAAGGGGTATTCTGATTTTTTGTCCATTACCTATTTTAATTTGGTATCTTTCGAAGTACTCTTACTCGTTACTCATTTTTAGAAGAGCACTCTCCTAATTTTCCAAGAGTACTCATTTTTTTAAATACTTCAGAAACAAGTACTCGTGTTCAAGTTTTTACGAATACTTTTTAAGGTACTCGTTATGAAATACTCGTGAGTACTTTAGTGCGGTACTCTGTCCAGCTCTGCACGTGTATATACTAAACAAAAGTGGACCAAGTATTGAGTCATGCGGAACACCACACGATACACTACCTTTCCTTTGGAAGCTTAACCTATATCAGTTTCTACAAACTGAACCCTACTGAGTAAATAACTATCTAAGCCTACTTGCATTCTCCGAAAAGACAACGAAGTGTAAAATAGACAGCAAAATTTCGTGACTAATTGTATCGAAGGCTTTCGAGAAATCTAAAAGTGTCAGTACCACAGTTTTACCCTGATCTGTATAACTTACTGTTTACTGCTTATGATTTCTCAAAAACTTAATTACGAATAGAGCATGACACTTACTCGGAGCGTAAATTCTCCTTGACCCTGGCAGCGGACTAAGTGTCACTTACCCTATTTACCTATTGTACTGCACTGGCATCAACACATATTTAACGTAATTGGGGTAGGACTAGCAGAAACCCGACTTAAAGATAAAAGGTACCACCCTATCTTTATTTATTTATTTATTTATATCTTGGTATGACGAAAACTTATCATTATTAAGATAAAACTCGATATAACTAACGCGAACGAGACAAAGGAAGCTCCTTGTTATCTTAATTTCGAGTATCCCAAGATTCAACAACGTTAATAAATAAACAATATATTAAACTACTTGGTCATCATTTGAATATAATACGTTATCATTAAAACAAATCGTATTTCCTAACATGAAATTTAACATCTAAAAACACGAATCAGGCCTGATTAAAGAAACCAAAAACGTAGCCATACTATACAGTTATGCTTGTAACATATATGGGTCAAGTTAATAACATTTTAAGCTACCAATACAGAAAGCAGTACAAAACAATATTACAAAATATAGTTACACAATATTTTACAATTTACTAAACTGCCGCAAACAATATACGACACGAAAACGATAACGAAATCACCACTAAAGACGGGTGAAATCCGGAATAAAAGTCTGTTCAATAAGCCCGCGCGAGAACTTTCTAGAAAACAAATTGTCAAAAGAATATCACGCACTTAATTCAATAGTATATTTCAACTAGCTAGAGAATGTCCAATTAACTCAGCAAACTTGCCTCATAAAATAGGCAGTTAACCCTCGTTACAATCACGAAATAAATAAATAAAACACTTACGTTTTAAATCCCAAGTTACCTTACTGTCGGGGCTCGCATTAATAACGATCTAATTAAACGAGAAACAGGACAGACATAACAATCCATGTCCGCGACGATGAGTCCACCATCGGAACAAATTACTAGTCAATGTAAATCACTTAATACCTGTTCTGACTATATTTCTCCTCAACACGTATAAGGTTTTTATATATTTTTTATATTTATAGAAAATATTAAAAAGTCACTGATGGTTCTCTTTACTGTCTCCACAAAACCAGTTCACAGCCCAGTGGGGAACAGTAACGCATCGCTAGGTTCACAAATTTAACATATTTTCTCTTAATTAAATCTCTTCTAACAAACAACAGACAGTTCGTTGCACAATACCAGGTCAAAAGCACTTTATTCTTTATTGGTATTCATTAATACTCTCCACACAGCTTAGTAGGCATAGCTTTCTCCAAAATACTCTAGAATTTGAGCCAACACTTCAAATTAAAAAATCTTAACTTCACCAATTTTACTACCTGACTCGACCAGCGTCAGCTCTCGAATGAATCCCACCGCGTTATCCCTCGTTATAATCAGGCCATACGTTTTTTATACCTGCTCCGCCTACTAATACTGCATCGGTCAACTAACCCAAGTGAAAACATTGGCTCTAGCCTATTTTAATAATAAAACCCCCTTTCCGACGTGAAGTAAAATTTAAGGATTGTAATTGAATTTTAAAACAACTGTGCATACCGGGTTCGCCAAAACTAAGGTATTCCTCAATTTCCCTTATGCCATTAACCGACAAATAAGAACTGTTTTATAATAAAAAAACCTACTATAACGTACAGGGTGTCCCTGTAAAGACGTGACCGTTACATCTCCCCTATGATATCATCAGTTACTTTCAACAACACTGCAGTACAGCTGAAGCTTGGGCGAAATCCAGATTGATTCTTAAGCAGAATGTTATAACTATTCAGGTGATCTCGTATCTGATAATACATAATTTTCTCAATTTTCTCAACTCTAGTAATGATTTTTCCTTTGCAGTGCACATAGCCAGCGCTGCGATGCAAATTTAGATTTCGATGGCTGAAACTTCGGGACTTAATTCGTGTATTAAGGAATAATTTGTTAATAATTTTGTAAAGACCAGTCGATTTGAACTGCATGAAATTCATTCTTCGTAAATTTTGATATACCAGGGGTACTTAAAACTTTTTATTAATAATCATAGAATGTCCGCTATTTGAAACTGTTTTTACGGCAAGAAAAGTGCTCTGAGCAGATAATAACATGTATACTATTTCCGGTTAAACCGGAACTCATCTGCTAATTTTTAAGTACAATACTCTGTGCATTATTATCCATATCTCAAATTTATTTTGTATTTTTCAATAGCTCTTCAAATAAAACTGTAGTTAAAGCTCGACATTAATAGACCGAGAGCTAGCGTCACAAGGGATGAACTATTTGTAAATGGACAGAATATGTCTCAATAGGTTGTCGATGATCCATTGAATAACCGCCCATCAGTCTGCCGGGCTGGAAGCGCTGCGTTTGGCGGCGAGGGGCGGTTTAGTCGATGACCTGACAGCTGTACTGTCAAAAAATCCGTTTTTGATTATCTCCTGCCGAGCCGAATTTCCGGCCTTGCCGTCGCCATTTACGACACCGACAAAATACCAATCTTTCTTTTTCCGTAGAGATATCACACGATCCTCCACCCGACGTATTTATTTAGTTCTTAACGTTTCAAAAATTGATGTTTTTGAAGTTTTGCCTTCTCCGAGATTATAATCAATTTTAAGTTTGGGATCCGCCGTAGCCGAACGTGCTAAGCGGCGACTACTTTTAAGTGGATTCCCGACTTCGAATCCCGCTCAGGGCTACTTTTTTATTTATTTTTTTTTTATTTTTGGCACATGTTTTGGATTCTATAATTGCTCTTGGTTTGTTTCTATGCGACTAACGTGTTAAAATTATAAATTTTTGTCATTTTTTCTGATTTTTTGGTGATACATAGGGAAATAATCTTTAAATAATATTTCTAGTTTTCCATTTCTCAGTAGGTTTGCTGGTGTAACGGCAAGAAGTCCTGATTCCCTAAGCTCCAAGTTCTTGAGCATAAATTTATGCGCCTCATCTCTGATTCGGGCAGATACACCTCCCTCAGAGATTTATATGATCGTTGTAACGACATAACGCCACTAGCGGACTTCGTCCGGAACACATCGCAAAAATTCTATGCTTTTCGACTGGGCGACAGTCCGCTTACGCGCAACATTACCCAAATCAGAATGCATAATGCCCCATTCCAAATCAAACACCCCTTACCATACCAGGCGTTGCCTATCTTTCGGCAACCTCTCTAGCCAAACTTCTTCTAACCAAAACTTCTTTCTATCACATACTTTTCACCACCATATTTTTATTGTGTACCTATCCTCTTTCTCTTTCTTATTGTTTGTCACCTGTTTGTATTTTTGTAAATTTTTATTTTGTCCTTTTATTTTAAAATTCCCTTTTGGCCAAGAAACTTTATAAAAATTCAAACTACTTTTAAAACTCAATTTTCCTTTCTACTAATCACAACTTCCCAACGGCGAATAGACTGTTGGGGCACAAATTGCCTCGAACGGGTCTTTTCCATTGAGTTTATTCCCGTCTCAGCAACCAAAATTAAATCAGTGTTTTTACCCAAATTTTCCAGTGTTTTCCTAGTTCCAGTGTTCTTAAATTTAAGTTTTAAATATGTAAAATTTTAATGACGATTTTAAGCTGCCACAGGCGGCAGGAGTTTTGTCTATTTTAATTAATTTTATTGAGCCGAACCGGTCGCGATCCGCCCAACCGCACTAACACCACGGCGCTGTGCGACGTGGTTGTACGGTTGACTTCGGATCACGATCCGGGGAGGCAATGTTTTATACGATTTTAATATTGAATAAATTTGTTATGTATGTATGTATGTCCTGATTCCCAAACAGGAGATCCGGGTTCCAACCACGCACCCGAATTTTTTTTTAATCTTTTTTACATTTCCGGTTATAATTTGATAAATGATAAAATTTGTCAGCCATGTTGACGCCGCCATTTTGAACTTTTAAGTTTCGATCCTATATTTGTAATCTACGACATCGATAATCCTCACATACCGAATTTCAGTCGAATCCGACCATAAAGATCAAATGTTTTAATTTCTTTTTTTCATTTTGACGAACCCTGTATGTTTTCTTCAACAAAAATGCATCAAGTTTTTGTAGATTCGGCTTCTATCAAATTATTTTGAAACTGAATGAAGCTCCGAGAAACCCTCTTTAATTAAGCAAACACGAAAATTAAAAAAATACTCGTGATATATAGGTAATATTTGAGCAACAAATTATGACCGGAAATGTAGAAAAATTTTTAAAAAATCTCCGGGCGCGTGGTTCGAACCCGGATCTTCTGTTTGGAAATCTGGGCTTCTAGCCGATACACCAGCGAACGTACTGTGGAATGTAAGACTAGAAAGATTATTTAAAGATTATTACCCTATGTATCACCACAAAATCAGAAAAAATTACAAAAATGTATAATTTTAACACGTTAGTCGCATAGAAATAAGCTATGAGCAGTTATAGAATCAAAAACATGTGCCAAAAAAAAAAAAAGAAAGAAAGTAGCCCTGGGCGGGATTCGAAGCCGGGAATCCACTTAGAAGTAGTCGCCGCTTAGCACGTTCGGCTACCGCGGATCCCAAACTTAAAATTTGAACATATAATCTCGGAGAAGGCAAAACTTCAAAAACATCAATTTTTGAAACGTTAAGAACTTAATAAATATACGTCGGGTGGAGGATCGTGTGATATCTCTACGGAAAAAGAAACATTGGTATTTTGTCGGTGTCGTAAATTGCAACGGCAAAGCCGGAAATTCGGCTCGGCACAAGATAGTCAAAAACGACTTTTTTGACATTTGTAACAGTACCGCTGTCAGGTCATCGACTAAACCGCCCCTCACCGCCAAACGCAGCGCTCCCAGCCCGGCAGACTGGCGGACGGGTATTCAATGGATCATCGACAACCTATTAAGACATATTCTGTCCATTTACAAATAGTACAAATTTCTGTGACGCTAGCTCTCGGGGTATAATAAAATAAGGAAGAAAATATTCGCTAATTTTGTGGTGGTCTAATTTGAACTTAATAATTTAACAATAAACCTAAACTTTTCATTTTATCGTAGTATATTCTAATATTGTCTAAATTTTTTTGTTTACGTATATTTTATATGTGTATTTGTTGTGTATATATACGCATGTATATATCCATATACTTATAAGATACAATTTTTCTTTTGTGACTATATTTTGACCTGCCATATGTACATATATTTTATTCTGCATACGCCACTTGAGAGTGGAATGTACTTATAACTTTTTTAATTATCATCCAATTAGAACCAAATCTTTCTCAGATATAGAACACCGTAAAATTTACATATAATCAAAAAACCATTCGCCCCTTTCAAATACAATTCGAAAATAAATCAAAAAAAGGTTAAGTATTTTTCATCAAAATATTTTACTAATAAGCATTGTTCAGAATTGTTCAGAAAGCTTTAAGGAATATCTCAATTTAATATAAAAATGTTATTTCAGGTATTTAGTACATAACTTACGTATGCTCAATATCTAATATTTAAAGAAATTAACTATTATAAATATATACTGTTCATCTAATTCTGATTAGTATAGTAATGAAGCTAACTAATTTGTACTCTCAATATATAACAGAATATCATTTTCTGATAAAGATCAAAAGAGACTTCACTGTCAATCTCCAAAAGTCTAGCTCCACCTAAAGGATACTTCGATGTAAGAGAAAATATATTATAAACAAAACATTGTTTTTACATTTCAAAATTAAGATTGATTTAAAAGTAAACATAGAAAGAATATCAAATTTCGTTCATAGCATATCTTAAAAAATTAAACCGTATATTCTTCTACATATGTTGAAATCGAGTAATTATTTCTTTCAATATTATGGAGAATCTCCTAAAATGTCCGCTGCTTATGGATTTTTACTGAAGTATGAATTTAACTGTTGTCGACTATAAAGGGAATTGCTTAATATCTATTCCTTGGGAACGTTATTTTCTCGCCACCATCTGAACAATAATTGTTACATGCACAACACATCAGACCAATGTTTGGTTAATTGTGTACTGGAATACGAAGTACAAAGACCTGAGTAATATGTATTATTCTGCAGGGAATTGAAACATGTATACTCCAAAAATATAGATATTGTTTGCAAGAACTCTTGAGAAAACTTTAAAATCGATGAATTATTTTATTTTCTATGTGAAACATCGCTCATATAATAAATTTTCCTCACAGACCTGACACTTATCCAAATTAATGGAAGTATGCATTAATTATAACTAGAAAGTGGCGAGGATTATTTCGACACAAATGTGCCTTGCTTCAGTTTGGATTTAAGGAGTACCCAGTCTACATTACTCGAGATTCTGAATGGCATCTTGCCAGTCATTAACGCGGATGATATTGTTCCACTATTCCACAATATTTTATCTCGTTTTTAAATAGCAAATGCAATGAAAGGCTAATAATATCAACATGTAATGTCATCATATATATTTTTGTGGAAACATTAATTGTTTATAGATTTCAACAGTTTTTTATTTTCTATTCAACCATGTGCATCATAGAAATAAGTGGTAGTCAGGGCATATATCTGTTCGGGTATTATAACGCATTCTGCGTAAAGAGAAATGTTATTCGTCAGGTATGTCGGTACGTCTGATGGAAAAAGCTTAAATAGAATACATGAAAGGATAGACTTCTCAAGTATCTGTGCCGATAGGAGTTAAGCTCAACTAATAATCACTAAGTCACTAAGTCGATATATCGACATTTGAACATTTGATCATTTTATACATTGTTTATGGATTGTGTACGATATTAGTTACTTAAATATAGCTACATACCTATTATTTGTTTATTTCTCGAAATTAAGTAACAAGTCCAAATAACTACACAGTTGTAGTCACTTTTTTTTAGGATAATTCAATTTTATGCTCCTTTTTTTTTTCATCTTCTTTAATGGTCTCTTTAGTAGCTGCTACACAGTGAATATAAATACCAAATAATTCAATTATAAAGAAATACGTTTACTTACAATTATGGTAGTTATTTTCAATAAATCATTTTATAACTTTTATTCTTAGCAGCAGATTCGGTATCAACCACTTCGAACATATCCAGCCATTGATTTTAACACAATTACGATTTTTCAATTTATTCAATATTTTGAGAGTCTAGCCCGCTGAACATAGTTTCATTAAAAAATTACGATAGAACAACCGCTGATAAATAGCACCTTATATTTTTAGTTCCACGTCCATATAGTCGAGTGAAGGTCTAGTAATCGTAAAAATAAATCTATCGTTTTTTGTTCAAATAGATTTAAAGTGTCTTGAAATGTCGAGATTATAAATTTATGCAAAAAAAAAATTCTCTCTGTCGGTTGGTCGGTCTGTCGGTCTATCTGTCTGTAACTTTTTTGTGCGCATATTATCTCGGGAACGGTAAGATACTGACTTGAAATTTTGTACACGTATGTAAGGGTTGGGGGGTAAATAGGGGATAATAAGTAAAGCAAGCTGATAAGTGACTGGCCATGCGCTAGTGAGGCGTACAGTACCCTGAGGTGATTCCAAAATTGTATTTATTATATCCCTAGTGCCCTTCGTTTCTGATATACAGCGTGTTTCCTATTTTTTGCCAAAAGTTAGATCACCCATATTTTATTATTGGCTTCACCAAATCGAACCAAATTTAGTAGGCATGTTTCACTAATAGAGATTTTTCACAATTCAGTACCGCAAATGAAAGAGATATCAGGAAAGGGTTCAATTCTTTTTCTTTTGGCATTTGCCTGAAACTATTATGTTATGTGTGGATTTTGGCCATTTTTAATACCAAAAAAATATTCTAACAACGTATTTAAACCATATAGTTAGATTTTTTGGCACACTTTTAATGCATCGAGAATTAGCAACTAATTTTCACAATAAATCAATTTAAAAAATATGTGGTAGCCTTCCGGCTACAGAGCCATCAGTAATTAGATAAAAGACTTTTTGCCCTCTGTTAGAATTTATCATAACAATATAATATCGATTGCCAAAATAGTAAAAAGGTAAAAATGTCAGCAAATATTAAAAAATATGAATTTATTAGAACAAGTAGAAAAGACTAGCAATTTTACATAAGTGAAGTAACTGAGGAAATAGCTCACCTTGTATCTAGTTTAACTAACTGAAAATAATTTTTTCTACACCTGTTTAATTATATGACAATTATTAGCATTTCTTGGTAAAAAATTGTACCTACACTTCACTGTAGTGAGTTATCGATTCATAGTCCACTGCCAATCACAAATTCAAAAGTCACTGTTTCGCTGATCCAATGATATTTTAAATCGACTGCGATCAACTCTTGCTGCAGATAAGCAACACGCTGGCAATGACTACTATTATTTGTTCACGTTATCCACTTATTATGAGTAGGTACCGATTAATAGTATCAAATTTCAATCTAACTTATTTGTTTAACAGGTGTAGAAGAAGGATAGTGATTGTGACTTTTATTCAATCAGAAGATTTGCGCCTTCAGCTTCGGCTCGTGAGCTTAAAAATGGGCTCGTGAGCTCATACATCATCCTCATAAATAATCCCCTGTAGCACAAACTGATTGGACCAATATAGGATTCACATATTGGGCCAATATAACGAACGTCAGATTTTTGCAATAAATGTCCAATATTGCAATCATATATTGGTGTCATATTATATACCAACATAGATGCCATATTGAATCCCAACATTGGTGCCACATTGGACACCAATATTGGTGTTATATAAGATAGAATAGAATAACAATATAGGTGCCATATTGGATATCAATATTGGCAATATATTGGATACCAGCATTGGTAGCATATTGGATAGCAGCATTGGCGCCCCATTGCTACACTATATTTAAAATATATAGAGTGTGCTGAAATTCTCACATTTCCCTTTAGACACTGATGCTACATGCAAAAATAGTAAGAACATTTTCTGTGTCTGGAAATGTTTCCTAAGGAAGCTACAACCCTCAAAGGATGGCGCCCAAGTATAGGTTTTTACTGCTTTTATTGGGACGATTTTTTGAGACTTGGTTCACTATTTTGCATTATTAAGGCTTATTTCTACACACTACTAACTAAATCTAATTTTATTCATAAGCGGAGAAACGAGAGATAGTCAATCTTTGTCTCATTTCTTTATAATACTCATTACCAAGGGAATCATCTCAATATTTCGTTTAAACTACTTTCCCTTGAAAACGGAAAGTCATACATCTAATTATATAGATAACCTTCTTTATGTATTATCCTGAGAATCATAATTAAGTCTTAAACAATTGAAAACGTAAACCTGAAAAAAGGATCACTATTCCTCGTTTCTCCTTCTATGAATAAAATAAATTTTGGTTGATATTGTACAAGAATAAACCTTTATAATGTAAAATCGAGTTTCATAAAGTTAGGTTCCATCCTCAGAAAGACTGCTCCATTAAGAAGCATTTTTGAACACATGTTTATAGGAAGTTCTCTTACCATTATTACATGTAGATTCAGAGCCTAAAGGGGAATGCAGGAATTTCGGGACAACCTATTTATTTTTAACCTAAAAATAGTGAAAAAATTGCCTGTATAAAATAGGGTGGTTTTCAGGGGTGCAACAGTGGGACAGAATGCCTTAAAACTTATTACAAAATTACTAAATAGCTATAAATGAGTAATTTTTTACTAGTGGTTGTTTACTTTGGAATACTAAAACAAGAAAATATACATTTTAGTTGTTTATTTCTTACAATAGAGAAGCGCACAAACTGCTATAGGTTGTATAAACTAGTTCTTCAGAGCCAAAGTTTTTACAAAGCTCCGCGGTCTTTTTACTATCCGATCTTTCACTGCTTTCATCAAAAGATAGATTCTGTCTCCCTGCTAATTCAGAAGTGCTGGGTAAATCATTTTCCACCTCAACATTTTGATACAAATTAAATTTTGCTTTCAGCCAGTCAGCATTAACTTTATACATTTTTGTTCATTGTTCTCCAATTTTGCTACAAACTCGATATATATTAGTTATATAGAAGTTCCGAAATATGTGGCTGGTATAAAGTTACATTTACAACGTACTGACACTTTATAGAGGAATCACAACCAGATTTCTCTTTTCATATTTGGAAAATATGCATCCTACTTAGTCCCTTTTCAGTTCCACCTGATATAAAAAAAAATATTTAGAATTCAGCTAAATAGGATAAAAAAGTAGAAAGAATGTAATATTCTTCTAAAAGTAGATTAAAATATTACATAAATTAAAATTATTTAATTTTCGCTTTTTCTCAGCATCTAACACGTATGAGTTTAATATTACATAACTCAAGTGCCCAAAATGTTTGTATTTGTTTTACAATGAATAAGGTTCGTATGGTTAAAAAATTAACGCGAGTCTAAGCGGGTCTAATTTTATAACTCAACGGGAGTTTTGTTATTAAATAATTAATCTTTATCGGCGAGGTTCATTGAAATAGAGAAATGATTATACATTTATAAAACAATAATATCCATCAATGTTAAGCAGCGTTTAAAAGTACATACCCTGAGGAATTTGATCCATGTTAAAGAAATGTTTTAAAACACAAAGTCCAGAGTAAGCACATATAATCTTTATTAAACTTTCACAGCTATAATAATAATTCTTGTTAAAACTTAAAGTTGACATATCAAAATATTAAAACAGAAAAGTTACAGAATGATATTCCAACGATTTTTGATCTGAAAGATAGAAATGTCAATAAAATATCTATTTTTTTCATTCGAAAGATCGATAATCATTGATGTTAAAGGATATTAATATTAAATTAGGTTTGCTAATGTTGGAAAAGTATTGGCTCAATATTGCTACAATTTATATTTATAGAAGGATTAGGTACCTAAACGCTTCAACATTTGAATTAATGTAAATTACAATTAATACCATAATATAGTTAACATGCAAACATTCCTGAAAATTATATATCCCCAGTACAACAATTTCTATTAAACGGAACACAAAAGCCGACAAATACAGGAAGCGTTTATAAACATGAGGAAAATTACCTGAAATAATACGCCGTTTGCTACCAATCATTACTTGAATAGGATCATGAACATTTACCTATTAAATTACTGCACTTTTCTCAAACTGTACACTATTTTTATTAGAAAATTGGCAAATTTCTCGAGCACCACAACACGTTACTGCCATAACCCGGCATTTGCAATATGGTCGGGACAGGCGCACTACCGTTTGTAAATTTGTTACGCGCGGCATATTTAAAATACAAAATATACAATTTGTACTAATATATGTAAATTAATTTCATGTTAAGATAAATATTATTGTAATTTTGTTTTTCTTAGAGATACAGATATTTTCATCTTTGTTTATGTTATGTGTCTGTTTGAATGTTTGTTATAACTACATATACCTCGAAAATACCCTAATATATTTTGATAAAATTTTGTAAATTTATAGACATCTATTCAACTTCGACCGTAGGCTAGTTTACCTCGAAGGTGATAGGGGATGATAATGGAAAAAAGTGGAGGGAAAATGTGGAAATATTATGGAAAACGCGAGGATAGTGAGAGGTGGTGGGAAGATAAGGGAACAGTGCCTATAGTGGAAATTGGGTAAAATGGTGGAAAGGTGGAAAAGATTCTAGATGATGGGAACATGTACATGAACGAATGGTTAAAGTAAAATGATAATTGAATACCTAAAATTAATACAGGAGTTATATTTGTCCAATATTCAGAACTAATATCAGTTTCTACACATTGCGCCAATATTGGTTAAATAATATTAATATTGAATCTGATTTGCCAATATTGGTAAAATGTTTGCTATATCTTGGGAGAAAATATTGAAAATACAGCTGATAACCATATTGGTACAATATTGATTAAATCTGTCATATATTGGCCGAATATGCAATATAGGTAACACATTGTATCTATATTCACCCAATATCTTGTGCTACAGGGGATGGCTCATCATCATAATATACCATTATCAAAAACAATTACACATAATTAAGATAACACACCTAAAATGTAATGAACAAAAATGGTACAAAAATAACTAACTACCTTTTTGTTCTAAATATATGTTTCCAACCAATACAGAGTATCCTAATAATGTAATTGAACCATGTGGTTAGTTTTTTGGAACATCTCTATGGTTCTAGAATTAACAGCTAAATTTCACAATAAATTTATTTAAAAAATGTTGTAAGCCTTGATGGACATGGGCCACAGACAACATTTAGAGCGCCTGTCAAAAATATTAATTATTATTTGAAGCAGGACAGAAAATACTTTTTAAAGTTAAAAATGTTTTATTTTAGATTACATTGATATTAATTACGTTTACGGTGGAACTTCAGAACTTAGAGAACATCGTCGACGTTTTCCTAATAAAATAATTCCTATCCAGGCTATCCAAGTTGTGGGGGCTAATACAAAGAACAAAACTGGATGAGGTGCTAAACAGAAAATTGCAACAGAAGCACTGCAAGAGATCTAAGGGATCACGGTGGTCAAGGCCTATCAGCCAGCTCCGTACTTTAAAAATAAATCTATCATGATATTCATCTAACCTATTTAACTGCAGCTATAATGGCATGTTATATTTTTATTTAAATGAGGAATCTTCACTCACAATAAATATCTACGATTTGGGTAAAATTCAATTTTTTGTCGTAATTGTTAATATATTACAACTGATTCAGGTGTATATAATATAGGTATTATATGTTGTACATGTACGCACTTTTAATTACATACCACTTAAATTTAGTTATTTTAAATTTAGGAGATATTTTTACCTACGTAAATTTGTAATCTGTATATTAGAGAATGGAGCTAAATTTGATTTTAAGGAACCGGATAATTTTTGTCTTAAAGAAGTAAACATGTGTATATGAATGTATTCTGTTAATTGTAAGATTGTTACATTGCTATATTGCAATTGATAACTACATTTTTTATTACAATGTATTGTATGAATTAATTCGTATGAAAATAAAAAATTTTAAATTCTTCGTAAATTTGAAAATTCGGCAATTATTGTCATTATTGTTTGATATTTCGTGAGTTATGTTAAAACGTTTATCTGAACTTAGAATTAGACAAATAGCTCGCTACCCATAATTTCAACTTTAATATAATCAAATAGCAAATTGAAAGGTGAATGTGTTTCCAAGGGAAAGAATTCCCAAGATCTAGATCAGATTTTGTCATCTATCTGCTGGATCTGAACCAATTTATTAGATCCTAATAGCAAGATTTGGATAGCGATTCTTTTGGAAGAGGGTCAAACCTCCATTCGCTTTAAAGAAAGCCAATGCGATAAATATGCCACAGGCGATTCCGTTTAAAACAAAAATTGGCAAGTTTATACGTTAAGCAAATTATACTAACATTTTACTGCTGCAAAGTAATAAATAGTCCAAGAGTTGCGATCAAACTACTTTCTGTTTATTTACAGAATGTCGTAATAATGGTCAAGTCAAAGTATAGGAAATTAATGGCTAATCTAAAATTAAGCTGTTCCTTGATGGAGAATTCACTTGAAATTTGATGTGCGTATGCATGATAACGACATTTGGAACTGGATTATATTTTGAGATGATTACATTGAAGGGATGGGCAGTATGTAGGGGTAAAAATTGAAACAAATGAATAATAACAGAAGTCGTATAAACTTTACATACCAAGTTTGATCTCGATAAATTAGAAAATAAGTAAATGACGGTCAAAAAGTGGTCTCGTTGACATTCGGTGCATTATTACGAAAATACTTAGAACTTATGGAATTTGAATGAAACCCTTTCCAATGTAGGGCACTCTAGAAATGGTCACTTTAAAATATTACCCATTGATAAAGTGTACAAATCAAAGTTTCTTGAGAAAAGATCAATATTTTAAATCAGTGATGACACAAACAATTCAATTGAGAAAATTACAAAAAATTATACAGGGGTTTTCGCTGACTACAACGTCCACACTGTAAATTGAAAATTTTAAATAGTGGACTCAATATGGCTGACCTAGACTTTAGACTTCACACAAAAATCATATAAAAAATCGGTAAAGATATTTACACAGAACTCTCCTCTTTATTTGTGGCGATCACTTTAAAAAATTATTATTTACGAAATAACATTGAGAATAATAATCGAAATATAGTTATCACAAATAAAGCCTGATAACTTTTGGTCAAAAAAATATAGAGTGCTCATCGCACAGCAAAAATTCAATTCTAAATAAAGGGTGCCTAATGGAAGGCTTGCGCAAATACCTTTACAAATGTCCACCATGGTTGAATTATGTCTTGGAATGGCAACCCTGTACATTTTTCAATAAAACGATAATAGGTGCACCCGTAGGTGCTTATGCCAAATATTATTGCCATCTGTCACATTTTCAGTTCCACATTCACGTAGTGGAGTGGTTAACACATTTCATTTTTTTTTATAGGTTAAGAATGTCATGAGACGTGGAAATCTTAAATCCGAGCAAAAACAATCTACTTTATATTTTAT
Organism: Stenurella melanura; assembly: GCA_963583905.1. NCBI lineage: Eukaryota > Metazoa > Arthropoda > Insecta > Coleoptera > Cerambycidae > Stenurella > Stenurella melanura. The sequence continues at coordinate 48,248,366 of OY757314.1, forward strand.
GGTGGTGAAAAATTTTCTAATTTTTTATTTTTTTTATTTTCAAAATTTTTGGAATAGGCTTAGAATATCATGATACGTGAAAATTTTAAATTTGAGCGAAAAAAAAATTCCATCAATTGGTAGCGTAAAAAAAAAGATTTTTCCAAAAAAATTTTCAATTTTTTTTTAATAGGTCTAGAATGCCATGAAACGTGGAAATTTTAAATTTGAGCAAAAAATATCTTCTCCGTCTATTCTAGTTGTATTTTTTTTTTTTTAATATTGGTAAAAAAAATTTTAACATTATTTTTTCCTGAAATAGGCTTAGAATGTCATGAAACCTGGAAATTTTAAATTTGAGCAAAAGTAAAATTTTTAATCTATTCTATTTATAGTAGTGGCAAAAAAAAATTCTTTATTTATTTATTTTTTTTTAATAGGTCTAGAATGCCCTGAAACATGGAAATTTTAAATTTGAACAAAAGAAGAAATATTTCATGTAATCTATAAATAATAGCGGTAAAAACAAGAATTTTTTCACATTTTTTTCAAAAATATTGGTAAAAAAAATTTTAACATTCTTTTCTCCAGAAATAGGCTTAGAATTTTAAAAATGAATTATTATTTGTTTGCTTATAATTGTATTGAAACATTCTTTATAGGATTTTGCAAACAGCAGAAAAAATAACTATATATAACTAAAAGAAAAACTTTGTGTAGAAATATTAATGAAATATTTGCATTCTTTCGATAACCTGAATTCTGGTTATGCTAGCAAATTAAAATCCTAAAATGAATTTGTCTAATTTCTTATTTGACAATTCTCATTCTAACACTAGCATCCACACAGTCCCCTACGGCCATGCAGATTAAACTAGTATCCACATAACCCCCTACGAATATGAAGATTCAGTTAAAAATGAGAACAAAGACCTAAAATGAATTTATTTATCTACCTTGTCTTAAAAAAAATTTTCATTCTAATGGATTACATTTTCATGAAATCTATCATTCTGTTTCCTGGAAATGCTTAGCCTTTTAAACGTTTTTCGCCCTTATTCTGGAGCTCATCAGAAAGACATAAAGCCATTCATAAAGATGTTTCATGCAAAACCAAGACAATTTCTATGAATAAGTGTGAAATAATTATATTTGACATTAACTGATAAAAACAACCTCACCTATCTATTAGCTAACTAATATTGGAGCCTATATACTCTATGCATGTTTAAAAATGAATTATTATTTGTTTGCTTATAATTGTATTGAAACATTCTTTATAGGATTTTGCAAACAGCAGAAAAAATAACTATCTATTACTAAAAGAAAAACTTTGTGTAGAAATATTAATGAAATATTTGCATTCTTTCGATAACCTGAATTCTGGTTATGCTAGCAAATTAAAATCCTAAAATGAATTTGTCTAATTTCTTATTTGACAATTCTCATTCTAACACTAGCATCCACACAGTCCCCTACGGCCATGCAGATTAAACTAGTATCCACATAACCCCCTACGATTATGAAGATTCAGTTAAAAATGAGAACAAAGACCTAAAATGAATTTATTTATCTACCTTGTCTTAAAAAAAATTTTCATTCTAATGGATTACATTTTCATGAAATCTATCATTCTGTTTCCTGGAAATGCTTAGCCTTTGAAACGTTTTTCGCCCTTATTCTGGAGCTCATCAGAAAGACATAAAGCCATTCATAAAGATGTTTCATGCAAAACCAAGACAATTTCTATGAATAAGTGTGAAATAATTATATTTGACATTGACTGATAAAAACAACCTCACCTATCTATTAGCTAACTAATATTGGAGCCTATATACTCTATGCATGTTTAAAAATGAATTATTATTTGTTTGCTTATAATTGTATTGAAACATTCTTTATAGGATTTTGCAAACAGCAGAAAAAATAACTATCTATAACTAAAAGAAAAACTTTGTGTAGAAATATTAATGAAATATTTGCATTCTTTCGATAACCTGAATTCTGGTTATGCTAGCAAATTAAAATCCTAAAATGAATTTGTCTAATTTCTTATTTGACGATTCTCATTCTAACACTAGCATCCACACAGTCCCCTACGGCCATGCAGATTAAACTAGTATCCACATAACCCCCTACGATTATGAAGATTCAGTTAAAAATGAGAACAAAGACCTAAAATGAATTTATTTATCTACCTTGTCTTAAAAAAAATTTTCATTCTAATGGATTACATTTTCATGAAATCTATCATTCTGTTTCCTGGAAATGCTTAGCCTTTGAAACGTTTTTCGTCCTTATTCTGGAGCTCATCAGAAAGACATAAAGCCATTCATAAAGATGTTTCATGCAAAACCAAGACAATTTCTATGAATAAGTGTGAAATAATGATATTTGACATTGACTGATAAAAACAACCTCACCTATCTATTAGCTAACTAATATTTAATTTAATTTTTATTTCTGAAATGGATTTAGAATGCCATGAAACGTGAAAATTTTAAATTTGAGCAAAACAATTGTTTTCATTAATTATTCCCTTTGGACGGTCCACCCTGTATATGTTCCAGTGAAAGTTTAACCATTTCTTCACTGACAGTAGCGTCAGCTACCTACCAAATTTGACTTCCCCGTTAAGTAGTTTTTTAGTTAATGCACCAACAGACAGACTGACTGACTGACTGACGGAATTGAAAAATCTATATTTTCGTAATCTACGTGATCTGAAACGTGAGAATCCGAAAAAATTTCGGATGGTGATTTTTTCTCGAATACAATACGTCCTATCGGTATGCGAGGGAAGTAAAAATACATACTAATGTTGCACTTAGTAGAGCTTGGTCACGCAAACTATTATTTTGTCTATTTTTTCATCTTTATAAACCTGTCGTTTGCGAAGAGTATAACTATTCGCAAACACAAAACGAAAAATACATTGCATTCGACCGGCACATTTCTAAAACCGGTAATATTGCTCGTAGAGAAAAAATTTCCATATCACTGTGTTGGTGATCGAATTCTGAACAACTTTCAAAGTGTCCATCCGTCCGTCTGGTCCGTCGGTCTGTCCATCTGTCTGTCCGTCTGTATGTCCGTTTGTCTGTCCGTCTGTCTGTAGGCCAGTAGAATTAGCTCATGAGAAGGCTAATCTTGTATGAAATTCCTTACAGGTAACCACATGCTTTAGTCGATGTATTCATTGATAGGGAGCATACCTGTGGATTTCCTACCATTTTAAAGTGGGGGAACATTTTTTAATTAACATTTTTTGCGAAATAATCACGAAAAATCGGGTTTCTTAAACGTAGCTCCAGGACGATTGACAATAGCCATATTTGATGTTGTACGTTTCGTAGGTGGCATAAAGACAATTAATTTGCCGCCCTAACCATCTATATCAGTTAATATTTTTTTTTAAATAATCGGAAAAGACGGTCGAAAAACTCGAAAATTTAAAAAAATTTCCTAAATCCTCAAAACTTGGTTGGAACATATCTCATGTAACCCTGAAACTACCATAAAATGATTCGGGCGACAAATTAACTGTCTTTATATCACCTGAAACGTATAACATCAAATATGGTTATTGTCAATCGGCTTAGAGCTAGACTTAAGAAAACTATTTTTCGTGATTTTTTCGCTAAAAAACGTTAATTAAAAAATGTTCTCTCGTTTTAAAATGGGAAGAAATTTACAGGTATGTTCCTTATCAAAAATCGACTAAACCTTCTGGTTACCTGTAAGAAATTTCTTCCAGCGGTTTTTCTGTTTTTCTAATTCTGTTGGACTACTGTACGTCTGTCTATCCGTCTGTCCGTCCGTCCGTCACGTTTCTTGTAAGCACGATAACTTAAGAACGAAAAAACCGATTGTATTGAAATTTGGACAGTATGTTAGTTTTATATAGAGGAAAACTATTGTTTTAGAACAATATCGATCAATAAATAAAATAGTTATTAATTCTTTAAATATTTTTTAAAATATTCTGCAATTAAACTAAGAATGTCTAAAACTAATACTATTTGTAAAAAAAGCTGCGAAGAGTATCCTATAGAATGTGCAACGATTATATAAGATCAGTAAATCGGCGAAGAGTATAACGGTTAGCTTGTTATTTGTATTTCGGAAAAATTTCACTTCACTCACAGGCACATCAAAAAAAAGTTGTCTGCTTCTTAGGCTCATAGTAGCCCATATATTTCGACGTGCTGAACACGAATCCGGTGTCTGTTTAGCTCCATCGCCCACCAATTTTAGTAAGCGAAAATGAGGTGAAGAACCTGAATTTTTTAGGCTATTTTCGAGGTTTATTAGAAATTGGTGGACGACGGAACTAAGTGAACACCAGAATTGCGTTCAGTGCGCCAATGGAGTTCCAGAAACAGATCACTTTTTTTATACGTAAATTAATGGTATATCGATAAGACGTCTTCACTGTAAGTCTGTATTACCATTAAATATCTGACTCATAGAACATTAGATCATAATTTATGTCTTTGTAAAATACTCTCCATTTTTTGAATACGATTATATATTTATTCTGTAATGAGCAACATGCATGAATTTTAGAAATGCAATAATTTATTATTTTTTCGTTATATATGTTGTTAGGGAATTGAGAGTAATCCACTAACGGGCGGTGAAAAGAAAATAATTTAATGTATATTAAAAAAAGAAAGAGACAGTGGACTGTTGCGGAAAAAGAGATTTATATGGATCCTACCTTTACTCCTTCCAGAATTCAGTGGTCCAGCTTCAGGAGGCCTCCAGATAGGGAATCCCAAGATGTTGTTAATCTTCAAAGATCAAAATGACCCTTGTACACACACAAGCGGAAATATAAACACAAAAGCGAAGTTGATTAGTAATAATCTTTGCGGTATACGACACTCGTCTACAGTGACACGAGGTTAGACAGCGAGTATTTCGTTAGGCATCACAAAAAATCTCTTTTTCTTAGCGCGCAAAGATACAGGGTGAGCCAAAATGAACGACGCACGAGTGCATTTTATTCCTACTTAAAGCTAGCGTTAAATAAAGTTAATGAAAGATAAAATTAAAGTAATAGAATACCTATAATAATTAAAAATAAAACTAGTAAATAACTGAGGACGGAACATACCGCCCACCTAAAATACAACGTATTTTACGATTTAGAATAGGGCAATAAGCATAATTTAACAACAGGGCGCTTTAGGAGTCCATTAGTTGTACGCACAGTGGCAACGCGAACAACGCCGTCTGCACCAGGATGTACAGATTCAATGCGACCCAGTTGCCATTGTAAAGGGCGAGCCAGTGAATTTTTGATCAAAACCATGGATCCCGGTATAACAGAATCAGAGGACGAAGTCCACTTACTTCTTTGCAGCAGAGTATGTAGATACTCAGAATGCCACCGCGACCAGAAATCCTGGTGCAAACGTTGTAGCATTTGCCAGCGAGTTAGACGTCCCACGGGCACCGCAGTCAGGTCAGACACCAGCTCTAGGTGCAAAGCTTTGGTGGCGCAGCAAACAAATAGACATAAGTATGCCTTCTGGGACTTACTACCTCGTCGTTTACCCAAAGTAATCTGAAACGGACCGCCAAAGTCCAGACCAGTGTGCAAAAATGGTTTGACCTGTGAGATGCGTGGGGAAGGCAAATTTCCCATTACAGGTTGACAGGCGAGAGGGTGAAGTCGCCAACAATTATGACACTTAGATAAGACGCCACGTATTGCTCTTTTTGAGGACATTATCCAAAACTGTTGCATAATCAGAAATTGAACAGATTGTAAGCCAGCGTGTAAGTATTTTTTATGAAAATATTCAATAATTAATTCCGTAAGACGACCAGAACGTGGCAATAAAACAGGATGTTTTTTATCGTAAGACAATGAAGAATGGTGTAATCGACCTCCTACTCTTATGATACCTTGATCATCAAGAAAAACGCTGAGTTTTCGAAAAGGTTTAGAAAGCGGTTTCCCAACTTTGAGTTGATTTAAAATATCAGAAAATACCAAATGTTGGGTGCGTTTAACTAACATTAATAGAGCTTGATGTAATTCATGAAAGGAAAAAGAAGAATTTTTTTTAATAGCGGGATTTTTTATATTATATATAAAGCGTTGAACATACTCGACCACGCGTTGTAGTTTGCTAAGGGAAGAGTAGTTATTTAACAGAGGATCAAAAATATTTAAAGAAACTGCAGGAAGTAAAGTAATTTTTCTTTCCTCTGCGAGTGCTTCAGAAGATAACGCAACGTCAAAAACATGAGAGGGCCAGGAGGCTTGTGGGTCAGACAAAAAAATTGGTCCCGCCCACCATAAAGCGTTATTAAGTAACTCGGCTGGAAATAAACCTCTAGAGGCAAGATCTGCTGGATTTTCACCAGAAGAAATGTGAAACCAATTTTCGGATGCAATTTTGTCTTGTATAAAAGTAATACGATTACTGACAAATGTGTTCCATCTGTGTGGAGAGGACTTTATCCAAGATAAAGTAATAGTGGAATCAGTCCAGGCACAAATCTTACTGAAATGTATCTTACCATGGTACGTACGTAAAACAAAAGAAAACAAATCGGCAAGAAGTACAGCACCACAAAGTTCAAGGCGCGGTATTGAAATGCGGCGCAGTGGCGCTATCTTAGACTTTGCACAAACTAAAAGGGTAGTAATATCGCCGTTTTCATTAAGCACTTTAAAATATACTACTGCACTGTAGCCTTTCATGGATGCATCACAAAAACCATGTGCTTCACAAGATAAACTGTCAAGTATGCGTAAGTGACGGGGAATGGCAACACGAGACAACAGAGGAAATTCAGATTTGAATCGTGACCAAAGAGAGAGCACATCATCTGGCGGTGTTTCATCCCAATTTATACCTAAAGACCACAATAATTGAATAATATATTTAGTAAAGAATGTAATGGGAGCTAAAAAACCTAGTGGATCGAAAATTCTGGCTAACTCTGATAAGATATGACGTTTAGTACATGATCTTTCTATAGGTTCTACGTTGTATGAAAATGTATCCAAAGCTGGATACCAATGTAAACCTAAGATTTTTAAAATACACTCGTCGTCCAAAGAAAGGGGACTACTAGACAAGTGAGAGGCAGGTAAATCACTTAATAAATTGGGGTCATTACTATCCCACTTTCTTAGCTCGAAACCACCTCTCTTTAGGAGTTCAACTAGTTCATTTTTTAAATGACAAGCATCTTCCAGCGATGGACTTCCTGTCACTACGTCATCGATATAAGTGTCAAAATTAAGAACATTAGCGGCTGAAGGAAAATCAGATTTTCCCTCCTCAGCTAACTGCAATAAAGTACGTATAGCAAGGTAGGGGGCCGAAGAAATACCGTAAGTAACGGTTTTCAAACGAAAATCTTGCACAGGACCATCAGATGTGAAGCGCCACAATATTCTCTGATAATCTGTATGAGCGGGATTGATTAAAATTTGTCTGTACATTTGTTTGATATCTGCGGTAAATGCGATTTTATGAAGCCGAAAATTTAACAAAATGGTGACGATATCTCTTTGTAACTTGGGACCGGTTAAAAGGGTATCATTAAGTGAAGAATAAGGCGGAATTTTAGCGGAAGCATTAAATACTACTCGTAGTTTCGTAGTACTGCTTGAAGGTTTAAGAACACAATGATGCGGGATATAATAAGTTTTTTGAGAATCGGAAGGAGATATAAGAAGCTCCATGTGACCAAGATCTAAATATTCTTGAATGAAATCTGAATACTGTTTATATAAAGCGGGGACTCTACGTAGTCTACGCTCCAAAGAAAGAAAATATTTTAGAGCTAAATTACGAGAGTTGGGAAAAATGGGTTCATTACTACGAAAAGGAAGTGAGACAATAAATCTACCCATTTCATTGCGAGAAAAGGTTGTTATAAATTTTTGTTCGCAGAGTGTATCGTCAGGAGACAGAGAGTTGACTTCCGGAACAGTTTCAACTTCCCAAAATTTTTTTAGAACGTCTTCTACGGGGGGTGTGGAAAGAGAAGAAAAAAAAGATTGAATCACAGTCAAAGCTGTGATAGGCAGTTTTCCCATTAAAACATAACCAAATATTGTATTTAAAGCTATAGGATGATCGCCATCTCCAACAATTCGACCAGTTTCGATGATATTAGGAAAGACGTCAGCTCCAAGTAAAATATCAATCGCCCCTGGTATATTAAAAGTAGGATCAGCTAAGTGCAAATGTTTAATATTGTCACGCAGTACTTGAAATTAATTCTGGCCACCCGGTACATCACTTTTTTAGTAACGGATATCGGTTGTTACACCAGATCTGTTTAACGTATTTGCATTTTACTTTGTATCAAAAAAGCTGAGTTCGCGGGAAGTAGGTTCACCGCACTACATTGTTGCCGGGGCAAAAGTGTCAAGTCAGTAAAATGGATAACGGTACCGGCGAGCGGGAGAAAAGTCAGTTGGGTTTAGAGTGTTGAAATCGAAAGTCCACCGGGTACTGCGTGGGCCCAACTCCCTCCCCCAGAATGGTGCATCCCCAGGGGTTGTAATAACAAAATGTAAGTACACTCTTTTTTGCATTGTTTTAATCTAAAAAACCAAGTTTCTGAAGAAAAACTAATAGTTGGCAAATTATTACAAATTTTCGGAAGTACTATAGCCATCAAATCTAAATAAGGCGTTGATTTTCCGAGCGGGCGGATTTTAAGAGACACTCCACTAGAACTAGTAAAAGTATGCATGGGACCCAAACCTTGGATTGATAGAGATGTATTAAAATGTGTTAGGCCTAACCTATGAACACACTTTTGCGAAATAAAACTTGTTTGGGAACCTGAATCTATAAGTGCCCTACATTTATGAAAATTACCGTATTTATCGGATATTTCTATTAAAGCGGTTGAAAGTAAAACGGGGTTGGTTTGTGGTGTGAAACCTGAGAAAGAATGTGTCGAAGTAGCGACGACCGCGGTCCCATCATTAGGTGAAATACTAGCTACTTGTTGCGTAGGCGTATCAGCTGAGACAGCCGGTATATGAGTATCGGTTTTTTCGAAATGCAACAGAGTATGATGTCTCTGCTGACATTTGCGACAGGTAGATGTAGAATTGCAAGTTTTAAAAGTATGTGACGAACTTAAACAATTTACACACAATCGATTCCGTTTTGAAAAATGATATCTATCCTGAGGGGATTTATTATGAAATTCCTGACATTTATATAGTACGTGACCTTTCTTGCATAGAGGGCAAACTATCAAATTATTAGTATTGGCAAAAAATGACGAACTAGATGGCCGAGTGGATGGTGTTAATGATTTTGTTGGTTTATTTTGCGAAGCAGAAAAATTTAAGGTTTCTAAAGCATTACAATGACTTTCTAAAAAATTCATTAAAATCTTAAAAGTGGGTATTTCATTAGAATTAAAATGTAATTCAAAACGTGATATGGTCGTTGTATCAAGTCGGCTCAAGAGCATATGCATCAAAATAAAATCCCAGTGCTCTACGGGGAGTCCTAAATTTTCCAAAGCGGATAAATTTTCCTGAAAAATGTCTAGCAGATATCTCAAAGCCCGAAAATTTTCCGAATGTAATTTTTTAGCATTTTCAATTTCTACCCAATGGGCAGTAGTGAGTAAACGTTTATTCGAATAGCGTTGCACTAAACGGTCATAAGCAATTTTATAATTATTTGCGGTCATAGGAACGCATTTTACGATATTAAGCGGAGGGCCTGTTAAAGAAGTAAGTAAATAGTTGAATTTATCAATATCATTTAAATTTTGATTATTGTGTACCCTAGAATTATACATATCTATGAATGATGGGAAATTTTTCAAATCCCCCTTAAATTTAGGCAATTCAACTCGAGGTAAATTAATATGCGAAAAACTGTTAATAACGGGCGCTTGAACGTCCGTGTTTACAGAATTGGCCATATTCTCAAATAAATCTGAATAAATTACTTTAATATCAAAGTATTCATTGTCAAATGATTCACGAACTTGAGCCTCAACTTCCAAATCAGATCCATCTGTAACAGCTAACAGGGCGAGAATAGAATTATGATTTCTATCAAACTCTTTTTTAATCGGTTCCATCACTGCGTAGCGAACCTTAAAAGATCGACGTGAAGCCTGACTATCAATGGCCATTTGTGCAATATTATATAATTCGTGCATTTTGGTAATTTCGTTTTGTCGAAAAGTGCGTAATTTCTTTAATTTGTCCTCCATTGTAAGAAACTTAATTCGATAACAAATTCAAAGGTAAATACGAAACAAAAAGTATTTAATATTTTTAGCGTCACAAAAACTGCCCTAACTGATAAGAGCCCGTGAACTCGTGGTCGCTATCGATATATATTTTATATTTTACGCGATGCCTTGATAATTCTAAATCGTACTTATATCAAATATAAAAATGGCGAGATTTGATGTTACGGAAATTATGCGAATTTAATAAAGTAACTTTAAGCAGAAATAAAATACACCTATGGTCGAAATGATATAGTAAATAACGTGAAACTGATAATGATAATGAATTTAAATGATTTAAATGAAATGTAATTTAAAATAAAATGAAAAAAACTAAATTTGAAAGCGAAAAAACAATATATGAATGAAATATGCTAGAAGAGCAAAAAAAACGTAATCCTTGGCTCGATGGACCAAAAAAAATGTTAGGGAATTGAGAGTAATCCACTAACGGGCGGTGAAAAGAAAATAATTTAATGTATATTAAAAAAAGAAAGAGACAGTGGACTGTTGCGGAAAAAGAGATTTATATGGATCCTACCTTTACTCCTTCCAGAATTCAGTGGTCCAGCTTCAGGAGGCCTCCAGATAGGGAATCCCAAGATGTTGTTAATCTTCAAAGATCAAAATGACCCTTGTACACACACAAGCGGAAATATAAACACAAAAGCGAAGTTGATTAGTAATAATCTTTGCGGTATACGACACTCGTCTACAGTGACACGAGGTTAGACAGCGAGTATTTCGTTAGGCATCACAAAAAATCTCTTTTTCTTAGCGCGCAAAGATACAGGGTGAGCCAAAATGAACGACGCACGAGTGCATTTTATTCCTACTTAAAGCTAGCGTTAAATAAAGTTAATGAAAGATAAAATTAAAGTAATAGAATACCTATAATAATTAAAAATAAAACTAGTAAATAACTGAGGACGGAACATATGTTATATAAATTGAGAAAGTAATGAAGAAAAGGTATAAAAAAAATGTGTAGCCTAAATAAACGACTTTGAAATTCAAAATTTTATGAGAACATATCCACGTGATTGAAAACACCACGCTATTGGTCTGACGTCATTCGGCATAACGTCTAATGGTCGTCTATTTGCCAAGTGGTTAAATCGTAAATTGTTTTGTGTTTTGTAAATGTGTATTGATATTTTCATAAAAGAAATCATTCATTTATTTATTTATTTTAATTATTAAGTGGTAAAAATGACGGACAGTGGGTTTTTACGAGGCCAGGGTGACAATTTGCCCGTTGTTGATGTGTTTATGATGACAAACTTTTTTGCTACTAATACTGATTTTATTAGTGCAGAAATTGGAGGTACTAAAGCAACAAGGTATGTGTCATTCATTATTCTAAACATTAATTCAATTGTGCCCATTTTTATCCTTTTACTGTAGTTAAATATAACAAATTGTTTATGTACCTAACCTCAAAATAGGTAAACAAGGCTATGTTTTAAGGTTATATTAATTCATATTTTTCATCTTAGAATGCTTTACTTTTTTATATAAGAAATATCTCCCGTCACTTACTAAGTACGTACTTTTAGGTAGGTAGGTACATTAATAGTAAAAATAACTGTTGACATACACAGGTATATATAAATATGGATAATATGTAAAACCACAGGTAGAACGTCGAGAAGTTACATTATTCCCACCGTTCTTATACATTTATCCATTTTAATTCAAGGTTCCTATTAACAGAAGTTAGTAAACTTTTGTATTCCTATAAATAGGAAAGTGACCAAATTCACCATGATATGTAAACAAATTATCACAATAATATTAGGGTTAGGTACATATTTTCATAATATATTATAAAATAATTAGTTTTAATGAGTAAATTTACATCAAAATGATCCTGGCAGCAATATAATCTTGAGGATGACGATAATTCTGCATTTAGGTCGTCTCGTCTCACAGCTCTCTGCACCATTTCTTCCTAACTTTATCGCGTCTAGGCACATTAAAAAATAACTTTTCTGGAGTTTTTATTATAGTATTTGTACATTTGGGCACAACACAATATTTATAGCTACTTTTCTTTGTATTTTCCATAACACAACATAAATAATGTGTACACATTCGCAATAACAATACGTTTTCCGTCGGTGCAATGTGCCCGATGACGTCACACACAAGTAACGCGGAAACTTCTCCATTTAAACTCAGTAAAATTGACAGCTGCAGTAAATAATTTTTTTAATCTTTAACTAGAACATAAAACAAAAATAAAATACTGGAAAAATAATGTTTTTTAGTGATCTATTCATCTGTGATGTTTAAAAAAATTATGCATTTTGCTCATTATCATTATATTACCATATACAGTATCTGTAAGGCAAATTTCCTGCACCACACTACACTTTTACCGTACTATCATGCCAACGTTGCTCGTTCCTAGGAAATTTAAATTGACTTCACGACTATTTAAAACTACAGGAAACCTCCTTTGTAAAAGAATTAATTAACTATCGATACAATATAGACTGTGAGCACACAGTATAAGTTAATATTAGCATACATTAGTCCTCCCATTTTACGTGCCACGGCCGCTAGTTCATTAGTGCTCAGAAAGCCTCTGGCGCAGAATAAGCAATAACTCGCCTCTGAGGTGGCAATTCAGTTACAAAGGCTCTGTGTTCCTATCTGCACTCAGAGTCACACCCTGCCCCTTGGAACCCCATCACTAATCATCATCAATATGCACCAGCGACGGCATGACTACCTAAAAAGGTCCAGTTTATCCATTCGTAACACGGTTTCATGAATATTTCTGCGGTTTAAGCCTCTCCAAATAATATGCTCACGCTTTATACGGTCATATTAATTACAACGTACAGATTACTTGGTATCCTTATAAATTTAATAAATATTTATCTGTGAAGCTACCCCTTGTTACCTTTTCCTTCCTCAACTATAACAATCTGATTACAAGGGATTTTAAAGGGAATAATCCATATGACTGTCTAATTGTTTCATGTATAATCCACTCGAAGGGTTAAATCACATAATATGCTGTTACTATGATAAAATATGTAGTAGAAATGTGTCTAGGGTCTAATATGTACCACAAATGTGATGTAGAGATAGGTATTGTAAGCCTTTCTTAAGCACGTATCAATAATTCAGAAACGTATCTTTTAACGCCTTACATATATTAAGTTATATTAATAACTTCTGGAGTAATTTCTTCAAAAAGTTTATAGCAAGAAGTCCTGGAGAGAGTTGAAATCTTTGGTATAATAGTGACACTAAAATAGTTCAGGCAAGAATTAGTATTGATCCATTTCAATCTGGTTATCTCTATCTCTACGTAAACTTTGCTAGACGAATTTTGATTTATCAATCAAGTATTTGACTATTTGAAATGGGGCTTTTACCATTATTCATACTAATTTTACACTTTACAATGTTTAATATTTCAATAGCATTCAACTGTTTGTTTATTACTTATTACATTTCTGATTTACCTTAAGTTTGAAATGAGACATTCATAAATTTATGTCACATTACTAGATTTCCGTGTATCCAGCACTTTTGCACACGTACCCAATAAAGTTAAATCGCCGTTGTACTGTCATGAGCAAAAAAAAAGGACAAGTTTTATAACGTATTCTTTCTAAAATCTAATTGTGTACATCTAACTTTAATTTTTATGACATTATCAGTTAGTTGTCATTCATTGCAAGTGTACCAAAACTAATATGCCCCATATAAACGATTTAGTTAAAGCTAGAATTATTGCTTAAGCAGAAGATGGATGGTCAATAAGACAAATTGCACTGCGTTATAAAATTAACAAAAATCCTGTGTTTTACATTTTAAAAAGGTGGGGAATTAACGGTACGATTACTAGAAATCCTGGATCAGGGCGACGAAGGATATCAATTCAACAGCAATATTTGCAGTTGGTAAATATATTAGTAGAAAATCCACTTCACTCAGTAATTCAGGAGGCTGCTGAAGAACCTAATTTTCCTGAATCGAGTAGTACTGGTCGCCGACGAGTAAAAATCGGAGCTACGCTATCATCCAGCAGCACATAAATACCTACTTAAAGTTGAACATAAAGAAGCTCTACTGGGATTTGCGCTTGAATTTTTAGTGCATGATGTAAATTTTTGGAACAATGCAATTCTTGAAGATGAAAAAACTTTCCAGTCTACACACAGCGGTAGTATTCGTGTTTACCGACCTTCGAATACTCGATTCGATGAGAAGTATATATCTAACAATGACAAAAGTGGTAGATTTTCCGTTAACATGTGGACTTGGATATCGGCACGTGATCCTGGTGCTTTGTGGCATATTGAGGAGCGATTTAATAGTGAAACGCATATTCGAATTTTAGACAATATTATGCTCCCTTCTGTGTCATAAATATTTCCTAATAATTAATTCATATTTCAACAAGATAATTGTTCAGTTCATACTGTTCATACCGTGACTAACTGGTTTCAAAATAACAACATTAATGTTCTTCCTGGCCCAGTCATAGTCCAGATCTTAACGATGTGGAAGACATATGGGGGTAAGAAGTATCCAAAAACGAAGTGTGAGGCCACGGAATTACTGGAAGTAGTAAATAATGCATGGGAAAATATTATTACTAATGATTATTGTATCAGATTATTTAATTATATGCTAAACAGGCTTATAGAAGTTATAAATAGAAATGGTGCAATAACAAAATATTAATAGTTAGTTTCCTCTGTTGCCCTGATCCAGGATTTCTACTAATCGTACCGTTAATCTTCCACGTTTTTAAAATGTTAAACACAGATTTTTTGTTAATGTTATAACGCAATGCAATATGTCTCATTGACAATCGGACGGCATTAAACAGAAAGGAGCCAACCCACAAAATTTAAAAAACCAACCCACAAAATTTAAAAAATTTGTGTCTTAATTTATTTAAATGTAGAATATCGTAATGTGTGTTCAGCTTGAAAAGTCCAACTCATTTTCCATATAAGAATTTAATGGTGTAGTTTCAATATTGTAATTAAGATGCAAAACCTTTCTTTGTAAGCTTGTTTCTTGATTTTAGCTGAGTGTGTTGGTTCCTTTCTGTTTAATGCTGTCCAATCCATCTTCTGCTTTAGCAACAACTATAGCATTGCAATAAAAAAATATAATAAAAGTGTTAACTGTTTTATTTCGGCGACTCATTACATATTCAAATAAAGACATATACATTAGAAAAAAATAGTTGTCCTATGTTCTTTGTTCACGACAATACCACGGCTTTAGACTCCTTCAGCGTGCTGCGCTGGGACCTACTGTGTTACTTCTTATTTATCCGACGTCGGTGCGTGGCAAAAGGTACCCAACGCATGCTATCGGCGCCTCGACGAATCACCACAACGTTGCCAACATTACACTCTCGTCTGCTTCTAAACCATTTACGGAACGATTAATGCCCGTAAAAGATACGGAAGCATTTATGCTATGTAATACTGCCACGATCTACGTATTATTGAGAAAATAATCTGTTTATTTGGACTATTTATTTACTAACCGAACTCTGGAATAACATCTTCAAACCGGCTACCCAAGGAAAACACGTTATTGATTCTATAACTGCTATCAAGGGTATATTGAATAACACTAAATTTTGCAATCATTTCATGTTTGAAACAGGCTTTATGTTCTTTGATTCTAGTTATGATTGGAGGCCATGTTTACCCAACATAATTTAAATTACAGTCTCTGTGTCTGATTTCGTACTTCTCAATCAATTGTATTCTAGGTAGTCTAAAAGTCGTAATTTATATCATAATAGATGGACAACTCTCATATGTAAGTTTTAAAAAATGCTAATTGGTCCACAGTCCACACTGAATTTATGAAAATTTTTAATTCTCCTACTAAATCTATGTTTCCTAATTATTTAATCTCATAGCACATTTTTGAAAAAATATTGGCTCACTTTAAATTTCGGTTCGCTTTGGTTTGCTAATATTCTCTATTGGCAAATTTAGCATTCATCAAGACGATACGCCTTTGATTGCGAATATAAGTTCTATGAGGCTTTTTTAGCTTTTCCAAACGTACTAACGACATAGAATCTAATAAGGATTAAATTCCGCTGCACCGTATTCGAGCGACCCCGATATCGATACCCGCCAAGTTCTTTTTACATGAAATTTTGTTCTATAGAGCTTTGCCTTCTAAACTAAAAATGGGCTGTTTAGATCAAAATAAGCTGAAGTGTCTCAGTCTTGGAGTATTCTTCTCCACGAATAGGTTTGTGAAATCTCTGCTCGTTTGTATTGCAAGAACCGCCCTGTGTAATTGGCTAGTGGAGAAATCCAATGCCAAAAAGCAAACCGCCCTGTGGACTTTTGCTACCTTTTTATATACGATTTGTGCTCGGCGCTACATTCACACTGGGTTTTACGCCATTTGCCATAAAATTTTAATATATTTTCGAAAAAATGTTGGTCCAGTTTGGGACTAATTAATTTTTTCTTAGTTGTTTGAATCTTTATTTTTGGATACTTGTCCTGGGTTCATTAACATAATCACTCCTAGCGCTCGCTTAGGTGTGCTAATATACACATTTAAAACGATTTGTGAGAAATCCACGCGGTAGAGTTTTTATTAATGATTTCATCTCCTTCAAGGCATCAAAACACATGGGAAATTGTGTCTTCCGTGCATAGCTTGAGATTTTTTTGTACACCTGTCACATACCGATGAAATCATTTAAAAAAATATGTACTGCGTAGATTTCTCCACATCGCATTTTAAGTATGCTAATATTAACATTTTTTTATTTTACCGGCTTCAGCGCACCAAAATACATGACAAATGATGGCTTCCGTGCCTTGATCAAGATTTTTTTGTTAACCTGTCACAGGATTTAGATATTTTTTTTGTAAATTCGTATTTTTAGTCGGAGAAGAAATATCGGTATATGGATTATTTCCAGTAGCTTTAATAACACATAATAAACAAGAATATGTGCACAAATACTCGCTATTCAGTGACCTCTTAATTATTGTAGTAGTTTAAAGTGAGTAATAAATTTCAATCAAAAATTGTATTTAGACCTATTTAAAGAAAATGTACATTTTCCCACATACATCTTCAACATAAATGTTAATTTGCGATGAACGCTGCTGTAGGCATAGTCTGGTATAACTGCCTTCAATTTAGAGTTAAGTGGTTTTAAAATTTAAGAAAAATGTTTAGTCATTTATGAGTTTAATCAACGATTTTTGAACAAATTTTTACGAAATTAGCAATTTTTGTTAGAGTGACAAACAAATTATTTAATTGCAATTATTTCAAATATTTCCACTTCCTTTCACAATTCTGTGTTTCAGTTAGTATGATATAATTAGATGTGTGTTGTCATAAAGCAGACAGTTTATATTTAAATAAATATTAAATCAAAAAGCATATTGGTATTCTGTTAACCTAAAAAAGAATAGTATGATCAAAAGAGTATTCTCTTGAATTATTTTCAAGTAAGTACATTTTTCTATACTTAACAAAATTAAGAAGCAAACAAAAAATAAAATTAAGGACAATTTTATTTTTTTGAAAAATATTTACTAACAGCAATATGACATTTCTTCTATCGCCTACGTCCAGCAGATAAGTGATTCCTATAAACGATTTCATTTCATAAAGTATACATTAGTCCAGAAGTCGGATTTACCTATCGGATTCCAGGAATGGCATTTACAGATATTGTATAGTCTAAATACGTGCTGAAACATTCCCAAAGTATAAAAACAGAAGGTCATGCAACATACTAAATCAATTTTATTTCATTTTATAATGTTAACGCGTACTTAACTTAGTTTTATCGGGAGAGGTACTATATTAAATAAAAACGAAATGAGTAATAGATTATTTTAAATTGCAGCAAGTATACCTACTGGCTGTTTACCGAAACACCAACCCCAGGCGGAAAGGGGATTAATTTAACAATTAACAAAATTGCTCAGTGTCTCTCTTACTGTAGATTTATTCGGACGTAAGTAAAGTTGTGTCCAAAATATAACATTCAAAGCGGCATCCCTTAAGAATTACATCACAGAGAGCCGCACGCTTGCAAACGAAGACCTGCTTAATGCGTTCAGAATCGGATTCAAAATTTTTATGACTACAATCGTATTTTACTTGTCGTATGACAACTCTCCATTTAAATATTTATTACCACAAAAAACACTACTGGCAAATTTTCCAATTTAATCTCATTAAAATACTAGCACTACACTACAGTTTTTTTTTCTTCTTATCTGCAGTTTCAACAGAAAGGGCACGCACCACAAAAATAACAGAACATTGGGTTCATATTTATTCAGGGAATAAAAAATTGCCGTCAAAGGAAACATCGTATGTGCTTTATAAATATGAACTCAGCTTTTTAGCATTTCTTTTATTACTGTCAAATATGTTTGTTTTTAAATGTTTTACTTCCCTCGCATACCAAAGGGAAGTATTGTATTCGAGAAAAAATCACCCTCCGAGATTTTTTCGGATTTTCACGTTTCAGATCACGTAGATTACGAAAATATAGGTTTTTCAATTCCGTCAATCTGTCTATCTGTCTGTTGGTGTATTATCTAAAAAACTACTTGACGTAGAGCAGTCAAATTTGGTAGGTAGCTGACGCTGCTGTCAGCGATGAAATGGTTAAACTTTCACTGGAAAATATACAGGGTGGACGGCCTAAACGGAATAAATAATGCGAAATTTTTTTTTTACTCAAATTTAAAATTTCCACGTTTCATGGCATTCTAAACCTATTTCAGAAAAAAGAATTCAAAACTTTTTTTGGTCGGATGACACTTTAAAATGTTCTCCAAATGTACCTTCCTCGAGAGGTAAACGTATAATAATAGTACACGCGGGTAATGAAAATGGATTTGTAAAAGGGTGTTTAATATATGCTTTCCGCAAAAAACATAGCAAAGTCATCGGCCGATTACCACCAAGATATGAATGCCACTTTGAAAAATGGTTTGCAGAAAAACTACTGCGTAACATAAAGCCAAATTCGGTCATAGTGTTAGATAATGCCTCTTACCATTCGCGACAAGCTGAGAAAATACCAACTACTTCGACGCGAAAGTTTAAATTAATTGAATTTAAAAAAAAAGGTGAAAAATGCAAACATTAATAAACATTTGTAATAGACGAACTTGCAGAACAACATGATCATACAGTTTTAAGACTGTGAGTTAAATCCTATTGAAAAAATTTGGAGTGCATTAAAAAATTACGTTAGAAACACAAGCCCCCATCATAATGTGATACAACTTATTAGACAGTGGGAAGCCCATAGAAAAGCATTGGACGGGATGCGTGAACCATATTAAACAAAATTGAAAATCAATATTTTGCCACAGTTCCTCAACAACAACCGATTATAATAAATCCCAATGATTTCTCATCATCGTCATCTTCCGGGGAAGAAGAATTATTTAATTACTGGCGCATGCATTGCGGAAAGTAGGTTTAATGTAGATACTAATAATAATGTTGTCTTATACAATATACAAAAAGAAAGATTTTTTTGTCACATATACCAAAAAAAGAAACAACAATGTGTTTTAGCTACGCGTGCTTTGGCAATACACATGTATATATTAGAATTATACAACCATTGTTAGGTAGGTTCAATATAATGCTAGAATTAAATCCTAAATAAAACGAATGTAGGGTTGTTGTATTTTTATTTAATAATAGGTAGAACTGTGAAATCCAACATTTATGAAAGCAGGGAATATTTTACTTTCATTGTTTCATTACTTGCCAAACTCTGAAATTCTAACTCCGGCTCTGCAAGTCAACGTGGACTCTACATACTAGACTAATACGTATAATAAAATTCGACCAATCAGTAGATCTGTAGCAGAATTTGCCATCAATCAGATTTAGTGGGCGTAACTTATTTACTTAACTCGGCGGTAGTTTATAAAAAAAACTACTTAATTTAATTTGTGGTCATTTTTTGTCACACCTCCAGACAATAGTAAAAAAAGAATAAAGGAAGCCGCAAATGCTCCTTATATTTTGGATTTGAGTTTTTACTAAAAGCGTCGAGTTAAAATTCTTCGGAAAACCACAAACTAGGTGGCTTCACTTACAGTGACATGCAACGTAATTTTAACTTAGAGTTAGTGGAATTTATAATAGGATGTAACATAGTGTAGTCGAAACTAAACGATCTACTTTTCAGTCAATTTTTGGAAAAATTAGTGGCAAATATAGCACTGTTAAGGTACCTTCGGAGTCTACAATAAGAAAATAATATATATTTACAGAGTGCGAAAATATTAAACAGAAAGTTTCATGAGAAGTACATCTGGCTTAGCGTGGACGAAACAATCAATGCCTGCGTGTTCAGGGTAGCGAATGTTTTAGTGGGTGCATTGGACTAAAATTTCGCAAAGAGCGTACACTTGATCGGCTCTAAAGTTTTTGAAGCTACAAATTCTCTGTAGTAGATGTAGTAATTTCAAGTTTACAAGACTGTTTTATGGCAAATGTGCAGAAAATAAGGATAAATTCTTATTATTTCTTACCGATGGAGCGAATTATTTGAAATCTGCTGAAGGAACTTTGAAGGAAACATCTGAATATACTGCATGTAACATGTTTAACGCATAGACTTCATACGATTGCTGAAACTATTAGGAGGTGCTACCTTAATGTTGATAAATTCATAGCTAGTGTAAAGATAGGTTTTCTTAAAGCACCAAGTCGAATATGGTTGTTTCATAAAATTCTACCAAATACTCCATTACTTTCAGAACCCATTACAACACGAAACTTGACTAAAGACAGCACTGTACTATTACTGTGATTTTGATGTGAAATCCGTAATACAGCAGTTCAGTCTAAATGACGCTGTTGCTACTTCACATGCGCAACGGACATTTATGTATCCAACTGTTCAAGAAAATCTGGAGACCATACATGGATGTTTTTCACAAATTCCACTAGCCATACGGGACCTCCAATATCAGCCAACATCAGAATTTAGAACAGTGGATGCAATAAACGTTGTGTACAAGGAGATATTGCTGCGAGGTACAAAGACTGTTTAAAATAAAATCCCGGATTTGTTTCTATGACAGGTGTAATAGACCTTTTAAACGGTAAGGAAGTAGACCTTGCTACACCGGGCATGAATGTGGTGAGTTTGTGAAAATTTTTATATTTTAAGTATGCCCCAGTTACATCTGTCGACGTCGAGTGGTCCTCCTCGTAATATAAATGAATGTTCAACGAAAGACGTCAAAGTTTAACTACAAAACATTTAGAACAGATATTAATAACATATTTTTATTCTCGTAATCGGCATTGAAAAATACTTATGTATGTTAATTCAGTATTAATTATGTCCTCTTATACCTCCAGTTCTCTTCGAGTGAGTGTTCATAACAAATTGACTTTATCAGCTTTCGATATAATTTGGAATTCGCTAAGAAAAAATTCAAGGTAAGATTTTGTTTCACACACGCATGCAAATCTTTATGCACTGACACATAACCACCTAAAGCCACTCCTGGTTTTACGCCATATTCGATAGGTAATTCCGACCTCTCTAATTACTTATTATACGGCTGCATAGTAGCCACGGTTTTTTATGCAATTGAAAATAACTTTCCTTGTACTATTATTGGACAAAATAACTTATGGGGTGTGCGCTTTTGGTTTTACAAACGATTTAATATCTTTGTATTATAAATGTAATAATGTTTTAACAGATTTTACACAGTTTAACATTTATCTAATGCAGGTTTTAATAGCACGAAAATAAATAGAATTACACCACAATATTAAAGCAGCATGGCGTTAACGTTGTTTTAGCGAAAAAACAAGCACATTTTGTTGATTTTGTTTAATAATAGGATGGACTTCCATTGCTTGTTATTGCATTGGTTATGTATTGACTAAATTAACAAAATTATTTGTAATATAAAAATCTCTATACTTATGTTGCAATAAATTAAAGCTTTATTTTGCATTAAAATCGTCATTGTGGATTTGTGTTATATGGTTTTGGAACTGAAAGCCTGTGTGATTTTGAAATGATTATTTAAATGGACCGAATGGATTCATAGTTGAAACATTTGAAAGTGCAACAAGAAAATAAATACAAAATCAACTTCCAAATTGTGATGATTGCGTAAAATATTAACTAATATGTCTTAAGGAGTCGGATATCTATTAGAATGGAATAACTCCATATAGTGAGTTCTTGAACTGATGTATAAATTGCAAAGTAAGTTAAAAAATGTATGGAATAATATTATATTTATTGGAATAGCAAAAATGCTTAAAAGATTTCTTTACAATTTTAAATTATTTTAAACAACAACCTCTATTATTGATATGTAATTGGAGGAGGCACATTTTTTCCATGCCTAGCACTGTAAATTAGAGTGTCTTTAAAAAAATAATTTGCCCATGAAAACTTATTATAAATACATTTGTTTAAGAACATAATAATTACTGTTGCAAATTGAACAACGTACTTTAAATTTTGCCACAATTTCTGTTCATAACATTAATAAGACTAGAGTAGACATTATACTCTTCTCCAACTTACTGCACTTTTTATATAATTGTTGCACATTCTATATGAGTGTGAGTTTCATGACAAGTATTCGAAATATTTCGAGAACATAATAAATTTTTAATTATGCTATATTTCTGTTAGAAACCAATAATTTTTTTTGTTAAATTTAGGTCATACCCATTTGAAGGTATTCTAAATCCAGTGGAGTAGTCAGACTTGAGATAAAAAAATTGTTAACACTTTTTTTGGATTTTTGGCCTTGAAAGAAAATCGAAATATGCCTTGAAATTTTTAATTTCGATCTGAAATTTTGCACCACAGTGGAGTTATTAAAGCTCTATAATTTAAAAACATTTAAATCGGTCTACAAATAAAAATTTAAGAAAGGTGCCCCGATTTTAAATGGGTCGCTCTGTATAAACTATAAAAAAATATTTTAACTTCTTCTATTACAAATAACAAAATGTAAGTCTTTCAAAAGACACCATTAAGCATAAATGTTGCTACTTAAAAATATTGTCAATAACATTAAAACTTTCACTTTTAAAATAAAATCTGTACATAAACATATGAGGAAATATATTTAAAAATCGGTCTGTTCCAGCCACATTTCGTCACTCGCTTTTTAATTATTTTATCTAATTTATACATAATGGGTTCAGTGTAAAGCATACCTAGAAAAACGTTTGTAAAATAGCGTAGTTTTTCTAATTGTATAAACGTTGCTGAATAGCAAATAATCTGAATAGACAAGTAATTGATATTCGCGAGACAGAGTTGCGTTCGTGCCCGAAATTAAAGTTAGAAGCTGCTAGGAAAGCAGACCATGCAGGACTATAATTTGAGCTTAGCAAGTTAAGCCCCAATGACCAGCTAGGCGACTTCTTTATTGTTGAGTTTGACCTCCGACCGCAACTGCTGAGCTCGCTTGTCCTGTGTAGCCCGTGCTTCTGCCTAAATCTCTTGCAAAACATGGGATTAAGCCTGTTTCACTTCACCGTTTTACATAAAATATGGGCTTGTTAATGCCTAGCCTGTTACAGCTCTTCCGCTAATTAAAATTACCTCCCAATTTGCCATTACAAAATGCTACTGTGTTAATTGTTTTTAATTTTAACTGCTAGTGTCGAGGGCGGATACTGTTTTAACATGTTTTTGTTTAAAATGTTCATTACAATACGTTTAAAAATAAGTAATTATTTCACTTCATTATTGGTTTTTAGACTTATTCATTAACGCTTTTTAAATATAAATGAGTGTTGTTATAAATAAAACAGTAAAATAACGGTTTTTTTAAATATGGAAATTTTAAAGTAAGCAGCATTTTTTTTTATTCTTTATTAATTCCAACTAAAAACCACGATCCTACGTTTAAACAAAATAATTAAATTTGTAAAACATCTAGTCTTATTTCGTTCAATACACTTTAATAATAAAGAATACTATTAATGGTCCAATGCATTTTAGATGAAAATTACGAAAATATATAGAACTTAAGGGATTTGAATGCTTGAGTTCTTAAATGGTTAAAAAGGAACAATTTAAAAGTGTACCTTTTAAAGGGTAAGACTAAAAAAAATGTTTTTCTTCTCAAGGAATATTTGGAATCTGTCATTACGCAAACAGTTTAAGTGATAAAATTACAAGCAAGTAAAACAAGTGTTTTCTTTATCATTTCAAAGTTCAAAATGATGGACTTAAATCTAAAAATTATGAAGACATCGTCAAAAATACATAAGAATATTATTAAACAGATTGGGCCATTACTTGATGAAAATCCATGATAATAATTGGGAAGAAAACTCTACTAGTTTTTGATTTTCACTTTATTTCTTGTCAACGTGACAATTCTTTCGCCACACAGTGGCTTCTTCGGATGTTGAGTACTGGTATACTAATTTTACAATGCACAAACTATATGGTTTTATACAATTTCGATCTAATCCTAATCTTAATTGCTAAGCGGAAAAGTACAATATAATTTTAATTACTAAATGGAAAGGTACATATTATTATATTTCTAGGTAATTTATTGAATCTAATTTTAATAGTCTAAGTAAATAAATTTAGTAAGGGAGATGAGTTTGTTTCCATTTGGTCATTTAATAAAATATCATGCGACTTCAGTTTATTCATTTCTAGAGATTCTAGTAAAGCGAGTTTTAACCCTTTTTTCTCGATGTGTAAAATTTTAAACTCTTTGAACACGTGAGCTACTTCTATTATGTGGTTAGCATAAGTTGAGTCTGTTTTATTAGTGATGTAACTTCTTTTGTGTTCTGATAACCGTTTACCAAAATATCTTCCTGTTTGTCCAATACATACCTTAGGACAAGCAACACAAGTCAACTTATAGGCGCCTGATTTATTTTCTGATGAAATTTTGTCTTTTGCATTTTTTAAATGTTTTCCTATTGTGTTATTAGTTTTGAAA
Organism: Stenurella melanura; assembly: GCA_963583905.1. Taxonomy (NCBI): domain Eukaryota; kingdom Metazoa; phylum Arthropoda; class Insecta; order Coleoptera; family Cerambycidae; genus Stenurella; species Stenurella melanura. The sequence goes on from OY757314.1 coordinate 48,273,604, forward strand.
GCTACATTAACATTACGTTTTTTTTTAAAAGGGAGTTTTTACTGTTGGGTAGCCGATGTAAGTGAGAATTTTGAAACTATTACTTTGATCTTTTATTGTTGGATATACTTCTTTAATGGTTTTATTGAAAGATTTTTTCAAAATGATATTGTCTATTACTTCGGAGTTGTAACTATTGTTGAATGCAATTTGTTTTATTATTTGTAGTTCTTTGATATAATTTTCTTCCGATAAGGCGACAGTCAAAAGCCTGTGTAATGTGTATCATGCTGTTGTATGCTACTATTTTGTGTTATCGAGGATGTGCTGAGGTGTTGTATATTGTTATGTCAGTGTGTGATGGTTTATGAAAAATTGAAAAATCGTGTTTTTTATTGAGTCTTTTAATAGTCAAATCTAGAAAGTTAATAGTGTTTTCGGTTTCAGTTTCGAGAGTAAATTTAATTTTAGGGTAGAGTGAGTTTATGAAATTTATGAAATTGTTGAGTTGATGTTTAGTTCCTGTGAAACAAGTTAAAATACCATCTACATATCTATACCAATAAAGAAATTTACTGCTTTCTGGGTTTTCATGTATTTGGTTTTCTAAAAAGTCCATAAATATTTCGAATAAAAGTGGGCTAAGAGGATTACCCATGATTAGACCCTCGTCACTTGTATAAAACTTATTATTAAATTGAAAATAATTTTGTTCTAGGCAAATGGTTAAAAGATTTATAATCTCCTGTTTTTTAACAATGTAAAAGAAACAATAACCTTAGTAGAAAATCTTTTAGATAAAAGTAATACAAACTTTGTTAAAAAAACAAGAGATTATTAATCTTTTAACCATTTGCCGAGAACAAAATTATTTTCAATTTAACAATAAGATTTATACAAGTGACGAAGGTCTTATCATGGGTAATCCTCTCAGCCCACTTTTATCTGAAATATTTATGGACTTTTTAGAAAACCAAATACATAAAAACCCAGAAAGCAATAAATTTCTTTATTGGTATAGATATGTAGATGATATTATAACTTGTTTCACAGGAACTAAACGACAACTCAGCAATTTCCTAAATTTCATAAACTCACTCTACCCTAAAATTAAATTTACTCTCGAAACTAAAACCGAAAACGCTATTAATTTTCTAGATTCTACTATTAAAAGACTCAATAAAAAACATGATTTTCCAATTTTTCATAAACCATCCCACACTGACATAACAATACGCAACACCTCAGCACATCCTCGCCAACACAAAATATCAGCATACAACAGCATGATACACAGGCTTTTGACTGTCCCCTTATCGGAAGAAAATTACAACCCCGAAGTAATAGACAATATTATTTTGAAAAAATTTTTCAATAAAACCATTAAAGAAGTATATCCAACAATAAAAGATCAAAATAACGGTTTCAAAGTTCTCACTTACATCGGCTACCCAACAGTAAAAACTTCCTCCACTACGCGGATATGGAAGTAAAATAATGTAAAAACTTGAAGTCTGTATTTAAAATTTTAAAGTCGATAATGGTCCTAATGTAGCTAAATAAAACGGATACTATAAGCATGCAGAGTATTATAAAGTGATATAAGAAAGTACTCTTGAATTTTTAATAAGTTCAATAATAATCGAAGTACCACGTTAAAAAATAAAAAATCCTTTGTTTGGATTTTTTTTCCAATATTTCGAAAACCAACAGGAGTATATCCGATTTCTTTATGCCATACTGTTGAGTACTATATTGCGCAACTTTGCCCCTATTTAATCGACTCATTATATCTTACAGTTTCCTAGATCCCAATACTGAACATTCAATTTAAATCAGTCTGTATGACTAATACACGCGAAATATAACATGAGTAAGTTCCCTTCGATGCATGATTTACATTTATATGAAACCAGATGCAGACAGTATTTAAGTATGCCTTTGCCTTTAAGTTGTATCACTTTGAGCAACAGTATATCCACAGATATTAAGGAAATATCTGAATTTATTTATTTGCTGACTATTTTAGTATAAACGGGTTTATTGAAAGATCAAAATAAATGATTTGTTAAATTAGTATAATGACGTTGGTGTTTCGTGAGGAATTGTACATACTTCCAGGGTCGGTAGATGACCACTTGAGTATTCAGGGACGGCCATTGAAATTTTCCTGTCGCTCTTAATTTATGAGATACAGGGTGATAAGCTGATTTTGGTCTAAATTTATTTTGGCCAAAACATCCTTACTACTGATCGGACTTTGTTTAAATTTTAGACACTTTGTACACTTATCACAATGTTTTTTAATTCCAGTGCCGGACTTTCTTAACATAATTTTTCCGATTCCTGTAAAAAATATCTCCCCGTAAAAATTTTTTAACATTCAGGTATCAATTATAAAAGTCCAAACATCACTAAACATAAACATGTAATTAGATTTTTTGTCGCACCTTTGTTGACTTTTTTACAAGCGATTGTCCAAATAATTAAAAATGGTCACATTAATTATTTACAACAATTATTTAAAAATATTACTAATACTTAGAGCAAATGTTCAAAATAAGAACCTCCAGCTACCATACATTTTTGTTGGCGTTTATTTAAATTGTCAATAGATTTTCCAATTTGCGCAGGATTGTCCTAATTTGGTCACTACAGAGGAAAATTCGCTGAAGTAACTGATCTCTAGTATTTATCGTAGACTTCAGTTTTGAGATATCCCCATAGAAAATCGACGGGGCCAAGGATGAGGTCCCCCACGTCCAGTCCATCTGTTTGGATACTCATTATCCAATTGTTTTCTAACCTCAGTACCAAAATGAGAAGGAGCTCCGTCATGCTGAAAGCATTGTCCTCTTACATTACAGGGTCCCCTTGTACAAAATTAGTGAAAATATAATTTGAGCACAAAAGTGCAATAATTTATTTGGGGAGGTGATTTACCCTCACTTGCGGACGGCAGCTTTTCGCCGGAAGAGCGTCGTAGATAAGGAAGTAATTTTTTTGTAACTTTAAAAGGTAACGATACTAGGGCGCGAGCGCCACGCAACTTGAAAAAAATTGATGTATATTACATGTTCAGATTTATATTTTGTGAAGTTGGGGAATACAAAATATAATAAAATCAATGAGGATAAGATGTATCTAGATCACAATAAAAACTGAAATACTGTGGACAGACGAGCAAAAAAAATATGTAATACATTTGACAAAAAAAACATTTATTACTCAACAATTGCAGGCTCATGTATACAAAACTAAAAATATGGTGATAAAGAAAATTATTATCAAGGTTAGGATATTATCCACTATCCACTAAATAATGGGCCTTAAGGGCCGTGTAAAAATACACAATTATAGCTGCAATAGTTCTTTTTACAACAACCAAAAAAAAATAAAAATAGAATAGTACGACGTGTAACTAGTTCTAATTATATTTTTACCTCCATAGTACTATGCTGGCGTTACATGGGTTATAAAAAAGAAGGCGTAGTATATATGTGCAAATTATTGAAGATTATACTACTAATGGATAATTATATGTAAGAATTTGAATAATAATAATAATAAAAATCTTGTCTGTTTATGGTGATTGAATCCTAGCTTGTGATGACAATGACGAGGATGATCGACGCATATAAGATGGCAGCTTCTTTCTTGACGTCACTATGGTGGTGATAACTTTGAATACGCAATATAGATATGACCAAACTTCTGAAGTATAGAATCTCAATTGTTCCCACGTGGAGAAGAGTTCAGAACCACATGAGGATAAATGAAATATCAACTCTATCTATAATAATTATAGATATCCCTAAAAAAAACCTAAAAAGATACAAATACTAAGTACAACGAATCTAAAAAGAATAACGCAACTCACCTTTTTCATAAAAGTTTTTTTAATACGACGACACGACGAAAAATATACAGATTATGTTAATTGGGAAAAGACTAAAAATAACGAGAAAAGAATTATGAATATTACGAGACAAACAGAAAAAGGTTTACTTACAATGAAAACAGAACTCCTTAAACATGAAAGTCGAGTGTAGATCACTAAATATACGATTAATTTTACAAAACCTAAAGAGGAAAAAATGTTGATAACAACTATCGTATGGGACCTTATCGCCTACCAAGAGCCAAGTCTCGAATGTCATGAGATTCAAAGAAAACGGAAATCGTCCTGCGTTTCTTTAAGCAACCAGCAATACATCTACGCTAATAAATTACGATCTGTATTCCTCTAATTAGGTAGGTACCAACCTAACCTTTATATAAAAGTGGCATATTGAAATGCTACACCATTAATACTTTGCATTAAACTAGGTAAAATATTTTGTAAGAATTCTAAATAAACCTCTGTAGTTAGTCTTACCGGAAGAATATGTGGGCCAATTAAGTTCTTGCTAATCATACTGCACCAAACATTTACCGAGAACTTATGTTAAGAATGGGCTTCTCTTATAGCATAAGGATTACTTTTGACGAGAGAATTTCTTGAATTAAATACGCCATCCAGTGTAAATTGGGCCTCGTCTGTGAATAAAGTTCAATATGTAGTCGGTCTGTGATCAATAATCTACTGACAAAATTCTAACATATCTACATTGTCACCTAGTTGAAGCCTTTGCACTTGCTGAATATGATACGGATGTAATCTTTCTTTATTTAGAGTCCTCCAAACCCGCACATGAGGAATTCCTAATTGGGCACTTATTCATCGGGTACTTACTTCAGGGTGTTCTTGAACAATATTAATGATATTTTGAACAATATTTCATTCCACTTTTGATGATGGCAAACCCTTAGCAGTTGAACATGTCTGATGATTTTGTATTCCTCTGCGGCTTATCTACCTTTACCATCACAAAAATAACATGGGCATATTCCTCATTTGTAAATTTATAAGGCATGATTATTTGCAGTCTAAATTAACCAAGTACACTAGTTCTACTGTTTATGATAACAAATAAGAAATGTTAAACAATCTAGGCCTGCTAATAATTATGTAATAATAAAAAGAAAACTGTTTAATGACCCCTATTATAAAATGTACCTAGCCATATTTTCTTTGGAATTAAAAAAACTTTGGTTTTAAATTTTTGTCAATATTGAACATTATTTGCCGACTTTAAATTGACCATTATTAATTATGTGGACAATTAATGTAAGCAAATAAAGCTGTTTTCTTTAATTCCCCTTTTTGCCAAATTGAATTGCTTGTAAAAAAATCGGTAAAGGTATTTACACAGAACTTCCCTCGTTATTTGTGCATGGCGGTCACTCCAAAAAATTATTAATTACGAAATGACATTGAGAATAATAATCGGAATATAGTTATTGCTATTATTACAAAAAAACCTGATAACTTATGGTCAAAAAAATATACAGCAAAAATTTAATACTAAGTAACAGGTGCCAAATATGGAAGGCTTGCGCAAATACCTTTAGAGATGTCCACCATGACTGAATTATTTCTTGGGATGCCATTATTCAATAAAAGTATAATAGGTGCATATGCCAAATATTATTGCCATCTGCCACATTTACAATCCCACATTCACGTAATGGAGAGGAAGTATAGTGGTGATTAAAAAATATAATTTTTTTTGAAATTTTTCAAAAATGTTGGTGAAAAAAATTTTCAATTTTTTTTTTCTGAAATAGGTTAGAGTGTCATGAAACGTGAAAATTTTAAATTTGGGCAAAACAAAATTTTTTCCATCTATTCTAGTGTTAAATTTTTTTCCAAAATGGTGAAAAGATGTGGCAAATTTTTTTTTCCGAAATAGGTTTGGAATGTCATGAAACGTGGAAATTTTAAATTTGAGCAAAAAAAATATTTCGTCTATTCTATAGTAGTGATAAATAGATTACCTAAACATGTTTTCAAAATTTTCTTAAAATTTTTCAAAAACATTTTTAAATTTGTTTGAATAATTTTAGAATGTCATGGAAACGTGGAAATTTTAAATCTGAACGAGGAAAAAAAATTCCATCTATTTTAGTGGTAAAATTTTTTCAACAATGTTTAAAAAAACTTTCCATTTTTACTTCCCTCGCATACCGAAGGGAAGTATTGTATTCGAGAAAAAATCACCCTCCGAGATTTTTTCGGATTCTGACGTTTCAGAACACGTAGATTACGAAAATATAGGTTTTTCAATTTCGTCTGTCTGTCTGTCTGTCTGTCTGCCTGTCTGTTGGTGCATTTACTAAAAAACTACTTGACGGAGATCAGTCAAATTTGGTAGGTAGTTGACGCTACTGTCAGCGAAGAAATGGTAGAAATTTCACTGGAAAATATACAGGGTGGACCATCTAAACGGAATAAAAAGTTAAAAAAAAATTTTTTTGCTCAAATTTAAAATTTCCACGTTTCATGAAGCGCTAAACCTATTTCAAAAAAAAAATTAATGGGGTAATGGAGAGGAAGTATAGTGGTGGTTAAAAAATATAATTTTTTTTTGAAATTTTTCAAAAATGTTGGTGAAAAAAATTTTCAATTTTTTTTTCTGAGATAGGTTAGAGTGTCATGAAACGTGAAAATTTTAAATTTGGGCAAAACAAATTTTTTTCCATCTATTCTAGTGTTAAATTTTTTTCCAAAATGGTGAAAAGATGTGGCAATTTTTTTTTCCGAAATAGGTTTGGAATGTCATGAAACGTGGAAATTTTAAATTTGAGCAAAAAAAATATTTCGTCTATTCTATAGTAGTGATAAATAGATTACCTAAACATGGTTTCAAAATTTTCTTAAAATTTTTCAAAAACATTTTTAAATTTGTTTGAATAATTTTAGAATGTCATGGAAACGTGGAAATTTTAAATCTGAACGAGGAAAAAAAATTCCATCTATTTTAGTGGTAAAATTTTTTCAACAATATTTAAAAAAACTTTTCATTTTTACTTCCCTCGCATACCGAAGGGAAGTATTGTATTCGAGAAAAAATCACCCTCCGAGATTTTTTCGGATTCTGACGTTTCAGAACACGTAGATTACGAAAATATAGGTTTTTCAATTCCGTCTGTCTGTCTGTCTGTCTGTCTGTCTGTTGGTGCATTTACTAAAAAACTACTTGACGGAGAGCAGTCAAATTTGGTAGGTAGTTGACGCTACTGTCAGCGAAGAAATGGTAGAATTTTCACTGGAAAATATACAGGGTGGACCATAGAAACGGAATAAAAAGTGAAAAAATTTTTTTTGCTCAAATTTAAAATTTCCACGTTTCATGAAGCGCTAAACCTATTTCAAAAAAAAAATTGAAAATTTTATTTCAAACATTATTGAAAAAAGATTAAACAAATTTTTTTTTGCTCAAATTTAAAATTTCTACGTTTCATGACACGCTTAACCTATTTCAGGAAAAAAAAAATTGAAAATTTTTTTCACCAATATTTTTGAAAAAATTTTTACTACTAAAATGAAACAATTTTTTTTCTTCAAATTTAAAATTTCCACGTTTCATGGCATTCTAAGCCTGATTAAAAAAAAAAATTGAAATTTTTTTACCATTTTTGAAAATTTGTTTACCACTAAAATAGATGGATTTTTTTTTATTTCTTCAAATTTCAAATTTCCACGTTTCATAGTGTTCTAAATCTATTTAAAAGAAAAATTAGAAATTTTTCTTACCATTTTTAAAAAATTTTACCACTAAGATAGAATTTTTTTTTCTTTCTTCAGATTTTAACTATCCACGTTTCCATGACATTCTAAAACTATTCAAACAAATTTAAAAATGTTTTTGAAGAATTTTAAAAAAAATTTGAAAACATTTTTAATCCATTTATGTATCACTACTATAGAACAGACGAAATAATGTTTCTTGCTCAAATTTAAAATTTCCACGTTTCATGATATTCCAAACCAATTTCGGAAAAAAAAATTTGCAACATTTTGTTACCAGTTTGGAAAAAAATTTAACACTAGAATGCTCAAATTTAAATGACATTCTAAACGTAGGTATTTCAGAAAAAAAAATTGAAAATTTTTTTCACCAACATTTTTCAAAAAGTTTTTACCACTAAAATAGATCTAATTTTTTTTATTTGCTCAAATTAAAAATTTTCACGTTTCATAGCATTCTAAATCTATTTTAAAAAATACATAATTTTTAATTTTTAAACTTTTTTTAGCACTACTATAGAATAGAAGGAAACTTTCCTTTTTGCTCAAATTTAAAATTTCTACGTTTGACATTTTATACCTATTTCAGAAGAAAAAAATTTGAAAATTATTTTACCAACATCTTTTGAAAAATTTTTAAAGAAATGAAATTTTTTAACCACCACTATACTTCCACTCCATTACGTGAATGTTGGATTGAAAATGTGACAGATGGCAATAATATCTGCACCTATTATACTTTTATTGAAAAATGTACAGGGTGGTCATCTCAAGAAATAATTCAGTCATGGTGGACATTTGTAAAGGTATTTGCGCAAGCCTGCCATATGTGGCACATGCTATTTAGTATTGAACTTTTGCTGTTGAATGAGCAATCTGTATATTTTTTTGACCAAAACTCGTCAAGTTTTCTTTGTAATAATAGCAATAACTCTATTCCGATTATTATTCTCAATGTCATTTCGTAATTATTAATTTTTTAGAGTGACTGCCATGCACAAATAACGAGGGAAGTTTTGTGTAAATACCTTTACCGATTTTTTTAAAATAAATTAAGAATGCTATGAAACGTGGAAATTTTAAATTTGGAGAAAAAAAAATTTCCATCTATTTTAGTGGTGAAAAATTTTTCATAATTTTTTTCTTTTAAATGGGTTTAGAATGCCATGAAACGTGGAAATTTTAAATTTGAGCAAAGAAAAAAAAATTTTTTTAGTGGTAAAAATTTTTTCAAAAATGGTGAAAAAAATTTTCAAATTTTTTTTTTTTCAGAAATAGGTTTAGCGTGTCATGAAACGTGGAGATTTTAAATTTGAGAAAAAAATTTTTTTTTTTCATTATTTTTTCCGTTTAGACGGTCCACCCTGTATATTTTCCAATGAAAGTTTAACCATTTCTTCGCTGACAATAGAGTCGACTACCTACCAAATTTGACTGCTCTCCGTCAAGTAGTTTTTTAGTTAATGCACCAACAGACAGACAAACAGACAGACAGGCAGGCGGCAGGCAGACAGGCAGACAGACAGACAAGCAGACAGACTGACGGAATTGAAAACCTATATTTTCGTAATCTACGTGATCTGAAACGTCAGAATCCGAAAAAATCTCGGAAGGTGATTTTTTCTCGAATACAATACTTCCCTTCGGTATGCGAGGTAAGTAAAAATCAACCGAGGTGTGACATAAAATCTAATTACATGTTTATGTTTAGTGATGTATACATTTTTATAATTGGCACCTGAATGATAAAAAAATATTACAGGGTAATCTCTTTTACAGAAATCGGAAAAATCAAATTCAAATAGTCGGGCACTGAAATTTAAAAAAAAATTATAATAGCAATCTATCAATTGTGATAAAGTGTCTAAAATTTAAACAAAATCCTATCAATACTAAGGACGTTTTGGCCAAAATTAATTTAGACCAAAATCAATTTATCACCCTGTATCTCAAAAATTAAGAGCGACAGGAAAATTTCAATGACCGTTACTGAATACAAAAGTGATTCTCTACTGACTCTGGAAATATGTAGAGTTCCCCATGAAACACCCTGCTCACTTATTATATGTTTATATAATATTCTGTGTATATATTTTACATATTTCTTTCATTCTCATATTTTATATTTATATACAAAGACTTGCCAAGTGTAGAATTTTGCTATATTTCATAATTGATAAATAAGATTAGCATCTATCATCATTCAATTTAAGAACAGTATTAAAATATACGATATAATATGCGCTAAATCATGCGATAACAATTTTAAGGATAATCCGACAAGTAAAGCCACAAAACGTGTAGATTTAATTAGATTATAGTTACAAAGCTATGCTGAAACCAGAAAGTTGCGAATAAAGTGTAAAACAGTTTCTGTTCTTGAAAGTTGAAGCCCTTTGTGAATATCGACAGCAGGGGCTTTGTACCAAAGCCAGCAAATCTTTTCAATTTCTCGATATTAATCCCCTCGCTATTGAAATATTTTCGATATAAAGAAAACTTGATTATTCTCAAAATTTATGTTCTTTCAATCCTTTACTAAAATCGGTTCTTGTCAGTTACATCGATACTTTGATAGAACGTTTTCATAATTTATCTGTTGAGTACAAAACAAAGCGTTTGCCTATAATTTCATCTCAAATTACCCATGAATGCAATGTATTTGATCTGATGATTACTGCTATACAACTATTTTAAAATAGATTGGAAAACATATTTCTAATTATCACACAATTTTGTATACAGTCGACAAAAATCAGCTAAATAAAAGTATATAAGGTATGTATAGTAGGGGGTGGTGCAAGAAAAAAAGTTCTCCGATCATCCTCTTCTTTTTACCAGGATCCTTGATATGTCAAAAAAATACCTCACCTAAATTTTCAGCTGTTTGTATGCAGGTTTACAGGTTTTTCTTCTTCTCTTACACTGTTACTGCAGTTCCCTCCATCTGGGCCCTCGTAATGACATTAAAAAAACAGAAATCATCCCTCAAAATCATTTCCGATTTTTTTTTCGTGTGTTTGCTGGTATTCAGATTTAATAATATCTGTAACTTATTCAAAAGCTTTCGAAAATTTCCTGAAGCGAGTCAGCTTATGCAAAATTATATTTGTTTTTAATTTTTCCTTCCCTGAATCAGTATTCCAGAGTGAAATCCATAATTCTTTAGATTTTTTCCAGTCTAAGACTGGTTCTTGAAGATTTTCTGGAAATGCAGCAATATGACGAAATGCCCGCCATTTTATGCCATTAAGTTCAAAATGAAAATTTTTTCTTTCAAAATGTAGATCTCGACGCCAGCTTTCTAATGCAATTAAAAAGAATTTTTTTTAATGTAATTTTGGTTATTTTCTTTACATTTGTTTATAACTCGAATAACAGCAATTGCATTTTTTCGGCCATTTTGAAAAACAAATTAAAGTTTTTTATCAGATCTGGTAGAGAATTTTGCGTCCTTTAATTAAAAAAAAAAGAAAGTTCATTTTTGTTAACGTGAACTCGAGATATCGTCACCCAGAGATTATGTTGTTCTATATCCACATTTGGTCGAAAATACATTAGATACACCATTTTTCTTAGAATTTTGAGCTTGTTCTATATCCATTAAAAAAAATAGCTATCTTGTTTAACAAACTAGATTTCAGTATCTAGTTTGTGCTACATCCCAAGTAAAAATAAAAATTAATTGTAATTTTAAGCTATATCCGCATTTAAAATTGTATTGGCCTATATCCCTTAAATATATGAAATTATGCTTCAAAATCATATTGTCCTATATCCTACTAAATCCACTTTAGTCTATTTCCCATTTATAGTGGCTGGAATTGCTGTGACGATTTTGTTCTATATCCGCCAGAATTCTGGTCTTAGTCTCGTATATCCCTGCAATGCGTTCTATATCCGGTGAAACAAAAGAAAAAAGCATATTGTGGGCTATATCCATTTTTTCAATTTTTATTTCTTCTCTCACAAAAAGAGTATGAAAGCAGTAAATAAATGGACACTACACTATAAATTAATTTCAACAAAAAATTCATCACAAATAGATATTTCAGTTTCATTCAGCAAAAGTTAAATGAATCTGAAAAATATACTAATCTTCATCTCCTGTAAAATTCATAAAAACGGATATAGAACAACATAACCCCTGGGTGACGATATTTAACTTTTTGCATTTTGGTCAATAATTGCTAATTAACTAATGCATATTTTGAGCTAAAATTTGGACTGTACCATTTTGAAACCTATTCATTTCATATGATAAATAAAAAAAAAAAGTTTTATAGAAACTTGTTTACAAGCATTATAATGTAAGTATTTTTAATTGAGCTAAAAAGTTATTTTTTAAATTTTTTCATAAAGCTCAGTTGCAAAATGCATTAACTTTCTTGTTTCTTGAAATTCGGCTGATTTTTTTTTTAAATACCTTATTTTTTCCTTCGCAGTGCGATCATCAGCTTAGCTTTTTGTTAATGATAATAATAAATATTTCGTATTTTTAAATTTATGTACAACCAATGTTTGCTAATATGTAAACCTATTTTACCTGCGGAGCGAATTATAAATGAAGAAAAATGTTTATATATTTTTTCTCTTTCTTATTCCCCTCCAGTTCTATTTCTTACAGCTTAGATCGGTTGCCGTGCAGTATTGTCTGTTCACAATTTTATATTTGAGAAGCTGTAAATTAATTTAATATATGTGTGATACCAAGGGGGCACGTTTAGGGTTAGACCGTTTAACAAGTACGATACTGATATTTCAGTTAATACAAAATTTAATAACAAAGTCTAATTGTCCACACGAATGATACAAGTAAATAATACAGTCTTAGTATCACCGAATACATGTAGTAAAATAAAGAAACTAACGATCCGCTACCCGCTAGCCCGCAATAATCAAATCTTAACTCTTTCACAGGTAATCATAGAATGCCTTTCTGTCCCCGGGCCAGCTGATTTCGTTTCGTTCGCCCTAAGCGTGTTCCTATGCCCATATAAGGAAATACATAGAATCTTAAACTGTTATTGGTTGGGATAACTCAACCTGAATGTTTACATTAACAAAAATAATAAGCAGTTATAAGTACTAGTGAAGGGTTCCTAAGAATCGTAGGCGTGGAGAAATTATTTTCGGTGGCGCCGACATATAAATTAAAAATGTCTTCGAGTGAAAGTGAGATTATCAGGTGTTTAAAATATAATGAAAGTTTTGTATGGGTGTAATCTAATAAAACCTATGGATTTAGGTGATTTAATGAAAAATCTCCTCCTACCAAAGAAGCTACAAATGAACATTTATTGAGAGTGTACCTTCAAATACAGAAATGGCTGGGAGATGAAGACATAGATCCACGATTGTTTGGTTGGGAGGATACAATTAATGGTTTAATGCCTATTACAATGAGAAAACAGACAATACCACAAGAAATTCTGGAAAATCTCACTTGCGAATGTAAATCCGGCTGTATAGACCTGAGATGTCGATTCAGGATGTTCGGACTACAATGTACCAGTTTGTGTGAAAATTGTGGAGGCATTAATTGCAGGAATTGTACAGAATGCACTGTAGTCAGTGAAGAAGAAAATCGTGAAGTTAAAGAAGACAATATAGATGAATCAGACATACATTCAAGCTGTATCGATGTATCAGAATCGGAACCCCAAAGCGACTGCAAACTCTTGCAAGTTAATGTACCAGATCTTCTTGTTCAAATTCGTGATGAAGAAGAAAATGGTGAAATATTTTTATTTGAAACAGATTCAGAGAGTGAAACTGAATTGTACACGTTACCATGCAAGAGATATAAAATACATTAATTACGATTTTGTAAATTTATGAGAATAAAAATGTTTATTTTTAAACAAAATGTTTTTATCATATTATTAATCCTCACCTTTAAAACTTTTTCTAACAAGTGTTTATATTACAACATTTACTATTTCCGTTTTTATATAAAATTTGAAACATTATATTTAGAAGACAATATAAATTTAATCTAAGTATTCATATTTATATAGAAAGATATAAAAAAATTATACAGGTTTATATGTTAGCAATCGTTGATACATGTGTACATATGAATTTAGGAATAAAAAATAGCATCTGACATTCACTCATTTTCATTATTAAGAAAAAACTAAGTTTATGATTGCATCGCATTGCCAGGGAAAAAATTACGTATTTAAAAAAAAAGTCAGCCGAATTTTAAGAAACAAGGAAGTTATTGCATTTTGCAACTGAGCTTTATGAAAAAATCAAAAAAATCACTTTTTAGATCAATTAACAATACTTACATTATAATGTTTGTAAACAAGTTTCTATAAAACTTTATTGTTTTTTTAAATTTATCATATGAAATGAATAGGTTTCAGAATGATACAGTCGAAATTTTAGCTCAAAATATGCACTTGGTAATTAACAATTGGCCAAAATGCAAAAAGTTAAATATCTCGAGTTCACGTTAACAAAAATCAACTTTCTTTTTTTTAAATTAAAGGACCCAAAATTCTTTACCAGATTTGATAAAAAACTTTAATTTGTTTTCCAAAATGGCCGAATAAATGCAACTGTTGTTATTTGAGTTATAAACAAATGTAAAAAAAGTAGCCAAAATTACATTAAAAAAAATTCTTTTTAATTGTATTCGAAAGCTGACATCGTGATCTATATTTCGAAATAAAAAATTTTCTTTTTGGACTTAATGGCATAAAATGGCGGGCATTTGAAATTTTAGATAACAAATACAATTTTGGCAAATGGGTTCAATATTTTGACACCAACTTTTTAGAGCCTTTTTACTACATCAAAAAGTATATTTTCTGAAAGTTTGATGCAAATTGGTCTAGTTGCCGATCTTGGGCACTAAAATGAAAAAAACACTGTTTTTCTCGTTTTCTGGTTTTTAGTTTACCCCGATCCGACTTATAGAACCGGAGTTATTCACATTTTAAGCTCGAAAAACGCATTAAAAAAAATTTAGCTGTATATAAAAAAAAGTAGCACAAGGTTTTCGAGGTACAAAACTTAGGAATATACTCCCGGCGATACCCCAAATAGGATATAATCATAATCTTGCTGTATCCAGACTGTACAAATTAAAATGCTTTTTTTACTGCACTATGTATGGAATGCTGTTTGATAAATAGTTAGCAGTATTTTCGGTTAAACTGGAAGGGAATTTTTGCATTATTAGTGAAATGAATAAATAGAAAATCATTCGTAAAATGTAAAAACCTGTGTCACAGTATAATAAGCAGTCAGAATGAAATCTTTCAGGGAACAGGAAGTTTCTCGCATTTTTAGGCGCTCATCCAATTCGCCATGTTCGTGGAATAAAACAACAGATAATCGAGTGCTACATACAGAGTTGCCAGATGTATAGTTTTCTACATATATTTAAGGCACATAAAAAGTTTCGGCGCCTTTGACTTTGCGGTAAAGGTCAAAGACCTCGACATTTTTTATTTGCCTTAAGTATATGTAGAGAACTATATAATAATTTCTGATGGATTAAGAATAGATAATTCTGTAAATTGATGTGATGTGGTATATTCTGCAGCAAACAAATGTTGTTGATTACGTGAAACAAAAATCGTTATAGGTATCTGCACAGAACTTAATTTATACTGTGATCCAGTTTTTTTTACAAAATTAGTACGATAATATGAAAAGTTCAGCACTAGCATACCGAGGCAACTTTCAGAAAATCCTGAGATAGTTATTTTATAAGGTTTCTTGCGAAAAGTTGAAAAATATATTCTACAATATTGAATTGCAAATTCTTAAGTGCGGACCTGACCGCAACTGTAGAAAATACGCCCCTGATTTTAATTGCAATATGATGGACGATTTTGGAGCTAAATTGTTATAAGGCTACGACGAAAGTTTCATTTCTGATTATATTGTTATTCTGTGCCTGTGTTTTCATTTGCATAATAAACTTAACACCGTTTTCTGGTAATACTTATTATAAGCCTCAGCATATCCTATCGATTGTTAACAAATTATAGAGGTGCTTACATCTAATTCTCTGTATATCGGCACGAAATTAACTTTTATCTGCTAGCAAGGCTGTCACGAAAATAATCAATTTTTATACAATATGTGCAAACTACACAATATCTTGAGCTGCAATTTAGTTTAACTTAAAACTTTGTACATTTACTTTATATCTTTAGTATGTGAACCAATTTTGCCATATCTAATTTCTCTGTGAAATATTTTTGTTATTTGCAATATTTAATATTTCGTTCTCAAATTATGTTACTAGGTCACGAACTTATTCAGTAGTGTAAATAGAATACAAAGAATGTAATTGAGCCTCCACCTACAAATTTTAAACCTCAAGTCGCATTCTAGTAATGTAATTGCCTTTAAAGTTTATTTGAAACTTAATATTTAGCTTTTTCTAACATTATTAAAATTTGGAGACTTACTATAAAGTACTAAATAAATAGAAAGATTAAGGTAACTAGTTGAGATTGAAGATGTTGCAGGTAAAATATTTCAAAGCGATGTTTTAAGTGAATAAGGGGTGTTAGTCAAGATTTCAGAAACTTTCTAGTTGGTAGTGTTGGGATTATAGCACTAAGAGACTTGGAAAGGCAATCCCATGTGACTCGTAAAGCAGGTCAGCTGGAACATAGTTCTCTCAATTTATTACATAATTAAAATAATACTTACTTAGTTTATATTGTTAGGTTACACTGTATCCTTGCCACTGCAAACTTTTAACATTTTATCAGTAACTTTGAAAAATATTATAACGTGGTATAGTCGGTCCAGTACAACGACAGAATGATTTGGAAATAGAATAACCTCTTCAAATATTTCGTTATTTCTTTATACATTTTTAATGAGGTGTAAAGTAAATTCATGCCAATTATAGAAAATGTTATTCGCAATTTTTATTAAAAGTAAATTTGAAAGTAGCGACTCTTAAATATTTGATTCCAATTTTATTCTTTTTGTAAAAGATTTTAAATGGAAATGGACAATTTTTGTTTGGATAAAATGGAATAGAATCGGAATTTATTCACTACAAATATTTTTGCATTAACAATATCGGTTTGTCATAAACATGAAATGAAACGAAGAAACTACAGAAAGTGTATATTGATGCAAATCAATAGAAAACAATAATATGTGTGTCATTAAAAGTGTATAAAACAAACAAAACTACAGGAAATATGCAATAAAAAAACACAAAACACGAACTAATAAATACATATACTTACATCTAAGGTACGAATCATAAACAACTAGTAAAGTAGTATTTACGATAAAATTATTTTTTATTGCCGATCAAAGAATTATGTTATGTTATAATAACGATGTTCAGTCACTAATATTTACAGTGTGTTTCTGAAGGGCCTCAAGGAATTTTATGACTTATTTCTAAAGGAAGTTTATCATTGGGGGTGCTTACGATATTATTTATTTATTTATTCGATTTTAATCGCCTTATTTATATTAACGTCCTGGCGGAGTCTAGCTAATGCTATTCCACCACTCAACCAGGACATGTACACATAGACATCAACACAACAACCATTCCCTGCGATATTGCCATCTATCGCAGCTGAGACTCGAACTCAGGATAGATAACAGAGACTAAACATGTTGTGCCACACAACAGCGGTCTAGTCCACTGCTACCATCTCGGTAACACTTTAAAACCGCCACTGAACACTCATACCCTGGCCAGGATTCAAACCCGGGACTCCGTGGTCGCAAGTCAAACGCCTTGGCATTGCGCCACCGAACCTGTATTTTATTCAGTATTTAGATTGACTAAGCATTTTAGATATAATATATGTAACATCCTATATAATTGTTAATAAATTAAACACTGCTTTTAGATGAATCAATCAATATATTATAAATACTCTATATATGTTTCGGCTTATTAGGCCTTTATCAAGAGTATTACATAGTGAATACTAAAGTTTCTGACGTGCTTGTTTAATTTATATCTAAAAGTATTTATGTCTTAATATATTTATGACTTAAGCTATTTAAGATTTAATTTAACATCTTTAATTATTTGAATGTTTGGAGTGGACCTAAGCTGATTATATAAATCAAAGGATATTTGTTAACAATTGGTTTATTATAGGGGTGTTTAGGAAATTCTGCTGGTCATTTGTGGTACAACAGTGGTGACAGTTTTCGAGAGAATGGCGGTTGAAAATGTTATATCGGTCATAAATTATTCCATTTTCACATAAAACAATGTAAGAACAAATTTGTTAAGGCCGTACAATTTTTTTTTGGCGAATAAAATTTTACAGTCATACAAATTTCATTTCCGTTTGAACCGGAAGTACAACGAGAAATGACTCTCAGACACAAATTATTTCGATACTTTTAATGGAACACCCTGTATTGAATCTTAGTTTTACATTCTACTAACCTTTCTGGATATATTTTATTCTAGTATCCTTTGTCCAAACCTAATAGTTTTTAAGTTATCTACATCTGAAAGTTCTCCTGCATTGCAATTATCACAAAAAGGATTAGTTCTTGTCGACAAGTCAACGGTGGGCATTTTGGGCATTTAAATTAGGTTTAAATTATACCGGCCTATTACTTTTAGTGTTACACTTTTGATAGTTATTTAGTTTTTCATGGAATACTCCCAATATTTTTCTACTTTGAATAGATTTGTGTCAAAATGGATGACAGAATATCGAGTACATTGTGTGATAAGGGAAAAAAGTGGCAAAAACTGAATATCCTCGTTTGGTTCAGATTCTAGGTATTGTTGCCTGAGGTCGACTATGTGTATGGATTTCCTTCACTTGATGTGAACTCTGATATCGTCGAGAACATTTCCTGTTTCGCACTTTCTTTCTCTTTAGGTACGTTTATTACTTATATTTTTTTAATCTCTGTATATGAAACAGAATGTTGAATATTACAGTCATAGGTCCTTCGAGACATCTACCACCTCTAGTGTGTCCCAGGGCTATGCCCAAGAATATTCATTTTTGAACCCGTATTTATGGGCCCCCTAGAGGCATGTGGGAGAGGCAGAAAGGTGTAACTCTTATGTATATCTGATATATCTTATGTATAATTATAGGTGCTTTGTGAAATTTTCAATTTTTGTTTAATTTTGAGTCTAAAATGGCCTTTTCACTTATTTGGACCATGGGAAAATTGTCTCCTTTTTGTACATGGTCTCAAATAGTTATAACAAATCTTTTTCCGCAAAGTAGAAGTGGTATTCATTCGATTGAATCATGACCAATTTTTAAATTTGCCACGCTTTTCTGGTACCAGAAAAAATTGTAACCTTTTTTTATCAACAATTATACAGACGATCGTTAGCAGGTATTCATTCGGTTCAAAAATCTTTATTATTCCATAGCCCTTGGCCCAAAATCAACCCACTTTGGGGACCCCCTACCTACAGTGATTAGTATAATGTATACCTCAGTATACTACCATTGTTGCAGGTATTCAAAATAGTCGATTTTTCACACTGACTTTTAAGCTATTAGTGAATGAAGAACTGCCACATGGTATGAAAGTCACTGTTTGTTATGAAACTTCATCCATATTTTTTTCAAGACTTTTACTGGACAGTAGATAATATACTACATGTAAAAGTTACATATAGTCCATTGAAATGTTACATTGACCTTGCATTTTGGATAGGACAAGATTTTTTTATGTGAAGCAAAAAGCAAAAAAAAAAATGTTTCACCAATTTACCAAATAGGGATGGTTTTAACCCTTTCTGATTATCCCTAATCATAGAATTAGGCTATATTTGGTATAAATCAACCAC
This sequence comes from Stenurella melanura, assembly GCA_963583905.1. Classification (NCBI taxonomy): domain Eukaryota; kingdom Metazoa; phylum Arthropoda; class Insecta; order Coleoptera; family Cerambycidae; genus Stenurella; species Stenurella melanura. The sequence continues at coordinate 48,293,016 of OY757314.1, forward strand.
CATTGCAAATTAATATTTAAAAAAAGGGGATTTCATAGAAGGCTATTATTGACTGTCGAAAAAAACAGAGGTAAAAGGAACTAATTTGTTAAAGGTATTTTATTATTTCATATGTTCAATTTTACCCAAACAATGATAAATTCAAAAATGCTATTAAATTTAGGCTTGGATTTTTGAGACCGGAGCGAATTTGTCCACTTTAAAGATTGTTAAATATAACTCAAAAACTATGCATTTTTAGTATATACACAAATACACATAAAACGATATTTTGTAGAGAATCAAATTTCCTATCGAAGTGGCACTTTATAAAGTAAAAAAAAATGTTTTCAGCAAAATAAATAAAAAACTGTTACATTTTCTTTTAATGTACAACTTTTCTAAGTGGATTTAGGTATAAACAGCAGTTCACAAAAAAGAAAGTAATTCCCGTCAAAGTGGTGATCAATAAAAGTATTTTTGATTAAAATTGGCTGAGATACAGTCCTTCAAAGTTACCTACTTTTTTACGATATTACCACTTTTTACTTTTATACCATCTTATTTCTAATTTTTACAGGCAAAAATTATTTTTATTCTATACAAAAATTATTTTTGGTTTATCAATGGTATAATGATAAAAGTATGTGTTTAAAATTTCAAGATATCGCAAAATAACTGTTTACACCCCCTTTTTCAAGATGGCGGTCAAACGGGAGTGGGGGGCTCCTAATCCCGAAAACAGAGTTTTATACTCACACTGAGACCCCTACACAGAAATAAAAATGTTGTCCCACCCGAAATGCTTCTGCCTAAATCTTGTAACATTCCAGTGAACTAGTAATGATATTGTCTGTAATTGTTTATTTGTGGCATATTCAGATTTCCTTACTTTTTATTGGGTATTTTGCCACTGAAAAATATTTAAAAATTTTAATGAAAAAACCTCTGCGCCAAACGGATCAGACAGAGGTTAGTTCTTGAGTACTTGACTGTTTCAAAAAGTCTCACACCTAAAAATATATAAACTAGAACAATGTTATAAACTAAAAACTCAAAATCAAAGCTATAGGTAGTTAACGTTTCGGAAGAGAATCTACTTCCGTTCTCAAAACTTTTTTGGCCGTCAACCATGACAGTTCTTTGTGTATGTATTTCCATAGTCATTAAATTATATTTATATTTATCTTATTTTTACTTACTTCGTCTCTAAGGATGGGCAACCAACTAGTACAAAAATCTATTGAATAATTAGAAACGCATCTATCCTAGTTTAATAAAATAATTGCGGATTCTTTAAGTTTTCTTTTAGTTCCGTTGCTCTCTTAATAATCATAGAATTAAATGGGACTCGGCGAAGATTTTGGAAAAAGAGAGCAACGGAACTAAAAGAAAACTTAAAGAATCCGCGATTATTTTATTAAACGAGGATAGATGCGTTTCTAATTATTCAATAGATTTTTGTACTAGTTGGTTGCCCATCCTTAGAGACGGAGTAAGTAAAAATAAGATAAATATAATTTAATGTCTCACGTGACTATGGAAATACATAAACAAAGAACTGTCATGGTTGACGGCCAAAAAAGTTTTGAGAACGGAAGTAGATTCTCTTCCGAAACGTTAACTACCTATAGCTTTGATTTTGAGTTTTTAGTTTATAACATTGTTCTAGTTTATATATTTTTAGGTGTGAGACTTTTTGAAACAGTTAAGTACTTAAGAACCAACCTCCTGTCTGATCCGTTTAGCGCAGAGGTTTTTTCATTAAAATTTTTAAATATTTTTCAGTGGCAAAATACCCAATAAAAAGTAAGAAAAAACTAATAATGATGATGCAAACAGATTTTTCAAGAAATTGGAATACGTAATTTAAATAATATTTTATTCTAGAGTGACAATGGAAATTGTGAGAAGAATAATGTCTAATAAAATAGACTTACAGTTTGGAAACATAAACTGATATCGTGATAGCCATACTTGTCGACTTGAAATGTCTTTCTGTTAGGACATCCAAATTTCAAAGTATAGATACATCATAATTAGGTAAATTATTACATTACGTTTTAGTACATTGAAAATGGAAGCCAAATATCTGAATGCCGTTATGTTTAAAACTTAATTCTGTTTTTTCCAATCAAGGCTGGTATTTTTTACTTTACGTTTCATACAGAATTAAAAAGATGTTGGAAAAATATGATGAGTTATTTCCCTTTTAAATAAGGTCTTTCATCCTGCCGTACTTGTTATTATACATAATTAGATTGAAACAACACGTTTATTTGTGGGTAATAAAGTCTTTGGGACTTAAATCTCTTTGAAGGCGGTGTACAACAAAGAACTACTAATGACATAAATGGTGTATTTTCCGTAATCGTTAATTCAGAGGTTTATTGTTTTACATTTATCTTCATTTAAAGTGAAGTAGTTTCTTTATTCAAAACAATGTTTTTGTAATGACTTTAGATAGAAATGAACATATGTCGCAACATTACAAAATTTAATTTAAACTGCCAATCAGTATGTCGCTAACTGACTACTTGTCAGTTGTAAACAAAAACTCTTGTAATAAAACATATTCTTTACAGGATTTTGCAAACAGCAGAAAGAACTATCTATGAGAACTAAAAGAAAAACTATAAATGAAATTTTTGCATTCTTTCGATATCCTGAATTCTGGTTAAAGATGTTTCATGCAAAAACCAAGACAATTTCCATGAATAAGTGTGAAATTATTATATTTGACATTGACTGATGAAAACAACAGATCTTCACCTATCGATTAGCTAACTAGTACTGGAGCCGATATACTCTAGGTTGTATCACCAACGATTGATAACTCTATAAATAACTGTAGATTGTATTGCCCTTTTCTTTTCATACAATACTCGTTAAACCTTTTTTATAATATATAACAAACTGTCAGATATATTAATTTTATTGACACTTTTTTTCTCTACGTGAACTTCTGCCTCAGCTACATCTGCCTCAATCATTAGACTGAATAATTTTTGATTAAGTTCTTCTAGTTCTCCAGCCTTATCTTTTAATAAATTGAATGCTATATTTACTTCTCTTAATCTAATCGGTTCCCTGTTGCATTCGTTAACGAATTGAGTGTATGTTCTAGTAAACGCAGAACGCGTATAAGTGCGTGCTTTCTTAAGTTTTTCCATCTTTCCATCTTTTAGATTAGGACCTTTTATTTAATCACTAATATGTTATCAATAGTGTCCTGTCACGGTCGCCAAATGTTGTATCACCAACGATTGATAACTATATAAATAACTGTAGATTGTATTGCCCTTTTCTTTTCATAGAATACTCGTTAAACCTTTTTTATAATATACAACAAACTGTCAGATATATTAATTTTCATTGACATTTAGAAACAAAATTATAATGCTGCCACCAAACATGAGAAATCACTAATAAATGTTTATCTATTTACAACACTCTATGCGTGTTTAAAAGTTGACTATTATTTGTTTACTTATAACTGTAATGAAACGTGTTCTTTATAGGATTTTACAAACAGCAGTAGGGGACTATGTGGATGCTGGTGTTAGATTGAGAAATTAGACAAATTCATTTTAGGATTTTAATTGCTAAACCAGAATTCAGGTTATCGAAAGAATGCAAAGATTTCATTAATATTCTTACACATAGTTTTTCTTTTAGTTCTCATACATAGTTTTTTCTGCTGTTTGAAAAATCCTGTAAAGGATATTACGATTATAAGCAAACAAATAATAATTAACTTTTAAACATGCATAAAGTATATAGGCTCTAATACTAGTTAGTTAATAGATAGGTAAAGATCTGTTGTTTTTATCAGTCAATGTCAAATATAATTATTTCATACTTATTCATGGAAATTGTCTTGGTTTTGCATGAAACATCTTCATGAGTGGCTTTATGTCTTTCACAGCTCCAGAATAAGGGCGAAAAACGTTTCAAAGGCCAAGTATTTCCAAGAAACAGAATGATAGATTTCATGAAAATTTAATCCATTATAATGAAGAATTTTTAAGACAAGGTAGGTAAATAAATTCATTTTAGGCCCTTGTTCCCATTTTTAACTAAATCTTCATCACCGTAGGGGATTATGTAGATACTAGTATCATTCGCATGGCCGTAAGGGACTATGTGAATGCTAGTGTTAGAATGAGAAGTTAGACAAAATCATTTTAGAATGTTAATTTGCTAGCATAGCCAGAATTCAGGTTATCGAAAGAATGCAAAGATTTCATTAATATTTTTGCACATAGTTTTTCTTTTAGTTCTCATATATAATTTTTTCTGTTGTTAGCAAAATCCTTTAATGAATATATTTCACTACAATTATAAGAAAATAAATAATAATTAATTTTTTTTAAACTCTTGAATGTAGTTATTATTAACTTCCATGTAATTATGCAAATTATTTTCGAGACCCTCTAGAGACTCGACATTTCAAATGGTCTTAGAGAAACAATCTAGGGGTGTCAAACCCAGGGACCGGGCAGACTAGACTAATCCATTGCTCATCTATTTTCAATTTGGCGTCAAAAAAAGTGATTTTCTGGAATTGTCTCACAGGTAAAATGCAGTGTAGCAGTACGCCACTTTATCGAAAAACTAATTACAACTCAAGTAAAATATATTCATTTTCAATATTTCTATCACTGCCTCTAAAGTGGTAGTTTCCACAAACATCTAAATTCTTGAACTCAACACTTGGGAACGAGCGTAGAGACGCCTGCCTATACTCGTATTTCGATTTGAAAAGGCAGCAACGTCGGACGCGGTTAGTACTTGAATGGGTGACTCTCTCTAGGGAAATACAACGTTCTCTCTCCACCTCCTAACGGCTTGTATATCAGAGCATACATAGAAGGTATGTAACTTTAGGGGGTGTTACATAACGGATATGCCATTCTTCGGAGGTGATATAAAACAATCGGTTTCTTGTCTCGTGATTGTCCTTAATATTGGAAATAGGCCGACGTTAAATAAGTGAATAGAAAAAAATACTCGAGTACCATAACTCGACGTGCGCTTCACTAACTACGTTTGTGTCACGATGAAGGTTACGGACCCTCCAGAATCTCAGAGGTAAGTATTACTGAAGAGTCAATGCTATATTGAAGAGGATGGTTTGAACGTGATTTTCACGTATGTGAGAGGTATAAACTTGGAGAAGTAATAGGCTATAACATAATGACCACAAGGGACAAGGCAGAAAAGAGAAATACTTTTATGAAAGTTTTCGACAGGCCCGGCTCCTCCGCCATTTCTTAGAATCCAGAGTCGAAATTAGAAATTAATCGATTGTAGATGCGGTTCCTCTGCAGCAGTTTATCGTCTTCTATAAATAAATAAAACGAAACCACTATGTATTTATGTAAATATAAACTATTATCTTACAGTGCAGTTCATATACAGAGTGATTCACATAGGCCGTTCGTTAGAAGTTTTTCAACTTGCGGTTGGATTACAAACTTGAAACTTGGTGTGCAGCCATAATCGATCATGTCCGTTTTACCTAAAATATTTTCAGTCTTCCGAATACTATACAGGGTGTGCCAAAAGTTACAATACTTTATTGGTGTTGGTACACAAAGTGTTTACACACGTCAACATACAATACAGAGGTTAAAATATAAGGTATAAATATATAGAACATATGATATAAAGTATAAAACTAAGGCACATGTTATAAAAGACAAACTAAGTAAAATAGAAATAATATAAAATAAATTAGACAAAGACAAAATAAACTTAGCTTAGGTATTTAAAAAAATATTACATAATAAAATACACTGTTGTTAAAATCTCTCATAATTCTATAAGTTGTATGTCACTGTTTAGAAATTCGTTCAAGGTATAAAATGCCCCTGCAGTTAGGATATTTTTTATACATTCTTTGTATTTTTTGAAGGGTAGATTTTTAATTTGTTCCGGCAGTTTATTATATAGTATGGGAGCATAGTAATTTGTAGAAACTTTACTTTTGCCTACTCTATGGTATTCAATATCAAGATTCATGTGTTGTCTTGTATGGTAGTCGTGTATATCATCACGCAGCTGAAATAGGTTCAGATTTTCTTTGACCCACATTAGGCATCTAAAAATATACAAGGATGTTAGAGTCAATATCCTCAGTTCCACGAATTTGAGTCGTGCATCCTCTCGATACGCTAGGCCACTAATAATTCTTATAGCTCTCCGTTGTAACTTGAATATTTGCTTTGCATGAGGCGAGTGTCCCCATGCCAATAAGCCATATCCCATATGTGATTGGAAGAGACTATAGTATACTGATACCAGTACCGACTTATTCACTGATTGATATAGATTCCTCAACAAATAGATATTTTTTGACAGTTTCTTTGACAGCTGGTCTGTATGTTGTTCCCATGACAATTTGGGGTCTAAATAGATTCCTAGAAACTTAACAGAAGAGGGATTAATGAAGTCGCAATTTCTTAAAGTGAAGATGCATTGCATCGTTTTGTCGTCATTGAGACTTAGTTGATTTGCACTAAACCAAGACGCTGCTTTCGACTGTGTCTCAGTCATGCCACTTATAAGATTGTTAAATTTTTTGTTTATGTCTAGGGTTGTTGTGTCATCTGCATAACACAGGATATCGGTACCCGGAATACAATCCAATAAATCATTTATATAAATGAGAAATAACAGCGGACCAAGCACCGACCCTTGTGGCACTCCGTATTTGACTGTCTTTACTTTCCGATTTTAAATGGAAACCTACATTTTTTTACATGGTTCGATTGGCCTCCCAATTCAGAGTTTAGATAACTCAACTTATGTTAACTTCTGTCGTAGTTTTTGAGATTTGAATTTGACAAAGTGTACCGTAAAGAATAGAATCCTTGGTATACTATTATCAAATTTGGTTTTATTGTAGCGACTAGCTCATCTTGTATTCATTCTACGTTCCAAAGAGTATATGAGGATCTCTTACAAGAAGAAATTTATAATGGTTCTTGCAAACCGTTACACCTGTCAAATTTCTTATAAGATGTCAAATATCTCCGAAACTGCTAGATTTAGGTACAGGTTGTGCTATATACTTGGACTCAGAATTTTATGGTCATTTCGAATAGTCGAAAATATATAGGGTGATTCATTTAAAATAAGCAAGTTGGTATCGACTTCCGGTATAACCGGAAGTACCACATGCTTGTAATTATTTTGATAACATTGGCCACACTTACTTTAATAACTCCCAGAATTTTCAAAAGGATATGTTTACTCGTTCTCCAGATACTTCTAATACTCCATCCACTATGAATCACCCTGTCTGTATATTACGTGTAATTTAATATTGGTATCCACTAGATATATTCATGTGTTATGGAAGGATAATGAAGGCGTAGCGCATATCCTCCTAAGTACACAATTCAAAAACAATTATATCTCCCTCATAACCAATAACGTAGTAGGATTTCAATTAACGTATTTAGAACAGAACTGTTAGCAATTTAAAATATAGAATATATAGAATATAGAACATAGAATATAGATATAGAATATAGAATATAGAATATAGAATATAGAATATAGAGTATAGAATATAGAATATAGAATATAGAATATAGAGTATAGAATATAGAATATAGAATATAGAATATAGAATATAGAATATAGAATATAGAGTATAGAATATAGAATATGGAATATAGAATATAGAATATAGAATATAGAATATAGAATATAGAATATAGAATATAGAATATAGAATATAGAATATAGAATATAGAATATAGAATATAGAATATAGAATATAGAATATAGAATATAGAATATAGAATATAGAACATAGAATATAGAATATAGAATAAATAATGTAGAATATAGAATATAGAATATAGAACATAGAACATGGAATATAGAACATAGAATATAGAATATAGAATATAGAATATAGAATATAGAATATAGAATATAGAATATAGAATATAGAATATAGAATATAGAATATAGAATATAGAATATAGAATACAGAATATAGAATACAGAATACAGAATATAGAATATAGAATATAGAATATAGAATACAGAATATAGAATATAGAACAAAATCCATAAGTTGTATTACCTTACCTAAGTATACTTGTTATTTTTTTTTTGTTTCTATTGTTTAAATTGTTTCAATTGTTTCATTGGCTTCTGTATTTTTTGGATAAATTCTAATTTTCAACAAAAAAACTCTGAATCATTCAAAAAGTACATGTGTTAGGTGTAGGACATGGTCAGATAAGTCCACTTGAAATTTAATTCTACATCGATTGCCGTAATACAATTTGGGACATGCCATTTGTAGCAATGAAGTTTTGGACATTTTTTTATTATCATTTTCAAAAAATCACGGCGACCACTGGAAACTTAGTTGGGCCTATCGTGGCCACTTAAATGATTGCTTGAAATTAAGGGAATCGGTTGAAAAAAACTTATTTGCTTAGCCAGAACGGTTTAAGAGATATGACTTCTTTATGGAGCTTTGCGTCTCTGAAACTTGAGAGAAAAACTGACATATGTCAAAAGCTATTACAGATAAGCACCGACAACCTGACCACTTCACACTCAGAATTTAATGCAGAATTTAAAATATATTTAAATTTGTCACTGTCCATTTAAAAAAAAAAGATGTCATCAATTTCCGGTAGTTCCAGAAGTGCCGCCATTTTGAAATTATTATTTTCGGACTCGCAATGACCGACTATGGTAGAGTACCAAATCTAAAATGTCTATCTAATTTGCAACTGGAAAATATTGTAATGGCCACCTTAAAGAATTACCCTGTATTGTTTAGCTTGTTTAATTATTAAAATGTATTTAGAATCTGGATGTTTACAACGATTGGATACTTCATATCCGATCAGATTCAAGGGTGGTTTCACGTGTGTGAGAAGTATAAACTTGGAGAAGTAATAGGCTATAACATCACGACCACATAGTAAAGGGACAGGCAGGAAAGAGAAATACTTTTATAAAGGTTTTCGACAAGCCTCGGCTCCTTCGCCATTTTTAGAATATTGTGTCCATGCATTTAGAAATTATTTATCAGCTTTTATAAATAAAGAAAACAAAACCACTGTTATTCAAATAGAAACTATTATTGTACAGTTCATATACAAGGTGATTCACGTAGGCCGTTCGTTAAAAGTTTTTCAATTTGCAGTTGGATTACAAACTTGAAACTTGGTATGCAACCATAATCGATCATGCCCATTTTACCTTAAATATTTTCAGTACAGCTGTACAGGGTTTGGCAAAAGTCGGTACCAACTTTTCTATTTTAAATGGAAACCTACATTTTTACATAGTTCGATTGGCCTCCCAATTCTGAGTCTAGATAACTCAAGTTATGTTAACTTATCTGTCACAGGTTTCGATACATGTCAATTTTTTTTTATTTAAAATTGCCGCTGTAGTAGTTTACGAACAAATTTATATATCACAAACCTTTTAAAATTATGAAATTAAATTGATGAAGCAATTAGCTGGAAGCCCAAGCTGACACCTGGTGTGCCATCGGTGGTCCCACCATGTACCATATGGGCGCAGGCGATTTTCAAATGTCGCAATGAAACATCGTCAAAAAGTCGATTTTTTCAAACGTCACCTTCTGTCCCTTTTGACATAATTCGAAAAAAACTGAATTTTTGGGGTGATACACGCCTCGAGAAATACTGATCAGGCAAAAAAAGTAAAATTTTTCTTTGAAGAAGAAGAAATTTAAAAAGAAAAATAGGATATTATTTTTTGTAAGATGAATACTTTTTGGTTAAGACAAAATTTTTAAATATTGTCTAAATGTTAATTGTAGCATTTTCTTAATTCTTCTACTTTTCTTTTTGAGACTTCCAGTCACACACATCTTTACTCTAAATAACGTCCGAATAATCTACAAAATAATAAAATTAACGATTCTGTTACTGAAAAATAACCTCAACGCCTGTGGCTTTTACGTCAAAGAATCAGATTTGACAAATTATATGAATAATGACAAAAATAAAAAAATAGTAATTTGCCGACGTTTCGGAAACCTTCTTAATTGAAATTTATTGTTAATTTCGAAAGCTAATAACTTGTTTTTTGTAAGCTGAATATTTCCCGTGATATTTTAAAAAAAAGACAGAACTGCAGAATTTCAACCTGATGTGCATATAACCTTTCTTGTTATAAATTATGTATGTGTGTTATGTATGTTTTAAGGAATTGGACACATGTAATCTAATATTGATATTGAAGTCGTTAAAAAACTGAAAAACATTTTTTTTATCATTGCGCCGTGGTTGCCTGGTTGGCTCCGGGCACGGGTATCGGAAATGTATTTTATCACGAAACTTTAATAAGAATTGTTGCTGGGTGAGTGGGTAACATTTTTTTTCATAATTTTAACGAAAGAAATCCACTTTTGTGAATATCGAATTTTTTACATCTAATTTAAAAATTATATCTAATTTCTTATTTTATTTGAAAACACGTAATTTTCCTATAAGAAAAAAATTCTCTTACAACATCATTAAAGCATATTGAAATTTGAATGAATCAAGAACTAATTCTAATACTTGTAAAATTAGGAAAAATAAATCAAAGCAACGAATTTTTGACGGATAGATACATTTAAAAACCGTTTAACGGCTTGATGGTAAAATAAATAGATTCAGTTAAAACAAATGCAATTTATATTTATCTCTTTTATCTTTAGGTGGAAATGGAATAAAGGAGAGACAAATTAAAACATCCCGAAATGAATGTGTATTGTGCATTCTCCATTTTCTAATGTAGATAAATGTTCACCGACTAACACAGAATAAACGAAACTCCTTCCGACCGCCGTAAATTGTGTACAGAGCCCGTTCGGATCCCTTTTATAACATTGAATGAGAAACATTTGGAATTGCAGTACAAGTCTGAAGATATAAGACAATAATGATGGGTAAATGTTAACTCATTTTAGGTGAAATGAGAATATAGAGAGGTCGGACTTTAGTTAAAGTAATGTGAGGAGTTGCAACCTCCTTGTCGATGAGTTTGTTAACTTTGCTGCTTCATCTTCGCCTCTTGACGGCTGAGCGGATGCTTTGGTTAGACGTTAAACTTGCGCTAAACGAACCCTCACCAACATGTACCTCTATTAAAATGAATGATTCGCTTAATAATAATTTAGAACTTTCTCTTACTGATGGATGGATGGAGCCCTAGTTCTAGGACTTTTGCAGCTCACCATACACAGGGTTATTGTCTCCAGAGAAAATTTTAATATTCGGCAAATTTGTATAAAATAAAAAGCAGAATTAAAGCTTCTTATGTTTCCTGAAGTTCTTATTTAAGTGCTTCCTCATCTCAGCAAACAATGAAAATGGGAAGGAAAAACCTTCTTCATAGAATTTATTTAATTATTTAATTAACGGTATTTAAATATTCCTTAAGCATCCTGTGTAAGTTATGAAAGAGACACAGTTATTATAAAAACAAGTTTTTGTATAATAATAATAATATTTAGCTACAACAGAATAAATATTTTATAATACTTAATACCGAAATATGTAAATAACCAAATAATATTCAATAAGTTACTAAACACTTGTATTGGGACACACAGATTACATTAATTATTATATTAATTATGGGAATGAATTAATACATAATGTAGTGTGTATGTAGAAAGAACATTATTGTAATATAAGCTAATCAAGTAAAAAACCCGCTGCCTAAGGAATTACTACTTCCACATCCAGATTTCTCATTCAAGTCACTTTAACGGAAACATCTTGACTATACTTGCACTCTAGTATGAGGAAATTATTGGTCATAGAATTTTAATAACATTTGGGGCAGATATAATAGAAAAATTTGAGGCGTTGGGTTCTTCTACCACATACGTTAAAAATGAAGTTTCTAGCTTGGTCTACTTATTTTGAGCTATTCACAACCTACCCAAATGTTATAAAAAATTTGAAGTATTGGCTTTTGGTACATACACCGAATTTTAAGTTTCTGTACTCTTACCAGCTTGCTTTACTTATTTCCCTCTATTTACCCCTATTCACCCCCAACCCTTCACCGGATTTAAAAAAAAGACAATCCGGTTCAAGATCTCATTATAATATATATGTGTACAATATTTCAAGTCAATATCTTAAACCGTTCCGGAGAAAACGTGCGGACAAGCGTTACAGACAGGCAGACAGACAGAACTTTTTTTTTTGCTCAAATTTAAAATCTCGACGTTCCATAGCATTCTAAACCTATTTCGAGAGAAAAAAAAAAATTTTTTTACGATTACTATACTTCCAATCTACTACGTGGATGTGCAAGTAATTATACAAAGATAATAGTTTTAGTAAATACAAATTATTTTAGAAATACTTGTTCTGCATTCAACATTTCATAATTTGATTATTTGATTTATAAATTTGGTTAAAAAATAAAGATACCTTTTAAATTAATAAAGTGTTTAACTACTAGTCCAGGATTCATAGTTATGTAGTTTCCGTTATTCTTAAATATTGAAAAGCGATTCTATTATACTACTTAGGTTTGACACAGTACACAGTACTCTTATTCTATAACACGTTACTGCTGTTTCTTAAATATAACTAGGAACAAGAGAATCATTAATTTTCTGCTACTGCAATTTAATTCAAATGAGATAATATGGATGAACAGGATTGAGTGCTTCCTACCTCTGCGAGCTCCACTTAAAATCTCACCACTGTTTCTCCATTTTGAGCTACCCCACCTCTGACCACCGTTTAGCTTCGGGGAAAATGCTACGGTGTTGGTCCGACATTCTCACCACACTTAGAAATTCCTCTCCCTTCACTCAACGCATTTGGAGCATGTGCGATCAACCTTCACACATGTCAAATGGTATTATCATCCTATTTCTCCAGCCACCATCCAGATAGCTACAGTAAATACATGCTTCTAGACAATCTCAATTCCAAGTATTTCATCATCCTGGCTGTGCATCGAGATTCGCAACAACTACGACACCAACATCCTCGCTCCCGCCCAACCAACCAGACCGCTATGGGTTCTGTCGGTTACAGATATATACTACGAACATTAATTACACATGTTATGGAGACTGCAACTATCTTCCCATAAGAGCAATACTGAGTTTAAATATAAGCAAACCAACCGGTCAGAAATCCAAAGGAGAAGAACTGTAAGGGGTAAAGCATCTCACAATATTTTTTCCGGAATATTCCTATGAATCTTTCCCGTTACTCAGCAACTGAGACCAGCCTATCGGTGAAATTGCTAACTAGACAGATTAAGCAAACGTGACCCTGAGCCAGAAAAGAATATCTCAGTATCCTTCACCTACCACAGCAATTGGTTGTTCTTAACAAACATACAAATAAATTGCAGAACCAGTACAATGTCTTGTCCTAACCTAAAACCACAATTAATCATTCAAAAAGGAATATAGACATTGACATAGAATCGATGGCAAGTCTGTCAGATAGGAATTAATAACCAAACTAGTTGCATTTCGTCTGGCAGATCCCTATTTTGTTCAGGGCTGGCAAGTCGATGATGATCTTCCCCTTCACACTTCTGGTCGTGCTCCTTGAACTTACACACAAAAGTTTAAATTCATTGCTACATATCTATATACCGTTTTCCAACCCAACTCTGTTCTAGAACTTACTACGTCTTTAACTACTTGAACCAAACTGTCCTTGAGGCTGTCGACGACTCGATTTCCCTTATTTCTTCGGATATAAAGGTTGCTATCTTGAGTCAAAGCTCTAGGAAAGCTCTTCGAGGCACGGCGAGAGCTGCATTACAAAAGAGATCGAAACTGCGAAATAAAGAAATTCATAGATTTTATTAATTAGTTTAGGGTGAAAGGAGCGTTTTAGAGAAACACGCCAAGAGCCAAAAGTTGCTTATTTTTGCTTAAAGAACACACTTGGTTTTCAGAATTTCTTAGACAAAAATAATTTCGACCAAGAATTTCCCTAGGTTTTTATTTTTTTCTACTTCAGAAAGGTCCCAAGATATTCAGATATATTCTTTAGGTAAAGATAATCAACTTATGCCCCCCCCCAACTTTTTTTCAAAGTGCTTCCTTTTCCCGTGAAAAATTACAAAAAGAAAATCTTTTTTTGTTTGTTTGTTTTTTCCGGGAGAAGAAAGTTCTTTGAAAAAAAACACCAAGAGACAAAAGATGCTTATTTTTCTCCATCAGATGAGACTAAATATTTTCAGAATTTTTGTGGAACATTTAAGCAGACCTTCGCAGATGTTCACAGTTTCAATCGCCTCTAGATCAATAAATCGAATTCCGTTGACTGGTGGTCAAAGAGAATATAAATCAGGGGGCCCAGGAGAACATTTTCTCCAAGTTTCCAAATTTTTTTGAATTTTTTTCTAAAAACATTGATTAAACAATTTTTTTAACTCCTACGTATCACTCCCAAGTATTTAGAAATATTTTTCTCATAAATACCTAAGTGCAATCAACACGTGTTCCAAGTTTGATAGAAATCGTGGAGTATTTATATTTTCAACCCTTATAAACTCATCCCTAGGAAATCATAGTTTTTTTCCCTTATTTTTCTCATAGAAAGTACGTAAACTGAGTTTCAAAAACATCGAAGGTTGTTTATATTTTCAACCCCTATATGTCACTCCCAGAGGGTTTCAATTTTATTTTACTATTTTTCCCTTAAAGACTTATGCACAATAAGTACATTTGCAGAGTTTCAAAATTTTGGCCAGAAATTTTGGATTCTGGCCCACTGTGCTATATAGGGATATTAGATGGATATATACAAGTAAGGAGTTGTAGTCAGCATAATACGGCGTAATATGGTAAATAGTATGGCGGACCGCAAAAATCATTAACATTCCAAAACCGAATGAACCTAAGAATAACCCAAAAAACTATCGTCGTGTAAACGTAAAACTATCCCCTCTTGTCAAAGTCTTAGTTTCCTTACTCCTATGTTAGGTAGAGGAACAGCTAAAAAGCAACGGTATTCTGAATAAATTTTTAAACTGACTCCAAGCCAGCCAGTCCACCCCTAAATACCTTTTTGGGCTAGTGAAATCATCGTCACTAATATAAATTGAGATCAGTATACGGAATTTGTCGCCCAATACCTTAAAAATGACACCCTGGACTGTTGTATAAACCCCACGTCACCAAATTATCCATGCATCATACATTTCAGACCGCAAATTTCGAGTGACATCCAACATGAATTGCTCTCCTACTTCTGTGGTCCCTCATAGCTCCAACCTTAGCCCTGTACTTTTCACACCACATACCAATGACATGCCTACCCCCAACAGGCAATAGAGCTACGCTAACAACTCGACCACTCTGACGATGAGTGATAACCCATAAATCATAAGTAATCTTTACTCGCAGTCACCTATCCTTAACATGTCAGGGTGGTTATCATTTGCTCGTGCTACAATTATAATTTTTGATTTGTTGAAATTTACACTTAAGCCATAATCAAAACTCACTCTCTGAAGCATAACAAGGAGATGTATGAGCTTGATAACGCTTACTGCAACTATCTGCAAATTGAAAATCTTCATTCCGCTCATAGCTACCCAACACTCTTAGTCCTCCAACACACGTTGCATCATGTGTTCACTATATGTAGATGTTAAGAAGGATTGGTGACAGACCACAGCTCTGGTTGACGTCTTTGCCAACTTTATATATCATCTACTTTCACGATAGTAGAGTTGTCTTCATAAAGCCGACGAATAATTTTGTCCCCATCTCCACTTATACAGTCCACAGTTTTTCTCACAGGTATTTTGGCGCACAATATTCTCTTGCCTTCTCCATAAGTCGTCGCAAATTCGATATTGGCTCTCTAGTACCGCATCCTTTAGTAAAATCTGCTTACTCAGTAAGTATTTGTCAAAACAGATAATGCTGAAGTCTGGATTGAAGGACATAAAGTATTATTTTACAGGTGCATGGCAACAATCTGCAGTACCACAGACATATAACGCTTCCTCTTATGTAGTGATAAGAAAATTGAAGTTGTCAAATCATCCACTAGAATCCTGTTTTAGATATTCTTTTGAAATTCTGCGAGGTATTCTTAAACCATCGTCACCAATTTAAACGCCTCGATCATTATATTGACGACCCTAGCTGCATTACCAGTTTATGGTTTTTGTATGGCACCCTCCACTTCAGGTTTCAACTTATAATAAATTTCAGTAAACTCAAACGTCTCAAATAATTCACGTCTCAAAGAAATGTATGTAATATATTATAATCTCGAAGACTAGACATGTAACATAAGGTACTATCAAAAATATATATATATATACATACTTGAAAGAATGGAGAAATATATTTAAAAAGCGATCTGCCTTATCAATTTCTGGTATTTTAACTATTTCACCACATTTAAACTTTATTTCAAGACTCACTGTGTAAAATTAATTAAGTTACATACATAATTATATATACCTAAGATGAATCATACATTATTATTTGCAAACGGATAATGTACATCTTACTGTATACTATTCTGTTATTCCATAAATTTACAGAAACTTTTAAGCGAAGATGAAGATTAATATCTACAATTTACATCGCCCTTTAAAAGGAACATCAAGTTCGCCTCTGACCTCTTGTGATTGTAAATTCCTCTTTAGTTTTCTGCCTAACCCACCTAATGTACGTCTAATTATACACCCAGAGGTACTCTTGAAGAATGTCGACGGAGACGTGATGTAGAAGTTGACAAGCTAAACGAGCGATAAACGTATCCCAGATTTACCTCAAGATAACTCAAAAGTAATCCCTCAATTTATAGCAGTGAAAGGTCAGAGATTATAAAATATTTTTATACGAAGCTTTTGTTTTGAACTTACCGTTTAATGTTACACTCAATGTATTAAACTAAAATAATATATTACTAAGATTTAAGCACCTCCTCTGCATAGTTTAGGAAATTTAACATAAAATTGATTTGATTCGGAAAAAGAACGGTTTGTAAAATAATGTACTAAAACTCTCAAACGACTTTTTGTTTATAGCCTTTTTATTTGACGCTATCTTGAATTTATGTTTAATATTTCTCGTAGACTGGTAGAGTGTTTTAAGTTAACCGACAAAATCAGTTTCAAAAAGTGAAAAACGATTATTTTCTTTGAAGCTGGTTTAACGATTTTCATTAATATTATAACAGATATATTTAACTGTAATATACTTTCATTCATAATGGTGGACCTAAGGTGGCCTCATTTGGGACCAATATCATGCAAAATTCTAAATTATATAAATATTCAATATTTTATATCAAAGTTCAGATATTATAGTATAACTATTTTCAATAATTTCAAGAAACAACGTGATATTAAAAAATAAAAATTCAAGATTACGGATTTAAAATGGCCGAATTTAAAATCATAATCTTGCAATATTCGATAAATTAAGAAAGAAAATGTGCGAAATTTGCAAAGCAATTATAAATATTTAATTAATGAAATTAAAATATCGTCATAGTTTATTAATAAATTTAAAAGTATATTAAAAGTATCATTTATTATTTTAAAAATAGGATTCGTAGACAACTTTGACTTTGATAGATACTCACCAGCTGGTACGTTCTCCCACTATGACGTCATATAAAATGGTGGCTGCTCAATGAAAAATCTGAGTAAATCTCTGTTAAAACTTGACTGCCAAAATATCTACTAAGTATTCCCGAAAAAATATCTCCATATTAATATTTTCCTACAGAACCAGGTACAGGTGCAGGACTACAAGAGGTATTGTAAATAGAACCTTCCATTTTCATGTAAATCGAATCTGTTGAGTTCTCTTATGAGTCTGACTAGAATTTCGGTTTATTGCGTTTGAAAGCGGGCACAATGTATTTCAAATAACTAGGGTAAATTTTGCGTCAAGTGAAAAAATAAGAACGATTTTAAGATAAATATTGTACCTAACGTTTACCTATTTTTCAAGAAATAACAATTATTGTTATAGTAGATATTCAACATAACTACCATCCACCGATGAAAATGAATAAATCATTTCCGAAGAATTCAAAGTTTTCTAAAACAGAGTTTTTGTATTATTTTAACTCGTCCTCTTACTAGCACCTCTACACCTTCCAAATTATCAAGACAATTGTATACGGTGGTCTTGAGATGGCTCCGACAGAAAAATATAATTTAATAAAATTGGGAGGCCTAGGGAGCTACTTAATACATCCTCTTCTTCCTATCCATTTTTTCTGCAAAATCACATTTATGTAGAATCTTACATAATATTTAAATGAGTGAGTATGTCCCTTTCTATGGACCTAAAAAATATCTAGAAACTGAATTGTTTACTGTACCAATTGAAGGTATCTGTACACAACAAGTTTAGCATTTATGAAAGGGAACCAATGAACTGGTGTCTAATAATATCCATCCACATATTTATTGCTGTCTTTGCATGGCTCGTTTGACCAGTTGGAAATTTATTTTTTAAATTTTCTTAATTTCTGACATAAGCGATTAAGAATAAATCGATATTCAATATGGTAGAACGGATCTGGATTTGGAAGCCAACAATGAAATTTAAAAGCAACTTTAAGTTTGTGTCATGCAATTATTCTCTGAATATTACAAGTCTCTTACTCGAGAGAACATTACATTTACTGAAACAGTAAAAAAAAACGACGAAGTGGTGAAATATTTATTATTTCCAGCTACATTGTGTTTTTGGTAATAAATTTAACTAAAAGCGGTAATAGTTCTTATAAAAACATGTAATGGATATCTAGCAAATATAAAGACAATATTGAATGAAACACACACTTTCCTGTTTTGTTTAATGTGGGCGTGTTTATTTTGTTTATTTTCATACTAACTGAATAAAAAAAATTAACTGCTGGCAACATAAAACATTTCTCCCAATAAAATAAACCATTTTTATATAATATTAAATCATACATAACAAAGGTAAGGATTAATGGCATATCACTGCCATGTACCGTGTGAATCACGTGATAAAGTGAATTTTATTTCATTTTAAAATTTTAGTACGTACAATCTACTTTTATCGGAAATCTACTACATTTGTGAAACGTACTGACAATTGCCTAAAAACATAGTTGATTCTTTATATTTGCAGTGTTAAAGGCATTTGATTCCCACCGAGTGTCAACATTAAATTCCGGTATGCGGAGGTACTTTTATGTTTTTTACTTATGCGGTTTTATCTCCTTTAATTATACGACGCCGCCGAGATTAAGTAACATTTTGAAATCGCTGTTTATCTACACTGTGGCATTTACGTCAACATTTAATAAAGGGAAAAGGTCGACAAGCCCAGATCGCAGTTTTACAAACCGTAGTATAAATCTAACCATGTGAATGTGCATATATATCTAAAAATCTAGTTATATAGAGTCTGAACTACTTTTTCGGAGATAACTTGGAAGATAATGCCTTTATGAGAAATAAGTCTAATTCAAAGTTAAAAAGAATTTGAAAATACCTGATCTGATCTGAGGTTTGTCCAAAAATATTAATTAGATCTCGAGTTATGGGCAATTGAAGAATGCGTTGGTAATGTTTTTTGTCAATGGCTTCGAGTTCCCTACATCCACCAAAAAATTCAGGTCCCTATCATCCTTTCTTCCTGGAGAAATCATTGGTTTAACACTTGAAACCACTGGCAAAAAAGTTTTCCAGCGCATTCTTCAATTGCACATAACTCGAGATCTAATTTATATTTTGGACAAACCTTGACTCAGATCAAGTGTTTTTAAATTCTCTTTAACTTTGAATTAGAAAAAAGTTTCTAATGCAGGCATTATTTTCCAAGTTATCGCCGAAAATGTTGTTGATGTTGATGTTTTTGCTAACGTTGTGTGTAGATTTCTCCCCCTCCTCTCGAGTAAGAGACCTGTGATTTTCATAGAATAATTGCATGACACAAACTTAAAGAATGGCAAGAAAAATTCAAATTCCATTGTTGGCTTGCTCTCATTTTTCCTGCTAAATCCACTCTACTAATATTTTTTACACGGAATGTTTCAAGGAGGGCGGCCAACTTCAGGAACATAATAATATAAACGTTCCGATGAATATGAATCCCATGACACTTTGTTAAAGAATACTGACCAATAACGATAAATCCGATGCCATTCCGTTTCTGAAATACAGCTTAATGAGGGACTATCAGAACATGAACATTTTACTATTTCGATACAAAATTCCGGGGGTGAGGGCTCTGAAACTTTCTCTGTGATTCAATTTCTGAGGTAGTTTCCACAAACACCAAAACACTTGACCTCAACACTCGACGTGCGTTTCGTCAACCACATTGACATCAGGCGATAATTATCACATTTTGTCAGTTCTAATCCTCTCCAGATAATGTCAACGTGGTTGGCGAAACCCTCGTCGAAAGTTAGTATTCGAGTGTTCTGTTCAAGTGTTTTGGTGCTCGTGACAAAAAAGATTTTACTTTGGACTAAACTAAAAAATAAATTATATTTTAATTACTGAACAAAAATACTTACCGGAATAAAATAATTACTGCAACAAAAGCGTTAATTAAATACATACAACGAATACACCTAAGAAACAGTTCAAATTAATACTACTTTATTTGAAATTAAAAGACCTTACACACTCGAGAGCTCCATTTTGTTCAAAAATAAATTACTCAAGATTCCAGGGAAGTGCATGAATCACGTCTGTAATAAAAGGAGCATCTTAATAAATTTGTTGGTCGATATGAAGCCAGAAGCTTAGTATCTTATTACAAGAAAGAACAAATATTTCATTGTTATCCCGAAACTGATTGTCCCAGTACGTCGTAGAAACTGCACAAAAATATATTAATCTGAGCCAAGTACATATACTTATCCAGGCTATTCGATGTTTTAAATTACAAAAACCAAGACTTATTTTACTGTGAGACAATAAACCGTCGTAATACTTGGAGGATTACCAGTTTATTTTAGTTTAAATGGAAACCCGGTTTTATATTTTATTATGCGCTGTTGTTTTTAGATGAGGTTAAAGGTATACGCTATTTTACAAATAGTCTTCTCAAATTAAGGTGTCTAAGTTAGAGATATATTTTTCATATCATTTTTCGCGAATGTCTTTATCGTGCGACACTACAAATTCATATGTTGTTAGTAGGACGTTTAAATTACACACGTTTGTCATAAAATGTTCCTTATATTTAATCAAGCTGAAAAGTTATCTGATTACAACCCATCACTAAGATCACTACAGCTTCAATTATTATTTATTAACAGAAATTTTAGCTGCGTTATTTCGAGTTGGTGGAATTTTTTGTCTGTCGGCTTGACAGTTTTTGTGGAAAACGAACAATAGTAAATTTCCATATGTTCAAAATTTCGAAGGTCAAAAATTTTGATAATGGAAAGATTTGATTCAATATCAACCAGAATCAGATACATGATTTTGATATTTTTGTGCATCCAGATAAATTATTATTGAGATATAAGAATAAAGAAATAGATATGAGTCTATATACTGAAACGGAATAGTAATAAATACTATGAAAGCCTTATATTCTTTAGTCTAGGGCATAATATTCATAGTCCTGGAGTAGGCTGGAATAGTCAAGTCAACGAAGGAAGAATAGGAGAAATAATTCGTGTAGAGGCCAATTTTTGTAAAGTTGTCGAGGGAAGTGGCCTGAACAACACACTAAAAGTCTTAATAAGTGGATGGTGAGGGGGGTAGGGGGTAGTTAAAAATTCCATTTTCCGATTTTTCTTCAAAACGTATCTATATACAATATTAAACTATATGAGATGTGCTACAAATAAGTTTCTATCTATTACTTTTCTAAGATCAGTACGAGATACCGAGGGTGGAAAGATCGCATATTGACGGGAAGTACTGTTATTGTCTGTAATTGTTTATTATATTGGAGAAAAAATCACCCTCTCAGACTTTGTCGGATTTTCACATTTCAAATCATGCTGATTACGAAAATATAGGTTTTTCAATTCCACCGGTCTGTCTGTCTGTCTCTTGGTGCATTAACGGAAAACAGTCAAATTTGGTAGGTAACTGACGCTACTGCCACCGAAGAAATGGTTAGACTTTCACTCGAAAATGTACAGGGTGGACCATCTAAAGAGAATAGATAGTGTATACAATTTTTTGGTGGAAATTTGTAAAGATATTTACGCAAGTCTTCAATATATGGCACTTTTATTTAATATTGAATTTTTGCTGTCGGATGATCACTCTGTATATTTTTTTGACCAAGAGTTAACAGATTTTTTTTGTAATAATAGTGACAACTACATTCAGATTATTATTCTCATATGTTGAAACTAATATTTTTTTAGAGTAAGCGCCCTGTATAAATAACGAAGGAAGTTCCTTATTGGGAACGTTTACTTTCGTAAAGTATTGATCCTAGAAAAAAATGAATAGGAACTTATTTGTAGAAAATTTCATGCAGTTTAATACTGTACATAAATACTTTTTTGCTAGAGGGCGCGGTTTTTAAGTTATTCAAGAGAAACCTGAAAAGGGGACCTTTAAACTACCCCGCTCACCATCCACTGGTAAGGACTTTCAATATGTTCTTCAGGGCACTCCCCCCAACAACTACACAAAAATTAGCCTGTACATGAATTATTTCCCCTATTCTGCCATTTTTGGGCTTCATTGACTGGAGTAAAAATTTATGTACGACGTTACGTCTGAAATAGTTTCCAAAAAAAGTAAAACATATGAACACTTCACAGCTACAACACTCAACGCTCACTTTGCCAACCATATTAACCTATTCCTAAATTTCTTGCGTTAACAGTAAATTACAAAATTTACCATTAATGTACCAAGTTCCAGTAAACTCGTTGGAGCTGTATCCGGGAATTTAAATTTTCTCTTGTCAGTAAACTACCATTCATTTTACGGGTAAGTAAGAAATTGAGGAATATATGTATATATTTATAAATAGATGTCAAATTTAAATAAGATGAGTTAATTGGTTTTGGATCTAGGCTGAGAGATGGCCACACAGGCAGATTTTTCTTCAGTACCTAGAGGTGTTCTTCTTCTCTTCTTCTTTTTCCTTTTTACTATGTATTGACAGTCTTTTGTGTTTCATATAATATTCTAGTTGTAGCTGGGGCCTCCCTTTGTCGCATACTAAGCTTAGTATCGTCACGTCATCTGTCGTGCATGGATGTTAAGCATACGACCTCACTAAAGTTCTTTCCAATTAACCCTTGGGTGGCAATGTTTTGATAATCGCCCTCTTCGCTTTTTACCATCTGGTTTTTCCTCAACTTTCAATAATTTTATATTGTCCCCTCTACAGCTGCTGTGGCCAATCAATGAGAGAATACCAGAGAATACGATGTTTGAGAGTTGAGTTGGGGGACTGTTGGTGCAATGGACTGTTCAGTGAAGTCACAGCAAACGTTTCCACATTTACGTTTTGAAAGCATCGATATGACGCCTATTAGTCTCCCTAACAGTGCATATTTTAGAGGCGTAAAGAAAGATAGTAGAGAAAACTAGGGCATTAGCTTCTCATTTTTACAGGTCTCGTGATGTTGTGTCAAATTTTACTTAACTGACAAGTTGTATTCTTCGACGAGTCTTATACTATCAGTTTCCGGTATTGTCCATAAGGGCTCCAAGGTAAATCCCTATGTCTACTATCTCAAAATCTCGTATCCTGAATGTGATTGGGTGGTTTTCATTTTATCGGTCTAGAACCATAATTTTTGTTTTATTATTTATACTCAAACCGTACTCAGATATTACTCTCTAAAGGTTGTCCAACATGAAGTCCTCTTCGTTCACTGCAACTAAGGCAGAAATTTTAGTTCCTTCTATAACAACTCTACTCCGCCAGTTCTCCAGCACACAACGCACCAAGTGTTCACTATAGATATTTAAGTGAATTAACGACAGATCGAAGCCCTGTCTGACGCATCTGCCAACTTTACATTTGTCGGAGTTAGTGTCACTAACTTTCACCAAAGCCTAATTTTCTTTATACAGTCGACGAATAATAAAACCAGGTATCTGGATGTTCCCATCTCTAATAATACAGTCCATAGTTTGTTCCATTCCATATTGTCAAATGTCTTTCCGGTAGTCAACTAAACAAAGGTACGTAGGCACGTACTGTACATTCTCGATAACAACATAGTATTATCAATACAAGCGCGAACAGACCTATAGGATCCGCAGCACTCAGGCCGTCATTGTGCATTCGCGACCTGTGGGATTTCCTAGAAGAGACCAGTTTTCTCCACAAAAAATAGCAGTCTATGCCAGGGTTGATCCCGTAGTTCTTCCGGTTGTAGAAATTGCCCTGATGGTACTGTACTTGAATGGATCGAATCCTACCTAACTGAGAGAAGACAAAGAACAAAATATATAAATAGTGAGTCGAATGTAATAGATAATGAATTTGGAATACCGCAAGGTTCAATCCTAGGACCATTATTGTTTAAGCTATTTATAAACGACGCGACGTAGTGAAATCTATAAGAAATTGTAAGGTATGTTTATTTGCAGATGACACGTTAACATATTTGTATGGAGAGAATGTAAATGAAGTTATTAATGCTATTATTCAAGATTTAAAAGATACATTTGTGTGGTTGTGTGATAATAGCTTAAAAGTAAACATCGACAAATGTAAATAGATGATTCTCAGCAAAAAACATATACTTAGCCAGCTACAAATCGAGAAAAGTATTGTATTAAATAAAAAAATGTTAGAAAAAGTTTCGGAAATTAAATACCTTGGTTTTATAGGAGATGATTCCTTGACTATCAAAAGCAGTAGTGATTATATTATTTAAAAAGTTACAAAAAAGATTTCTTTTTTACGTAGAACGTCAAATTATTTATCAATGTTTTCAAGAATGTTAGTATATAAATCTATAATAGCACATTTTGAATATTGTGCAAAGTTACAACTATATTTAAATAACAATGAGATACAACAGTTACAATAGATGCAAAACAAAGCTATGAGGATAATATTAAAATGTAACAGATATACTCCCATTGACACAATGTTAAATGTTTTAAATTTTCTAAATGTTAGACAACGTATAGTATTAAAATCACTACAATTTATGTTTAAAATAAAGCATGGTATGGCTCCAAGATATTTCTGTGATAAATTGAATTTCATCCGAGATACTCATGGTTATAACACTCGTAGTAAGTGTAAATGATATGGTGGTAGAGAGTCATGAAAATTTAAAGGAATCGAAATCTTTGTTTTGCAAGGGTATTCAATTATTTAATGGTTTGCCAAAGGAAATAAAATATTTTGAAAAATATAATGTTTTCATTAAGTTAGGTGTTAGTTACATTAAAAAAGAATTTTGATTATCTTGTGATTAGGTCAGGTAATTTTACACATTATATTAATATACAAATAGATTTGTAATAATTTTACAGTTAGTGTTATATGGATAAAATTAAGATAAACTAATGAAAAGTTAATGTGATTATAATCTGTATATTATTATGATCAAATTGTAGCTTTTTTGAGCTTATAAAAATACATCATTATTATAATTGCTAGATAGAAATAAGCTCCGCTAAAAATGACTTCTAGCTGTACCCCTCCAAAACATATAGAAACATCAATTGTAGCAAACATGAGCAATTACACAGAGATGTATCCTTCTAATTATACCAAAAATGTACCAGTGACATATGGTATTAGAAAGAACAGGTGGGAGTTATATGCGTCGGGCGGTTTCTTCCTATTTCCCGATTACAGTACTAGTGACAGAAGTTTATGTTACGCACTACGAGAGTGTGTAAAGTCTTAAATATATTTTCGATCTACAGACTGCGGCTGGTGCCAATACCTTTAAAAGGCAAGGACCAGCCGAAAAATTTAGTTAAGTAAACATTAAACAAGAGATAAAGTGAAATTGTTAAATGGGGTTGAAAGTGGTTTCTTGCGATGTTCGACGAAACGTGACGTCCTAGCGGAGATGGTCTATATATGATAGTTTATTTTTCATGAAACCGCTTAAAATTGAGAAGAACCAAAAAAAACGACTTTTCGGTACACGAATTTTTCAATACTCTTTACGATTTTCATTTTTTTAAATTATTTCTGGTAATAATGGATTAAATTTCAATGGCAGAATTTACTTTAATGTAATATTACTAAAGTTGAATGAATTTAGTTGAAGGAAGTAGGGAAAAACATTCTGAAACTTAAGTTTTTCTTACGCCGTACCGTACTGAAAGTCTTAATTTAGAGTTAAGACTCGCTAGCCCAGCGTACATTTTTATGAACGTATATTTAACTATTTTTTCACTAAGTAAATAGTATAACGATGAGTAATATGTTTAGGTATATAGAATGAAATGATTTCAATATATAATTATTACGCAGGACAATTAATTTATTGATATTTTTTTTAAATTTGTAAAATCTTCTCTTCTCTTTTATTCGTCTTTTATTATTTTGTCGTTTTTTTATAAAAATAAATAATTTATGAAAAATTATAAAATTCTAATGAATTTTAGATTCCTTGCATTGTGGTTTTTCTTCTTCATCAATAAAACTTTCAAATTCCGAAGGATCTTCAAGATTATCGACGTTTTCGAACTCTTCAATTTCAATATTAAGACTATTTGCTGGCTCTTCATCAATAATCTCTTCCGAATCACTTACGTCTTCAAATATTTCTTTATCTCTATTTGAGCAGTTTTCATGCCAATTACTGCATATATTGGTACATTTTAAGCCATGTATTCGGCAGCCACATCTTTGGGTATTACAACCACTTTCACAGCTGTAGCTAAAAATTTTTAATAATTTTTCGGGAATTAAGTCTGAACTGTCTGGAATAAACTTGGGCACGAGTCTACCTAGATGTTCATTCCAGCCCCATTGCTTAGCTTTTTTGTTATCAGACTCGTTCAAATAACCAAACCAGGTTTGCAATTAATAGTAAACTCTATAGGACTACCCATTATAAGTACCTATTCCAAATACCTTTCTAATATGAATTTCCGAATTCACAATTTTGTAATTTTTTCTACCACGTTTATATGCATAACTTATAATATTTTTTATTAATGTGTTATTTATTTAAAAGTTTTAGGACGGTTTCCACCACTTTCTTCCATTAAATTCATTCAACTTTAATAATATTACATTCAAGTGAATTCTGTGACTGAAATTTAATTCCTTATTAACAGAAACAATTTAAAAAATTCGAAATCATAAAGAATATTCAAGAATTCGTGATCTGAGAAGTCATTTTTTTGGCCTTTCTTAATTTTAAGCGGTTTCATGGAAGTAAGTAGTAAACCATGAACATGGTGTGGACATTTTAATGGTTAAAGCGAGCCCGGATAGAATATTTAAATAAAAAATACACCAACAAAGTTTTCCGTGGAAGATTTAGTTTTTACTTTGAAAAATATAAATATCTCGGAAACTACTTGTTTCCCAGATTTCAAAAGAATTACGCTTATTCAATGCAAAAAGGCATACTTTCACAAAATTTCGATTAAATTGAATTATTTTTATGAGAGAAAAAAATAATAGACCGATAAATCGGTTTTTGCCATTTTCTCGAAAATTTGAGATTATGTTCAAAAATGCCTTATATGAAGGAGTTAGATATTTTTGTTATCTACAAATTTTGTGAAGGATATTTCCGGCTAGGAGGTGACGTTTCGATGAAAATCGCAAAAAAACAACAATTAACCCCTAAAGACCACCCCCATTTCACAATTTCACTTTATCTCGTATTTAATTTTTGTTTTTTCTCTTAATTATAACCTTAACTAAATTTTCCGTCTGGTCCTTGCCTGTTAATAATTTTTTTTCTTTAGCCTTCAAAATCCCCTTTGACAGCAACCTACTAATACGTCTAAATCTGCCCTTTTTTCCTTGTTGTTTTAGAAATGTTTAATTTACTTTTTATAAATAAATAATAATTGATGTTTTAATAGACCTAAATCTTTAGTCAATTATCTGTAAAAAGACAGATTTTTATCCTCCGGTCATTCCACATTAAATATGTATACGGTGACATACTTATTCAACTACTTATTATACTTGAATTGTGTTTCTTTAATTGAAATCTTTTATACCAGCGCTAAGTATTATCCTCCAGTCTGCTCTGTTGAAGTTTTTATATACGGTGACCTCTTTCGACTGCATTCTAAGTATTAGTTGCAAAATAAAGAGCTATGCCTGTACAAACAGAAGCCACAAAGCCAATACCCTCTGTGCTAGTATTTGCTTTCAATAATAATACGAGTTTCACTCGAACCAATGAACTGGTCTCAGAAAGAGTCAGGTTCATTCCCCACAGAGGTATATGATGAAATTTTTGTAAAAGATACAACGATGTTTTTGGGTTAGTACAATTTTATTGTTAGTCCAGTGCACTCGGATGAAAAGGTGAGTTACTACAAAAATACTTATAACTTAAAGAGCCTCAATCATACCATCTGTGTACTCCATCGATGACCAATTTAAAGTATACCTCTTGAAAACGTAAGCTAATCGAAATTAAAAGAAAAACAGAATTCAATTGCTTATTAAAAAATTCAGATTTTGCAATCTTTGCTACCATCGGGACATTGGAAATGATAACACCATACATAGAACAGCTACGATCCGTCCCAAAAAACATGATTTTAGGTACTTGTTACAAAAGTAACTAAGAAACTTTTCTTAGTCTGCGACACTAATACTACCTGCGGCGCTAATAATATTATAAGTACCTTCTTCGCAAATATAAGATTAAATGTTGCTGCCCAGCCACAACCATCTGAACAACCTGATGAATTACTGAGTAACAGCATAATAGATAACTCTAGGTCCATATATCTGGGAAAAGTTGATGAAAATGAGATAGAAAATGTTATAAGGAACATAATGAGTAAAAAAACGGAGGACACATATGGGTTGTCAACTTACATCCTAAAGAAAATTGGAGATGCTCTGGTGGTGCCGATCACTGTAATAATAAACAAATGTTTTCAAGAGGGTATATTTCCCGATGACCTAAAACAGGCCAAAATTATTCCCATATATAAGAAAGAAGATATAAACGACCATCAATAATTACAGACCCATCTCAATTCTCCCAGTAATTTCAAAAATATTTGAAATTATTTTGAAGAACCGGTTGATAATATTTTTAAAAAAATACAAAATATTACATAGCGCCCAACACGGGTACCGCAAGGGAAAATCAACCACTACAGGGAGACCGGAAGAAACAAAAATAATCTGTTGTGATTTGAGTAAAGCTTTCGACACAGTTAACCATAAAGTTTTACTTGACAAATTATACTATTATGGTATGAGAGGAATTCCACATAAACTGTTCACGTTATATCTGACCAATCGACATCAGACAATATGGTGGAATAATAAAAAATCAGAACCATTTTTAATAAAGGTGTACCACAAGGCTCGGTGTTAGGGCCGGTATTATTTATAATATATATGAACGACCTACTATTTAATGTCAACAGCTATGGGGCTTGTTTATATGCAGACGATACAACTTTTATATCTGAAGGAAAAAATAAAATTGAGTTAACGACACAATCTCAAAATGTACTACATGAAACAAATACGTGGTTCACCGAGAACTATTTAACATTAAATAGAGGAAAACCCCAAAACATCATCTTATCCACAAAAAAAGAAGCTGAGAAAACATCTTTAAATTTCCTGGGTTTAACTTTGGACAGTAAACTGAATTGGAAAGGCCATATTGATGAGCTCCGCAAAAAACTAACTTCAGCTATTTACAGTATTAGAATATTAAAAAATGTGTCCACCTATCAAACGGCAAAAGTAGCCTATTATTCAAATTTCCACAGCATCGCAACATATGGACTACTCCTATCGGGAACAGCCCCTGATGCCCAGAAAATCTTCATCCTACAAAAGAAGGCAATTAGAACTTTTTGTGGCATGGCGTACAGAGAGAGCTGCAGAGATGCCTTCAAAGAACATGGTATACTTACTATTCCAGGACTGTACATACTCAATTGCCTTAATATGTACATTCACATAAAGAGAAATTTACGCATAATTTTGAAAATCATCAGCATAACAC
Organism: Stenurella melanura; assembly: GCA_963583905.1. NCBI lineage: Eukaryota > Metazoa > Arthropoda > Insecta > Coleoptera > Cerambycidae > Stenurella > Stenurella melanura. Next base: position 48,323,123 of record OY757314.1, read on the forward strand.
CAGAAATAGAGAACAATTACGAATTCCACACCATCGATTGAATATATCACAGCAGGGAGTGGACTACTGGGGGTCAAAATTATATAATAAAATCCCGCTCGAAATAAGAAATAAAAACTTTAATGTGCTCTCCAGCAGGGTGAAACAACTACTGACCACAGAAGTGTTCTACTCTATTAATGAGTTTTTAGAACATTGAGAATAGAAGTTCGTATCAATATTGGTTTGTTTTTTGTTCTGTTTGTTGTATACATGGATATACATGTGCATATTTATATCTGTTTTGTTTTTTTTTGTGATAAAATACAATAAGCAGTATCGTTATTTCGTTACTGTTGTCTCATTTTATAATTATTTGATATTACTCTAAATTATAATCTGACGTTTCCTGTAATACTCTTTTAGGGAATAGAGCATTATTTTATATATTTTCTATTTTGCATTAATTGTAATCTGCAAAGTAATTATAAATTTGTATTTTTTTTCCTTTTCATGTAATTAGCAATGTTTTATGGCCGAGTGTACACAACTGTAATTGTCTTACACGAAATAAACTATACTGTATTATTAACGATTAGATATCAGAATAAAAACCTACTAACCTAACCTAAAGGAATCATAGAAAAGAATTTGTGAAGAAATATATCAATCGTCACAAAATTAAAGAAAAGAATTTCAGCAGGCGTGGAGTTTGGACCCGGGACCTTTCGCATCGTAAGCGAGAACATTAACTATGCGCCAACCGTACGGCTGATGATGAACACTAGGGCAAGGAATAAATAGTGTGACAAAGAATATCACGGTTCTTTATTCATCCGCCGCAGCAGCACTAATGCGTCCCGGCTCGATGCTACAAGATTTGCTCTCTCTCTACCGCCTTTTGTTGAAGAGGTGGTACAATATCGATCGGCGCTGGCCGACTACACCGCATTCCTGCTTCTGTATGCTTTGCTAAGGTAAATCTGTTATGGTTATTTTACAAAATTTATACAAATTTGTGAATTTTATTTATGATTTCAAATTGGATACCTTGGTAGTGGTCCACAGTGTGGATGATACAGCAATACATTTATTTTTTGTTTATTATAAATATTTTAAAATGCCAAATAAGATATGATTCTTAATATAGTTTGAGGCACTTCATATCTTTTTCTAATGAACACTATTATGTATATTTTCTAATGTAATTCTTGTTATAAACAAATGCTATCTATGCTCTTCCAATATTTAAAGTAACTATCTTCATTATCAGGGGACGGCATTCAACTATAGTAGAAATTTATAGAAAATTTACTAAAAATGTTGATAAATACTCCACTAGACCAATAGTAAATTTTTTTTACGAAAAAACGAAACTATAATGGTCCTATAAGTTTAATGCAACATTTTCCCTAGCCCTGAACAATTATTCAAAAAATTTCAAAAATTTATTTGTCGCCATGCAAATTACCGATATTAGCAACTTCACAGGCACCATTTAAAATCAAAACTTTGAAAAGCCAAAAAATAGGTACTTACTTTTTTCGGATTTGGAAACAAATTGGTGGGATCGAGACCCACTCTATATCATTTTGGGCCACTCTAATATACAAACGTTTTATGTACAACTTCCTGCTCTTTTTGTGAGAAAATCAAACCACTAAAGTTATTTACAAATTTATTTGTATTTAAGATAAGTTGCACAATAGTTCTGTCGGTAAATTTTTCAATTTATCATTTCTATTTTTCTAAGAATATTCTTTAAAATTTTCACCGAATTCAGAGAATTTCCGAAAAAAAAATTAACACACTGGACTGTGTAACAAAAACGCTTTCTTTACATAACAATCCAAAATTGATAGTTAAAGATTCGGACATTCATACTCATCTACAATACGCCTCCTAAGATCGAATGACCCTTTCAGTTACAAATAGTTCCTTTTAGATTATGAAATTTGGTAATAATATTTAATGTACATAAAAGGGAATTTCTAAGAATACACATAAATTATGTAAAGTTGTGGGCCGTCCTTATATTATCGTTGTTCACAAAACGGAAAGTGGAAATATAACTGATATATGTTATAAGTTAGGTTAGTGTGAGTTTTGGGAACGCTCCGCTTCATATGGGCCACTTAGTATTCGACTAAGGGTTCACACATCTATCAGGGAGGGTCGCGTTATCCCGCCTCTGTGGAGCTAACTCGGACCTTTCTGCACTAACCAAAAGCATAATATATTATTTTTATTTTAGGTTAACTAGAAACTGTGCACTCGATTTGGGATAAAAGATGTAAAAATGCCTACTTGAACCTACATAAGATCCAGCACATATATTTCTGCTGGCCCTTATAGAGCATAATATTATTATCCATTCCATTTAGCAATATGTAAAATATATATGTGTCTAAAATACCGCATTATTTTCACGCTGCAAAAACCGCGTGTTTGGAGAAATGTGAATGAACAATTTTAACGTATTGACTCAAAATGATCAACGAAAAACTGTTATAACTCTAAAAATAATTATTCCCATTGAATAGTATAACACAGTCAAAATTTTATGCACATAAATAAATTACTGATAACATTGTTCATTTGTTCTACATATATAAGAGGAATGCGTTCAATTACGTCCACGTAGTGGAGTGGAAGTATAGTAATCGTAAAAAAATGTTCAAATATTTTTCTTGTTGAAATAAGTTTGGGATGATATGAAACGTCGTGGTTTTAAATTTGAACGAAAAAAACAATATTTGTCTGTCTGTCGGCCTATCTGTTTATCGGCATGTCTGTCTTCTTTTGTGCGCACATCTTCTTTGGAACGATTTAAGATATTGACTTGAAATTTTGCACACCTATGTATCATAACGAGATCTGGAACTGGATTGTTTTTTGAACTTATACGGCGATGAGTTAGGAGGTAAATAGGGAAAAATAAATAAAGCAAGCTGGTAAGAGTACACAAATTTGGGATTTGTTCTCATACTAGAAGCCAAGGCCTCAGATATTTTTATAATATTTTTCAACACCTCCAGTATTAAAGGGGCTGATAAAATTAAATTGATATATGCACTTTTTTGATACATATAAGTATTATAACGACATCTCGAAGATTATATTTTGAGACGATTCCGTGGTAGTGATGGGTGGTAAGTAGAGGTAAACTTGAGATTTGGTGTACGTACTATAAGAAAAGGCCTCAGATTTCTTTGTAATATTATTCAAACCCTCCTCCCCACCATCTCCACTCGGATAAATAAAATTGAGATATTCACTTGACGTTTGGTACGCGTATGTATTGTAACGACATCTGATGGAGATGATTCCGTTGAAGAGGTGGGGGGGGATGTAAATTGGGGAAAATAAGTAGAGCAAGCTAATAAGAGTCCAGAAATTTTATTTACGGCCTATATGCTAAAAACCAACGCCTCAAATTTATTTATGACATCTGCTTCAAATATTATTTAAATTCTATGACCAACTGTTTTCACATACTATAGTGCAAATACAGTCAAGATGTTTTTCTTTATAGTGACTTGGATGGGAAATGTGGATGTGGAAGAAGCGATTCCCTAGGCAGCGGTATTTTCTAGGATGTGTCATGATTTCCATGAGAACCTTTTTTTAACTTACTCTATTCAAATTTGTTTCTTAACATTAGAGTGGCCCAGTAAAGCAGTCATAAAGAAATGTTTGGCATTGCCATGTACATGTTTCCTAGCAACGTTAGTTCAAAATTTTAAAGAAAAGAAGGTTCAATGGTTAAAAAAACAGAAAACCTCCTAATTCTCGACGTTTGCATGGATTGTTCCAAATCTTTTTGAAAATTGTTTAAAAAGAGTACAGGTACATTTTTTTAGACTTGTTCACTACGCTCTCACCCCCTAAGGGCTGAAAGCCATCCTTAACTAGGTAAAGTATTATAAAAATTGTAAACTAAGGAATTTAATCGCCAGGAATTAAGTTTTATGCAAATATACGTATAACCCTTTTTGATCAAAATACTTAATCACTTCCAGGGGTTAGTTCAGACAATGTTTTTTAACCCCCGAAAAAGGGGTGTACACTACCCCACTGCCGTAGTAGGGTTTGTTTTTTAATGTTACGTTTGTCCTTTCCAGAACACAAGGCAAATTAATATAATATGCAACAAGCACTAAATGATGCTCATTTTGCACGAGTACGAAAGCAATGAAAAAGCACAATTTTATGCTAGTTGCAAACTACACGTTCTTCACAGCATATTAATCACTAGGGATTTATAGAAAACAACTACGAAAGTGCATTAAGAATAATTTGTATCGTTGAGGAATAACTTTCAAGTTGGACCAATAGAAAAGGCAATATAATAAATAGATCATACATACAAATATATTACTACATATATATTTTAAAATATATATAACGTAATTAATGGCAGTAATATATATTTTACATTCAAATAAAAGTATCATGTATACTGTATACAAATATTGAAAGTAGCTTTACGGTATTTCTCCCAAGGCATTCATTTTTTCCGTTAGCGAAAGAAATCTTGCAACTTTTTTATGAATACTTTCAATCGATCAATTCAAAAGTGCGTTCCTCTTTAGAATACATAGAAAATAAAGGACAGGGTAAGATAGATGGGCAAAATATATTTGTTGTTTGTAGACTTGATTTCGGTGTTGATATTTGTCACTTACACCGCGAGATGAAAGAAAACAAAATCAAGCGTATTTTCAGTATGCCTTAAAAGGAAACATTTTAAAGTAGAACGTATTGCTGAAAATGAAAACAGTGAATGAATGTTAATTTTATATCCATAATTTTGTTAAGTTCATCTCGTAAGTTATTTGCTTAGAGAGACATCAACAGTAGTTGAAAATTTGCTCTATGAAAATTATAGGATGTGCATAGCAAATATGAGTTAATTTTTATACTCTTCACAAATACAAAACGAAGAGTATATTGCGTTCAATTGGCACATTTCTAAAACTGGTAATATTGCTCGTAGAGAAAATATTTTCTTGTCAGTGTGTTGATGATCGAATTCTGAACAACTTTCAAAGCGTCCGTCCGTCCGTCCGTCTGTCCGTCCGTCCGTCCGTCTGTCCGTCTGTCTGTCCGTCTGTACGGGCGTCTGTCTGTCTGTCTGTCTGTCTGTCTGTCTGTCTCGGTTGTTTAAAATTTCAAATGAACAAGGCAAGACGCTACTCATTCTCAGCTATGCAGGCATCGACAGGTGTTTCAACCAATAAGTTTATTATACATGGTGTTTGCTAAGGCGATTTCGACCTGGAACAAGCTGGTAGAGAGGCCATTGGTCATCTCTATAAACCAAATATACCTATATAATAATTTTTTTTGAAATTGCCGATTTTGCACTTGTTTAAAAAATCTCTATTTTTCATCATTTTATCGCCTATAAAGAAAATAAAATAATGTTTATTAGAAAAGAATTGCAATGGTTGTTAAAACAGGTTTTTAAAAATTTTATGCAGTTTTTTTATCGAAAATATTCTAGCCGCATTTGCTGCAGATCCCACAACGAGCGTTAGAAAAGTTGCACAGCAGCTGGGACTTTCAATTTGGAAAACTTGGTCAGTGATGAATACAGAAAAGAAACATCCTTACCATTATACTTCAGTACAGGAAGAGGGCGACCCTTTACGAAGAATAGCATTTTTTATTGAATGCTGATATTGAAGATCCCCATTACTTGAAATCTATTTTATGGACGGGTGAATCAAAATTCTCCCATGAAGACATAATCAATTTTCATAATCTTCATTATTGGGTGGACAAGACTGACAACTTCCAAATGAAAAAACAAACTTCCTTTCAGAATAAGTTTAGCGTCAATGTTTGGATGGGTGTAATTGCTGGACATGTGGTTGGGCCTCATTTTCCAAAACGACATATGCCCAGTTCACTACCGCTTGACAATCTGCTAGTTCTTAGATAGAACCTATCCCAGTCGGTGGATTGGACATAATGGACCTATTCTGTGGCCTGCAAGGTCCCCAGATTTAACGCCACTGGACTATTAGGTATGGCGTAGGATAAAAGAACTTGTATATAATGAGGAATTACACTGCAGCGTTCAAGCAGTAGCGAAAATAGAAGTAGCTGCTCTTCAACTACGACTAGATATAAGATTAAAGACAACTACTGTTAAAATTAGAAAATGGGTGAGGAAATGAATTAGAAACAATCTAACCATTATACTCTTCGCCGATTTACTGCACTTTTTATATAATTGTTGCACATTCTATAGGATACTCTTCGCAATTTTTTTTAATAATACTGGTTTTATAAGTTATTGTGATTACAAATAAACGTGACGGACGGACGGACAGACGGGCAGACGGTCATTTTGAAAGTTGTTCAGAATTCGACCGTCAACACAGCCGTATGAAATTTTTTTCTCTCAGAGCAATATTACCGGGTTTAGAAATGTGCCGATCGAATGCAATATACTCTTCGTTTTGTATTTGCGAAGAGTATAATAATGTCTGAGTCTCATCTTAAACACCAAAAATAACAAAATTGTTCGGAAATAGTAATTTTTGTTTTTAATAAAGTTCTTATAACGCTAGTTTTGCTTTTGTTGAAAGAACTCGAGTATTTCAAAAATTACAAAATCGGCAAATTAAATAAACCTGTAGCATTTTTCATTATAGGTAGGTTTGGTTTATATAGATGCTAAGTGACCCCTCTACCACCCTGTTCCAGGTCGGCATCGAATTCTCAAATACCCTGTATCGTGAGCAGGTAAAGGCTGGAATGAATTCCTTACAATTGTTGCAAAGCAAGTGACAAAAATGCACTCAGATACCTACGTCGATTTTTAAATGTATTTGTCAATTTGTTTATGAATAAAAAGAATTTCTAGAAACATTTTTTAGACAGTTATGACGTCATCGGCAATTTCTTGAAACAGTAACCCCCATTTTTAAAAATGTCAATAGAAAGAGCACATTTTTCTGCACAGAGTACGTTAAATTGTATGGCATATGGCATGATGAAATTAACGAGAAAAAATCTTAACTACTTACAACAATGCAATAAAATAAAAATACAAGAATTAATAAATACAGCAAAAAATTATGAAATTAAATATTCAAATAGCATCCTATTTACTTGTTGACAATGTCGAAGCCGAAACTGAATTTCTCGCAAAACGTTAATAATTGTCTTGGGTCCAATTTTTCCAGTTTCGTCTAATTCTGTCTTCAACATTGTTCGGTCTATTAAAATACATTTTGGATTAAAGTAATTCTATAAAAAATAATTCAACGGTGCTAGGGTCGGAGATCTAGCTGGCCATTATATTGATCTGTGTCTATGAATCCACATATATAGGAAAATTTCGTTAAAATAATTACATATGCTATTAATTTTCCGCCATTTGGATACAGTGCGGCAGGTCCTGGAATTATCTTTTGTTGAAGCAGCTCCACATATTTTTCATCATTTAATGAATCTTAAATAAAGAATGAACCAAAAGTATTTCTAACGATTCGAGCCCACACGTTAACGTTCTGTGGAAGCTGGGTATGTTCCTCCGTCATCCACTATGGATTTTCATGTGATCAATATCAGCAGTTTTGCCTATTTACAGCAGCTATTTAAGCAGAAGGTAGCCTGACCAGAGAAAAGTAGGTACTCAACTTAAGAAATGTGGATTAGTATCATTCCATCATGGTTTCGCAAAAATCTACTCTGCAGTGAGAAATCATCTTCGTTAAGCTCTTGAACTAAATTAATTATATACGGGTCCCATTTATTCTTTTTCAAATATTTTAAAATTGCTCTATTGCGACTTCGCGATTTTGTGAAGATTGTCCTCCATTATCATTAAACTGTTAGTTTTCTGAAATTGCAGGACGACCATTCGTGAAATTATCTCTTACATGACTACAATCTCAAATTCTGTTTTCTATTTTGCTAACAGTAGATTGTGTAACAGGTCGATCAAAGTATTTCCAATAAATAATACTTGATACACCAGAGTTTGTATTGCCTGTCTCCATAGCCAATCATCATCAAAGTTTCAATTCTTTGTATCTCACTTAAACGTTCCATTATCAGAACTTTAAATACAATGTGACAAGCAAAGACTAACGTATTGCAGGCAGACCCGCGTTGCCAAGTAAATGAAAAAAATATTTAATGTTAATACTATATTATTAATTTGTCCTGTTTGTAAAAAATGTGCATAAGGAGCTATACACAAATAATGTCGCGCTCAAGGAGAGTCGAATCATTTCAGACCCAGTAATGATGCGTTTAGTTTGGAAAAGAAGTGACAGGGTGGGTTTGATACAGTGTGACCTCACAATTAATGGATTTAAACAATTATAGAATAATGTTATTTTTAAATACTAATATTACATATATTATAAATTTGAAGTATGCACTTTTATCGCCACTCTATATCCTAACTCGTCTGGTAAGAACTTCAAACTTGATGTTCTTTTTTGTTGTAACTAATGTGTCAGGACGCACTATCTATAAAAATTTAGAAAGACGAAAGGCTCCTCCTAGTCATGAGCTTTTCGGATTTTTTGGATCTCATCTTGACGCCAGATAGGAAACCAGCGATTCCCACTTAGAACTCCACAGCTTTCAACGTGATGGAGAGTTACTTGCTGAAAGGAAACCGTTTGTTGTTGACCTTTCGATTCATGCTTGAAATCCTTTATGAGCCACCAACTGAGTAAGATTTATCAAAGAAAGAAGTCTCCTCATGGCGAGCGCGTCATATTTAGGAGATCCAATATTTTCTTATATTTCCCTATTATCCAAATAGTTAAATGTAAGGATAAGGAAGGCTGCGGTATGCCTAGAGATGGCATGGAGAGTAACCGTAGGGTCTCTTGCTACTCACTCCACGACCAAGATATCACAAAGGAAACCTATTCGAACCCTACGAAGGCAAAATTTCTCTTTTCTCGAAGTTGGCTGTCACTTTAAATTCTAATTCGAAAGGGTTTCAAGCTGCCCTCTAGGACCTCTATTGCTCGTCTCTCTACTCACAACTAATATACGATTCAAATGCATTGACCCCTCAGTTTAAACGCGAATATATCAGGAACGGAGGAGCGGAAAAAATTTAAAAAATTATGTGTTCATTATGTCTATTCTTAATTATTCATTGAAATTTGTGTGAATTAATATTTGATACATACCAATTCCTTTTTCTGAAAATGCTTACATTTTACATAATTAACTATTTTATCATTTTTTTAAAATACTTACATTGGTAAATAACCGAATAAACATGAGGTCATGTTTTTGAAAATAACTGCAACACTTTGGAATACAAATTTATGGAAATATTTCCTTGTGCAAGTATGCCATGCTTTATCGGTATCTATAACCTCGCCGGTCCCCGCGAACTCATTTGTGTACAAATTTGCTTGATTTTTTTTAAAATTTACCCCAAGCGCTTTTGCCGTGCGGTGCCCTCTAGTCGACATAAGCATTCAAGTGCTCTACAAAATCACTACAGAATTAACCAAATAGTCAGTAGGGGCGGTTGTGGAGCAGTTATGGCGTCAAGTAGTACAGTTAATTCTACAAAATCGCGAACTTGCCGAGGTAACTGGTAAATATTAGTTTAAATATCAACATGGCCCTCAATGTTATCATAACATGCTTCTAAAGTATTCGAATTTCACTATCAAGTATACAATTTTACTAAAATTGCATCCATTTTTACAAAAACTACATTTGATATTATTTGTACGCATTTGTGTTAATTGAATAATAGTGCAAACTTATTTCATCCACAAATATGGACATAAAGATTGTAACGGTTTAAAGTACTTTTCTTTCCCACAATAAATCGAAAAACACTATTATCTGATGAGCAGATTGCTAAGTTGCTAAAAAATAGTGACTTCTTCGCCACAGATGATGAAGGAGATTATAACCCGGGTGATTAAGTCTCCGGAGGCGATTCTTCAGCCACGGAGTCTAGCGATGATGGTGATCTAATTTTCACAGATTTACCAACTCATGAAGAGCTTGGAAGCAATTCCAGCAGCTCATTTCCTTGACATGAGTCCTCCATGACACCAAAATCCTTCAAAATCAACCCCGAACCCAAAAAGGAAGCGCTGTTATACAAGAAAGAAAAATGATGAAAAAATCTCGGGTGCAACAAACGTACTCGAATCAAGTGCATTTCTTGCAACATTCTTTTATGTGTAGTAAAAGAAAGGGACTATTTTGTAGAGTTTCATAGTTAGAACTATTATTAACTTGTATTTTGAATTAATATAGAACTCCTGGTGTAAAAAAAAAATTGTAATTAAATTTGTACACAAATGTGTAACTTGGGACCATTTACACATTACAAATTGACTGCTTTAAAGCAGTCACGAATTATATCTGTAACTTTTAGTGGTGGATCAAAAAACATGCCTCGGATTATAGCTCACGGAGAGCCGATAGATGGTGCCACATGCCTAGTTTCTTCTTTGTGCACGTTTGTGTTACGTGGATCTGACGAGGATAATATTATTTACATAGCAGGCATATTCTTTTCTAAGATATGATGAATTTAAAACTGGTATGGTCAAAATTTTCTTAAAATGTAGGACATATAATGAACACAACATTTTTTCAATTTTTTCCGCTCCTCCGTTTCTGAGATATTAGGCAATCCAAACCCAGATGGCCGCTGTGGGCAGACCATCCGGTCGGTGTCATTAGACAATAATTTGTAATACTTAGTTACATAATGACAACGGTAACATCAGATCCATTCTTCTCGTCTACACTTGGTGTAAAGCTTAAAGTGTAGTGCAGGATTAGTGTAAGACGGTTTGAAGATAGTTTTACAAATGTAGAACAGTAGGTACTAGTTATAATAGTACAGTAGTAGTTAGTACAGTACTGGTGTAGCTACACTCGACTTTAAAGAACATATTAAAAGCAGTTACACCCATCGAAAAGAACAAAATAAATATTCAGATACACCAATTACACTATTAGCACTGGTGCACAAAGTGTTAGCAAAAGAACATTGTGAGCCCACATCGGCCATATTGAATTACGTTTGACAGGTCGTTGGATTGCCTAATTCGCGGCTAAAGTGAGGGTTACATACATTTGAATCGTATATTAGAAGATGGAATTTTGCAAAATATATAGACTTTATCAAACCTCAGGTCTAAGAACTTTATGTATTTAATGTCATTGTTTAGATTTTTTAAGGTAAAATTCAATCCGATAATATCGACATTGCTGAAATATAGTCATTAGCAAAAGAAGCTTATGATTTATGTTTGCAATTACAGCTATTTGTTAAAGTTTGTCCTGATCAGTCTCACCATAGAAAAGACTAGTATCATCTGCATATTGTGGGTAATAGGTCTTGAAAAGATTAGATGACAAATTACCCCTATAAAGAGCAGATGTCCTAATATAGACCCTAGTAGAACTCCTACGATGACCGCTCGAAGGACAGACTTTTTTCATTATATTCGACGTTTTTTATCTATTGGTTAAATGTGATTTTATGAAATCCAGAGTTTTGCTTCAAAATCGATGACAAGGTGACAAGGCCGATAATTAACATGTCATTTGCCAGTTGAGTAAAATTTGGCGTGACAGATATATCACGAAATGCTTGAAGTCAAACTTGCTGCCACCCTATTTTTCTCTATCTTTATGTCCTCGAAACATGGACCATCAGGGAGACAGACAGGCGACGTAGTGATGCTGTCAAGTTGTGGGTCTGGAGACGATTGTTACAAATGGCCTTGATAAACCATCGCAGGAACATTTTCTGGCCAGATCAACCAGAGGGCAGTATAGAACGCAGGAGTAGAGATAACAAGAGACGAAGAGCATGCCATCCAAAACGTTTGACCGATATCGTCCAGGTGCTGATGGGAAGGAGCTTTGATGAAACTCTGCTCCTAACAGACAGACGCGACAGATTGCGTGATAAACCTTTTGATATCATCAGACAAAAGAGGGAGTTGACTAGAATAATACTTAGATTACAGAAGGTCTATCAAGACTTTACGAATAAGAAGAGGAGCAGAAGAACAAATGTTAGATAACACATTCTTATACCTTACCTAACTAATTTCAACATCATTACTACTACCAACGATCAGGAGGCTTGGTTCTAATTTCCAACTGTAAAACTGGGACTTTTCTCTAAAAGGACATTAACAAAAATAATTAATAATCGATGGTGTGTGATCAGTGTGCCTATAGTTCAATGTATTTTTTTTTTTTTATTATTTTAGAAACATGTATGAACAAAAATTTTCGCTTACACTCTGTATGAATTTATTTCTTGAAGTTATGTATAACTAGAATTTGATGTTAGTCAAATACCTACATGTTCAAATTTAAACAAATATTGATTTTGTTAGTGCAATTTTCGTACATTATTTTGCGAGCCTTCTTGGGGCAAATAGAGGTAAAATAGTTCATCTCGAATTTATATGTTCAAATAAGTAATCCGATGTCTAAATAAATACGTCTGGAAACCCCGTACTATAGATTAAAGTTACATTAGGGAAGTCTGCGTCGTCTACTACATCACTATTTTTAAATTGTGTGACAAATGAAGACTATGAAGAGGGTGTAAGTGGTAGAACGAGTCCCCTACAAAATGTGACGATAAAGGCGTCCTGTATTTAAAGTTTCTCAATTATGTTGTTAAGTACTTTGTATGGAATGAATTTTAAATAGCCAAGTGGTAGTGTTTTTGTGGCGTTTCCAAAGTGCGGTGTTACCCACATATTCATTTTATGTCTGAATTAATTCTTGCCGTAAAGCTTAAAACCTTATTACTAATTTAAGTTTTCAAACTCACTTATATACCCCCTGAATATTAATAACTTATGTAACCTAAATTAACCTTCCATAAAGCACATTCAGCAGTTTGTTAAATTATAAATTAGCAAAAACATTTAGATATTCAGGTATTCAGATTCATTTGGTATGCCGTATACGTTTTCTTAATGACACATTTAAATTGTTTTAAAAAGCATTAGGTAGTTGAATTATATTTATTTTAGAATAGTAAATTAACCTCGAAATATGAAAAACAAAAATGAATAAAGCGGCTGATATTAACAGATTGCTTAAATTAAATACATATATAACATTATACAGATTACACAGGTGAAAACTAATTATGGAATGAATTAGAAAACATAAAGAAACTACTACTATTCAAGCCTATCCTCGCCAGAAATTTTGGGAATATTAATGAAACTGAAGTTAAGCAGTACTACTGTAACATATTTTGATACCTAAATATTAAAACATGTTATTCCGTTGCGAACGACAGCCGATTTTTGGTGGAGAGCATAGGCCGTGGGTTAGGATTGTGTGTGGACACTCAAGAGGGCGCCACCGGCTGTATCTTACGTAATGTGACTTAAATAATTTTGCCAGCACGGAACAAAATTAAGTTACTAGCAACCATGCGATGGAATTCTCAAAATATATCTGTAATATCAAAACTCTACCTTACTTTATAAAATCTCAAAATTTAAACAAATATCAGGTGTACCAGTGCAAATAATAAGAACATGTAGACATTAGACATTTATTACAACACACGTGAGATATACAACAATAAAAAGAATAAATTAAAAAACTTCACCTAATTGTGGTTCATGCGTATTAAAGAAATTCTATACCGTTGATAAAAACCTTGATTTGAATTCAAGCTTAGATCTTTGACTTTCTTGCAACTACGAGTTTGCCAATATACAACTATGAGTTACAACTTACAACCACGGATTAAAGATTTACCATGAATTGAATATTATATGTGACATAATAGTAGGTGAATTAACATCTCACGGTACCATGGGTGTTTTACAGTAAAACTCTTAAATATATTATCATTCTATGCACATAACTTAGAGCTTGATTTATAGTTGCAAGATTGTGTTGTAACTTACTTCAACATATGAACTAAAACCACTGAATTAAACTATAATATTTTCTTTAAAATATTTGACTAAAATGAACAAAAAAACCTGGTTAAGGCCTTGGCATTTTCCGTGACGACTGCAGTGTGACTTGTCACCATTTCTCTCGACGTTGGCTGCAACTGCAGTTCCGTGTTGCATCAAATTGCTACCTGAATCTCCGGGAGACTGCTGCGAACGACTCTGCCAGTCCTAAACTTCTCAAAGTGTCAGCGTAACCCAAAACCAAATATCTGAGTAATAGACTTCCTCCTATTACTCCTCCAACTACTGGGTCCCCTTACACAACCAAAATTACAGCACCAAACCTGTGCTCATCCCAATTGTAAGCCTCTCCAAACATAACTTATTCTCAAAGGGCCAGTCCCTCCAAACATACACTTGTACCAAAGATATGCTTATACCAAACATGGGCTTATACCAAACACTCTGTAATAATTACAATAAATAAGAACTAAATAAAACACCAAACTAAGTAAAATAAAAGCCTACCTCTTATAGAGAGTATTGTATAACCTTCACGAAACACGTGGCGATCGGATTACGACAAGCAACAGAATTCCTTCCTGGAACTTACAAAATGCTTCTGGCAGGACGGTAAAGAAACACTGGACACATCAAATCAAATCCCTTTTCAGTGTCAGCGATGTAAAACCCAAATTCTTCACTACAAAACCGGGACCGCCGCCATTTAGCTACCTCGTCGCTGTCGACTCGTCGCTGTCTCCTCGACCAATCCTCGACGGAAATCTGCTTGCCAGTTCTCCGCGTTGCCAACTTGAACATCTAGAGAACTCTTTCTCTAGCCAATAAAAATGCGCCAACAAAAAGGACTTGTAATTTAAAGACTGAATTACACCATTGTGTAATATCCCAACAACAGAATACGTGAGTAACACCTCTAACTTAAAATATTATACACAAAAGAAAGCACGCTTTCTTTCCCTGTTAAGAATTTCAGATATGCAACCCACTATGCCCCTTGAAGTACGAGTGGTTGCCTATCAAACAAACGAATTAAAGGGTTAATTTACTGTATTGAAACTGAAATTATTAATGTAGATTTTTCAAATGCTACACCACCCCCTTCCAAAAATAAAAAAGAAAAAATCTTAACTAAAAACTTAAAACTCAAAAAAAGATTCTTTTCTTTTTTTTGACATTACATCTGCCAGTGACCACAGGTGTTACAACGGAAAGCTCAAATGACATGAATTGCTAGGATACTTTGGTAACTGCGTGTACCACACGTCCATAAGGAATCAAAATCAGTGAAAGTCATAATCGGTAAAAGTCATAATCGGTAAAATCATAATCGGGAAAGCCTTATCCAAGGGAAACTCAAAATCACGAGACTGGTCACACTATCGGAACTATAACAAACTGATCAGATGAACTCTACACAACAATACAAATCAAAATGATTTCATAATCAAAAGATCTATCTACAAAACACAAATTAAGACTCAAACTCCCAATTTGAAGCCTGATGTAAGCCATCTTAGCCCACCGAAATTTCAGAATTTGAACCAAAGTGAGCCTTTAGGTCCTTAACGTGCCATTCACCAGCGTCAGTTCCATCAACATTGGTGAGGGCATACACTACACGCGAAACTTTCTTACGTACCGTACACAGTACATACTTAGGAGCTAACTTCCTAGAAAACCCAATCGCCGCGTCCGAGAGAACTTTATTTTTGCGCCAAACAAGGTCGCCTTCCTTAAACGAAACATCTCTCTTCCGGAGATTGTAAACTTTACTATTGCGCTGATACGCAACATGAAGTCTTTTACGAACTTCCTTAAAAACATCTACAAGGCACTTCAACTCTGAAGCATAGCCTTGCCTATCACCTGGCGATATCTCAACATCGTCAGTGGAGACTACTTCTCCATAATAGTTTCCCGAAATAGGAACATGTCTACCAAAATTCAAAAAAGACGGGGTGAACCCTGTCACCTCATGCTTTGCAGTGTTAATAGCCTGCCTAATCTTATGAATTTCTTTGTCCCAATTCTTGTGCTCTTTTATGTAGCACCTAATGGCAGTACCAACTGTCTTGTTGTTGCGCTCAACAAAATTGCACTGTGGAGAATAACGTGCACTGAACCAAATCTTTTGTACCTGATACTCTTTTGCCAGTTTCTTAAACTCAGAGCCTGCAAACTGTTTTCCATTATCACATAAAATGAACTGAGGTATACCAAAGACAAGAAAAACTTCATTCTCCATAAACTTAACCACGTTTTGAGCAGTAGCCTTACGCATAGGACAAACTAATGTGTACTTCGTGAACCAGTCACCTACCACAAGTAAATGAGTGTTTCCCTTCGAAGATCGTGGGAATGGGCCCATAATATCAACAGACACTATCTGCCAAGGATAACTTGCAGATTTTTCGCCACCCATAAGTCCCATTCTAGCCGTGTTTGCTATCTTCTGAGAAGCACAAACTTGACACTTTCGAACATACTTCATGACGTCCTGGCGCATTTTTGGCCAGTAATAATGTTCTTGCAGACGAGCCAATGTCTTGAAGAACCCAAAATGTGCACAAACTGCAGGATCATGGCATGAACTCATGATTTGCTGCCTTTGTCCCTTCGGAACAAGTAACTTCCACTCCGTAAGATTCGTCTGCACCGATACACGAGATGGAATGAGCTTATAGACTAAACCATTTACTACTTTCCATTGAGGATAACGCTTGGGAAAAGAAGAAATATTTTCACGCATGGATCGATACCAATCATCTAAATTTTCCAAAGAAATTTCTAACAAAAGAACTTCCGGTTCGGCCGGAGGAATGCGAGACAGTGCAACAGGAACTACATCACAAGAATCTTTAAAGTCAATCTTAATTTGAAACTGTCTAGCAAAGTCGCAACCAAAAATAAAAGACTGAGGCAAAGAAGGCACTACTAAAGCTTTCACAATTTGACAGACATTTCCTATACATATGGGCAAATCAACCAAACCTGTCACTGTTTGCTGACTCCCATTCGCAACAAACACACTTTGAGTATGAGACGGATTAATCTCTAAGTTCAATTGTCTCAATAACTCAAGGCCACCTGAACCAATAATAGAAGCATTTGCTCCCGAGTCAAGCAGAGCCACTATGTCCCTACCATACAATTTTACAGAAACATAAGGTCTGTTATCAGTACCTTTCTTAACAAACAATGGCGCAGCTTGCCCATGCAAGTTTGTCTTACCCGAAAACTTATAAAAATTCCTGACACGTGAGAGCCAAGACTGCCACTCTCTCTTACTAGAATACGAAAATTTTCGTTTGGCCAACTTACTGGGAACAGTGTGGCGGTCAGAACACACCTCCCTTACTGGTTTCTTGGAACACTTCTTGCAATTAGCTAACCTAACATCAGGCGTACCACAACGAAAACAAAATATTTTCCTCTTAGCCTTGCAAGACGAAAAAGTGTGGTTGGGCTTACCACAATTCCAACAAATTTTTCTACTACGAGCCTGTGCTGAAGTACTGGGACTATTGACACTATTCCCGTTTCCTGAAGTACTTGCGACTACTTGATCTACCTTAGTACTTACCAGATCAACATTAGGAGTTGTACTCCCTACATGACCAAGGTGATCATTACTCTCTACATTTTCTTTACTATGACACGAACAGCAACATTGACTAGTTGAATGTGGCTCTTCAACTGATAAGTTAGAAACTTGCGGTACATAACTACGTCTAGATATTACGTAAGCAGCATCCTCTAATTTTTTACATAAACTAAACAATTTAGAAACCGTATCTGCCTCACATAAAGCTAATTGACCTAAATATTCCGGTAATAAATTATTCCGAATATGCTTAACTTTCGTGACTTCACTAGGAGCATGACTAAGTCGACTATACAAATTTTCCATTTGTGCAAAGAATATGGTTACCTTTTCATGCTTCTTTTGCTTACGACTTTTAATTTGTTCCCAAATTTCATCCTCCGCATTAGGTGGTAAAAAGTCTTTCTTTATTAAAGAAACTAAAGAGGCCCAACTATCTACACTAGTCTTAATGCTGCGATACCAAACAAAAGCATCTCCCACAAAAAGTTCTACCGCGGCATTGAATAATTCTTGCTCATCCACTTTACGCGCCTGCGCTAACTCATTAACACGCTCAATGAAAGAATAAACAGTTTTCGGATCCCCATTAAATTTTACTCCCCACTGAGAAATTGGAATAGTTTTGCTCGCACACGTCACTACAGGAGTGGGCACGTGAACAACCTGACTGTGCACAGTTTGATTCAAGTCATCATTCGGAACCGTAGCTGTTACTCGTTCATGTAAATCGGCCTCTAATTCTAGACACGTAGCATAGGATTCATTTCTAAAAGTATTTGCGGCTTCCGCGTCATCACCTTCTACAATAATGCGTTGAACACGACCGGTAACATGAGCAATACGAGACTTTATTCTTTTGAACAAGGAATCAGAGGAAGTGCCTTCGAAATCAGCAATTAAATTTTTAATTGAGTCTAATGTAGCATTTACAGCTAGCTGCTCAGCATTAAAATCAAGTTTATAATTGATAAGACGACCCGGCCTATCACGTTCTTTTTCCAGCAATCTATTTAAAATTTTCCTCTTATCCTGTTGATTTCTATTGGAATAAACATTTCTGATGTTCAATTCATATTCCAACTCCTCAAGCAATAAATGATTAGATTTAAAAGTATCTTCCATGATCAAAAAAAATTTAAAAGTGCAAACTTCTAACTAAATTAAACGTTAATGTAAAGAGCAATAACAATCACAAATGCAGGTAGTAAACAAACACACAAGTCCGCTGCTTAAAATAGCAAAATGTTCCAAAAACTCTAAGTCCCAACACTTACTTACTTCACCCTGTATAGTAAAATATACAATTGCTATTAAGTGCAGCAAACACCAAACTTAAAACTGCAGTGAGAATTATCATCAATAAATTCAATCACAAATTTTGGAAATATTCTTTTCCACCCTGTATATCGATTTAATAATTCCCCTTAAAATCTGAAACATTTTCTAACCATAAGCAGTTTTAATTTCGTAACCAGTACTTCTCCGGAAAATGTAGTCTATTTTTTAAAAGTGGCAACGTCGCAAATCAATCGCCGGGGTCTAAAGAAATGCCAGTGTTTTATTGTACATCTCACAAAAACTTTATCAATAGGAAACGTATTCCTGCATGAAATAAAATAGAAATGTTAATGTCTACACACGTTCCTGATATTTGATTAAAATTAAATTAATTACTACTAAATTACTCAAACATAAACCAAAAATTTGTGTCCACACTAGGCTCTTATTAAAATCTGAAACTCTGTTACTCTAGGTGTAACAATCGCGCCTCCACGTTGTTGCGTCACTTTTGGTGTAGCAATCGGGCCTCCACGTTGTAGCGCCACTTTTGGTGTAACATATTTTGATACCTAAATATTAAAACATGTTATTCCGTTGCGAACGACAGCCGATTTTTGGTGGAGAGCATAGGCCGTGGGTTAGGATTGTGTGTGGACACTCAAGAGGGCGCCACCGGCTGTATCTTACGTAATGTGACTTAAATAATTTTGCCAGCACGGAACAAAATTAAGTTACTAGCAACCATGCGATGGAATTCTCAAAATATATCTGTAATATCAAAACTCTACCTTACTTTATAAAATCTCAAAATTTAAACAAATATCAGGTGTACCAGTGCAAATAATAAGAACATGTAGACATTAGACATTTATTACAACACACGTGAGATATACAACAATAAAAAGAATAAATTAAAAAACTTCACCTAATTGTGGTTCATGCGTATTAAAGAAATTCTATACCGTTGATAAAAACCTTGATTTGAATTCAAGCTTAGATCTTTGACTTTCTTGCAACTACGAGTTTGCCAATATACAACTATGAGTTACAACTTACAACCACGGATTAAAGATTTACCATGAATTGAATATTATATGTGACATAATAGTAGGTGAATTAACATCTCACGGTACCATGGGTGTTTTACAGTAAAACTCTTAAATATATTATCATTCTATGCACATAACTTAGAGCTTGATTTATAGTTGCAAGATTGTGTTGTAACTTACTTCAACATATGAACTAAAACCACTGAATTAAACTATAATATTTTCTTTAAAATATTTGACTAAAATGAACAAAAAAACCTGGTTAAGGCCTTGGCATTTTCCGTGACGACTGCAGTGTGACTTGTCACCATTTCTCTCGACGTTGGCTGCAACTGCAGTTCCGTGTTGCATCAAATTGCTACCTGAATCTCCGGGAGACTGCTGCGAACGACTCTGCCAGTCCTAAACTTCTCAAAGTGTCAGCGTAACCCAAAACCAAATATCTGAGTAATAGACTTCCTCCTATTACTCCTCCAACTACTGGGTCCCCTTACACAACCAAAATTACAGCACCAAACCTGTGCTCATCCCAATTGTAAGCCTCTCCAAACATAACTTATTCTCAAAGGGCCAGTCCCTCCAAACATACACTTGTACCAAAGATATGCTTATACCAAACATGGGCTTATACCAAACACTCTGTAATAATTACAATAAATAAGAACTAAATAAAACACCAAACTAAGTAAAATAAAAGCCTACCTCTTATAGAGAGTATTGTATAACCTTCACGAAACACGTGGCGATCGGATTACGACAAGCAACAGAATTCCTTCCTGGAACTTACAAAATGCTTCTGGCAGGACGGTAAAGAAACACTGGACACATCAAATCAAATCCCTTTTCAGTGTCAGCGATGTAAAACCCAAATTCTTCACTACAAAACCGGGACCGCCGCCATTTAGCTACCTCGTCGCTGTCGACTCGTCGCTGTCTCCTCGACCAATCCTCGACGGAAATCTGCTTGCCAGTTCTCCGCGTTGCCAACTTGAACATCTAGAGAACTCTTTCTCTAGCCAATAAAAATGCGCCAACAAAAAGGACTTGTAATTTAAAGACTGAATTACACCATTGTGTAATATCCCAACAACAGAATACGTGAGTAACACCTCTAACTTAAAATATTATACACAAAAGAAAGCACGCTTTCTTTCCCTGTTAAGAATTTCAGATATGCAACCCACTATGCCCCTTGAAGTACGAGTGGTTGCCTATCAAACAAACGAATTAAAGGGTTAATTTACTGTATTGAAACTGAAATTATTAATGTAGATTTTTCAAATGCTACACCACAGCCAACACGATTTTGACTTCAATTTTTTTATTACTGATATTGCATAGTTAGGGTACTTATCTATGTTTAAGAAATTGCTAGTACTGTGGATGAACCTATCACCGCGCGTCTGCGGGGCACGACAAAAATCTGTAATTATCTGGCATCAGCCGTGCATTCGCAACGGTCTGTGGCTATATCCACTCTCAGGAGACTCGTACAACTCTTAAGACTCCCCATGATGAAAATGAAAGAAAATTTCACTTATCTTGATTGCTACGACCGGCGTTCCGTCGTATCTTGTTGTCTAGTGGCGAAAGGATAATGATCTCGAGGATTCGTAACTCAAGCCGCACTCGAGCGACCCTTATGGCTATGCCGACCAAGGCCTCTTGCTATGAATTTTTGATCCGGAGGAATTTTTTCCTCCACTTTGAATATGGCCATTCTTTTTAGGCACATTATAGTGGGTCGGTCTTGAAAGATTTTCCTACATTAACTGATCCGAAGAATCTAGTTTTCATGGCAAAAACTGCCCCATGAACTTTTTCGAAAACTTTTTGAAACGAAATAATCGCTACATCCTAACTAGAATTTCCGCAATTCGCCACTATACTTTAGGCAAAGATTAGAGAACTAACAAGATAGGAAGGACAATAAGACGGAGAAGACGAGATAGACGAAGACAGTTGTGTACTACAATTTAAAGGGACACGACATCCAGCGGAAACGGTTTCGGGATTTGTCGGGTACGTATATCGATTACGTTAATCTTGGCCGCGAGTCTAGAGGTCTACTGTTCGATACCTAGCCGTTCCTGGTAAGTCTTTTCATTAATATTGAAATATTAACATACGTCTAAGAATGATCGCGAGGGTTATAATGGCCGCGAAGATAAATTACAGCGGAAGTTAATGACCCGCAAGCATGGGCGGTAATCCCTTTTATGTAAGCCGAAGAAGGATGCCACTGCCATTGAGACATGTAGACCTAAAGGTTCCCACGGTGTTCAAAATTTTCCCAGGCTCAACCGTCCCTATACCTACTTTTGTAATGCTGACTTTACATTTGTTTATTTAAGTTTTACAATATGTCTAGAAATATAATTTTGTGCATAATAACTTATCTCATACCTCGTAGATGCAAAAAACATTTTTTGAAAAAAATTACGGTCACCAAAAATTATGAAAGATTTCACCATCATTCGGCTAGTTGAACCTTATTACCAGATTTTGAGATCGGGTTAAAAACTCGTTCGATTTTGTTATTTATTCAATTTTACACCGACCTAAAAACCGATGTTATAAAGTAGCAGAGAGGATCATCCTGAAGAGATTTAAAACCCTGATGAGCAGTTCGCCTACCGAACAGAACATTCCACCGAGCTCCAAGTACTTCGTCTGACGGAGTACATCACGGAGGGTTTCAACTACCGCCAAGTCACCAGAGCGATCTTCTTAGACGTCGCCAAAGCCTTCGACAGGGTTTGGCATGAAGATCTCCTGGCGAAGATGCTGTCGATGGGATATCCTGTCGGCATCGTCAGCTTGTGAGATCCTACCTTCACCGGAGGCAACTCCGTGTGAAGATTGCCGACAAGCAGAAACATCCAAATCACACGACCCCAGGGGTACCAAGCAAACAACCAGCTCGGTACCCTTACCTTAGTCCGTGCCGGACTCTGACGCTAAAATATGCGTCTTTGCCCGAACACAATTCTTGAGCTACCTACACAGTTCACACTTCCTTCCGACGAAATCGGAGCACATGATGCCAATTGGCACCCTAGGCTTCCGAGTAGTCAACACCCCCTAAACCACACTAAACTCCGAGAGAGCTCGGCAACACTCGTTCTCTCTCACGACGGACTAAAGACGCTCCCGGGAGCCGACATGCCAGCGAGGAAAGAAGACCAAGGCAGAAGGACGCCAGAAGAAACGACCCAGCTGGCAGGGTCCAAAGCCAGGATCAGGGGAGGTCCTCATT
Source organism: Stenurella melanura (assembly GCA_963583905.1). Classification (NCBI taxonomy): domain Eukaryota; kingdom Metazoa; phylum Arthropoda; class Insecta; order Coleoptera; family Cerambycidae; genus Stenurella; species Stenurella melanura. Next base: position 48,346,253 of record OY757314.1, read on the forward strand.
TGCAGTACGAAGCCGGTTGAGATCTACAGCGATGATTGGGGCAAAGAGCTCAAGCTCGACCCCTAATCATCCGAGACCGTCATCTTTAGTTAAGAATATTGGTCCAAAACCGAATAGATCAGTAGCAGCTGACGTCACAAGATGGCCGCCACAGTTGTTTGGTTGACAGTAACCTAGTTTTGCATTTGTGACCATATAAAATAATTTGAGTTTTTAAAGAGTTTTTTGTGCTTTTTTAAACGTTTTTCTTGAGTAAAATGTATTAGTGTTCTTTATCTATTATACATTTCGTGATTTGCTGAACTGACTTTTATCTAATGCTTTATTTATATGTTCGAATATGCATGTCATCTTATTCACATGTCAAAAGTTATTTCTTTTCCATATGGTAAGTGAATTTCAGTGAATTTATTATAATTTTATTTATATTCTACATTTTAGGAGTCCCCTTGTAACATTTCTAAGTGGAAATATATTAATGGAGATAACCTATAGGATTTAAAAGTGGAAGATTCATACTGCTTCCAACATAGTGTTGAATTAATGAACCATTGTGACCGTTCTTGGAAATAAAAATGCTATCTAAACTATAAGACTTATTATTCATACTTACCTTTATTATTATCTATAGTGTGTACGATCTTAAACATCCTATTATGGTTGTTATGTTTATAAGCATCATTTTGAAGAACTTTATTTTACTCCCGTTAAAAGTATGTTATTTTCTAAGTTCTGTCGCGTTTTAGCTCAATTACCTTCATTGATATTTTATTTGTAAGCATTATCAATATTTTAAACATCTGTGACTATTTATAATTGTAAGAATCAAAACAAATACCAAACTAGGTAAGTATACTCATACCTAAAAAGTATTTCGAGCATATTACGTTGCATATTTGTTTATGATTTTAATTAAATGAAACTGAAACGGTCTCACAGTCCTATCTTTACATTAGATTTACTATTAGAGGTGTTTTAAAACCTCATGAGCTGTGACCTTCATATGCGCAGACATAATCCGTCCTGTTGACTCAGCTACACTTCTTAAAAATATTATATTTATTGTTTACAATTTATCCCGAGCTCTTGTTTATCAATACAGCAAGGCAGCCTTCAGTGTCTTCAAAAACATACTTATAACTCAGATTAAACTTTGCCTTTTGCGCATTTCGCGGCTCATGAGACTCTGAATCACCTCTACTCCTGCATTTCACAATACAAACCTCTGATTATTGTTATTAATGTGTTAAACAATTAAACTTATTAAAAACTGTTGAGCCAAATGAAAGTAAGATATAATCAGTAAAAAGTTGATGGGAAATGGTTTGAATTGTCTAAAAACGTAAATTTCACAATAGGTTTATAAAACCATTAATATATGATTGATATATTGGCATGAATCAATGAATGTTGTGACAACTTTTAATGCTTAGCTGTAACTGAGCCTGTATTAATTAAACATTTATTTAAATATGTCATGATATTACATATGTACAAAAGAATTCAAAAATCCAATCCTTATTTTCACTATATTATGGGTTCACTAAGATGTCAACGTATTTGACATCAAATTTTACACGTGTAAAAACAACACTAATAAAGTACTTTCTCACACTAGGCTTTTAAAAAAACATTAACAAACATCACTATACACAGAGGTGATATTCAGAAATCCTCCACTTTAATTTTTATCAAGCGAAAACTGACACCTACTCTTATGTCAAATTTCGGAGTTTGTCAACCAATGGGCTTGTTCCATGATACCTATTCTTTTTATATGGTTTTTATACTTTTTCACATAATACTCGATATTCTCATTATACACTTAAAATTTCGTATTATTAACTTTTTCCGTTCTCGAGATATAAGGAGTTGAAATTAGTAATAGTTGCAAAAACCGAGCGCTCATTTGTGACGTCACTATACGCAAGTGACGTAAGAAAAATGGCTTTCTGGGACCTTTCAAATTTAACCTGAAAAGTCGAAAAACATGGAATTTTTAAACGCTGGTAACTAAATAAATACGTCGAGTGGAAGTTCGTTCTATGTGTCTACGGAAAGGAGAAGGTCGGCGATGAATTATAATCGTAAATTGCAGGGTCGAAGTCGAAAATTCGTTCTGGCAGGAGCGAGAGAAAATTGTAATTTTTTGACATTTCACCAAATTGTACTCCCCTACTGTCAAGTAGTAAGCAAAACAAACAATACTTCGAAAACACTTATAATTATAACCAATAAGGAGCATCAAGTCTATTGAGATCGCCGAGTCTATGCGTATAGTGACGTAGCGCCTGGCCACGCCCCATTTTCGCGAGATGGAAATTTGTAATGGTTTTTAAGATACTAAACGTGCGAATAAGATTCTGATTTTTTGTAGATCCATTAATTTATACTTGCACTTTCGATTTATGAAATTAAAAAAAATGCCGAACAAGCCCATTACGTGACAGCTGGCATAACTGTGACGTCACTGCTAGTGCTCTATTACAAAAGTTACGCAGTTTTTTTTTAATCTTTAATTCCGAAAACACCTGACTAGTAGTTACCTGCAACCGCTCCTCCGCCAGCTTGAAAAAATATAGGACCACCGCAGTTATACTCTACAGTTTGCAAAATAGGTATTTCGTGCCATTCCCAGAGAAAACGCAGAACATTCATCCGGTCTTCGGTCGAATTGAGAATTTCCTTCTTTTTAAAAATGTTTCATCTGGGCAGAGATCTGGGTTAAAAACTAAATATTTTTATTTAGATTATTAATCGTACCTATAGGGGACCCTGGCTGATACTAGCTGTAACTATGAGAAATGCTTGTAATAGACTATGAAGAGAACTATAAAATCGAGTGTATATGCTTACGCTATCTACTATACAATTAAAGTTATATTGTAAAATTTCAAACCAATAGATGTCACTACTGAGGCATCGGTTGATTAAATTTTACTCAATGTATGTATTTGGTATAAACCATAGATAAATGAATTATATTTAAACAACGGTAAATATTACCGATGCTCATTGCTCACGGATTAATAATAATAATACAACAGTTTATAGGTACCTACCAGAACAAATGTATTTGTACATTTGAATGAGCAGCTATAGATAGGATCAAGGATGATAGGAACAATTCGTTAAATTTTATTCTACATTTTATATACTAAATATTTACGTGAATTCTAGATGAACAGATGAAAAATTCTCGGATACCTACGGTTAATTTATTAATTTGGTTCATATAAAATAAATCGTAGATCTACATAATGAGTTAGACTGCTCACTTCCTGAGCGCTCACTTCCCGAGCGCTAACTTCCCAAAGAGGAACTAAACCAAAGATTAAAGAATTAACAAAATAAAACAGGAGGCGAAAGACCTTTGATCTTTGATTTCGACAGTTGCATTGGAATTATGGGGCAGTTCCCACAATGGTGAAAAATCGACAACATAGTCCCTTCAAATTAGGAAAATTGAGAGAAATTTTTCCTACAGCTAAGCCACCCATATAGAAAGTTGCCTTGGGGTTGTGTTAACATATTTTTTACCAAGCGCATGAAATAGAAAGGGTTGTTTTTTAGATATAAATACATATATGTTTTTTTGTCATTTTGGCGGTTTATTGCGTTTTGCTGCAAAATTATGCATTTTTGAGAAAATATGACCTGATTTGATATTGTAGATCTAGCGATTCTCTACAATTTTTGTTTTCTTCATTTTTTTGAAATTCCGCTTAGTTGCGCCGCTAGAGCGCACTGAAGTTTATATAAATGTATAAATTTTTTTGGTGTTTGATTTTAAGGCAAAACTATGCATTTTATAAAAAAATATCAAGATATCAAAGTTGTAGATAAAAAAATTTTCGACAAGTTTTGTCCTCTGTTTTTTTTCAAAGTCGCGTGGTTTTGCCGCTAGAGGGCGAAAAACATTTTTTCAATACTCTTGAGCGGATAGAAAATATAGGCATCGTGAACAGCTGTAGTATTTTGCCCCTCCACCTCCCTCTACTCAATATTTTTTACCGGCTAAGCTAATATAGATGACATTAAGGATGACATATACAAAAAGGCCCATTATACGACCAGTTAGCTAGCTAAATGCGCGTAATTCATACGATTAGATGCACCGTTCTATGCGCAGTTGTGTAAGAAATGAACTATGGGTTTCAAAAATATATATATTTTTTTTTTTCTCCAAATTTTTATATAATTGACGAGTACTCTAAAAAAATGCACAGTTTTGCCTGTATATCAAAAATATATGCGCTATATTTCTTTTTCCCGCTCAAGAGTATTGAAAAATGTTTTTTGCGCTCTAGGGACAAAACCGGGCGATTTAAAATAAAAACGAAACAAAATATGTCGAATTTTTTTTATACACAACTTTGATATCTTGATATTTTTTATAAAATGCATAGTTTTGGCTTAAAAACGCCAAAATTTTTTTTTTATAGATTTACATAAACTTCAGCGCGCTCTAGCGGCGTAACTAAGCAGAAGTTCAAAAAAATGAAAAGAACAAAAATTGTAGAGACTCGCTAGATCTACAATATCAAATCAGGTCATATTTTCTCAAAAATGCATAGTTTTGCAGCGAAACGTAAAAAACCGCCAAAATGTTCAAAAGAACATATATGTCTATATCTAAAAAACAACCTTTTTTTTTCATGCGCTTGGTGAAAAATATGTTAACACAACCCCAAGGCAACTTTCCATACGGCTGGCTTAGCTGTAGGGAAGATTTCCCAAAATCAGTGATTTTTTTTCTAATTTGAAGGGACTAACACTGTCCTAATAAAACGACCGAACTGAGCTGACTGTCAAAACCCTAAATTATTAAAGAAACAGGTTGCTTCGTAACATACGTCGCATGAGGCCTCAAGTATTTCTATACGTTCCCATATTAGGTATCTGTTTAGTTAATACAAAATTTTATGACAGAATAACTTTGAAACTTTATTTCTATAATTTAATTTATAAAATTAAGAAATAACAGCCTCACACGTGACGTAGCATTTGCCTATTCTAACGAGGCACCCTGTCGTTTAGTAATAATCTTGTTCAAATCCGTTTAATGCGTACCTGACAAATCTCGATTATCTCGAGACCATTTCCACTGGCTGTCGTGCCTCCTTAATTTGGTGTTAACAATTATCTTCGTCCATTTCGTCTTCTCTGTCTGGCTGTCATATCTTGTATATTCTCCTTTTCTCTGTAATTTTGTCTCTTTTTAATCTAGGTATCATAAATTCCATTTCATTTACAGCTAAGAGCTCCCAAAATCAATAGAAAAGGAAAATGTATATACATTATTCACGTAAAATAGAAATTAGGAACAAATAAGTGGACCATACCTTCATTACTTCCGTAAAAATGAAAGAGAAAATATGGCCGCGGTGTTATTAGATGGGACACAAATACGCAAAAAAGCGCAAGCACGCAGTTGTTCCTTAAATATATGCATCAGTTTATGAATGTGTTTTGCAGAACAATTGCCCTCTTAACCACAAGTAGGTAGATAACACAGGTAGGTACACAAAAAAAAAACAGTTGTCGATTCCACAAACCAAACCAATCATTTCCGATTTATCTTGGCCTGCTAAATCCGAATCCAGCGTCAGTCTTGCGCTTCACCACGTCACAATTTTGTTCTATCCTCAAGAAACAGTTAGAATAATACAATTCTTACATTATTTATCTAACTGTTTCTTGAGGATAGAATAAAAATTGTGACGTATTTATTCCCTTCGAAATAGAATCCAATCACTGGATTCTATTTCGAAAAAAGTGCATGTGGTTAGAAAACCCAAAAAGAAACATAAATATCCTCTGCTGTGAATACACCTTAAAAGTGGTGAAGGGGGGGGTACCTTATCTTTTGCATAGTATGTCCCAACAACGCTTTCAGGACGTCCTCTCTAGACCTACATTCGTCCCACGTAAGTGGTTGGACCCAGGTTGGACGTCCTCGGGACACCACCCCGTTTTGCTGACACGGAACGTCCCTCAAACATCCTCGGTACGTCTTACGTCGGTAAAGTACGTCCTCGTGACCTTTCATGTCCTGTGAGTACGTTCTTGGGACGTTTTTGGGACGTCCGTGTGCTATTAGGGTATCGACGCGTGAACTATAGATTCAGTAGGGGAAGTTACCTTACTGTATTATAAACTGTGCTTTAACAATAGGATAGGATAACTTGTTACCCTCGCCTTAATAAACCGACCCTAGGAGTGTCTGTTCCAACCACATACTTAAAAAGACAAAAGTCCAGCTATCAGACCGTGAGGAGCCCGAATATGCACGATGCCTGTCCCGAGCATGTCTATTCGTGGTTTATGATTCGACCGTGTTTCTTACAAAGAATTTATATACATTCTTTGGTTTCTTACATCTTACCATGGACATGCCATGGACGCAGCAATTTATTATTTCTCATGAGTTCGTTTATAGTTAAATCCGAAACATTTTGTGTTAATTAAGTACCTACGCCTTGTTTACATTTCCTTGCAAGAGAATATTTAAGAAAAATTATGTTTGCTTTCAATAATACCTATTGATGATAATGGACAATAAAACACGTTACACACATGTAGGTACTTATTGCAAAAAGGAATTCTTCAAAAAATTCAAATCTTCAAAGGCATTTTAAGCATATCCACGCAGGCGTCGAAAGAAGTTCTCAAGGAATATTCACTTGTTATCATTGCAAAATGGATTTTAAAAGTAAATTTAATTTAATTAGACATTTTTCAACATGTGAAAAGAATGGTGTAATAAAAATACCTCTCAAACTCAAGCAATTAAAAAGGTAAAATGCGCGATGTGTATTTATGAGAATTCCAGGAAAGTGGTATTACAACATTATAATGAACAACATGAAATTGAAATTTCTACGGAGTCTAAAATTTAACATTCTGGCTAATTTAAAGAATGGAAATACGAACTTGAAAAAAAAAAGTCACTAAATACATCAGATATGATTTAAAAAAACAAAATCTAAAACACACTACTACTATCGGTGCTCCGTCAGTCGCGAATATGATTCGCGTACAATCGTCTACATGCATCGTGCGTATTTGGGCTCCGCACGGTCAGACGGCTAGACTCTTGTCTTAAAAAGTATGTGACTTCAACCTTTCATTTTTCATAAGGTTTGTTTTGGTTTTGAAAAATACCAGTCCTCGGATGTCAGGAACATGCACAGTTAGTAAGTTTAGGACCCGTTTTACTAACTGCGCATGTGCCTGACGTCCGAGGACGTCCTCGGACAGGCTATTTCTCAAAACCAGAAAAACCTATATTGTGATCTATGGTGACGATCCAACACCAGCGCCTCGTAAAATGAGCTATCTGAATCTCTTTTAACGATCTGTGCACAAGCTAGATGATTTTGACAGATTAGCAGTGTTTATTTTTAATTATAAAATCACTGTCAGAAAACAGCGTCAGATTTATTTATTTGTCTATGTTTGAGGTATTTCGTACTTCTTAAGTAAATAATTATTAATTATTCCTTTGTGTGCTATTAGGCATAAAACGTAAAAGGTTTTCTTTACAGAAGTAAGGCAAAATAATAATAATAACTTTTTACAATGACTACCATTGTAGAAGAGTTAATAGCAGCCGAAGAAAAGTCTTATGGAGAATTGTTGCACAATTTTATAGAATATGTAAGCCTATCTTTATTAATAATTTGTTTATTTTCTTGTAGTTAAGCACTTACCTCCCCTTGGCGTGAAACGTGTGCCCATTGTAATTTTCCCGTAGTTTTTAGTTTATTCCATTTTTCTCTTCTATTTTGCAAATTGTGACAATCTGAGCAGCTGGCTAATGGGAAATATCCGAGGCCAATTCACTCCGCAAGTGATGTCGTCACGACCGCCATTTTGTTGAGATAGGCAATGGTCCGCGTTCCAAACAAAACAAAGTTCTATGTGTTTTTGCATAAGAGAGTTTTTGAAAGTGATTAAGTACTTAATATATTTTAATTTTCATTGGATATTTGCGGTAAATGGCTCCACATATCCCCATAGACATAGTGCATCTATTAAAAACTTAATTTTCAAGAATTACATGACCTTCTTGGAAATAATTCAATGTAAACAAGTTTAGTTAGGTTATGTGTATCAGTTTCAAAATGTATATTTCTAATAAGTAACTTAATATGTTAGAAAAAGGTCTAAAATATTCCCCTAATTTACACAACAACCAAGAAGTAGAGTTATTAGCTGTGAACTCTGAGTAATATTCAATTCGAGGACAATATTAGTATAGGTAGTTAATTTATTCTATAACATATACACTTGTAACAATAACAAATCAGAATTAGAAATAATAAGAGCTGTAAATAGTAGTTTGTGCAACAAGAGTGGATATGATAGCCATATCACATGAGAAAGAAGATTGAGCACGACGCCATAGGCGGAGTGCCTCAATCTTTCGAGTGCGATGTGGATAATCCACTCGAGTTGGACAGTATACTTTTTCTTCAGCAAACTTAAGAAAAAACTAAAAAAATTCAAAAGGTTTATTAAATATTAACACACACACACTGAGAATTACTTTGACAGCTTACGCACTAACTTGCATTTTTTTAAACGAATAGTTGGCTATGTACTTAATATACGAACTGAGATACCACAGACTGTACAGAAAACAGCAAATATACATAAGGGAGTAGAAAAAAGTAATAAAAACGTAACAAACGAACAGCAACTCTCGAATTTTTTTGCTACATTGAAATCAAAAATAGTTGACACATTGCTTCCATCACCATTAATGAAATGACAGCTACAAATACGGGAATGTTTACCAGCTTCTCTGTCTTTCCGCCTAAAACATTTTTCAATACATATGTCAAGAATTTTATGAAAAAATAACCATGTTTATGGTATCTACCTTATAATCCACTTAATTCCTTTCTATCCTCTGGAAAAACAAAAAATGTACATGTATGTCTTGTATTGTAATGAGTGCAGGTTGGTGCAAAACACATGACCATTGTAACTGATGGTTTTCCAATTATTTTTTACCTAAAAAATATAAAAACATCTCTTAAATACGATAGCACCACATAACCTCAATTCATTTCACATCCACTTTTTTCACATAAAGTAGTCAAATTGTCGGAAAACTACTTTAGTAATAGATACCTTATATCTCTAGCAACAAGCAAATGTATTTACCTTAGAAGCAAATGAAAGCTTTGATAACATAAATCGCTTTTAAAAATCACTTTATGGACATTTACGTGTGGAACTTGCTTTGTTTGGAACGCGGCCCTTGACCTACCTTAACCAAAATGGCGATTCTACGTCACACTTGCGGAGTCTATTCAAATCCGAAAAAAAAAGCACTTACCTACCTAATATTTTCATATCTTACAGGCTGAGCCAATATTTGTTTTTCCTGAGCTAATGGAGGGAAGTAAAAGACGTGATTTATGGAACTCTTTATGCCATATTGCAAAAACGACCCACGACAACAATATCCTAAAAGAATGTTTTGTTGCCATTAGAATTTTAAGGTAAAACTTTAGTACATAGTTTGAATAATATTTTGCACCATCGATAAGCCACTTAATTCCTATGACCAATAATTTTAGCCGAGAAAAGTATTGTCTTAATGAGATGGTTACTGACGATTGGCTTTTCTTGATAAAGAAAAATATTGGGTTGGAAGATAAGCAGTTCTTCTTTAACACAGATACTCTTTCGGTTGCTGTGGAAGCTGAGAAAAGTTTATGCAATATAGTTTATAATTGCAGGATGGCAGCTAAAGCATGTTGTACCAATGGTATTCTTGATGGTATTGTTGAAAGGATTAACAAATATAAGTGAGTTAATATTGTGATATATTTGATTTATACCTACTTAGTTACATCGAGTTTTTCATATTTTACGTTTTAGAAGTAGTTTCAAATTGAACCGGATTAATTGTGTTTAAGATACCCCCCATCACAAAAATGAAATTTTATTTAATAGGATCACAAAAGTTTAGATTACTGCAAGTGTGCCATTAAATTTGATATTTTTTTGTTTTGACTCCTTATCTATATTAACATCAGTGGCGGCTCGTGATATTGTCTGCAGAGGAGGCTTGATATTCTGAAAGACAACTGATGTGCAATATGACTACAATTTGTACATTTCCCCACTACCCCTGAGGTATTACAACGGCACGTTGCATTTTTTTGCCGTGGGTTGTTTGCCAGGATACCGATTCACGACTTGAGAGAATAGAACTAATAAAAGAATAGAATGAAAAGGAAATAGAAAATATGATGAGATGAAAAAATCATTCTCATGAAATTCTCGTTCCTACGACTCGAGTATCGGTATCCAAAGGGGTCCTACTATCCCACTTGTAATTAAATTATATAACTTTTAATAAAAATAAAAATAGTTTTGGTAAAAAAATTAAAGTGTTTTTCTACAAACAAAAAATTGTATTCATTATCACTTCCAGGCGTGTAAAATTATAAGTTTTAATAGAAATTAAAATAGTTTTGAGAAAGAAGTTATATAAAAAAAATATAACCGCGGAACTCTATATTATGGAAAATTATAAAAAATATTTCCTAAAAAATAAATAACACAAATAAATATTTTTTTCTAAAATAACAACTACCTATATTAATCTCTGCTTTAAAGCCTGAATATTTTTATAAATGAGTGGTAACCTGCGATTTTTGGAACTAGTAAAATGGTTGATTATTTCATCATAAAATGAATCGCGTTTACTCAATTCTGACAAAAAACGTTTTTCTATTGAAATAAGCGATACATTTGAAATGCGGTCTTGACTCATTTTGTTTCTAGTAAAAATGTTTTTATGCGTTTAAGTGTTGAAAATGATCATTCTACAGAAGCTTACCGGAATTGTCTCAAAAAATAGTGGCGTTATTCAAAACGTTCTCTAATTTTGGGTCATAAGTTTTTAAAAAATCTACCAGCTCTTTGAAATTTCCTTTATATAACGGCATCTATTAACCTCTTTAATATTTCCCTATTCTCACGGACCTTTTCGTTAACATTTTCTATTTCTCTCTTATGTGCAGAATCCAAGAAATTTACAATATTTTGTTTACCAAACATTTCGAATTTAATGCAAGATGAAATGTGCTCCTGGAATTTTTCGTGCCTTTCTAAACCTCGCGACAAATTTTGCAAATTATTAAACCCGGCCCTGCCCCAAATTGAGGATTGATCATTAGTAAATAATAAACGTCTCCAACAATATAATTTGTTTCTAACTGTTGATGCCGTTAACCACTCGACTTTTTTATAATTGTTATCACAAAACCCTCTGTTTTGTTTACCACTTTTAAAAACTAACGAAAGCATTGCTGGTGTATGCCTGGAATTTCTTTTAATTCTTACCTTTTCGTCATAAATAAGAGTAGTAAATCCATTTAATAACAAATAATCCACCACGTCTGGACAACAAGACATGTTGTTGGGAATATTTTCACCTAGAGCCAGTGTTGCCGATTGGCGCATAATTATGCGATTTGCGCATAATTTGATGGCCAGATAATAATTTTCGCACTTTAAGTAAAATCGCATAATTTCCGCATATTCCCACAAAAATCGTATATAAAACGAATAACTTCAAATCTTCCTAGCTTTCTACAAATATTTAGCGAAAAAAAGTAAGTTTTTTTTAGTTTTATAAGAAGAGTAGGCGTCTGTCAGAACTGTGTGTCGTTTTAAACAATAAATCAGAATAAATCTTTTAAAACCCGCCACCTGGCGAAGAAAGCAAGAACATGGCGCTTTCTATTGGTAAGACTGGTGCAAAATTAACGCAACTCTATGTCATAATTTTTATAGTTAAATAAAGACAAATACACTCACTTATTACGCGTATTTAATAAATAAACCGTTTATAAAGTTTCTTTTGTTAGATCGCACAATGTTGCTCAAAATCGCATAATTATGGTCGAGGGAGCGCATAATTTTGTTCTTAACCATTGGCAACACTGCCTAGAGCACTTATTTCTAGTCCGCCTATCAAATGTTTTATGTATTTATACATCAAGTTGTTCTTAACCGGTTAAACGCAACTGTCAGACGTCAGTTTGTTTTCTTTGTTAATCACCTGACTCTTGAATGACCTGTGCACATGCGCTATAAAAACTGAGATCTGAGGCTAGCCTCATACTTGGCTATTCCAAGTGTTGCTATTTTACACAGCGCAAGGAAATTCAAGGTCATTCATGTTATAAGTAAATGCGGTAAAGTTGGAAGCTATTTCGTATTAGCCTCCAGCGAACCGCAGTGTTCATTCAGTAAAAGACCGGCCGACCGGGAAATATGCATACAAAGACTATCCGGACTGTAACGTTATAGGTATGTTTGTGGAAAGGAAATGCAAAAATGTTATATATAAACTGAAAATTAATTAATGAATAATAAACAATAAAAAATATTGAAAATTGAGATAAGTATCCGTAATAGAAATTTCTTAAGATATTACTTTTGAAGATATGGTGGTTCTTCCAACCTGACGAGCAGCCACTGATTAACATCCTAGCATAGTTTAGCAGTATCTTAGCTATTCCATCATTCAATCGAGACATGCACACATAGCTCGCTGCTGAATTCTTGGCAACACATTAACAGTGCTGCAGAACATCCATACCAAAATTCGAATCTGAGATTCCATGGTCTCAAAGTTAATATATAACCATACCAATATTTAACTATTAGTGCCTTTCAGCCCACAACAGTTAAATAAATACCAACATCACTATGTCTGTATGTTTATAGTATCTACAGTGTCGCTGCATCATATGCATACTTGTGTTATAGTGCCTACTTATATTATGTGCATAGATAAAAATAATGTTTTAAATTAAGAATTGTTACATTCAGCGCCACCCATAAGACAAGCTTGGCAGGCACCGGTGTCTGATCTGGCCCTATATAAAAAAAATGCATATTTTTTATCACACCAGGCCATAGCGGATACATTTATCAAAAAACTGGTTAATTTCCTAGGCCGCAGTGGTCATTTTAGTGGACACAAATAAATCGGCGGACACCCCGCTATTCTGTCGATAAGGATTAACATGTCTGCCCTGGCCTCTTAAATACATATCATTTTAAGTCATTGTCAACAGGCCACAACGGTCACAATGGTGGATACAGCTTTCAAAATCTATATAATGTTTTTTATTATGCACCCATGGCATGTACGCCATAATAATAATAATAATAATAATAATTTATTGGTGTCAAAATACATAATACTATGTTTACACACGTCAAAACATTGGACAATATAGTAGATGTAAAAAAATATTAAAAATGGATGTCACAAAATTACATAAGACAAAGAGTGACATACAAGATTAAAAGTAGTATAAAATTATATAAAGCAGTTATCAAATTAAGTAAGGGTAATAATATGACGTCATGAATATACAGTGCCTGTTAAATTAAATCTGAGAAATCATTCTCAATAAATTCTTCAAACCTATAGAAGGCCTTAGTTTTTAGATAACCTTTCATTTTATTTTTAAATTGCAAGAAGTTCAAGTTTTTTACTGAATGAGGAAGAGAAGAAATAACGTTAGCATTGACATGTGTTTAAATGTATATCATTCCTATTTCCATTCAATTGTAAAATATGGAATTATTTTTTGGGGAAACTCAGTGGACGCTAATAGAATACAAGTTTTGCAAAAAAGATGTATTCGCAACATATTTAATCTAAAAAAGACAGATTCCTGTAAATTATATTTTAAAGAAAATAATGTACTTACATTGACGTCACTCTACATCTTTGAGTGTGCAGTTTTTTATAAGAAAAACTATACATTTTTTGAAGAATACGAACAAACACATCCTTATGAAACCCGACATAAAGATTTACTAGTCCCATACTGTACAAATCTCACACAAGTACAGAAAGGTGTAACAACCTCAATAATTAAGGTCTACAACCATGTACCAGAGATACTGAGAAAGTTGCCTTTATGCAAATTTAAAAAAAAATTTAAACATATTCTAGTTAAAAAATGTTATTATAAGGTGGACGAGTATTTCTCTGACTCTGAATTTTAATTTTGTAATGTGTGATGGTTAGCTTTTTCCGTCTTTTATTCCTGTATGTTAAATTATTAGATTTAAGGTTTTTTAAAGTGTCTTTACATTATGTACTGCAGTGTATGAGCAAAGTACACAGCATCTTTTTATCTTTTATCTTTTTTTGACGTATTCTATGACTTGTATGTTTTTTATTGAATAAAGCTTATTATTATTATTATTATAAAATTTGGCAGAATAATAACCTGTTCCATTTCTAGATCTCGTAAGTCGAAGAAAATTTGGCATTAATTTTATGGCTATTCCTTGTGGTATATTCATGGATTTGGCTGTTCGTTACATATTGATGTTAATTTTTTTTAAGATAAAGTAAACACTCGAGGCTATAAGCACAAGGCATACCTAGTTAATATCTTGAGATTAATGAATTGGCCTTTGCAATCATCTCTGTGTCTAAGATGAGATAGTATGCGAATGCATCTATGTTGTAAGCCAAAAATGTTGGAAGCCTGCGCGAGTGTCCCCAGACCCATAACCGCAATTAATGATAAAAACTCTTCGAATGTGAGTGTCTGCTGGCCAATGTTAATGGCTAAGTAAGGCAGATACCGGTGACCGCTATGGCCTGATCTAACTGTAGCTTATCAGACACTGGTGTCCGCCATGGCGTGGAATGTGTTAATACAGTTGGAAAGAAACATATAGGAGATGTTTACATTTCCTCTAGAGTGAGTAAGGTGACAAGATGAATCCTAAATTTTCCGCCTAGATGGCGCTAGCAACTACTGTGGTTATCTAGTTTGTAGTTTGCACTTTTTTTTGCACTGCGGTACACGTTTGAAATTCACTAAATTTCAAGAAATGCCCATTTTTTCTCATTCATGTAGACTCGAAATTAACATTTCACGGGTGCAATTTATGACGTGCCGAAAACGCAAATTTTGATCTTTCGATTGCGATATAATATGGCCTTCCAGGTCCCATATTTAGAAAGATCTGGCCTATTATAGAATTTGTTTTCAGCTCTTCCTCACCTTATCGTAAATTTTAAATTGTATAGAGGTGGTTCCATCTACTAAAACAGCATTGTACTAAAATTATGATTAACAATAAGCTGTTTTTGGCAAATTGGGAGATATTATACCGAAAATAAGTTGTTCATAAATGTACACTACAGGATTGTTGAAGAATATTTTTGCTAAAATTGGCTTATTAGGGAGATCTCTCCTTACTTGGATCTAACCCCTTGTTCCCCACTAATCTTGTCGCTTTGCTCACTCTTAACGCATTCAGCTCCAAGCTAATATTGTTGAATCTACGAACGAGACCACCCATAAGACAAGCTCGACAAACACCGATGTTTGATCTGGCCCTATATAAAAAAAATTCATATTTTTTACCACACTAGGCCATAGCGGACACATTTATCGAAAAATTGGTTAATATCCTAGACGCGCAGCGGTCATTTTAGCGGACACAAATTAATCGGCGCACACAGCGCTATGCTATCAATACGGATTTACATGTCCGTCCTGGCCTCTAAAATACATATAATTTTAAGTCACTTTCGGCAGGCCACAGCGGTCACAATGGCGGATGCAGCTTTCAAAATCTATATAAATTTTTTTATTAAGAACCCTGGCATATACGCCATTATAAGGGGCCATGAAAGGCAATTAATGATAAAAAACTGTTTGAATGTGAGTGTCCACTGGCCAATGCTAATGGCTAGGTAGCGCATACACTGGTGACCGCTATGGCCTGATTTAACTGTAGCTTATCAGACACTGGTGTCCGCCATGGCACTGAATGTGTTAATTAATACAAAAAGCTGAAGTGGTGTGTGCCGGTCAAAGTGCCGAGTGTTTTGTTTTCGGTGGAACCAAAGAGGTTTTAATAGACTTAATCTATGGGTGGAACAATCAAACTGACGCTGCAGGTATAATGTGCGGCCGAAGTCTGGTGTTTTTTATCCACCAGTTTCAGTAAACATCTCTTACATATACTTGCCCAACTATACCAAATAAACAATTTCTCCAAGTTTCTAATAATAAATTACTTATTTATTACTTTATGGGTTTTATGTCTTATTTTTTATTTCATACAGCAAAAGTATTTGTTTGCTGTGAATAATGTATATATTTACTTATACGAATCATAAGATTCTTGTTTCAAAACATTATATTTATCTGTGTGAGGACCATCTCTGGGATAACTACTTTTGAACCGGGGTTTGATCATATGGGAAAAATTTATATTAATTAATTTGAGTCAATTTTAATTTTTTCAATAGTTTCTGATTCAAAAGTAATGCCAAATGTCATGCACAGAAACAATCATACGATTTTTTTAGGTACCTACCTGTCATATTTGATTCTTTTTAAACTGAAAATAGCAGGGTTGGCAGTTTTGAAACAAAATGTTTTTTAAGTGTTTAAAACACACTAACCTGTTTTAAACACATTTGTTTTAAACATGATTTTTTTCAATGCGTTTATTCAATGTGTTTGATGGATAATTTTTGGAACATCGTTGTATTTGATAAGGTAAAAAAAAATACAATAAAATAAAAAAATATGAACTTTTATGTAATGCAATAAAACTAGTTATAATAATATAGTAGTATAAGTACAACGAACGAGACATATTACTATTATATAGAAGATATACCTGTTATTATTTATTTGCTTAAGTGTTAATTTTAAAGCGATTAATAGCACAGGTACACACAAAAAAAAGTCAAGTACGGGAAGGTAGACCTATGTATTCCCATGCATTTTGACCTACTGAACACGAATCCGATGTCCGTTTTGCCCGATTGGCTCTTGTATTTTTCCTAACCTCAAAAAAAAACACCGTAAGAATGCCCGAGAAAATGAAAGTGTAGCTAAAAATCTGAAAAAATTCAGAGGTACGTAGAATGACGAGAGAAATCGAATGGCGCAAACTAGAATTCTATAGCTTTTTTGGTTTCCGATATAGAGCCTCGAGGAGTGCGAAAAAAACAAATGTTTTCCTTCCGGTGACTTTGAGCTGCTCTATCTCGAAAACGAAGGACCGCAGGGATGCCTGGTTTGCGCCATTCGATTTCTATCGCCATCCTATGTACCCCTGAATTTTTTCAGATTTTTAGCTACATTTTCATTTTTTCGGGCATTCTTACGGTGTTTTTTGAAATTAGGAAGAATGCAAGAGCCAATCTGCCAAAATGGACATCGGACTCGTGTTCAGCAGGTCAGATTTCATGGGAATACTTAGGTCTGCCTTCTCCCACTCGACTTTTTTTTATGTGCCTGTGTAGTCAATAACCCATCACCAAACAATTAATGCACTGTTGCACAACTTGACGTATTTATTACACCGAATTGGCCGAGCCATTGTCAAGTATCGTCTTCGTCTTGTTATGATGGAATATGGGCATGGCTTATAGAATAAACGATGTAATGCGACGCGCCCGTATAAATTTAAGTTTAAAAACATGTTTTTTATTGTTTAAAAAATCAACAATTAAAAAACCATGTTTAAAACACATTGAATTGTTTTAAATAAAAAAAAACGTATTTTTTGATTAAAATAAAAAAAACACAATTTTTGCCAACCCTGGAAAATGGTGGCATTATTTCTGAAAACTTTAAAAAAACGTTAATAGTACAGCAGCCCACAACCTAGATTTTCCCGTTACTTTAGCGAAGATAATTAGCATTTCTCATGAGTTCAAATGTTTGATAATCCGATCATCTCGATCTTCGCAGCGAGGCAGTTTCTTTTGTCTTCTTATTGACTGAAGTAACTATGATGCGAAAAAATTGAGAACTGCCCTTTTGACTGATACGCCGAATTACAAAGTCAGAAATAATGACACAAATTTTATTTAAAAAATATTTTTTTAAATTTGACTTTCATTTGACAAATTCATTTTTAAATTTACAAACATTATAATTGGGAAGGTCATGGAATGGTCGCTGTGGTGTTGATTGTTAATCCACCATAATATATTCGACTCCATTCGATTTCTCACAGCTGCGGCCAACGGAAGAAAACGACGGAAAGTCGTATGCCAGCTGCCCGTATCGTTTTCCGAACTTTTGTCGTATGAAAAAGTGTCTTAGAATTCAAGAGTAGGCTTAAAAATTATTTATTGGATGAGTAGACATTCGTATTGTCCATTGAAAGTGTCCAGCCTAAATTTAAATTTAATTTTAAGTATTTGTTCTCAGTCATGTAATACTGATTGTTATATGTTCGCGCGGACTATTTTATTTATATAAGTGAAATTTTATACTGACGATTTGACTATGTATTACTGGTAATTACTATACTTATTTGCTCTATACAATTCTTGTGTTGTTTTTTATATCTGAATTTATCGAAGAAGATTACAAGTCTTTTTCTTTTTTCGTGTGTCTGTCTATTATTTATGTGTATTTGTGTATATTACTAGTCTTTGGCTAAATAAATTATTTATATATAATAATATATATAATAATCTATAGAGTTTTCCTACGATAAAGCTTACTGCTTTGATCAGTTTTTGGTAACGGGCTGCCGTGCTATAATAAGAAAAGTTACTTATTTGGCAATTTTACACATATATGCCAATTTTCTGCCTTCTAATAAAACCTTTTTTTTGGTACCCTATTTTGCTTATTTAAAGTAGGTACGCCTCGGAGTGTTTAAATCCAAGTTTTAAAAAGACACGTGTTTTAAAGTTACCATGGCAACAACTACAACCCGAGTCAAAATGTCAACTTTTTAATTATTGATCTGACAGGAATTTTTGCGGTATTAACCGCGAATCTGCTTTTCTCTTTAAGTAATCAATGTTAGAACTCATTTTAAAGCAATATACAATCAGTAACAACTGTAGTGACAATAATTAATCCTATGTGGCAGATTGCAAATTAATTTTTGTATTCCTCATTTGACACTGACAGGTATCCTGATGTCACATCACGAATTCAACCATTTTGCATTCTATAATTCTTATTTCCATTTTTTGTAGTAATAATACCAGTATTTATGATTTCAAAGTGTACCAATAAAAAAAATAGCGTAAAGTATTCGTGAATAACTGGCCTTTAAAACACTTGCTCTATTCGTGCGTGTTTTAAAGACCTTGATATCCACTTATACTTTAATATACCTACTATTATTTGTTTTGCAATATTTTTAACCTGATTTATTTTTAACCTAACAAACCTGCATAAAATAATTTATTTTTACTGAAATCACTAGATGCAAGGTTTATCTTAAAAAAAAATGTTTCTTAAAATGTTTTCTTAACCGCTTCTCAAGTCACCGAGGTAAACAGACACAAAAGAAATAATAATAATTATATATTCTTAATAGAAAATTTAGTTAAACAGAGTTTTAGACTTACTTAATTGTTGAAACTAAATAATCTGCATCAAGTTTGTTCAGTCATTATTAATGCATTTACGTTTTCCATTAAAAAAAAATGTATTTAAGACATTTTTTTAATTGCAAAATGGATTTAGAAGATAACTAATAAATGTCGATGATGTGCAGGTTTGGTATCAAGTAAAAAAGAATAATATAAATTTTACCAAGGGGAGTTGGTACACTTATGTAAAATTGAAAAATAAACTACTTTTTCTTTTAATATTTTTCGAAATTTGGAAAAATAACACAAATTCTGGACATTTAAAAGAAAAATATCATATATAACTCGATGACCTATGTCCCATTATTGTAATAGAAACTTTCCGATATTTATGGTTGATATATGATGATCAGTTATATTAATTTTTATATTTTTAGAGAGATAGAGTATCCCCATGATATCAAGTTTTTCGATATGAAGCTTTTATTCTTAATTTCTGCATTATGTCCTGACACTCGAAATAAATTGGGGAATGAATTACAACCATTGATAGAACTTTTGGAGTTGATTCTAAAGGAAGCAGCTGAAAACCATGTACACCATGAAGAATTGCCGCCAATATTTCTCACGGTTAGTAAATCTATAAAGTTTCAGTTGAGTTTAAGCTTATAGTGACAAAATTTTTTCAAATATGTTGGTTAACTTCACAGTAAGGAAATTGTCTGACAGCCAAATAGATAGAAATTACTATCAGTAGTGTCTTAGTACAGGAGCTGGGAACTTTTTTTGGCACGTCACCGTTTTATGTTCTATCAGATAGGTATTTTAATCATTTTATGAACGGCAGTGATTCACAAAATCGACTTCTAGCGGTGCACCCATTATCAGATAGGTACAGTTGTGGACAGTGAATATGAGGCACTAAAATTCTTTATTTTAATTCAAACATTAGTAAACTATCTGCCTTTAAGGTAGATGACACCAATATGCTAATATCTCACAATTATATTGAACAGATCGTCATCAACAGCAACAAAGCATCACAGGAAATGAGTCATTATTGCAGTGAGAATGGTCTAAACTTAAATTTGAATAAAACATGTCACATGCGGTTCTTGCCAAAAAACGCGGTGACAAACTACAGTCTGTACCTGAAGATATTAAATAAGTCCATCCAGAGTACAACAACCATTAAATTCTTAGGTGTCACTTTAGATCAAAAACTTACATGGGAAATGCATATAAATATGGTTTGTTCAAAATTAAGTACTATCTGCT
This sequence comes from Stenurella melanura, assembly GCA_963583905.1. Classification (NCBI taxonomy): domain Eukaryota; kingdom Metazoa; phylum Arthropoda; class Insecta; order Coleoptera; family Cerambycidae; genus Stenurella; species Stenurella melanura. The sequence continues at coordinate 48,366,921 of OY757314.1, forward strand.
ACATAATAAGAAATCTGAGAGATTCTGTCGATATAAACACACTGAAAACTCTCTACTATGGATTGGCTCAATCTCAACTGCAATATGGGGTCATTTTCTGGGGGAACTCCTCTTACTTTAAAAGAGCATTTCAATATCAAAAAAAGGTTATAAGAACCATGTGTAAAACTCACCCCTTAACTAGCTGTAAACCGTTATTTAAAGATTTGCAAATACTTACCCTACCAAGCTTGTATATTTACCGATTAATAATGTTCATCAAAGAAAACGAATCTCAATTCCTCAGAAACAGCGACATTCATGCGCATCATACGAGAAATGAGGGAAATCTGTATCAGCCATATTCTCGCCTTGCATTAGGAGAAAATTCTCCAAGACACATCGGCATTAAATGTTTCAATAAAATTAATCGGTGTATCAATACCGGCAGCATCATGTCATTTAAGAATAAAGTATTCAAATTTTTATGTGATAAGGCATTTTATGATATTGATGAGTTCCTAAACTGTTGAATTCGTTTCACCTATATCTAATTTATCAATTTTATATTATAGTGTCTCTGTGTGAAGACTAATTCGAAAATAATAGTATTTATTATATGTATACTTGTTAGCTGTGTCTAAATAGTGGAGTGCAATTGTTGTATGGTGGTGGGATGTGTGGTGAACCATTCGGGAGGGAGGGGTGTGTGTTTCGCCTGGAGAAGGGCGAGATATGCATTTCTCTTTCTTCGGTGTCTTGCTGCACATCGCGCCATCGTACGATCAATTTCACTGTACCTGTCACCTTATTATAACTTAAATCCTTAAATTTTTACAATGTTCTTTTTATTGTGTATTATATTTGTACCCTATTTCACATTATTGTTCTTCTTTTTTGACTAGTCAGATAAGTTATATGTTTGTATAGCTTTGTGGATGAATAAAATCTTATCTTATCTTATCTTATATCACAATTCACGTTATTCGAGAAGGTCAGGAAACTTCCTGCAAATTTAAATCACATATCAATAAACATTCTGGTAAAATATGAACTCCATTTACCAATCCATTTCCGAGATTCATTCGCTCAAAGTTCGCAGTTTTTATCGATATTTAACATTGTGCATATGGACATGTTGCGAGATAAACTGATGTCGTGACACTATTTTCCCTCTTACGGCGGATCCTTATTCGAGAATGATTACAAAAATGAGACAAATTGGAATTCATTCCTGACGAGGCACATGTATACATATCGAGATGATTCATCGTAAAATAACGTAATGGCAGCTACCCAAAAATTATTGAATAGAAGACATGAGTAGACGTGGTAACGTCGCACTTTTTCTTATGCTCGGCGTGGATATTTGAAAATATTTTACGTTTTTTTTTTAATGCAATAGGTACCTATCATATAAGAAAGTAGAAGATTTACAAATTTTCATTCTGATTTTATTTATTGTATATAGGTATAATAATATACATGTTTCCATTAATTTATTATTGAAGGTAAAAGCATTTTTTAAATTTTGTGAAAAATAATATATAGATACCTGACTCTTAATATGTAGAATAGTGAATGAATATAGTATAATATATTCAGATGAATGAATGAATTTTTTTATGGAATTGAAAAGTAAGAATACTTTATTATTTATTTGTTATGTGATGTTGTAATCAGTAATTTTCTTTTATTTAAATATTTTTAATAAAATTCAGTATATTTCAATGTAATTTTACAAAAACGAAACTTTTCGGCACTTAATTTTTCATGCTAACACTTTACTTTTAATAAACTTCCCTTTATAACGCACTTGATCATCGCAACTTGACATTCTTAAATTGTTAAATAGCCGATCTTCAAATCATTTAAATAATAAAATTTTCATAATAAACATTGGTAAAAGTACAATGAAATCTCGCACGTATTGTCTGCTCTTGCCCGGCTGACATCAGTGACAAGTTGATCAGCTGGCGTCAGAAACTATATGCGGCATGGTCAAATCTTTCCCTCTCCCTCTCCCTCTCTGTCTCCCCCCCACCTCTCTCTCCCTCTCCCCCCACCCCCCCCTCTCTCACGTCTCAAGTTTATCGATTCGCTAATAGATATCGACCGCTTCGCGATATAACTATCTTAAAGGGTAGTTAAATATAGAGAATATTTACATGTCGGTGTTTGATAGAGCTGCCTCATATTTACTGTCCACAACTGTACGTCACAAGCTGTCAAAGTTTAAAAAAATTAATGGAATTATAAGTTGTGATAATTACAAGATTTTTGTTAGATTAAGAACACATTTTGATCACAAAGCAATATTCCCAGAGAGAAACTCAACTCAGTTAATTAGCCAGAAAGAAAAATTATTCCTTTCTAAAAATTTAGATTTTTATTTCAGTACTTCGTTACAAGTTACAAGTCATTTTTAAAACCTAAATATGCTCCCTTAGCAACAAAATGATCTTCTCAGAAAGTTATGGTTGTAAACAAAGGTACTACGTACACACCCTTTAACTGTAGAGGAATTTAACTTTTTCTGCTAAGTTGAATTTCCATTCCGTCTCGCGTGTGTTGTATCGTTATAAAAAATTATTTTAATTTTTACGTGACTACGCCAAAATCGAGAAGGAAGGATTGTGTGTGGATGGGTATGAATGATCCATCATGGCCTCTGAATTACTAAATTTGTTTTTATAAATAAGATATCGTTGGATTCTTCTCAATGTCAAAAGTTACTGGCTATAAAGAATACAATATGGCGCCCACTAGTCACCATGTTTGCCACCATTTCGTCTCGAATGATATGAAAATTACTTTTAAACTATATCGAGATAGGTATCAAAGTAAAGATCTCGATTGGAGGATTACTTTGATGTTATAACCCACCAATAATTTCGTAGTCAGGCTTCTACTTCTTTTTAATAATTTGTTATAAGTTTCCTGAATAAGACAAGTAGATAAGAAAGTGTATGATTTTATGCGAGAAAAGACTGGAAATATGGCCAGTCAGAGGGATTGACCAATGCCAGGGGTCTATAGTGTCGTGTTTTATGTTCGACAGAATTAATCACCAAATTCATGTAAAGATGAGTTCCAAAAGAGCCACCTAGCTCCCAGACTATCTAATATTTCTATTATAATGAGATTTCATATGATATTTAATGAAAAATTTTAAAATTTCAAGTGAAATATTTGTTCCCAGGATAAGCAGGTAGATCTAGTGTGTGAAATATTGAAAGCACTGTTTAACTTAACAGTCCACGCTGATGATAATAATGCAGAAGTAATGGCTCACTGCATCCATTTGATGGAAATTTTACGTAACTATCTACTTATTTCATCGGGTAGTTTAGATAAAACATGGATGTTACGTAATAACGTGATAAATCTGCTGACCAATATACCTAATGAATGCTACAAATACCTTCTTATACCTGTTCAAGAAGGTCATAGGGTGCCCAAGAATTTAGAATTTGAAGGAGAAAACATGACGGCGATATATGAAATTCTCATGTTTCTTAAAGCTAAATTCAATGACGAGCCGGTAAGTATTACTTTCTGTTTGTATATAGCACCTACTAATATCTTACAACTTCTCTGATTAATACGCCAAACTTGATCAACAAGGTTTGCATTAGAACTTTTTTTTTAATTAAATAAATATCTATTATAATGCATTTAAAAATGGTTGACACATAAAATCCAATGCCACCCCCTTTTTATTTTTCGTCGCACCGAAACGGATTGAAACCCGGTATTTATACATTTGACCTAGAAAATTCTGAACTCAATCACGTTTCATTAACTGCAATTACATGAAACTTTTTTTCTAAAGCTTTGTCCTTAAAATCGTCAAATAATGGAACTAATAATTAAATATTTGTGCAATTGCAAAATTTTAATTTCTACTGTTTCATGTTTTTTCTCCGTTAGATGCAATTTAATTAGATCTGCTTTTAATTTAAGGAGTTTCTGTTAGAATCAAGTAGCATATTTCATATCCACATTTAAATTTGATTTCGCATTTAGACTTGCATAGTTGTGACTTTTTAGTTCGATACATACCATCAAAGACCAGACAGTGATCATATAGCCGTTGAAAAAGTATCCTCTTTCCATTGTACATTTATAAATTTACTGGTATAGTACACACTGGAATATACATCAGTAATTTTGCTGAATACAAAAATTAATAAGTTTCGAAGTACTTCCATCATGTATAACGGATTTATTTTGATTTTTAATAAGATTGACTAAAGCATCAGGTACTTGTTTTCCATGATATTCAGATCATAATACAGATATTATTTAGTATATTAATATCATATTTTTCTGACATATTTGTTGTGATATTTTTTTATCAGTTTGTCTGTAGTATTTTTATGTTCAGATTAGTTTTCACTTTTTCCATAATAGACAACATATGGGGATCTGATTCTAAAATTGCTTCGTATTTGATAGGCTTGTTCGGCATTTTTTTTTTTATTTCATAAATCGAAAGTGCAAGTATAAAATAATGGATCTACAAAAAATAAAAATGTTATTCGCACGTTTAGTGCCTTAAAAACAATTACAAGCCTCCACCGTGCGAAGGTGGAGGTGTGGCCAGGCGTTACGGCACTATACGCATAGATTCGACGATCTCAGTCGACTCATTTTTTAAAAAAAGTTTTATTTATTTATTTACGGAATACTCCATTTGAATGCTAAATGATACATAAGTAAGGGTGACTAAAACAGTAGAGCACAATACAATAATTGAAGAGCAAGAAATCTAACAGGGTAGGTACAATAAATGAAAGAAACCTAACATCAATAATATACAATACAATATAGAACATAATAAAATCAAATAAGAATAATACATATCAATTCATAAAATTAATTCGGAAATGAAGTTATACTCCTAAACTTATTTAATGTTAAAAAAAAATTAATCATTGCTGTCACAATATGTATTACAATTTTTCTAAATTGATGCCATAATATGTACGTTTTTGTTGTTATTATCTATATACTAATCGTGTTGATCTGCGCCCCTCTAAAATTGCGCACCGGATCTATCAAAGACTTTTCGTGGGGGTGGTTTTTCAGGACACGGTAGGTGTCATTAGAATCGGGAATTCTACATAGTATAGGATAAATTCGGAGGGGTTCTTTTTCATGGTTTTTGAGTAACTAAAGCACAAAAGTCGGCTATCTGTCTCGCCTCTTAAATTTAGGAACAGGCAGTCGAGGAATTGTAGGAGAATGACTTGGCAAAATGTTACCAAATGTCAAGAAATGACGATTTGCCTTCGCTCCTGTCGGGCCGAATTTTCGACTTTGACCTTGCAATTTACGATGTCAATTCATCGCCGACCTTCCCCTTGCCATAGAGACATAAAACAAACTTCCAATTGCCGTATTTATTTAGTTACAAACGTTTGAAAATTCCATGGTTTTCGACGTTTTAGGTTAAATTTGTAAATTCCCGGAAAGCCACTTTTGTCTCGCTCGCAACGGGCCGAATTTTCGATTTTTCTGGTACACAAGAAAGAGTAGAAGAGTATTTATTTTGTTTATGAATTTTTGAATTACGAAAATAGCCATTTTTATTTCACACAGACCTAGCGGAAATTCCGATTTCCACTGTGAGACTTACGATAAAATGCCAAACTTCCTAAATAGAGACTAAAATCCATCTTCCACTACAAGAATTGACTTAGATATGAGCATTTAAAGATTTGATGTTTTCAAATTTTTTAGGTTACGTTTTAACACTTCCAAAGAAGGTATTTTTCTCGCTCTTTCAGAGCCGAATTTTCGAATTTCGAATGTTCAATTTGATATCAGGAGAAAGGACCGATCTTGCTCTTTCCATAGAGACCTAGAACAGATTTCCATTCCACGTATTTACTTATGAATTTTTGAAAATTCGATGTTTTTCAATTTCTAACAGAAAACCCATCTATTGTTCACCCGTGCCAAGCCGGATTTCCGGTTTTGCCCATTCACTTTGGTATCAGAACAAGACGCCACTCTTCTACTTTAATTAGACATGTAAAATGGCACTCAACTCCATGTACATATATTATCTTACTACTCAAAGGCTGTTAGTGGTCGTGGTGTCTCGGTAGACTCCAAGTTCAAAGTTGCGTATAGTGATGTCACAAACAGGCCCACTGTTTTTGCAACTATTACTAATTTCAATCCCTTATATCTTGAGAACGGAAAAATTTAATAATATAAAATTTTAAGTGCATAACAAGAATATCGAGTAGGTACTATATAAAAACCATATAAAAAGAATATCATGGAACAAGCCTATTGAGAACGAGTGAAACCGGCAGCATATGCTTAAAACCTTTATTCATTTAAACTTGGAGATATACCACTTCAGATAATAATGGTTTGCAGTTTTTAATACTAGATCACTTTTCTGCTTGTAGAAAATTGCGAGCCAGCACGAGGTATTGTCACCTGTGGTAACCGTTCTGCTAAAAGGTGCCATAAGTAACAGAAGGATTAGAAAATTCCTTAGGAATCAAATACTGCCACCTTTAAAGGACGTCCACAATAGACCAGAGCAAGGTACTACTGTCAGAAATCATCTGTGCCGGTTGTTGACTACACCAATTACTCAACTGCGGGACTTAGTTGCTGAACTCCTTTTTGTTTTATGCAAGAAAAATGGTAAGGCAATTTGAATAATAACCTAATTTAAAAAAGGATTCAAAATACGACAAAAGTTAATTTTAAAAATATTTAGTACTTAATTATTTTAATCCAGTAGTTACAAAAGTTAGAATTTTCTCAGAATTTTGAAACCAAATTCAATATTTTCAGTTTTCACTCTACCTAACAAATATACCTGTGGCAATATTGAACCTTCATTAAAAGTTTCTCTTTAAGGTGCATTGTTCCCTATTTGTTAAAAAATTAAACAAACACCAATTCATTATTATAACCATAAATAGTGTCATTTAAACCATTTACAAAAATAATAATACTCCAGGCATTTTAGCTGTAAAATTGACCTCTATACTGAAATCGTGCCCTATGATATTGTGTTTATTTGGATGTCTTGAATAACACTTTGTAGTTACTCCACGATACACCTGAAGGATTTTGTAAAAATCGCGCCAGAAGATCACGGAAACAACTCCAAAGACATCCTATACATTTTTTTCGTACGCCTAACGATTTTGGAGGATATGACGCGGACTAAGAGAAAAATGCATTATCCCGTTTGTTTCTTCTTAATATTTCAGGAAAAGGAAAAGTGGAAAAAAAACATTATTTTACTGCCAGCATGGACAAATTACCAAATTGTTTAAAGCATATTCTATTTTTGAACGCCCTGATAGGATGCGATACCACCTCCGCCTTGTTTCACAAAGGGAAAACTCAAGTGTTCAAAATTTTTGAGAAATTGTTAGATTTACACCCTGCAGCACATATGTTCATGCAAGAAAATTGCCCTATGGACGAACTGATTTATAATAGAATGAAGATTATTCTTGCATAAACAATTACCGATATTTAACATTTGCCAAATCTACAAAACTTTCAATAGCTGTAAAGTTATCATCGCTTCCTCCAACAACAGCTCAACGGCATTTGTGTAGAGTGTATTATCAAGTTTAAATATGGTTGGGATTGATTGTGAGCAGTGGGGCTGGATTAGGAACAATGATATTTTGCAGCCAGTACCAATGCAACCACCAGCACCAGACATATTAAATTCAATTTTTTTGCAACTCTACGAATGGTTGTGCAGGAGAATGTAGCTGTAAGAATGTAGGAATGAATTGTTCAACAGCTTGTAGCCATTGCCACGGTCAGTCCTGCTTAAATACCGCACCTATAATTGCTATAAATGACGAAATGGACGACGTTGAATTTTATCAGAATGAAAGTAATGACATCAATTTGTCATTAGAAGATAACGTATCAGATACGGAAGGAGTCGGAAATTTTGACTAATTTAAGATCCGGCATGGATTAGGCCTCCTGGGGAAACCATGTAAAGAAAGCGCACCGAGCATTCTACCTCTAAGGTGGTGCGGAAATTAATGCATTTTTGACTTACTCGTTGTAAATAAATGTACATAAAATGTATAAGTCGTTCTGGTAGAGAATAAATATCACCGAGCTCCATAACAGCAATATTTAATTTTCATTCTGAGACATAGAAAGCAAGATAATTGCGAAAGAAATTTGGCAGAACTAAATGTATTTTTCACTTAGTCCGTGTCGTATCTCCAAGAGGGTTAGGCGGACGAAGAAAATGTATAGGACCTTTAAGATAGAGAATTTACAGATGTACAACTTTTAATATAGGTATTGTTCCCGTTTGGGCCATAAAAACTAAGGTAATCGCGAATCCGCGGTTGCTGCGACCTTCCGAGACGGTTTTCACAAAATCCTCCAGGTGTATTTTAGCGTAACTACCAAGTATTATTCAAGATATTGTCTGTAATTGTTTATTTGTGGCATATTCAGATTTTCTTACTTTTTATTGGGTATTTTGCCACTGAAAAATAAAATAAAAAGTAAGAAAAATATTATTCAAGATGTCCAAGTAAACACAATAAATTTTTTTTTTCGTGGGGCACTTATTTGGCAGCAAATGTCTAAAACGCCTGGATTATAAGTAGCTCATATAAATTCCAAAACATGAAATATATGCGCATATCTATTATTTCTGTTTATGTGAATGTAACTTTTCCACATTTACTCGTTTTTCCCTTTTCTTGTATGATAATTTCTATATTATGTAGTCAGCTTTCTTAAGTTTGAAGTTAATTTTGCAAACATTGAACTAATTTTCGAATACAAAAAACAGTGTTGTGCCAATAATTTTTTCTCAACTGCTTCCTCATTTGTCACATGTTATGCTGATAAAAATTATAAATATTTAGTCAAAATATCTATTTAAAAAACAAAAATGTTTACATCTCTATTGCATTTCATTGAAACAAATGAATCTGAATTTTGAAAATTTCGTTTTTCTGAAATAAAAAAATTGTTATCGTTCAGAAGAAAAGTGAAATTGTTTTTTTTTTAAGAGGATAAGAAAAAAAAAGCTAATTTTTTTTTTTTTTCATAACATCAGTAGTTTTCATATAAAATGGAATGAAAGTGCGCTCTGACGTTATGAATTTAGTTTTGCATGGGAAGTTCATAGACACAATTTTATAAAAAGTGTCACATCTCCGTCAAAAATGAACCTAAGAAAAAACAAGAAAAATCATCTTAAAGAAGGAGATATACCCTTTCAGATGTATTGATTTAGTTCTTTAACAGATTGCTCCAGAAGAATGTATACCTATTCATTTGAAATAATTACTTCTCGGAAAATAGACACATTTTTGCTTGAAATGTCTTATCCTCAAAAATTGATCAAAATGCATCATAATTGTTGTCGGGTTATATTCTTAATAGTAGTAGTAGTAGTATTTTAATTTAATAATAGCCCATATCATTTTCCATTTTTTGACTTTAGAAAAGGATAGACACATTTTTGCTTGAAAAGTCTTATCCTCAAAAATTGATCAAAATGCATAATGGGCCTTTACAGTACATTCGAATTTTGACATTTCAATATGGTGGGTGTCATTTGGGGAAAACGAAATAATTTTTTATCTAAAAATGAGGCGTCTTAGAACAGCAATCTCTGAGAAATAAATTAGCGAAATACAACAACTTTCACGGGGTATTTCAAACGCTCGAGTTTCACGCGCCTTGGTTGCACACGTAATCCCACCAATCATCATCGAGGACACAACAGAAGAACTTGCAAACCGACAACACTGCGATCACCGAGCGTGCAGATAGCGGATAACCTTAAACTTTCATTTGAGCTGTCGTCTTTTCTGGGGCATTTTCAGTCGTATTTTCACAGAATGGAACAAAACACTGCTTGCTAGACATTTTAATCGAAATCGGAGGCTTTCAATTTACGCTAACCTCAAAACCAAAATGTTAACATCAACAAGCTGTCAAACGTCTAGTCATGAGCGAGGTGATTAAATCACCGTGATTATATAAAATATTAATATAAAGTGTAATTTACATCGTTTTACTTTCAATTCATACTTGTCCATTGCTGCTTAATGCAGCCATACATTCACACAAACAAATTACGGCGAACGGTAAACATATCAGCTTGCAGATTGTGATGGCGTTAGTTTAAAACCACAGGAAGTGAAAAATATAAGTCGCCGTTAAGGAGTGATTGAAAAATCGCGATATCGCCCATCACTACAAACGTCAATTGAATGCTGATTTTGTACAACGTTGCCGAGTCGCCTTTTACACTATTGGCTTGGGATTGCTGACGTATTAATGGCGCGTTACGGATAATCGTTTAAATTGGACTTGTAAATAGGTGATTTGAATTATTTTTTTCTGGCTCTAATCTGTATCAAAATAGAAATTGAATTTTAATTCTTCATAAAATTTATGATTCCGCAAAAAATATGCTGAAAAGGCCCATTGTTGTCGGGTCATATTCTTAATAGTAGTAGTAGTAGTAGTAGTAATAGTAGTATTTTAATTTAACAATAGCCCATACCATTATCCATTTTTTGACTTTAGAAAAGGATAGACACATTTTTGCTTGACATGTCTTATCCTCAAAAATTGATCAAAATGCATAATTCTTGTCGGGTTATATTCTTAATAAGTAGTATTTTAATTTAATAATAGCCCATTCCATTTTCCATTTTTTGACTTCAGAAAAGGACACTTTGAAATTTGCGAATTTCAACAGTGTCGAAATTAACTATAAAATTTCAGTTAAAAATAGCCGTGAAATAGTGAAATTTATTCCTAACAAAAAAGGAAAAACTGTAATATGTAGCTAAAACTGTGTACCATGTAGTGTGTAACACAGTTTTTAATTTGAAAATTAACTTGTTTTTTAAAATTTGCTTTTGCGTTCATGCCAATTTGCGGATTTTTTTTTACATTATTAAACAATTCGATAATGGTATAATTTTAGGACTTGTAACTTATGTTGTTCATAAATTCGTATGCTTTAAGTTCATAACAATTAATTTTGATATATGGTTTAGTCAGAAAAAAGTACAATGGGCCTAAAAGCATCTGCGTCATATGTAACACCATGCATTTTCTTGCTGAGGCATTGAACGTGTTGCTGTGCTGATCAGCTGATCTTACTCACACATGTTTATTCACGTCGTAACGTGTGACTTAGTACAAAATCCGAAAAACTTTGAAGGAAATTACCTAGTATGTATTTTTTGTTTTTATTATTTTATCAAAGAGATTATGCAGAATTGTATAAAATATGATAAAATTTACAAGCTTACATATTGTCTGCTTGGAACTACAATTAGCTGAAGTAAGTTTAGAGATTACTTGAGATTTCTACTTGTAGAAGTAAATAAATACGAGATCTCTAACATGCCTTGGTATGTGCTAGTTTGAGCATTTTCTATTGCTTTATCAGTCATCTTATTCGAAATATACAGCTTATCCAATAGATAACCCAAAACCAGTAAAATTCGAGTTATCTAGTTGTAGTTCCATGCAGACAATATATTAATCGAATTTACACAAGATATAAAAAATTAAATTTATACAATTTTTACGTTTATAACTTCCATTTTACTCGAAAACTGTTGGTTCTACTAAAAAACATTAGGGGCCCTTTTTTTTTAAATTTCCCCTTCTTAAGAAAAAGTATTTCACCTTTTTTGGCATGATAAATATTTCTCGAGATATTTAGGAAAAGCGAAATTTTCAAAACTTAAGAATAGGTATGCCTCGACAAGCTACTAAAATTTGCAACAGGGGAGGTGAAAGGGAAACTCCAGTGGGCGGTCCTTTAAAAACGATAAAATATTATTTTATGTGTTTATGGTACTATGTAGTAGTAGATAGAAATGAATGACCGCGATTCCACTTACGTATAAGCTCGAAATTAGTTCATGATTGTATATAAATTCTACCTGCCAAAGCTCAAAGGTTATGCCGACACCCGACACATATATCCTATCATTCTAACAAATGCGTTTTTAACATATTATTCCTTCAATAAATACAGTATTTATAATTTAGACGGCTAGGTATTATGCTTCCCTAGAATTTTAATTTGTAATATGGAGTATAGGAGTATATCTATATTCAATAATTAGTAATCTGCATTAATTAATAATAATCGTCAATAAGGAAATAATAATATTAAATAAAAAGAATAAGAGTTGATGAGGTCCGATAAAAATCTATAAACAAAAATTAGTGGTATGCAATATTGCAGTTACGGACACACGTTTCAGAGTTATTGCTCCTCATCAGCGTAGCATGGCATAAATAATATTGTTATATTGTTAAAAGCAAGACCAACAAAGATAGGAAAGCACAGTATATTGTAGGTACTCTATTTTGTACCTTCGTACCTCATGTGCCATATATGAAGAGCAATAACTCCGAAATACTTATCTGTAACTGCAGTCTTGTTTGTTATTATAGTACTAATTCTTGTTTATAACTAAATGGAAAACTTAACATTTTAATGTTGTTTAGTTTTCGTATGTGTAAAGCTTTTGCTGTCACATCATTCAACAAATCAAAATTTAAACTCTTGGATCCTCAGGACTTCTTGAATTTTTATTTTGAAGTATCCCTCAAATAATGGTAGTTTACCAATAAACAAAAATTAGCAACCATTGTTAAAATCAAAAATATACACCACGCAAGTTGTTTTATCCAATAAGTGTTATGCGTATAGTATTAGTTATTTATTGGTCTAATTTGTCTATACGCGATATTCTTAGAAACTGTTAAACAGAAAAAAAGTTTCAAATAAAAAAGGTGTCTCCATCTTTATTTCTTCTCAGCATAGACTTAAAGGGTTTTCCGTTCGTTAACTGATCCTTGCAAATACTCACATTTTATCGACATGGTTTTTGAAAAAAAAACGTATTTTTTACAATTATTAAAATTTGACCTTCATATTACCACAGTTCATTAATAAATATGTAGTGATGACATATTAAAATTGAGATCCATTAATGTTTTCGTTTTTTGAATTATGGCAAGTTAAACAAAAAAATAATTTTAATTATTATTGTTATACATCCAATAGACGCCGAGAATAAGAGAAATGATTCGCAGAAAGTCAGTGATAAGTAATTATTTATAAGCATTAAACTATTCAACGGATCATTATGAAATTCACTAGTTGTCTATTGAGAGGTAAACCACCGTCGGCACTCGTTCTCCGAATTTTAGGCAAGCTGTCGGCAGCCATGGCAGTGGCGGTCATATAATTGAAAGCCCCGCAAGTGCGGCTGGTTGGAGTTACGCAGGCAAGGCAGTCTCGGCAGTTCGTGTAATTTCTACAAGTGGTTGACCTCTCAGGTACTGTTTTGACAGTATATAGTATAAAATAAGAATTTCTTTACAACCCTAACCTGAAATTTGCAGACGTAAATGTAGCAAGCAAATGCCAATTTTTCGAAGTCAGTAACAAGTAAATATATCGAGAATAAATAAAGATTAAGGATAGAGGCAACCTTTTATTTGAAATTTTACTTTCTAGGAGTAGTAGTTCTCGATTTGACCAAGGAAATAGTGTTATATACTTAGCACATATTATATAAAATAACTTGCCTGGTGTACACTTAGTTTTACTAATTATTATTCATATTTTCTTAAAAAATATATGGATGGGGAGAACTTACAAATTTGCTTTTATAGTAGACAAAAGTTTAATGACAGATGTTTTAAGCTAAACCCCGCATCAAAATATCATTAATAACTTTAGACATAAAAGGTTATTTCTCAAAAATATGGATATCTCTGGTTTTACTGGTTAGATTTTAAAAATCCAAAGCATCAATTATTTGTATCAATGAAATTTAATAGTGCATTTATTTAAAATACGAATGTCAGAGCAATTCTAAAAATTTGCAAAATTTTGAAAGTAAAAAAGATGGTTAAAATTTGTATTCAAAAATGTTTTCTCTACAAATTTTGAAAGCAGAGATAAAAACCTGCAACTTGAGTCTTAGAACGTCTACATTGGTGCGCGATCGGTCCACATCACCTTCTGGACAATACTTTTAGCTCTGATGTGTTAAATTTTCACGAAGTTTCTTTTTTCTGGAAAATATTTTCGGGTTTAAAGGAGTAAGTTGGTTTCTCTGTTTCTTTTTACATTTTGAGCCTAGATTTCATTATTTTGACAGATCGATAGATAACTTTACTGCCGACAGTTTTTATCCCAAACATTTCTTTCTATTTTTCCCAGAAATAAAAGTTATTATGAAAAAAATCCTGTTACTTGGTCTAATGCAACAAACTGATGCGTGTGACTTGATGAGAAAATGGGAAAATGTGCGCTTTACTTTTGTGTTTCTAACTCCTTTCATTGCAAATCGCATCGCCCCTTATAATTCTATATTCATGTGTTTACGACAAGAACACATCTTTAAAATTTAGTATCAATTGTATTGTCCAATAAATGTTTTCAAATATACCAGCATACCACCATTTTATAAAGAAGAATTGAAACACAATTACACATTATTGTTAGTGCATGGGTGGCTACATATAACTAGTTACTATATTGTTATAATTCCGTACTTGTAGTATATTCAAAGAGTAGAGTACCTGTTAAGTATAATAGTAAATTAATGGAATTTGGTATTTTATTGGGCGTCCCGTGTTATTAGAAATGATTTGGTTTAATTTCTTATTTCGTTCCCTCGTTATATTTTCTCATTCATAAAATAATTATGGATGAAGGGCGGAGCTTAAACAGTAATAAATCCAGAGGGAGCTCGTATCAGTGTAACATTTGTTGCAAAATGTGCCTTTGCACGGTTCCGTGCTATACATGTTTTTGCAAAAAGTATTATGTTTTTTGGAAAAATAAAAATAGTACGATACACAGAAAACATGAATGAAGGTTTGTATCGAGTCCTTTTTCTCATATTTTGATTCTAAATATTTTTTAAAAAATCAGCAATTTGCTGCTAATTAAAACAAATCTTATTAATTAATACCATTTTTTCTCAAAATATTAAAAAGATACAAACCTAGATTGATATGTTTTCTTCTATTTTTCGCCTGTACAAATTTCGTAACTGCAATGGTCTAATTATAATTTGTCGCGGACGGGGCGGCGTTTGAGAGTAATTTATTTCTGATTTTTAGACGGCATACCCACTCTTAACCTCAATTTTAATTAATCTTTTTCAGTTTCGAGAATGATTAAATACACTGGATATGGAAATGCCGCAGGCCTATTTGCCCAAAGGGGTTTGTTAGCAGGGGGACATGATAAGGGAGAGGCTGACTACAGTTCAGACAGTGGTGACAGTGAAACAGAGGAATATGCAGACCATAAACATGGAATAAATCCAGTATTGGGTTGTTATGAGGAACCTCACCCAAACGTCATGGAAAACATGACAGAGGAACAGGTTTGTTTATTGTTACTTACAAAGTGATTTTCGGTACACATTTAAAGTATCTAAACTATTTGATTTTGCTGAATTACACTTATTCAAGAATTGTACAGTTTTTTATTATGAAAGTAAATATAATATCTTTATTAACTCAGAAGGCACAGGCAGAAGGTCAGAGTTATAAAAAAAGTTAAGTATGCGATCGTTTTCCATTCATTTTAAGTCGCTTTGTTCTGGGAAGTATATTTTTTTAAGAGAACTTTTATGAACATAACAAAAAAGAAACAGAATGTTTAATGATGTTTAACGTTTCTGGTAATCTTCTCGTATTTGAAAATGTGTAAATAAAAAAAGAATTGGTATCGTCCATAAAGAGATTAAAATAACTAGGGATGGACCGATATGAATCGTTCGGCCGATATCGATAATCGGCCGATACCGATATTTGTATGGCCGACTATCAGCCTTAGATTACTCTGTTTTATTTCTAAAATCTGAAAATATGCAATAAAAAATTTAAGTATATTTTGCCCAATATGATGGTAGGGCAGCCCGGTACCAAGATTTTCAAGTTACTTTAGCGAAGATAATTCCAGCGTTTCTCATCAGTTCTGGGAGAGCTGAGAAGAAAAGTTCAGGGTGACGGAACTTTTTACCTGTCCTGAAGGGTTCAAATTGAGCTTTGAACATTTGAAAAACCGATCACCTTAATATTCGCAGCGAGGCAGTTTCTTTTCTTTTCTTGTCGAGAGAAGTAAATATGGCGGAGAAAAATTGAGAACTGCCATTTTGACTGATACGCCGAGTTACAAAGACCGAAATAATGACCAAAATTTTATTTGAAAATATTTTTTTAAATTTGACGTTGATTTGACAAATTAATTTTTATGTTTGCAACAATTGGGAAGGTCATGGAATGGTTGCTATGGTATTGATTGTTAATTCAGCATATATGCGACTCCATTCGATTTCGCGTGGCTGTGGCCGACGTAAAATGACGGAAAGTTGTTTGCCAGCCACCAGTATCGTTTTCCGAATTTTTGTCGTATAAAAGTGGCTTAGAATTTCATAATCTATAGAGTTTTCCTGCGATAAAGCTCGCTGTTTTGATAGGGGTTTTTGGTAACAGGCTTCCGTACTATAAGCTCGTGCCAAAGCGGATTTTAAGGGCTGAAAAAAAATTATTAGCAGGCAAGGACCAGCCGGAAAATTTAGTTAAGGTTATAATTAAGAGAAAAAACTAAAATTAAACACGAGGTTAAGTGAAATTGTGAAATGGGGATGCTGTTTAGGAGTTGAAAGTGGTTTTTTGCGATTTCCGGCTGATGGATAGATATGCCAAATAATTTTTTTAATAAAAGTTGTTAACGTTTATTTTACTCCTAGTTTGACGAATTTTGGAGCAAGGAAAGATTTTTCTTTTATTTTCGTAAAATAGAGAAGGTTAATTGAATTTTTAAGATAAATCCCCTTAGGACATCTTAAAGTACACATTTCAAGCTTTAAAAATCGCACCTGCAGAAATCTAATAATGTGATTTAAACCAGAGTATTAAATAGGTCTTTAAAGTTATATAGATATCAAATTTTATCGCTTTTTCAAGATTTTGAAATTTTGAGATTTTCCTCACTCTTTGTATCTTTTTATAGATTATTTCAAGAGTAATATGTAAAAGTTTCAGATTTTTATCTTAAAAGTGTAGAAATGGTAGAGCTTTTACTTTTACTTTATGTTCCGACTTCATATATGTACTATTCGTACATACATTCATTTTTATATTTGAAAATATCATAATCCAATAGCCACATATTTTTCGTTTTATTTAAGCTTTGTTGAGCTCAATTTCATTAATTAGTTCAAAAGTTACAACAAATTTAGTGTAGCGCACACTTCGCGAGCCGTACTTATGGTCGCCACGTTCCATTCTCGTGCGTTAAACAAAAAAATCTGGAGCCTACATTTTTTTTATATATATATTAACGATATTGATGGAAGTTTCCCAGGTACTGATCTGACATTAACAAATAGACATAAAACTTTGTCAAACTTGATTAGAAATTTAGAGGATACACAATCGAGAACCAATGATTGGTTCACTTCAATAGAGCTCTACTTAAATACAGACAAAACTAATAAAGTAATATTTTTTCGCACAGGGAAATATCTAACTTTGAAAATCCTCAATTTGTTACATTTTTAGGGGTATACTTGGATCCTAAACTCAATTGGTCTTCACATATCGATCACATCTCAAATAATTTTTCAAAATATACTTATGCTTTACGTAACCTGGTCAGTATTGTCCCTGATGAAGTCCTATTGTCAGCCTACCATTCACTCATAATGTCTCATGTGTCATATTTCTTAATTTGCTGGGGTCATAGTCCCTCTGCCAAACGAATCTTTGGACTACAACGTAAAGCTGTTCGAGTGATAACCTCTTCGTCCATTTATAGATAGAGAGTTACTCACCTTTCCTTGCTTATATATATATATATACACCAAAGAAAACCTCCATTTATATACACCCCAAAATAGTATCCACTCTTATAACACGAGAGATAGCCAAAATATTAGAATTACCTGGCTTTGGATTAATACCAGTCGCCATGGTCGCAACCATTTTAGCCCCATTTTCTTTAACCTGTTACCTCCATATGTAAAACAATTTCCAATGTGTAGATTCAGAACTGTAATAAGAAGTTTCCTTATAAAAAAGGCCTTCTACAGAATAGGTGAATTTATAAATAGTGAATTCCATTTTATCATGTAAATTTTAATGTAAATTTTAAATTTTTGTTTTTTTTTTTTAACTTTGTTGGTCCCCGGACCATTTTCTTTTACTCATTTGTTTGTCTGTAGCATCCTGGCGTATGTAAATACTATGTATACTTAACATGAAATAAATTACTTACTTACTTACTTACTTTTATTGTACAAACAAATTTCGTATGCGTTTTTGATGTGAAATTTCCCCCTATGTCGCCTAGTGCTATTAGTTTTTTAATATATTTCTTTTATTTTTCGAGTTATTGGCCAAAAACCTAATTTCGGCCAATATTTTTTTAGGGGTCGCCGGCACCTTATAGCTGTAAATTTTTTTTTTTATCGTATTCTACACCAACAAAACTACTTATTCTGAAAAATTCAGCCATGTAACGTTTAGTGACGCCTTAAAACCCCTAACGACTGGGCTATACATTTTTTTTTTGCCTGATCCTTACTTGTTAATATTTTTTTTTCAAAAGGGTGTTTGCACCAGCCTAATATTATTTAGTAGTAGGTAGTTCAGATTAGAGTGATGATTTTCCATTGACAAAAATTACTAGACATTCTTTCAATCAATGATAACGTCGATAACCAGTGTAATAATAATGATGTTGGTCGTGACATGTTCTGGCTTATGAAGAGTTTACGGGTGTGGGAAATAAAATAAACAAATTAAGCCCAAGTAAGATTGAAGGAAAATGAAGTTGAAATATACCTAGAACTACCTCCGATTGCTAGGACTGAAGATCCTTTAGCGGGGTAGGCAAACAAGAAAGAAATGTTTCCCTTCCTGTAGCAGTTAACCGTAATGTATTTAGCACAACCACTAAGTACTGTTTAGAGCGAACAATTATTTTCTTCAGCTGGTAACGTTTATGAATCTGCAAGAAACTGATTAAATTCAAATCGAGCAGAAAGTCTAATTTTATTACAATGGGGTGTTTGCATTTAAAAAATAGTATATTTTTAATAGGCTCATTATGTTCTTCAGTAAAAGTTAATGGGTTTTGCGTGTTTTCAGTTTTTTTTTATGTCCGATAAATTTATTTTTGAGAATTAAATTTAAGTAAATAATCTTGTGACGTAGGAGAATTTTAAGCATGTATTGAATTTTGGAACTAATACCTCAGTAATGCAGAAATCTTCTCTGTAAATTTCGATGAAGAAAAACTGCGCCTTCTTCTTTCAACATTACGCAGGAAATAAGTTGTTACGGGTCAAATTGAATTTAAGAAATACAAAGTGAAATTTGACTCTAAATTACAATTAGTTCTTAAATCTTAAGGTCGGCTAGCTCTATCACGAGAATTCTCAGAGGTGAAGATCGTTTATTTTTAACGATTTCAATTTTGCCATAAGTTGAAATGAGCGCCAGGTAATTTCCTATAAATTCCAGCCCCCTTAGATTGAGTATGACACACCGATTATAAAAAAACTACCAAAAACGGTGTTAAATTTAATTTTAAGTCAAAACACAATAGAAATCTATTTGAAATAATTATTTAATTTACATACAAAATACAATTAATAACTTACAAATCGGCTCAGCTTTAAGAATATTATTAATAGGAAATTATAAAAAAAGAATCTTATTCGCTAGATCTACGATTAGTGATACTATTGTACCAATACCTTACAAATAAAAATATTCTACTTTTTTACAAAAAACCACTATTGGTTGATCACTGATATGTTGCAAATGAATTGTTAAAAATATACTGACGGTTTACTAACGATCTCTAACGATGTACTGTCAATGATTTATAGTTAGGCTAAATTAAAATATGTTGCTCTATATTGACGCTGCCAATAAACAACGTAAATAAAAAGATTGATATACCTTACAAACTAATGATATAACCATAAAATACCTGTAAATAAGGTGTTAACTGCGCAGTTACTCACATGTCTTATTTTCACATATGCTTAATTGAGTAACTAATAAAAATATTTGACCATAAATATCATATATATATAGAGAAATAAGTAAAGATTAAAATATAACGGCAGATTATTAATACACATATAACTTTTAGTTATCCTGGTAACATTAGAAAAAAAGGTACTCATCCGGTATCCAGCGTTGAGCAAAAATCTGTTAGTACAGGTTACTATGCTGTTGTTACTGCAAAAAACCTCATGTACACCTCAGCTTCAGTATCTCATCAACATTTAAATCCATGTGACCTCATAACCAGAAACCATGTGTCTCAACTGTGACATGTGACCATACCAAAACGACGACTTCAGAAAATGGCTTCGCGGGACCTCCCAACAATCGATTCACCAATTTCCAAGTCGATAAAACTACATAGACATACACAGCTTATCAGCTTCACAATTTATGTAACTTAGTATCACTTGAGTACAATGTCTAATTTTCCAGATTTTCCAAATTATTTCAAATTACCCAAATTATCCAAATTACCCAAATTATCCAAATTGCCTACATAAAAGAATGACAAAAATTAGGAGTCAGTATTTCCAGAAAATTCAAGATGGTGCTTACCCGCAAAATCGTCAGGGCACAAACAGGTATTCAACAATGTCGTATTTATTGCCTATTTAGAAGTCCTCTATAACAAAATTTGGCTTCAAACAGCTACACACAATTAGGCCTTCCAAATGTAAGAATTTTATAGTATAATCCCCCGTAATTAATTTGGGGTTGCTTTTACAAGCAATTATAAAAATCTTGACTAATCGGCTTGACGACTCAATAAAGAAAGGAAGAGCACGCCGGTTTTCGAAACCAACCGTTTTTTCCCTTAATCACCTGTTTTTTTATGTTTTAACGACCAATCACAATTCAACATCTCATAGGAAAATACCCTAGGAATTGATAAGTAACAGAAAATTAGTTCCAGCCATAGAATGATTAAAACTCTCCTTAGAATAGAAACTAAGATACACAAAACCCATTATTAGACCATATAAACAATAAAATAAATAAAACCACGATTTAATGACTTTAGTAAATATTCCATTTATAATCAAATGTTGGTAACACGTTATTCCCTATATCTTAAATATGACAGCTGATCAAGGAGAGATAAATTCGAATGTTTACAACCTTATTTGTTTAACTAAATGAGGATTCTTCACTACAGGTGAGAGCAAATAGCATTAGCTTGAACAATTACAAAAAGTCATAAAATATATGCCCGCTCGTAGTGACTACTAAATTTCGTATGTGCGTTTATCATTTTTAGGTTAACCAACGAAATTTCCTTCTAACAATAACACGGAAAATTACCTTAAATGAAGTTATAATAATACCCCAGACATAACAAAACAATGAACCTAAGTTATAATGACTAAAAATCACATAGTAAACATTAAGGTTCTTGGAGTATTCTTACTTAGCCATCGATAAATATGAATACACATTATTTTACCTGGTCTCCTTGCTATCAACAAAAGTAAAGAAGAAAATTCATATCCTTTTTTTCCTCAGGTACCAACAGCAACATTAAAAAAAACAATCGTAGCCTCACTAATTTTTAAGTATATATTCCCACATACAAATATATGGGCGGAATCTAATTTAACGTCACAAATCCCCCTCTTTCTCCCTTAAAAAAAATTCAACAAGAATTTTTTTTCTAAGTTACACGAAACTGAAAGTTGATAAAAAAAACAGAGCTTAAAATGCCCGGTAATAGTCCGCCCTAAGACTATCACACTTGCAATTAACACGAGGTTTAAAACGTATTATAAAAGAAGGAATAAGAAGTAAAACTTGTATAATAGGTAACTATACAAGAAACCACACGAAAATTCGTTTTATTACTTGACAAAGACATAACCATCACCACCTCCGAGGTTAGTCATCAAAAGTCCACGTGTAGTCAAAACAATATGAATAGGATGAGAGGCAGTTTGACTTACACCCATTCTGCGCAAGTCAAGTAGCATGAAAAGCCTCGATAATGAGTGTCGCTAGACAGCACACGGAAACTCCTGAAGAACCTCACCCAGAAGAGATAATGCTTCCCCCAGTGTAAAACGAGAAAGATAATGATAGGAAAGAAAAGGATGAAATGATTTAGGAGAGGACCTCAAAGAATCAGTCTCCACAGGCATTGTGGTGAAATGCCTGAGCAGCGTTATAGCGGCTGCCAGTGCTAAAATTGGTGTAGACATAAGAACATCTAAACCACGATACAGTTAGTTAAAAAACTACTGCCTAATTAACAGATTCTAGACTGTTAATGGGTATTGGATAGAGCTCCAAGCGGCTAAAACTAGACGTAAAAAAAAAACACGTCTAGATGACAAAAAGGACCATCGTTTGGGAATACTCCCGCTTCAGGTGCGGTGAACAGTGCGCCGGCCGAACGGTACGTTAAGGGCTGAGGTGAAAACGTGGAGGCAGACTTGCCACTATTAAGAACGTCAGGCGACCTAGGCCACTCTTGCCTAACAAGCCCCCTTACCTAGATACCCGTTAGACCCTCCTTAACGCCCTGTCCTTTAAGACAGCCCGATCGAAACCTGCTCACCCCCATTCCGAAGCAAGTTCCCTGATGGTATATAAAATATCCTACTAATTAGGATAATACAACCAAGTGCAACAAACATCAAGAAAAGAGCATTACGTAAGCTCAGGTACTTAACCGATAATAGGATATAAGGAGTTCTAAAGCGTTGATAACCGAAAGCTACGTGAACACAAGCATTTAACAAGAAAACATGATATTACTGGTCCAGGCAAAGACTCGACCCCAATGAATAGACGAAAGAAAAACTAACTCCCTGTTTAACAGAGACCAAATTGTCATCCAAAAAAAAAATTTTCTCCGAACAATTTTCCCCTGACATACGTGGACTTAAACCACAACTAGACAATATATACTAGACCACGAGAATGCCTTTCGGCAAGACTAGTAAATAATATTATGAATACTATAAAAACAATAGGTAGAAAGTTTTTCCTCTACGCAAGCCCAAGGGACTACTTCCCATCTGTCCAACCAGCAACAAAAATAAGTCTTTAGATCGAAGAAATCACAAAATAAGAATGACAGAAAAAGATAATAGAAGACAGAAATAGAAATTTGGACAGCAACAAAGAGAAATGACGTTATTATGTCATATTTTTCGATATCAACAATGCGTAAGAAAATTTCACCAAACTGTCTATTAATTATAAAAGATGAACCTGTATTATGACAGCGGACTCCAATAAAACACAATAAACTCGATAACAAACGAGAGAGTCGTTTGTCTAATAACTAACTTGAAAAAAAATTATGCATACATATTACGACAGCAGATTCCCAAAAAATTCAAAAATAAACCGATAAAGGACGGTATTGAATCGTGTGTCTAATATTTTACACAAAAATTATTCGGCAGTCACAGGTATTATTTTCATTAAGACAAGACAAGAAAAGAAAAACTTGGTGAATTTTCAACCGCATAGTTGAAATCAATTGCATGATTATAGAAATAATCAGCAAAAAGTGGCCCACCCTTGCAACAACTTGTTATCTCGGCAACAGTTGTTACCCAACCGAACAGAAAAATAAATATACACCAAACTTAAAATGTACATTGAAGAATAGCTTGTCTCACGGCTTCAAAGAATAAACTATATCATAATAATCCTAACCTAACCTATTCGAAGTACTTAACTAGCATAAACCAAAACTAGTCTAATTCAATAGCAGGTTTGAGATCATTCACATGATACACACCAACTAATCGTCCATCTTCTTCAATCTCATAACTACAAGTTCCTAGTACTTTTCTAACTTTACATGGTCCGACATATTTGGGAGCAAGTTTAGCATTAAAATAGTCAACCTTACTTGATAAAACATGATTCTTCCTCCACACCATGTCTCCTACTTCATACTGTATTTTTCTCCTTCGTAGATTATATC
Organism: Stenurella melanura; assembly: GCA_963583905.1. Classification (NCBI taxonomy): domain Eukaryota; kingdom Metazoa; phylum Arthropoda; class Insecta; order Coleoptera; family Cerambycidae; genus Stenurella; species Stenurella melanura. Next base: position 48,390,988 of record OY757314.1, read on the forward strand.
TTTGACTTGACTTAGTATAGGCTTTCCTCAATCTTATTTTAATATCTTCAAAAATTTTCGCAAATCCACTATCTCTGACTATTCTCTCTTCAGCCCTATCCACTTCTAGATCTGATTGACGATTAATATTAGTGTTCTTGTGAAATTTTCCATTGCCTATATATTCTCGGCCAAAATTTACATAATATGGAGTATAACCAGTTACTTCGTGCATCTGGGTTCGTATCGCACAAGTGACAAAAGGTAAATATACGTCCCATTTCCTTTGGTTTTCCTGGATATAACATGATAACATCGTCTTTACGACTCGGTTTACTCTCTCCGTCGGATTATTCTGAGGATGATACAACGCATTGTACAAAATATTCACATTGTAATTTTCACATAATTTCCGAAATTCCTTACTGGTAAACTGAGCTCCATTATCGGTGATAAGATGTTTACAAACTCCAAATAATAAAAATACATTTTCCTCAAGATGTCTACAAATTATATTAGCAGTAGCTGAATGTAATGGAAAAGTTAACACAAACTTGGAAAAATAGTCACATACGACTAGAATGTGAGTATATCCTCGACTTCCTCTAGGTAATGGTCCTATAATATCACAACTAAGCAATTCGAAAGGTTTAGTTATTTGTGGGCGGGTTCCCATAAGCCCAGCAGGTTTCTTCTGAACAGCCTTATGTTTGGCACATACTCGACAACGGTTTATATATGTGGTAACATCAAATTTCATTTTCGGCCAATAAAAACGATAACATAATTTCTCGAATGTTTTGAAAATTCCTGGATGAGACGAAGTAGGACTATCATGTACCTCCTTAAGAATGTCCCGACGATATTCCTTTGGAACTACTAATTTCCAATAGTCAGATTCCTCTGAAAGTTCAGGAACTTTACATTGTACATATTTAAATAGATAGTCACCTTGCACTCTCCATTTCGGATAAGTTAATGGGTTCTTGAGAACATTGGTTACCATTTTTAAATACCAACGATCCGTGATGTCCACAAATTCATAACCAAAGGTGTTCAATGCTAAATCTTTTTCTTCTGCGATACAGTCTATAATTGGGACTGCTCTTGAAAGCACGTCAGGCACCACATGATCTTTACCCTTCCGATGTATCACTTTGAAGTCATATTGCTGTAACTTCACCGCCCATCTACATAATCTACCATGGGGGTTTTTAATATTATCTAACCATACCAAACTATGGTGATCCGTTTCCACGGTGAACGTAGCTCCTTCTAGATACGGCCTTAGCTTTTCCAATGCGTAAAGTACGGCTAATAATTCCCTTTCTGTTGTACTATAGGCTCTCTCTTGCCTTGTCAAAGATCGACTTAAGTAACAAATTACCCGCTCTTGACCATCAATCAACTAAGTCAAAACAGCTCCTAATCCATATCCACTCGCATCAGTTTTAACACTAAAAGGCTTTGTGAAATCTGGAGTAGTTAATATAGGTGCTGACACTAAACACTCTTTCAATTGTCGAAAAGATTCTTCACACGAAGAAGTCCATACAAATTTTTGTTTCTTCTTCAACAAATTTGTTAAAGGGGCAATAATAGAAGAGAAGTTTTCAACAAATCTCCTGTACCAGGATGCCATACCAAGGAAACTTCTAACATCGCGTACACAAGTTGGTGTAGGTATATTCAAGATTGCTTGAACTTTGTCCGGATCAACTCGCAATCCTTCCTTATTGTCTAATACATAACCTAAATATCTTAATTCAGACCGAAGAAATTTGCATTTTTCTCGATTTAAAGTCAATCCAGCCGCTATCAGTCTTGAAAACACCTTTTCTAAGATTTCCATATGTTTCTCAAAAGTGGGAGATATAATGATGATGTCATCCAAATAGACAAAGACACTTTCTTCTAAATCTGCACCCAAAACTCTATCAATCAATCGTTGCCAACAAGCTGGTGCATTCGTTAATCCAAAACATAACCTTTTAAATTGATATAATCCTTTACCCGGTACTGTAAACGCCGTATATTCTCTACTATTAGGTTTCAACGGTATCTGATAATAAGCTGACTTAATGTCAAGGCTACTAAGATATCGAGCTCCTTTTAATCGATCCAAAATCGTTGATACGTATGGCAAAGGATAAGCATCCTTCTTTGTTACTTGGTTTAATTTTCGGAAGTCCACACAGAATCTATAACCACCTTCTTTTTTCGTTACCAAAATGATAGGCGACGACCAAGCACTAGTAGACGGTTCAACAATATCCAACTCCAATAATTTTTCCAACTCTTCATTAATTTGTCGTTGCACCACAGGTGAAACAGGATAATACCTCTGCTTAATCGGAGGGGAATCTACAACAATTTCATGCTCTACTAAGTGAGTACATCCAACAGAATTTCCCATTAAATTAAACTTCTGTTCTATAAATTCATCAAAAGAGCGACGTTGTTCAGCGTTCAGGTCAACCTCGATGGGGTTTAATTCAAATATTTCTTCCACATCCGAAAATTTCCATACACCTCGTTTCAAATCTGGTATTATTTCCATCGTTTTCCAAAAGTCAGTTCCCAATATAAGACCACGATCCAAGTCTGGTAATACTAAAACCTTAATAAGCTTCACTGTACCCATGAGTTCCATTGGTACTAAAATCGATCCATTACTTGGCAATCTACTTCCATTGGCTAACGTACAATTAGGTGAATCTTCCATATCAAGTTTTAAATTTAAGTGTTGCAATATCTTCCAACCTTTTCTTCCGACAACGGTTCTGGTTGCTCCACTATCCAACAATCCTAACATTTTCTTTCCAAAAATTGACACTTCCAAATAAGGTCTTTGATCATCCTCTACATGGCTTAAAATATAATCTAAAATAATTTTTTGACGAGAAAATTTTGCTTCGTTCGGAACACTAGAAAGAGTGGTCGCACACGAGTCCTCCACTAACCGACCTCTTAATGGCTCGCATTCGCGTTTCCCGAATCTGGCTTTTTACATTTTGGACAATCATACTTCGTCACATTGGGAGTTCCACATTTAAAACAATATTTTCTTCTTGGTTGCCGACACTGACGTGTATGGTGACCTTTCGCACGACAATTCCAGCATGTGAGAGTAGAAGTGTTGGACGATTGTCTAGGAAACGTATTATTTTGATTAGAAGTAGATGGAATAGGCGAAGGTTCCACTGCAATATACATCAGATCAGGTTCCACAGCCCATTTTTTTACAGGAGCGGATGAAAAATTATCAATCGATGAACATCTCCGTTCCAATTTCACACACATCTCTTCCAACTCCGCACTTGACTTTGGCTCATCCCGAGCAATAGCAATTTGATAGAACGGTTTAATATTTTCTCGCAATATTTTCATCTGCGTTCCATCAGAGACTTTGACAGAAAGCCTTGCAAAAGCATTCTTCATATATGCGAAATAAATTCCGATCGATTCTCCATCCATCTGTTTCCGTTCCTTGATCTGTTGAAATAATTTTTCATCATGGTTTATCTCTAAGAACTGTTCCTTTAAACCTTTACATAAGTTATCCCAAGTAGAAAATTTCGAATGATTGGCTCTAAACCAAACCAAAGCATGACCAGTAAATAAATCCGATGCTGATTCAAAAAGAGTTTGACTCGAGACATGTCTCGCAACACTTAATTCCTCTATTCTTTCTATGAAAGCTAACACAGACATTTCTTTGGGCTTTCCAGAGAATGTAACATTCCACTTAATCACTGGAATAGATTTAACTGGGGTAACATTAGCAGGGATCTGAGTAGAACTCGACCCTATTGGCTTATTGGCCACAAAAACTGCACCAACACTGTCGTCTGAATCTGAACCACTTCCACCTTGTACACTCAACGCAGTCACATCCAAAATATTTTCCTCCATGGTGACTTGTTTGACTCTTCGGGATAAAGTTGACTGTAGTTGCAAGATCTTAGCCAGCGACTGACTTCGTTGCTTCTTAGTATCGTCATCCTTTGTTTTAATACGATCTACTCGCATTAAAATGTGGCTGATCTTCGCTTCAATTTTCTTATAAGGTCCACTATCTTCACCAGACGTTAAGTCCTTTATCAACCCTTCAATTTCTTTTATTTTAGTGGTAGCCGTTGCAAGCTCCTCAACGCAGTCCATATTATAATCTGGATAAGTTAATGAATCTCCTGCCCGTTCCAACCGTAAGATTCTTCTTAATGTACCTCGCATTTGTTCCACGGTCCCAACATCTTCCAATCCTCTAATCTCCAATTCATACTTTAGTTCATCCTTGTTCAATCTTCCCGCATCTAACTTTGAAGCCATTGTCAAAAAAATATTAACAGTACCGAAAATAAACTTTAGTATCAAGGGAGTAAAACGATTGCAACAGAAAATTCCCAGTGATAATACAAAAACGAGACCTAGTTTCAAACCAGTAAGTATATCCACCCTGTATAATAGGCGATCATTCAATAACAAAATCAAAAAAAATGTGATAAATAGCAACTAAATATATAACGCCTACTCAAGAAAATGTGTTCAAATGATGAAAATATTTCAGTAAATTATTTTCAGAAAAAAAATAAAACGGTACCATGGGTACTTGTACAATATGTCAACTATTTTCAACGTATTGAAGAGAAAATGGCACAACTCAAATGTCACAGAAAGACTTACTACGTGATTACATGTATAGTATGCAACTATAACATAAGCAGATATAAAATTAGAACAATCATAAATACACAGCTTCCGTTAGGGTCACCGCAAACAATAGATATATCTCTAAACTGCTATGTACATGCTGTATGGCTTTGCAAAAAAAATTTTATTAAATCTCTATGACAGTAAATCGAAAGATCATATAACTAATAACCGCAAAAAAAAATCCTTAATTATTTTAAAAATAATTTGGCGCCTGGTTTGACGTAGCAAACATGTGGGGCCATTTTTGATTTTATTTTGCCATTTATTTTTAAAATAATTAAGGATTTTTTTTTGCGGTTATTAGTTATATGATCTTTCGATTTACTGTCATAGAGATTTAATAAAATTTTTTTTTGCAAAGCCATACAGCATGTACATAGCAGTTTAGAGATATATCTATTGTTTGCGGTGACCCTAACGGAAGCTGTGTATTTATGATTGTTCTAATTTTATATCTGCTTATGTTATAGTTGCATACTATACATGTAATCACGTAGTAAGTCTTTCTGTGACATTTGAGTTGTGCCATTTTCTCTTCAATACGTTGAAAATAGTTGACATATTGTACAAGTACCCATGGTACCGTTTTATTTTTTTTCTGAAAATAATTTACTGAAATATTTTCATCATTTGAACACATTTTCTTGAGTAGGCGTTATATATTTAGTTGCTATTTATCACATTTTTTTTTATGTTTTAACGACCAATCACAATTCAACATCTCATAGGAAAATACCCTAGGAATTGATAAGTAACAGAAAATTAGTTCCAGCCATAGAATGATTAAAACTCTCCTTAGAATAGAAACTAAGATACACAAAACCCATTATTAGACCATATAAACAATAAAATAAATAAAACCACGATTTAATGACTTTAGTAAATATTCCATTTATAATCAAATGTTGGTAACACGTTATTCCCTATATCTTAAATATGACAGCTGATCAAGGAGAGATAAATTCGAATGTTTACAACCTTATTTGTTTAACTAAATGAGGATTCTTCACTACAGGTGAGAGCAAATAGCATTAGCTTGAACAATTACAAAAAGTCATAAAATATATGCCCGCTCGTAGTGACTACTAAATTTCGTATGTGCGTTTATCATTTTTAGGTTAACCAACGAAATTTCCTTCTAACAATAACACGGAAAATTACCTTAAATGAAGTTATAATAATACCCCAGACATAACAAAACAATGAACCTAAGTTATAATGACTAAAAATCACATAGTAAACATTAAGGTTCTTGGAGTATTCTTACTTAGCCATCGATAAATATGAATACACATTATTTTACCTGGTCTCCTTGCTATCAACAAAAGTAAAGAAGAAAATTCATATCCTTTTTTTCCTCAGGTACCAACAGCAACATTAAAAAAAACAATCGTAGCCTCACTAATTTTTAAGTATATATTCCCACATACAAATATATGGGCGGAATCTAATTTAACGTCACAAAGTCATATTTTGAGGTTATAACGATATAGTAAACAAGTAGTTTGAGATTTATCGTTCGGTTTTGCGTTATTGTTTGTGCTAATATAATAATAATTGTAATAATATAATAAAAATGGAAAGTGGCTATGAAAAAGGATATTCTAATCACTTGCCATTAGTTTCAATGGATATGATTCATGACTTTTACGTCAATGACATGGATTTTTTAGCTCCTGAAATGAGGGGTGTAAAAGAATCGCGTATTCATTCTTATAATTCTTTAATTCTTATGTTTGTGTACAAATATATCGAATCTAAATGAAATATTTCAATTTATTATTTTTAATGTCTGTTTCATAATTAGTAATTGAAATGAAACAAAATAATGTGTGCTCCTTTTCGACTAATCCATTCTTTGAGAAACCACAGTTATTCCGTATCCAATGCGTGTAATCTCTCTCGAGCAAGCATAATTATAATAGTTAAGTCACTAAGATCAAAAGTGAAACTCCGTGTTGCGGGCGCACCGAATTTTAACAATTCATTTGTGAGTAAACTAAACAGCAACAAAAAGAAATATAGTTTCCAAAAACTTACTTGACCTTTAAACTTCACTTTTTGTGGTTATGCTATCATTCTATCTTTAATAATAAAAAAGTTTCTCGCTTGCTATATTTTACAATGCGTTTTCGTATTTCTGCATAACATGTAATAGTTTATATATTTGTTATAAAAAAGATATCACGATAGAACAATTTTGCTCCATACATCAATCAAGAACAATATCAGAAGAATATGTTCATAAAATTTGAGATCAATATCTCTCACAAAGCTCGAGATACTGAGTGAGAAATAAGAAAATAGACATTTTCTGCTTTTCCAAGTTTTGACAAAAATATGTTTTTTTCTCCAATTTCGCAATTCCGAATTAACAGGCGAACTCGAAATTCGAATCCAGCAGAAAATTTTACATAAGAATCTGTTTTTCGTTTTTGTGTATCCTTTAGTGGACCCCTCCTCTTTTAAAATGCATCGTAGCGGGCTCTAGACTCTCTACTAATATGTAATACTGTGCTGCTTCTGACCACTCCAAATTAATGTCTAATATTTGTTACAGCAGTAAACCAATCGGTTCTGCGTTTAAAGTCTCTAGGGACAGTTAAAAATGTTTTGTCTGGTGAATTCACTGATGTGTTCATACAAAAAGGAGCTGGTACATTGCAGTTCTTAAAAGAACTAATATTTATAACCTAAAAAAGCAACATGTTAAGATCTGAATATATTTACGAAAAACGGTATGCAACAAATTTATTTGCTTTATTCTTCAAATATCAGGGGTTCCAATTTAGGTCCGCTATTTTTCGCTCTTTTTGTCAATGATCTCAATGACAATCTTTGCTGCAAAAAGCTTTTTTTCGCAGATGATCTGAAAATCTTTGCGTCAATAAATTCCATAGACGACTGTCATATGCTACAAAGGGAACTTAATAAAGTGGCACAGTGGTGTCATTTAAACTCTCTGGCTCTAAATATAAGCAAATGCAAGGTTGTCACTTACTCACGGAAAGATGAACCCATCGACTACGATTATCGTATCGGCACACAATCTTTGCCACGTACTGACTCAATCAGAGATCTAGGAGTCTTTTTTGATGACAAATTATCATTTGCCAAGCATATCGAGTTAACGGTCTCCTCATGTATGAAAACCTTAGGGTTCATTTTAAGACTAAGTCAGGTCTTCCGGAACAATGACGTCTTAATCAAACTATTTTATTGTTATATACGGTCTAAACTCGAGTACTGCTCACTTATCTACAGCCCTATCTATGATTATCAAGTTAAATCAATCGAGTCTGTTCTGAGGAAATTTTTAAAATTTCTTTGCTTCCGCGCTGATGGTAGTTATCCAAACAGAGGCTGCGACCAGACGTATCTGTTAAATAGGTTCGACTTCGACTCACTACAATTTAGAAGGCAATTCTACGCTGTAAAATTCCTGTATTCGCTCATACACAACAGGGTTGATTGCCCTCCTGCACTAAGCCAGTTGAACTTCTTGGTTCCAAGAGCCGCTAGTCGCAAACCGCTCACATTTTATTGTCAACCGGCACGAACTATATAATATAATGCTGAAGTCTCCTATATTCGTTATGTGCTCTACCTACAACTCAATTTGTGATCTTGTGATATATTCAACTGTTCGATAAATACAATTTATACTTCTCTTAAGAATTTCAGCATCCCATAGTGTTAAAATAACACAAACATGTAGTGTACTTGTAATTAATTTTAGATTGTCACTCATATGTATGTAAGAAGCTATGTATTTATAATTTTTTTTTTGTGTCCTGTAATTGGTTCTTTTGTACTGTTGGACAAATGTATTAAATAAATAAATAAATAAATATCTCAAGGATAAACTAGAGTTAGATCGATAAAAATACAAAAATAAACAATTAATCACAACATTCACAAATCGCCATTCTATATTTAATTTATGAATTGTCGTTTGGCTAATATCTCTCGGTAATATAAGAAGAAGACGACCGAATTAATATTTAAAAATATGCGTGTTCTATTTAATAATAGATGGCGCAGTTTCAATAAATTTTCGTACGTCACGATACTCTTTGTCACTATTTTAAGGTTTACGTTAATTATGAACAAAATGCTGATTTATTGAAAAAATAAAAAAATACGTGTTACTTTATTTTTCACGATCTTTTGATATCTGCATTTATCTCAACACCATGCAAACGTTACACCCCATTATGATATAAAAAAATCATTATTATGTCATAACTTACCTAATTTTAACTTTAAATATTAAATAATAGGTATTAATATTAAAAAGAAAAGTACTTTTTGACTGACCGATATCGCGCCAATGTTACAATCCAATATCATTCGATACCGATAATTGGCCACAACGCTGATATGGCCGATATATCAATATCGGTATCGGTCGATCCCTAGAAATAACTCATAGAGCATAGAACAATGACGTGACATTCACAAATCTCCATTCGATATTTAATTTCGATATTTAATTATGGTGTTTGGCGTTTGGCTAATATCTCTGGGTAATATAAGAAGAAGAAGACGACCAAATTAATATTTAGAAATATACATGTTCTATTTAATAACAGATGGCGCAGATTCAATAAATTTTCGTACGTCACGATACTCCCACTATTTTTAGGTTTACATTAATTATGAATAAAATACTGATTTATTGAAAAAATAAAAAATACGGGTCACTTTATTTTTCACAATCTTTTGATATGTGCATTTATCTCAACACCATGCAAACACCCCATTATGATGTAACAAAATCATTATTACATCATAACTCACCTAATTTTAACTTTAAATAATAAATAATATTAATATTAAAAAAAGAAGTATTTTTTGACTGACACCGATATCTCGCCAATATTACAATCCAATATCAGTCGATACCGATAATTGGCCACAACGCTGATATGGCCGATATACCAATATCTATATCGGTCGATCCCTAAAAATAACGCATAGAGCATAGAACGATGACGTGCTGAAAAAAAACCTCTGAATTATAAATTAGAGAACTTGTGAATACTCATTTCAAAATTATATTATGAATATATAAATGTAGTGACTCTAATTTAAAGTTTCCCCAATTGATTTTACATATTTTTCCGCAGAAAGAATATGAGGCAATGAAACTCGTTGAACTAATGGATAGTTTAATGAAGTGTGGCACTATAAAACCATGCAGAATTGGAGAGGATGGAAAGCCACAACCTATCGAACACGTCCTGGAACTTCAGGAAGGCCTAAGAGCTCAACAGGTTCGTGGTGAACCAGACAGCGAATAGATCTTCACGTGTACCGTGTCTTTGAGGACACGCTATTGGAAATTGATTGTATTTAACCATTTATTAGCACCGTTTAAGATCTTAACTTTTAAATGCATCGATGTAAGAATATGTATACGTATTCGTACAACTTCTGGAACGAATGAACGTGAGTAGCATATCAATAGAAATGATTATGATTACGTTCGTTATATTAAAAGCACAGATTATGTTTTATAGTTAAAGAATTTTTTTACTTGGGCTTTCATAAGCAAATATGGGGACCTTGCTTTACCCATTTTTTATAAATATGAATTGTTACTGTCAAAATAACATAGTTTTCTAATAGTGCCATTGCAATTAAATTTCTCAACACGTTAGACTTTTTTTATTGCTGACAGCAGAATGCAGTTGATAAAGATTCCAGATCAACAAAGAACACAGATATTGTACTTTGTTTATGTATACTCGGCTCACGATTGGACAGTTTTTAGCAATTGATCAACAAAGGGATGTTTTGTGCACTCTTTGGCATAGATCACAAATGATGTGTTCTGTAGTCTGTTTGATACCAGTCTTTTTGTATGAGAGTTTCGAGTAAGGGTTTTACAAGTAATAAATAATATATACATGGACGTAGAATGTTGGTACCAGTGTCAAGTAACAACGTTTATCTGAAATTCATGGAGCAGTATACATAAAATAGTGATTTATGTAGTGTATTGTATATTCTGCACACGAAGTATAATATATAAGTTAGGAGTAAGCACTTCTGTTGCCGTGCCAGCCTGAGTGCTGTTCATGTAAAGCACGCGGGAGAAAGAGACGGACAGTAGAGAGACATGCTATAGGGGGTCCAGTTACTAAAGGATATATTTGTTCTTTAAACATCGAAATAATCAAAGAGTTGCGTGTTTTATTATTTATTGTTGTGACTTTGAAATTTTGTAAGTACATTAAGAAAATAACCTTATAATATTTACATCACGAAGTATAATATATTAATTATACTCTGTGATTTACATTAATAACAATGATTATCATATGTAGATACCTATATGGAGTGCAATATTTAAAAATTTGTTGTAATTTGTTTGGTATACAGGGTGGTCTGATTTTTAACAGCAGGACTTTACCAGACGATAGTCCATCGAATAATAATGGTAGTTTCTTAGACGAAGTATGCTCGAATTCGGCTCGTTTCGGTTCTACATGATGTTAAAAAAACAAATATATTTTATATAAATGGATATAAGTCAATACTAAATAAAGGTAGCTTTCTGAAATTTGGTATAGATAAGTTCTTTTGCATTGTCTATTGAATCGTGGTTGCTAATTTTTTGTCAAATATACAGTGACGTGCGTACGGGGTATCCAAACATATTGCATTTTAAAAATCGTGTGCCCCTGGATTTCTCACAAAACAGATATAATATATACAAGGGATTCCTCACTTAATTTACAAACTTTTTTGTGCCTTGCAATTTTTCGATGAAATGTATCGTTTTTTAGTAAAGGAAGCCGAATTCGACCATACTTCATGTAAGAAAGTACCATTATTTTTCGATAAACTATTGTCTGGTAAAGTCCTGCTGTTGTAAACCGGACCACCCTGTTTAAGTAGGTATTCACAAAAGAAATGTTTTTATTTGTCTGCTCTTTTAAATAGGTAAAACATTTCAATTGTGGGATGAGTTAGAAATCCTCTTGTTTTTAAATTACTGTAAATGCAAATTAGTTGATCGATTAGTCTTTCATGATCTTCAGGTAATAATAATCTCTTCTATTTTTTTTTTTTTCAATTTTATACCAATGATTCACTGAACTCTGTTCAAAAATAAGTTTAACATTTTCTTAAATTCCTAAACTGAAAGCAAGTCTGCACAATACAAACTAATGCAAACTGTATATGTGGCACGGAGTGCAATATGTAAGTGATACGTGGGCCGCACTGGACTTCCTGTAGCGTCTTTGTTTAGTTATCCCTCTCTGACTATGAATGCATTATCGGAACACGCCACGGTTCTCCTAACTTATTAATTTTTACCTGGTGTAGATCTACATTAAAAACATATGTTATTTCCGTTATTTATTATTAATAAAAAAAAAACTGAAAGAATCGTTTTTGGTTTCATGTGGAAAACCTGGTGGAATCTCATTCGTAAGCAAATATGACCAGTCATTAGTTTTGAATATAGTTGTATAATTTATAATAAATAAAATAACACTAAAATTTTTATTTTTATTCTCTTAGAAAAATGTTTCAAAAATGTTTTCAAAATGGCCGAGAAAATTCATTTGTTGTCATTTGGTTTAAAAATAAATTCCAAAAAAGTGGCCAAAATGGCTTTAAAAGAAATTTTTTTATTGTCATCGGAAAGCTGGTGCCCAGATCTACATTTTGGAAAAATAATTATCCATTTCAGACGCAGTAGCATGGACTGTCCCCCTTTTGAAAAGCATAGAGTTTCTGCGATGTTTCCCGGGCGAAGTCCACTAGTGGCGTTATTTTCTCAATATCAAGTATGCCACAAAATGAGGGTCCAAGTTGACGATAATCTGGTGTGCAAGGGGTATGCGGAATTATTTTAGTAGAAAATATTGTATAAGTTATGTATTCTTAAGTTTTTGGGCAAGGAAGGTTTACAGCATCACTATGTAACATTGAGATGTTACTGTACCCATGGTGGAAAAATGAGTTTCATCAGTAATTAGAAGTTGGTAGTAATTAGTGAATTGAATTTTCTATTAAAGAAATTTTAAATACATGTGACTGGAGTACAACAGTTTTGGACTTTATAAAATGTCAGTTCTTACCGTTTCCATGTTTTAGGCATTCTGTACAGTTCTGTGTCTTCTTTTAGGCTCATTTCTTGGTGTAGAAGCAGTAATACTAAATTTTTCATCCATCTTCTGCTGATCTCTTAAAACCTCGTTGCTTTATTTGCGAGCCAATACAGATAGAACAATGTTCCAAAACGTATGTTTAAGAACAAAAGTAATAAGGTGTGTGCACTTTTTTTTTATTCGAAAAATATAAAGTACTCATGGTATATAATACAGCTGAAACAATTTTTCGTAAAAAAAATGTTTTTAAGTAATTTTAAAAGAAATTTAGTTTCGAATCCGATGTATCATGCTTCTACTGTTATTGTAGTTATGTATTGCGTGAACATGTGCACATATGTTTTGATATGTGCGCATGTACGTATTGTATTCCGATTCCGTCATATTGACGTTTAGGAATAAGAATCATGAATGTTGTTGTACTTATTGTATTGTAATATTCTTTATGATTCAAAAATAAAACTGATTCAAACTGATTCAATATTAAAGATATGTAAAGGAAAAATTAAACATTCTCCACCAAAAAAGGCACACCTATATCCTATATCATATGTGACATCACTTTCCATATAGATGTAGCAGTACTGAGTATACTACATTGGTAATCTGTACAACTAGCATTTTTTTAAGTGTGAAATATTCTTAATTTCATTATTATAAGTCAGAAACATGAATGGAGTACCAAATAAGTAATGTTTTGTGCCAAGATGCAGAAATACTTCTGTAAATACTTGAAATAAATAGTTTCTAGGTGTTCCTATAACCAATTATTCGTGGGAAGTGACTGACTAATATTAAGTCTGTCTTCTTTTAGGGTTATGTTGTTAACATAAATAATCGCAGATATGGTAAACAATCTGTCTGAAACATGCGTTATACAACTTAAGTAAAGTTAGAAATGCGTTGCCAGCAACACGTTGCTAAATCTTTCAACTTAACTTGACAATGGGAATAAGTTTTAAGTTTGATGATTGGCGAAAACCGCAAAAATAAATTGCGCTCTTCGAAGGCGGAAAAAGTGCGAGAATGTGCAATCTTATAACGTTCATATTTTTCGAAATACACCTTTGGAGGGACCATACGGCGTCACGACGCAAAGAACAAATATTCTAGTTGATCCACATAGTAAATTGCGCGGCGCAAATCGAAAATTCGGCGCCGCAGGAGCGAACAAAAAATGACATTTTTCGACGTCTATCGATTTTTTGCATGGTATGAAAACGACAGGCGGATATTCTATCGCGAGTCCGCATAAATGTATCGTCGTGTAATTTTGAAATAACGAAAGTAGTCAAATTTATGAAGCTAATAAAAAATTTACCGAAATGACTATAATAACGAAATATAGCCCATTCCACGTAGAATTCGGTCCGGTCTCGCGATATGTCTTCGGATTGGCGAATTTTAGCGTTTCTCCATATCTCAGGGCTGAAAAATGACTATGTGCGAATGCTGCATCTCGTTTTTCTTTTAGTGGTTTTCAACAACAAGATTTTAATATACATAAAAAAATGATAGTTGTATATATTACCACTATAGTACTGCTACATTTATATAGAAAGTGATGTCATGTCACATATGATATAGGATATAGGTTTGTCCTTCTTAGTGGCAAATATTTAATTCGAAACTAAATTTTTTTAAAATTACTTGAAAATATATTTTTTGCTGAAACATTGTTTCAGCTGTACTATATACCATGAGTATTTTACATTTTTCACAAAAAAAAAAGATGTACACACCCTGTTGTTTTTAACATTGGCTCAAAACTTATTTCCGTTGTCGCCTGTTGACATCACATGTTGTTTTCGAAATCATTGAAATATTTGATTTTAGGTCGATTTGTGTATTAAGTATTTATTTTGATCTCATGATATGATTAATATGAATGCATTTAGGCTTTCGTATTTATGTATTACTTCATATTAATGTATCATTTGAAATGAATTGTATAGTGCACACACCCTATTCGTGCTGGCAGCTCTTATTTGAGGATGCCACAATGTGGTGGAGCGATATCAATACTTGACTATGCCACGACAGATGACGTGACGCTATCGTATTGATATACAGCAAAGGGAGACCAACTAGAACTTTGCATGAATCGCAAAGTTGTGTTTTTATTCTCAAGAACAGAATGGCAAGAATAATCTTTTTGTTATTAATCCCAGGTTTGAGAAACACCCTGTATACATAATGTTACACTTGAACTGCACACAATATAAAATATCCTCAATATTTTCTATCTATTATATTAATTGCTATTATAAGTAAACGGTATATATTTTGACAATAACAGTATCTATTAATTCATATTTATAAAAATTATAGACTACGTACCTATATACAAATTTAACAAGTAGTATATTTTGGAATAATTTTAATAATATAGTATAAGAGACAAAATGGATTAATTAAAATGTTTAAAGATGCACTCAAATAAATTTTATTAATGTCTTTTGTGTGCCAAAGTAATCAAAGCATATCGGAATAGTTATAATTTAGTGTTACATAAAATCTATATTAAATTCTTCAGATAAAAAATTACCGAAAAATAAATAAAATACAAGACTTAGAAGACTATATTTATTATTTATACAGTATTTGTAAAACTTCAGTTATGAAATACACGGCATGTGTTTAAATGTCCAGATGAGTTATATTATCATATGGTATCATGCACAAATTAATAATATATATTACATTATGTTTGAATATTGTTATGATTAAAAAAATTACTTGAAAAATATCACACAAATGCTATATTTTTTTGAAAATTTTCAATGTATTTTTAACCTTCAAATACAATATATTTATCTCCATGTATTAATTTATTTTTATGTCATCTCTTTAAAACATACATATTTCTAATAGAAAGTATGAAAATAAAAAAAAATAAATAAATAGCAATTTATTATTCTAAAGGTGCATATAGGTACTCTGACGCAGCCTCCATCGAGCCTCATGTTCATATTAAAAAATATGTATTTTTTAGTACCATTCGATTCAGCTTGATCAGTTTAGTATTTATTAGTAGTTTTGGGACATCCCAATTTGTTATAATACAGGTTGCAGCCTTAGAGAGTCTACATGCACTTTTACATAATAAAGGATAAATTCAACCTGTCCAAAGTATACGACTGTGTTTGTGTGCCTGTATGATTTTGTGATTAATTTTATAAGAAACTTGGATCAATTTTTAAGCATAAAGTTTAAACCAAAAAAAAATATAGAAATGTTCCAGCTCATGTGTGCCCCATATTGGGAGGCAGCTAGGGGGGTACTACAATATGGTTTAGTGGCGATCCATTAATTACGTCACGCAAATTTCATGGTCACAGGTTGTCACATTCGAGTCAACCCCTCCCGCCCGTTGTGACGTCTCACATCTTAAATTTTGAGGTAGAATTTTCTGAATTTTTGTTTTTTTTTTAATTCTATTCAATTAAAAAAATAGTATACGTAGATGTAAATAATGTGATGTCACAAAAGTTTGACCACCTCCACCCCTCTTGTGACACTCTGTCACACTTTATGGACCCCCTCCTCCCCCTCAAAGTGTGACGTAATTAATGGATGGCCCCTTATGGTTAAAATCCAGTTGGCAGTTTATAAAAGAAAATCTTTTTCGTACTCTCACCATCAGCTCGACTATTATGAGATTTCAATGTACCAAATTTATTTTAAATAATATATAAATACCACTCAATTTAGAACCAAACTTCAAAATTTACATGATACAAGCTAATCTTTACATTCACATATGTGTCCATAAGAAGCGCTGTTACTGGTGTAAATGAAATTTTTTTTAATATCAACACAATGTACATAAAAAAGTAAATAAATGTTTTCGACATGATTTAGCTGTCACTTATTATTTGTTAGTTATTTTCTATGGTAAACTTACCATTGTAGATAACTATATGGCAACTACTCGGTAAATCTAAAGAAACATCTTTATGTATAGGTACCTATCAAATGTCATGGGATGCTGTTTTTTAATACTGAGCAACTTTTTCCCTATCTTGCAGAAAAAAGACAGTTTATCTGAAGCAAATTTTATTTTTAAACTGATACTAGCGCCCTCTAAAGTCAGATGTACTGTGCGCAAAAAAAAATAGGACAACAATTTTTTTTCTAATGTACATCTGTCTCTATTTGAATATGTAATGAGTAGTCGAAATAAAACAGTTAGCATTTTTATTATATTTTTTATTATAATGCTATAATTATTGCTAAAGCAGAAGATGGATTGTCAATGTGACATATTGCACTGTGTTATAACATTGACAAAAATTCTGTGTTTAATATTTTAAAAAAGTAAGTAAGTAAGTAAGTACTTTATTGATGCTTTCATGCCTTTTGGCACTTACACAGGTCACATGGAGAAATCGTCATTGTAATACATAATAATGAATATCACAAACATTAAAGTGGAACTTTAAAATAAAAACTTACAAATTAATTGAAATTAAAATATTACAAATAAAACTTAAAGTAATAGTAATTAAAATCTAAGACAGAACAGAAATATCACAGTCTAGAAATTCAGTGAAATTATAAAAGGCTTTGGAGATTAAAAATTTTTTGATCCTCTGCTTAAAATGCTGTAAAGGCAAGTCTTTAATTTTTTGTGGCAATTTATTATAAAATTTTATGGCCCAGTAGTTTGGCCCATTTTGGCACCTCTTCAAACGGCAATACTTAACAATTAGATTAGATTTATTTCTCGTGCAATGATTGTGTACAGAATCATATGTATCATATAAGACTGAGTTTCTTTTAATGTATAATAAGTTTTCTAAAATATATAAATAGAAGGAAAAGTTAAAATTTCATGATTTATGAATGAGTTCTTGCAGTCATCTCTATACTTGAGAGCATCCAGAATCCTTATTGCCTTTCTTTGCAGGTTGAAAACTCTGTGACAATCTGCAGCATGTCCCCAAGCGAGAATAGCATATGAAATATTCGAATGACAGAGTGCAAAGTAAGCAGTTCTTTGTGTGTCAGTTGAGACACAGTTTGCTAGATTGCGTAAAATAAATATGTTGCTACTTAGTTTTTTCGAGAGATAATTCATGTGCTCTTCCCATTTTAGTTTTGGGTCAAGATGAATGCCTAAAAATTTCACACTATTCTGCGGGATAACAGCAGTCTCAACATCTCTCAAAGTAAATATCATGTTCTGAGTTTTCGATTTGTTCAGAAATAGCTCGTTAGAGTTAAACCATTTTTTTGCTTTTGATTGTGCCTCACATGACCTTGCTACAACGTCATTGAGGTTATTAGCTGTTGAACATATTGTTGTGTCATCTGCAAATAGGATATAATTCTCCATGTTTTCACAAAGAGGGAGGTCGTTGATAAATATTAAAAATAGCAGAGGTCGTAATACAGACCCCTGCGGGACTCCCACAGTAAGTTGCCTCTTTGCAGATAGCGCATTATCTACCCTAACCCTCTGATACCTATCATCAAGGTAAGATTTCAGTGGAGAATAAGCGGTACGATTAGTAGAAATCCTGGATCAGGGCAACAAAGGATATCCAACTTAACAAGAAATTAACTATTAATATTTTCTTATTGCACCATTTCTATTTATAACTTCTATAAGTCTGTTTGGCATAGAATTAAATAAAGTTATACAATAATCATTAGTAATATTTTCCCATGCATTATTTACTACTTCTTGGGCATTCCGTGGTCTCACATTTCGTTTTTATATAATTCTTACAAGTAGTTCCCATACGTCTTCCGCAGGGCTAAGATCTGGACTATGACTGGACCAGTTAAGAACATTAATGTTTTTATCTTGAAACCAGTTAGTCACGGTATGATCAGTATGAACTGAACAATTATCTTGTTGAAATATGAATTCATTATCGGGAAATAATTGTGACACAGAAAGGAGCATAATATTGTCTAAAATCACAATATACGTTTCACTATTAAATCGTTCCTCAATATGCCACAAAACACCAGGACCTACTGATATCCAAGCCCACATATTAACGGAAAATCTACCACTTTTGTCATTGTTACTTCTCATCAAATCGAGTATTCGGAAGTCAGTAAACACGAATACGACCGCTGTGTGTTGACTGGGAAGTTTTTCATCTGTAAAGATTACATTGTTCCAAAAATTTACATCATGCACTAAACACTCAAGCGCAAATCCCAGTCTCTTTATGTTCAGCTTTAAGTAGGTATTTCTGTGCTGCTAGATGACAGCGTAGCTTCGATTCTCTTACTCGCCAGCGACCAGTACTACTCGATCCAGGAAAATTCATTTTTTCAGCAGCCTGAATTACTGAGTGAAATGGATTTTCTACTAATTTATTTACCAATTGCAAATCTTGCTGTTGAGTTGATATCCTTCGTCTCCCTGATCGAGGATTTCTACTAATCATACCGTTTATTCTCCACTTTTTTAAAATATTAAACACAGAATTTTTGTTAATATTATAACGCAGTGCAATTTGACTCATTGACCATCCATCTTCTGCTTTAGCAATAACTCCAGCTTTAACTAAATCGCTTATATGGGGCATATTAGTTTTGGCACACTAACTGACAATGTCACAAAAATTGAAATTAAATGTACACAACTAGATTTTGGAAAAAATATGTTATAAGACTTATCCTATTTTTTTTGCTCACGACAGTACTAAAAATGAATTTTAGAACAAGCAAGAACCGAATCCAGAAATTATAATTCATACTCAAAAAATTGTTGGTCATTTACACCTACACTATCGCCTTCCTATGGGCATTTTATAATGTCACTGTCCTGTAAGAGAATAAGTATAAAATATGTTATTAAGTCCAACAACAAGGGGAGGGGATCTCTTAATTATAACTAAACACTTTAAATAAAAACAAAACCTTTATGAGCGTATTAGTTTTATACCTCCCAAACTTTCAACGTGCCGAGCTACGGAATTTCATCACAGGGCCTATTTCAAAGTAATATACTCTGTATTATAAAGTAACAAACATTTATAAGACTACATTTTTGTATTGCATTTATGTACAATATGCTTTTAAATTTAAGTATAATGACAAGTACCAAGGACCAAATGGTGTCATAATTTACAACATAATGAAAGTATCACTTTGTTTCTAAAATTATTTAATTGAAAGTTTTAATATGGTTGTGAAAGTTTAAAATTTTATTCATAAAGTCGATTATATATGTATTTAGATTTAGTACTTTTAAAGGTGTAATAAATATGAAGATAGTGATAGAGATAGAGAAAAAAATTAATTGTAACCTATTAGAGAGCCGAGCAAGAAAATTGTATTTAATTTTGTACTATAGATATTTATGTTACATGTTACATATTTACATTTATAAATATTTTATTTTTATGTCTTAACCACATATTTGCACATAAAATATATGGATCATTATCATTATTAAATGTTATTTTAAAATTGAAAATTGTTGCTGGCCTAATGTACCATGACATAAGTAGCAAAAATAAAAGAAATTGAGTAATATGCATTCTTTTTTATCTACCTAATTTATGTCATACTCCGAAAGAACTTCATGGTAATGCAGTGGTCCCGGAATGACGAAAAAACGGAACAAATTGCAATATCATAAAAGTTCTCATATCCTTCCCAAATGCTATTGAATGGTTTAACGAAAGGTCAGGCCATCTCTTTCCAGAAGTTTAGGTACCTAGAGCTACAGTTTCATACAACCCCGCAAACATAACCATATTTCATCGCATGCGGTTCATTGTGTCGGACATGTATTAACTACATTGAGTTTAATGAGCGGTAAGAAGACACATGGCTGGTGAATAATTTCTGTGTAATAATTGTAAGAAATCACTTCAGGTATGTAGTTTTAATTTTATGTATTGTTAAACAAATTGATCTTCAATTCATTTGCTATCAATAATCATTAAATGTATTGTTTATCGAAGAAACGTGCATTCATTTTCAAATTCAGCTAGATCTACAGAAAAATCCTCGCAAGTCTCCACTTCCAACAAATATGCAAAAAATTGCTTAAAGTATCTACAACATACTTATAATAAAAAAAATATTCGCTCTAAGTATGAATTTTGATAAATGTTCAATTAATTTTGTGTCTATGCAAGAATTTATACAAAATAAATCAAAGGTAATGTGATTCAAAGTATTTCAATTGTCCCCACATAACGAGAGCCAAATTGACATTTGCAATTCCCTTTCATAATTCTAATTATGGCATCAACAGCCCAATCAACAGAATTCAGAAAAATTGTAATACATAATGTGACAGCAATGATTTATCTTTTTTAACATTAAATAAGTTTAGGAGTTCCCTATAACTTCATTTCCGAACGAATTAATTTTATTAATTGATATGTATTATTCTTTTTTGATTTTATTATGTTGTATATTGTATTGTATATTATATATTGATGTTAGGTTTCTCTCGTTTATTGTACCCTGTTAAATTTTTTGCTCTTTAATTATTGTATTGTGCTCTACTGTTTTAGTTATCCTTACTTATGTATTATTTAGCATTCAAATGGAGTATTCCGTAAATGAATAAATAAATAAAGCAATAAATAACATCCCAACTAACAATTTAGGTGTCATTCGACGTCGACTGCACGTCGAACATAAATTCGATGTCGATACAACCTTAATGGTGTTTTTTGATGTGTGGTATTGACGTACAAAATAAGTTAAACAGGTATATTTGACCTATTAGGTTAGGTTGCCAGACACGTATTCAATGTCGAGAATGGTATGGAATCAACATCGTCGATTAATTATTTCTCACCATTCACACCTTTTATTTGCCTTTAAAATTCTGTTTCGTCAAAAATATAACTTAATATGATAAAATGGTTCATAATACAGGGTGTTTCAAAGTTAAAAGTACATACGGTACTTGTGGATAGAAGACACTATGGCGGTTCCCGGCATTAATGCATCCATCGTCCTTCCTTACTGAGATATAGGATGTTTTATAGATTTTGGCCAAATCTTTCTTTGATCATAACTATTGAACCACCCTGTATAATCCGTTTATACTTAGAATATATGTTTCACTTATTTTTCTTGATAGAACTTCATAATAGACTAAAAAGAAATCCAGGTCCGGCTTAATAAAAAATTGACAATATGTTGTATGACAAAATTTTGTAGATCTGTTTCGATATTCGAAAAGAGCGAAAAAAATTGAATAGAGTAGCTCACTTAATTTGTTTGCGCATTTCATTCATCAACCTTGATTACTTGCCGTAAATCCAATTTCATTAAAATAGTCAAGACAGTTGGAAGTTGAATATTTATTTCAGGGTTTAATTAACAAAAAAAATTAACTTGCAGCAGTGACAATTCTTACACTTCTAGACTATAGGCAAGTGAACTATTGTAAAATAATTTTAAGAATAATGTAGTTCACTTGATAATCTATCAGGGAGGATACGTGGCCCAATCAAATGATTGTTGAAAACAAAAATTTTATAGAAAAAAAAATTGAACGTAAAATAAAAAAGTTATAGATTAAATTTATATTTTCTTAAATGGGACACCCTATATATTTTTAAATATTATGATTGAGTATTTTTTTCTGATTTCAAAAATATATCACATATATGTTATTTTTAACCGTTTTTTAGTTGTTAATATTTAAAAATCACATCAAATTAAAATTATTGTTTTGAGTCATGACCTACCCACAAAAATTAATGAATTATTTTTTAACAATGCTGTGTCACTACTTGTAGAAGCAAAACTGTCAAAGCACCAGTATTTATTGAAAAGACAAGAGGAAAACAAAGGAATTGTGACATTTATCTAAATTAAAATAAACTTTTCGAGGCTAAAAAAGTTGATACCCTTCGTGAGAGGCATTTACTGTTACGAAAACCTCGGCAGAAGTTCGACTACAAGCCCTTTTGGATCATACCTCCATTATATGATGACCATTTGAAGAAATTGATACTGCTGGTAGAATAGGGTTGCGATGGTAGCACAGTTCATTCTATGTTCTAATAGCACAGTTCATTCTATGTTCTAATGTAAAAAAGTAAAAGACTAACTAATTTCTATGTTCACCAAGCCTTACGTTAAAAGGTCTAGATGACTCACCTACGTATGTTTTTTGCACTCACATGGAACACTGTAAATACAGTTTTTAGAATTTTTAATAATATTTTTAAATAATAATATAGACACATATACCTTAATTTATTATGTACAATAAGTAGGTTATACAATTTTACTAAAATTCGTGTAACGAATGATGACAATTATTAAGTATTTATTGTAATTATTTTTTTATTAATATAAATAAATTAACATGACAAAACTTATAATTCAACAACTTTGGGGGGAGTTGGAGGTGCTACAATTTCATCAGGGTCTATTCCACGATAAATACCATACGTCCATGGTTTCAGCTCCCATGGTACTTGGTTTTCAATTTCTGTCAGATTAACACCTAAGTCTTCTAAGGTTGGAATATCACTTTCGACTTCATCTGTTATATGTTCTCTCTCAATTCTTTCCCAGTGCAAATTACCAATGGGAAAATTAATGGACAGCTTCTGTGTTACACTAACTTTAAGTTGGAATAATGGGTCCCAACGCATATCGTAACGCACATAACCCCACTCTTCATCTTTTCTCATCACACGATAGAAATAGTCCACCAACTCGGAGAGTTTGTATCTCTTAGGTCTGAAAATATTTAAAAATGAACATTAAGTAGGTATAAATAAGGTTGAAAAATTAAAGTTTAAATTCGAATGTACATTATCTATCAAAAATGCAATAAAATCAGCAGCTGTTGGTGCAGATGGGCATTTGGCTCTTTCTATAAAATTTATGTGAAAAATCACAGTGACTTACATAGTGAAAGACAACTTTCTCAATTAAAAAAAAGAAAATCCATTTTCAGTTCATCTTGCTGTAAGGCGTATGCTACTATAAGATACCAATGATATCAATTCAGAAATATGAATATGCTTGTGCCATAGTTATGCAACTTTTAGGAAAGTTTGTAAAATAATTGGGTTTCAGAAGCAGACCATTTTCGATATCCAATAATAATTTCAAGAGGCCCACTTACTCGTATCACACAAAAATAATGTTTTATAATTTCGAGGAAAAAAATGTACTGTAGTTAAGGGACATCTACAGTTAATTCATGAAATAATCTTCATACTTTAGCAATACACACAAAAAAGTCTGGGAACGATTGAAGTGGTAGAACATACATATACCCCTGCTGACATATACTGCACCGTCGAGTAATTAACTCGTTCACAACACACTATTTTAGTGATTGATGCATTATCTGCAGCAGGGTTTTTTGATTTCCCTGTATATGTACTTGAAACATAAGCCGAATCCTCTAATAATTTTATTTTAATTTATTTTATGATATATTTTAATGCCTAATAGTAGAACATACTAGAAAATATTAAATCATTACTAGTATTCCTTTCTCTTTCCATTAGAACTCAAGCTAATCAAATAAAATTAAGGTGGTTGTCCCAATCACTGACATTTCAATTTACGCTTTTCTGCTATTTAAATTTTATATGTTTTAAAGCAAATCATTTAAGACTAATTGTAACATGTCTTGTTTTGTAAATTCTTATCTTGGGATTTGCAATATACAGATTATTATTCATATTTTTTGTCAAGAACCTCAGTAAAATTGTGCTAAAAAATTACTACAAACTAGAGTTAATATACAACAACAGTTGCCTCTGGCGATCACCCTGTATGACCGACATGGTTCAGAGGAGCGTTTCACCAGGTATTTTACATACAATGTGTCTCACTTAAGAGTTTAGGAGCGTAATAATTCTTTTGTTTTTTGTTCGGTTTGAATCAAACTAATCTTAAAAGATAGAGGTCATCAAGGTCTATTACACAAAATTACTTTCCATCTTTAAATGCAAGGTTATCTACGATACTAAATTGTATAAAAAAATCAAAAAATCATAGGCATTTTTTAATAAAAACATTTTGTTAATAAAACTTTTTTGAAATCATTCAAAAACCCTGAATCCGAAGTTTAGTTAAATTCTAAAAAAAATGAGTTCTTGATGAACAATAACAGAAACTGAATTGAGGCATGCATTAGGACTGATAGAGGTTTAATAGAACATATTTAATTATTTTTTTTGTTTTATTTACTATTCATTTGTGTAAATTGTTTAAAAAAATAAATAAATTTAGAAATAATTTTTATTTATATAATGCCTCAAAAGGACTTTTTTTTTTGGATTTCAAAGTGCGTCGAGTTCGGTGAAAGATGCATGTTTCGTGGCTCCTACGGGATATCGAGATAAATCCGGATAAAGCGGTAAAAAGGCCGAAATTGTACTGAGTTGAAGCGTAAACAATTCTGCATTGATTGATATAAATTGGCGCGAGTATGGCTATTTCATATAAATGATATTTGATTAAATTATGTTGGTTGAATAAAGCAACACAAAATAGTGTATATAAACAACTCGAGAAAAGTGTACTGCTTGAGTGCTTGCCCGTAAAATCTGTACCTGGATTCGTCCCTTCTTGAAGTGGGTGATATAAAATAAGCAACAGCCAGCCAGATGTGTGAATGAAACAGATAAGCTTTTTGTTTATGTAGCACTAGCATTGGTTTATTTATGTCTTTATTAAATTTTAAACAAGAATTGGGGGATCAAAATTGAAAAGATATTAAACATAATATATAGGTGACGAAATGGAAAAACTGCCCGAAAGTGGAACCGATTGTTTCAAGAAAACGACATACAGGGGAGCAAACTATTGCTTCGGACCTCTTTTCCCATAAGGCCAAAAAAAAAAATAATTGTTACCGTGAGATAGGGCCCTTCCCAGCAACTCCACCGTAGATGGATATTTACTTGTGGAGAGGTTAATAAATAAAAAAAGAAAGGGAAAAATGGGAAAAAAATACAAAAATAAAATAAAAAATAAAAGCTGCTAGATTATTCAGAGACAGAAGAAACAGAAAACTTAGAAGAAAAATAAGGAGATGACGATAGATGGAAACTTAAAAGAAGCATGGAAACTGAAACGATGCATCTCGCAAACAACTGCACCACACCCCAGCCGATGATGACAAATGGAAACTTAAAAGAAGCATCTCTCAAACACCTATACTTCCCATCCTATATTCCTACCTCATGCGTCATGCGGCTCTCATTGCTGACAACAAGCATGTCCAATGTCCAACCCGGCGTATGCAGCCGGTCCGGCGGTATATAAAACATCCGAGATTTGGTCCCGGCATGCGGTTTGGCCATCCGTTGGGCGTGTTCGACGGACGACCGAGCTGCAGGTTGGAACGAACCTCCATGGATGCCTGGAATTGGCAGCAATGCCCACCTTATGCCGGCAAATCAATCAATCAATCAATCAATCAGAAGAATTTTTTTCCGTCAAGACATCATTTTTCTTTAATTTAACTAAACTTCGGATTCAGGGTTTTTGAATGATTTCGAACAAGTTTCGTTAACAAAATTTTTTTACTAAAAAATGCCTACTATGGTTTTTTAATTTTTTTCATACAATTTAGTATTGTAGATGGAGGGACTTTGTGGTCTTACATGGATCTAGGTGACCTCAATCTTTTAAGATCAGTTTGATTCAAATCGGACAAAAAACAAACAAATAATTACGTTGTTACACTCTTAAGTGAGACACACTATGTATCAAATTTGAAATAAATAACTGTTCACTGGACAAAAGGTATTGTATTTACACAGAACAGTTTATTCATATATGTACAGACACACGTGGTACATTTTATTCAATACTTGCTTTCAGCATGTTATGAAACAAATTTCAATACTAATATTTTTCCCTACGATTATTAAAAATTTTAACCCATTATGTAACTCACCCAACAGCCTGGTATATTTGTCCTGCAGTATCGGGATCTC
Source organism: Stenurella melanura (assembly GCA_963583905.1). Classification (NCBI taxonomy): domain Eukaryota; kingdom Metazoa; phylum Arthropoda; class Insecta; order Coleoptera; family Cerambycidae; genus Stenurella; species Stenurella melanura. Next base: position 48,417,740 of record OY757314.1, read on the forward strand.
TAATGGCAGCAACAATACCAGCAGCCACATCACTTACATGTACAGGCTGCTTTAAGGTTCTTTCTCCCTTATACCAAAGGGGCATACAGTTTCCTTGCCGCCTCCAAGGGTGGACATAATACCTGAAGCAAATGATAATATGACTATATAAGACCACTATACTTTACGAGACTCTAGAACCATTTAATTAACACGTTAAGTGCCACAATGATAGGACCAAAACCGTACCCTCTGTGCCAAATTTGGCTTTATCGTATTTCGAATTCATTTTACTACTAAGATGATAAAAATATAATTTACCAAATGTTGCGAAATATTTTTATACCTTCTTTTTGCAAAAATCTTTGTGGCACAACATTTGTGCCTCGCAGCACAGACGTATTTTCTCTACACTTTCCGCATGCAAAAAGGCATTTTATGCTGATTGCTTCTTCAAAGTACATAAAGCTAATTTTGTATAATTTCATATAAGTATCTATGAATACATGAATACATATTAGTTATATCATACATGTTTTTATTTTTCTTTATATTAGGTTTTTTTTATTTATCTTTTACATAAATTTTGCTTCAATTGACTATAAAATCCGAAACAAAGATAATTTTCTGGGGGTTTTTACACTGTCTGCATCATCTTGCCGAGCTTATTTCATTCCCATTTAATAATATGGTATCTGTGACACTGCTGTTGTGTCACAGTCCAGGAAAGGATAATAGTACGTGAGGCACTACATTTGTGCCTCGAAGCGGGGTGGGATAATTCTGTGAGGCACATCACGTATGCCTCATGGCAGTTAACGTGTTAAGTAAACTAGTTTGTAGAAAAATGGAAATTTATTAAAATATAAAGATTGACTGCAAAATGACGTCAAAAATCGCCTATTTCGTGGCCCTTGAAATTGGACTTAATTTTAGTCCTAAATGATATTTTATGGTAAGACATTGATCGCTTTTAAGTTTCAACATAAGCCTACTTTTAATTACTGAGTTATGTGATCTTAAAGTTGCTGTTGCATACCGTCAACCTTCTGGATTTTTACCATGTACAGCTGTTTCTTTTTTTTGGATTAGAAAAAACCGTGACGTGATAGAGTAATTCTGGCGTCGGATTTGTGTTCAGCGATCCCAAAAACAAAAGATAAGACTATAGACGTTCATCTAATCGTAGCATCCTAATCTCTTTATAGTATAGATATATGATTTCTAAGAGGGACGTTACATATAAACCTTACACAACAGTTTTGCATGATTTGGAGTCTTCTTTTATGAGTTGTATTGAGACAGGGTCCGTATATACAGTCCCCATAATTAAATATCAACAATATCGATGACTCAAGCAGCATTGTTTTAGTCATAAGCAATAAATCCTTAAATTGATACATATGTCTCAGCTTCGAGTAGGATGCCCTACATATTTTTGACACCTGACTATTAAAAGATAATTGTGAATTAAATAGGATACCCAAATCTTTTACTGTCTCCTGCATTTCCAGCTGTGATTCATCAAGATAGAACTTTATAATATTTATTCTGACTTGAGAACCTAGTAATATCACTTTCATAAGGAGACCATTTGAGGATGCTATTGAGATCTAAGTCCAAGTTTTCAATTTGTTGCCAGATGTTGTTAGTGGAAAGTGTAGTGAATAATTGCATATCGTCAGAATATAAATGTAATTTTGCATGAAGTCAGGTAAATTGTAGTCAAAATAAATTAAAAAGAAGGGGACCCAAAACCAAGCCTTGTGGTATGTCAGCATGCAATTCCAGACTTTGCGATAAACATTACTTAGTTTTGCTATTTGGTATCTTTGATAGAGATAATTTCTAAACCACTAAAGTAGGACATCATTGACCTCGTATATCTTTAATGTTTTAAGGAGAAGCTCAAAATTGACACTAGAAAATAACAAATGAAAGGTAGTCTAACTGACAGGCTTAACATTTTTTTAACAAGTTTTCCTATTTTTGGCGTTTTATGAGGTACAAATTTGTGTTATGAGCAGAGATCGGGAAGTTTATCTCAGTGCCAGAGACGGCTCTCATATATACGTAATATTATATTACAAACATTTATATTGATATAAACTATTATCTTGTTTCAGTTGATTGGGAGCAATTATTGAATAATCAAAATGTCAATAACGATGTTGAGGTGTTTTATGGTGTTATTTACTCATGTATAGAACTTTTCGTCCCAAAAGTTAGATCAAAGAATGCTAAATTTCCTAAATGGTTCAGCAATGATTTGAAACAATGTGTTATAGATAAAAAAATTGCGCATAAGAGATACAAGAAAACTAAATCACAAAGTGACTATGAGACATTTTCTAAATTAAGATCTCAATATAAAAATTTAGCAAAAATTAGTTATATGGATTATATAAATAATATTCAAAATTCAATAATGGGTGATTCTAGGCAGTTCTGGAAATATGTAAATAATAAAAGAGGTAGTTCTTCTTTACCAAAACATATGTACTATAATGAAGATTCAACTGATGATCCTTCTATCATAGCTAATTATTTTATAAATTATTTTTCTACTGTATATGATCAAACAAATTGTAATCCTCCCTCACTCGATGATAATAAACAATTTGTTGATATAAACTTTTGTCATATAGATTCGATTGATGTATTAAATTGTATAAATAGTGCAGATAAAAACTGGTCCTGACAATGTCTCAGTAACTTTTATTAAAAATTGTAGATTTGTATTATCTAATGTATTAAGTTTATTATTTAATAAGTCCCTTTCAAATGGTAAATACCCCAATTGTTGGAAACAAAGTTATATTACGCCTATTTTTAAATCTGGTGACAGGTCTAACGTTGAAAATTATCGAGCTGTTTCAAAGATTTCCATTTTTCCAAAAATTTTGGAGTCAATAGTCACAGAAAAGTTAACTCCGCATTTTAAACATGTTTTAATAGATGAACAGCATGGTTTCTATGGAGGACGTTCTACAAGCACTAATTTATTGGTATTTGAGAGTTACGTTATAAATGCCTTGGAGAATCGGTTACGAGTTGACGCAATTTACACGGATTTCTCCAAGGCATTTGACAGAGTAAATCATAAAATTTTAATTGAAAAATTACAGAATTTGGGAATTTATGGGGTATTATTAAATTGGCTTTAAGATTATCTTTCTGATCGGAAACAAATGGTTAGAATAAATAATGTTTTATCATCACCTATTAATGTGACATCGGGTGTTCCGCAAGGTGCACATTTAGCTCCTCTATTGTTCAATTGCTTTATTAATGACATAAAAGATGCAATACGTTTTTCCGAAATTTTACTTTTTGCTGATGATTTAAAAATATTTAAGGCCATAGAGTCAGTTGATGATTGTTTTAAAATTCAGTACGACTTGGATAACTTTAATAAATGGTGTGATAATAATTTAATGCAACTAAATATTAATAAATGTAAGTTTATGAGGTTTAGCAGATCTGAATCTTCGATGGAATTTATTTACTCAATTAATAATGAGTCATTAAAAGAAGTAAATACCATAAAAGACTTAGGTGTTGTGTTTGATCATAAAATGTCATTCAAATATCACATTGATTATATAGCTAATAAAGGTCTTAAATTACTTGGATTCATAACTCGAACTTTAAATGATTTCGATAATATAAATTGTGTGAGAAGTACCTATTGTTCGATTGTAAGATCCTCTCTTGGATATGCTTGCCAAATTTGGTCTCCTCATTATTCTATTTATATAAATCAGGTGGAAAAAGTGCAAAAAAGATTTCTTAGACATATTGCTTATAAATTAGGAATACGAGATGACATAAACTATGATGAAATACTCTCACTACTAAATATGTCAACACTGGAGCAAAGACGTAATTGTTTTGACTTACATTTTTTGTTCAAAATAGTCAATGGTCTTTATGATTGTCCTTATATATTTGGGGAAATCAATCTCCGTGTGCCACAGAAATCATGTCGCGGTCAAGATTTGTTTATCAATAAATTTTATCGAACGAACCTTGGGTACTTTTCACCGGTTCCCAGAATGTGTATAAATGCCAATAAGTTGAATGGAGACATTGACTTCTTTAATTGCTCACTAACTAAATTTAAGCAAAACACTAGATAAGATTATAATGTTAATATAATTATAGGTTTATATATATGTGATTGCATGTATGATGTATGGGATGGGTGATATTGTATCTGTGTGAGTGTATATGGTTAGGTATATGTATAAATATAAGCATTATAAATAAACAAATAATTATTATTGGGAGTTCAGATCATGTTAATACTATGCAAAGTGTAAATTGTAATGGAATTATTCCGTAAATAAAAATAAATACAATTTACTGAAACAATCAGAAAAATGATGAAGTGGTGAAATATTTATTATTGCCAGCTACATTGTATTTTTGGTAATAAATTTAATTTAAAAACGGTCACAGTTCCTACAAAAACAAGTAAAACATATCTAGCAAGTAAAAATGCAATTTTGAATTGAACACACACTTTCCTGTTCTGTTTAATGTGTGGCATGTTTATTTCATTTTATGTTAATACGTAAAACCTACTTTTATTGGAAATCTACTACATTTGTGAAATGTACTGACAATTACCTAAAAACATAGTTGATTTTTTATATTTGCAGGGTTAAAGGCATTCGACCCCGACCGAGTGTCAACAATAAATTACAGTTTATAGAGGTACTTTTATGTTTTTTACGGCTTTATCTTCTTTAATTATATGACGCCACCGAAATTGTGAAACATTTCAAAATCACTTTTTACCTACACTGTGACAATTATTGGCATTTACGTCAACATTTAATAAAGGGAAAGGGCAAACCATCCCAGATCGCAGTATTGCAAACCATAGTATAAATCTAGCCATATGTATGTACGTACGTATCTACAAACTTGGTGTGAAATTATACAAAGTTGGCGGTATAAAAAAATGTCTAGTGCTACTCTGGTTGCAATAGACTTGTGGATTCGCGATTTCCCAGAACTGCAGTTTAATGGAACAGATCTTTATTGTAGTACAAAACAATTTCTTAGACATCTAAAACAAATCTTAATAGACAAATTGCCTCACAAAAGCATATTATTAGTGCTAGTGGCTCTACTGATAGTGACTGTCAACGCAGTTTTAATTTAGATTTAGTGGAAGTGATGATGGGATGGAACATACCGTGGTCAAAACTAGATAATCCACTTTTTAGATAATTTTTGGAAAACTGTATTTGTGGCAAATATAACAACGTTTAGGTGCCGTCGGAAATGACACTCAGAAGAAAATATTTTTCAACGGAGTGTGATAATGTTAGACAAAAAATTTCTTCTGAGCTTACTAGGAAATACATCTGGGTTAGTGTGGACGAAACCACCAATGCTTGTGGTGAGAAGGTAGCAAATGTTTTAGTGGGTGCATTTTGGAGGAAAGTTGATCGCCTCTACAGTTGTAGAAATGACAATTTGCCGCATTATAGTGAAGGCAGTGAATTCTAGTCTACCGAAGTTTTGGGGTGATAAATATGTAGAAAATAACGACAAGGCCTTATTATTTCTTAATGATGGAGTGAATAATATGAAAGCTGCAGGACGAATTATAAAGGAAACATATCGCAATATGCTGCATGTAACATTTCTAGCACATGGACTCCGTAGAATTGCTGAAACTATTAGAGGGTGCTACGCTATCTTTGACAACTTAATATCTAGTCTAAAGAAAGTTTTCCTGAAAGCACCACATCCTGTACGGTTATTTAAAAAGATACTTCCAAATACAGCATTACCTCCAGCGCCCATTATAACACGGTGGAGAACTTGGCTAGAGGCGGCATCATACTAATTTTGCCATTTTGAAAACGTCAAACTAGTAATACTGCAGTTGAATTTAGATAATGCAGTTGTTATTGCACAGGCTCAACAGGCATTTATTGATCCAAGTGTTCAAGAAGATCTGAGGACCATACACAGAAGTTTCTCGCGAATTCCTCTAGCCATATGGGACCTTCAACATACGCCAACATCAAAATTTACTGCAGTTGATGCAATAAACATTGTGTTCGATCTTCGACAATACATTTTTCATTTACCTAGAGAAATCGCTGACAGGGTTCAAACACAATTTCAAAGTTTTAAAAACCAATCCCAAATTTGTAACGATGTCATTTGTAACAGATCTTTTAAATGGTAAAGAAGTAGACTTTTCTACACCAGGCCTCAATACAGCAACTTTAAGAAATTGCACATATTTTAAATACACTCCAATGACATCTGTTGACTCTGAGCGGTCTTTTTCTCAATATAAATGGATTTTTAATGACAGGGCGAAGGTTAACTTCAGAGCATTTAGAGCAAATATTAATAATATACTTTTATATTCGTTATAGATCGTGAAAAATTACATATATGTGGGTTACTTTAGGATAGTGAAAAACACACGTGTGTGTTTTAGCTCAATGTTACATCCAAGGTAAGATAAATTGTATCATACTTGCATAAAAATCTTTCCGTGCCGGCAGGACCAACCCTGACGTTTACGTCACCGAGACAAAATTTCCGATCTTTGGTTATGAGAACTTGGACTAATATGTCTGGGATCACTTTCCCAGTGGTAGTATGAACTATTTTACAATTTGAATGTGGTTCTATAACTGTGTTCTACACATTAGATAATTTACTTCTATACAGATGTACTTATGAGAAAAAAAACCATTACATGTATCGAATAAATTAGACAATGGAGTAGGTTAAATACTATAAAATATGATTGTATACCTAAGGAATCTATCTTCTTGTCCATAAATATCAGCAGGTCTGATGATAGTAGCCTCAGGAAATTCTTCAAGAACAGCCTGCTCTCCGATTGCCTTGCTTGCTAAGAACTTTGATCCACCTTTAAGCATTAACTGAAATAATTAAATTTACTGTAGTTAAACTAAAAATATCAATAACACCGGCATACACAAACAAAAAGTTGCAGGCGAGAGCTAACAGAGAACCAAATCTTTATGTTGTTAAGGGTATTAAAAACGAACTTGATCTTAGTTTTTAAAAGTCAACTCTTGGTCCCCTTTAATTTACTAAAAAGAAAACAGTCCCCTTTTGCAGAAGAAACATCCGGTATGGTCGAAAACGGTCGAAAAAGAAACAAATTGGTGCGTTGGCTTCACAGGGATGAATTTGGACAGATCGGATGCACCGCCCTTGAGACATGGAGGTGGCATCATGGAGGCCGAACTTGAAGAGATGAGGTAAACAGAGTACGGGATATTGTTAGGCGGGTAGAAATCAGACAAGGGAGAGTCGACCCAACCACACTTCCATTAAGGCGGCGGCGGAGGGGCAGACAGACAGAAATATGACCGGCAGTGGACCTCCCCTCCCCTCATTTTCTTAACATTTTGGTCTAATATCGATCCCCATTAACAGTTTGCCTGCAGCCCCCCGCCAGAGCTTCTACTTGTGTTACTCATTAGTAGTCCTTAATCTCGGACATTACCGATCCGACGAAATCGGGGTCAGTGGCGGCCTGTAGTAGCCCTCCACGGCTCGTAAGGACAATTTTCTATTTTATCCCGCCACTCTGGCCAATGGTGGATTAGCACAAAAGCAACGAGGTGCTGCCTCAGAGCTCCCACCACAAGGACTCTTGAGGAGCACGGTCCCATCAATTTTTGACGAAAAGAAGTGAATTCAATTTGTTTAGGCTTTGTCAATAAAAATAGGTTATTTCCAGGTGAAACAAATAGGTATAGAAAAGAGGTTAAAAAGAGTAATTATATCAATATATATATGGTAGTCTTCTATGTATAATATTCCATTAACCAGATAAGTATATATAGACATGACATATTCCTTTAAATAACATATTTACGGTATTTGCGGAGACAAGAGAGAGTAAAATGAAGGAGAAGGGGGTACTTTTTATTTTTTAAATCGGTAATGTTTATAAGTCTGTATGATCGCATTTCCATACATTTATAGCTAATAATTACTACCCAATCGCGATTATATGGGGCGGTAAATAACGTGTAAAAATGGGGTCGGGGGTTAAAAACTTTTCGTTTCCCCTGGAAATGACCTATTTTTGTTCAAAAAGCCTAAAGAAATCGAATTCACTTATTTTTGTCAAAAATCGAAGGGGACCGAAAATCGACTTTTTGGAGAATGAAATGTGTGATTTGTTTTAATTCTTGATTGAAAAACTTGTATCCACTTGAAACAATACGAAGGTTCTAAATCATTTGTTATGTGTTATGTAGAAATAATAAACATGAGAAATTTCATGGTCTTTGAAGCACGTGTTAATATTTTGAACAAATTTGGGCAGTAACAAAAAATCATTGAAATTTATTTTTCACGAATATAAATTTGCGCCACCCTAGAGTACTTCCTCCCATACGAGGACTATAAGGAGTCATATTACCTTCTCTTTTAATGAATAATGATATGTAATCATTCAAATTAACTTTTAACTTTTTTTATTCTAGAATCAAACTAATAAGATAACAATCACCTCTGGTGGATTCTCTGAAGCATTCAAAGCTGACAAATGAATGAACCGTTCCACACCAGCAGACTTGGCAGCTCTTGCCAAAGCCCTCGCTCCTGTAACATGGACATCGTCAAATTTAAAATTCCTTGTTTCCCAATCTCTGCCTACTAAATTTACAACCACATTGGAATACTTGACTGCTTTTTCTATTGATTCTTCGTTCTTTAAATGATAGTGGTGGAAGTATACTTGACCAAGGTCCCCGCACAATTTTAGCCGTAAAGGTTCATAATTGTCACCTCTATAAGGGAGGATTAACTACAAAAAAAAGTAGACTTAAAGATGAAACAATCCATAATAATAATAATTGTATTGTTCTATATTTAACAAGAGATTGCGATTTATTATTATTTTCTTTATTATCGATACCTGTGAACCTATTTTTCCCAATCGATTACAAACATATCGGCCTAAAAACCCAGTAGCACCAAATACTGTAGCTACGACACCATTAAAGCTAGAACGGCCACCTGTTCCCCTTTTTAAACTCGCTAAATTATATGCCTTATCCTCAGAGCTGTAGTTGTTTGCTTGTACATAAGCAATGCTTATAATTCCGGATTGTTGCTCTGAAAATGTTTAAGGTTAGGTTATGTAATAACAATAAGTAATTTTTTGAAGATTAACACTAACTATTTTAGTTTCAATAAAGAGCTACAAAAATTTACTTCATGAAAACTTAGTGGAACCTAATCTTATACAGTTCTTACTTAATAATTTGGATCCAGTCAATAATACTACAGCAGACATTTTAATATCAAATTGACATTTGATTAATTTGACAATTTGTCAAATTATGAAATTATAGGTATGTTCATTTGTGTTGATTTAAAGCAGCTTCAAGCAGTTAAATAACGATAGTGTTATCACAAATAATGTGAGTATGAGAGAGATAACGTGTTACAAAGTTGCTATATATAGCACAAATGAACAAACTGTATAGGGCAGATCAGAGCAGCATTCGTTCATCAGAGTGATTCGTAATCACAAGGAACCTGTTCATGTGCTGTCTCTGTCCTTACCATGCAATTTTGTACAATCATCGGATTCTGTTCATTGAAATCCTGTTCAAAACTTTTGCCTTCTGCACCGTGTAAACTACTACACTGAATCTTAGGCGCGGTGTACAAAAAACTTGGTGTGACTATCATTAAAAATACTCAAAATTTACCAATGTAATGCACCCCTAGCAATATTTCTACTCTATGAGTGTATTATTACACACATTTTTGAATGCTGAGAATTTCTTAATGACACTTGTATGTACTTACCAAGCTTTTGAACACTGCGCCAAAAATACAGAGTAAAATTTTACTGTCTACCTACTAGTGCAGAGTTTTTGAACAGACTTAATAATACTAATAATTATGTCAGATTGACGAAAAGGATTAGGAGAGAGTCGAAGGAGAGTATTTGCTAAATAATTTTCTATATTAGAGATTTTAGCGCCCGGTGCGGGTCAGATTCTAAATCATGTTTCATATGTGTTGTCTTTGTCCCTACCATGTAATTTTGCATCATATGATTATTGTTCATTGAAATCATGTTTACTATGATCACTGCAAACGAACTCTGAAACGAAAGCAGCTATCAAAGAATTTATATAAATAGAAGCAGAGATAAAGTGTAAAAGTTATACGATACTGTTGCCATCATGTCCAACATACCTTTTTCTCACCATTTCGTTCTAAGATACAACATTGCCTATAACGCTACACACAGAAAAAGGAATTGTTAAAACAAATAAATATTTTTTGTCAACAGAATTTATTCCACTTAAATATAAATTTTATTGCTCCAAGAAATTTCAGTTCTATGCAATATAAGTCATTGCTTAATCCAATAAAATATTTTTCTTGTTTATCAAAAAATTAATTATTTACTTCAAAAATACAAACATTTTAAACAAACGTAGTATTATTCTAATTAAGTAAAACAGAAAATTTCAATTCAAAAGATTCCAGTTGTTTTTGTAAATAAACATACAATTATAACTAACAAATATTTTTTTCAAATAATCTAAATTTTTACTTACTGCTACAAAATATTTGTTTGTTAATCGACAAAATAAGTATTGAATTAAAAAATACACATTATTATAATGTAATCCAATGCCTTTTTTAAAGAAAGCAAATATATTGTATCAACTTAAGATATAAAAAGTATCTTTACAAACGAATTATAAAGTAAAACAACAAATATTCTCTTAGTTGAAACAAATTTATTACTAACTGTAAAAAATATTTTGTTAAATAAACAAAAAAATACTGTTGAAACAAAATGATTAATTTGTTGGGTGAATAACATATTTTGTCAAATTCAAAACGGCATAAGTGCACATGTGTGGTAAACAAGGAAACTGGCGCGTCCGTACATGTCTTTTTTTATAACGTATTTTATTCAATTACCAGCCTGCCAAAAATCGGATTTTATACGTAGATGATGCACATACTTGTGACCAGTGAAAATAAATAGTGTAATTCCGCCAGGTAAGCATTTTAAATAGTAATTGTGATATTATTTTGATTGTAAATAGGACGAGATATAAATAGTTATAGTTTAAGTGGTATTAATGAATTCACATGCATGTAAAGTAAAAAAATGGCGTTCAGTTAATAGTGGTATCTGACAATCGCCATATTCGCGAAATTATATATAAATATAAATTAGCTGTTTCCTGAAATTATCTGGATTTAATTTAATCATACAGAATAGGCATTTGAAATTATTTTAATTGATTACTCATGGAAAAGGAGTATAGGAAGCTGCTATATTTTTATGTTTTTCAGAATTGTGAGATTTTTTAAACAATATTTCAATAATTTTAAATTTAATCAAAATTTGGATTCAAGCTTTTTCAGAAATTCTAAACAACTTTCATTAGTAACATTTTCCTATAAAAAATGCCCAATATGTTTTTTGTTTTTTCAGTATATTTTAGTATTGCTGGTAGCTTTATATTAATATGGGGGCGAATGCCAGTAGATCCTATAGTATTTTGTTCAAATTAGAAAAACATAAAAAAGTTATAAGGGCGCTTCACTCTTAAGTGCGACACAATGTAGTATATAGAGGTGAACATTATTAACGGAATACTCTCAACATTAAGGCCACGCAGAAAACAAACTGATAGTGCCCCTTTGCTCAATGAATAATCCCCAATAATTCGAAGATATTTTTTGCTTCATTATACGAGGAGAAATAAGCTTATTTGTTTTGCAGAATTTTATCTATAAATTATTTATAGTTCATATCACTTCCGAATTAAATATTTTTACTATTGTTTTGTGTTATACAGTGTGTTTCACTTGAAATGGTAACACCCTAATAACTTTTTATTTTTCGTTGAATTTCATCATTTTTTTTATATGTAGTTTTTAACTCTCTTTTAAAGGTTTAAACAACATTTTAGCTTAAGTAAAAATATAAGTCTATTATTGTGATCAAAAATAATCTGAAAAAAATTTAAAAACAGGTTTTCTTTAAGTTTATTGAGAAAAGTTGTTCAGAATCACCTTAAAATCCCAATTCCCAAATTTGGATGGAAAAAAAGTTCACCCCAAAGAATCAACATTAAAATAAATTCATTTCGATGTTATATCACAATATTGCCATGATTTATTTTCAATTATAAATTAATGTGAGATCTGTCAAATAAAACATTGATGTCATTGTAACAAACTATTAAAATATTGTTAATATAAATTTTACTTTTTCGGGTGAATTTTTTTTTCTAACCAAACTTGGGGATTGGGATTTTAAGGTGATTCTCAACAACTTTTCTCAATAAATTTTTCTTAACAGAAATATTTTTTAAATTCTTTGAGATTATTTTGTATCACAATAGACTTAGATTTTTACTTATAGGCTAAAAACCTTTTACATATAAAATAAAATTGAAATTCAACGAAAAATAAAAAAGTTATTGGGGTGTTACCATTGGAAGAGAAACACACTGTATATTTTAATATTTTTTTATGTGTATTTTCTATTTTTGTTTTCTTATAGTTGGATATAATAATGGACGAATTTCTTAGAACTATAAATTTAGAAAATCTTCTTTCTGCTTTTGCTGGTAAAGAAATTATTTATATTTATAAAATATTTTGCACTTATATCTGTACCTACCTAATACCCGTAATTATTTTCCATAGAAGTAATATTTCGGTTTTTTTATCTTGAAAATTATCAATTATTTGGTACCTAGTCGAAGTGTTTTTGTTTTAAAATTTATTTAATTTATTAACAACCCGATTTTTCAGTGCATTATTAAAATTTGTGGCATACAGAGTATTTTGAGGAAGGTAGACCACTGAAGAAAACTTTTTATACTATATTGTGTAAGTTGGACAGTTATACAATACATTTTTTTTTACCCAAAAAATTGTAATTAAATTCTGAACTGTTAACTAATTTTTAAATATAATTTGTACAAGTTGTATCTCATCCCTAAATTATATGGAAATAAAATAACTTCGAAATCAATATATAGAGCAGCAGCCAAGTAACCTTTTTAAGGATTAAATTTGAGGAAATTTCTTCTTAGCGTTAGTTATACCTACCTATGTTATAAAGGGAAGCGACCCCTAAAATGTCACGGTTTTAGGTCCAGGGGTTTGGCCTCTGGCTGCTGAAGAGTCTATTCATCGGGCCTTAGCCTCTATTTGGAACTTATTCCACTTATGTATTCGAATTTCTTTTTAAATATATAAGATAAATGGTATACTTCCGTGGCGCACCTCATTTAAATACCCTGTATATTACCTAACAAAAGCAGTAAGCTACGAATTCTTATCGTATTTCCTTTTATAGAGAACGATATAAATATTGATAATACATATAAATTTATAATGATGAATTATATATAGAGCTAATTCCATCCATTGGACAAAGGGTTCAGTTTCTATCGGAAATGACAAATTATATGTTAAAAGTAAACATATTTTGATGTCCATATTGGACCGGTATTCTGTAGCTATTGAATTTTTTAGAAAAACATCGTTGATGTTGCTGATGAATCACCAACATCAGAAGAAGAACCATTTGTTTGAACCATCAATATTAATAATGAAATGCCTTTCTCTTCACGAAGGTTGGAGGAATATGTAGTAGTACCTATGGAACCCAGAATAACTTCCTTTATTGGTTATTTTAATATGAGAATAACTTTTTTAGATTTTTTTGTCATGAAAATTTTGCGTTTATGATTAAATTATTTGTGGAACCATATAATATATATACTATTTTAGAAGTTATAAACTAAGTATTTATATACTTTATTAAACTCCTAAACACATGTATTACATATACTGTATAGAGGTATAAAAACAAATAATAAATAATTTGTGAATCTTATTTTTGTTTTATTTGTTATAATTTTTCAGTTCCAATTAGAATTACATAGGTATGTATAAGTGTATTTATATATTGTCTAAATATTATTTGTGGCATTATCTTAATTTTTTTTAATTCTTTGGGACTTCCTGCCGCATGTGTTTTTTCTTTTTGGTGCACGGGGAATCAATTGTGATTTTTGTAGATTTCCCGACCACAAAAAAAAAATACATGTGGCAGGAAGTTCCAAAGAATTAGAAAAAATTAAATGTATTTATATATAATATATAGTGTTTGTATTTTAATGATCACGATTTCATAAAAGTATATAGAGGGGATAATTATGAACCAAAAATGGTATTGAACATATGCTTTAAATGTTATCTTTTTCGAGGTATATGCAAGGTGTCAAACTTTGAATAAAAAACTAGTTATATATCTCATGAGGTATATCTTAAAGAATAATTTTTTATTAAATGCTGACGCCTTCTATATCTTGTAAAAGACGAGGTTTAGAGTATATATTTATTGGCCATTTTTTTCCAAAGCATTCCCTCTATATATGCATCCATGAAATTCTTCTCATTAAAGCAGAAACACCCTGTATATAGAAAAGCTTTAATTAACAAAATATTTGGTCAAAGTTAATCCACCAAATTAATTCACTTCAAATAAAAGGATACTTTAACACAAAGGCATACATTTTTTTAATCAAACTATTTCATCCTTTGAATTAATTAAACATATTTATTAAATCAACTAAAAAATTGGCCAAATCAAAATTTCTGTAATTTAACTTAACAAATTAATTTGTTGGCTTGCAAATAATTATTAGTTAAATAAAATGGTAATTCTCATGTTATAACAAAATATGTCATCACAGTAAGTTACAGAACAATTTACAAAGATCAAATGTATCTTTAAGTTAACAAAATATTCATTCAGTTTCATTAAAGTCCATGATCAGAAGAAGATATAGCTTTTTAAGAATAACAGAACATGTTATCTCAGTAAGTTATAAAACAATTTGAAAAGAATAAATGTATCTTTTAGTTAACAAAATATTTATTCAGTTCGATTAAATCCATGTTTAGAAGGAGGTATAGTTTTCTTAGAATAACAAAATCGTTTGTTAAATCCACTAAATGGATTAATTGAAACAATTTAAATAAAATTGCATGAAATAATAAAATAATTGAATTTCAACATAAATATTTAGTCATATAAAAAATATATTTGCTTGTGCATATACGATCAAATTATTTGCTTGATTTAATCAAATATGATTTCGATCAACCAATTCTTTTTCTGTTTGTATCTCTGTTGCAGCCTGTTCAAGGTATATGAGTGTAGCATAGACATATATGTCTAAATCTAGTTATTTAATTAATAACAGAGACAACCATTTAATAACAGCTGTTCGTGTTACTCACATAACCTTTAAATTATTTTCATGTTTAGTGCAAATATTTTTGTACAAAAATATATAAGTGTTGTAAACGATTGTTTTATTCCCTTGCCCCTTAACATTTCCTTGCAGAGGCTCAAATTCACAGTCCAATTTGTGGCAGAACTCCATTTTACTAGACAATCCACTATATTTGAACATTCTGTATAACAAATTATTTCAAAATGAAAATATTTGTAGTTACTCTTGTAGGTCATTTCCTAGAAAGAAACATGCGATAGGGAAATCTTTATTATTTTTGGCCATAAACTTTTTTTCTTAGCACGTGTATTTTAAAAACTATTAGACTACCCAAGTTGAACCATAACAAGACTATTACTATGAATTTTCACTCAATAATTTCAGTTTGCAAAATAGTTAGATTTAAATTTAAAGATTAGGTATGAAAGTAATCTTCCTATTTCGTAGTTTTTAATCTAGCAATTTTGGAAACGATTGGAATTATTGAGTGGAAACTCTAGTAATAGTCTTGTTATGGTTTTACTTAGGTAGTCTTATAGTTTTTTAAATGTACGTGCTAAGGAAAAAAGTAATGGTCAAAAATATTACATATTATTCTGAATTAATATAAAGATAACCTGAAAATATGATCCAAGATTAAACATAAAAATATCCTAAGAATAATTTAGTATTATGCACATATAGTTTGGGGTTAGTATAAAGATAACTTGAAAATATAATCTATGATTAACCATAAAAATATATTCTCAAACTATTCTAGATTCTCCAGAGAATACTGTGCGAATTATTCCGAAATTATTCTAAAGAGACCTATATACCCTAATAGCACAATATTGTCCTATGGATATCCAAAGGACGTCCTCACTGGACATTTCGACGTCCGATGGACGTTTGTTTTTGGATCAAAGTACATCCGATGGACAACTGAGGGACGTCCAAATGTCACAACTTTGAACAATATTTGTACGTCCCTGACGGATATTACAGGGACGTCCATAGAGGACGATACATGGACTACTTTTAAATAGATACATTATTCAGCAAAAAAGTACAAACACTTGACATGTAAGTACTTTAATTGACTAAAATGAAGTAGTAACACATGGTCCTATGGATGTCCGAAGGACGTCCTCAGCAGAGATTGAGGACATGCGATGAACTTTTTCTGTCCAGAGTACATCCAAGAAACGTCCAAATGCCAACTTTGAATAGTATATCCGTCCATTTTGAGCATCATATGGACCTTTAAATTATTGTTTGGATGCTCCACTAAAACGCACAATTATTTGACATAAACATTACTTAACAAAAAAGAAGTACAGCTTTTTAAAATTAGCCCTCCCCTACATCATGGCATTTATTTGGTTTCCGCCCTTAGAAAGCCATTCCTTAAGGGAATCAAAGAAACTACCCCTTTTGATTTTCCAAACAACTTTGCAAAATTTTTATAAACCGCGTTTGATTAATAAAATACATTAAAAATATAAATAGCTTTTCTTAACAGTTAAAAGTGCCTGTTTGAAAATTCACAAAGAGGTTCATTTCAACCCTTTAGAAAAAAAACATAAAATACAGAAAGATATTCTAAATAAAAGTGACTCACATATAACCTCCTGAAGTTGAATCAACATATAACAATTGATTATTTGTATTTAAGGCTTAATATATAATAGTTATTAGGGTTAATCGATTGGGGTATAAAATACAATTTTCTACAAATGATGTATCTAGTACTTATAAACTTTTATTAAAAATAAAAAACAAGAAAAATTTACAACTTAGTTGTGATATTAAGACAGTACTAAATTAAAGTATAAACATTTGAAATGTCAATGAAGCAAAACAGTCTTAATTCTGTTAACAGTCAAATATAAATTATATACAGTGTGACCCATTTAAAATGGAAACACCTTTATAACTTTTTTATTTTTATCCGACGAACCAAATTTTACCAAAATATAGATCAAATTAGGATCTACTTATGGTCAAAAAACATCCGCCTCCTACAGATGCAAAACCACCTACGGTACCAAAATAAATGGAAGAAATAAAGAAATCATATTAGGCATTTTTTTTATCGGAAAACATTATTAATGAAAGTTGTTCAGAATTGTCCAAAAACCTAGAATCTAAAATTTCATTTTGTTTTTGAAGTCCAAATGTTCGACAAAATTAAAAAAAAAATAGAAATCACTTAACAACTACCTGACAGCTTGCGTTTAATTTCAAACAAAATTATCATAGCACAATTTTCTAAAGGAAAAAAAAAACAATTAAAATGTTATTTTCGGACTCGGACATTGTTCTAAACAAAATTTTAATAGTCTTTAATATTGCTGAAATTTTGGACTCTAGGTTTTTGGAAAATTCTGAACAACTTCCATTAAAAAAGCTTTTCGATAAAAAAATGCCTATGATTTCTTTATTTTTTCCATTTATTTTGGTACCGCAGGTGGCTTTGCATTTGTAAAACGTGAATGTTTTTTTGTCCATAAGTAGATCCTAATTTGTTCTATCTTTTGGTAGAATTTGGTTCAAGTCGGAAATAAAAGTTATAAAGGTGTTTCCAGTTTAAATGGGTCATACTGTATATATATATGTTACAACAAATTTATTTTAAAAACCTTTTTTTTAAATACACAACACAATTAAGAGTCAAATAGGCAGGCTTTAGACCTGTTTGGAAAAACTAAACTAAAATAAAATGATAGCAGAACACTAGATTTCGAAGGTTTACAAAACGGGCAGTATTTCCACCATCAATTAATACTTTCACATCTGGTAAATTTTCATCACTGGTTTACTTTTTTATCCTCTGCATCTGCTCTTTCTTTTGCCTGTCGTAAATACTTTTTTATCGCATTTTCTATCTCAAAAACTGTACTTAATTTTGTCTTGATGTTCTTTTGAGCTGAAACTAAAAGCAGTTTCGCTAATATGTTATCATGTCATATTTCATATGAGCTTACAAGTTAAAAATGCTAAAGATGTATTAAAACTGTGATTAATTGCAAAGGAAACAGTGTTTTTTTATTTATTAAATAAATATGTAAATTAGGATCAAAATAAATTAACTATACAAAAACTAAACTATAGTTACCTGTAAGAAGGTTGACAATATTTAATTTTGAGATTTTTTTCTTTTTCTTTAAGCCCACCCAGCTGTACTCCGCAGCTAGTCTGTTTGTAATTAGCTTTTGCAGCGCCCTTTTTATAAACTCATTAGCAGTATCACCACCCAATTTTGTCAATTCAGTCACCTAAGAACAAATAAATGCAACGTTGAATATACATCACAAAAAATAGTCAATTAAATATAGGTTCCAAATTATTTTACATTTTAGCCTAAATTTTTCTAAATCAATGGATATTGCAAAATATAAGGTGAAGATAAACAACG
The DNA here is from genome assembly GCA_963583905.1 of Stenurella melanura. Classification (NCBI taxonomy): domain Eukaryota; kingdom Metazoa; phylum Arthropoda; class Insecta; order Coleoptera; family Cerambycidae; genus Stenurella; species Stenurella melanura. Next base: position 48,436,463 of record OY757314.1, read on the forward strand.
CTAGTCAATTATAGAACTTGGGTGGGTGACCAAGTATCTCACCTAACAGTCAGTAGGCTGTGAAACTGAGATAATCTTGGGTGGTATCAAAAAGAGATCATATATTCAAGTAGCATGTCAGTCCACCAGCAGGGCATGCGGCTAGGCCCAAGTCCTGGGTTAAGTTGACAGCTGAGATTTGCGGTTAAGAATCAAAGCTAAACTGTAAGTCTCTAGATAAAAAGGGCCACCTGTGGCCTAATAACTAATAGCAGCTACTATACTACTACTACTACTACTAAGCATTATATAATTTAATATATTATCAAAACAGGAATTTAAAATGAAATAGATTATCATATATCTCTCACATCTTACCGATTCTGCGATGGTTTGTTCAATTTTTAAAAAACCCTCAAAATCCAACTCTTCATTTGTTTTTAATGGTAGGTTGAACTCGATCCAAATATTTCTACATTCAGCTTCAACAATGCTTGTGGAATTTTTGTTTACTTCAGAGCGAATATCGGCCATTGTTAATTCAACCATCGACAATTTTCTTATAATCTGCTTAAGAAGCTCTAAAAAAATAATGTATGCTGTTTATATAGAACTAAAATTATGTGACATTTATACTACCATTTGTTTTAATGCTATGTTCAGGGCAGCAATTGCATTGATGTTCCCTTGTAGGAGTCACAAGGTTGACTTTCCCTAAAAATGAATACAATAGATACAAAGTCACAAAATATTAGTTACAATTTGTGATAAACCGTTACATAATGATGAAATATACCATATGAAGATTATTTAACATGTACCTAAGAAATGCATTAATACAAAATTGTTCAAACAGTAGTCAGAACTAGATACAAACTACAGAAAACAAACTGAACTACCTCGTAAACTATCTACATCTCTACAGACACTTACCTGGCATTGACGAGCTTATAGAAGGACATCGAGGTATGGCCGTCATTAAATTATTATTTAATTCCCTTGTAGAAGTCGTAGGATTGACTTTCTCAGAGACTTTCACTAAAAATAAATACAATATAAGCAAACTCACAAAATATCAGTTTATACAATTATGAAGATTTTTTATTATGCATTTTTACAATCAAACAATCAGAATAAAAGAAACTATCACAGAATGAACTGAACTACATATACATGTAGACAAACACTTACCTGGCACTGGCTGTTTTAAGTTTATTAAAGGACATCGAGGTACAGTTGTCGCTGATTTATTATTTAGTAGGGATGAGTGAATATCAATTTCAGATTTATCTGATGAAGATTCTGATGAACATCTCAATCTTGCCGGGGTTTTGATTTGCCTCCCCATTTTCATATCAGAATTTAGGTCTGAAGTTTCTTCTGCCTTCTGACACTTTTTTTGCTCGCATATAGTCATCTGTAAAAATTGTAATATTATATCCGTTTGAAATTTTTGTACGACATACCATAAGTAGCGTTTCTAAAAGTAGATATCTCATGCTGTTCCCAACAGGACAGTGGGGTTTCACAAGATTTAATTGCCTCAAGCAATCTGTCTCAACTGTCTCTTGCATACCGCGGCCAAAGACAGTTGGTCTCCGAAATCCAATTAATCGGTACTGCCTCAACAGAACCATCTTTGATAAGGTGCTATTTACACTGATAGACATCACTCGGCCACAAAAGGTTTAGGGTTAAGTCTTTCATATTTCTTGCAATAAGTTTATCAACACAGTATAACGGCAGAAGGAAAACCACAATTACAATAGGTATATTCTTATGCACTGTACTTTACGATACATTCGTTAGGTATTACTTTTTACCAAGGAAGAATAACATTCACCACTATGTATAAATCACTAAATAACCGGGAACAAATTATCTCATCTAAAAAACACAAAACTTTCAAGCGTCAACGCGATAAAATAGAATGTCAACTGTCAACGCCGTCAACTGCGTTGCCAAACCGCATAATCAAGAAATCAAGCAGTTTCGGTGACGTCACATATTATCCAAATAATAAGTTAAGGTTTAACATTTATTGTGAAATTAACAGATGTGAGAGTAACTTATATATAGGTTTTTGTTAGAGCCTTACTACTTTTGTTTGTTGAGTATTAGGAATAATTATTAATAAAATATTATAAATTTTATACCGTGATCACTTGGCAACGTGGGATATTTCTTCGAAAGTATGAATGCTCGATGAGTCATATTAATATTGATTGAAAATTGCGGAATTTTAAGACAAATTTAAAACATCCAGCTTTGTCGTATTTATCATTTGTCCGAACCCCTTTATATTTTGTGGAGCAAATATGAAACGGTATTTGATTAAGATTATTTGAATACCTCGTAAATGATTCTCATATACTTTCTATATAGTTAGGATAAAGAATTGAAGTTTTAAGGTTGAGGTAGGTACAAGTACAAATCTGGGAAACGTCTAGGAAAAAAACGGTATAGGAATATCATCATCTGCTACAAAAATAGAGAATATTAAAATCTGAGAGATCATTAAATGGACGTCTTTCTGCTGTGCCTATATATAGAATGTAGATCTAAAATATGTGCACTTGCCGTACATAAAATGGACATCCAGAGGACGTCCGTTATTGAACGTTCTGTGTGATATACATGTATATCTCGAAAACACGTCGGAGGGAAAACGGTATTTAAATACTATCATTTATTTACAAAAATATATTATTTAAATCAGCGGACATGAAATGGACGTCCATCTGCTGTCCCCCTATGGACGTAAAATGTGCGTACTTCCAGTGCATAAAATGGACATCCAGGAAGCGTCCTTCCCGTACAATTTCAAAGTATGTTCGAACATAGACGTCCAGTGGACGTCCTGTTTATGTCCATGGACGTTAGTACATTAATTGGACATAAAACGGACGTCCATCGGACATCGTGTGCTATTAGGGTAGTTGTACCGTTTGTTACTTCTAGGAATATCCTTAAAAGATAATAATTATTTTCGTGTTATTCTATAAGAATAATGAAATATTCTGTAGGAATATCTTAGGAATAACATAAGTTTATGTTTTTGCTATCTGGGTATACTTGTAGCCTGCTTGTAAGTAGTGTTATTTTTCTAACAGTAGATACTTACCTTATTTTTTTTTCAAATAAATAAGGTCTATGTCAATTTGTCAAAATTTAAATGAACCAAGGGGCCATTTACTTCAAATCCTAATAGACCAAGCAAATGGGTAGGTTAAGTCGCAAAATGTGTCCGGAGGGAGATCTCTACGGGAAAAGTTGTATTGAGCTGAGATGTAAAAAAAAAGCCTAATACACTACTAGCCCCACCCTTTCCTTAAGGGCAGAAAAGGATGAAATAGTTTATTTTTGCGTATAAATAAGTAAGAAAACGAAAACGATGGTAGATATGGAAAAAGGTTTCAGATAAAAATTGTAGAGCTTAAAATTCTGCTTAAAAAAGGCCATATGCATTTATACCGTATTTCTGATGGTTTGGCTGTAAAACCTGTATGACGCTTAGGGGCTGAATGGAATGTTAAAAAAAATCGTAAAAAATCGAAAAGTTGATATTTTTAATTATTTTCTTTTTGAATCTCCTTAGAAAAATCCCCAACTTTCTTTCCAGAGATAAAGTATCCTTGTCTACTTGTTTATATAAAAGTTATGAATATCTGAATTTTTAAATTCACGATTAATCAGGGTTGAACGTAGCGAAAAATATTTTTTTAAGCAACACTGTCTTCTTCGTGAAACTTCCTTACAAAAAGTCCTTTACAGTTTTTTTTATCTCACATACCAACGTTGATATCTAAATAAAATTACTATAATTCCTACAATTTTTATTTCACTCGACGCCACTGGAATATAGTCTAAGAGCTACTGGCCTCGGCAACCCATTGTCCCAATGCTGGAAATATGTTAAAATGTTAGGTTAGGTCTCCCCCGATATTTATTTATTCACTTCTACAAACTTTTGAGTTACAGACCTCAAATAGAGTAGCGGCAACAGAAATACTTAGCACACTAGAGGTCAAGAGTTCAAATCCTATGTAGCGCCAAAAATATTTTTTGCTTTTTTTTTAATTTTCGACCCAAATCTCTTGCTCGAATATTACGTTACCTATAGTTCACTTCTATAAATGTTTCTTTGTGATAATATTTTGTATTAGTGACAAAGTGTTTTCGATTAATGAAGTATTTTTGAAATCTACAATTATACATTGAAAAAGGTAAGAAAAGTTCATACATTATTTTCATTTTACGTTTTCTCACACTGAAAAAAAATTAAATGTGTAATAAAATAAATTCAATATCTCAAACAATCAAAAATGAAACCAGGATTTTTCAAAAACTCAACATATTGACATATCATACCTAGTGGAGTCAATGAGGCTGAAAGCATTACTTAATAATTCCGGGAAGCGGTAACTTTTGAAAATACATCTCTGACATGTCGGGAACAACATACCAAAAGTTACCCTCCTTGAGCGTCATTTCTTATTGAACAAAATAGTTGCCAAATATCAGTTATTGTCAAATATCTCTTGAAATATGTTTTTCTTATAAAAACTAATAGCGCCGTTCGAAAGTACGGGAAATTTTACATAAAAATGTATATGAAGTTATTTTTTACAATGAAAAATGTAGGCTTCAGATCGTACGAAAATGGAACGTGGCGATGCGTAGGCGCGCGAAGCGAGCGGTGTCTTGGGCGCGCTACACCAAACTTGTTGTAACTTTTGAACTAATTGAGCTCAACAAGATCTAATTGAAAGAAGAAACATATTATACTTATAATTAAAAAAATGAATGTATGTAGGAATAGTACATATATGAAATCGGAACATAAAGAGATTTCCGATGAACTCTGTACTTAGAAGGTCAACCATTTTTACATTGTTTAAGATAAGAACCTAGAACTGTCTCATATTACTCTTGAAGTAATATATAAAAAGATCCGGTGAGTGAAAAAAATTCAAAAAATTTATTTTTGAAGATGTACACTTCCAAAATTTCAAAATTTTGAGAAAATGATAAAATTTGATATGTATAACTAACTTCAACCATCGATTACTCTGATTTCAATTACGTTATTCGATTTCTGTGGGTGATTTTTAAAGCTTGAAATATGTCCTTTACGATGCTTCAAAGTAATTTACCTTACAAATTATATTAACCCTCTTAATAATGAAAAAGAGTATTTTTTGTTCTAAAATTCGTGAAATTAGGGATAAGATAAACGTTAATAACTTTAAAAAAAAATTATTTAGCATACCTAATTACAGCGATTTCTTATACATTACTTCTAGAGTAATATGTGAAAGTTCCAGCTTCTTATCTTAAAAATTGTAGAAATCGTAGAACTTATACCGATTTCATCGGAAATCTCTTTATGCTCCGACCTCAATATACATGTACCATTCCTACATACATTCATTTTTTATTTAAAAATATAATAATCCAATAGTCACATAGTGGAGCGAAAAAGGACATTGATGTGTATAGTTTTGTAACACCAAAATTATATCATACCTTCTGGGGTATCACCAGGAGTATATATCTGAGTTTTGGACTTCCAAAGCCTATTGCGTTTTTTTTTTATAAACAATTTTGTTTTTCGAACAGCGTTTATTTAGGTAAAGAGGTGAATATCTCCGGTTCTAGAGGTCCGATCGGGACAAACAAAAAATCAAAATCTTGGCAATTAAAATTTCAAGAAATCTGCGTTAGTTTTGGGTCATTTAAGTGTGTATATATCATGCAAAATTAAATAAACTGGCTAAAAAGCCATTTTTTCATTTTAACGCCCAGGGATGTCAAGAATTACGATCGGCTTCAAACTTTCAGAAAATATACCTTTTGTTGAAAACAACAAATTTTTTAGGACACTTTGAATTTTTTTTTATCAGAAAAGAAAGAGAATTGCGAGAACTTTGATTTAAAATAAAGTTAAATTTCATCTATATGAACTCGAGATAGTTAACTTTTAGCATCTTGTAAAAAGATAAATAGCAATAAATATACACACACATACACATAGAAATATCCTGGGAGGCAGCGACCGTTTTCGTGAAATCATTTCTATAAAGCTAATTTTTTTCCAAAGAGAGTTTAGATATAGTATCTATAATGAAGGTTCAATTCTACCAAACTCTTAGTGGTGCATAAATGAGTAAAAAATTAAACATGTTGTAAACAAATAGATGAACGTAAATTTCGTTTTTCGAATTGTCAAAAAATGACGATTCGCCTTTGCTCCTGCCTGCCTCAATTTTCGATTTTCACCTCGCGACTCACGTTGTACGGTCATTGTCGACCTTCTCCTCGCCATAGAGACATACAACGGGTCTCCGATCGCCGTATTTATTGAGTTCTGACGTTTGAAAAATTGACTTGCGTTCTTGCTAATCGGCGACTATTTTTAAGTGGTTTCCCGAGTTCGAATCCCGCCCGGGGATACTGTTTTTTTTTCGTTTTCTATTTTTTGGCGGATATTTTTGATTCTCTAATTGCTATTCGCTCCGTTCTATTGCATTTCTCGAAAAAGATTTGCATTTTCCGCCGCGGAATATTAATTTGTACTATTTCAATTAAAGATCAGAAATTTCCTTACCGAAACATGTAATGAAAGCTTATTAACAGATCTATACAAATACTGTCTGTTCATTAATACTAATGAGGAATATAATTGGCATGATTTGACTACGTATTGCCGTTTTTGCAACGTCTGCCAAAGATTTAACCACCCAATAGCGGGGGTAGAATGTGATTCTTAATCGAAATAATGCAGATTAATATTTCGCGGCGAAAAATGCAAAACTTCTCCGAGAAATGCAATAGAACGGAGCGAATGGCAATTATAGAATCAAAAATATCCGCCAAAAAAATTGAAAACGAAAAAAAAAAAAGTATCCCCGGGCGGGATTCGAACTCGGGAAACCACTTAAAAATAGTCACCGATTAGCACGACCGCAAGTCAATTTTTCAAACGTAAGAACCACAGACTACTGTGGTAAGAACTGAACAAATACGGTGATATTGGATACCCGTTCTATGTCTCGATGACGAGGAGAAGGTCGGCAATGACCGTACAACATGAATCGCGAGGTAAAAATCGAAAATTGGGGCCGGCAGAAGCGAAGGCGATTTGTCATTTTTTGACAATTCGAAAAACGATATTTTCGTCCATTTATTTTTTTGCAACATGTTATTTAATTCGTTACTCTTTTATGCGCCATTAATAGTTTGGTAGAATTGCACTTTCATTATAGATACTATCTAAACTCTCTTTGGAAAAAAAAATCTAGCTTTATTGATATTAACGCGAAAAATCTGTTGCTGCCTCCCGGGCTAAAACAGAGTTGTCTCTGAACAGAACAAATATTTGACATTAGCCAAGAAAAATAAGGTTATAATTTTATAAAGATAAGTTAGCAGAATATTAAATTCCCCTAAATACATTCGTTAACTACTAGCTACTAACTTAAGTAAGCCGGAAACAGTTGAGCACAGTGCAACAAAACAAAAGGTAATCTCGATATATAAATTTGAAAACAGGCTAACAGCAATGAAATGTAAATGTTCGAAAAACAGTTTTTATAAGTTTAAAATGTTTTTGGACGTTTCATATGAAGTATAAATATGTTTCAAAATGATACAGTTCGAATATTAGCCATTTGTTAATTAACAATAATTGGCCAAAATACTAAAAGTAAAATATCTCAAGTTCAAAATGGCCCAAAAAATCAATTTGTTGTTATTTGGTTTATATATAAATTTCAAGAAAGTGGCCAATATGACTTTAAAAATAAATGTTTAATGTCATCGGAAAGCTGGCATCGAGATCTACATTTGAAACAAAATGATCCATTTTGGAATTAATGGCACAAAATATATTAAATATAATCTCGGCGGAAAAGGTAAAAACTCACAAACATCACATTTTCAAACCTTATAATATCTAAAAAGATACGTGAAAGAGTGGAGTTCGTATAATGCCTCTATGGAAGAAATATGATTGGTGATTGACGTTTTGTCGGCATCATAAATTGCGTCAGCGAAATCAGAAATTCAGTTCGGCACGAGTGAATCAAAAACGGATCTTTTTGACATTTGCGATAAGCATGAATTATTGACTAGATCGCCGCGACCGCTAGCAGTAAGCTCCGCCTTTCTGTCGATAGTTTATACAAAACTATCTAGAGTTGTCCCCATATACTTATTAACTATATACTATGAGTTTCGTTCCCAATTTGACGCCAAGGAAAGCCTGTCTCTCTATCCTTTAAGAGGACTTGGTATTGTGCGCATGTCTTAGTGGGCGGAACATCGACGCGAGAATGTGACAGTTCTACTAAATATAGAAGATGAGTGGTCACAATCTAATTGGAGAAATTGTGCACTATAGGCATTATATCAGTGGTTCCAAGTTCCAATTCCAGACATTAATATTATAAGCCCTTGTGTGTTCTAAGATTGTGAAGTTGTTTTATGTATTTTATTGCGTTTATCAAAATAGGGATTTGTATTTACATGGTGTAAACCTATATCCACAAAAATGAAACGGTGTTTTTTGTGTAAAAGCCAGCCGAAGCAGGACCCTAACCTGTCATATCATCGGTAATAAATTTTATTTAATAATCCAAAATCTAGTTACATGTGCTAATCGTGAAATGTTTTTAGTTTTCCCAAGAATATTGAAACCCGCTTGTTGTGGATTAAGAAATGCAATTTGAATGAAAAAAGGCATAATATTTCTGTGTTGTATATATGTTGTATATATGCTGGAGGAAGAAACCTATTGTTTTCGATCGATCAATAAATAAAAAAGATATACATTTTTTTTAAATAAAGAAAAATTTACACATTTTTTTATGTTTTATAATTAAACTAAAAATGTCTAAAACTAATATTATTTACAAAAAAACTGCGAAGAGTATCCTACAGGAATGTGCAACAATTATATAAAAAGTGCAGTAAATCGGCGAAGAGTGTAGTGGTTAGCTTGTTTAAATATATATACGTAAGATATGTATGTGAAATTGTATAGCTTTCATTAGCCAAATAAATAAAAAAGGATATATTGCAAGAAATTTCCAAAAATTGATTAAAATATTCTGAAAAAATTCAGTTATTCTTTGACCTCTTACAACCAATTTTTGTTTTATCTTTGCATAAAGTGCGTTGTTTTGGGGTTAAAAATTCTCAATTGAAGATTTTTTCACCAAGTTTTACTGAAAAAGGTTGACTTTTTAGAAAAAAAATATCAAGAACATTTTTTTTTTACTCAAAAAATAAGATGCCGTCCCAAGAACTAAAGAAAAAAAATATTTACCATTTCTTTCAATGTCAAATTGTTTTTTAACAATCTTGCCTTTTTACGGCTGAATCACCCATAAAACATAAAAATATAAATTGTGCCACTCATATTCGTAAAGTAGAATTTTTAGCTGAACATCGAAACTTCCATTAGTACCCTAAGACCCACTTTTTTGCTAATTCCACTGGACTATAAGTTTTTCTAATTACTGCTTAGGTATTCATTTATTGATTAAATAATTTAAATACCAAGAAACGAAAGCTTCCTAATAGCATGTGAATCATTCCAAAAGGGTGGTATATATTTTACCATAGTATACGAAATCTCCGTTTTCTACGGTTGCCGGTAGATTTCTTTGTTTTGGGACCACTGACCTGTTACAGCGCGCGCTTCCTTCTTCATCAGATCGTATCGTCAGAGTCCTCCATAGAGATAGAAAACTATCTCGTTCTCTAGCCTCAAATCCGTACATAGTGGCTTATGGAGTATTACCAGTATATAGTTAATAAGTATATGGTTGTCCCTAAAAAGTCAACTTGCGTTACGTTTCTTCGTATAAAGAATATCAAATACTCAATAAAATAAATTCATAAACTGAAACACTAAAAGACAACTAGGATTTTTCAAAAACTGGACATGTTATCACTTTCAAATTTTTGAACTCGATAGTACACACAATTATAAAGATTTTGCGTTAAAGAATCAACTCGTAGTACGGTACTTCATACCGAAATCAAATCTTCGTTTATATTTTTATTGTTTCAGATATTGAATGAATTTTTTTGAATATTTAATTTTTTCTCAATATGAAGAACCATAGAGCGAGTTAACTTAAAAAAAAACTCTATAGTTTTGTATACCATCTACTGCCAAAATTTTAAAGTGATATGTGTAAATATGTCAAGTTTTTGAAGATCCTGGTTGAATATTTAATTTTTTTTGAATGCAAGGGAACGTAAAATGAAAATAATATTTGAACTTTTCTTAAACCTTTTGCAATGTATAATTACAGATTTTAAGAATACTTCATTTTAATCAGAAACACTTTCTTTCACTAATACAAAATATTATGGGCATCACGCTACTCCAAAATGGAAGCATTCCGACGGAGGCGCTTAAACAGTCCTCTGTTGAATTTTTTTTATGAAGACCATATTGAGCATTTTGACAATATTTAATTTTTTGCTGAAAAATGTACAATTCTGTTAAAAATAACACGTTCTACTATTTTAGAAATAGTTGACAAAAGCCACGGGGCTGCGATTCTCAGGTAATGTGTTATCTAATTTTTTGTGTAGAGAAAAAACTTTGGCTATCTTTAAAATAGATGGAAATGTTCCAATTATGGAGTTCAATAAACTAACATTATTTATTATAAATAAATAATGTAGTGCTTTGATTTTGGGCCCGGGGCCATGAAATAAATATTTTTGGACCGAATGAATACCCTTCAACCCTTTAACTCAGCTCAAAATTTGTTTAAAAAGGTATGCACAGTTGTTTTAGTAATGTAACTGTATTGGCAGACAAAAATAGTGGTGCCTAAACGAAGGCAGAAAAAAAACATTTTTTTAAAGATTATGAGATCTGCTTTAAGTTCACCATTTGAGGTCTCCAGGTAATAAACTTCTTCCTCATTCCAAAATACTGTTATACATTTGCTTCTAAAATGATCTCTAAATATATAATCAATTATTGTAATTTAAAACATATTCGACATTGTAAGATTTTTTTGTAAAGTTCAACTTTTCTCATTCAAAACATTTCCGTTTATATAATTAAAGTATGAATTACATCCTGTTCGTGCTTTCAATGTGAATTTTTATAGTTAAAAAATATATTTTTCAATAAATTTTGGAAGAAAAAACTAATAGCGTTTTTTCACAAGCCTATTTCTGAATAGATATCCAGGTCACTTAACACAGTTCTTATCTTGCATTATCTCATTTTCAAGACATCACCTAACCTGTATCGATATCGACATTCGGGAGCCTTCCTGCTGGTGCATTTACTTAGTTATATCCATTTAAAAATTTCATGTTTTGCATTCTCCAACGAGACGTTTGAAATTTCAAATCCATCCCGGCCGTAGCAAATCGCGTTAAGCGACGACTTTCATAGCGGATTTCTCGGTTCGAATCCTGTACAGGTGTACTTTTTAAATTTGTTTTGAACTTTTTAAAATTTATTTTTGGCGGATATTTATTATCCTATATTCATCGCATTTATGCGATTGACGTTTAAAAACTATAAAAAAAATAGAAATAATCCATGTCTAAGTTAATGAATTTGTTCCCCACTTCAGAGTCGTATATCACTATATTCGACACCATTATTTTTCTACTTATTGTAGAATATAAATGAATTAATAAAAAAAACAGCTTGTTACAAATCTGTCATGCAGATGAACAGTTTTTGCCTCTATATAGATAGGCACTAACCGATATTTATGCTAATCGTATTTTCGTAATTACCGAATGGTAATTAATCGATACAGAAAAAGTCAGCTTGTTATAAATCTGCCATCCACAGTGAAATATCTCGCAGGTTAACAGTTTCTGCTTCAGGAAACCCACCAACCGATATGCATGTCAATCATATTTTTGTACTCATTGTGACACAAGTAATCGATAAAAAATATCAGCTCCATACAAAAACTTCCACCAACCACGAAAAGCATGTAGACTTTCAACAGTCATCTAGTGAAGAAATTTCTCTTATCACTATTTTGTCTGCCAAGCTCTAAGGAACAGGATTAATAATGTCTCTAGCTTTTATAAATATGTTGGGTGATTGCACGCTGGCTTCCTATGTGATATCTGAAAATGCAAACTTTGTAGAAGTAAAAAATAAACATCAACTTAAACGGCAACCAATTTCAAAAAATGCAAGAGTGCTCACTGCTCACCCCGTCGACATCCTTTCGCCACACCGGCCATTCCTTCTTTGGGAAGCCTTAAACCAACATATTGGCATATTTCCAGCCTTGTGAAAATGGGTATGTTGTCGAGGCCAGTAGCTCTTAGACTATATTCCAGTGGCGTCGAGTGAAATAAAAATTGTAGGAATTATAGTAATTTTATTTAGATATCAACGTTGGTATGTGAGATAAAAAAAAACTGTAAAGGACTTTTTGTAAGGAAATTTCACGAAGAAGACAGTCTTGCCTAAAAAAATATTTTTCGCTACGTTCAACCCTGATTAATCGTGAATTTAAAAATTCAGATGTTTATAACTTTTATATAAACAAGTAGACAAGGATACCTTATCTCTGGAAAGAAAGTTGAGGATTTTTCTAAGGAGATTCAAAAATAAAATAATTAAAAATATCAACTTTTCGATTTTTTACGATTTTTTTTAACATTCCATTCAGCCCCTAAGCGTCATACAGGTTTTACAGCCAAACCATCAGAAATACCGTATAAATGCATATGGCCTTTTTTAAGCAGAATTTTAAGCTCTACAATTTTTATCTGAAACCTTTTTCCATATCTACCATCGTTTTCGATTTATACGCAAAAATAAACTATTTCATCCTTTTTCTGCCCTTAAGGAAAGGGTGGGGCTAGTAGTGTATTAGGCTTTTTTTTTACATCTCGGCTCAATACAACTTTTCCCGTAGAGATCTCCCTCCGGACACATTTTGCGACTTAACCTACCCATTTGCTTGGTCTATAAGTAATGAACTGCCGCATGATTTCCTGTAGATTAGTTAGGTACTTATTTTCTGATTCTTAATAAGGGATGCGAACAAATTTCTGAATCGGTTTATTAAATAAAACAACCTATATATAAGTACATACTTAATTCGACTCTAGTACACATGTTTTTCCGAATCCATTAAAATTAATAGTATTGCTGTACTTTGACGGTAAATAAGTGTTAATTTTAGGAAAATAAATATGTATACATGCAGCTCATGATAGGTTGACAACCGACCCATATTTTGTTTTTAAATTGTCGTCGCATTATAGAAACAGCAGATAAACGTTATTTGATGCAATTTTAAAGTCATACTTTGGCTCCTCAGCACTTGAAAATAGTTTATTTACAGATCAAAATGCTTCACAAATGGGCTTGTTCGGCATTTTTTTTATTTCACAAATCGAAAGTGCAAGTATAAATTAATGGATCTGCAAAAAATCAGAATCTTATTCGCACGTTTAGTATCTTAAAAACTATTACAAATTTTCATCTCGCGAAATATACGCATAGACTCGGCGATCTCAATAGACTTGATGCTCCTATTGGTTATAATTATAAGTGTTTTCGAAGTATTGTTTGTTTTGCTTACTGCTTGACAGTAGGGGAGTACAATTTGGTGAAATGTCAAAAAATTACAATTTTCTCTCATTCCTGCCAGAACGAATTTTCGATTTCTACCCTGCAATTTACGATTATAATTCATCGCCGACCTTCTCCTTTCCGTGGACACATAGAACGAACTTCCACTCGACGTATTTATTTAGTTACCAGCGTTTAAAAATTTCATGTTTTTCGACTTTTCAGGTTAAATTTGAAAGGTCCCAGAAAGCCATTTTTCTTACGTCACTTGCGTATACTGACATCACAAATAAGCGCTCGGTTTTTGCAACTATTACTAATTTCAACTCCTTATATCTCGAGAACGGAAAAAGTAAATAATACGAAATTTTAAGTGTATAACGAGAATATCGAGTACTATATGAAAAAGTATAAAAACCATATAAAAAGAATATCATGGAACAAGCCCAATTATATATAATAGGTTTGTTCATTTGTGTTGATTTAAAGCAACTTCAAGCAGATAAATAAAGATAGTACTATCACAAATAACGTGAATGTGAGAGAGATAACGTGTTTCAAAGTCGCTATAAATCAACAAAAATTAACAAACTGAATAGGAACTTCGCGGAACTTAAAAAAAAAATGTAAGGAAAAGGATTATAAATAAATATAAATTATCTAATGAAATTTCCTACATGCCAACATAAAATGTGTTCAGACGATAATCTATCAACTTATTGCTTTCATTATAAAGATTAGAATAATGTCTGAAATAGAGTAGGTACCAGAGGTGTTGACAACACAGTTTGAATGCATTTCTGCTTTTATGTATAAAACTGCTTTGGTTTTTACCAAAGTCTGAGAATTTATAAACTATTCTCAAACGTTGCATTTATTTAAATATTTCCATATTACTCACAGATGGCCCCATTGCCGTGACTCTCTACTCTATTTGTTCCATAGATTAGAGATTTATATAGATTTGTTCGTTGCAATTTGAAATTGCAAACATGCTTAGAGTAGTATTATATTATTATGAGAAGATGCTCGCAAAAAATAATGCGCAGAAACGAGTTTGTGTGTTTCCATTGTTCTAGGCCAATGAGAGCGAATTGCGTCATATTTGACGTCGAAGCCAGTGGCACCGTCAACCTGCTGTCACAGGATCTGTGCTGCGATATACTTGTTGTGTTCGCAGTTTCTGATTGAATTAAGTGATATAACCTTACTTTCAGTGAAGAATGTCTTCATCGTAAACACCAGAGTGTGACAAGCTTTAATATTCTACATTACACAGCTCTTCGACCTCGAAAATTTGATTACAATTATTATACTTATATCCTTCTACCCCAGATGATGTGTCACTGGTAAAAATATTCGCGCACGTTAGCTCCGCCCCGAGCATCTTCTCATAATAATACTGCTCTACAAAATCTTAGGCCGGTTCAACCACAGAAAACCTCTTCCATATTTCTAACAATTAATATAGAGCACAGAACTTAAATCAGGTATTTTTATAAAAAGAATAGATAGGCGCATCGAATAATGCAGCAGAAAATTTAAAACCGGTCAATCGTGCATGGCCCGTTTATTGCGGTTGGTAAAGTTTAGTAGATAGGTATATTACAACCAAATGTAGAAATATACGTTTACATCTCTTAAATTAATATTAACAATAGTACTTATTCTATATAATTATTAGATAAAAAAAGACACCCTTCATTATTTGTAATCATAGAAATTTAGACAGATTTAATGATTCACTCACAAGTGGCAACTATTAATTATTATGAAGAGTTGTTATGTGTGTTGCAGATACAAGATTTTTAAAGCGCATTTCTGTTTTCTGTGCAATACGTCATTTATCTCATAGGTGTCGCTCTTTTCATAACCTAAATTCACATAATTTTTGACGATAGTAAAATGTTCTCTATATTTTCACGAAGACAAATTTCCGGACTCTCAAATTCTTGTAAAGGTATGAGTACTTTAAAGGAAAATGTTTAACAGAGCAATGTTTAATTTTATCCTATTTTTTTTCTACCATAGCTTTAAAAAGATTAACAAGTTCCATTGCAAGCAATGAAAACATAGCAAATAGAACAAAAGCAGATAATCTAAGGAAAGATATTTTAGAGTGCCGTTTTGTCTATCCCGAATTTCTACCTGATCCAAAATTCGAATTTAGAAATCCCATTCGGGAAAAATTGGAAAGAAATGATATGATCGCTAGAAGAACTCAAATTGATATTCCTGAGTTTTATGTGGGTGAGTGGAATATTGTTTCATTGCAAAATTAAGAATATAAGTACCGCTATATGATAGTAAATCACTTAAGGATCAATATATACTGCACAAATAAATTTATCACAAAATAACCTTAAACTAAGGGTTGCCGTCGATTAATATTTTAATAAAGATCCACAAGTTCCTTATTATAATAAATGTCAAATTGGACACTTTGTTATATTTGTAAGGACATAGTAAACACCAATGTCAGCTCAAAATATTAAATTTGAGATATCTAACTAAGCAGAGGCACATCTGTGATATTCTATTTAGATTGAATGTTTATTATGCAGGCGCACTTTCTGTGAGGCAGCTGCCTGTTTGTTTCTGCTTGAAGACCACGGCATTTAAAATATTTTATCGATTTTTTCAAAATTCACCCAGTACCAAATCTGCAGTTCGTTTAAAATAAGCCATGTTTTGTTTTTGTGGTCCATCAAGACAACATTTTTAAGAGCACCTTAGTATTATGTTGTCTCTCGTGAATAGGTATATATATGCCTTTATATATGTGTTATCATTGAAGGTTCTATAATGGCTGTTTCATCATCTGATCCGCATACTCCTGGAAAATCTCATCGTTTTGTTGGAATATGCATAAGTAGAGGAGGATGTGGACTAAGAGCACGTTTTATTTTACGAAACGTTATTGATCACCAGGTTAGTATATTTGTTTTCGATTTTATCATTTAAAAAATCTATTATCGTGCAGCATAAGGAATCAGTTTCCGAATCCTTTGTAACAGGGCGGACTTTTTTCCATTCTCCTCTAAATTGTATCAATAATATATGATAAAAAGTCCGCTTCCTAATAAGTGCTGCTGTAATAGTTATTAAACAAAACAGGTGTAAAATTGCAATTTTTCGCGAATAACTTTTAAAATTTAATTCTGCTGAAAAAACTAATAGCTCCAATCAGAAGAAGAAATTTTACGTAAGTAATGTGTAAGAAAATTTTTTGTATGATCAAATCCCTTGGAGATGTGAATTTGTTAATTAATGTCTAATATATGGCTGCATAGTATGTGTGTATGAGCAAAAAAATGAGGGATGCTCCATATAAAAATGGCTATACAGGGTTGCCACCGCATTTCCCATTTGAAATTCCCTGACTTTTCCAGGTTTTCCCTGACCAAATATATAATTTTCCATGACTCAATATCAATCATAATTTATAAAAAGTTATATCAAGAATACAAAATAATGGCACAATTAAAATCAATAATAAACTTTTATTCAGATAACAAAAACTAAAACATGTTATTTTTCATTTAAAATCAACGAAACAAAAATTTACCTTTTATAAAAAGAATAAATTTATACAGGAGTATTATCCTTAAAATAATAATGATAATGTAAATAAACATAAAAACAAGTTTATTCACTAATAATTTTTCTCAGCTTCAAGAGTTCTCTATCAATTTCTGATTTTTCGTGATCCATATTTTCTGTTATCTTAAGTTTCTTGCTTTCTAAAACTTTTATTTCCGCAATAGCACATTTTTTTCTCTTTCGAAGGATTTGCTCGTCTGTTATTTCTTTCTTCTGTGTATTGAGTGCTTCTTTATACTTATTGTGTGAAGATCTTACATAGCGCCTTAATTTGTCTGTTATTTCGGCATTTACAGATCCACCAAAATATTTAATGTTGTCATACACTAAACGCTGAGAAATTACAGAACTTTCGTGGAGATTTTCTACCAGAAGTTCTTTATTAATTGAAAAACCTGATTCCACAGTTGCGTTACCATGTGAAATAATAAGAATCATTTTAATAACTGTCCATAAATGATTATATTCCTTATTATTCATAACTAAGTTAACAAATAAATTGCATATATTTGATTGCGTAGATTTAACCAATTCATTCAATACATCCTCTTTTTTAATGAATTCTTCAAACTGCTCTATGCCTTTATCTGCTACATTACCACTGATTCTACCTAAATCATGCAACTCTTGAAGTAACAACCGAAACCTAGTGGAAGACTCTTTTGGATTCTGTATCATTAATTTTGGATTTAACGAAGACATTCCTTTGACAATTTTAAACTTTAAGCAACATCTTTCCAAAATTTTTTCTGTTACAGCAATTAAAAATGTCTGGCAATCTTTGTAAAACAGTAATTTGTCCTTTTCGGATGCAGTGGAATTCTTAAGGTAACGACTCTTAGAAAATCCCACATCGATTTTTTTAATGTCTTTCAGATTATTCTTATCTTTCATGTTGACCTTAATTAATTTTGGGAGATCTTTTGCTGTTACATTATCTTTAAGAAATTTTTTTGTAATATTTCTAATTAGTTTTTCCAAATCCTCATAGAGAAATGGCGCCAAAGACTTAGGAGACTGATATTTTGTTAAAAAAAGGTTCTAACGTTGCCGCTACCATAGAGAAAAAAGCTAATTTGCATTTTAAGAGTTTATCTTCCAATCCAGATTTGACATTTGATATTGAGATATTTATGGGTAGTTTGACTGTATCGGCTTTAATATATACAGTCACACTGTCTATAATTTCTAAAGCTCTCAGAGCAACAGCTGAACTTTCCACCCATCTTGTCTTACAGAATTTTTTTGGAAATTTAATTTCATTTGTTATTCTTGTAAATTCACCTCGCCTGACAGGAGAATCTTTAAAAATCCAATAAAGTCCAGTGAGGAATTCATTGACTTTCCAGTGAACTTTTTTATGGCCTGTTTGTAATGCCCCATGAATTATGTGTAAGCCGCAAGAGCCGATTTCTACAAGTTTTGTTTCCTCAAATGCGGAGTCTTCTTTCAATAATCGTAAAAATTTCCAATTGACATTTGGGCCATCCATCGACACCTTAAATATATTAAACATTTAATTAGATATACTCTAATAGGTATTTATTATAAATTTGTTAAAAGTGTAATTTTATTTTGCATTATGAAACTTTAGGAGATGGGCTAAAAAACCCTAAAAAACAAAATCAATACACATATCACTGGTATTATAATAGTTATTTATGTAAAAAATAATAAAAATTGATTTATATTTTGCGAGTAGAAAAATCACTAAGAAATCACTTTTAGCATGTGTACCATATAAAATACAATAACTTTATCACAAGGATATCAAAATAACATTAAAATATACTAATTACGAAATGTCAGTTTCAATGGCAATTTAACAAAAAATACTTTAAATTAATATTTAAATTACTCCTACCTGTAAGACTTTCTTCAATGCCAAAGATTTCAACCCGCTCTTGAATGCCACCAAGATATCCTCAGCAGCACATTTTGTCAAAAATATGGAATTATAATAACGAGATTCTACTAATTTTGTACTTTCATTAAAAAAACGAATATGAATATCCATTTGTCCTTTCTGAATAACTTTGTTTAAAGATTCATCAAAGCTAATTACATAGAATGGCACAGATTTCAAACAATCATCTAAATTATCTTTAAAATATAAACCAATTCCAAAATTTATTAAATAAGTGGCTTTAGTCCTGCCGAGTGTCATTTTTTTGGCAATGCTGCTATCCTTGAATATTTATCGCAAGATTTGAAAGAAGTATGAGATTCTACTATGTGTAGTGCCCATAAAATTTCTGCATCAATTTCATCTGTATTTGTGGCAAAATTAATTATTGAAGAAACTCCATTTTTCTTACTTAATGACTCTCCTGCAGGTTCAGCTGGAATTAATGGAACTACTTGACTTAGATTCGTGCTTTGAGGCTCACATTGTTGGGAACTTATTGGTTTAGTAAAACAAAATTTTGTTCTGATTGTTCATTTTAACCATTTTTTTCTTATGTCCTACACTTTTAGTATGACTGATAACAGCCTGTCGGCCCATGTTGCTCAATTCAATCACTTTTTGACAAACAATACATTGTGCTTGAAAAGGATTCCTCTTGACAGATTTAATCCATCTTGCAAAATCTGGAAACACATCTGAATTTTCCCAGTCTAAATTAAATACGGTTTTTTTCTTACTACTCATTTTTGTCTTCCTCCCTAAAATGCACAAACATTTATTTTGATACCTGAGTCCCATCACACCACTAGAAACACACTTAATTTAATTTGGTAAATGAATATAGGTAGAAATGCACCAAACTTTAAAAAATTACGAACAAAATAGTTTAAACATATCAAATACGAACATCTATATTTCATTCAGTAACATATTTTATTATTTATTATTGCTTGAAAAATAACAGCAGCAAATAATTATTTTTGAAAAAAAAACAACATAAAAACAAACAAAAAAATTTTTTTTCACAATAAATAAATAGAACCAAAATTAAAATATTTGAATACGTAATCAGACCTCTAGATTTTAAACTTATGGATTAGTAATAGATGACATTTTTTTTAATGTCACCAAATAGTAAATAATTTAGGCCAGTCGTTGGAACTTTTCTACCTTTTATAGCAAAAAATGCGCTGAAACGATAAACGCTTCCGAAAAGTTACCGCTCATTGTCATAAACAACGTTTAATTGCATTTTCTTTTTATTTTCGATATAAAATGAAGGTATTTTCAATCCACGTCGTTTGAGACCAATGACAACCTATTATTTTCAAACTTTTAATTGTTATAATAAACAAATTAAGGTTGTAATAGGTATTGCGCGCGGTATGTTGTAAATATGGCGCTGCAAAAAATATTATTCCACAAAATAAACAAAAATGTTTTGAAGGTCTATAACTTTTATTTTTATTCATCCCAAATTGAAACTGCGGATATTACGCATGCGTCAACTGAGTGTTATGTGTCTTCTCGCTGTGTGCGCAGCACATTTAACGGCCGAAAATATATGATGAAGTGGTAGAATTTTGTAGATGTAGACCTTTAGTCTTTGTTGAAACACTTTTTAGCTTCAGATTGGCGCAAATATTATTTAAATTTGGACCACAAAACACAAAAGTGTCATTATTTCCGTTTCTGGTTATCTGGATCAGGGTCTTTTGGGTTCAAAATTTTCCCGTTTTTAATTATATCGAATGCCGTTTATCTCATTTCAATACGACGTCCTTACTCCGAGATATTCAATTTGTTAACCTTTCATTTTTAAACAAATGAAGAATAACTATTTTACTAGCAAAACCACATTAGAGATGATAGGTAAAATCAACATTAATCGATTACGTGTGATCTGATTACAGAAACTTTACAGAAATACGTGATTTGTTAATGCAAATTATTTTGATTGTTTAAACAATTAAAAATTATTCAAGATATCAAAATTTAAAAAAAAATGGCAGATTCTGTGGTAAAAGTACTACGATATGAATGTATTACATTATTTAAATTCAGCTTAATTACAGAAAAAGAAATTAGTTAATTAGCAATCTTAATTTGGTTATAACAATTGAATGTTTGAAAATATCTTCATTTTAAATCGAGGGTATTTTCGTGTACCTATATTGTACCGTTTTCGTTGTAGAGCGTCAATTTTTCGAGAAAGTTTATTAAGACTTTTCAGCGCACTTTTTCCTATAAGAAAATCTAATCTAATCAAAAAAAAGTAACGATTTAGGTCTTCCAACGACGTTCTGAATGTGGCAACACAAACGAAATTAACTTTCAATAAAAAACTAAAATACAATAATTTTGATTACGTAGGTAATTATTTTTACAATGTATGAAATAAGTATTAGGTACCAATAGAAAAACATCGCATTTGGAAATTTTCTTACCTGAGTTGAGTTGAAGACAAAATGATATTAATTTCTGACCAGGTTCTTTTTATTTATATATCACACTACTTGCACTTGACTTTGTGACTTCCACAACACACATTCGCCTTCAATTTGATTAATTTTAACTAGCAATTACGAATTACGCACATCGTACCGGTCACTTTTTCGTTAGATGATAACAAAACAACATTAAACACAGGTGATTTCTTGTTCGTTTAGACACAGAACAGCCATTCTGTGGTTTAGACATCAACTATCTCTATCCTCTGCACTCTCGCGGCAGGGACAAAATAATTATGTTACCTGCTCTCTGCTTGCATCGTCCGATCGGCAAGCGCGGCGCTCTTTCAATCGTGTTGATGCA
Source organism: Stenurella melanura (assembly GCA_963583905.1). Classification (NCBI taxonomy): domain Eukaryota; kingdom Metazoa; phylum Arthropoda; class Insecta; order Coleoptera; family Cerambycidae; genus Stenurella; species Stenurella melanura. The sequence continues at coordinate 48,458,368 of OY757314.1, forward strand.
ACAGGACCGTACTCAGTGTAACAGTGTAAGAACGAAACATTAAATCCGATGATGTAATGGCAATATTTAAAAACGAAAGAACATGAAAATATCAAATTCCATGACTTTTAGCGAATTAGTGCAAATTTCCCTGACTTTATTCAGATTTCCCTGACTTTTCCCTGACATTATTGAAATTTCAAAATTCCCTGACAATTCCAGGTTTTTCAGGTTTTCCAGAAAAGTGGCAACCCTGCTATAACTTTTGATGGTAAAACCAAATGCAAAAAAAGAAGTGTCTATTGAAGGAAAATACTTCATTTACTTGATCCGCCATGTATTTAAATGAACTAAATCTTCTGTAAATTGTTTAAAAAAAAAAAAATGAAATTGTGGATTGGTTTCCTGAAATGGTCATTATTAAGATGTATGTAAAAGGTTTATTTCATAAATTTCGGAAAACCAGCATTTTATTTTTAGTAACAATAGGTGTAAAATACTTATTGTCATTCAGTAGGTGGACAATTTACAGCTGAAAACCCATACTTTACCATAGAATAATTTATTTTATCAAAAAATAAAAATTTTAATAATTTATTTATGAAATACTGACAAGAAATGATTATTCCTGGGAAATATTGAATTTCTTAGTGCAATTAACCCTCTGTTATTAAACAAAAAAACTTTTATTGATGTTCTAAATACATCGAGGTTGTACTTAGCTGAGATCTATATTTTTGAATGTGTCTCTTAGATTTTTTAAATAATTTGTTTTTATTTTTTTTGTAATTATTTTAAGTTAGTTGAAGAATTCTGCTTTCCTGATTTTCTCACTACGAAACAGGTGTTTTTAATGATTTTCTGTGAATTTTTTCTTTTAAAATTCATGACTCGATGGCCATTCATCGGTTTTTGTGTGATGTGTGAATATGTATTTTCTGGGATTTCGATTTCGGTGTGAAAGTGATCATCATCGGGTAGGTATTTTTGGATGTTTATCTGCCTCGTTCGCAATGCCTTCTCACTTGAAGTGCATTGGGTGTTAAAATACGAATCGTCTCATTAGACGATTCATTTCCATCTTGAGATACTTTACTCTTATTTAATTCGGACATAATGAAATACTTGCCTGTAAACACAAATACTATCAACAGATATTTAAAATTGTACAATTTGTATTCGAACATAAGAACTCGACCACTTCTTGTATCATGTCGCTGTAATAATTTTCGTATTGCCGTTTAGATTTTTCAGGTATTAAATCAGAAAGGGTGGAATTTACGATACCTTTTAGCTCTGGAGGAATGCAAGAAATTGAAATATCATTGTCGCTGTTAGACATTTTCACAATTTTTCAAGAACTGTCAAAATGTTTTGTATAGATACAGAATATACCATTTCCATTGAAACACTGTGACATGCCACCACTAAAATTAAATATAGCATAAACGGTGGTATCATTTTTACTATCGAACTGACTATAATTGCCGGTTGCACAAAAAGTAGTGTTTATTCCATGACCGCGAAATTTTTTAGCGTCCTTGAAATTATCTTGCCTCGGCTGCAAGCGCCTCGGCGATAATTTTCTCGGTAGATAAAAATGAATTTCGCAGCCTTGGTATAACAATAACTATTGTGTTAGTGGCAAGCATTTTAAGATAATTAAACTGTTAGACGGATTCCTATAAAACATCTATAAAATAATGCACCTTATTGTAACTTTTATATGAATATTATAAAACATTCACTTTCACAATACTTATGTCTCTCTTATGATAAATCTCTTAGGGCTGAGTTGTAAATGGAATCAGAATAGATTTGATTTGCATAAATGTAACCTAGAAATTAGTAGCAGTGAATACTTTATTTGCAGAGGTCTTTTTAAATAAAGCCATTATATATTGCCAAAAACACATAGTTACTTGTATTAGTTGAAGTTTGATCAGTGCTTTGGCATATGGCCTGATACATTAGTAGCGCAATGAGTGGAATGCATCATGTTTCATTATACTGCTGTGTCTTATTACCAAAAACGCCATGCCGTTAATACATGTACCTAATATTTTAATAACCATTTTTTAAAACGGTTTCCATCGTCCTAAAATTTTGGTGGAATAATTTTATGAACTTGTATAATTATGACAAATTTTCATTAAAAAACTGATTTTAATTGTGACATTGTTAGCTACAGCATTTTTATGTTCACGTAAACAATTTTGTTTTGTAATGAGTTTATGCTGTTTCCATCTCATAGCAAATACAACGCTATGTAATTATTATATAACCGACTATATTTATATTGATGCTAACTGGATGTTATTTAAAAAGCGTTATAAAATAGTTTCTAAACTGATTTATATGATGTTTTATAATTTTACTGTAGAAACGTTTTAATCATAAATTTATAACAGTTCAATCGCAGACAACAAAATAGCATTTTTTTGGAACTCTAAGCAGTTAGAAATATTGTTAAAATAAAAATAAAACAACATTACCATAGAACATTTAAATTATAAAACGAATTTGCTGGTTGGGCAGCAGACACATTTTTAAGCTCATAATTATAAACTAAAAGTTAAAGATACTTTTTGGCTTCTGTTTTATAAATGTTTTTATCCACCTTAGGGCATGTCTGCAAAATGTCAAATTGTCTATCTGTGTACAGGTGCCTTTCTATTAATTCATAACATTTTAAGTTCTAACGGCATGTCTACATACATTTTCAATCAATTTCTATTTCTAGGGAGTGGAAGTTTTATATGACTTGTACGACCCATCATTACAAAAAATGGAAGTATTACGTTTGGAAAAGCGATTAGATGATGAATTGTTTTACCTCAGAGATGCTTTACCGGAATATAGTACATTTGATCCTAATATGGAAACAGAAATGTTACCAGAAGGTAATTAGCCAGTTTATATATGCAGTTTATGCTATAGAAATAATTTTCTATATAGTTTATATTGATTTTGAAATCATCAATATTTTGATAGGTACGAATTATGTTTTGTGCTTTAACAAAGTTAAAAATTTCCAGTAATTCGAGGATATCTTGATTTTTGGTACCACAGTATATTTTTTATTTCTAAAAACAAGGCCTTTAATATCTTTGTCAGTAAGTGAAAATGGAGGTACTTACTTTTTGGTCTACTTACATGTGGACGGACAGATTACACATTTTAAAATGTGTTATATGGAACATAATCTCCACATCCAAACTTTATTTTTGTATCTTATTTTGTTAGAAAATTTACATGTGGTGCTTTCGTTTTTTTTTTTTTTTTTTTTTTTTTTTTAGTTTCAATTTCAATGGATGATAAATTAAAATAAATAAAAAATTCACACAAATTAGTTACAAATACAAGTATTTTATTCCGTGTACGTTTATTTTACATATCTATAACAACAAATTGTTTTAGACCTCCCTGACAGCGGACATCTTGAGGTTTCACGGGTTGCGTAATATTTACTTACCTATTCTAATGGGTTATAAATTCAGTCGAATTCAGAACTTGAAATCATGCAGAATTATATATGAGAGAGCTCAGTATTTTTTGCAGTGATAACTTGTATTACAGTGGCACTAATTGTGTGCCACACCATAAAAGTAACTAGAAAATACACTAAAATCTTTTTGGCATTTTGGGCAACCAGCAATACACAACTACAGTGTTTTCGTGTGTATCTTATTACATTATATAATGCATCGACCTCTATTTGACCTCTAGGTATTTTATACAGCATCCATACCATTTACGCAATATAAAAGCAGCAAGTTATTAGCCACTTTTACCTTCAGATTTATACAAAAAGGATTAAAAACTGATATATAATGTTCAAACGAAGAAATAGAAATTATAACCCAATAATTTATGACATGATACTAAAATTTTACAATATGTCAAAATTTACGGCTATTACCTTGTGTAAAACTAGTTTAAAAACAGACTAGTGCTATTGCAAGTGTTGCCACCACCAACAACGGCAAGTCGACTTTTACCTCGCCATCTAGTAGTGAAACGACCAACTAATTATGCCAAATTCAGTAAATTTTATTAATTTTTGCAATCAAAGAAGTAGATAATATGCCGATTTTCCACATATTTTTTTTATGAGTTATCAAATTTTATCAGAATATTTAATTCCATTTAAGGAATATAAAATAATTCATGATGATTTCGGTACGAATGAATAGTATGTTCATATTATGAGATTGAGAACAAAAAGTTTTGGAAACGTAATTTCATCAAGTAATAAAATATAAAATGCCATAATGCCTTACCTTAAGTTTATTGATTTTCACAATTAAATCAGTTCATTCTGTCAGTTTCTTAATTTACGAAATCTTATCACAAAAGATGAGCATTAGTGGAGTAAACGAAGGTTTTCACTTCGGAAAAATTTGTAACCAGGTAGACTTTGGTGAACAATATTCTTCAAGTATGCTAGAATAACGAAGTGAAAAGTTTGCCTCAAAAAAGTGTACATGCCCTATCTTTATTTAACAATTTAAGTGCAAAAATACGGTTTTTAGCGAATAAAAAAACATATATGACATGTACTTTGCGCATTAAATTGGAGCGAGTAGAAATTTGTTAACTAAGGGCCCAAGGGACCCTGTGCTGACTACTAGCAAGTTCACCATCTAGCTCTTAATTATTCGTGAAAGTGACTCCTTCGCTATATTTGCTTGACTGTACTTTGCCGTGCATTTTATTGCCTTGTAAAATTAACGTTCACGTGGTGGTGTTCTTTAATTTGTTTCGGTCGGCCATTTTGTATCCACCATTTTGAATTTTGCAAATCTGACATATGAAATACGTAATCAAAGTATCCAAAAACCCATAAAACACACTGCTCGTTTTTTTAGCGAATTTCGCGCTTTTTTTTACGTTTCGGTCGGCCATTTTGTATCCGTCATTTTGAATTTTGCAAATCTGACATTAAATTGGTAATCAGTATATGCAAAAACTGCTAGTAGCTGATTTTCATGATTTTTCCTCCATTAATTGTCGAGATATTTCATTTAACAACTAATTTTGCAGTTTTTTGTTATTAATAAACAAATAGAGATTTAGCTTACAATACCAACCAGTAGACTTTGAACTTAAACTTATTTAGAACACATTTAAAAAGTTTTTATTAATTTCTATGCAGTTACAAATTATTCTGAAACAATGCCTCTTTTTTGACTACGTTTACTCCACTACATGATAAATACGCTATTTAACCTTCTGTAACACAACCTTAAAATTTTATGTATGTGCATGTTTTGTTTCCTAATTAGTCACTATTTTGATATAACGTATTTCTTAAGAATGATGATTTACGTTCATCTGAACTTTGTATGTCTGGTCTCTAGTGCTTCTATGTAAATAATTGCTGTAGAGTAGAAGAATCTTTGATAAAATGATTGGTTGTGCTTGCAGTCCGAGAAAGACTAGCTGTATCATAGCTACAGCTCAGAGGATAAATGGTTTGGTTGATTTGACATATTAGCAACCGCAGCTAGAAGAAATACTTACGTTTAAGTTACTTCCTCAGGGAAACATGTTCTATAACAGGTCGTTATAAAGGAGCATCTTTATTTAAGATGCATCACCATCATCTTACCTACCTCCATTTTACATACATTTTAAGTTGATTAGGTCTAAAGTGCAAACGATACCTGAGTAAGATCCATATTACGTAATTCTGACAGGCGCTACTTGGAAATGTGGTCTTTGTGGTCATGACGCATGGCGTAGGAATATTAGGATGGGAGGTGTAGGTGTTTGTGAGATGTTTCTTTTAAGTTTATCATCATCTTGTTTATTCTTCTTCTGAGTCTTCTGTTTCTGAAATTAGCAGTGTGCACATCCTTGACATTTCTTTCTTGTATTTCGTCTTTTGATTTCTCCGTTCTGTAGTAGGGAGATGTTTCATTATTTCCTGTTTTATTGTATCCTTTAGCGAGCGTCCATTTTTATTTCACCGGGTGTGGGGTAAGATGAAGCTTTTATTTTTTTAACCGTTCCACAGATAAATAGCTATTTGCAGTGGAAGTGCAAGGAAGAGTCCTGAGAGAATATTTGAGACCCTCTGTATACTGATCTGCTAATATAAAGTAAAATCTCCAAAAATAAAAAAGAAATCTAGGAGAATATTTTGCACACCCTGTATATTGATTTGTAGTAATAAATTTCTATTGCCGTTTTTCAATTCCAGGTATTTTTCTATTTAATTTCCTGCCTTCTGCTTAACACAGAATTATTTTTGAGGTTATTAAGAAACTATTTAAAATTAGGTTTGGCCTGGTTTGACTGCTGGTTTATTTTCTTTTCTTGGAATGATTTCCTACACATACATTTTTAATCACTGCACACAAAATTTATTATTTATTTACATTTTCCAAAAACCATTTTAGTTGGAGTTTTATTATTTTTAAGTCACAACACAGCTAATATGTATATATTCATAAACTCATGTCACTCAGCTGACACTAAAAAACAGGTAGTATTCAGCTTTCTTTATACCAATAACTATTTGAAGGGTCTTAGGTATAGATAGATCTGTTCCCGTCGATGGGGAAAAAACTAATATGATTTTTTGCAGGAACTCCTATACCAGTAAATCCAATCAAAGTAAAACTAAAGCCAAAACCATGGTTGGAAAGGTGGGAAAGAAAAAACTTACAAGGTGTGCAAGATTTAGGATTGCCCGAGAAATTTTATAAGAGAGCTCGGGAACTAGAAAAACCTTGGGAAAAATACGATCTTATGAAAGAATATATGTAAGGGTTTTTTCACTTAAGTAGTAGTACAGCAAACGCCAATTATGAAGAAGTGATCAACAGACACTTTTAGCCAGTGCATTTTATTTGTTATAATTCAGTATTGAAAAATTACATCATCCCCATGCAAATAAAAACCTATTTTTAAAAGTCAAGCACGTAAAATAGTGTCGTATTTCCTTATTTTAGAATCTCTATAAGAGTGAAATAGAGATGCCAAAGGAAGCTAAAGTGAAAGATAAGAAATAGTTTTCAAGCACTGAAACATGCACATCACCGTTTTGTGCCCTTGTCTATTTCAGCAACCACATTTGTAAACGGCGTGGCCTATCTGCATGTAGAAACCTCACTATAATTGGTGTTTGCTGTAGCGCACAAATTGGTCACTTTTTAATATTTCAAATACTAGCTTTATATTCTTGTAGGAGAACTATTCCAGAGGAAGAACAAACCGAAATATTTAGTGAAGTACAATCAAGACTGCAAAAACTGGAAGTAACAAGAAAAACGTTAAAGAGAAAGAGAGTGTTTGTGAAACCCAGTAAATTAGCTTAATCACTTTTATACTGTTAAATTAAACTAATTAAGTGTCAAAAACTCTCCATTAAATATTTTCAAACAGTTCAAGGCATTTTGGGTATTTTTGAAAATTGGAATATAAATAATCGGGTAAAAAAATATATTTAAAAAGTACAACATATTTTAATATACAAGGCAAAAATAAATTAAATACAAGGAATGACTAATAAACTACTTTGAACAATTTGAATTTACAAAACAAAACAAAAGAATAATTACAATAATAGTATATATATATTATGGGCAGTATGAAATATATTATATATACATAAAATAAAGTACAGAATTCTGTGTTGATGATTCGATAAGAAGCTGAAAAAAAAAGAAACCTATATTTACAAGAGCCATTGATTAATTTGGTTTTCTTTCATAATTTATTCTTTAATACATAGGTGTTGGTAAGCAGGAAAGCCAAATAATTGCAGAGCCCGAAAATGTTTTCAGGAGATGAAAGTATCATCTTCAAGAATGAAACAGAACGGAACGAAATTAAGCGCAAAATATATTAAAACATTGGTGTCAAGAACGAAATGGCAAATGAAATATATAATAACATAACGCCCTAAAACAAAAGTAAGAATGATGTATGATATATTTCTTCCAAATAATATTAATAATACACATTTAAACAATTATATTTATAACTTATCTCATAAAGAACGTTCATTGCACATCCTGCTCAATAATATTGTGCTCAACTATTGGTAGAACATACATATAAAGAACATTTATTTTTGCCCCTTTTTATTCTCACTTTCGTCCTTGGAAGAAATCTTACTATATATTTCATTCTCACAACATTATTCTACTTTTTGTTTTGTCCGAATTAACGAAACATATCCCATTTCTGTTTCATTCTTCGAGGCAATTAAAATAAAGGTCTGTCCCTAATCCCTAAATAACTAATGATTCATTTTCTTTTGTTTATGGCTCTGTGATGCTAGATGCTCATCCCATTCCTCCCGCACTATACAGGAGTGGTGGTGAATCCACCTACATCATATATGTCTTACATAGACGAAGAGACTAGGATTTATCTTTCATAATTGACTTTTTATAAAAAAAAGTGTTGGTTAAAGATATCTGGGCCTGCCCTACTATGGGGGTGTCTGGTGTACATGTACAAATATTTTACACGGTGATATGGGGCGTTCTCTTTATTTCAACATTTTTTTCCTGTTGAAACAATCTCTGATAGAATATGTTGGAATGACGTCATAGAGTGATGAACGCACCAGTTTAGAAATAAAATAACAGTTCTGTTGGTTTTATTCTAACCTAACATTAAGCTTGTATACCTTATTCCAAGTTTCTTTATCTAAGTTGCAAGTAATCTATGTTGAAAATTAATAGTAGGCAGAGGAATCTGGTTGTTGCTGTAATGGGTAGCAGGCAACTGCATAGTCATATATTAGATGAGGAATCTTCCGATGAAGAAGAAATATTGTTATTTAAAAGGAAGCCAGATGTAAAATAAAAAAATATATTGTACAAACTGTAGTACTAAGTTGACGTTGAGGTATATACATTACTGATTAGTAAGATCCCATCTGGAGAAGAAGAGCCAGAAATGGCTTTCCCTATCGAACTGCGGAGACAAGGTGACACACAGCGTCGGTACGCAAATGTCGGAAGACCATGAGATGGAGAGGAGAGTCACAAAAGAGGTCTGCACCCAGACTGACCCAGAGGAAGAAAGGACACCCCGTAACGGAGAAACCCAGATCGACAAGGAGATCAGGGATATACGGGAGAGATTAGGCAAAGTAAAGGACTATTCTGGTTATAAGGAGCTGGCAGACCAGCCCTGGCACCTGAAAACGTTCGAACGGGTGACGGAGACGACGGGCAACCCGGTATGGGAGAACGAAGTGAAAGATCTGCTGCTATGTGTGGAGGGGGACGACACATTAGCAAAAGGAATAGGCAGACACTTCAGAATGAGGTTCCCGGAGCTAGCCTCGCTGGACGTGAAAAACGAGGGCTTCACGCATGTAAAGTACGAAACAAGTGCCGCAGTGCAAGGGAAGGTAAACGAAATAGTCAAAAATTATGTCTGCCTCGTTAAGATGGGAATTACGGAAGAGGAAACCTATAACAACGTCACTAAGTGGAAGGAATGGCTGGTGGAGAACGGTCGGATTAAGGTGGCCCTCCCCAGGACCACAAAGAACTGGGACAGATTTAGGAAAATGCTGGAGGCGACGATGACGAACACCAACATCAGTGTGAAGGCATACTCCCCGCAGCCCTCGTCTGGAGGAAACAAAAAAGAAGTAACATCCTACAAAGCGGTGGTAGAGAAAGGAAACCCCAAGACGAAAACGGAATCCACGAGAGGCAGAGGAGTAAGGAGTGACAAAGGCGTCCTCTTCGTCAGCGAGGAGGGAGCAACCTATAAGGACCTCCTGAATAAAATTAAAAAAATAGACGTGAAGGCACTTGGAGCAGACATCACAGCCCTGAGAAGGATGAAAGGGGGTGAAATGCTTATTGAGGTCAACGGAGGGAGAGGGGCCGCAGAGCCATTAAAGAACGCCATTGAGAAAGTGGAAGGAGTGGCAGTTAGGACAAAAAAGGTGGGAACGGTCGTAACCATTAGAGACCTGGATGCGACCGTGACCAAAGAAGAGATACGGAAGGCGATAGCGGAGGAGGTCCAAATAAAGGAAGAAGACCTAGTACTTGAAAGCCTGAGGTCTGCGTTTGGAGAGAACCAGATGGCCACGGTAAGGATGCCACACAGCGCTGCGAGAGAGCTCATACAAAAACGAAGCTTAAGAATTGGATGGCTGAGATGTAGGGTGCGCGAGCGAGCAGAGATCCGAACCTGCTACAGATGTTGGAAAACCGGGCACATAAGGGAAGACTGTAAAGGCCCGGATAGATCAAAGGCCTGTCTTAGGTGTGCAGAGGAAGGACACCAGGCCAAGGAGTGTATGAACGTGGCATTCTGCCCCATCTGTGATAAGGACGGACATCGGGCCGATTCAGCGGCATGCCCGCAGAACAGAGTGGAGTCAAAGGGGGCAAGACAAATGGAAGGTGGTAGTGAGCCACATTCAACGTGAGGCGGATCAACCTCAATAGGTGCCGGGCCACTCAAGACCTCGTCTGGGCGGTTGGAAAGAGGAAAGGGGAGGACATACTTATCATTAGTGAACCAAATAAAATAATGTCGGGCAGACCCCGACCCAATTGGTTTACCGACGACAATCTAGATGCAGCCATTGGATTGATCAACAATAAGATCGGAGTCTACAGGAACGGGAAGGGTCGAGGTTTCGTGTGGCTGGAATTGAAGGAGATGTTTGTGGTTAGCTGCTACTTCTCCCCAAACTCTACGCTAGAGGAATTTGAGGAATCACTGTCAGACCTGGAAGGAACAGTTAGGGAAATGAGGAACAACACCCGGAAGCAAGTCATCGTGGCAGGAGATTTTAACGCCAGCGCCCCAGAATGGGGAATGAGGGACACAAATGCAAGAGGCAGGTTGGTGACCCAGTGGATCTCCCAGCTAGACCTGTTTGTGATAAACGAAGGGAAAGAACACACCTTCGTCAGAGGAGACAGCGGTTCCATCCCCGACATCACGGTCGCCTCCGCCGGGATTGCGGGGAAGATCACAGGATGGAAGGTGGCTAGGGATGAGGAGTCACTGAGTGATCATAGGTACATTTGTTTCGAAGTAGGACAACAACCTACCCCGCCGACATCGAGACCGACGGGATGGAAACTTAGTCGACTGGACAGACCCAAACTCCAAAGAGCGATAAGAGAGCAGGTAGGGAACAACTCCAACCACACAGATGCAACCCTAACGCAGGCCATCACTAGAGCCTGCGACGAGGCCATGCCAAGGAAACGTGCAGCCAGAGTGCACAGGGGCATCTACTGGTGGAATGAAGACCTCGCGCGTCTCCGAGATGAATGCATAGCCGCTAGGAGACAGTATTCCAGACGAATCCGGAGGCTGGGTAGGCAGGATGACAACGAAGCCACCCTTTCTTACAAAGAGGCAAAGAAAGCGCTAAGAAATGCGATATCTGAGGCAAAAAGGAAGAAGTGGGATGAATTATGCGCAAGCATAGAGGAAGATGTATGGGGCGATGGCTACAAAATAGCTATGCGTCGCCTGAGAGCACCCCCTTCAGCTATCCCAATAGAGAGGATGAGAGAGGTCGCCGACGCGCTCTTTCCCCACAGGGAGGAAGAAAGGTGGGATGATATGGATGTGGTGGAGGTCCCCCGATTTACCGAAAACGAACTGAAGGGGGCAATCGAGAGACTTAAGAGCGGCCGTTCCCCGGGACTGGATAACATCCCCCCAGAGGCGATTAAGATAGTCGCCGAAGAATCCCCTGAAGCCATCCTGGGGGTCATGAATCGAGCGCTGGAGAGAGGGGACTTTCCATCCAGGTGGAGGAAAGCAAGGCTTGTCCTCATTATCAAAGGGAGCGGGAAACTGGAAGAGCCATCCTCCTACAGGCCCATCTGCCTGTTGGATGCCCTAGGAAAGGTATTAGAATATCTAATTTTGGGAAGGTTGGAGCAGGAAGTCGAGCGGAGGGACGGCCTGTCGTATTGTCAGTTCGGATTCCGCAGAGGGATGTCGACGGTGGGCGCCGTGACCCGAATCACGAACACGGCGAGAGAGGCCATGGTGGCAAAGAGAATGTGCCTAATCGTTACCCTTGACATAAAGAACGCATTTAACACCGCGGGATGGGGGGCGATTGTGAGCAAGCTCGAGAGACTAGAAGTGGCACCCTACATCATCAGGATCATCCAAAGCTACTTTAGGGACAGGAAAATAAGAATGGAAGCAGATAACGTCATCGAATGGAAAGACGTGACGTGCGGAGTCCCACAGGGCTCGGTACTTGGGCCAACCCTGTGGAACATCATGTTTGATGATGTCCTGCGAATTCCGCTCCCAAATGGGGTTACCTTGACAGGCTACGCGGACGACTTGGCCTTAACCATATCTGGAGAGTGCACTGTGTTAATTGAGGAGAGGGCGAATAGAACTATTAGAAGAATAGAGGAATGGCTCCGAGGTGTAAAATTAAAACTAGCCCCAGAAAAGACCGAGGCAGTCCTTATTACTAGGAGAAGAACCGTGCAGCCCATTACCATCAGGATTGGACAGATGGAAATCAAACCGGGTGGCGGACTCAAATACCTCGGCATCTGGCTAGACCCGAAGTTAACATATAGGAGGCATATCATAGAAACGGCCGAAAAAGCCAGGAAGTCGGCAACTGCATTGGGACGAGTGATGTGTAGAACGAAGGGACCAAAGGCCAGCATAAGAAGAGTGCTCAACAGCGTGGTGCACTCAATTATTCTATATGCCGCCCCGGTTTGGGGACGCGCCTTAGAGCAAAGGGCTAACGCCATAGAAAGCCTAAGAAGGATCCAGCGACAGATGGCGATCAGGATATGTAGTGCATACCGGACCGTCTCCTATGAGGCAGTGCTGGTCATAGCAGGGATCCCCCCATTGGACCTGCTGATCAAAGAGAGGGCAGAGGTGTACGAGGGAGAAGCGAAAGGAGCTGCCAGGAAGAGGCTGATGGAAAGATGGCAAAATAGATGGGAGAACGCCCACAAAGGGAGATGGACCTACCGAATGATCCCGACAATAAAAAAATGGGTGGAACGGAAGCACGGGGAGGTAGGGTACCACCTTACGCAGGCCCTGACAGGTCACGGTTGCTTCGCCGATTATCTGCTGGGAATAGGAAAACTGGACTCCCGAGAATGCGCATACTGCGGGGAGACAGACGACGCGGAACACACAGTGTTCCACTGCAACAGATGGGCGGACGTGAGGCTGAACATAAACCGTCTAAGACCAGAAGAACTAACTGAGTACATGCTGCAGTCCGAAGACAACTGGGCAAAGGCTGAGACAGCGATCAAGCGAATCATGGAGCGCAAAGGAGAGGACGAGAGAGACCACGACCTATACCCCCTACGGTGTTAAAGGGAGCAAGGCCTCTGACTGAAAACAACAAATATAGACTGATTGACGTGTATCCTGAAGTGAAGCGAGAGCGGTGCCAGGATACACCGCACACTGAAGAGGGGTGGTTTTTTAGTGGGTATGCCCCTAGAGGTGAGTCCCACACTACCGCACAGGTGTCCATAAAGGATTTCCACCCCGAAAAAAAAAAAAAAAAAAAAAAAAAAAAAAGTAAGATCCCAGAGCCGCCAGACTTACGCCATTTTAGCAAAGCTGATATTATGACAATAATTAGTGTGATATGTAGTTAAGAACGTAAGTATATTTGCTAGCTTGAAAGCAAGGCCTTTTTAAAGGTAACAGGTACAAAAAACCTTACGAACTTAGGTTAAAGTATGATAGCTGGTTTCCATATATGTTTGACAGAATACTGATAAACACCAACATTTATTATTGCCAGACACTTTCCATGGGCCCTAACTTCCGCCAGACGCTTTAAAGCTAAAAAAAAACTAACCTAACCTAACTGTCGAATCATATCTTCTACTAACCATGTAAAAAAATTATTATTTTAGGTTAAGTTGGATTTTTTTCAAGCATGTCTGTTTTAATTAAGATTTCTAATTCTGGTGATATAGTTACAAGAATAGCCCATAACTAGATTGGCATACCCAGGGAACAGATAAACACAGCCGTATATTAAATTTATCTGTTAGTGTCGCGAAGGACGAGCAATGCATCCACCAATGAATAAAACATTACTAGCATGACTCAAAACAAAGTAAGATTTTTTAATTTACCACAAACGTTCATTAAGATTCTACCAAAAACACAATTTTTAAATATCTAGTATTATTTTGTTCATTCTAATATGTAAAATTTGAAGTACGACTCTGTTGTACCCTTGTAAGCAGGTAATAGCACTTTGACATTTTCATGCCTGGTTTTCATGGCCCCGTTTATGCGCAGTAAACAAGTGGAGACAACTATACTTACATAGCAGCCTATTTTATACTTTTCTACTAGCAAAAATCTACTTCTGTGCAAAATTCGCATAAAGATTATTTCATTCTAAGTCAAAATCCCTGAAGACGTGTTAAGGAATTGGCCCATAATATTGGGACAACAGTGTAAAAGTTTAAAAAATTTGAACTATTTATTTTTCTAAAAACTTATAATTTTGTAAATCTTACCTGAAAATATATATACCATCAATATGATGGCTACTCCTGGATATCAATTTTTAAAGCAAAACAAAACGATAATACACGAATTACTAACTGCACCTATTGTAATTCGATTTAGTTGAACTCGACGTAGTAGCCAGCTGCTGCAAAGAATTGATGAACTGCTTCTGAAACTCGTCTTGAAAACTACCCGAAAAGTCATTTTTACTATTAAAATCAGTCCTCTGTCCAGCACTACTTTGGCTCGAATTAGATTTCGGGGAAAAACTTTTATTATACGATATAACCGAAACCGGTGAACTTGTCGAATTATCGGCTTTAATCGGAGAAGATAGCTTCTGTAGTGCTTTCAAATTTTCCATAACCATCTGAATATCGTCGCCATCTGATTTCGAGGAGGGTTTCGCATTCGACGCAGAAAGGAAATTAGTGGCAACTGTTAAATCCGGATGATTACTCGGCACCTTTTTACCTTCAGGATATATTTCTCTGGAACTTGCAGGTGTTGCTACTTCGTGTCCAGCCGTTTCTCTACTTAATTCTTTAATCAACTTGAAAGGTCTGTTTTCTTCCAATATGACCTTTCTTTTATATTCAGGTGTATTAGCGAGATTGATCACTTGGCAGTGTTTATCTTTAGGTATCACAGCATTGAGTTCCTTTTTGTTCTCACTCGGCATCGTTTTCATTTCATCCAGTTGAGTGTTCATGACGATCACGCTACTGTCCATAGCTGATGTTATCAGTTCAGTATTTCTGTTGGCTGACAATTCATTTTCTAGATACTTCCTATAATCGTAATCGTGTTCATGTTTTGTTTTCTCACCATCTCTAACGCTACTGTTACTACCAGATTGCATTATGCTAGGTTTCTTATAATCATGCTCCCTTTCATGTCGTGCTTTTTCACCTTCTCTGACATTACTAGTTGGTTGCGTGCTAGATTTCTTATTGCCATGTTCTCTTTCATGTTTAGCCCTTTCGCCTTCTCTAGCATTACTACTAGACTGCATTACGTTCGTTTTTCTATAATCATGATCCCTTTCATGTTTTGTTTTCTCGCCTTCTCTAACATTACCACTAGGTTGTATCATAGTAGATCTCTTATATTCATGATCTCTGTCATGTTTACTTTTGTCACATTCTCTAACATTACTAATTCCCTGCATTTGGTTAACTTTTCTATAGTCATGATCCCTTTCGTGCCTCAATTTTTCATCTTCTCTACTGTTGCTACTAGCATGTGCAGCGTTGACTCTTTTATAATCGTGATCCCGCTCGTGTTTCGATTTCTCGCCATCTCTAATAGCCTGCATCATCTTGAGTCGTTTATAATCGTGGTCTCTTTCGTGTTTCGATTTTTCGTCTTCTCTAACGTTGCTACTAGTTTGCATCATGTTGACTTGTTTATAGTCATGATCCTTCTCATGTTTAGATTTTTCGTCTTCTCTAACGTTGCCGCTAGTATGCATCACGTTCGCTCGTTGATAATCATGATCCCTGTCATGTTTCGATTTCTCTCCTTCTCTAATAACCTGCATTAGGTTGGCTCGTTTATAATCATGTTCCCTGTCATGCTTCGATTTCTCTCCTTCTCTAATAACGTGCATTAGGTTAGCTCGTTTATAATCATGATCCCTTTCGTGCTTTGATTTTTCATTTTCTCTACTAGATTGCGTTATGTTGGTTCGTTTATAATCGTGGTCCCTTTCGTGTTGCATTTTCTGCATTTCTCTGATATTACTATTCGATTGTATTGCACTACTAGATTTATGGTCATGACTCCTTTCGTGTTTAGCTTTTTCACCTTCTCTAACACTACTACTAGAGTGCATCATATTAGATTTCTTATAATCGTGGTCTCGTTCGTGCCTATGTTTTTCACCTTCCCTAACATTAACACTGCTGGAATGAATATTAGGTTTCTTATAATCATGATCCTTTTCATGAACAGCTTTTTCACCATTACCACTAGGTAGCATTACATTAGAACTCTTGTAATCGTCATCCTTTGTCGGTTTCAATTTTTCACCTTCTCTAATATTAATACTGGATTGCACAATGTGAGATTTCTTATAATCGTGGTCTCTATCTTGTCTCATTCTTTCACCCTCCCTGATATTAGTATCAGATTGCATTATATTAAGTTTCTTATAATCATGTTCTGTTTCATGCTTTATTTTCTCACCTTCTTTAATAGTAGCAGTCTGTAATAGGTTGAGTTTCTTATAATCAAGATCACTATCATGTTTCAATATTTCACTTTCTCCGACAATAATAGACGGTACAGGATTAGGTTTCTTAATATCATGGTCCTTTTCAGGTTTAGATATATCACCTTCTCTGACGCCACTGCTGGATTGCAATATGTTAGGTATTGGTGGTTGGGAGATAGGCTTCGGAGGAGCTAGTGGCACATGAAGATTAATATTGCTTAACTGTGGACTTACGTAGGTTTCTACTACTATTGGATTAGGTTTAACTTCAACGTTACTAACTTTACTAAAAGTAACATCATTCGAAATAATGCCTGGTTTGCTAGTACTTTTATCGTTTGAAACAGGTGTAATTGTAACATTGGAATGTGTTGAACTATTACTTTTTGAGGAGTTGTTGTTGTCTGACAATCTTGAATTTTCCGTCATACTGTTATACACCTTCTTTAAGGCATTTAGATACATCCAACCCTCAGGCCAAAATGGAAGTATTACTGATTTTAAATATTGAGTCATCTGGTCTTCTAAATTGTCCTTCTGTTTGCCTTCTAATAGAAGACATCTTTTCTTGATGCTGAGAATGTCCTTGACCAATTTTCTGAAATATAAAAATTATACTTTATCAATTTGAATATGCAAGTTTACGAATTTTTAAATGAAATTAAATGTTATGTTCAATATATTTGTCTGGTTCTGAACCACGTGAACCACCCTAAAATTTCATGGAATTTTTCCTCAGTCTATCCATCTCCAAAAGTTCTGTTTTTTTAACCATTTCTCCGGTCAGTCAGGTAGGTCCTTGAAAATCTAGGATTTGTGTCATGTAAAGACAAAAGAGACCCTATACAGTTTATAATGGAGTCGAACCACTTCTTGAGAATAATAATAATGATCATACACCGGATATCATGTCTAACATGTCAAAAACGGACTGCTTATTTACTGAAATGCAATAGTATAGTTGGCTACATATATTTAAGACACATAAAAAAGCCATAAAAACTGACGGTAAATCACTGCCTCGTTAGGATAAGGGATATCCCATAGAGCCGTACTTAAAATTTTTGTACACAATACCAGTAGAAATTTAGAAGTATTGTCTTTGGTAAATAAATAATTATCTGGTACTGAGATAAATTAGAAAAAATTACTCTGTTCTTGCTTATGTCAAGATAGAAATGATATCTTATACCAGGTGATTTTTTTTACCTGAAACTTTCAAATATTTCGAATAATAAACCACTCTAAGAAAAAATGTTTCAAACAAAAGTTGTAGAATTGGATGGCGGCAGTTCGGCGGTTTATGTCACTTTGACATTGGGTGGAAGGGTTAAGGCCATTCAAGGTCAAATTCGCCTTTTTAAATGGGATCCCCTATTTTTTTTTTGCAAATTCGGATTGTCTGACTAAAAATAGACTACGTTTGTTGGAAACATTTTTTCTGAAATTGCCAGTTGTCACAAAATCATAAAATTAGGAAATCTGTTATAAATTATTTACATTGTCATAAAAATCATAAAAAATAGACAGAGCACAAGTTTTTCATAATTAAAATTAGATTTTTTTAAATCCGTTTTTTAATCAAAGTTCGCGCTTAAAATTGAATTAATGCTTCTCATCTTTATTCTGTTGCGCTGGCGTCACAACCTAACCTATAATATGTGTGATATCTTGGCGCGTTCTAATGCTACAAATCAGAAAAGGAAAGGGAACTTTATAAAAAGCAAGGTAAATTGAAGAGGAAGCAAATAGAAGAATTGGATGAAATTCGAAACGTTATAGCGAAAACTAAATCTGAATCAAAGGTAGATAAACTCTGATATCAGAAGGAAAGCTCAAATTAGAAAAAACGTTGAAGAAGAGCACATTTAAAGGGGAGGATATATTTAATTTAATTCACGGGTTAGCCCAATTACACATTACAATTGCATGGAGACATGCTTAAATGACTATTAATAAATTAATTACAAAAATAGAATAAAACAACAAATAAACGTACTTTAAATACGACAATGAGAGTATATAGAACAACATAAATAACGGGACAGATCATGAGGGTATATATCCTTAATTATAAGCAAACAAGTTATCCGTAAGCTATCCATAATAATTACATCTCAAGTGTCTTTTTAAATTATCGACTGAAATATTGGAGGTACAAGCTGATAAGCATGGGCATTGGTAAGGTGATTATATTGAAATGACGAAAAATCACAATGAAAAAAGAAAAACCAGTCGAAAAACTTATTGTTAAAAAACCTAAAAGAATAAGGAAACTTTGCCTCGATTTGTTTTGTTATATTAACATTTATTACCATTTTCATTTAGTGTTTATTTAATTATTATGTTTTAGTTTCAGAAAATGTATTTTTTGTTATATTTCAAAAATTATTTATATATTAATATACCAGTAGAGCCGTGCCAATCGGAAACGTTTATGATGCGCCACTTGAAATCGTCAGAGATAATTCATTAAAAACCAAGTATTTCCAACAAGCAGCCTCACTGGCCGCTAAAATTAAAACGATTGTATGTTTTGTTACAATCTGGTACAATATTTTATTCAAGATTAATTATGTAAGCAAAATGATGCAAAATTCAATCATAAATATAAAAGTTTGTATCGATCATTTAAATAATCCAATAGATTATTTCACAGATATTCGCTCTGATAAAGGTTTTAATGATTTTCTTATGCAAATTAACTAGCTAACGAAATTGGCTTGAACCAAAATTTCCTGATATACGAAGCGTGAGACCAAAAAGAAAAAGAAACAATTCATTATGAGCATACAGATCAACCTATTTTAGATCCAAAAATCAAATTTAACGTGGATTTTTTTTTAAACACAATTGATCAAACACTGTACTTTCTACGTGAATGGTATGAGGGGATAGAAAATTATAATAACAGGTTTTGATTTTTATATAATATTTATGAACTATCATGAAATTTTGAAAAACTCTAAAGACCTGCATTTAAAACTTGATGATGTATCCCGTGAAGATGAGTCGGATATTAATGACAGATTTATATCATGGGATGAAGACTTTAAAATTGCACTCAAAACAAGAGTCATTATCTAATCCACAGTCAGTTTTACAATCAACGTCTTGCTACATTTCCAAATATTTCTATAGCACTCAGAATATTATTAACATTACTTGCATCTGTTGCTTCTGGAGAGAACTTTTTCTAAATAAAAAATTATAAAGAATTATTTATGATCCACTACTATGTTACAAAATAGGTTAAATCTGTAAACATTGAACAAACTGTATCTGAATTTGCTGAAAATAAAGCACGAAAAATAAATTTTTTGTAAAAATATGATGTGTACTTGATTATTGCTATTATAATTTAAGAAGTGACTAGCACTGTCAAGACAGTGCTGCTTGAAAAATAGCTGCACTGTCCAAAGAAGGCGGTACAGAGAGAACAAACCTTGTAGCATTGAGCCGGGACGCATTAGTGCTGTACCGTCTCTTCAACTATTTCTTTCATGCTATAGCGCTGTTTGTTAGCTGGGTGGTTGGCATATGGGTAATGTTCTCGCTTAGGTTTGTGAAGTGCCCGGTTCAATTCCTGGACATGCCAGTTTTTTTTTTAATTTTGTGACAATTAATGTATTTTTTCACAAATTCAGGTTTCATTTGATGGCAGAAATAATATTTTCAATCTTTTCCCTACAATGATTTCATTCTTTCATGTGATGGTTAGGTTAGTTAGGTTGATTTTTATTTTGCTATTTAATTGTTAATAATGTGCCTCAGGCAGTATTAGCGTCGCAGACAAATTAACAACTTTTACAAATTTATTGATAATCAGCTGATTTTTTCAAGATTGCTTAATAGTAACATGTAGAATTCAATTTTCGAATTGTCCGACAAAACAGATTTCCCGATTTTCCAGTACGACGCATGGAAATCTTTCGGAAGAAGTGGAGGGGGAAAACTATTGTAGATTAGGTGCAATTAAGCCATACAAGAAGTTATAAGCAGATACGTATAAATTTATTTTTTGTACGTGGGCACCTAGACTATTTGTTTGAAACATTTATTTATAGGGTGCTTATTACTCGAGATATTTCAAAGTTTCAAGTTAAAAAAATCACCCGATATATTTGCAGAGCATTGACAAATTCGATATTCCATGATACACTGACAATATCAAGTTCGACTCTGTCAAGGGTAGGGTTTACATACCTGCTGTAAACCGATATATTCTAAAATAATTTCGGTAGGAGGGAGTTGGGTAACTATATCAAAATAATTTAAATTTATAATTGAAACAGGTGTGTTTCCGTTAATTTCTTATTTCAATCATGCCAGAACATATTTTACATAAGAGCAGTGTTCTATGTATTAAGTAATACAATATATTTATGATTTACCATTTTCTACGAATACATAATAGCGTGCCCCGCTCTCCCATCTATACGTAAGCGGCAAAACTTTGAAGATTTTTATGTGCCTTAAATATATGTAGAGAACAATCCATAAACTCAGAAAACTTGTAAATAAAATGTAATTTTTTGCAAAATATAAGGAATATTCGCGGCCTTCACTATTATTTATAGCTTACTATTTCGTCTCACAAAAATGCTATAAATAGTTTTTAATAGTCAACGTCTTATAATAATAATAATAAGGAACTTATTGATCAAAATTGATTCAATAAGCTATTGACATTATTAATATTGTTCTTAATTAATTAATTACCTTGTATCTTCTGTCCATTGAAATCGTCTCCTAGGCATTTTTAAAGCTTTGTTTTCTTCATTGTTAATGCTCTCTTGGGAAAACCTGTGAAAAAACAGATTTGCACATAAACTATATTGAACTAGAAACAGTAATCTCACTTCTTTTGCAAAATTCTTTGGCTCTCCTGTTCAAAATTCATCATTAGTGAAGGCATAATTTGATCTATGCTATCTTTCAATTTCACAGTCAATCTTCTAAGTTTCCTCTCTTCATCTTCTAGGACGAGGTTTTTGGCACGCCGAAGTAAAGTTTGTTTTCCACACTTTATGAACGGCGATAAGTGATCGTACACTTTGACCCTTGATGATTTACCCAAAACCTTACATTTTCTCTCCAAACTAGAACATAATCAAATTTGAAAAAATATACTAATTAAAATAGAAAAACATACTTGAGTAGCATTGCATTCACTTCATCGGTAAAGAACTTCTTCTTCCCCTCTCCTTTGTAGTCTAAAGCAGCTTGTTTCATCTTGTTTATTACATCTAGAATGTCCATTGGTAAATTCTCTGGTAACTTGACTACATCGATTTTCTCAGTTTTATTTGCCTCTTGACTAGATTCACCCTCCAATGATGATGGAGCATCTAAAAATATAGCAAATAATAATTATAAAGCATAAATTCAATTCAATTCAATATTTATTGGTGTTAAGATACACAAAGTGTTTATACACGTCAACATATAATACAGGTTAAAATATAAAGTATTAACTGTATAAAAGAGATATAATGTGAAATAAAATACAAAGTAAAGTTTAAGATACAAAGTCCCAAAGTGTCGCGAAAGGGGAGAAAATTCATTTTCAGTCACTTTCATTCCACGCAAAATTCACTAGACGTCAAAAAATACCCTTTTTTTTTCTTTTGCGCTGCGCTGAATTTTCAATTTTGATCCTGCAATTTATGATGTTGATACATCGCCGATCTTCCTCTTTCGATAGAGACATAGAACGAGCTTCCTCTTGAAATATTTATTCAGTTACGAATATTTGAAAATTCCATGTTTCTCAACTTTATAGCTTAAATTTCCACATTTTCTGAGAGGTCCAAATAGGCAATGTTTCTCTCATTCTTGCTGAACCGAATATCCAATTTTGCTGGTCCAATTAGGTATCAGGATAAAGCGCCAATCTTCCTCTTTCCATAGAGACGTTGCGTGCCCTCATACTCGACGTATTTAGGTTCTAGACATCGCTGATTGCGAATATGGCATCGGAATTGAGAAATTCAAAATGGAGGCGCCAAAAGGGCAGATGATTATTATCATTTAAGGTCCGAATGCGCTGTGGAGGTTATTGAAGTAGCAGGTTACGAATATGAAATCGAAATTGGAAAATTCAAAATGGCGGCACGATTAGCCGGACACATTTTATCATTTATTGTCCGATTCTTCTGAAAATTGTCAGTTACTATTTTTCCTAGGTTCTCTGACATCAAAAGCATGTTAATTATGTAGGAAACTGACGTACCGTGATGACAATATTTTCCAAATGTCGGAAAATTGAAAATTTGCCTCCACTACAGATGCGGGCAAGGCGGGAAATGTCAGTTATTATTTTTCCTACATTATCTAACATTACCTTTAATAGAAAAACAAGGAAACTGACGTGTCGTGATAAAAAAGCGGATCATTTAATTCTACTTGTTCGATAAATGAATTCATCCCTTTGGCAGCATCAGACATATCAGTAGTAATGGAACTTTTTTATCAGGGAGTGATAATCTAAAATAATCGTAATGTTCATGTTGGGTTGAGGCTAAAATCCTGGTCGAGGGTTCTCCTACCATTATGCTTGATGGCCAAAATTTGCTGTCGTGTACTAGGTCTGGAGTATCGGGGCAAGTCCTATCATGAAGCTATTATTATCTTCTTTTTATAGAAGATAATAATAGCCTCAGGATAGGACTTGACCCGGTATTCTATGACCTAGTATACCACAGCAAATTTTGACCATCAGGCATAATGTATAACAGGTTCGATTTTAAAAAAGGGCGTATGTTTCCAGAAAATCCCAAACAGACAAATAACAATGATTTGGAGCGAATAGAAAACGATGACATCATTAACAAGATATCTAATAGTAGTAGCAGCAAAGAACAAAAATATGAGGCTTTTGGTAGCAAAACAAGTGCTTTTACAACAATATATTAAGGTATTCTGTTTACTTATATAAGGAATAAATTCCTTTACATCACACATTGAAGTCCGTCTAGGTATTCCTCCAACTAGGAATACCTTGGGAAATACCATATAATAATTAAAAAAATATAATGCAAAAGTTAAGTGCTCAAATATTTACTAGTGAAATGAAATCTAAAAATTTGTGAAAAATCCACCTCACAATTTACTTTCGGCACAACAATGTATCAATAATTTTAATTTTCATTACTTAATTCAATGCAAAAATTAATACTCACCAGTTTTAGTGACAGACAAATCACCTTTCCTATTTACATCATTATTCTGTTTATTCTGATTCTTGTCGAAATCATCTTCACCTATTTGTTTTACAACAGATTCTATGGCATCAGTTACACTGGTAATACTCATGGGTTTCTTGTTCTCCTTCAGAGAATCCTTTTCCACATTATCTATAACAAATTTAAGAAACTTAATTGTTCTCACAACAAAGTAAAAAACGAGAAAGTTGACTTTTGGCAACATACCTTCCAGATCTTCCGGTTTTAATTCTGAAGAAACGGACATATTCAGATCCTCTCGTTTCTCCCTCAGAAGTTCCTTGACAGTTTTCTTAAGCGGATCGATTGGTCTTCGCTTCTTAACCTGAATTTTATTTTGACTAAATAATTTTTTCTTAATGGCTTGCTGCATAGTATTTTTGGAGAGTAATTTTGGTTTCTAAAATTGAATTACTTTTACAGTAATTGTGAAATAAAGCCATGCACCGTGGCCAATTGACCAGGTCAATATCAAAAGAAATTCACTTGACTGCAGACATGGAGAAGAAAGTTCAGAAAAAAAGATTGTTTCTCTAAAATATTTCCAATATATCAAGTGTTGCAAACTGTCACTATAAATATGCTGAAGTCATAAAATACTGTTGCGGACAATAAATAATAGGATAACCTTTTTATTCTAGTGTAAATCTATCTTTATTTAAATATGTAATCAGGCAATCCAACGACCTGTCAAACGTAATTCAATATGGCCGACGTGGGCACACAATGTTGATAGGTCCGTTCTTTTGTTAGTACTTTGTGCACCAGTGCCAAAAGTGTAATTGATGTAACTGTATATTTTGTTCTTTTCGATGGGTGTAACTGCTTTTAAAATATTCTTTTCGTCGAGTGCAGCTACACCAGTACTGCACTAATTACTACTGTACTATTATAACTAGTACCTACTGTTCTAAAGTTCTAAAACTATCTTCAAACCATCTTTCACTAATCGTGCTCTACACCAAGTGTAGACGAAAAGAATGGATCTGATGTTACCGCTGTCATTATGTCATTAAGGACGGATTGTATCGACTATGTTTAAAGCTAAATCAAGTTAATCCAAGATCAAAATTCATGGTTACGATTGTTGTAACAATCGTAACCAAGGATATTGATCCTTAGCCAAGCTGATTTTGGTTTAAACCTTGTTGATACAACTCGCCCTGAGTATTACAAATTATTTTCTCATCACACCGACTGGATGATCTGCCAACAGTGGCCATCTTGGTTTGGATTGCCTAATGAGTAGCCGAAATAAAACAAATATTATCACTATTTTATTTTTTATTTTAATGCAGATATGGTAAGGTTGCCATTACTGCTATAGCAGAAGATGGATTGTCAACAAAACAAATTGCATTATAACATTAACAAAAATTTGGTATGTAACATTTAAAAAAAGTAGAGAATAAACAGAGTGTAATTAATTCATAAGAAATATTATTAAAAAAACTGAAAAAACTAACTATTAATATTTGGTTATTACATGATTTCTATTTATAACTTCTATTAGTTCGTTTGGCATAGAATTTAATAAATTCATGCAAGTCATCAGTAATATTTTTCCATATTTATTAATTCCAGTAATTCTTGGGTTTTCCTTAGTCTCAAATTTCGATTTTGGATATACCTTACGAGTAATCTCTATACTCCTTCCACAGGGTTAAGGTCTGGACTATGACTGGGCCAGTTAAGAACATTAATTTTTTTGTCTCGAAACCAGTTAGTTATGGTAAAAGCAGTGTGAACAGAACATTATCTTGTTGTCATTATTATGAAACAATTGTGACACAGAAGGGAGCATCAAATCAAATTGGAATAAAATTGCTTCCGCAGTACCTGGCCCGTGGCCAGCCAGACATCCAAGAAGGGAGCATAATATTATTTAAAATTCTAATATACGTTTCACTAAACATCAGGACCACATACCGATATTCAGGCCCACGAACTAAAGGAAAATCTGCCACTTTTGTCATTGTTGGATATATATTTCTCATCGAATCGAGTATTGGTGAGTGAGTAAACATGAATGTGACCTTTATCTGTTGTTGCCTAGAAACATTTTTCGTCTGTAATGATTACATATTCAAAAATATACCAAATACTAAATATTCTAGAGCAAATTCTACAACTTCTTTGTGCTCTGCCGAGTACAGTGAATGTTCTCTTAATATAATCACCAATTGCAAACCTTGCCGTTCAGTTAATAACCTTCGTCGGCCTGATCCAGGATTTCTACTAATCGTGACGTTTATTCTCCACTTTTTTTAAATGTTGAATACCGAATTTGTGTTAATGTTATAATGCAGTGCAATTTATTTTAGTGATAATATGTCATAAGACTTGTCATATAATTATTGTCCACGAAAGTAACAACTTATAGTATATTGGAATAATTATAGTATGAATTATAATAATTTTTGAAAAAATTGTAAAATACCGGTTCTCACAGCATTAAAATTTACTATGGAAGTATAAACAGCAATGGTTAATGAGGATTCTGAAAATTTATTAGATTTGTTTACACAAAGAATAGTTTGAAAACTGCTTTCAATATGCACATCCAATTTCAAGCAATTCACATTCTGTTTGAAATTTGGTTTGTAAGAACATCATATTGTACGTGTGCAACGAGTTAACGTAATATTGTAATGATGAGTAAAGGGCATTTTCATAACCTAACCTCCAAATTTGATTATAGTTTATATATAAGTAGTGATGTCAAATACATGTACATTTGAGTATTTATGATATCCGGTACTTTTCCAACGAGTACCCGTTACTTTGTACTCGGTACCGGTACTGGTATATTTATCTCGTGCAATACTGATGCCGCCCTAGGGAATACGTTTAGTAGGACCGATGGTGCTCATTGTCAATAATAAGGCACGCTTGTTCCACGTACATATTCAGTAATCGACCTTAACAAAGAGCAACTTTCTGTGGAACTTCCAAATATTTCATGTCTTCCCCCGACGAATATTTGTTCCTATGTCTTCTCTTTTTAATTTTTTTTCGGAATGTTATTTTAATTTTCTTTATTTATTTCTGTTAGTACCTTTTGTTTATTTATTTTTACTTATTATAACTATAAATTCATGTCCAATTTATTTTTTATGCTTGTGTTCATTTTATTATAAGTAGTCATTTTATATGAGTAGTTGGTAACCGGCCGCTGCGCCGGTATTACATTTACAATATTTAAAGTTCTCGGATACCCGCACGCACACACGTACTAATACCAATACCAATTTGGATTTACCTATACCATTGTTCCTATAGTTTCTTATTCATTAGTTCATTACTCATACTCTAACAGCCGGTTTTACAATCGCTAGTTAACTTCCAGTCAGAGTTAGCTTTCAGGTTATTATAGAAATTGGGTTTTACAATAGCTGGTCATTTTCGATGTGGTAGTTATCTAGTAGTTAACTTTACTAGCAGATGAGGTGTGGGTAAACCAGAAGTTGGCAGTTTACTGGCAATTTATAACCTATAAAATAACTGTCACAAAATATTTTTTTGATATTTTGCCTAAAAATGGATATGTACGAAGTAAATGCATATAGTAGTGATGAGTAGCCAAGGTAATCCTGTATAGACGTAACTTTTTCGAAGAATACGATGGAAGAGATGTTTTAAATAGATCGAGACTAAATACTACCTACTTACTTAGTAATAGACCACTAACTCATAAATTGCTTCTGACATTTATATTTGATAGCAGGTGACGTGATTTTGGACCAAAATTCATACATTTTATGTATATTACCCATTTTTCCAGTACCAACATTATAAATTTTATTCACAACCTCTCGTTTACAAATCGTCATTTAACTTTATATTGAAAAACGCATGTGTCGGTAAAGTTATAGTTAACCTGCAAGTAAAAGTCAACTAACCTGAAAGTTAACTTGCGATTGTAAAACCGAAGTAACGGGTACTTTTTATACTGACTACCCAGTAAGAGGTACTTCGTCCAGTAATGGGTATTTAGCACCGGGTAAGTAATATATTGACATCACTACATACAATTACAGCAAAAATCTCTTCAAAACAAAGATAAAGAACAATGAAAAATAAATAAATAAAAGTAAGAGGAAAGAAGGCACAGATCAAGCAGAATTAAAATAACTTATCTTGCATATGACTCATAGTTTGCTTTTAATTCAGCTCAAAGCTGTGTCATTTAAATGATATTAAGCCACCTTTATCTGAAGCATATATAAATACAAGATTTGATCAAATAATATCCAGACTGGGCACAACTCTCAACACAGCAAGTGTGATAGGACTCCCACAAACATGCTGATGTAACAACTTCTAAGTAGTGTACCATTGAAATAATTTAAGGACTGCTTTGTTCACGTTTTATTACTTTACTTACTGATACATGTATAGCATAAACATCAGATGTAATATTACAAAACCACTTTTGGAAAGGCCAAAATCTTCGATCTGTTAATTATATTCGACAAACTGACACTGTTACAATAACACATATCTTATCTCACGTCACAGTAGTTACTATATTTGTGGTAGTGGTGCATGTATCGTTAATAATTCAAAATGTCTTGACCTGTTCCTTCCAAACACACTGTGCCTCTCATTAATTCAAGCTGTTCCACAATCGCAGTTTAACGATGTAGAGTTTTCTTATATCTGATCAGAAAACTGTTTTATACAAATTCAAGGTGAACATTACGAAACATAAATCATGAAAAATGTGTACATAGTAGTGATAGTGAGAGTCAACGCAATTTCAACTCAGTTTTAGTAGAAGTGATGGTAGGATACGATATGCTGTAAACAAAACTTAGACAGTCTACTTTTTTGACAGTTTTTGTGGAAGTGTGTTAATGGAAGCACAAAAATAACAAAGTGCCAATAAAAGTCGTTCAACAATCCTGAGCATCTTGGCATATTAGGTATCCAGAGAATGTGACGATGACACCGAGTCTAACACATGCAACGATTGTCTGTATCCATAGTCACAACTACGGCTTGTGCAGTGTTTTGTGGGCTGTTTTCGCTTGTTTGTTATTATTTTTCTGAACTGTCACAATTCCCATAATCTTTCATTTTCTGTTCTCTTCGGAACTATTATTATTTTGGGAATATTATACATATTAGTTGTTAATTAAGTTTACTTGTCACAAAAAAATACACACAAAATATTTTTAGAACCAGTATCACTTCAGAAGGTTTTTCCACATTTTCCGTATTGCCTTCTTGGAGTTTGGACGAAACATATTCACAATGAAAATGAAAAACACATTTTGCTTTGCATGGATAAAAAAACTAATACTACCAATATTTAACGTGTAGATAGAAGACATTATAAATTTGTAATTCACGCTTTGCCAAGTGTGGCAGGCAGTTCTTTTCCAAATAGCATACGTTACCGCCATGCCCATAACAATGGTGGAATTTACACAAACATTTACAGGACTCTCACAGACATTATCAAGAACCTTGATGGTATTTTTTCTTAAGGCACCAAAACTTTAGCGCGGAAAACATTATCCGAAATTTTTCCTATCACAGAATTAAAAACAAATAATTGAGTCTTTTATATGCCATAATTTAAAAACTAAATTACCAATTCATGCAACTGCAATTTTGTGTTAAACATGAAAAGAGAGCATTTGAACAGTCCAGATACTATTTAATCAACCTTGTATGCATAATCCCATTGTTGTCTTTAGAACATAAATATTCTTGTTGTACATACCTTTTCTTGGTGAGAGGTGCTAACAGTGTCACTTTCGCTTTCATCGGAAGTTTCTAAAATCCTCTGAAATAAATATCAGAATAAAATTAGGTACAATAACTTAAGACTTTTTGAGAAAATAGCAATAAATCTATTTTTACCTTTCGATTGACTGGCTTGTTATTCTCTCCGTCGCTTTCGGAAGAGCTAGAGGAAATATCAGAGCTTGCCTCTTCATCAGTCTTAAATTCGAGGGCTCCACAGTTAATATAGAAGCCCCCATGGAGGGTAGTAACATTTTGAGGAATGATCTCATCATATCCATCAGTATTGTCAATGAAGGAATCCGATTCATCATAACCCATACCAATATCAGCATAATCATCTTTTCTGCCTTTTCGTTTCTTCTTACCTCCTGTCATTCCGGTGCCCTGTAAATTAGGATTTATTTAATGCCTTTATGTTAAAAATGGTGTTCACAATTTAGGAGTATAAAGTAACTTACATATTTTGCTTCCATTTCGAGTGCAATTCTTCGAACATCATGATCGTCATCGCCGAAAGGATCCAACCCATTTTCTACGTTGTTTGGTTCTTTGATTTGCTTCGAGCGTTTCTGTAACAATAATTGACAATAATAATAGTCATCTTTATTCCACATAATAATAATAACAATAATAATATCTTATTAGTCCAATTAGATAATTTTACATGATAGGAACAGTGATGCAAAATTTCAAATTTCATTGTGAAAGTATCAATTTCAATTTGAAACTTCTGAAAGTTTCAACGTACCCTCATAAATTTCTCAAATATCTGAATTTTATGAAAGTTTCAGATTAATCTGAAAATTACCACATTTTTGAAACTTTCATGAAAGTTTCAGCTGCAAAATCTGTATTTACATTACACCAAACGAAATTTCGCATGTTTTTTTAACTTGTTTAACAAAGTCTGGTGTTGACATTTATTTTAGAGGTTAGGTTAGATATTCTTTGTACAAGAATCCTGCTTTTCATTTCTTAAGTCCCTTTCTAGGTTCCTAGATTCTATTATTTTTGCATTAATAAGAAAAAATTATTTTGAATGAAAAAATATATTATCAGTAATATAATTTCACTGAGGTCGTTGATTAATGACGTAATGGTAATGTATTGGGTTAGAGTTTGGATTTTAATCTGAATCTACCAAGGATAGGGACCATATTCTTGAATCAGGGAGTGGAAGATGTGAATCTTTTATCTCTTTTCATCTCGCTACGTTTCCTTCTTTTCATTTCTCCCGAAATGTGCATTCTTTCTAATGGAGAAAAGGGCACTAGGAGATTTTGAAAACATATTGACAAATTATCTACTCGTGAATTTTGAAAAATATGTTATTATTTGTACTTTTCAAGAATATAATGTTAAGTTCTAATCTTACCTTCTTCTTCTTCTTCAAACAATTTATTAAAATTCGAAAATACAACATTGCCTCCCCGAATCGTGATCCGGAGCCAACCAGACAACCACATCGCATAGCGCCGTGGTGTACGTAGGGTTGGGCGGATCACGACCAGTTCGGCTTATTAAAATGAACAAACAAGTTAAAACTCCTGCCGCCAATGGCGGCTTAAAATTAACATTAAAATTACACTATGTCTGCGTAGCAGGCTTAAAATACTTAACATTAACAATAAAAACTAGAGCACAAAACACTGATTAAATTTTGATTGCTGGTACGGGAAAAAGTTCAACGAAAAAACCCGTTCGAAGCAATTTTGGGTCCCAACGGTCTACCCGCCGTTAGGAAGGTAGGGGAACACGAAAAGTTAGGATTTTTAACAGTTACAATTTTTTAGGAATTTTATCGGTCTAAAATGAATTTAGAACAAAATAGGACAAAAGGACAAAAAAGACAAAACTATAAAACAAAATAACAAACAGAGAGGTGAAAGAAAAGGATAGGGATTGATAGGTGGGGAAAGGCGAAGTATATGGTGAGAGAAAGTTATAGTTAGAAAAAGTGTGGCTATAAAGGCTGCCGGAAGATAGGCAACGCCTGATATGGTAGGGGGTGTTTGATCTGGAAGGGAGCATTATGCATTCTGATTTGGGTTATGTTGCGTGTTAGCGGACTATCGCCCAATTGAAAGGAGTAGAATTTTTGGGAGATTTCCCGGACGTAGTCCGCTAGTGGTGTTATGTCGTTGCAACGATCATATAAATCTCTGAGGGAGGTGTACCTGCCCGAATCGGAGATGAGGCGCATAAATTTATGTTCCAGGACCTGGAGTTTTTTCATTGTCGTGGCCGGGATGCTGCACCACACCGAAAGTTTCATGATACTTAATATTTAATTTTATATTTTGAAATTTTAGAAATTTCAGATGAATTTCAAAACTTTCACAAAAATGTTATTGAAATTTCACAAATTTTGCACCTCTTAACGTTATACAGAACTTAGATTTCATCATTTCTTGAAATATTTCAATGAAATTTCTCACTTAACTTTATGAAATTAAAGAATTATTTGATTAAATTTCATAAAATGAAAGTTTCATTGAAATTTCATGAAAGTTTCATGATGCTTAATGTTTAATTTAATATTTCAGATATTTCATAAATTTCAGATGAATTTCGAAACTTTCACAAAAATGTCATTGAAAATTTTGCAAATTTTAAGTTTCATGAAATTTTGCATCACTGGATAGGAAGGATTTATAAAGCCCAAGACCCATTTTAGTGATTTATCAAGTGATTTATAATCGTTTATAATATTAGGTCACAAATTTAAGACAGACAACTTAATATAGTATAATGGCCGGTAACCGTGGAATGTTCTTGAGTTGACTCCGAGCTTGTTACTATTCTAGTACAGTCGACAATATAGTCTTTTTGTAAGAAGGTTTGATAACATTATTAGGACTACTTCGAGATAAAGATGGTTATTAGAAAGATTTCTAAAGCACTTCAATGTATCAGTTTTTTTTAACAAATAATGCGAAGATATAAAATTATTAACATCGAAGAAAATTAAGTGTTCTTTTATCAGTTTTTTTGTTAAATGTTAAACGTACACAATCTTTGAAGCTTCTTTAGTTTTTCTACCATTAGTGCAGTGCAATTAGTAAAATCACTTGCATTCATAAGAATTATGTTGAAAAAAAAAATATTTTTTCAATTCAACTCAATGGTGTTAGTACAGTCGAAAAAAAAACAGGACAAATCCTATAACACATTTTTTCTAAAATCTGGTTGTGTACATCTAACATTAATTTTTGTGACATTGTCAGTTAATGGTCAAAATTCAGTGCAAGTGTGCCAAAACTAATATGCCCCATATAAGCGATTTAGATAAAGCCAGAGTTATTGCTTAAGCAGACGATGGATGGTCAATGAGACAAATTGCACTGCGTTATAATATTAACAAAAATTCTGTGTTTAACATTTAAAAAAAGTGGAAAATAAACGGTATGATTAGTAGAAATCCTGGATCAGGGCAACGCAGGATATCAACTCAACAGCAAGATTTGCAATTGGTAAATAAATTAGTAGAAAATTCATTTCGCTCAGTAATTCAGGCTGCAGAAGAAACGAATTTTCCTGGATCGAGTAATATTGGTCACTGGCGAGGAAGAGAATCGGAGCTACATTGTCATCCAGTAACACAGAAATACTTACTTAAAGCTGAACATAAAGAAGCTCGACTAGGATTTGCGCTTGAATTTTTAATGCACGATGTAAATTTTTGGAACAATGTAATCTTTAAAAGTGAATTATTTATTATTTGCTTGCTTATAGTAAAGAAACATATTATTTACTTATGGGATTTTGCGAACAGCCGAAAACAAAACTATCAGAACTAAGAGAAAAACTATATGTAAAAAATATTAATGAAATCTTTGCTTCTTTCGATAACCTGACTTCTGGTTATGCTAGCAAATCAAAATCCTAAAATACATTTGTCCAATTTCTTATTTGACATTCTCATTATAACACTAGCATCCAACATAGTCCCCTACGGCTAAGCATAGATTAAACTAGTATCTACATGACCCCCTACGGTTTGAAGATTCAGTTAAAAATGAGAACAAAGGCCTAAAATGGATTTATTTACCTACCATGTCTTAAAATTTTTTTCATTCTAATGGATTACATTTTCATAGAATCTCTCATTCAGTTTCTTGGAAATGCTTAGCTTTTGAAACGTTTTTCGGCCTTATTCTGAGCTCATCAGAAAGGCACAAAGCCACTCATAATGATGTTTCATTCAAAACCAAGGCAATATCCATGAATAAGTATGAAATATTTATATTTGACATTGACTGATAAAAAACAACAGATCTTCATCTATCTACTAGCTAAGTAGTATTGAAACCTATATACTCTATGCATGTTTAAAAGTGAATTATTTATTATTTGTAATGAAACATATTCTTTATAGGATTTTGCAAACAGGGAAAGGAAAACTATCTATGAGAACTAGAAGAAAAACTATTTGTAAAAATAATGAAATCTTTGCATTCTTTCGATAACCTGACTTCTGGTTATTCTAGCAAGTTAAAATTCTAAAATAGTTTGTCCAATTTCTTATTTGACATTCTCATCATAACACTAGCATCCAACATAGTCCCCTATGGTTAAGCAGATTAAACTAGTATCTACATGACCCCCTACGGGGTCCTACCTATTAACTAACTAGTATTGGAGCCTATATAGAATAGAATCATTTAATGTCAGATACACAAAAGTGTTTACACAAGTCACAAAATAGTATACATATATATAAAGCAAAAAATAGTAGGTGGATACAATAGATATTATAAAACACTTTTTAAAAAAAATTAAATTAGGGATAAATCGCTCGATAGAAATTCTTCAAAACGTGTTTTTCGACCTTTCATCGAAAACTGAACTTTTCCATCCCTTGAAGAGGGTAGAAAATGTAATCAATCACTTTTAAAACATATTGCTTTTAAGATTTGACAGCGAGGCATTCGAAAAAAAATATTTTTATTTTTTAAGTAATTGGTTAAATGTACAAAAGATAAGCAATTAATATCAAGGAATAAAAAAAATATTTTTATAATTCCGCGTGCTCTTTCTAATAGTATACTACTAAAAAAGGTTTTAATTGTCATCATTTTTCAAATAAACAAATTGTTATAAATAATTTGTGGAACCCATCACATTTTGTAAACATAGTGTTTCTCTTTTCTGAAAATGGTATTAGGTATAGGTTAAATTACACAAAGAAATTAATTTATATTCAACACCATTTAAACCTTTAAATGCTTGTAATTCCATTATTCCTCATACTAGGTAGATATAAAAAAGGTGATTGGGACACCATCCAATTACCCTAGTCTAGATATGGAGATTAAAAAATTCGCGGGAAGACTGGCATGCACAGATTCAAGCAGGGTCGTTGTACTTCTCCAGCCAATGTGAAAGACAGAGCCGGCATAAGGTCCATTTGCACGACGTACAAGATTCTCGGTGCGTTTCCTCAACCTTGGAATTATTTTTTGTTTTTTATTTTTATTTTTTTGTAATTTTAACACCTTATAGGTAGAGAGCCGGCTGTATAGATTTCCTATGAATAAGATACATGAAAAACTTATTATGAGTGAATAAGTAGTTCCACAGATCTACAGGGAGCCACTTTCCATATAAGCAAATTTTGACCGCGTCATGGAATTTTACCGGAAATGACGTCAGAATGGGAGGATGCGGGCAAATAAGAAGAGGCAGCCAATTTTTTTTAATAACTAGAGGGCTTGTACTTTAACTTAAAAAAAAATTATTCATGTATTCGATGACTTAAGAAAACAGAAAAAAAAAACTTTAATCGAGGGTGTCTCAGGGTTGCGGGCAAATTAAGCTTGGCAGCACACTACAATCTCATTGTATACCTCAAAACCTACATTTTGACGAAAGTTTTGTTCATGTATTCGGTAACACAAAAATCGTGACCGGAAGTGACGTCAGAATTCCATGACGCGGGCAAAATTTGCAAAAATGAAAAGTGGCTCCCTATATATGTCTGTGGTAGTACTTACTCACTCACATAAAGATTTTCATGTATCCTATTCATAGGAAATCTATACAGCCGGCTCTCCACTTATTATTTATATTAACCATTTTCTGCGACACTGTTATCTGTCGCAGCTGAGATGCAAATCGGGAAAGATAACTGCGACATGGCTAGTCTCTTTCAGCCGCGGTCTAGCCCCTAGTGACCATATGGGTATTGCACTAAAAATATCACTAAACAGCCAGGATCTAGGATCTCTTGGTTTCAAGGCTGTCACATAAGCACTGAGTTAGTTTTTATACTACACTTAAAACAATTATCGCCGTAATTTTCTTTAATAAAAAGAAAACACACAATCAATAGCAAATTAATCGTTTAGATGAATCAAAAACGCAAATAGAAATGTACCACAGATGCAAACTAAATCAGCCAATAAGTTTATAAAGTCTAGCTACTACGCAGTTCGAGCACTCCTCGAGCTAGCCCTGGTAGAAGAACGTTTAAATGTCACTTTATCTGCTCAATAACCCTTATCTGCGGTTGTACTTACATAAAGTAAAAGTTTTAAATTGAATATTGATTTCTGACTAGGTACTAGGTACATCATAAATCCGCGCAAAAATCATCTCAATATTTGGATCCTAATAAGGTAACAAGCCGCTGCTTTAAAAAAATGTGCTTACTGAAATAAACCTGAGTTCGAAGAGGTATCCTCGATACGCAAGCAGATCGAATTTCGCAGTTCTTCTAGTACCTAAGTGAGTTCAATTTTTGCTGTTTTGTTTTATAGTAGTTCAGAAATACTTCACTATCTACATTATCTGCATATACCATATTGTTCAACGAGTAAAAAGAATAGTTTCAGCGCGTTCGTGACGAAGCTAATCGCCAGCCCCACCGAAGTAGAATCTATTTGTGGGGTTCCTGAATCAGCTTTAGATACATAGTTCCTCATAGTTCTTTTAATCAAGTCCCACACAGTGGGACCAAACTGAACTTTTGCAGACAAATTAACTTTCTGAAGGCACTTTATGGCCAAACGAGCTGATTTTTATAGGAAATACTTAGAACCAAATTCCTAATTGATCCCTCCAGGTAGAATTTTAATTTTCATTATAATATTCAGAATAAAGCGTTTAATTTTTTTTCAAAAAATAGATTTTCTCAGGTGTTTAATATCTTGATTTGAAATTTTGAACAATATTGATACTAATTGACCTTCATCTTTCCTCTAAATTTCAAGGCAAAGGGGCCCATACTTGAGATATGATGTTTTAAAATTTAGTAATTAAACGTTATTTGCGAAAAAACTTAAATAAAGATTGTTCTTCTAAAACGGCCATTTCTGGGGAGAAATTCAAGGATCTTTTACTTTGACACTACATTTGAAGTAGATTCGACAAATGCCCGGTGCCAAGGATGCATTATGACATTGGATTTGTGATCCGTATTCTTCAAATTCCTAAACAGAGGATTTTTCCGTCAAATCAGCATTTTTGTAGAGAAATTCCGTGACTTTGTATTTTGACAGCAGATTTGGCAGCTGTCAAGTCTTAATATTTTATACTGACATTGAATTCTTGATCAGAATTCCCTGAATAGGGTTTCTGTTCCTAAC
This sequence comes from Stenurella melanura, assembly GCA_963583905.1. Lineage (NCBI taxonomy): Eukaryota > Metazoa > Arthropoda > Insecta > Coleoptera > Cerambycidae > Stenurella > Stenurella melanura. The sequence continues at coordinate 48,495,648 of OY757314.1, forward strand.
TCAGATACCATTGTTCGAGAAATACAGATATTTTATTTTGAAAGCAGGTAGACAGCTACCAAACGTCAAATTAAAATTCCGCCTAGAGGGGTTGATTTAGGAATTTAGTTCTGGGCATTAAAAAAAAAATCAGCTCGTTTGGCCATAAAGTGCCTTCAGAAAGTTAATTTGTCTGAAAAAGTTCGGTTTGGCCCCACTGTGCGCCATCTTAATTTCCTCATACTGAAATGTCAAAAAATGATCAGATCGCGATGAAACTGTACTTTGCCACTTTAAATACAAATATAAAATCGAAAAATCGTGACTGACATCCGCTCGACAGACGAACAGTAATCAAAATAAACACCCGCCATTAATGTCAGGCAAGCAAGTGTACGCGCGCTGTAGAGTTGGTGTAAAAGAAGTTTATGGTATTAATTTTGAATATTTAGGTGGAAGAACAGGATGCCTTTAGGCTTTACTGAACCTCGCCCAGTAAAATCGTTATTCTAAATTGTATTAATTTGGTTAATAAAGTCCTTTATTATTATTATTATTATTTCGCTAAAAAAATATAAGGTAACATAAATAATTTTCATATCCCATGAAAATATTTTCGCTGACACATTGTCTGAAGCCAACACTGGTTCACAAACAAACTTCGGTGTTGGGCGGGCTCGCGCTGAATCCTTGACAATGGAACTACATATATACGTGTCATCGCGCGGGAATTTAAACTTCAAAGATTAAAATAATATACCAATAGACTTCGTAACTGTATTTATGAATAAGTACATCTAACCTATTCACTACGTGCATTTACGATTAAGGGCCGATTTATTAGTGCGAGGTTAAAGTTATCCTATGGTTAAAGCAAAAACATAGGCATAGAGTTTAGCCATAAGATATCTTTTATCTTGTCTTAACCTCGTATTGATAAACCGGCCCTTAGACGTGCGAGATGGCCCTACTGATTTCTCGCGATATTACGACCGATTATCATTGTATCGTATTACAGCTTGGTATTATATAGGAATATGAGTAAAAATGCGTGTCTGTATATAATCACATCATCAGTTACTGTACGACGACTTTACTTGATTTTTTTTTTAAATTTGATACTGCCTCAGATCAGGTGTGCGCTTTACGTATGACTGGGCGTATGACTTTCACGTGATATTTGATCCAGATCAGCCATTTACTTAAACTGACATTTAAATGTATGTAATTCCACGATCAGTATAAATATTCAAAACACAAAACAATTTTCGTCGGTTTGGTATCTAACCAAACTATAAATTTCAATTTAATTATAAATTAGAGGTATTTTTGTATTTTGTTAAGTTAATACTCGTAATATATTTATTTTATTAATACCAACCGCATTATGTTGATAATCTATGGTACATTGGTACACATCGAGGTGCACATTAAAATCCAAAAACTTCCTGTTTTCATAACAAACACAAGGTCAAATGTCTAACAATAATGTACTCGGTGTTAATAGTTAACTTGGAAAATGAGCTTCTCTCGAGGCTTTTCTAGTTAAATACACCCGAGAATTTAGAAATGCCCCTTTTTTTTTGTCAATTTTTGGCCTTGGATGAATTCCATCAACCAACTACACAAATGAGGGAAAGGGAGGAAGTAATAGGGATAAAAAGGATACACACATTTCACGTTCAGGGGTCCATCAGGACGATTTAAAATTACACATAGACTGAACCGCGGATAGTAGGTAGAAATACACCTATTTTGAAACGTACCTTATTCATCTTTTCATTGTGTCCTAATGTATAGATGATATACCTAATAAGCAAGTCCATTGAGTTAGAAGGTAGTTAGGGCAAGTCCCTATTAATATTGAAGGTAGGTAGCCACATCTGGCACCTGACTCTCATGTTGGATATGATAATCGATTAATAAAGAAAACATAACATAGGTGGGTACCTAGTAGATGAAAAAAAAACTGCAAAAACATTATGGTATTTACAAACAAACCATTTTTGTAACATTGTAACATCAGGGGGGTACTGCATTTATTTGGAAAACACGATTAATCGCTATCTGTCGTGTCATGGGTTCAAATTTCAGTTTTGACAGGTGGCAATGTCTCCAAAGGTCCAAGTACAGCCCCGTTTACTTCCTTTGGATTTTTCTAATACTTGTTTCATTTTTTTAATGTTAAATACACTCATTGATCCAGTAACCCTCTAGCGATCAAGTATCCCACCTAGTGGGGATACTTGACCAAATTACATTAAGGACAAAAATCTACAATACAATTTGTACCAAGTTTCTAATGTTTTGGTTCCAATCATACAAACAGTTTCTGCAACTTTTTGAATTAAACAAAACTGTGATCAAGTATCCCCCCTTTCCCCTAATTATTAAAGCACTGAAACATTAAACAAATATTCTACTGAACAGGACTACAATACACGTCTGAATTAGAAGTGGTCTAGTTGTTGCGAGGATTGTTGTATTTATAATAAAAGGAATCGAACGACAAAAAACTGTTGATGATCCGTTTCTCCAAGAATGCGTGGCAAAGAATCGGAATGGGAAATTAAAAAATATATATATGTAGGTAACTATATAAAGGGTGTCCCAGTAAAAATTCATTGGTCACAATCTCGATAACTAAAAAAGATATTTGAATTCTGTAAGAAGTATTCCATAGATCATAATATAATCGACAGTTTTGAGATAAATATCGCTACAAACTGAGGTATCTTACTTAGATAGCATTGCGATGTAAAGAAATCGTTCAACTCCAGGAACCTTGAAAAGAAGTGCATGTGGGGCGTTATATTTATAGGCAACTTTTAATATACGAACCATTTTTTTAAACCACTGGTTTTCGAGATATCTATTTGAGGTTTAATAATTTTTCATAAGTAACAAAAATTGACATAACTTTTTAGTTATTGAGAAAACGACCACGGGACACTGTATACTAAATATTTGTTACATAATTTTTAATAATAATAAGAATTTAATATTCGTTCCATCATCGGAAGATTCATTACTGAATTTATCACCAACATATGTTTTAGTCAGCCATTTCCCAGCCATATGTGTAACACATTGACAGACAGACAATCGGGAACCGCTTGCACTTAGCAGGAAAGTTGTATATAAATGTTTTACATTAAGTTAATATGTAAATTATTACTATCTGTAATGAACAAGATTCGGATCACAGAGCTCTATTTCACGATTTACGAGAGGGGGACTCGGGCGCGTTTGTAAGAATCGAATGTTTCGATTTTGTAGATATTTCATATGCAAAAACCGCTGCCTAAGGAATCACTACTTCCACATCCAGATCTTCCATCCAAGTCTCTTTAAAGGAAAGCATCTTGACTATATTTGCGGGGTTGAAATATGTTATAAAAAAAATCTGATACCCGCGCTTCTAGTATATATACAACACATCCCAAGTTTCTGTACTATTGTCAGCTTGCTTTACTTATTTTCCCTTATTTGCCCCTATTTACCCCCCAGCACTTCACCTGATATGTTAAAAAAACAATCCAGTTATAATACACACGTGTACAAACGTAAGTCAATATCTTAAACCGTTCCAGAGGAAACGCGCAGACAAAAAAAAAGTTACAGACAGATATTTTTTTCGCTCAAAATCTCGACGTTTCATGACATTCTAAACCTTGCCACCAAGTTTTAGCATCATCACAAAATTATTTATTTAGGAATTAGTTCTTAAAAAAAAAATCTATTCTTCACTAAAGCATCCACGGAATTGGACAATGGTTTTCTCCTAAGATACCGAATGCTATATTTATTATTGGTTATAGTATTTCTGATAATTCAGCAAGGTTATTTGATTGCCTTTATTTAAAGGATATGAAAAATCGACTCCATCTAGGTACATTATTTGTTATTATAAAAAGAAGATCGACAAAGGAATAGTTGATACAACGACTACTACTACTACTACTACTACGACTACTTAATTTTTCGATGTTTCATCGGTAAACAAAGTGACCTTCACAATTCCCTTGTGTGTAGGTACTTTGAATGGTAAATTCTATTTTTGTCAGTTTGGATCGTCCGAGTTTCTTACTTTACAAAGATTTTGGTCCTATCAGCGAAATCCTGACAGCTGCAAGTCATTATTAATACTTCGCATCCTATAAATAAACAGGAGTGATAAAACGTTAAGAAATCGTATTTTATAAATACACAGCAATCGCATAGGTACCTATAACAATCTTCTAAATAACGTACCTAATTTTGTCTGTGATTCTGCTTCACTTTTCGCTAACAATTACAGTTCTTTTGTACACATACCCATCATGACTCGTACAGAACAACAGGACAGTTATTAATTAAATTGCAAACTTGTAAAAGAAAGAAATTATAAGTTGATAATAATACCACCAAGGATGACTGCTTCAGGCACGAGGACGAAAATTCTATTTCGGCGGGAAACAGGAGAGTCTTTTCTTCATTTTGGCATTTTACTTCTAAAATTGGAAGTACAGGATCAACTGACTTCATTTTTGTTGCAGAGTTTAGAAAGACACTTGGAAAAAACAGTGTCTTTCATTTCTTGTCGGAAATGTTTGGTTTCATTTTATGTCCAATAATTGGTCAATTTAATTAAATTAATTGAAAATCTTGTTATCATACACAATATGCCATAAAATTAGGCGAAAATAGTTACTGAGGGGTTTTTGGGGTCGCTGATCACGAATGTGAACTATTAGTCCCTTCATATTAGAAGCAAAATCACTGATTTTGGGAAATTTTTCCTACAGCTAAGCCACCCATATAGAAAGTTGACTTGGGGTTGTGTTAACATATTTTTCACCAAGCGCATGAAAAAAAAGGGTTGTTTTTAAGATATAGATACATATATGTTTGAAGTATTGGTGTGCTTCCGGGTGTTTTCCCGTGTAGTTGGTAGGCTCCTGTGGGAGCCACGCTTGTCTGAACGACTTTTCGGCGGAATCTCATCTGCCATCCTCAGGTTCTAGCTGGAAGCTCCTGCTGCTGCCGCCGCTACTGCTGCCGGTGCTACTGCTGCTCCCCGTTGCTCGAACTGAACTGTTTTTGGCCATTTTGGCGGTTTTTGGCGTTTTGCTGGAAAACTATGCATTTTTGAGAATATATGACCTGATTTGATATTGTAGATCTAGCGATTCCCTACAATTTTTGTTCTCTTCATTTTTTTGAAATTTCGCTTAGTTAAGCCGCTAGAGCGCCCTGAAGTTTATGTAAATGTATACATTTTTTTGGTGTTTGATTTTAAGCCAAAACTATGTATTTTATAAAAAAATATCAAGATATCAAAGTTGTAGATAAAAAAATTTCGACAAATTTTGTTCTTCTGTTTTTTTTTTCAAAGTCGCGTGGTTTTGCCTCTAGAGGGCGAAAAACATTTTTTCAATACTCTTGAGCGGAAAAAAATATATAGCGCATATATTTTTGATATACAGGCAAAACCATGCATTTTTTTTAGAGTACTCGTCTATTAGGTATAAAAGTTTGAAGAGGAAAAAAAATATTTTTTTTGAAACCCATCGTCATTTCTTACACAGCTGCGCATATACCTGTGTATATAATAGTATTGTTGCGTGTTTTCCACCTTTTAGGAAACACCCTGTATGAATCCGTGGGTTCTAAAATAATTTCAACAAGAGATAAACACTAACAATTTATTTAATAATTTACTGACTATACAATACTTCAAAATAACCTTTACACATTGTTTACTTGATACTTAACCTTACTTTTCGCTACCTTTCACTTTTATAAACTTCACTTTAACAAACTTCTTCCGCGCCAGTAATCGCGCCTTATATACTCTGAAATTGCCTTCAGATCAATCAAGAATCTTCTTGCCACATTCTAGAAAAGTCCACTTCTTTCTACTACTTTCCAGTTACTCACTTTTAGGCATAGGCGTATCAATTTCCAGTTCCAAGGGGGTGTAATTCATAACAGTATGAACTACACGCATTCAGCTGTAGTGGTCGTGATGGGCCTTTTTATATATGTCATCCTTAATGTCATCTAAATTAACTTAGCCGGTAAAAAATATTGAGTAGAGGGAGGTAAAGGAGCAAAATACTACAGCTCTTCACGATGCCTATATTTTTTTTTATTCGCTCAAGAGTATTGAAAAAATGTTTTTCGCCCTTTAGAGGCAAAACCACGCGACTTTGAAAAAAAAAACAAAGACCAAAATTTGTCGAAAATTTTTTTATCTACAACTTTGATATCTTGATATTTTTTTATAAAATACATAGTTTTGGCTTAAAATCATACACCAAAAAAATTTACATAAACTTCAGCGCACTCTAGCGGCGTAACTAAGCGGAATTTCAAAACGATGAAGAGGACGAAAATTGTAGAGAATCGCTAGATCTACAATATCAAATCAGGTCATATTTTCTCAAAAATGCATAGTTTTGCAGCAAAACGCAAAAAACCGCCAAAATGGCCAAAAAAACATATATATGTATCTATATCTAAAAAACAACCCTTTTTTTCATGCGCTTGGTGAAAAATATGTTAACACAACCCCAAGGCAACTTTCTATACGGGTGGCTTAGCTGTAGGAAAAATTTCCCTGAATTTTCCTAATTTGAAGGGACTATATTTGGGAAATTCAAAGTGGCGGACCGGATATCGGGCCATTTTCCAGAAAAAATGAGAATGGATATCTTGGCCTTGAAAATCTGTACTCGGGAGGTTTTCGAGGTCGCCGATTACGAATTCGAGGCCTAATTTGGTAAATTCAATATGGCGGACCGGAAGTAGTCAATTTCTCAGGAAAAACTCGTATTCTTTTCGTTCTTGGACTGAGAATAAGTGCTCGGAGGTTTTTAAGGTCGCTGATCACGACTCAGAGGTCCAATTTACGAAATTCAAAATGGCGGACCGGAAGAACAGTCAATTTCCTCGGAAAAACTTGTATTCTTTTTTTTTTGGGCTGAAAGGAAAGTGAGAACTCGGGAGTTTTCGACCGTTGATAACGAATCCGATGACCAATTAGGGAAAATATAAAACGGAGGACCGGAAGTAGTATATTCTTCAGGAAGAACTCGTATTTTTTATACCTTCAGCACAAAAAAGAAAAAAAATACGAGATTTTTCTGAGAATCTGGCTCTACTTCCGGTCCGGCATTTTGAATTTTCTCTAATTGGACATTGGATTCGTTATCAGCGACCACGGAAACACCGAGATCTCATTATCAGCCCAATTTAAAAAAATACGAGTTCTTGAAAAATCAGGGAACAGATTTTCAAGGGTGATATCCACTCTCATTTTTTCTGGAAAATGGCTCGATTTCCGGTCCGCCATTTTGAATTTCCCAAATTGGACTTCAGAATCGTAATCAGCGTCCCCAAAAATCGCCGAGTAATTACATCGAAAACAATGACCAACATATGCGTAGACGTGATAGACACAATTTCAGTGTCCGCAGCCCACTTTGGTTACTAGTGGTTAGAATTTAGCCTTATGCGCATAAAATATTGGCGGCAAGCGACCGGTATTAAGATTAAACGGATTCGTATGTGAAGTTGGCGCAGGCGGATTAATTTGTAGCAAAATATTAAAAATATTATCATAAATAAAAATAACTTTTTATATTCAAATTTATTAACGGCAAACTTTTATGACTGGCCTTGGCACTCTTGGGTTGGCACTGCCTACCCTGCCATCCCTGACGAGCCGCCATTGAGGTCCAATACAGTGAGTTGGCGGTTAGAAAAGAACACTGTCATCTAGGCACAGCGATACCTATGTAGAATGAAATTAATTTAAAATAATGAGTGAGAAAGAACCATTCCTCCATTAACAGATAGTTATTTCAATTGATGTTCATAACGGTCCTCAGCGGCGGCCCGTGAAATTTTGGTAAGCTTGTAACTTACTAATGGAGCATGGGACCCATGCCAAACTTTAAGAGTAGGTATGCCTCGACAAGCTGCTAAAATTTGCAACAGGGGAGGTGAAAGGGAAACTCCAGTGGGCGGTCCTTTAAAAACAATCAAATATTATTTTATGTGTTTATAGTACTATGTAGTAGTAAATAGATATGAATGACCGCGATTCCACTTACGTATAAGCTCGAAATTAGTTCATGATTGTATATAAATTCTACCTGCCAAAGCTCAAAGGTTATGCCGACACCCGACACATCTATCCTATCATTCTAACCTAAATGCGTTTTTAACATATTATTCCTTCAATAAATACAGTATTTATAATTTAGACGGCTAGGTATTATGCTTCCCTAGAATTTTAATTTGTAATATGGAGTATACGAGTATATCTATATTTTTGCATAATGGAAAAGATATTCAATAATTAGTAATCTGCATTAATTAATAATAATCGTCAATAAGGAAATAATAATATTAAATAAAAAGAATAAGAGTTGACGAGGTTCGATAAAAATTATAAACAAAAATTAGTGGTATGCAATATTGCAGCTACGGACACACGTTTCAGAGTTAATGCTCCTCATCAGCGTAGCATGGCATAAATAATATTGTTATATTGTTAAAAGCAAGACCAACAAATATAGGAAAGCACAGTATATTGTAGGTACTCTATTTTGTACCTTCGTACCTCATGTGCCATATATGAAGAGCAATAACTCCGAAATACGTGTCCGTAGCTGCAGTCTTGTTTGTTATTATAGTACTAATTCTTGTTTATAGCTAAATGGAAAACTTAACATTTTAATGTTGTTTAGTTTTCGTATGTGTAAAGCTTTAGCTGTCACATCATTCAACAAATCAAAATTTAAACCCTTGAATCCTCAGGGGATTCCTCAGGACTTCTTGAATTTTTATTTTATAGTCTCCCTCAAATAATGGTAATTTACCAATAAACACAAATTAGCAACCATTGTTAAAATCAAAAATATACACCACGCAAGTTGTTTTATCCAATAAGTGTTATGCGTATAGTATTAGTTATTTATTGGTCTAATTTGTCTATACGCCATATTCTTAGAAACTGTTAAACAGAAAAAAAGTTTCAAATAAAAATGGTGTCTCCATCTTTATTTCTTCTCAGCATAGACTTAAAGGGTTTTCCGTTCGTTAACTGATCCTTGCAAATACTCACATTTTATCGACATGGTTTTTTAAAAAAAAACGTATTTTTTACAATTATTAAAATTTGACCTTCATATTACCACAGTTCATTAATAAATATGTAGTGATGACATAGTAAAATTGAGATCCATTAATGTTTTCGTTTTTTGAATTATGGCAAGTTAAACAAAAAATAATTTTAATTATTATTGTTATACATCAATAGACGCCGAGAATAAGAGAAATGATTCGCAGAAAATCAGTGATAAGTAATTATTTATAAGCATTAAACTATTCAACGGATCATTATGAAATTCACTAGTTGTCTATCGAGAGGTAAACCACCGTCGGCACTCGTTCTCCGAATTTTAGGCATGCTGTCGGCAGCCATGGCAGTGGCGGTCATATAATTGAAAGCCCCGCAAGTGCGGCTGGTTGGAGTTACGCAGGCGCCGCAGGCAAGGCAGTCTCGGCAGTTCGTGTAATTTCTACAAGTGGTTGACCTCTCAGGTACTGTTTTGATAGTATATAGTATAAAATAAGAATTTCTTTACAACCCTAACCTGAAATTTGCAGACGTAAATGTAGCAAGCAAATGCCAATTTTTCGAAGTCAGTAACAAGTAAATATATCGAGAATAAATAAAGATTAAGGATAGAGGCAATCTTTTATTTGAAATTTTACTTTCTAGGAGTAGTAGTTCTCGATTTGACCAAGGAACTAGTGTTATATACTTAGCACATATCACATATTAGCACATATTATATAAAACAACTTGCCTGGTGTACACTTAGTTTTACGAATTATTATTCATATTTTCTTAAAAAATATATGGATGGGGAGAACTTACAAATTTGCTTTTATAGTAGACAAAAGTTTAATGATAGATGTTTTAAACTAAACCCCGCATCAAAATATCATTAATAACTTTAGACATAGTAGGTTATTTCTCAAAAATATGGATATCTCTGGTTTTACTGGTTAGATTTTAAAAATCCAAAGCATCAATTATTTGTATCAATGAAATTTAATAGTGCATTTTTTTAAAATACGAATGTCAGAGCGATTCTAAAAATGTGCAAAATTTTGAAAGTAAAAAAGATGGCTAAAATTTGTATTCAAAAATGTTTTCTCTACAAATTTTTAAAGCAGAGATAAAAACCTGCAACTTGAGTCTTAGAACGTCTACATTGGTGCGCGATCTCAACAAGAAAATATTTTCAACATCGGTCCACATCACCTTCTGGACAATACTTTTAGCTCTGATTTGTTAAATTTTCACGAAGTTGCTTTTTTCTGGAAAATATTTTCGGGTTTAAAGGAGTAAGTTGGTTTCTCTGTTTCTTTTTACATTTTGAGCCTAGGTTTCATTATTTTGACAGATCGATAGATAACTTTACTGCCGACAGTTTTTATCCCAAACATTTCTTTCTATTTTTCCCAGAAATAAAAGTTATTATGAAAAAAATCATGTTACTTGGTCTAATGCAACAAACTGATGAGTGTGACTTGATGAGAAAATGGGAAAATGTGCGCTTTACTTTTGTGTTTCTAACTCCTTTCATTGCAAATCGCATCGCCCCTTATAATTCTATATTCATGTGTTTACGACAAGAACACATCTTTAAAATTTAGTATCAATTGTATTGTCCAATAAATGTATTCAAATATACCAGCATACCACCATTTTATAAAGAAGAATTGAAACACAATTACACATTATTGTTAGTGCATGGGTGGCTACATATAACTAGTTACTATATTGTTATAATTCCGTACTTGTAGTATAATCAAAGAGTAGAGTACCTGTTAAGTATAATAGTAAATTAATGGAATTTGGCATTTTATTGGGCGTCCCGTGTTATTAGAAATGATTTGGTTTAATTTCTTATTTCGTTCCCTCCTTATATTTTCTCATTCATAAAATAATTCTGGGTGAAGGGCGGAGCTTAAACAATAATAAATCCAGAGGGAGCTCGTATCAGTGTAACATTTGTTGCAAAATGTGCCTTTGCACGATTCCGTGCTATACATGTTTTTGCAAAAAGCATTATGTTTTTTGGAAAAATAAAAATAGTACGATACACAGAAAACATGAATGAAGGTTTGTATCGAGTCCTTTTTCTCATATTTTGATTCTAAATATTTTTAAAAAAATCAGCAATTTGCTGCTAATTAAAACAAATCTTATTAATTAATACCATTTTTTCTCAAAATATTAAAAAGATACAAACCTAGATTGATATGTTTTCTTCTGTTTTTCGCCTGTACAAATTTCGTAACTGCAATGGTCTAATTATAATTTGTCGCGGACGGGGCGGCGTTTGAGAGTAATTTATTTCTGATTTTTAGACGGCATACCCACTCTTAATGGATCACTACCAAGGCCAAACGGAGTTTTGTGGAAAAAAATATTTGATTGGAATTTGCGAAATTTTTCTTCATAATGTACCTAAATATCTATACCTAGTGTAAATTTTTTTTGAACAAGGAAGAAAATAGGTATTATGATAGTTTTTTTTTTAATTCTACCAAAGAATCTTCATTCTTTATAAAGTTACCTACATCATTTTGAAATTTAATTTTACACTGATATTTAAGTAGGTAATTTATAAAATTTCAAAATTATGTACCTAACTTTATAAAAAATGAAGATTTTTTGATGAAATTAAAAACCTATCCTTATATTTTCTTCCTTGTTCGAAAAAAAATACACTATAGATATTTTACAAGTACTTTTCCAGATTCCAGGATGGGCACTGCTCTTTTTGAAAAAAATAAAAATTTGCAAATTTCAATAAAATATTTTTTCCAAAAAAAGTCTCCGTTTGGCCTTGGTAGTGATCCATTAACGTTTGACATGACTCCCATGCTCCATTAGTATAAGTTATAACTTACCAAAATTTCACGGGCCGCCACTGGTGGTCCTCATTCTATTATACCTAGTTAAATCAAAAGTCCATTTCTACTCTTTGGCGTTCTATACAACAAACTAAGACAACAATTATCAGAACTATAGCTTATTATTATTTACTTTACTTAAGGTAAAAATGCTGTTTGTTTTACACACTCTAGGTACCGTACCTTCAACCAAGAGAAATATTGCTTATTAAATATCTACATAGGTACGCACCCAGTTAAATATAGGTATACAAAACTCTATAAATACTAAGTACCTGTGTAAATAAATATGACTTTCCGGTAAATAAAATCATTTAAAATCAAATCATATCCTCACTCCCTTACGTACCTACGCTACTGATTTCATATTATACCTATTAAATCTATTATAGGTAATAAGTACCTAACACGATTGCGGTTAAGTAGGTATATACTGTACAATGTAAAAAAGTATGTACTTTTTAATTCATCAGATATTCAACTATCACGTCCTGTTTTAACGGAATAATTTATACACCTATTTACTTATTTATAAATCAAATAAAACTGCACTAAATGCAACATCACGAATTCTAAGATGGAAATGATAAAAAAGTACAAATAAAAATGAACACGTTGTAGTTTACGTAGATCTTAACCATAGACAACATAGAGACGATGATCGCGTGCGTCGAACACCCGCCTTTGGAAGTTTAGTCTGCGAGCGACCGTATACCTTCACCACTTTCGGTTTCTGCTCTCCTAATACTTGCGCGCCTAATTCCAATCTCAACAATAAAGAAAATTGCAGTAAAACACTAAAAAAAATATGTTATTTGCTCACCACTCTTTCATATTAATAATTTTCAGAAAATGTGTACTTTATAATCCAGTATTTTATAAAATGGACGAATTAAAGTAAATTGCAAAGGCGCGCTCCTATCTATATCTCCTCTCCCATTAAAAACTATGCCCGTACAATAAATCCCCTTCTTAGACTATATTAACCTGAATGACAACAATTAAATGAAGTGAAACATGATTCAATAACAAAAAATATTTAATAAACATGTAAATACCCAGTAACAGTAGGTACAGAAAAAATGTGTACGTGCAATAATGATATCTATGCAAATGTTTAAAAACTCTTCACAATAATTTTTATCATGTTAAAAATAGTGTTATTAAACTTTTGGAAATTCTAGTTTTGTTGCCTCAAATTATTTTGTACCAAAAAGTATGAGTCATCTACTCACATCATTATCCATTATATAATGAAGATACATCTCCATATCTGAAAAAATATTCCTCGATTTCTGGGAATTTATGACTAGAACCTTGATAGAAGTTCAAAATAAATGTATAACCGATACTATATCATTATTCGTACCTAATATTAAATGTTAATTGAAGTCTCAAACGTGACGTTTTTGAACTCAACCAACTACACTCTCTCACGCGCTTTTGTCCAAGATATAATCGCACTCCCGCACATTTGTTAGCTTTGCTGTATGGCAACGTTGCGGAAAACGATTTATACAAATTAAAAAGGCAAAAATTACATCAAATTATTCCTGAAACTAGTCGACGTATACAGAAATTAATTGTTGGAATAATGTGAAGTGCTATTACTGTATAGTATGCAGTGCACTGCGTCACGAACGAAGCATAGTTGCAAATATTGCATATATCCTAGGTTGGGAGGAATAAAAGGACATAAATGTAATCGATCTCTGAGAAAAGCCCTGGGAGGTGGTTTCTAGACCAACTTGTGTAAAATGTTCATTGGAATTCGTTGGGGACAACATTTAAAACAATAAGTTTTTGTTTCAAGTTTTCTTCATGCAGCATGCAAAAATGTATTGTTTTTTTTTACTAAATCCACGTTAAACATGGCGACGTAAATGCTAACCTCATAATTAAAGTAAATTTTAAGATATTTTAATAACAAAAACCTTCCAGACCTTATATTCATAGGCCCTGACAACCAAAGGAAAATTAACTTGTCAACTGTCAAAGGTCTTTAAGAAATTGTGGCAAACTGTTTTAGATTTATCTATTTATAAATGTACTTAATGTAAAATACAATTCGTAACCATTTTCTGTCATAAGTTACCTTTACAGCTGCTAGTTGGTCCTTATAGTTATATTCAGGGCAGTTGTCTTCATTCGATTCTGGTAAAATCACAGATATCCTTATTGTTTTACACGATTTCTTATTCACTTTATCACTCACTTTTTGCGGTTCAAATGTACTCAATGCAACACGTTTTATTTCTGACATATTTCATCACAAATTTTCAATAAAACAACACAACCCGGTTTCGCTCCAACATGTTTAAAATGCACTACACTCAAACAAGCACTCGAATAGCGTTTAAGTCGTGTGCGCAGTTATTTGCGCATTGCATGGCATTTACATTGAATAAGTAGAGACTCTTTATATCGGTTTATGTCTGTGTCAACGTAAGACACAACTCTGACTTTTGCCGGTAGATGGCGAACCTCTCAATTAAGAAAGTTATCTGTTTCATGTTGATGAACATATGCAGTTACTCCGACAGATGCTCCGACGTGTACGTATTCCTGATTCCTTAAAATAGGTACAAAATTCATAAATAACAACCCTCGAGTCTATAGATTCGAAGATACGGAACAAAGTTTTTATTGCAAAAGAGAAACCGGATCCCTGCTCTTTTTTTAGTTTTTCTTAAATATCTCGTGAAATATGCCTAATCGACGCGAAGTATACTAATCGAATTTATTCCTAAGAACATTTCCTACAAGGATAGGCCATTGCGAGAACTCTCAAAACGTGTTTACTATTGCAAAATTAGCAACAAATTTGAAAAAAATGAAAGATTTGCAAATGGCAATACTTAACTAAAGTAATTGTCATCAAAACTCGATGAAATTTCAGGAAAGGATAGCCCTTGGGATGCCTAAATAGTGCGCGCAGCCCCGACCCTTCAATCCAAAATAGCGGCCTATCGCAAATCTTCAAAGTTGAAAATTGGAAGTGCTTCCGTTTCGACACAAAAAGAAAAGCGAATCGACATGAAATGATTGAATTTACCAGTATCTTCGAACGTAGAGTCGGGTACAATTTAAACTGACTTGTGTCATGTCCGCTAAAACGTCTGAACTAAGATTTTATTTGATGCATAAGTAGTTCTCAAACAGTTCTCAGCATATCGATGTCGCTAAATAATTAAAAAAAAAATAGGAAAGATATCATAAAATGTTAAGATTTAGTAACTTCATAATTTTAGTGGAATTCTGATTATACAGTGTCCATAATTAAGTTGGCTACATATAGGAAAAACATGTATTTTTGACATTTCTAAAAAACTCTATTGGGGGTTCGTATATGCATGTCCAACAACAAAAAATTACATTTTGACACATGTCATGTGATCACCGGTTTCGCAGGACTGTAAAAAATAGTTGACCGTGGTACCGAAGAGTGGGTAAAATTGTTAAGATACCGAAAAATTTTATGAAGAAAAGGTGCATATATAATACAACAAGGACCCCATATATCAATTTTGAGCAGATATGAGGAAAATAAAAAAGTGCAAATTTTACCCCTACCATTAATTATCATAAACTCTTGGGTCTATTTCACAAATATTTGATTAGTTTCGACAAAAACTTTACATATTTTAGTTGAATAAATGTATTTGCATGTAAAAAAAGATACGAACCCCCAATATAGTATTTTTTAGAAATCTTAATAATACAAATTTTTCCCATAAGTAGCCAACTTTACGACGGACACTGTAGGTATATAGGTTCGGGCACAAATGAAACTGATAACAAAAAATGAATTGCCCAATTCAGTCAATAACAATGAGTGATCAGAAAAAGAAATCAAAGACTAATATTGCTACAGTCCAGCAAGAGACACGGGAAGGTTTGTGAATTTCTTGCCAGGAGAGGATCGGATCGTAATATTAGTGGGGGAAACGATGTCAGTAAAAACAAAATATTTCACATAACAAAAAAATCTGAAATCTCTATGAGAATAGCGAAAATAAATTATTTTTCTTTTAGCGGTAATAAACAAAAATTCTGGTTGACAAAATAAATACTAAAAAAATTAACAATAATTTTAAAACAAATAAATTAAAACAATTCTGAAAGAACAACGCATTGACACGTTTTTATAAACACTAAAACACTACACTTGAACAATATATCTACTCGACGCACGTTTCACCATTCGTGTATTAATATATAACGTAAGAAAGTGGATTTTATTAGAGATAAACAAGCTAGTAGTAATAAAACACACGTTTTTGGGGAAAATAAAGTTTTAACAAAACTCGCAATCAAATCAATCAAAACAAATTTATTTTAAATTAATACATAATTGTCCTCCCTAAGCACTCGTCCTGAGCCAGCCAAACATCCACAGCACTAATCGCCGCGGTAATTGAAGGGATCGCGGCGCAGTTTAATAAAATAAAAATTTTAGAAGGAAAATGATTAACTTTTAATAATTAATCAAATAAAAAAAAAGTGGTAGTGCTTGGGGATCGTTCTCGCAACAACCCCATTTATATTTATTGCTGTTCGAGCATCTTACCGATTGTGCAACGCGATCGTGTTTATTCTACTCTAAAACGTGTAATATCTACGTACTAGAAAATTGTAAGACTTAGTGGTTTGACATTATTCGTTTGACGGATGAATATCCACTATTTACCACTAGAAATAACTTAAATATTACATATAAAAAGGTTTTTCATATTTAGAGTGGTGTTAGTTCACGGAAATAAATAATATTCGTCGTTAAATCACGCAATTTAAGAATCACTGAGCTTATGACTATGTTTCTCACTCCTCAGTGTACATTTCATATTTCCGTCTCAAAAGAAGTGGGAAAGAATCTTGATAGACATACATTGACAATGTCTTTAGGCTATGGCTTTAAGCTTGTGTGCAAGAGATAGTGAAAACGTATATGCAATATTAATTCATTCATCGATCTTTTTAAACTTGACCCGACTCTACTCAGATTTTGTTTACTAACAAATACATTTTTTATTTACAAAAAACGAAAAAATTACCGTTGCCGGGGATCGTATCTCCGTGAATTTCAGTTTAAAGATTTGCTCCTAAGTGCATTGAATTGCGCTTAAAAAAACATACATTAAAAAAAGTTTTTTCCAGGACCAATGGGAGCTGCGATACGCCACTTTTACGTCTTTGTCGATAACAACCGTTCTAGTCTATTCACATATTGTGTATACGATAATTTTCATAATAGAATATAAAAATACTAAACGTGTCGTCTTAATGTGACATTGCTCAATTACTTACAACCCTATATTAATATCGATCTGTTGTTGAAAATTATCAATATTATTAAAAGCATCAAAAACATGCGTACATTATCAAAAAGGTGAAAATTAATCATAAAATTGCTAATTATTGAAGCCGCTAGCGACTATCGGTCGAAAGTTAAGAAAAAAATCGGTAAAGGTATTTACACAGAACTTCCCTCGTTATTTGTGCGATCACTAAAAAAATATTAAATACGAAATGACATTGAGAATAATAATGGAAATATAGTTATTGTAATTATAACAAAGAAACCCTGATAACCTTTTGTCAAAAAAATAGTGCTCATCCAACAGCAAAAGTTCAATATTAAATAACAGGTCTCCCATAAATTATTTCTTGGGATGACCACCCTGTATATTTTCCAATAAAAGTATAATAGCATATGTCAAATAGTATTGCCATTACACAGTTCCACATTCACGCAGTGAAGTGGAAGTATAGTGGTGGTTAAAAATTTTATTTTTTTTTTTTTAATTTTTTCAAAACTGTTGATTAAAAATGTTCACTCCTTTTTCTTCTGCAATAGGTTCAGAATGTCATGAAACATGGAAATTTTAAATTTGAGCAAAGAAAAAAAAATTCCATCTGTTTTAGTGGTTAAAAATTTTTCAAAAATGTGTGAAAAAAAATTGAAATTTTTTTTTTTCTGAAATAGGTTTAGAATGTGAAAATTTTAAATTTCAGCAAAAACAAATTTTTCCGTCTATTCTAATGGTAATTTTTTTCCAAAGTGGTAAAAAGAAAAATCATCTATTCTATAGTAAGTAGTGAAATAGATTTTATCAATTTTTTTTTGTTTGAATAGGTTTAGAATGCTATGGAAACGTTGAAATTTTAAATTTGAACAAAGAAATAAAATAATTTTTTTGAAATTTTTCCAAAATCTTGGTTAAAAAATTTTCAAAATTTTTTTTTCTGAAATAGGTTTAGAATTTCATGAAACGTGTATATTGTAAATTTGAGCAAAAAAAAATTTCCATCTATTCTAGTGGTAATTTTTTTTCCAAAATGGTAAAAAAATGTTACAATTTTTTTTCTTCCGAAATAGGTTTGGAATGTCATGACGCGTGGAAATTTTAAATTTGAGCAAACAAAATATTTTCTTCTATTCTATAGTAAGTACCTACTTAGTGATGAATACATAAATTTTTTGAAGAAAATTTTTCGGAAAAATTTTTAAATTTGTTTTAATACGTTTAGAATGCCATGGAAACGTGGAAATTTTAAATTTGAACAAAAAAAAAAATCCACCTATTTTGGTGGTAAAAAATTTTTCAAAAATGTTGGTGAAAAAAATTTTCAAAATTTTTCTTTTCTGAAATAGGTTTAGCGCGTAATGAAACGTGGAAATTTTAAATTTGAGCAAAAAAAAATTTTTTCATCTTGGTAAAAATTTTTTGAAAAATGTTGCAAAAAAAATTAATTTTTTTTTTTTCTGAAATGGGTTTAGCGCGTCATGAAACGTGGAAATTTTAAATTTGAGCAAAAAAATTTTTTTTTCACTATTTATTCCGTTCAGACGGTCCGCCCTGTATATTGTCCAGTGAAATTTCTACCATGTCTTCGCTGACAGTAGCGTCAACTATCTACCAAATTTGACTGCTATCCTTCAAGTAGTTTTTTAGTAAATGCACCAACAGACAGACAGACTGACGGAATTGAAAAACCTATATTTTCGTAATCTACGTGTTCTGAAACGTCAGAATCCGAAAAAATCTCGGAGGGCGATTTTTTCTCGAATACAATACTTCCCTTCGGTATGCGAGGGAAGTAAAAGCACATAATTTAAAAAAATATTTATTTTTGTAGGTGTTTTCTAAGCCGAGTAATCTAATTAGTCCAGTGAACGGAGCGTTAAAATGACTAAAATCTCTGACTTGAGTGCTAGTGAATGAATTTTGATGAAACGTTGTGCAATGTGTTTGTAATGACGTTGATAAAAAAGTTGAAAAAAGAAATGAGTAGGAAATGATCGGAAGGGGTAGACCTCTATCCTTTTACCACGGGTTCCGTAACTTGTAGAATTAGGTCGAAAATGAAAAAAAAGCAATACATTTACCTTTTTTGGCAGAAAATAAGATTTTTTTACTCTTGTGAGTTCCTTCGAAAAATGCATATTGGAAATGTAAAAGTTGAAAAAAAATATGAAAAAATTCAGGTGAATGTATCATCGAAATATAAGACTTCTTTTTATTTGCAACTTTTCCGTAAAGTGCGTTTTCACCGAGTTTTTCCGGAAAAACATAAAAACAACCCCTTTCTTTGAAATTGTAGTGCTTTAAAAACATGTAATTTAAAAATTTGAAAACATTCAGGCGTGCATTGAGGCATTCTAAACGTTTTTTGCCCCTTGAAATTTTCTGCAACTTACCAATTTTCCGAATTACAGGCAGATTTTCACGATAAATAAATGTACTACATTTTTGCTCATTTTCAATTAAAAATGAATGAAAATTCGAAAAATGAGCATCGCATATACAGACTGTCTATTTTACGAGGGCCACACCAAATATCTCGCTTAATATCTATTGTAGAAGAATAAAGTTTTAGAAACAGTTATCCCATTTTTGTGAGCTATATTTCAGTAAAAAGAAATTTGAAATCCATAGCCTACTTTATGAGATATATTACAAAAACCTGAAAAATAGGAAAACCATAAACGGTTATAGCTTCCTTATTTGAGGAGATACGAAAAAAGTTAAAGGAATGAAAGTTGACGGCAAAGACAATAAGAATAATAACGTGTAACAAAAAAATCGAAAAATGCAGTTGGCTTTGACATACGCTATTGTGCAAAAATGAAAAATACATATCTCAAAGTAGGCCATGACGCCATTAATTCCGTTATTTTTTTCTCATTCCAACGATATAAAACATGTCACAGAAATTTTAACCGATAGTTACAATATTTAATATTTTACGAATACCACAATTCATATAATTGAATCGTAACAATCAGCTGTGCCATAATTAGTGAAAAACAATGTATACAGTTATTAATAAATTTGACAGATTGTCACTGTTGTATGTTGTATGTTGCGTTGTCGAGTTCTAAGACAAATTTTATGTCAGTAATTATGGTGTACACCAATAATAACAAATTCGATATGATTAGCATTTATTGTCAGTGCAATTTTGACGCTGAGATGGCAGTCACGGTTTACGGAGATAGATTTCCAGATGCTCCGCAGCCAAATCGAAGTATGTTTAGGAAGTTAGTTCAAAATCTAAAAACGCACGGTTCATTTTCAAAAAAAGTAGTAAGGCGAGCGCATGTTGCGGATAATGTAAGAAAAGTGAATAGAGTAATGAATTATGTTAACCAAAATGAGGAAACCTCTTTGAGACAAATTCAGAGAAACTGTCGCATAAATAAAGACAGTGCAAGAAAAATATTGAAAAAAAACGGATTTCGATGCTACAAAATGAGGAAAGTTCAACATTTAAATTAGGGAGATAAGCCAAGGAGAGTAAGATTTTGTAGATGGTTATTAAATAAGAAAAGGAATGACGCGCTGATATGTAGTATTTGGTCGGACGAATCAAATTTTTCTAATAATGGATTTTTCAATAGAAATATGCATTATAAGTGGACACGAGAAAATACACATTGGTGCAGAGAGACTGCTTTCCAAGAAAGATTTTCTACGAATGTTTGGTTGGGTCTTTTAGGGACTAAAGTAATTTGACCTTATTTTTATGATGGCAAATTAACCGCTCGTAGATACCTTAATTTCCTGCAAAACGAATTTCAAGATTTTCTTTATGAATTAACAGTGACAGAAAGATTAAATTATTCATAATTTCAACAAGATGGGGCTCCACCTCACACTGCTGTAATATGTACAAATTATTTAAATCAAGTTATGCCAGATAGCTGGATAGGCACCTATGGACCCATTCTATGGCCAGCTCGATCACCAGATATTACTCCCTTGGATTTTTTCGTCTGGGGTTACATTAAAGACAAGGTATTTCAAACTGCCCCTGAAAATATTGAGGACATCAAAACCAGAATTCGAAACGCATGTGAGGCAATTACTCCTGAAATGCTCCAAAATGTAATGCGTGACGTGTCTCGTAGAGCACGTTTATGTGTCAGAATGCATGGTGCACAATTTGAGCATTTGTAGTTAGAAAAATAAATACACACAATTTCTTTTCAATATAGTAGTAGGTAGTACTGTTACACATAGTTTTTCGTTTTTTTCTTTGGATGTTCGTTTTGTACTTGTATTTTTATTTATGAGATATTTATTGGTTTGTATTAAATTGTAATAAATAATTACGGAATTATAATTATTATAAAGTGAATTTTTACTATTATGGCACAGCTGATTGTTACGATTCAATTATATGAATTGTGGTATTCGTAAAATATTAAATATTGACACTATCGGTTAAAATTTCTGTGACATGTTTTATATCGTTGGAATGAGAAAAAAATAACGGAATTAATGGCGTCATGGCCTACTTTGAGATATGTATTTTTCATTTTTGCACAATAGCGTATGTCAAAGCCAACTGCGTTTTTCGATTTTTTTGTTACACGTTACACAGACCTGCATTTGATAACATTTTCAAAGTTGATTTAAAAATCTTAACTGTTTTTTGGTAATTGGGTAGCACTGATTTCAAATCTGCTTTCAGTTTTTTTGTATCACGTAAGGTTATTTTTCAAACCAGCAAAATCAAGAAATTTAGAAAAACACGATTTATTTCATTTATAAGCTAGTTTTATAACATATTAAAGAGAAAAATACAAAAACATACAAGATATAGACATTGAAACTATTTGGAATAGTTGTTTATTCTTTACGCTTCTTAAAAAACCGTTTTCTTTTTTCAGAAAAGCTTCTTTTTGTTGTTTTTCTGTCATATTCAGCTAAAGGAAGATCTCTCCTCAATGTCCAACAGTAATCGGCCATCATTTTTGTGTCCCAGCGCCCCTGGTATCTTTTTTCCACCTCTTTAATATCTTGATGAAATCTTTCACTTTGCTCTTCACTCACGTCCCCAAGATTTTCCGGGAAATAGTCCAAATGGGAATGTAAAAAGTGAATTTTTATGCTCATATTGCAAAAAAGAATCCTGAATTTTTCCAGCATATTTTCAACGATCTCAACATAGTTTGTGTCTTTATAATTCCCTAGAAATTTATGTACAAATTCTTTAAAATCATTCCATGCATGTTTTTCCTTATCTTCCATTACATTTTCAAATTCTCTATCTTTCATCAAGCTCCTAATCTGCGGCCCTACAAAGATTCCCTCCTTTAATTTTGCCTCTGACAGAGCCGTAAATGTGTTACACAAATATTTAAAACAATTTCCTTCTTTGTTTAATGCCTTAACAAATTGTTTCATAAGTCCAAGTTTTATGTGAAGTGGTGGAAGTAACACTTGTTTAGGGTCAATAAGACTTTCGCGAATTACATTTTTGGTTTCAGGCGTTAAAGTCTTTCTTTGTGGCCAGTCTCTTTTTATCCAATGCTGTTCTCGGTCCCTGCTATCCCACTCGCACAGGAAACATGGAAATTTAGTAAATCCAGACTGCTGACCCAAGAGAAGGCCTAAAATTTTTAGATCTCCACACAATTCCCAGTTGTGATCTTTATATTGTATTCTTAAAAGTAATTCCTCTAAATTTTCATAGTTTTCCTTTAAATGAACTGAATGGCCGACAGGAACAGAAGCAAAAACATTGCCATTATGTAAAAGAAGATGTTTTTAATATTTTTTCTTTTTTTTTGGGAAAAAAAAATCTGTGGGTGATGGAGCCCAATGGTATTTAATTAGTTATTTCTATATAAAAACTGAGCTTAACAAACAAAAATCACGTCATCACAAATTTCATGCAGGCCTGTGATTATTATTCTTATTGTCTTTGCCGTCAACTTTCATTCCTTTAACTTTTTTCGTATCTCCTCAAATAAGGAAGCTATAACCGTTTGTGGTTTTCCTATTTTTCAGGTTTTTGTAATATATCTCATAAAGTAGGCTATGGATTTCAAATTTCTTTTTACTGAAATATAGCTCACAAAAAATGGGATAACTGTTTCTAAAACTTTATTCTTCTACAATAGATATTAAGCGAGATATTTGGTGTGGCCCTCGTAAAATAGACAGTCTGTATATTATAATAAAAAATATGAAACCCATATAGTTGTACCATTTTTAAAATTTCAATATAATTCTTAAATTGAAAATCTCCAAAAAATGTAGTACCTACATTATTTATCACGAAAAACTGCCTGTAACTTAGAAAATTAGCAAGTTGCAAGAAAATTTCAAGAGACAACAAATGTTTAGATGGCCTCAATGCATACGTCTGAATTTTTTCAAATTTTTAAATTACATATTTCTAAAGCGTTACAATTTCAAAGGGATAGTTTTTCATGTTATTCCTGAAAAACTCGGTGAAAACGCACTTTACGGAAAAGTTGCAATTAAGAGAAGTCTTGTATTTCGATTATACATTCACCTGCATTTTTTCAGATTTCTTTTTCAACTGTTACATTTCCCCTCCCCCACTTTTAGGAATTTTCGAGGGGCTGTATCTCGAAAAATATGCATTTTTCGGAAAAGTTTACAGGAGTAAAGTCTTCTTATTTTGGGCCAAAAAAGACACATATATTGTTTCTTTCTTCATTTTCGACCTAATTCTAATATTTTTTTCAACTTTTTCATTAACATCATTATAAACACATTGTACGAGGTTTCATCAAAATTCATTTACTAGAGAAGGGCCCTAAAAGCCTGGAGCCCCGGGCAACTGCCCCAATTTCCCGTGCATATCTACGCCACTGTTCCGTCTTATAACATAAATCTACAAAATTTAAATAAATTAAGCATAATAGATGAGAATAACGTTTGAAATAAATAAAATTATAATTGGACTAAGGAATCACTACTTCCTCATTCAGATTTTCCTTCCAAGTCTCTTGACAGGTAAACTTCTTGACTATATTTGCACTTTAGTATGAGGAAATAATTGATTATAGAATTTTAATAATATAAGGGGCAGATGTCATAATAAAATTTACAGAAGTTGCAATTTAGCAGCTTGCTTTACTTATTTTCCCCTATTTACCCATATTCAACCCCCAACCCTTCAATGGAATCATCTCAAAATATAATCTTGTTCCAGATCTCGTTATAATATATACGTGTTCAAAATTTCAAGTCAATATTTTAAACCATTCCGGAGAAAACGTGCAGACAAAAAAAAGTTGCAGACAGACAGACCGACAGACCGGTAGACAGACAGACAGAAATTTTTTTCGTTCAAATTAAAAATCTCGACGTTTCATGACATTCTAAACCTATTTCAAAAAAAAAACATTTTTGAATTTTTTTTTACGATTTCTAAGTATACTCCCAAAATCCACTACGTGGATGTGGAAGTAAAATTAACGTACCAAAACTAACAGGACTAATTTTCAAATTCAGAAAAGTGACACCCATTCTAAGAATTCAACAACTTATTACTAGGTACAGAGCTCTTGTTGAGTCCATTCTAAATTATGGAATAATAAGTTGTAGTAAATCGGTTCCATGCAAGTCGAATCGAGACTTGTATGGGACTGCATAAATGCCCTTACAGACCTAGGAAGTCAAAACAAAGTGACCGTGGCGTGGGTACCAGGACATAAGGGACACAAGGGAAATGAAAAGGCCGATGAACTGGCCAGAGAAGGCGCAGGTAACGCCCTTATAGGACCCGAACCCTTTTGCGGTGTGGCCAAGCCATGCATACGAGCATCCATTAACAAATGGGTCCAAATTAAATCTCTGGAATGGTGGAAAAATTTCCCACGACAGAGACAGGCTAAAGAGTTCATTAAAGAACGATCAGCCAAATTTACAGAGGATCTATTAGGCCAAAATAGAAAGGCCTAGTAGGTCTTCTAACCGGTCACTGTCGACTTAATAGACATCTCAGTCTAATGGGTTTGGCAGAGGACGCAACGTGCAGATTCTGCCAAGAGACAGAGGAAACCTCAGTCCATGTATTGTGCCATTGTGAAGGCCTTACTAGACTGCGATTCCAACTACTTGGTGATGAAAAACCAAGAGCTGATAGCTACACTAGGGAGCCCATATCAAGGCTGTGGAGTCTGATACAAAGGACAAAGCTGGATAAGGAGCTCTAAGGAAAACAAACAGGAGCACTACAATAGATCCATGGGGGTCGCGGTGGTTAAGGCCAATTGGTCAGCTCCTTCTTCCTAATCTAATCTAATCTAATCTAAGTTGTAGTAGTGCTGGCAAAACTTATATGAGAATATACAGAAAAATCATTAAAATATTGTATGAAAAAAATATTCTAAATCAACCGATCAGCTATTCACAATAAAAAAAAATCTTAATATAAAACCCATATTTACTGTTACAATATGTTAATACATCAGCATCAAAATAAAAACACCAATGATGTTACTGAACATCATTAGAACACGAGTCAGAAATCATTAAAAAAATTAAGATGTTGATTTTAAGTATATGCACCAAATCTCAAGTTTTAGGACTCAGAACTAGTTTGCTTTACTTATTTATCACACACAAATTATTAACATTTTAACGTTCATAACTCAAAAAGGTTTGAATTTGAATCAATGTG
Organism: Stenurella melanura; assembly: GCA_963583905.1. NCBI lineage: Eukaryota > Metazoa > Arthropoda > Insecta > Coleoptera > Cerambycidae > Stenurella > Stenurella melanura. The sequence goes on from OY757314.1 coordinate 48,521,568, forward strand.
CCCATGGAGACTGCTAATCGGGATACCAAGATCTACAAAATCCTGCAATATGAGCAAATTTGGCCAGATCCTTTTATAGTACATAACTGTATCAAATTTTAAGTCAATATTTTAAACTGCTCCAGAGAGAACGTGCACACCAAGTTACAGACAGACTGAATTTTTTTTTCGCTCAAATTTTAAATCTGGACGTCTCATGACATTTTAAACCTATTTCGACAACAAAAATGTTCGAAATTCTTTAAATATCAGAAACTAAAACTATTCAACTTCCTACCTATATAAAATAAAGAAATGAGAATATAAAGGAATATAAAGAAATGCAGCAGCAGCAGCAGCAGCAGTAGGCAGCTTTCAGCGAGAACCTGATGATGACAGATGGGATTCTGCCGAAACGTCGTTCAGACAACCATGGCTCCCACAGGAGCCTACCAACTACGTGAAAAACACCCGAAAGCACACCAACACTTCAGATATAGGTATATAGCATGTGTATGTTTGTATATGTATATACCGGGTGGCCACGAGTCAATGTACGCCCCCAATATTTTGGTTGTTTTTGTATTTAAAAATTTGGTTTTTGGTACAAATAAATTAGATAATAATAGGCTACTTTTGGACTAACAGGAATGAAAATATCACTTCGGTTGGATCGGAAGTGACATCAACTTTTTTTTCTTAAATGGAATGAGTATATTTTTTTGATGATTTCTCATTAAGCATAAATTTCTAAGTGTAGCAGTTTTTTCAGATGTAAGAAATTCCAAAAAATAAGTGAGATACGATTAATTTTTTAATTTCTTCAAAATGGCCGCGTCAGATGATTGCGATGTAAGAAAATTACTAAGTAGGCCATGGAAATTATTGGTAAGATTGTAGACTTGTCTGTAAAGCAGAAAATAGTTGCTTAAATTACTGACAGGTACCAGTATTTTTAGTTTTTTTTCAAAAAAACGGAACTTCATTTTCATTACCGTAGGGGTCCTATGGGTTTTTTTTAATGGAACTATGCTATTTCTTTTATTAATCAGAAACAGTGATTCATAAACAATAATTTTTTCGCCATTAATCATTTCTTAACCATATCCTTCGTAATAATAGAAGTATTTTTAAAAAGTAAACACAAATTAAACAAGAAATAATTTTAATAGGTATAACATTACAACCATGAATAAATTACCAAGAATAACAAAACTATTTAAAACCTAAATTATAATAAACCATTATAAAAATTGTTCAAACTGTTCACCGTTATGATTAATACACAGAGTAGCGGACTTATCGTTGCACGTCTAACATTCTGTAATTGTTGAGGTGTTATTTGTGCAATATCGTGTCGAACTCTTTCTTCCAGACCTTGCCTTGTGGATGGAGCAGTCATGTAGACTCTATTTTTCAAATGCGCCCAAATAAAAAAATCGAGTGGGATTAAGTCAGGCGACCTTGCAGGCCATCTGACTGGACCATGGGTCCAAATCCAACGATCTGGAAATAACTGATTTAAGTAATCCCTAACGAGAATAGCATTGTGTGGTCCAGCCCCGTCTTGTTGGAAGTAAACCTCGTCAATATTGGTATTGGGAATTTGATTAATCTGTGGAACTATTATATTTTGAAAAAATTATAGATATCTTGGTCTAGTTAGAGTTTCGTTTAAAATTATTGGACCTATGATATGGTCGCCTAGTACGCCTAACCAAACATTAAAGCCAAACCGCTCCTGAAACCGCCCCTGTCTCATAATGTGAGGATTATCAATTGCCCAATATCGAGTGTTGTTTCGATTAAATAGCCCGAGGTTTGTAAATCTCGATTCATCAGTGAACAAAATGTTTTTGATAAAATTCTTATTTCTTAATTGGCGTAACTGTAACCAATTACAAAAGGTTATTCTTCGTTGATAATCATTCTCATACAAAAATTGATGCAATTGATATTTATAAGAACGATAACCGTGTTTCTTTAAAATTTTTCTGGCTGATTCTTTGGAAATTGGTAATTCGTGTTCAATTTGTCTTATCGAAATGGTTGGGTCAACATGCACTAAAGCTAATACATTAATTTCCGTTTCTTCATCCATAATAAATCTTTCTTCAGTTTCTACATTAGGTGCAGTTCTAAATTGTTGCTCCAACCGGGCGAAAGAGTTTCTCGGAGGTTGTCTTCTTTTTGGATATCTCCGTCCATACAGACTTTGTGCTCTAGTTGCATTACGTCGAGTCTCTCCATAAATAATGATCATGTCAACTTTTTCATCTCTTGAATAATTTTCAGCCATTTTATATTAATTTTCTTGTTTATAACAACTTTAATACACTTGCTTCAGAAAATTAGTAAGTAAGTCAAGACTGATTCAGTTGTTGCGAATGTCTGTCATTTTCATGGCTATCTGCAATTTTGGATTTAAATGTAGACAGCCTTATTAAAATGATTTGTTGGCGCTTACTTTTTAAAAATACTTCTTTTATTACGAAGGAATGAAGGATATCGTTAAGAAATGATTAATGGCGAAAAAATTATAGTTTATGAATCATTATTTCTGATTAATAAAAGAAATAGCACAGTTCCATTAAAAAAAATTCCATAGGACCCCTACGGAAATGAAAATGAAAATGAAATTCCGTTTTTTTGAAAAAAAAAAAACTGAAAATACTGGTACCTATCAGTAATTCAAACAACTATTTTCTGCTTTACAGACAAGTCTACAACCTTACTAATAATTTCCATAACCTACTTAGTAATTTTCTTAAATCGCATTCATCTGACGCGGCCATTTAAAAAAAAATAAAAAATTGTTCGTATCTCACTTATTTTTTGGAATTCTTTACATTTGAAAAAACTGTTGCACTTAGAAATTTATGCTTAATGAGAAATTATCAAAAAATATAGTCATTCCATTTAGGAAAAAAAAGTTGATGTCACTTGCGGTTCAACCGGAAGTGATATTTTCATTCCTGTTAGTCTAAAAGTAGCTTATTATTGTCTAATTTATGTATACCAAAAACCAAATTTTTAAATACAAAAACAGTCAAAATATTGGGGGCGTACATTGACTGGCCACCCGGTATAGCAAATATTGATAATATAAAATTTCAAATTGTAATGTTTTTATAAACGTATATGTATCTGTGGGTATATTTATATTCATAATTTATTTTGGCTGCTCTGTAATTAGTGTAGATTAAAAGTATTAATTAATGTGTATCACAATTTGTTTAGTTTAGTTAAACCATAGCGAATTAGTTCAAAATTTAAAAATGTTAAGATAAGGTAGTTATGCATCACTATTTAAGAAAACTATACTAATAAATTTTTGTGCTGCTCATTTTGGAGAAATATGTATTTTCTCTCAGTCAGGCTTGTACAAAGGGGCATTTTACGAGAGCGTTTCTATGATTTATATTTAGCTTTAAAAATAAAATATTTTTCTTCGGATATCTTATCATAGTGAACTAAATATAAACAAAATATTATTAATGTTATTGAAAACCACAATATCTCCCTGATCCATTTGGTGCAAAAGTATCAACAGATTTTTAAATATTTTTAGAGACACCACAAAATACCCAATGAAAAGCAACACAATTTCATTTATTTATTAAACGAGAATATTGAAGATGCGATATTAAAGTTTTTGACACGACGTACGTTGTCTTCCGAATAAGAATAATTGATTATATATAATAACTTCTTATTTGATCTAAATCGGACCATTTTTAATATACCTACATTTAATTACACCTTTGCAGAGCATATTCGAATAAATCTCAGCGTTTTATCTTTGGCAGATTTCAATTACACGAAAATCGTTTAATTGAAACCAGAAAGAGATTGAAAACTAAAGCGGAGAATTAGGATTGGCTGTAGTTCGTTTGTCGGGTAAGAGTTTATGTCTGAAACCAATTGGATGTGCTTGTTCTTCCAGAAGTTGTAGTTCCGTGGATGGCCAATTCAGCAATTGTCTACAGGCGAACACAAACCGTTATGGGGAACATCTCTCTCAGGACATCATCAAATTACTTTCCGAGATTTATTACGTCTAATTAAAAAAGTGATAGCAGCAAAAGAGCATTTGTAGATCTTGAAATGTAAATAAAATCACGAGTGAAGTATACTTGTCTCCATGTAAAATAAAATGAAAATGAATTGAAATATATGATGGGAATAAAATTTTAATTAATTATCCTCGCTATATTGCTATAAACGTGATTGGTGATTTGTAACAAATTATAATCCAGTAGCGTATCTCTGATAATATGGACTGGGGCGGACTGAAATTATTAAATTACTTACGAAAAATTCGTAAAAGTATTTACACAACATCCCTCTCCATGTGGCGTCTTTCAATTATTTCTTCAATATTTTCTTTAGGGTGTCAATCCTATACATTTTCAATATTTCATTACCTCAATCATTCGCTCTTGATAACGTTAATTAGTATCTACCAAATATTATTTTTCTTCAGTAAATAGTTTTGTAGACATAGCACCAAAAGACATACATCAGACCAACAATAAACGGACTTAATCTGAAACGTGAAAGTTCGAAGGGATCTCGGAAAATGTTTTCTTCACGATTAGCATAGATTTCATCGGCAAGCAAAAAAAATGTAAATAAAAATATTTAGTCGAGAAGCATTTCGCTAAAATACCCTATACATGTCAACAAACATATAATCCTTGAGCAAATTTCTCAAGAAAATTACAAAAATCTTTATTATTTAACATTTGAGAAATTTTTTAAGTGTTTGTTTTATTAAAAAATAAACATAGGATGGTAGCATATAAAGAAATTCCTTACTCAGCTCAAGAAGATCGCGACCAAACTCTTATATAAAGGAGAGTGGGAGGTTCCAAGTAATGAAATGGGTCTCGGATGTGAAAATTCTGCTTACGGTGATGCACTAATGTGACAAGTTCAAAGACAAAAAAAAAATTAATGATAGAGTTAAAATATTGGAGTGATAATCCTTTATTGGATTCTCACTCCAAAATTTGATTTTCCAGTTATATTTCCTGAAATACTGCGTCGATAATAAATTAAATTAGTACACTGGTGTGGCTTATGAGTTAGTAGTTTCTGTAAAAAAAAATGAGAGAGGTCTTAAGCAATTAGGAACGACGATTGACATAAAATTGAAACTGTTCTACAGTAAGGGGTTATCTACAGCATAGGCGTAATTCAGGGGGGGGGCAAGGGTAGGCAACTGTCCCCCCCCAATATTTTGAACCAGCATTAAATTGTCTACGGCAAATCTGACGAAATCCGAAATTCTTCTGGAAAAAATAATAAGTACGACAATTACGCCAATCAAGTCAAAGGTTTTCAATACCATTGTAATAACTGGGGTTTTATTCCCCTAATTACATAATTTAATCAGACATTACCATTGGTATAGTACGGAGTGTCCCAATCACTTTGCAGACTCCGTCGACATTATAGTATATCAATCGAAAACAAAACTGTGCTTACCCTTTGCTTTCTAGGTGATTTTATCCTTTTTGGTGTCCATCAACCAGGTTACTTCACAAACAAACTTTACTGAATATAAAATGAACTTAATTTCATGACAAGCAAATAAAACACGTGATTTCTCAAAACACTTAAACCACTATATTTACAGAAAAAAATGAAAACAAATGAGAATGACAATCACAAACGTTTACGAATAAATGAAGCAACAAGCGGTAATTACACTATATCAAGAAAAGAAATGGTCCGCGGCAATTTCAAATCTTTAGCTAAATCGCGACCGAATATTCCTAGATCAATAATTACAACACATTAATTTTCTACTTATTTAAAACCGGCAAAACACTGAACAATTTGTACTTAAACTTTAGAATTGAAAAAGGTTCGCAAAACGAGAATTTACTATACTACTAATACCCTGTAGGTAGATGGTGACCGAACCGAAGTTAAACCAAGAGTGGTGATAATCTCTCCATCGAAATAATACGTTTCAAAAGTGGGCCGTAAACTTTACACCCTCGACCAATAGGATCTTCTTTGCTTTAAACCTTACGCATTTGAAATTACCTAACGGACCATGGTATTTATCATATGGCCTATCTTTAACATTTTTAATACCAGTCCAGCAGATGGAAAAAAAACCCTTTTGTTCCTTGCTTTGCCTTTGTATAGGGGAAAAAATCTGCCTTCTTTGGTCTATCTATCTTAGTCTATTACATATGTTCCTGGAATCCCATTTCAACTGCCTTAGTCTACAAAATTTTAACTATACCCCCTAGGTATTTCAACAAGTGCCCTTAACTTCAAGTGGGCAAAGCAAATTGGACATAAAATAATTTGGATGCTTATTTATTGTTTACAAGTGGCTAACGTCTACTATCTAATAAAGAGTAAAGTTACACAAAGCACGTTTCCTGGACTCTAAAATAACATAAAACAGATGTATCTATGACCGGTATTTTACGATAGTTTACTAAAGTCTCGACCCTTAAAATGTTACCAAGATCAGCAGTAAGGAAATACGGTGGTTCTATGAGACAGGGCCGGACTTGGCTCCCTTAATTTGACTTTTGTTACACCATTAGGCGAGGTCGGATTAAGACTTTGTGGGGCCTCTAGCTAAATTTCGAGCGGGGCCTTTCTGCAATTCTCGTAAAACCACAGACACGCGAGTTAAACCCCAGATGCCCCGGGGAAAGCGAGTTCAATACTCGTAAACCGCAGACAAGCAAGTAAATCATAGGCTACTAATTATAATTATACATTACTTTTACGTGGCACATCTACGATCATATAGTATACTTTAAGGTCTAATGGGTTTAGGGTTTCTTTTCTAGGCGAATGGTTTGCTTAGGTGTTTTACTAATTTTTATACCAGTTTCTAAAGCCTGGTTTAAATTTAAATTTTTAGCGAAATTGTCATATGGGAGCCCATTTTTTCGATTCCAAAACACTTGTATCGTAAGTAGAGGTTAGTACAAGAAAAAAATCTTATATGTACAGTGTGTCTTACTTAAGAGTGTAACAGCGTAATAACTCTTTTGCTTTTTCCGATTTGAATCAAACTGATCTTAAAAGATAGATGTCACCAAGGTCTATTTAAGACCACCATATCACCATTTTTAAATGCAAGGCCATCTACGATGCTAAATTCACAAATCCTGAATCCGAAGTTTAGTTAAATTCTAAAAAACTGAGGTCTTGATGAAAAAAATTCTTTTGAGGCATTTAAGTAAAAATTGTTTCTAAATTTATTCTTCTGAAACAATTTACACAAATCAATAATAAATATAACCAAAAGAATGAAATATTATGTTCTATCAAACCTCCACCAGCCCTAATATACATGCCTCAATTCGCTTTCTGTTATTGTTCTTAACTTCTCGGAGGGTCTCTGCAATTCGGATTCAGGGTTTTTGAATGATTTCGAACAAGCTTTGTTAACAAAATTTTTTGATTAAGAAATGCCTACTATGATTCTTTGATTTTTTTTTCATACAATTTATTATCGTAGCATTCAAAAATGGAAAGTGATTTTGTGGTCTTAAATAGACCTTGGTGACCTTTATCTCTTATGATCAGTTTGACTTAAATCGCACAAAAAAACAAAAGAATCATTAGATTTTTAGTCTTTTTGACCTTTAATGACTTTTGAATGGAAATAAATTTTTATATTCTGCAAAAATATTCGGAAACTTCAACCTCAAAATGCCGAAAGATTTATAAAAATTGCATGAATGGTTCCAAAGTTATAGCATGCTATGATTACTATACTTAGGTTGCCTGCTGTCAGAGACATGGTCTGTAATCGCAAAAACATGGTGCGTTGCACCGAAAACTCCCAATTTTGAAATCGGTGTAACTTTTATATTGATCTAATTTTTATAATTCCTTCGGCGTCTTGAAGCTAAAGCCTTGCACTTGCAGAATATTTTTTCAGAATCTAAAAATTTCTTCCGTTCTAAAGGTATTAAAGGTAAAAAGGCTAAGAAACACATTTTTTCATGTTTATAAGTTAACAACTTTTTAAACTTAAACCTTTTCGACATAACATACATGAATTCTTTCTTGTTTTGACTCATAGTTTACGACAGAAGTATTTTCGAATCGAAAATCATCGAACGTATGCAAACGACAATCATCTGGGAAACGCTCGCACAACCGTTCGGTGAACGATCATCAAGTCTTCCGATTTTTGCTCGAGCCTTATTTACCAAATTGCTTTTTCACACCATTCGCTTTCCCTCTTTTGAGTTTAATATTACCTCATTTGGGTTTGGGGTTTTCTGTCTATGGTTTAACTTTTTACAGTGTTCACTTTGATTCCATCTATTGGGTTATCTGTGAATAATTCCTGCTTATCCATAAAAATGCTGAAATTACGCCACTGATCTACAGCAGGTTTAAGTAATAAGTAGTCCAGTTTGTGGAACTTTTGCTTTGTTTCTTTTCCGTCGTTATTTTAGTTTAAAAGGACCATTCTTTTTATATTTGTATCCAACGTTAATTTGCTATCTATGATAATATCCAAATATTTTATAGTTATTACTTTCTGGATAGTCGCCATTATATTTTATACAAGTACCGTAACATTTATTGGAACCTAATATCATATATTTGAACTTTACCATTAATCCATTCATCCTAAGCCATTCGTTTTTTATTTCCAGTAGCCTGTTAATTTTTTTTGAATAACTTGCTCCAGATCAGATCTAGATAAATAAATTTTATTTAAAAGTGATCCTTTATGAAAATGTAATCCATTAGAATGACAATTTTTTTAAAGACAAGTTATATAAAGAAAATCAGTTTAGGGCTTTTCTGGTCTCCAGTACAACCAGATGTAGACGTATTGTAGATGTATTGTTTACCCTGTATGGCCGTAGGGTACTATGTGGATACTAATGTTACAATGAGAATTGTTAAATAACAAATAGACAAATTCATTTTAGAATTTTAATGCAAAGGTTGAAAATTCATATTTTTCAGTAGTTTTACTTGCATATCCACGTAGTGGAGTAGAAGTATACCTAATAATCGTAAAAAAAATTTCAAACATTTTTCTTTCTTTAAATAGGCTTAGAATGCCATAAAACATCGAGATTTTAAATTAGAGCAAAAAAATTGTGTCGGTCGGTCTGTCTGTCGGTCTGTCTGTCTGTCGGTCTGACTGTCTGTCTGTCTGTCCGTGGGTCTGTATTTTTTGTACGCACGTTTTCTGAGCAACGGTTTAAGTTATTCATTTGAAATTTGGTGTACTATGACGAGATGTGAAACTAGATTATATTTTTCGCTAATTCCGGTGGAGGGTTGAGGGTTAAATAGGGGTAAATAAGGGAAAATAAGTAATGCAAGCTGGTAAGAGTACAATAACTTGGGATTTGATGCATATACTACAAGCCAAGATCTCAGATTTATTTTTATTATTTTCACGACATAATAATAATAATAATAATAATAATAATTTATTTATTTATAAATATAAAGTAATGATACAAACAGGCATATTTATATACAGTAGTAGTGGTATTAGTAGTAGTATAGTAGAGTATAATCTGTATTATAAATAAATAATAGGTACCTCGTGTAAGCTCCAAGAGCTTGAAACGAGGGAACATTTTCATTATATAGTGTACAAGTTCGATATTACAAAAGTCAACGAAATTTTGACTTGTGTGTAACACTTCCCCTTGTATTAATTTTGGCAATCATACAAACTGTTCTGACCCGAATCAGATAAACTCAGGGTTGCAATTCTACTACGATCGCAGCCAAGGGGTTCGCTTCACAAGTTGCGTTTTTATTGTTTTTTCTTTTTTTTTTTTACAAATTATCTTCAAACAACAAATTTCTTAGATACATAATGAGATTTAGCAAATATATTTTATAAATTAACATGCATACAGACATCCATATACCATTTCACATATATCACACACACACAACACACCCCTGTGCACATACACATACACCCCACCTAATAATTTCATGCACCTACTTATGCTTTATTTAATTTTTTTATTTTCAAACATTTTTTTTTAATTCTTTTTTGTTTTTTTTTTTAATATATGTTCTCTTAATATGATCCTATTTTTATTAGAGTTGTCCAGTATCAATCAGCCTTTCAATTTGTTTATAGTCCTGTTTAAGTAGCCATTTTTTAACTTCATATTTAAATCTTTTGAAGTAATTTATATTTTTTACATCATCTGGAAGAATGTTAAATATTCGGGGTGCCAAGTATACATAATTTTTCATTCCAATAGTCTTTTGTGCGACATTTACCTTGATGTTTTGTTGGGCACGATGTCTTGTGTCATATCTGTGGTCTATAATTTGATCTCTGTCAAAATGTTTATAATGATAATTTAATATTATTTCGCTGTAGATTTGCCTTATATGCAATACCTCTGATTCATTGTATAATAAATCTGTAGGATATCGGTAACTTTTCTCATACATAATTTTTAAAAATCGTTTTTGGACTTGTATTAAAGGTTTGATGTTGAATTTATTTGCTCCGCCCCACCCAATAATGCCGTATTTTAATAGAGATTCTATCATACCATAATAAAGTATCTTTAAATGTTTTTTTGATTTTATGATGTTTCTTATATCAGTAAATTTGTATAGTAATGATCTAAGTTTTTTTACAAGGTCAAAAATATGTAAGTCCCATTTTAAATGACGATCTATTATTATTCCGAGATATTTAACTTTTTGTGAGCTTTCTATCTTTAAATTGGTGTCATTTATGAAAATTTCATTAAAGTTAGGTAAATTATTTATGTATGAGCAGAATGGCAAATATGTTGTTTTATTTATATTAATTGTAAGCAAGTTTTCGTCAAACCAGTCTTTAATAATTTTTAAGTCCAATTCAACGGTCTGACGTACTTCATCCCAGGAGTCTCCAGTAAAATAGATTGCTGTATCATCAGCGAATGATACTATTGAGCCTTTTATATCAAGAGTTAGTATATCATTTAAATAAATAATAAACATTATTGGAGCAAGTACAGTACCTTGAGGTAGTCCGTATCTAACGGTCTTGGGTTCACTAAAATAATTATCTATATTGACATGTTGCGTCCGATTTTTTAAATAATCTTCGAATAACTTGTTGCAAATTCCTCTGACACCAAAATCGTTTAGTTTCTCTAGTATCCTTTTGTGACTGATGGTGTCAAAGGCCTTTGCAAGGTCTATGAAAACGCAGACTGACGGTTTACTGGAATCCATGGACTGGTAGATCTTATTTGTTAATTCTGCTATAGCGTCGTTTGTCGAAGTGTTTTGCCTAAAGCCAAATTGTTTGTTTGATAACAGATTATATTTTTCAAGATATTTTACTAATCTGGATTTTATTGATTTTTCCAGAACTTTTGCTATGGATGACGTAAGCGAGATTGGGCGATAGTTTTCAATTATACATTTGTCTCCTTTTTTATGTAACGGTTTAATAATTGCACATTTTAGAGAACTTGGCACTAGACTATATTTTGAGATGATTCCGTTGAAGGGGTGGGGGTAAGTGTAGGTAAATGGGAAAAAATGAGTAAAGCAAGTTAGTAAGCGTACAGAAACTTGAGATTTGGTGTATACAGGGTGTCCACTTTTTCAATGGGATTGTATTGGTAACTTCTAAACCGTAAGAGACAGAAGGTCGGTTAAATTAGAGAAAAGTTGTGCATTTTAAAGCTCGTTAAGACGTCTTTTTCAGATTTGAAAAATGTTCAGTAGTTTCAGAGATATCCTGAAAATTAAATTTTTGCTAATAACTCGCAAATGATAGGATTTAGAGAAAAAACCTTTAGATAAAAGTTGAATGGTGTTCGGTTGTCTATTTAAAATTCTCAAAATTACATTTCTATCATTTCGACGCCAGGCGTCGCGACGCCCAACTTTTGTTTTTCTTATGGACGCCTATCATTTTTTTTAAGGAAATTGAAGTGGCGGCATCTTACTTAATATGAAACGGTAGAAATTTCATTTTTAGCACATTGTTGCCGGGCGTCGCAACGCCAAAACTTTGAAATTTGACAACATACCATTTATGTCGATACCTAATTTCTAATTATACACTAAAATGTAAGAATACATTCTTTACTGAAACGTTTTCAGGCTATCTTGCATTTTCTTTATTGAAAAATGTAACTAAGTCAAATAAAAGATAGCTTTACATTGACATTTTTGACTTGTAGTCATGGTACCCATATTTTCTGATTATTTGCTGAACACGACTTTTAGATAAATTACATTCAGTTGCTATTTTTCTACAAGAATTTTCTGGGGTTATGTGCATTTGCGCTAAAATATTAATATCACCTACAGATTCTCTTCTTGTCACATAGTGATCTCTACTTCTATTGAAAGTACCGCATTCGGCCAGAGTTTGGGATAAACGACGAAATATTTTAATATCCGGAATGTTCCTCTCAGGATACAATTCTACATATCGTTCTTTTGCTTGTAATTAATTTCTGGAGCATTTAATGTAGAGCTCAAACATATCCTTCCTTTCTTCTAGTGTATACCTCACCATAATTAATTTGAAAAATTTGTATAATAGTAATAACAATTTAAATAATATTTTTTTCTATAATTTAAAACATAACTAGAACAACTTAAATTTCACAAAAAGAAAATTGACAATACTACGAGTAATGACATTTGTAGAACAGTTAATTGTTTATCATGGCATACTTTGGATGTACAAGAATATTAAAAAAGGTTGTGTGATAATAACACCTGTACAGATCCATTTTTAAATATATTTCTACCGTTTCATATTAAGTAAGATGCCGCCAATTCAATTTCCTTAAAAAAATGATAGGCGTCCATAAGAAAAACAAAAGTTGGGCGTCGCGACGCCTAGTGTCGAAATGATAGAAATGTAAATTTGAGAATTTTAAATAGACAACCGAACACCATTCAACTTTTATCTAAAGATTTTTTTTCTAAATCCTATCATTTGTGTTATTAGCAAAAATTAAAAATGGCGATTTTCACTATTTTCAGGATATCTCTGAAACTACTGAACATTTTTCAAATCTGAAAAAGACATCTTAACGAGCTTTAAAATACGCAACTTTTCTCTACCGACCTTCTGTCTCTTACGGTTTAGAAGTTACCAATACAATCCCATTGAAAAAGTGGACACCCTGTATACTAGAGATCAAGGCATCAGACTTCTTAATAATATTTTTCATTGCCCCCCCCTCACCTCCTCTCTATTATTATTAAAGGGGTTGATGTTGATACAATAAAAATAAAATATTCAATTGAAATTTGGTACACGTATGTATTGTAATGACACTGATTGAGATGATTCCGTTGAAGGGGTGGTGGAGTGAAAATTGGTAAAAATAAGTAGAGCAAGCTAATAAGAGTCCAGAAATTTCGTTTTTGGAGTATATGCTAGAAACCAGTATATCAAATATTTTAATGATATCCGTCTCAAATATTATTAAAATTCTATGACCAATTATTTCCACATATTAAAATGTAAATATAGTTAAGATGTTTTCCTTTATAGACAGTTGGACGGAAGATCTGGATGTGGAAGTAGTGATCCCTTAAGCTTTTTAGTTCTCGTAGATAGTTTTTGCTGCCGTTTGCCAAATACTATAAAGAATATGTTTATTATAAATGAATTATAGTGTTGTCCGCAAAAAAGTCTTAGCACTCTTTTCAGTCGATTAGTGGGTTATAGCATAAGTCAATTTCCCTAATGGCCTGAAACATGTATGCTAAAAATGTTATGGCGCCAGACAAAATTCCAGCTTCTTTCTTGCGTAATTACACTAGTCTTGATACGAAACCTATAATTTTGCTGTTTGATTTTTCCTTGAAATATCCTGTTTTTCGAGACATTTTAAAGCAAGCCATTTTTATACACATTAAAAAAATGCGATCTGCTGAATTCTAAACCTATCAGTATTATCAACAATCAGTCGAAAGCATTTGAAATCGTAATTGTGAAATTCTCTTAATTCTTATACGTTTCTTTTAGGATTCTAAGTATTCTCTAAAGAAACATTAAAATAATACAGAATGTTATGGTCATTGCTTAGCTGAATTCAACTTAATAAGGTTCCCCAGGGCTCTGCTTTAGGTCAATGTAAGATTTTATAAAAAAAAGTTTCGAGATTGGAAACAGTTTAGGTTTCTTGAAGGGTAGCAAAATACGTCATGTGTATATTTTCATCTTCATTTATACCATTTGTCGAAAAAGAACAATAAACTCTAATTATTCTCTTAAGAAGGAGTGGTTATTTTCCAGTAATATGCTGGATAATTGTATTGTTTTGTAGTTTTCACGGACGTTATTTTCAGAGGTCATGAAACAGGAAATCCCCCCCTCCCCAAATACAAAAGCTTTGTATTTTTTCCATTCCTAGAACAAATATTATGAAATGTTCCCGTTTGCTCTGTTTAGAACATGCAGTAACTGTAACAAGTTTAATAGTTACTCTAACATGTTAAACTGCGGCATAGACTCAATAAAGAAATGAAAAACCGCCGTCTAAGGAATCACTGTTGTCAAGGAAGCTGTCATCAATCTGTTTTGTATTGTATCGGTTAAAAAATCTTTCTAATATGTCTTAACTATCATGCTAACTTTGTGTCTAGAGCGAAGTATGGTATACTGTTCTGGGGGGCCTCTCATAATTTTGAAAAAATCTTTAAAATACAGAAAAGGGCATTAGGAATATGGCAGGTGCGACAAGAAACATGTCGAAATTTATTTAAAAAATTACAAATTCTACCCTTAGCATGGATATATATATATACTAGAAATAGTATATTATGTTAAATCTAACGATGGCTCCTTTAAAACTAACGATTTTCATTATAATTACGATACAAGAAATGGTCAAAACTTGCGTATCACAATACATTGCAGACATGGGAATAAAATTATATAATCGACTTCCAATTAAAATTAAAGGTTGTCGTTAATTTGAAATTATTTAAAAAGTTAGTTAGTAAATTTCTTTTACAAAGGTGTTTTTATAATGTGACTGAATATTTAACTGACCCATGTTTTTAAGATATTTTATTTAGGTGTTTTTCAGTAGTTTAGGTTGAAAATATTAGAACGAAGTCGGAGGCCTTGGTTTCTAGTATATACACCAAATTCCAAATTTCTGTACTCTTACCAGCTTGCTTTATTTATTTTCCCCTATTTACCCCTATTTAACTCCTAACCCTTCAACGGAATCATCTGAAAATATAATCTAGTTCCCGATGTCATTATAATATATACGTATACCAAACAAGTGAATATCTCAATTTTATTTTATCACCCCTTTAATAATGGAGTGTGGGGTGGTGGTGGGGGAATGGAAAATATTACAAAATATTTTGAGGACTTGGCTTCTAGTACATACACTAAATTTCAAGTTTCTGTATTCTTACCAGCTTGCTTTACTTATTTCCCCCTATTTATCCCCCAACACTTCACCTAACATCAAAAAACAATCCAGTTCGCTATAATATATACATGTTATATGCTGAGTAACTCTATATCTTTATCTGAGATAAGCGATAACAGCTTCCTGGATAAAACATTCCCATGTGAAACGCTTGCATAGCATTAAATTCTAAGAAATGCTTATGCGAGCGTCAGCAAATACAATGTTATAAATACGACCCATTGCCATATCAGAGTCAGTCAACATATTATATTGTACCAAGCTTTATCTAACATTATATAAATAATTAAAATATTCAAAGTTAAATAAAAGTTTTCTATTGTAACTTTTTGTGAAAATAAAATTTTTTAAAAAGTGAAACAGTAAATAAGTGATATAAAAGTGGCGCAGTCGGTAGGATCTGGAAAAACACCTGGTAGAAAAGCCTAACTGACGAAAACCTCCCCGAAGAACAAGGAGCACCCCAAAAAGGGCCTAACTTCAGGAAAGGATCGCCGGAACAAGGAGACCTTTGACAACAGGTGGCGGATTCCAATCCCTTAAAGCAGAAAAAGGACCAACGTCTAAATGAAGATTTACGTGTAAGTACTTATTGAATCATTCAAGTGCAAAACTTATTTTAATTATTAATCGTACTATTTCTCGCTCGTTATTGTGGTAAAAACAGTTCTGTTGTCTCTGAATTATAAGTAAAATAAATAAGTCCTCATAATTCAAATCAGTTTATGCCAGTAACCACTAGAAATATGGCTCACCAACAGCAGCAACAACAACAACAACAACCAAATGAACCTCAACCAGATGTTGTTGAACCATATAAGTTGAGCGAAATATTTTCAATTGTCCCCGAATATGACGGTAATCAAATAAATTTAAATACATTTTTAAATTCATGCAAAATTGCTTACGACATGTCAATTGGCAATCAAACAGTTCTTTTAACTGTACATGTAAAAAACAAATTAAAAGGTCGTGCAGCTGAACTAGTGAACTCTAGAAACCCCACTACATGGGACGAAATTAAAACACTCTTAGAAAATCATTTCGGAGATAGTAGAGACCTTACTTCACTAATACAGGATTTGCAAAGGATGCGACAGCTCCCTAGTGAATCCCCGCTTACTTTTATTGCACGCCTACAAACCCACGAAGCAAAAATGCATGCTTCTGTTCAGAAACAAAGACTAACGGCGATGCAAAAACAAGCTCAAATACAGTTAACTGAAGGTATGGTTTTGAACACTCTACTCACGGGATTAGAACCTAAAATCGCGCATGTTGTTAGGGCTAGTGATCCCCCAGATATGCTAACGGCAATAGCAAGAGTTCGAAGGGAGCTCCAGTTAAATTATTTTGAAACGCAAAAAGCTAATCGCAACAATGCCATTACACCTATGCGCAACCTAAACTCACCTCTAGCAGCAAAACAATGTTCATTTTGTAAACGTGCGGGACACATCGCAAACGAATGCCGCCAAAGGCAACAAAATGTTAGACCTCCAAATTTTGGCATACCGCAAAATTATCCTAGGCCTAACTATTATAATCAAAATCCTGGAAATTCGCAAAATTTCCAACAACAAAGACCTAACTATTATAACCAAAACCCTGGAAATTTACAAAACTTTCAGCAACAAAGACCACCGGTTATTACACCAAACCCAAATTTTAATAATGCGAGACCCCCTGCGATTCAACCGAATCCGAACTATTTTAAACCAAATGTGAATAGGAAAACACTTCATTTTAATCAAAATGCCGAACCCGAAAATCTGGAACAAAATCAAAATTATTATTCTGACAACTCGTACGAAAATAGTAATGAGGGATATTATATGGATAATGACCCCCACGCGAGTCCGAATTATTATACAGCTAATACTTCGGAATATAGCAGCACTAATGAGGATTATTATACTGCTAATAATCCCACCGAGAATTATTACACAGAGGAACCAACTTTCGAAGCAACCCCTGTATACAATCGGGATTTTCGATCAGGCCCTCATGCCCAGTCGGACCCACCGTATCACAAAATCAGGGACTCCAATATGACAGTATTGCAAACCCAATTCGGCAACATGAATTTGGACAATTTCAACCCGAATCTCAATTTCCCGGAACAACAGTTTCTATAAGCCCCTTGTTGTCTGTCAAATCTAAAAACTTATTTTATATCTATGACGCTACTAACACGCATAGACTATTAATCGACTCGGGAGCCGGATTGTCTATATTTAAACCAAAAATTTGTAGAAATTATAGTAGGAGATGTCCAGAAAATGTTACTATCCAAGGCATAACCGAACAAAGAATAATTATTAATGAATCTGTTTTTATCCCGTTTGACAACAACGAACCGTTCAAAGTTTACATATGCGATCTCGACATAGAATTCGATGGACTCCTAGGGTCTGATTTCTTAGAACGCTATGATTGTATGGTGGATATAAAAAACAAAAAACTTATAACGAATTTCAAAACAATTCCAATCCATAAAGTCACAGATCAGGGACTATCAAATGTACAAATTTACCCAAACCCGGACGCTCACGATACTATTCGTAACATCTCAAATATAATTTCAGTTGAACCGCGTACGGAGGAAATTACCAAACTCAAATGTCATTTAACAAACACGGAAGCTATACTGCAAGCTACCGAAGTTGACAAAGTAAGACTTCCGAACGCGATAGTCCAAATAAACGACAAAGGCGAATTTATTACCTCTATATTAAATGCAAACGCAGTACCAAAAACTGTTAATTTTTCAAATATAAAATTAGAACCGATCCAAAATTTCTCATTAAATAATATAGGCGAAGAAAACTCCCAAATTTGCTTCGACAGACAGTATGAAATAAAAAATCAACTCCGTCTAGACCACCTAAACGAGGAGGAAAACGATTTAATAACTCAACTTTGTTTAGAATTCGCGGACATCTTTTATCTTGAAGGCGATCAACTAACTTTCACTAACGAGATTAAACACGCGATAGATACCAATGACGCGAAACCAATTTTCACAAAATCGTATCGATACCCCCAGATACACAAAGAAGAGGTCAAAACGCAGGTATCCAAAATGTTAGACCAAAATATTATTCGTCCCTCAAATTCCCCCTGGTCATCCCCAGTGTGGGTCGTCCCTAAGAAGCTCGATGCTTCTGGTAAGCAAAAATGGCGCGTAGTTGTGGACTACAGGAAACTCAATGAGGTAACTGTAGGAGACAAATACCCCTTACCAAATATCTCTGATCTCTTGGATCAATTAGGCAAGTGCCAATACTTTACAACATTGGACTTAGCATCTGGATTCCACCAGATAGAGATAGATCCAAAAGATATACCAAAAAGTGCCTTCAGTGTAGACAATGGACACTACGAATTCGTTCGTATGCCTTTCGGTCTTAAAAACGCCCCTTCCACCTTCCAGAGAGTTATGGATAATATTCTCATGGGTATACAGAACGAGAGATGTCTAGTCTACATGGACGACATTATCGTATATTCCCCAACAGTCCATGAACACATTTCTCGCCTCACAGAAGTGTTCAAACGTCTTCGAAATGCCAATCTAAAAATCCAGCCTGATAAATGCGAATTTCTTCGTAAGGAGGTCGCATATCTAGGTCACCTCATTACCAAAGAAGGAGTGAAACCTAACCCCGATAAGATCCAGTGCATCCAAAATTTTCCTCAGCCTACTAACCAGAAGGAAATCAAATCCTTCCTCGGTCTGGCAGGTTATTATCGCAGATTTATAAGTAATTTCGCGAAGTTATCCAAATCTCTTACCAAATTGTTACAAAAAGATGTTCCTTTTGTTTTCGACTCAGAATGCAAGAAATCTTTCGAAGAATTAAAACAAGCCCTTACTTCGACACCAGTTCTTATCTATCCAAACTTTGACGAAACATTTCTACTGACCACTGATGCAAGCGCCTTCGCCATCGGCGCTGTTCTCTCACAAGGCCCCATCGGAAAAGATTTACCAATCGCTTTCGCCTCAAGAACACTTTGCAAAGCTGAGACCAAATACTCAACTATCGAGCGCGAGCTTTTAGCCATCGTATGGGCTGTAAAACACTTCCGTCCATACATCTTTGGTCGAAAATTCAAACTAATAACCGACCATAGACCACTAACGTGGCTTTTCTCAATAAAAGACCCCGGTAGCCGCCTAGCACGTTGGCGCCTGAAACTCGAAGAATACGAGTATGAAATTGAATATAAACCCGGTCGCATTAACAAGAACGCAGACGCTCTTTCCCGCATAAAAATAAATCACATACAAAATTTTTCTAACTTTCAAGCGGAATCCAAATTATTAACGTACCCTATCCAAAGGCCCTCGACTTCAGCAGAAGCCGATTCTGATAGTCAAAGTGACGATACAGAAACCAACGAACAAGAGGACACCCTAAGAGAATTCGAAACTTTCATAAAGCTATACAAAACAAAGTCGCTTATCGACTATTCCAAAATTGAATTCTTGAACGGACAACTCCTAGATAAAACTAACAAAAATATCGTGACCTTTTTCCAACAAAACAATCTCAAAGATTTTCACTACAAAATCATTGAAGATTTGTTCGAAGAAAACGCAGACTTTCGGAATTTAACAATAAATAAATTATCCAGTAAGTCGGTGCGACATAGAAATTACTTTATCGTAGCTCTACCATACGACCCCGAAACTGTAATCCAGAACCTGTTTATCTCACTGTACAATGGTCGGGAAGAATTCGATGACTCCAAAACTTATCATATTGAAAACAATATCGATCTCCCCATCCTCGAAATTTTGTCATTTCTCCTAGCGGAAAAAGACGTGAAACTCAAAATATGCCAGAACGTTACTAAGACACCTAGTGATGACCAAATTCCGATTATTATCGATCAATACCATACCGGCAAAGCTCATCTTCACCGCGGAATAAATGAGACCATTAGGCGCATTCGACAAAAATACAATTGGCAAGGACTGACAAAGGATGTCGAGAAATTCGTAAAAACTTGCAAATGTTGCCAAGAAACAAAAATCTGTCGAAAAAACCTAGACTCACCCCTAGTAATTACAGAAACGCCTAAGTCCCCTTTCGAACGTATTAACATTGATCTTCTAGAAATTCCTACAAGAAATTACGCGCTTACAATACGCGACGAACTGACAAAATTCAGCCAAGCATATCCCATCAAAGATAAATCAGCGAAGTCGATCGCAAACACTCTACTCGTTTACTTCCAGCACTTCGGAACACCTCTTCGAATTCACTGCGACTTCGGTCGAGAATTCGATAACGCCATTTTAAGAGACTTATGCCTCCTCTATGACATCAAAATAACACATTCTAGTGTAGGACACCCACAATCGAATGGTTCCTTGGAAAGGTTTCATGCAACCTTACTAGAAATGATCCGAATACATATGACGGAGCATCCTGACGAACACCCCTTCAACATATTACCTTACGCGATAATATGCTATAACACCTCCACTAATAAAACTCACGGATTTACACCCTACGAGTTAGTCTTCGGACATACGTCTAGCAGACCGCCCGAGACACTCTATAATCAAGAGGAACTAGTCACGAAATACGTCAGAGACTTAAATAATCGCCTCTCTCACTATTATAAAGTCGCACGCGAAAGAACTGAAAATCAAAAACAAAGAGCAAAGATTCGATTTGATGCCCATGTTTCAAAAGAAACCCCCGAATATCAAATTGGTCAAAAGGTATACGTAAAGGAATCCCAAATTACCGATAAATTAAGTAACAAATTTAACGGGCCGTTTGAGATTCTGGAACTTCATAAAAACTCAGCCACCCTCCTTAACAAAAAAACAAAACAAAAAACTAAAGCCAATTTTGACAGGTTAAAACCATATTTTGAAGCCTAAATTGCCTTACAGGTTCACCTTGCTGATCGGAGCAGCCATATCCCAGTACCAAATAACACCGATCAATAACACCGTCGGAGTCTATTACCACGATGAAACAAGGATAGTAATTTCTAATGATAAATGGAC
Source organism: Stenurella melanura (assembly GCA_963583905.1). Classification (NCBI taxonomy): domain Eukaryota; kingdom Metazoa; phylum Arthropoda; class Insecta; order Coleoptera; family Cerambycidae; genus Stenurella; species Stenurella melanura. The sequence goes on from OY757314.1 coordinate 48,543,018, forward strand.
TCTGCTAGTCCATAAAAATCTATCAAGCCTTGAAGAAGCCTTCATCAACAACAACAAAATTTTAAAATCAATCGTCGATATATTCGCCGTTGACACACGTGAAACAAAAGAATTCCTAGTCAAAGTCAAAACGCACATAACGCTTCTAAACCAGATATCGAACTCCCTTAATGTAAAGTTTGAGGAAGTCTTTGTTAACACTAAACGATTCAAACGCGGTATACTAAACGGAGTAGGTAGCGTTTTCAAAGCCATTACCGGTAATTTAGATGCTGAAGATGGACAATTCTTCACAGACAGTATCAATAAATTAAATAATGACCAACATCAAATAGAAAACCTTCTAAAAAATCAAATATCTGTTACCTCTACCGTCATAAAGACTTTTAATGAAACATTTCAAGACATGCAAACCAATATAAAAACCTTTAACGAAGACATGAGAAAAATTCAAATTGCATTACATAATGTAAATGATAGAGTTGCACTGGTTCAAGCCGAACTAAAATTTGTTGAAACATGCGAAAAACTAACTGAAAGTTATCTGTACCTTCAGAATAACTTAGATGACATTTTAAATTCAATTACCTTTGCCCGTCTAAAAATAATACATTCTTCAATCATTACACCTGAAAGTTTGATTACCGCACTTCAAAAAATCTCTCAAAATCTAGTTAAAAACAATTTACCCCTTCCAGTAAAATATTCAGAAATTCCCCAATACTTGGAAATTATCGAACTGGAAGCCTTTCAGTCAAAATCAGATCTCGTTTTTGTCTTAAGAATACCATTAGTGGAACAACAACTCTATACTTTGTATCATTTATACCCCATCCCGATACTAGACAATAGAACTGGCCTACACCACGTTTTGTCATTTTCTCAAAAATTCATTGCACGTAACGATGATTCTTTAATGTACATCCCCGTCAAAGATCTGAGCACATGCAAACAACTAGATGCTCGCAAGAAGTTATGCTCTGACCTTTATGCCTACCCGATCGACAGCAGTGCAGCATGCGAGGCCCAGTTACTAAAAAACTTCAGGAAAGTTCCCGAAAATTGTGAAAGTTCTCTCGTGTACGGACAAGGTTATAACGTTCAGAAATTACAAGACAATGTGTGGTTAGTAATTGTTTCTGAACCCATTCACATCACCATAAACTGTAATCAAATGGACACAAAAATCACCAGTGTTAATAAGAACTCTATATTAAAACTTCATCCGGACTGTTACGCGTTTGTCGGTATAACGAAAGTGCAAGCAGAAGGCCGTAATACTATCAACATTACAGACAATTCACACCCAGTGGTTATACCCTATGACTGTTGTAGTGACATCCCCGAAAAAATGCAACTACCCAAATTGGAACCTCTTCAATTCGACCATTTAAACGTCGAAAATCTGGATATAGCCAACCACAAACTCGAACAATATTCCAGAGACTTGGATAAATTAATAAACGAGCCATTTATAACTAAACACTTTTCTATGAGCATGTACATAGTTATTGGTCTCGGAATCTGTATCCTCACCTCCTACATCGCCTGGAAGTGCAAAAGAAGATGCTGTCCCTGTAAGAAATCCAAAGACGCAACTCCTAACGAGATGCTGAAGAGAATCAACACCCTCCTGAGAAGAAGACCCCATCTACACACGGAAGAAGAAGAAATGCCCGATTTTCCCCAAAAAGTCGGCGAATAACACCGACTTTTCAAAAAAAAGGGGAGTTGTTATATGCTGAGTAACTCTATATCTTTATCTGAGATAAGCGATAACAGCTTCCTGGATAAAACATTCCCATGTGAAACGCTTGCATAGCATTAAATTCTAAGAAATGCTTATGCGAGCGTCAGCAAATACAATGTTATAAATACGACCCATTGCCATATCAGAGTCAGTCAACATATTATATTGTACCAAGCTTTATCTAACATTATATAAATAATTAAAATATTCAAAGTTAAATAAAAGTTTTCTATTGTAACTTTTTGTGAAAATAAAATTTTTTAAAAAGTGAAACAGTAAATAAGTGATATAAAATACATGTACAAAATTTCACGTCAATATCTTAAACCGTTCCGGCGAAAACGTGCGAAAAAAAAAGTTACAGACAGATAGACATATTTTTTTTCAAATTTAAAATCTCGTTTCATGACATTCTAAACTCAGTTGAAGAAAAAATTTAATTTTTTTTTTTTTACGATTACTACTATACTTCCAATCTACTACGTGGCTGTGGAAGTAATTATAGTACTACCTATGTATCAATATATCCTTGTTGTAATTTCAATTTATAATATATAGTAATTACTTACTATGTTACACCCGTACGTTAAATGAACTTTGTAATTCGTACAGTGTAAATAAAACATATCTGTTGGATTGGATACATGATTCATTCTCATATCAGCTTGCAATTGAAACGAAATCAAAACTCAAACACGGATGAAAGATTTGAGGGAAAACGCTATGCTCTATGATAACTACGCCACTGTGTTTTAAAAAGAGAGAATGAATTTTATAATCTATATATGAAGAAGTGCCACGTTGCATAATAATCATTTAATATTTTTCTGGGGCACGTTACATTATAATAAGAATAATAATATTCTATATGTGTATAAAACAGACTCCACGCTATAAATATTAAGGAGTAAATACGGTACATCTGGGTTAACGAAAGAACAGTCTTTCTAAAGTCACGTATTTTGAGATTATTTTCTAAAGACTGTATAGTAAGCAAAATTTATTTACAGCTAAACATTTCTAATATTCGTTTTTCCTTCCGTATCGATAGGGTTACTAAAGTCTTTGTTATACAGTGCTTTTATTTCCAAACGATATGTTCTGAATATCTGCCGAGCCAAAACGAATATAATTTTTTAAAACATTCGTCGGTTCGTTTATCGATGAAAATATCCAGATACCCGCTGTTAGTGTTAGTGATAGAGGAGTGTGACTTTTCACTCCGTCCTGTCAATCCCAACTCGAAAATTTCAAATGTTAATAGCCCTCGCTGATGATTGATCATTTATTATTTATTTATATTATTATTTATTGAGATTGAACACAGTACACGATTAGCGATCTCATTACCAGCACTTTTGACCCGCTTCGCTACCATGCCAGTACAAAAATAATAAGAAATAACATGCCAAAAAACTATATGTGGCAGAGATAATCTTCCTACCACATTCTGTTTTGTAAGCTAGAGAAACAAACTTTTCTTATTTTTCCAGACTTTTAACATCGAAAAGGGGCCAATAAAATAGGTAATCTCTCCTTGACAGGAAATGAACGATTTTTCTAATACTTAAAATGGGGACATTTCTGACATCGCTCAGTAGTAAAACTGAATTAGTGCCGACATTTGGAAATTTTTATATATCATATATATTAATTATTTTAATGTTTTTAGAATTCAATGTGTCAGTTTCCATGCTTTCTGTTTCTTGTTTGTTTTCTTTTTGATTAATTATATGTGCTTAATGGAACGTTTCATTTTTCAGTGTTTAATTTAAGTTCACCGAAATCAACCAATTAAAACTTTGTAGTATTTAATAATTTAATGAATAGGTACCTAGTTGTTTTCTAATGTTATATACTTGGAAAAAATTATTAATGATGAATTATTATTTTTTTTGCATTTCTCCATTAGCAAGTTACATGATGAATTATTAGTACAGTTGTTTTCCAGATGTAATATCATTGTCGCCTGGAATTTTATTGATAACATTTTCCGAGAGCGTTGTCTAATATTATAAAGGGGGTAAATTGTTTATTATCTGGTTAGATCCCGAGTGTTTTAGTTCGAGGGTTTAATATTTGGTAATAATGAACGATGACGACAATCAATTTACACGAAATATATTACTTTTGGCATCTTACATCGAAAAAAAAGTGAGCATTCTGGAAGAATATTTCAGGAATGAATGAATTAAATATATATTAAAAATATTGTTGCGTGTTTACCACCTTTCAGGAAACACCCTGTATGAATCCGTGGGTTCTGAATAATTTCATCAAGAGATAAACACTACTAACACTTCATTTAACAATTTACTGACTACACAATACTTCAAAATAACCTTTACACTTTGTTTACTTAATATTTAACCTCACTTTTCACTTTTCAATTTGTTCACTTTTATAAACTGCCTTCTTAATAAACTTCTCCCTCTCCGCCGGTAATCGCGCCTTATATACTCTGAAATTACCTCTGGATTGAACCAGAATCTTCTTCCACCACACTCTAGAAAAGTCCATGGCTCTTTCTAGAGTCTTTCCAGTCACTATTAGTAGGCATAGGCGTATCATCTCCAGTTTCAAGGGGGTGTAATTCATAACAATATCTTTAATAAATGTTAATTACCTTTAGTTGTTTTCTTGCAATTTTTTTGGCAATTGTGGATCCATGATTCCGCTCTCAGATATTGAAATAGAATACGGTGCTAGTAGCGTCATCTGGCGCTATTGGAGCCAAATTCCAAACAGAGTGTACACCAGTAAAGGATGCAAAAATTGTTAACATGATTAAAGTATTTATTGTAAAATATATTTACTTATTTAGCCCTTAGCTTCAATTTAAGAAATTTAAAAATTAAGTTCAGGTTATATAAATAAGGAGAGTTATTAACATGTGGTTGATTTTTGGTGGATTACCGTGAGTTAATTTTTAGCTTATATCTTCTCAGAGCGAGTGTGTTGTTTAATTTGACATAATATTTCCTAAAATAAAACATGATGTATGTCAATGGCTGCAATGTGTCTTATAGCAATAAAACGAATATAGTGCCCTCCAGCAAAAAAATTGCATGTTTATGCTATCAAAATCCGAACTAGTTCTTTGGTTACTAATAAAAAATGTTATTGACGCAATGGTCTCAAAAAATTGCCTTTTATTGGCTTCCATGTTAACGGCTGAAATAGTCGCCTTAAATAACTTGTAGTGAGGAATGTTCGGTTAGAAATTGCCAAGCTTTTTTAATCGACATATTCAAAACCAAAAACAGCACCGCAATTACTTACTTCTTCTAAGCGAAACCCTAACTAAAAATCTAATTATCGATACCCTGACAATCGAGGCCATAATCGAAAACCTAAAATTATGCACTATAGGTAACCTTAACCGTAACTGTAATCGAAACCAACTAAAATATATCTCGGTTTCTTCAAGTAATCGAAATACATTCCGGTTGCGGTTCTTAGGAAGGCAGCAAACAAACAAATAAAGTCAAAGAGGGCTCAGATGGACATAGGGAAGAACAGGCAATCGCTATTCCAATAAAGCAGTGAAATCGGAAAAATTGAAGCAATATAATAATTCGAATCATAATTAAAAAATATATGATTAGTATAATTCCTTACATGTACAGATCATGCGAAAATTAATGTAGATTTAAGTTGCCGGCAAATTTTATATTGATTAGTGTAAATTAGTTTGGTGCAGTAATTATTCTATTTTAGAAACGTGTTTTTTATTTATATCTGAACACATTCTACCTGTTTTCTATATAATTAAAATTGATTAAAAAAGTCTATTTAATTAATTATTGAAAGTATTAATTTTGTTAATGTGTGTACTGAATTAATAAGTTTTAAATTACACGAGTTTTATAGTGTTTGTACGTAAAAAAATTGAAGATTGATTAGCTATACATCACTCTTGCTATATTAAGCAGGCTGTCAGCTAACTCATAAAATATTGATCGCTCTGTTTTAGAAAATAAATATTTATTAGAAGCCATCACAGCTTTTGTGTTATTAAAATATATTCATTCTCTGGTATCAAAAAATAGATGTACTTATATGAAATTTCGATGATTAGGAATGGAGGCTGTAGTCCCTTCAAATTAGGAAAAATTAAAGACATTTTCCCACAGCTATGAGACTTGTAAAAAGTGAAGCATGTGAATTATCTAAACATGTTTTCACCCCCACTCAGTTCTAAAAAAGGGCGCTTTTTGAGAAATATATACACATATATGAATTTTAGCGTCCTTTCGCCTTTTTCTATATTTTGAGGAATAACTATGCATTTTGGTGAAAAATGTCAGGAGAGCAAAGCATTGTACAGCATAAAATTTCCTACAAATTTTGTTTTTTTCCGAATTCCGCATAGGGACATGTACATATATAGAGTTTTGCGCCTTTTGTAGATTTTCAGCCAAAATTATGTATTTTGGTGACAAATACAGGAGAGCTAAATTGTAGAACATAAAATTTCCTATAAATTTTGTCTCTAAGTTTATTTAGTTTTTTCGAAAGTCGCATAGTTTCTCCGCTAGAGGGCGCGAAAGAAGTATATATCTATGTAAATAGACTTTCACGTCATCTAACGGCGAAACTATGCGGAATTCGAACAGAAACGAAGACAAATTTTGTAGGAAATTTAATGCTCTACAACTTCGCTCTCATGATATTTTTCACCAAAGGGCATTATTCTGGCAGAAAATCTAGAAGAGGCGCAAAAGTTTCTTTATATATATCTTTTGCGCCCTCTAGCGGCGAAACTACGCATAATTCGGACATAACGTAGACACAAAATTTGTAGATAATTTTATGCTCTCCTTACATTTTTCACCAAAATGCATAGTTTTTCCTCAAAATAGAGAGAAAGGAGAAAGAGCGCTAAAATTCATATACAGGGTGTCCCAAAATTGAGTTCCCTGAGTTCATATTGGGCCCGTTTAACCCAACCTACCTTAGTCCAAAAATGCATCCCTGAGGAAGTACACTCTCTTAAAGTGAGAGAGAAAAAATTTTCCAATAATTTCCATTATATTGAAGATAAAATTTTCAAGTTTTCAAGGAACCTGTATCTCTATAAGTACTCTATGTAAGCTTGATAGCAACTAAATATCTTTTGTTTCTCAAACGCGACAGGTTTCCTGTTTCACAAGCACCAAAGACCTGCCAAGAGAAAAAGACAATTGTTAATTTTTCGTTGATATTACGCAAAATATTAAAAGTATTAATTTGTGTACTGAAACAGATGGACATCATGTGGAGCATTTGTTATTAATGTATTTTTTGGAGTAAACTGTAATTTTCTATTATTATAACATTTTATTTCTAGAATTGTAAATAAATGTTAAATGCAAATGGAGGAAAAAACGATAATTCCTTGTATTTTGATTAATATTACAACAAATTTTAAGAGTACATTTTTGCAGCTATTTCAGTGCTCTGCAAAAATATTCAAGTATACCGTAATTTTACAGGGCGATTAAGAAAGTACAGCCAATCAAATATTTATTATTATGAAAAAAAATTTGAGAAACAAAAGATACTTGTTGCCAAGTTTACATAGAATATTAGATTATTATTAAAGATATATAGCTCCCACCAAGATTTGAAAATATTGTCTTCAATATAACGGAAATTAATGAAAAAGAGAATTTTTTTCTGTCTCACTTTAAGAGGATGTACTTCCTCAGGGATGAATTTTTGGACCAAGGTAAGTTGGGTTATACGGGTACAACATGAACTCAGGAATCACAGATTCCCACCCGGGAACTCAATTCTGGGACACCCTGCTTCAAATGCTTCCGCTCCCTTACCCTGTCCGTAAAGTTATTACCTCATTTTTTTGCATTAATTTAAATCGTGTTCTAGTAACTGTATATCATAAACTCATCATCAGCCGAGGTTCCTAGAATAATTTATTATCTAATTTACATTCTAATGGGTTCGTAATATTATATAATGAATAAAAATATATCTAGATTAAGAGGCGTGTTTACTGATAATCTTTGTACTTTTATACTACACTGAAAAATGTGTTGTTCACAGGATAAGTTATAAACTTATGTCATAATAGTAATTTACGATACAAGTAACGTAAGAAGCAGATAACGCTACCAGTGTCGTAACACGTTTAATTTTATCTTATATTATTTTATCAAAAAAATACATATAAATTTTCGCTTGCAATCTTTTCTTTACAAATTCGTGAGCAAGAAAAAAATTCCGGATTTTTAATTCAAGAGCGAGGGACATTCGGTAAGGAAATTTTAGACAAAAATTACTTGACAAAAAAAAACTTTAGAAATGTATTCAAATCTGGTAGGCTGGTGCCAGTGTTGCATCTGATGCATAAATAAGATGGCCTTGATGTATTTCACTGACAGAAACTTTTGTTTTTAATGTGCGTTTATTTTCTTTCCCCGTGTTCTAGTAAAATAAAGTGTAAATAATTGCCTAAAATAAATATATTATACTTACATTACACAATTCATTCTTACTACAGAAAAGGGAAAAGTACTTATAAATACACTGCTGGCCACTCGAACTTACACATAGACAGTTTTAGGCAAAATTTAAAGTTCAATATTTTCAACAGGAATGCAAATTTTTGAACGCGGCTTGCAAATTTTAAGAGCTAGTTTTTTTCGGATTAAGCTGCATGACGTATATTTATCGTAGGACCATAAGTTTATTATATACGGGGTGATCAATGAAGTCATGCAATAAATCAAAAAGTTTGTATGAGTGAAATTTCCGCAAAAAATTTAATGTAATAAACTTGTTCTTGTCGCTACGTTTTTGTTTATTATCGACCCGGTATAATGTGTAAATTTCAACCCTCAAATAAAATGCTTAGACCATAGAAAATCTACGTGAAATAAGGATTCCAAATCCGCAAAAATCATCAAGAACCGTCAATCCAATGTCAAGTTATAGCATTTTAAAGATTTCGCTATCCAAATTTTATGTTGAGTAGTGTGTACAAGGCCTAAGGGCCTTAATCCAAAAACTGACAATACCGTCTAGAGATATTGATGTTACCTTAGTAAGGAACCATATTGCAACGACCAAAAAAATTTTTTGCGGAAATTTCACTCATACAAACTTTTTGATTTTTTGCATGACTTCATTGATCACCCCGTATATAATAAACTTATGATCCTACGATAAATATACGTCATGCAGCTTAATCCAAAAAAAACTAGCTCTTAAAATTTGCAAGCCGCGTTCAAAAATTTGCATTCCTGTTGAAAATATTGAACTTTAAATTTTGCCTAAAAGTTTCTATGTGTAAGTTCGAGTGGCCAGCAGTTTAATTATAAAAAAAAGTGGTAAGTATATGGTTTTGATTGCAGATTAATTTTTTTATGTGATTTCCTCATGTTTTAGTAAAATATTTAATAATTGATGAAATATGGTAGAAAATATAATTAGGGTTTATATTTTTCATACTAGGATTCAGGGGAACGTAGTATAAGGTAAGCGATAATGAAAGTGAATTAAAATAAAAAAAGTTTAGTATACTTATTACTTATATTCTCTAAGCTCTACTCTAGGCGCATAAAAATAATATAGCGCATTATTATTAGTCATAATAATTTACAATATTTATGAAACAGTGTAAGGTCTTTTAAAAAAGCATTGAATTCAGTGTTTTACAGTAGAAAGTTATACTGATGGTGAATGTTAAATGAACACTGAAATGGCAACCCGAAACATATTCATGAACAACAAGTACATACATGCAAACACCAACAAATAGAATGACGTCAGTAGTGATCGAGAATCTGAAAAAAAAGATTTATATAGGTATGTGATATTTTTACGTTATCAAATATTTAGTATCCTGTCTTACAGTTACAGCTAGAACTGGAAATGAACGAAATACTAGACTAATTCACCGCATGTTCTAACCCTAGAAACGTTCCACTGAAATACGTGTATTGATTAAAATTATTTAAAGATCTGTGAAGTATTCTGGAATAGAGTTTTGAAGAATAATAAGTACCATTATTAGACCGCAGAACTTAAATAAACGGGAAAAAGCATGGATGCGTGAATATCTGCATTAATAATAATAATAATAATAAGTATGCTCTTTATTGGAAAGATCCAAAGGGCTATCGACCGAAGTCCTGCACATAAAGTAATACAATGTTTTTGAAAATTATTATTCTAGATTGTGTACAATCATTATGTTCACATACTAAGTAGGATATAAAAAAACAATGATATTAATAAGATTATGATTATTGTAGTTGTTTTATCTTCTCAATTAGGGCATATTCTGGTGTCTTATATTTAGCTTTAATGTGGCGATTTTGTATAGTGCAGAATTCATCTATTTCTTGTATGTTTTGTTGGGTAATGGCGAATTTTGTTTGTAGCTTAGTGAAGCGTGTTTGGATTGGTTCTGTTTTTGTTTTGTGATATAATTCATTACTTGACATATTGTGGAGATGGTTACGAGGGTGTCGTAGTTTGGTAATACTTCGAAGGGCTGCTCTTTCTCCCACGTCTAAATTCTTCTTGGCTAGTGTTCCGCTATTAAGGTAGAGTATATGTCCATATTCCAGTATGGGTCTGCAGATACCTTTGTAGATTTTTGCTACTGTTGGTGTGGACATTCCGTTATGTTTGTAGGTCAGGGCTCGGAAGCGTTTAGCTCTTGTATTTATCCGTTTCTTCATCAGGGCAGTGTGCTGACTGAGGTTCAACTTGTGATCGATCTGGAATCCGAGGTATTTGGTTGAGTTTCTGGGGCTTACTGTTACGTTGCCTAAGGTTACTGTGGGCGACCTAGGATTGGGATTGTAATTGAAGAGTACCAGTTGGGATTTCACAGGGTTTGGTTTGAGTCGTCATAGATTGAACCAGTTTTCTGTGTTTATTATCAAATGTTGCAGTTGTTGGATTGTACTGGAAAGGTTTGAGTTGTGTGATATTAATGCTGTGTCGTCAGCGAATTGCAGTATGTAGGTTACCCTGTTGAAATATTCTAGGTCCGGGTGGCTGTGGTTGTAGAAATCGTGGCCATAGATGTTGTATAAAACGGGTGACCTTGTGGAACCCCCTGTTCAGAGGCAAAATGTTCAGAATAGCTGTTATTGATTTTTACTTGTATTTGCCGCATATCTAGGAAGCTAATTATTAAGTGTATTATGTAGTCTGGACATTCCAGAGATTTTATATCGTATATTAGACCCATGTGCCATACACTATGGAATGCATTACTGATGCCTGAGAATAGGGCTGCTGATTTATTTCCTTCCCGTTTAGCCGCTTGAACATTTGATGTTAGTATTGCGAGTGGATGAAGTGTAGAAGACTTTAGAGTAAAACCAAATTGATAACTTGGTATTTTGTGATTAGCATGTTCTTCAAGTAATATTTTTATGATTTTTTCGAATATTTTTCCTATTACAGGCAAGAGTGTGATTGGTCGATAGTTGTGAGTTTTGGAGTGATCTGTATTGGGCTTGGGAATAGTTATTATGCCTCTCTTTTCCATTCTCTCGGGAAGTACATGTTCTGGATACAGAAATTGTAGATTTTGATAATGTGCTGGTGGATTTCGTAGTTCAGTTGTTTTAAAATGATGTACGAAACGTTGTCGTTACCAGGAACCGTGTATTTTGCTTTCGACAATATGTCAAAGTAGGTCTCCTCGTTGATAATTGGGTGATTGTTGATGGGAATATTGTTGCGATAGTTTTGGTACCAGTTGTTTATGGCATTGTAGTTTTTTGGATGTATTCTGGACTCTGTTCTTCGGAGTAAGCTTTTTTAAAGTGCTGTGCAAATAGATTAGTTTTGTCCGAATCCTCTGTGTAATAGTTTTCGTTTTCTTTTAGGGTAGGTATGTCGATTTTTTTCTTAGCCCTTGATAATTTCCTTACTTCTTGATAAAAATTTCTCCCTTGTTTTTGATTGATATTGGCACACGTGTCTAACCATTTTTGAATTCTATATTGCTGGATCATTCTATGAATATTTTTGTTATAATCGTTTATTAGTGTTTTTGTCAGTGGATCTGGGTTGTTTCTATATTCCCTGTATATTCTTAGTTTTGTTTTTATTAGTTTTATTATATAGTGGGGCAGTTACTGTGAGTAAAATTTATTGTTTGATTTAGGTGAGTTTGTTTCAACCGCGTTGGAGAGTTTCTCATTAAATTTTCTTACAGTTTCGTGGGTTATTGTTTGTTCTTCTGTGTCGTTAAGGTACATAAGCATTTCTTGGTTAACTTTTTCTACATTACACTTGTAAAAGTTGTCTTTGGATGGTTCGCTATTTCAGGTTGGTTCTCGCAAGTCAAAACTGACTTCTATGGCTAAGTGGTCTGATCCAATAGCTGGTGTAAGTTCTACTTTAAGAAAGTTATTGATTAGATTATTAGTATGCAGGATAATGTCGGGGGTCGAATCAGCATAGTTTTGCATTAAGAAGATGGGTGGAGTATCAAACTGAGAAAAATTGGAGTTATTTAGAAAACTGTTTATTTGTTTTTCTTTGTTCTATTGACGTTGAAATCTCCTATTATGATTTCGTATTTATATAACTCAGCTTTGGTAAATATGTTCTCTTCTATTTTAGCATTTGGATGTATATAGAATAGGAAAATGTGCAGTTTCTCGTCTTGAAATGGAATTGACATGTGTAAGGTTTCGTTAAGAGTATCTGCATTATTTAAGTGAGTGAAGCGATTTGTCTCACCCACAAATGAAACTTGAGGGAGTAGATTTGCAGGTGACGCAGAATTGTGGTTTAAACTAGATCACTGACAGTGATCAAATTTAAGAGATGCATTTGGGGTTGCTGGTGATTTAAAATAATTATGGTTGAATTCTTTTCTCTATATGATGAATAGAACAACGATGGAGCAAACCTATGCTGAAGATGAGCGTATAATTCTTATGGAACCAATGCAATATATCTATCAAAAATTTTGTAATTACACCACTATAACTTCCACCATAATTCTAATGAACACGCGAGGAATTTGTAGAAAAAATATACTTTGCAATACATCTCGTCTACATACTGTAAGATTAAGGTTAAAACTAACTACTCCTTAATTGTGGAATTTGAAATATTCCAGACTTCTCTTGTGATCCATGTTTATAAGTAAATGGAAAAACAAATTATAAATAAGCTGAATTTTAATAATTTGACTTTCTAGCACCTTAACCTAATTAATGAAACAATTGCTCTGTTAATGATTTTGTTGGAAGCAAATTCAGAAATGTTCTAAACAAGCGAATTAATCAAATAAAATATAATGAAAGTAGGCATGATGCTCTTGTAACGTAGCGACAAGCAGTCTGCTTGGCTTTGGCTATATTCTCTGGCATCAGACTAAGGGGAGCTTGTGAATGGGTTGACTGCGTATCGAATTGGCTGGCTAATTCTTCCACTGATAAGATTTATCTCTCGTAAGGTACTTACCACTGTATCCGCCACATATATTTTAGAAGGCATTACATGAATTAAATAATTGAATAATTATAATAAATATAATTAATCCGATTAATATTTATTTATTTGTATTACTAGAAATGTGCTACTTGCGTATTGAAAATGCAGGACAAATATTTTATTTTAAGATTAACTCTTGCTTAAAGTTGTGCTTAAAGTATATCACGTAAGCCAGTTAAATAGTCTTTGTCTTTGTCGTCATTATTTATAAAATAATAATTATTTTTGGCAAAACGAGAAAAAGTTGACAGTTACAATGCAGAAATATTTGTTCTGTAATACTTTTCACATTCACTACAGACAAAGACAAGTTAGTTTATCTGTTTGTTGATCAATGGATAAGAAATGCCTAGTTACGTTAAAATTAAAATTCAAGTAAAAATAAAAATAAACAATAATACTTTTAACGTTTTTAATAACAAAAAGGCAGATTTAAATAAATTGTTGCCGGATGTGTTTCTGCTGAAAATAACCTTGCTGCAGTTCATCATCGTATAGCTGTTGGACAACTACGGACAAAATGTTATTTCTGTACTTCTCAGCATTCACGGTGAAATTTAAAAAAATGGACCTAATCATTATTCTCTTGGGAGAAAAGTACCAACCAAACACCAACTTTTTGAGGACATTGTGGAGATTTAAAATAAATACGAGCATTATCAGTGCACCACATTTCTATATTTTGAGAATTGACGTTTCATTATAACCGTATGCAATGAAAAACAAATTTACTTTAAAGAAATATATACAGGCTCCACTAATAGACAGGTGATAAATGGGTGATAGCTCTTTAATTTTATTTGTGAATTTTCTGTCTATCGTATATTTGACAGCTAACTGAAAAACTTTATATTTATGGAAAATATTTTAAACTATTATCTTGATTATTGCATGAAACATCTTATGAGCGACTTTGTGTCTTTCTGAGGTGCTCAACTCAAGGACGAAACACATTTCAAGGGCTAAGGAAGTTTGATTTTATTTGTATTTTTCATAGATTATTGTTTTTGCTGTTTGCAAAATCCTATAAAGAATTTGTTTTATTATAACTATATGGAAACAAAAATAATTAACTTTAAAACGTTATTTGTGTATTAAGAGTACAAAATGTCTCATTGTGGCTCTAGCGAGCAAGTTGACGCGCGACGCGACGAGGAACGCGTTAAACACTCACGAGCGAGTATGACATTTTGCACTTGAATTACACGCATAATTTTGTCTTTGAACATTTCAAATTATCAAAATAAAGATATATTTCAGTTGAATATTTGACTGAGAGTCGCGATTCGTTAACATTTTATGAGTGTGCCATGCACGTGATCAAAATAAGCAAACGAATAAGACACAAACGCTATCAATTTATGTAAGTTCTGCTTGTGACTGAATTTATGTTGTGATTTTATTTAGGACAAACAATGGGTATTACAGAAAATAGTGACTATATCTTCATCAACTCTCAATACATTAACTGCAAAAGTTTTAGGGCATTATTATTTAAAAAAATACACTAAAGCGAGAGTTAAAGTACATCGCTCGTCGTCATGGGAGACGAGCTGTAAAGTGACATCACAGGTCCTCAGTAAACGTCAACTGTACTCGTTCTAATGTGAGCGAAAAAGCCCACTTTACCTATCGATCGCACTATGTTTTTCAATATTTTTTAATATTTTTGTGTGTCGTATTTGTTTTTATTGTCCTTCAGGTATGTAGTATTTATAAATTTAATTGAAAAATCCCAAGTCTTTCATTGGTGGCTACAGTAAAATAACAATGATGTGTATGAATTTTCTCATGGTGAAATTTAAATATAAAAATTTGAATTGACTTATAAAAAATTGGCGGTGTTTGGTCGTGATAAATTTTACGCCAATGTAATCACTTATCAGTGTTTGTTGTTCCGTATAGTTTACTCGCAACTATTTGCAACTTTTGATAAATTGTTATATTTTTTAGAAGTATGCATCGCTTCAAGAACGTAGACCTTGTAGAAATATGGTTACAAGGAAGTGGCAAAGACGAGAAATTCTCGGCAATTTGGGACTATGTAAAAAATATCATAGGAGAGAATATTGTTTCATCTAATGAGCAGAGACTACGGGAAATATTACGTCGTTTGTGCCGGAATGTAGATGAATGGTGGACTCAAGCTTCTCGGCGCAAGGATTATTTTAAAAAGAAAAATGCTGTTTTGCTAAAAAGACATTTCGTTTTTGAAATAGACGAGCCAACGCCATCACCTTCTTGGCCGAGTCTATTATTCTCCGAAAAGTCATCCAGATCACAAAGAAGGGAAGCTGTGCAATTATCACATGAAAAGAAAGACGAAACATCTTCAGTTGTACAAGCTGCGAGTATAGCTGCACGTCAACAAGGAAAACACGACTTAGCAGCAGTTTTGAAAGAAGTAAACAAAAGTCCAACCCGACCAGCTAAAATTAAAAACTCCTTTTTTCTCCAGAAAAAAAATTGAATTACTCAGCCGAAGAAGCGTGAGAACTGATTTTAGATTCCAATTTAAGTAAGCAATAGTATTTGGATATTCGACGTGGAGCTATTTCAAGAAATTGTAAAATGTACCCCGACTACAAAGAAGTTTGGAAGGCTAAACAAAAATGTAGACCAACTGGGATCAAAATTTCCGATATTGTGCCAGATGTACCGTTAAGCAATTTACTGGAATATACGACAAACGAATAGTACTTTTGCAAGAAGAGCCAATTATACAGTACATGGAATCATTACAACTTACTGAAAATAATGCTGAAATAACTTTGAGTTACGGCTTAGATGGAAGTTCAGGTCATTCAACATACAAATAAAAATTTTCCACTTCTGGTACCCATTCTGATGCATCTTTGTTTGCAGCTACGGTAATGTCTCTTCGCTTGCAGTCACACGAAACTATTTTGTGGAATAATCGAACTCCGCAATCTGTAAGATTTTGCAGCCCTCTTAAATTGAAGTACGTCAAAGAGTCAGCTGAGCATATAAAAGAAAAGCAAACTACGGAACTGAAAATTTATTTACTGAATGAAAAATTTCATTTACGTGTGGAAAAACCAAAAGCCGGGTTTGGTAGTACTAACAATGGTAATACTGCTCATCGAGCATTTAATGACACTAAAAATTTTTATGAAACTACCGATGTTGATGTAGACCTCATTAAAAAAATTTAAAGTCATTTTAATTTGCCTGTCCTGTAACTACCAAATCGATGCACCAAAATTGGAAGAATAATGCTACGCAACAGTCAGACTATATATTACGAAATATTCTTGGTACCCAATGCCTACAATTGTGCATAAATTCTAGCACACAGTAAACAGATCATTGAAAATACTGTATTGCCAGTAGGGTATTTTGTAGAAGAAGGATCTGAAGCTAGAAATAAATTGCACAAACGCGATCGAAAATTTCACGCTAGGACAACTAGTAGGTGAAATAATATGGAAGACATTTTCAACAGAGCTGTGGATACATCAGATCCTATTATTTCAAGTATTAGTTTACAAAAACGCATAAACCGTCAACGTAGGCTGCAACTTCCTTTTGAAGTAATTAGTATGCTGCTGGAACCGAAACCTGAAACTTCACAATCTGAAGAGAACAGCGAGGTCGATGATGTCGAGGGTGATGTATAGAATATCCTAGAAGATATATTGCCTATTGACCAATTAGATGTATTAGAATTGGAAAACGATATATAATATACAATTTTTACAAAAGTTTGTTATTAAAATTTTTATGTTAAATACCCCTTAATTTATGTCTTTTTTTAATCAACTATCACAGGAAATAGTTACGCCACTTAATTCTTCCATAATATAATTTACTTAATGTTGGCCAGATAACTTGAGATTTATCATCTCAGTTCAATTTTTCTTTCACCTGCCTCGTGAACAGAGCATCGAAATCTCCAAAGAAGGCAAAATTCCAACAAGGAATAGTATTTTGGTCCCTAAATGTTCATTCTAAATACTTATTAGTCTTACTATATATGTGATGATCGTTTATTCTACAAATCCTAATGAAATTTTTATATCAGTGAGTATAATAACATTTTTTGAAATTTTGCTTGTTTCAATTTGAAAGCTGTCAGGCGATTACGAATATTATTCTAAAACGTTTTAGCAGCTCTAAGTAACTTGTAAATTTAGATTCTCTTCTCACCTGAAAAATTGTTTTGAAATCTGCATCATGCATTTATAGACACAGCATCGAAATCTCCAAACAAAGCGAAATACCAATAGGTAGAATATTCCGACCCAGAAATGCCTTTGCTCAATTGCTCTTTAGAGCTTTTACGAATATCTTAGGACACAGCATAAAATAAAATTGCATGTAATAAAACTTAAATCACTGTCGCTGGGTCAGCAGCATTACGACTCTTTCCAAGGGACACTTCAGTATTTTAACAAAGTACCTTCTAAATATGAGATCAAAATGCATTATCAGAAAATCAATGTTATGTCTGCAAGCGTTAAATATTTGATTTGGTATGTAAGGCCAGCCAATGTTTTGTTCGAGATGGGCAAGAACGGGCCAAAGTGCCGGGTCAGTTCCCGGGGGATACCCGCGTCGTTACTGTCGGGAAATTCCATTACACTCACTCGCGCACAATCCAGTGGTCACTGCGAATCAAGAACTTCTCCTAACTTTGATTGAATGTGAATCGGGCGAAAACCAATCCACTAACATCATATTCTATTATTCAATTATGTGTAGGCATAGCTCTCTTCTTTCTTGATTTTAGTCGGCCACGAGCTGAGATGGATATTATGAAATTAGATCTTAAATAATGCTATCCATATAAGAGATAACGTAAAAATGAGGATCGTGAGGAATAAAACTTTGGTAACTTGTTTGATGTAATTTATATTTTATATCTTCGTAAAATATTTGCTAGTAAAGAAAATTTGAAATTAGTACTGAGTGCAAGTATACGCCGAAATACTAAATCATTAATTAATATTGAGTGATAACAGAATTCATGTGACAAAATAGTAAAACTGTTCTAAAACACCAAAGTTTAAAAAAGGTTTTAAATGACGTATTTGAGATCGAAAAAAAATAAGTCCCTAATTACTTCTACATCATTGTATTCGTAATAAAATCACCTTCCGATATTTCTTCGGATTTTCACGTTTCAGACCATATAGATCACGAAAACATAGGTCTTTCAATTCCGTCAGTCTGTCTGACTGTTGGCGCTATAACTACAAAACTACTTAACGGAGAAAAGTCAAATTTGGTAGGTAGTTGACGCTACTGCCAGCGAAAAGATGGGTAGACCTTCACTGGAAAATATACAGGGTTTAAAGAGAATAAATAATAAAAAGTGTGCAACCACAACTTCTCAGCTGGGTGCTGAGAAAGCTATGAAAGAGTAGCAACCGGTTAGCTCAGGGCTGGTCGATATTTTTTTGAACAATTATTTGCTTGTCATATTAACCAAACAAAACTCTAATAAACTATAAAAACTTTGGACGCCAGCGTATTCCGTAAATAATACTCTTGCAAACTTTATCTGGGGGAGAAAACAATCAAAATCAAATATAAACCAAACAATATATTAACATAAGGATAAGATTGAAAATTTTTACAATTATTACAAATATTTATAGTGAAAATTTGATTTAATTAGTTGAATAAAAATTTAGTTTAAAAAAAATTAAATTTGAAGATTAACAAAAAAATTACAATAAGAAACGATCAACTGGTTTACAATTTTTCTTCTGACCAAAAGTTGAATTTTGCACATAAATCTGGGCTACTTAGCTTAGCGAAGACGTGGAATCCCGACGAGGTCTGGTCCTGAAGATGGCCGCGGGTACCCGGGAAGGAGGACGTAATATTCAGGCCCTGACAACGCTGATTTCCAGGAGGCGCTGCGTCGGAATGATACCCAACACTTTTAGGATAACTCCAAATATTTCATTTATGCCTCGTGCCTTGCTTCGATGGTGATTTGGTTCAAGATTTTACATGAAAAAGGGGTAATGTAAAAAACCAGTTGATAACAGAAAAACATTTAAAATTGTGAGAAAAAAAGAAATACAAGAAAACTGCAAAAAACTATGGTGACGAAGGTCAGTGCAAAACCAAACTATTAGCAATTTAACAAAAACCTGAGTATTGATAAAATTTTACTTCTGAAAATATATGAATAAGTTACTGATTAATATAATAAATGAAATGAATAAATGAGAAAACTCTACTATCATGAAATTTTAGCCGCTCACAAAATGGCTGACACTGGTTATCACCAAAAATTTCAATAAAGGTAACAAAATTTAGTTAGAATTAGAGAGAAAATATTTGAATTACTATCTGAAAGGAAACTAATACTGTAACAAATATAGCATAAAAAATTATTGGTTTAATCTCCCAAAAAAAATTAACTAATAAAAAATGATCTCTTAACCTCTTGTACTAACACGAGGTTAACTAAATGCTACAAAATGACTTTAGGTTTCGACTTTTAATGAGATAAGATTGTCTACACTCGATTAAGAAACAAAGATTCTAATTTATCCCCCATTTATCCGAGTTTAATCCTCGTCCACAATAGTCTAAATAATGGCAAAACACCAAGGTATTGTGTCTCAAGCGACCACAAAATACAAAATTGCCGCGATAATTAATGAGTTAACATGTGTCCAATGGACGAGGAAATCATACAAACATGTGCGTTAATAAAAATTAATTATTACACGGAATATCCTTTAATTTCCAAAAATAACTATACAGCAACGTTAACTCAATAATATGACATCATTTAATAATCAAATATATTCAAAATATCAAAGGATTAAAGAAATAAACGTGAAAATCCGTTAAAGAACAAGTAAACGATTTTAACTCACCCAGGTCCAAAGCGAAAGTGAAGTAGCTATATTTAAAATGGCCTCAGCAATGTTTCTACCGCGTATGCGCACTTGTTGACTTCCCGTCGGCATTTCCGCGGGTAATTCAAATTTATTTAGCACGGGTGCTTCAACGAAAAAACTATTTTTTCGTTACAAGTGTTTCCCTGAAATGTAAAATTTCGACGTTTCGTGGCACTCTAAACCTATTTCAACAAAAAACAAAATTTGAAAATTTTTAACGATTAATACTCTTCCACGCTATTACGTAGATGTTGAAGTAGAAATGTGTCAGATGGCAATAATAGCATAATATAGTTAACACAGTTGGCCAGGCACGTTTTCTTCGGAACGGCTTAAGATGTTGACTTGAAATTTTGCACATGTATATAAATATTGTACCGAGATCTGGAACTAGATTATTTTTTAACATATCTGGTGATAGGTTGGGGGGTAAATAGGGGGAAATAAGTCAAACAAGCCGGTAAGAGTACAGTAACTTAAAATTTGATGTATATGTATTAGAAGTCAAGGCCTCAATTTTTTTTATGATATTTTTCATCCTCCCACCACCCCCCACTCCATTATTAAAGGGGTTGATAAAATAAAATTGAGATATTGACTTGAAATTTGGTATACGTAGATATTATAATAACATCTGGAACTAGATTATATTTTTGGAATATTCCGTTGAAGGGTTGGGGATTAAATAGGGATAATAGGGGAAAACAAGTAACGCAAGCTGGTAAGAGCACAGAAACTTGAAGTTCGAAACCAAGGCCTCAGATTTTTTTACATTTTTCAACCCCTCTACCACCCCATTTAAAATGTTTAACAAATCAAAGATGTAACGGTAATACGGGGTCCAATAGCAATTTGTGTAACGCTAGGAAATACGGCTGTTCTTTTGGACACGAAAGCGTTCCGTACCGTTATATCGCAAACTTTTTGAAAGATCCAAATTTGATACATTTTGATACCTAGAATCATATTCTTGCATTTTTACGCCTCAATGCCGATCGACGCGCGACGTCTAGGGTCGTTTTTGTAAATGGGTAAGTATTTAATAAATTTTGATACTTAGGATTCATATTCTTGCATTTTTCCGTCTCGACGCTGACCGACACCCAGCGTCGTTTTTGTAAAACTCGTGTATTTAATACATTTTGATTCCTAGATTCATATTCTTGCAATTGTACGTCTCGACGCAGATCGACGCTTAGCGTCGTTTCTGTCAAACTTATGTATTTCATACATTTTGATAACTGGATTAATATTCTTGCATCTGTACGTCTCGGCGCCGAGCGACGCCCTGCGTCGTTTCTGTAAAACTTGTATATGATTAATTTTGATATGTAAATTCATGTTCTTGCATTTTTACGCCTTGACGCTGACCGACGTCTAGCGTCGTTTTTATAAAACTTGTGTCTTTGATACATTTTGATATCTAAACTTATGTTCTTGCATTTTTACATCTCAACGCTGACCGATGCCTGGCGTCGTTTTTGTAAAACTTCTGAATTTATAAATTTTTGATACCTATATCCTTACTTTTCCGTTTTTTAGTTTCGACGCCGGCCGACGCCTAGCCTCGATTTTGTAAAATTTGTGTATTGGATCAATTCTGATACCTCAATTTGTGTTCTTTCAATTTTGCGTCTCGGCGCCGACCGATGTCTAGCGTCGATTTAGTAAACTTGTGTGTTCGATAAATTTTGATAGATAGATTTACATTGTATTTTTACGTTAGACGCAGACCCACGCTTTGCACCGTTTCTGTAAAACTTGTGTATTTGATCAATTTTAATATCTAAATTCATGTTCTTGCATTTTAACGTCACGACGCTGACCGACGCCTAGCGTCGTTTTTGTAAAACTTGTGTATTTCATACATTTTGATACCGAGATTCATAATCGTGTCGATTTTTTAAAACTTGTGTGTTTGATCGATTTCAATATCTAAATTCATGTTCTTGCATTTTTAGGTCTCGACGTTGACTGACGTTTAATATCGTTTTTGTAAAACTTGTGCATTTCATCAATTTTGATACCTAGATTCATGTTCTCGCATTTTTACGAAAGCCATTTTTGTGGAATATTAATGTAAAGCCTATTACAAGTACTCTGAGTTGTGCAGATTTTTAAATGTTTTAACTGCAGTTTAATAAAAGTTTGAAAATTTCTAAAACTTTCTTTATTTATATCCCCTGTGCATTTTGCAGATTTTGCAAATATCATGCCGGGCTTGAAAGTTAGCCAAGTTCATTTTCAATGTCTTAACGAATCTCGGTAAATTGCAACTTTTTTATGACATCTGTCCTAAATATTATTAAAATTCCATGACCAATTGTTTCCGCATACGAAAGTGCAAATATAGTCAAGAAGTTTACCTTTAAAGAGACCTGGAAGAAAATCTGGATGTGGAAGTAGTGATTCCTTAAGCAGCGGTTTTTTAACTAATAATAACAAACTTAAATTTAACGAACACACTGTGGTTTAGATTTTCACAATAATTTATTATTATTAAAACATAACGATCGTTTCTCCTAACATAGCATAACATAACGTATCAACTCATCATCCGATGAAGCCTATGTTAGGCGGAACGATAATTAATAATAATAAATTATTGAGAAAATGTAAACCAATGTGTTCATTAAATTTAAGTTTAATACAGATTTTCATAAAGTAAAGGTCGAATCAATCAACTAATAATAACAATACAATTCGAATAAGTAATTGTTCCTTTTTTATTCATCCATATTATGTTAAAAAGTTACTCTACAATGTTTAGAAAAATTTAAATGTCAGTCAGCTAAGGGAAGGCTGGTACTAAGCAAGCTGCGTAAACCGAAGTGATTGTGAACGATACACGTCTCCATCAAGAAAGGAGCCCGCTAAACGACTCTCCAAAGATTCCAGATTAGATATTTCAGAGTTCGGCACTTTAAATCGACTTTTTAAAACCCACCTCTTTGCCGTGTTTAGCTTATTTACCGAGATAACGTGTGCCGTTTCTCTGAGTTCTCAACCTATTTCTCCATTTTATCTGGCTTTACCACAAGCCATTTTATTTAAATCGTTAAATTGTTTTATTTCAATTAAATCCTACATCTCTTGTGCAGATTTTTTAGGGAAATCAAAATTACTTTAAGAGGTTCAGATTATTGAATCGTTGAAACTCATCCTCCATTTACTATCGAGGACGATTCTAATTTACCTCCTCATTAAATATACCAATAAAGATATCCTTATTTTGATTTAATGATTTTTCTTATCAATATTACACTAACGAATATAATCTGGTCGATGAAGAAGTAAAAACAACAAAGCCTCGAAAGTGTCTTGAGGTGATTAATTACAGATGTCGAATTCAAAATCACCGCATCACAACAAAGAAATGTACATAATTCCCTATTAGAGAGGTTAAAGGCTGCAATGACCGGCACATACGTTTTTTACAAATTAGATGAATTTGAAAATTGAAATTTATTAGTAGAAAAATATTTCTTAACATAACACTATTATCATTATCATTTTTCTCATCAATTTTAATGTAGCTTTAATAGATGAAGTGTTCATACAACTGCCTCCTCTACATACATACCAAACAATTTGGATTACAATGTCATCCATTTCTTCTGTAACCGTACTATAGGCCGATGTTTTGTCGGTGCAAATAATTATTTAATAAATATTATCTGGAGTTGGTGCTTGATTGAGAGTAACTGGCATTAAGGAATCACAATCACGTTTCCACCTCCTTCTGCTGATAAACTGTTTCCTATTAATAATTGCATTTATAAATAAACTACTTTTATGTGCTTTGATAATGCATCATAATGATGCGAGCGATATGTATGGAAATTATTTGTACACTCTAAAGTATAACTCTGCTGTGGTCTGAGAGATACGACAGAAATTTATAATGGACAGACGCCAGCCGTGTCTTCGCAAGGATATCTAACAATCTCCACACTCATTCTCCACACTCAGGATTCTAGTAACCTTTAAGACTCCCAAAGATGAAAATAAATAAAATTAAACCGCTACCTAAGGAATCACTACTTCCACATCCAGATTCTTCATCCAAGTCACTTTAGAGGAAACATCTTGACTATATTTGCACTCTAGTATGTGGAAATTATTGGTCATAGAATTTTAATACTATTTGGGGCAGATGCCATAGAAAAGTTTGAGGAGTTGGTTTCTACCATATACGTTAAAAATGAAGTTTCTAATTTACCCTACTTATTTTCCACTATTCACAACCTACCGCCTCCCACCCCTTCAATGGAGTCATCTCAATCAGATGTCACTACAATACATACGTGTACTAACTTTCAAGTGAATATCTCAATTTGATGTTATCAATCCCATTAATAATGAAGCGAAGGTGGTGGAGTTTGAAAAATATTAGAAAGAAATCTAAGGCCTTGGTTTCTAGTATATACACCGAATCCCAAATTTCTGTACTCTTACCAGCTTGATTTACTTATTTTCCTCTAGTTACTCCTATTAACCCCAACCCTTCTACGGAATTATCCCAAAATATAATCTAGTTCCAGATGTCGTTATAATACATACGTCTACCAAATTACAAGTGAATATCTAAATTTTATTTTATCAGTCCCTTTAATAATGTAGTAAGGGTAGTGGAAGGGTTGAAAAATATTATTAAAAAAGCTAAGGCCTTGGCTTCTGGACATACACCGAATTTCAAGTTGCAGTACTCTTACCAGCTTGCTTTACTTATTTTCCCCTATTTACCCCTATTTAACCCCCACTACGTCAACGCACTCATGTCAAAATACAATCTAGTTTCAGATATAGTTATAATATATAAATGTACCAAATTTCAAGCGAAAATTTAAATTTAATTTTATCAACTCTTTTAATAAGGGAGTTTGGGTGGTGAGGAGATGGAAAATACTAATAAAAAAACTGAGACCTTCGCTTCTAGTATATACACCAAATCCCAAATTTCTGTACTCTTACCAGCTTGCTTTACTTATTTTCCCCTATATACCCCTATTTAACCCCCAACCCTTCAACGAAATCTTCTCAAAATATAATCTAGTTCCAGATGTCGTTATAATACATATGCATACTAAATTTCATGTGAATATCTCAATTTTATTTTATCAACACTTTTCATATTGGAATAGGGGTGGTGGGGGTTGAAAAATATTATAAAAAAATCTGACGCTTTGGCCTCTTGCACATACACTGAATTTCAAGTTTCTGTAGTCTTTCCAGCTTGCTTTACTTATTTTCCCCTATTTACCCCTATTTAACCCCCAACCCTTCACCGGATATCCTCAACAAACAATTCAGTTCCAGATCTCGTTATAACATATACGTGTACAAAATTTCAACTCAATATCTTAAACCGTTCCGGAGAAAACGTGCGGACAAAAAAGTTACAGACAGACAGACAGACAGACATGCAGGCAGACAGACAGACAGACAGACAGACAGACAGACAGACAGAAATGTTTTTTCGCTCAAATTTAGAATCTCGACGTTTCATGACATTCTAAACCTATTTCACGAATAAAAATTTTTGAAAATTTTTTTGCGATTACTATACTTCCAATCCACTACGTGGATGTGGAAGTAATACTTACAGTGACTGCTACAGTCTGCTCTCTCCGCCGTAAATTGATGTCTAGAAACTTAATTTGTCAGACTTACTATTTTATAAATGATTTTTTTTGAGGAGGTGTTATGAGATGTATTGATGATGCGCATTCAAAATTAAGTCTGACAAATAAATTAACAAAAATTGTCAGACAGACAAATTGTAATAGATAGGAGAGATCTTAAACGTCATTTTAAAACTAAAATCAAGGAGGTATTATGAAGTGTACTTTCATAAAAAAAAATTAAAAAAATTACGTCTGACATATTAATTAACAAAAATTGTCACACACAATTTTTTAAAAATTATTAATAATAAGAGATCGGGAGTTTTATCTCGGTGCCAGAGGCGGCTCTCATATAGACGTAATACCTATTATATTGCAAACATTTACTGAAACAATCAGAAAAACGACGAAGTAGTGAAATATTTATTATTGCCAGCTACATTGTATTTTTAGTGATAAATTTAACTTAAAAACGGTAACGGTTCTTACAAGAACATGTAAAACATTTCTAGCAAATACAAACATTATTTTGAATCAAACACACTTTCCTGTTCTGTTTAATGTGTGGCGTATTTATTTTATTTATTATCACAATAATTACATATGAAAACCCAATTAACTGCTGGCAACATAAAATATTTTTTCTCATAAAATAAACCGTTTCTATAGAATATTAAATCATACAAAACAAAGTTAACGATTAATGGCATAAAACTGCCATGCACCATGTGCATCACGTGATAAAGCGGATTTTATTTCATTTTAAAATGTTAAAATACGTATAACTATTTTTGTCCAAATTCTACTACAACTGACAATTACCTAAAAACATAGTTGATTTTTTATCTTTCAGTGTTAAAGACATTCGACCCCGATCGAGTATCAACATCAAATTCCAGTGTACGGAGGTACTTTTATGTTCTTCACTTATGCGGTTTTATATCCTTTAATTATACGGCGCCACCGAAATTATGAAACATTCCAATTCTTACTTACATTATGACAATTATTGGCATTTGCGTTAACTTTTAATAAAGAGGAATGGTAGATAATTCCAGATTGTAGTTTTGCAAACCGTAGTTTAAATCTATCCATATGCATGTACATATATATTTACAAACCTTGCGTGAAATTATAATTATACAGACTCGGCGGTATACAGAAACGTCTAGTGCTTCTCAGGCTGCAATGGTCTTGTGGATTCGCGATTCCCTAGAACTGCAAATTGATGAAACAGATTTTTATTGTAGTAGTTGCAAAGCAATTTCTTGGACATCTGAAACAAATGTTAATAGACACATTTCCTCATAAAAGCATATTAGTGCTAGTGGCTCTATTGATACTGGCAGTCAAAGTAGTTTTAATTTAGATTTAGTGGAAGTGAT
The DNA here is from genome assembly GCA_963583905.1 of Stenurella melanura. Lineage (NCBI taxonomy): Eukaryota > Metazoa > Arthropoda > Insecta > Coleoptera > Cerambycidae > Stenurella > Stenurella melanura. Next base: position 48,570,151 of record OY757314.1, read on the forward strand.
GGTGGGATGTAACATACCGTGGTCAAAACTAAATAATCCACTTTTTAGACAATTCTTGGAAAAGTGTATTAGTGGCAAATATAACAATGTTCAGATGCCGTCGGAAACGACACTCAGTAGAAAATGTTTATCAGCGGAGTGTGATAATGTTAGACAAAAAATTTCTTCTGAGCTAGGAAATACATCTGGGTTAATGTGGACGAAACCATCAATGCTTGTGGTGAGAAGGTAGTGAATGTTTTAGGGGCTGTATTGGAGGAAAATTGTTTAGAGCATAGACACTTCATTGCCTCTATGGTTGTAGAAACGAAAAATTGTCGCATTATAGTGAAGGTAGTGAATTCTAGTCTACAAAAGTTATGGGGTGATAAATATGTAGAAAATAAAGACAAGGTCTTATTATTTCTTACTGATGGAGTGAATTATATGAAACCTGCAGGACGAATTAAGAAGGAAACATATAGTAATATGCTGCATGTAACATGTCTAGCACATTGACTTCATAGAATTGCTGAAATTATTAGAGGGTGCTACGCTGATAACTTGATATCTAGTGTAAAGAAACTTTTCCTGAAAAGACCACATCATGTACGGTTATTTAAAGAAATACTTCCAAATACATCATTACCTCCAGTGCCCATTATGATACGATGGGGAACTTGGCTAGAGGCGGCATTATACTATTTTTATCATTTTGATAACGTCAAACTAGTAGTACTGCACTTGAATCCAGATGACATAGTTGTTATGTCACAGGCTCAACGGGCAATTATGGATCTAACTGTTCTATAAGATCTGAAGACCATACACGGAAGTTTCTCGTGAATTCTTCTAGCCATACGGGACCTTCAACATATACCAACATCATCAAAGTTTACTGCAGTTGATGCAATAAACATCGTGTTCGATCTCCGGCAATATATTTTTCAATTACCTAGAGAAATCGCTGAGAGGGTTCAAACAAAATTACAAATAGTTTTAAAAAACCATCATCTGTAATAGACCTTTTAAATAGTAATGAAGTAGACTCTTCTACAACAGGCGTCAATAGGGCGACTTTCACGTATTTTAAGTACGGCCCTATGGTATCTGTTGATAATAGCGGTCTTCCTCTCATTATAAATGGATCTAATGATAGGCGGCGAAGGTTAACTTCAGAACATTTAGAACAAATATTAATAATATACTTTTATATTCGTATAGGTCGTGAAAAATTACATACGTGTGTGTTACTGGTAGTGAAAAATAGTGTGTGTTTTAGTTCAATGTTACATCCCCAATACCTACTCTTCGTGTGAGTGTTTATAATAAACTGACCATATTAACTTTAGATATTACGGAATTCCCTAAAAAAAGTACAAGGTAAGATAAATTGTATCATACTTGCATAAAAATCTTTCCGGGCCGGCAGAGCCAACTCTGACTTCCACGTCAAACAGAGCTGTGGTTTACTCTATTCGATTTCTCTCGCCTTACATACCTATGAATTTTTTAGATTTTGCAAAAAAATGAAAGTTCCAGTAAAAATCTGAAAAAATTCAGAGGTGTGTAGAAAGGCGAGAGAAATCGAATAGAGTAAGCCGAAGCTCTGTATCTCGTTTCATTTACGAGATATAGCCTCCGGAAGCGGTAAAAAAATTCGATTTTCACCTTCCAGTGAGCTCGAGCGACCATATATCGAAAACCAAGGCACACCTCAGATTAGCATCAACCTCAGATTAGCGCCAAACGACTTCTTATATCTTTCTACGTACTACTGAATATTTTCAGATTTTTTCTAACTTTCGTTTGGCGGCAATGGCCCTCGAAGCTGGGCCGTGTTCCTCTTTGGCGGCCGATATCTCACTTAAAAAGTTTCGGAAGAATATAGTGAGTATGGTCAAATCCCCAGGCCAGAAAGAAACTTATTTTTGTGTGGCTGTATAATTCTTGAATTACTTAAAAAATCTTCCAGTAGTTTATGTTAGCATAGTATACAGTATAGTTTAAAGTACAATATATTCTAAAATAACTACTAGGATACCAGTCCACTTCCAACTTCCATTGGTTTCATTGTACATTTGTGACTTGTCTTACGTTAAAATCCCTCTGTACCTATGCACTTTTCCGTTTGTAAATTAGAAATGAGAGTTTCAGCGCAAGGGTGTCACCTTGTAAGACGTCTTGAATTACGGATTTTCTGCCGAGATTTCAGGTTCCTAAGAGGGATTTTCATATTTATGAAGATCCAGATATTCGAAGAAGCTTTGTGAACCAATTGTTATATGAGATGCTTTGTAGATTTTCTCTTTTCGGAAAAACGTCCCTGTCTAATAGTTTCCACTATTCAAATATAATGTGTAGATATCTTGTAACAGTTCATATTTCCTTTTTAATGCAATCTCCTCATTGAATATGTTTTGCACGGTAGACCGTGGACTGCCTATTAAACTATTCGTAACGTAATTTTATAAGAATATCTAGAGATTCTCCTTTACTGAAAGTTTTAACATGGAAGACTTGAAAACAATTCACATAGTTCGACCTTCTTTAAGGTTAAACTGTGACTTGCTTGCAAATGAAGTCACTTATTAGTAGAGGTTCAAGCGCCCCATTTTAATTTGCATATTTTTGATCAAAGGAATTCCGCTTGTTAAATATATACTAAATTTTTAAGTCTTGTATCTCATCTCGATGATTTACATGTCGAGTTTTTCCCCATCTGAATTTAATTCATTACAAATCAGAAAACTTTACTCTAAAAATATACTAATGAGAATTTGAATTGCAGAATTTGCCGTTTTCTCGGCGTATTCAACTCGATGGAACCCTCGTATAGGTCGCCACTTATTCATAATAATACACCATTACCATGTTATCGAATATGGCCTCATTTAAATATCTAATGAACTCAGATACGTTCCCTCGTTCTTTGTCATACTTAGGTAAATTCTCTTCCACTTCACAAAATGTATGTAAGTATAAACTGGAAAAATATTGTTATCAAATATCAAAACGAGCATAAATTTACGTTTTGAATTACAATGAAAATTTCAAGGGAAACTTCCTTCGCTATAAACGATCCTTTTACGCTTATTATAAACGAATAATGAAGCAAAATAATTTCTATTCGATTGATGTAGATACAGCTTTCTTTGCTGCTGAACACGTGTCGAGTATTGGCGATCTTATTAAGAGAGAGCAACAAATTATTCATTCAACAATTAAAGATTTATCAAAGAAAGAAATGAGTCATTTTGTGTTTAAAGTAAATACTAATTTGCATTTATTTTTGAGTAATTATATTATATCAACTGAAAATTTACTGATGATATTTCAGATAGATTGTACAATGAAGAGCTCATTTGAAACTCCCTTTAAAGTTGAATTTAAATTGTTAGTGATATCTTAGAGCTCACATGATATACTTTAAAAGTGAATTATTATTTGTTTGCTTATAATTATATTGAAACTAATTACTTGCACATCCACGTAGTGGATTGGAAGTATAGTAATCGTAAAAAAAATTTCAAATTTTTTTCTCTTGAAATAGGTTTAGAATGTCATGAAACGTAGAGATTATAAATTTGAGCGAAAAATAATTTTCTCTCTGTCGGACTGTAGGTCTGTCGGTCTGTCGGTCTGTCTGTCTGTAAGTTTTTTTTTTCTCCGCACGCTTTCTCCGGAACGGTTTAAAATATCGACTTGAAATTTAGTATACGTATATATTATAACGAGATCTGGAACTGGATTGTTTTTTGAAGATATATGGTGAAGGATTGGGGGGTAAATAGGGGTAAATATGGGGAAATATGTAAAGCAAGGTGGTAAGAGTACAAGAAACTTGAAATTAGATGTATATACTACAAGCCAAAGCCTTAGATTTTTTTATAATATTTTTCAACTCCCCACTACCCCTAGTCCATTATTAAAGAGGTTGATAAAATGAAATTGAGATACTCATTTGAAACTTGGTACACGTATGTACTATAACGACATCTAGAACTAGATTATATTTTGAGATGATTCCGTTGAAGGATTGGGGGTTAAATATTGGTAAATAGGGGAAAATAAGTAAAGCAAGCTGGTACGAATACAGAAACTTGAAATTAGGTGTATATACTAGAAGCCAAAGCCTCAGATTTTTTTATAATATTTTTCAACCCCCCACCACCCTTACTCCATTATTAAAGAGGCTGATAAAATAAAATTGAGATATTCTTTTGAAACTTGGTAAACGTATGTACTATAACGACATCTGGAACTAGATTATATTTTGAGATCATTCCGTTGAAGAGTTGGGGGTTAAATAGGGGTAAATAGAGGAATATAAGTAAAGCAAGTTGGTAAGAGTACAGAAACTTGAAATTCAGTGTATGTACTAGAAGCTACAGGCTCAAATTATTTTATAGTATTTTTCAACCCCCCACCACCGTTACTCTTTTATTAAAGGGGTTGATAAAATAGAATTGAGATATTCATTTGAAATTTGGTACACGTATGTATTATAACGACATCTGGAACTAAATAAAATATTTTGAGATGATTCCGTTGAAGGTTTGGGGGTTAAATAGGGCGGTAAATAGGGGAAAATAAGTAAAGCAAGCTGGTATGAGTACAGAAACTTAAAATTCGGTGCATGTACTAGAAGTCAAGGCCTCAGATTTTTTAATAATATTCACCTATAATGAAAGCTTATTCTGTATTATTAAATTAATTAGAGCCTCTTGAAGAACAGAGGAAGATTCTGAAATACATGATATACATAAAATATCCAACTTTAACGTATCGTATCTGAAAATCCTCAGGGTTTGGAACTTCGTGCCCATGGACACATTTGTTCAAGATGCTGAAATACACAACATATCAAAACTATAGCCAATTTAACGGAAACCACTTTTACATAAGTTCAGAGCGTGGTCCTTTGATACACGTATGTATTATAACGATATATAGAACTAGATAATATTTTGAGATGATTCCGTCGAAGGGTTGGGGGTTAAATAGTGGTAGATAGGGGAAAATAAGTAAAGCAAGCTGGTAAGAGAATAGAAATTTGAGATTTGGTGTATATACTAGAAGCGATGGCCTCCGGTTTTTTTTATAATATTTTACATCCTCCCACCACCTCTACTCCCTTATTATGAGAGTTGATAAAATTAAATTTAGATTTTTAATTGAAATTTGTATAACGATATCTTAAACTAGATTATATTTTGACATGATTGCATTGAAGGAGTAGGGGTACCTAATTTGTGGTAAATAGGGAAAAATAAGTAAAGCAAGCTGGTAAGAGTACAGAAAGTTGAAATTTAGTGTATATCCTAGAAGCCAAGGCCTCAGATTTTTTAGTAATATTTTTCAACCCCTCACCACCCTTAATCCATCATTGAAGGGGTTGATAAAATTAATTTGAGATATTCACTTGAAATTTGGGACACGAAGGGTTGAGGGTTAAATAGGAGTAAATAGGGGAAAATAAGTAAATCAAGCTGGTAAGAGTACAGAAATGTGGGATTTGGTGTATATAATAGAAACCAAGGCCTCAGATTTCTTTCTAATATTTTTGAAACACTTCCATCTCCGCTCCATTATTAATGAGTTTGATAAAATAAAATTGAGATATTTACTTGAAAGTTAGTACACGTATGTATTGTAATGACATCTGATTGAGATGATTCATCGAAGAGGTGGGACGTGGTAGGTTGTGAATAGGGGGAAATAACTAGGGTAAACTAATAACTTAATTTTTGACATACATGGTAGAAACCAACGCTTCAAACTTTTCTATGACATCTGCTCCAAATGTTTTTAAAATTTTATGACCAATAATTTCCACACACTAGAGTGCAATTCTAGTCAAAATGTTTCCTTTAAAGTGACTTGGATGAAAAATCTGGATGTGGAAGTAGTGATTCCTTAGGCAGCTGTTTTTTTATAGGATTTTGCAAAAAGCAGAAAAAATAACTATCTTTGAGAACTAAAAGAAAAAACATTTGTAAAAGTATTAATGACATCTTTGATTTCTTTCGATAACCTGAATGAATGAAAATTTTTAAGACAAGGTAGGTAAATAAATGTATTTTAGGCCTTTGTTCTCATTTTTAACAGAATCTTCATGCTCGTAGGGGTTATGTAGATACTAATCTGCATGGCTGTAGGGGACTGTGTGGATGCTATTTGTTGAATGAGAATTTTCAAATAGGAAATTACACAAATTCATTTTAAGATTTTAATTTGCTAGCATAACCAGATTTAAGGTTATCGAAAGAATGCAAAGTTTTAATTAATATTTTTACACATAGTTTTTCTTTTAGTTCTCATAGTTGATATAGTAATTTTCTCTTCTGTTTGAAAAATCCTATAACGAATAAATTCTCACTTGATATAGGTTAAGATATATTTTATATTTGCCAAAACTCTCAACAAAAACTGTAAGATACATCGTTCGACGAACGCTGATTTTTTATTGAGACGGAAAGTGGTATAATTGTGGATGAGGTGAATAAAGCTTACTATATACCGATTATTTCACTTAAGCTAATGAAACTCCATTTTCTGAGAACGTTGCATCAGTCAAATGTGATGTTAGTTTAAAAAAATGGAATGCCTTTTGGCAGCATCGACAGAACACCAACATGTAGATTTATAGCTATACAGTACTACATACACTTTTGTCGGTGTAAGACTTGTTAGAACCCTACACATATTGATACAAAGACTGGCCTTTTCCTATCTGTAACTATTCCAATTTCAATAGTTTTATATTTAGTATTCATAGTTTATTAGCTATGCTTATAAAATTTAATGATACAGATATCTTTTAGAAAATGTGGCATGAACAGTTAGTTAGATTATAGCTTATACAGAAACAAACATAATATAATTTTCAATAGTTTGAATCCATAATTACTAGTAGCACAGTCGCAATTAAAATGGAATAGAAATATCCACTAAGTAGATAAATCAATTGTTACATGTGGTACAAATGGTATGAAACTACATCTAGCCCAGTTATTTTAGACTTATACTGGACCAACCAGACGAAAAAATTCAAGTGAGCTGTATTTTTTATACAAATTAATTTTAACGCTTTAAATATATAAAAAGTTCCAATATATACCGTGTTTGCGTTGTGAGTTATTTGAGGCTGATTGTCATAAAAATTATTTATTGCTAATATCTCGCTCCCTATTGGTCGGGCATCAATTGGGGTTATTATGAAAATTGTATATCTTAAAATTCTCCATTTAAAATGTGGTATACATTTTCCACGTTTAATCAACGGTTTAGAAAATAATGCAGTACAAACTTGGTACATATTCAATATTGGCATATGAAATTTCCTTGTTGGGTACTTTGCCACTGCTGTAAAATTATTTAATAATTTGATGAAAGAAACCGAATGGATCTGACAGAGATTGGTTCTTGATGAGACGTAGTGAACAAAGAAATTACGTTAGAAAGAGAGAATTTGAGAAATCCAAAATTTGTGGACAGGCGTGGGATAACAATCAAAGCATCCAATGGGATTTATCCATGATTTTGGAAAAAGAAAGCAACGGAGCTAAAAGAAAACTTCGGTAATTATTTTATTAAACGAGGATAAACGTATTAAATTTTAATAATTATTCATCTTAATACAAAACATACCTGATATTAGTGCAAATATTTATACTATGGTGATCCAACAAAGAAATTAATTAATAAATAAAAGAGGGAAGTTTTGTGTCAATTCCTCTACAAATTATCAGTTCTTTGTTATCTAATTGGCCATTTGAAAAATTGTACAAAATTATTGACAACTATTTATTTGTAAAAAAATTGGATAATGTAATTTTTAACTAATTGTTGGGTACCAGTCACCATTTGTTCTTGATGGATGCAGCATGATAATACTACTTAGAACGTCAACTCACTAAATACAGGGTGTAATTAGTTTCATGTCATTAAAAGAAACTGGTGGTAGGGAATGACAAGACAAACAAAAAACCCTTATATAACATGGGGTCTAAAGCTCATAGTTTCGGAGAAAAAAAAATAAACAAAAATATCGCAAATTTTCAATAAAATCTTTTGAGAACTGCTGGAATATTGAGGTAGGTTTAGATCGTCGCACGTGTCGCCTATGATACTCAATATCTGTGTAGATAGCTATAAAATGTCGGCGGTCTTTAGCGGTGCGGTAAATAAGATGAAAGACGTCGACGTTTTCTGAGTGTTTAGTAGATCTGATCTGAAGAAAACTATACTCTGACTCTCCCTTGTGCAATATTTTAGTTTCTGTGGGTGTTTCGTTATGTACACATGTCCAACCCGCCGTTCGTTGTTTTTGTTATTTTTGAATTTTGGGTCGTTGTGTATTTATAGTGAAGATTTATTTTATTGACTTTACCGTTCAAGTCGTTAAATTCTTGATTATGTACAGACACAACTTACTTCTTCGTTCTTTTTGTATTCCGTTTTGGATTTTGAACCAAGTTTTTCTTTTATTTTTCTTTATTGACAACGTTAGTTGATAGTTTATTGTTTAGTGTTGAACGGAGTACGTATGTCCTTAATTCGACGTACCAAACTGTGTATTGATGCAGATGCAGATTTCGAATAATTTTTAGGTGGTAAGCTTTTAACCCGGGAGACTCATTTATGTTACAAACTCTAATAAATCACATTTAAATATTTTAAATTATAAACATTAATCTAATATTTTGTTCCAAATTAACAGACACACATGTAAAGAAATGCTCTGTTTAAACTTCTACGGCCATTATTTGCTTGCAGTTGTGCAGGAAAAGATAAAGAATTGTTTACCTCTTTATAATTGCCTTAGTTCGGTCGAGGCGGTCCATCAAAGGCGGTCGATGATCCTAGGCCTTTGCACTTTTTTGGGACAATTTAAAAGTTGTATAATTGGGAACTACAAGTTCATTGACCAAGAAAAGCAGTGGTTCTCAATTATTTTCTACATTAATATTAAAAAAAATATATTAAAAAGGTTGACCTAGGTCAGTTTTTTCAAAGCACCCCCTAGAGGGAAAAGTCATAAAGGTTTTTTGTTTGTCTAGTCGGTCCCCATTACCATTTTTTTTTAATGACATGAAACTGAATACACCCTGTATATCTGATACAATAGGGATGTTTTCTATTTTTTAATTGTAATAAAAAATGATAGTTCTAAGGCTACAGTAACACGTAATAACCATTAAAACGCCTAAAAACTTTTGTTCTTGAAAATAAACTAAAAATAAAAACTCCGAAATTAATGAGGCTAGTAAACGATCCCTGCAGTGAGAGTAGCGCGCGTGATGTTATAATGCTCATAGCGGAACACGTATACCAACGTGATATGGATTGTTTGTTTCAGTATTGTTTTATCTCTGTTTTTGTAATGATGGGAGACTCAAAAGTTAATAGAAACAAGTGTTGCTTTGTTCCTGGATGTACAAATACATCAGTAAATAACCCAGAAAAGGTTTTTATGTTTGTGCCACAAAATGTAAAAAGAAAGAACCTTTGGTACTTTTTTAAACCAATGATATTTTAAAAAAACTTTTGTTACCTTGAACGCATTTATCAAAATCGGTCTTCGATTATACAATATTTTCACATCCCTGTTTCCAACGTAGCAAAGCACATTTAATATGGAACACACTGTACAATGTACTACTAAAGGTTTGGTACTCTAGAGTACTTATTACTTATTTATATAAAAGAGTACTTACTGCTTCTCTGGCCAAAAATTCTGAAACCATGGTAACGTCCACAGTTAGCAGATTATGCGAGTCCGCCTTTTGAAAACCTTCCCCTATTTTAGAAGCATGCGTTAATTAAAATTAAAAGACGCAAAACGAAGAACTACACGGACACAACAATTCGCAGAAGTCAGTAAACGCAGACTAATTCTCATTAGGGATGGCAACGATGAATATATACATATCGTTTTTTTGTTGCAATGTATCGGGTTAAATAGAAATTTTATTACGAGAATATGATCCCCCGCTCTTCGAAATTCTAATCGAGATAAATATAGTACTGTAAGGAATGCTACCCCCCGCTTTTCAAAGTTATACCTTAAGCAATATTCATTAATTATTGACAGTAAATGTTAATCTACAAATCTAAATGATTCATATATCGATATATTACATTTTTTTGCCATCCCTAATTCTCATATGAAACGTGCATGAAAGCCTAGCCACTATATTCGCGCGCATTTAACTATGAGCAACATGACGTCACACCAATCAAGGAGCGTTTCGCGCATTCAAATGAATATTCGTATTTCCTTAGGGGTTTTCCCATAGAACGGGTTTGTTGATTTTTGTAAAATTTTGTGGATATTATTTTTAACCATTTTATGATGTTTAAACAGGATTAATTTTTTTTGTGAACATCCCTATTGGACTAGCACAAAAGTATGTAAAATCCTTGAACGTTTGTCAGAAAACTTCTCTTGGCGACTGTTTAGGAGAGCCATTCTATTACTGCAGCATCTATAAAATACAGTGCTGAGAAAATAACTACTTTATCAGTCTAGTGTTAAGAAATCAAAATATTTTCTTACTAAGCGCTTCACCTTACTCTGAAGGTAGTAGCTATTTGGATAGCACTGTAATGAAGATTTCAAGTCCTGGTTTGTTTACTGTAGTTTGTATGTATTAAAGCAAAACCCAAATATTGAAATTTATTGATAAATGAAAGCTGTGAATGCACTGTTATCGTTCCAATACATCCTTACTTTACCCAAGTAGTTAATTAAACTCTGTTATGTACTCGTATTCCATAGGCATTATTCCCACTCGCTCCTGATTAGCTTTGTACAACTTGTGTCGCCAACGCTTAATTCCATTCTGCAGCGATCTGTTCTTTTTATTCTGATTATACAGAAACGGAAAACTCGCAAAAAACGTACTATTGTTATAAAATTGTTCGGTCACAGAAAGCTTATAGACAATAATGATAATAGTCATTTATTTTCCAAATAAAACAACATTAACAAAATATCAATTTCTAAATAACGAACATAAAGTAATAACCTCTAAATTAATATTATACATAGAGATTTGGAAAATGTTGGTTTTGGTATTGCACTTGTCTCAACGATTTTGCCGACCGCCCACAATAAAGGTATCTACCATTGACAGAGCTGCCCACGCACATGTGGTGCGGAAAGGAGGTGGCTCTATGTACGATGTGTTATACTATAAACAATAACAGCCTAGTTTCTTTGCTTTCGCTTGTTCTTATTGCCATACCAAAACGAACACTTTCCGAATCTGTATATATCTAAATAAGATAAGCGGAAAATAAATAAAGGAGTCCAATAGGAGGGCTAGTACGTGGCTGAGGTGTAGCTTCTGTTAATTTCGTACTTATCTTAATGTAATGTGAAAAGACTAAACTTCATATTTGAGAATATAACAAGGTGAGAATTAGCAATTAACGAACAATTTTTTTTTTGAATAAGTAAGTTTACCTAAATCTATTGATTTCAACGCTAGCAATTATATTATCTTTCACTAGCTTTACCTCACTTTTTTGGACGTTTCTTAAAATATATTTGGATTTAGAATATTTCAGATTTCTTGAGCAAGATTTGAATAAATACGTGGCGTAATGAAATAGTATGAACTTTGGTCGATTGTCTTATGTGATTTACATGGCTGTGTTTGCTTACATTTTTTATAACAAGTATCGTGATGGTGCTGAATAAAACTGAGTTGTTGCTTTTTTTATGCAGGTGTCATAGCGTTTTAAAAGCATAGAGTTGTCTGATATTTAAGACATCACTTTCTTTAAATTACTTGGATAACGTTTGTCTCTGTCGCTCATAACTTTAAGGAATAGCCTTTGCATTACTTTCAAATTTTTTAGGCTACTTTAGTATAGATATCGTCAACCTGCAATGCCACATTGTAGGTGTTTCTCTTCTAGAGAATAATAAATCAATTTAATTTGACGTTTGCTCGAAATTTGCTTGAGTTTTTTGAATTTAAAGAGAATAAATCTTAGTTTCTTAATGAGATATTCTACGTGAATGTTCCATTTTAAGTGTCAGTCAATTTCTATAACAAGATATTTAATATGCTCTACGCTGCAAATTATTTGTTCATCTTGTGGAGTCTCAATTTTTAATGAATTTAATGTTGGTATTTTAGTTTTATTACATGAGAATACTAAGTACTTGCTTTTTGAAAAATTTCTTGACAACACCGTTTCGTCAAATCACAATTTTGTTTTTTTTTAAATATTATTCTGCAATTGCTTTAACATCATCCTAGCTTTTAGATTTATAAATTAACACTGTATCGTCTGCAAGCGGGGCTACATCTGATTGTGTTTTAAGTAGAAGAAAATCGTTAATACATATTGAAAAGAGAATCGGCTTGTGAACTGTGTCTTGAGGAACACCAAATTTCACTACACGTAGGGGGGTAAAAATTATCCCTACTCGTAAATGTGTTTCTATAACTTCATTTAAAGCAAATCATATTACGTATTTATCGAATAAAAATTGGCACAACACGAATATATAAGGACGGGAGTTAGGTGAATTATTTGGATACTCATCGTTCCAAGAATTCTGTACAAATTAATTAATTTTATAATAATAATAATAATAAAACGTCTTTATTAAGGCGAAGTTTAGCCATAGGCTACTCTTACACTTAACCTTATAAAAATTACGACCAAATAAATTTCTCGCAGTTGTCGGTCCACCATTTTAGCCATAGTTCAACATCTAAAAAGCATAAAAATCGTTACAAATCTCATCTTTTGGCTACGTACACTTTTTATGTTTATAATAAAAAACCGCTGTCTATGGAATTACTACTTTCATATCCCGATTTTCCATCTAACTCTTTTTAAATGAAAACATCTTGATACTACATTTGTGCTCCAGCATGTGGAAATAATTACTCATGGATTTTAATAATATATTATTTGAAAACGTCTGCTTCAAAGTGGTAATGGGGGGGGGGGAGGTTGGTGGCTGATGTCACAAAATTTGAGAACTTTTGTTCTCATACACAAACTAAAACCCAATTTTATTTTGTTAACTCCTGTAGTGGGAATGTTGGAAGTAGTGGTGGAGGTGGCAGATGTCATAAAGAATTACTATATTTGTGCTCCACTAAGTGGATGTGGAAATAATAACATCGCCACAAAGCATACGCCGTCAAGAAATACAGCCAGAGGTCAAATTTGTAAAAAAAATTAGTTAAAACACGTCATCGTTACAAACTTTTTTTCAGTTGATGACATTTATTTAAATATTTTGAATATAGAAAAATATGTCCAGAAAGAAACTCCTGTCGGTTTAACTAGCCATATAGAAAATGTTCCCAGATTTTTGAGAGATTCAGATTTCAGATTATTAGGCCTGCGGTTCATCGCAATTTTGCGTTCATCGGGTGACTAAATTAAGAAATAAAAGTAATTTGGATAAAAAGTTTTGAAATTTGTCCCTTAGATGTTCCTGACAATGTTTATAAAAAAAAAATTGATTCAAGCGGGCCTTTAATTTTTATATACAATTAATTTGTTCAGTAAGAAATTTTTTTTTTCAGTGACGAAATAATTTCTTCAGCTAAAATCAGCCAAAATAAACACGTTTTATTCTTTATGATTTTTCAAAAAATGCTTCCTAAAAAAGTTATGGCTATGACTTTCAAGAATCTTTTTCTCGCTCATTTTTATACATACAAAAAACAACAAAAAACAGAATTATATAGAATTTCCCGCAAAATAACGAAATAGTTTTTGTTATTTAATTCCATTAATGGGAGCATGAAAAAATTGTATTCGAAGAACGCGAATTTTTGTTTAAAAAAAAACTCGTTCATGTGCGCGCACGCGCGCACGCTCAGCTGCTCGAGTGGCTGTACTTTTTGCACACGTTCGGAATTTTTGCTATTTATTCCTTGAAAAGTCACACAGTTCTTATGGAATGTAATGTAATTTTTTCGCACCCCTCAATTAAAATTATTTAGCAATATTCAATAATTGAAAAATTCGAAAAATTGTAAAATGATAGTGCATGCCACGCTAGAAAAATGGTACCTCTCTTGAATAAAATACTTAGTATTCACTGTAAAAAGTTCTTTGAATGAAATTTTTTCATGCTCCTATTAATGGAATCAAAACACAAAAAAGGTTACGCTATTTTACGGAAAATTCTCTACAATTCGGTTTTTTTTTGTTTTTTGTACGTGTAAAAATGAGCGAGGAAAAAATTCTTGAAAGTCGGAGAATTCGCGTTTTTTCGACATAAAATTGGCCATAATTTTTTTAGGAAGCCTTTTCATGAAAAATCATATAGAATAAAAAGTGTTTATTTTGGTCGATTACAGCTAAAAAATATATTTTTAGTCACTAATTTTTTTTCTTAGTGAACAAATGAATTGTTTGTAACAATTAACGGCCCGCATGAATCGAAAACATTTTTTCATAAACATTGTCAGGGACATCTAAGGAACTAATTTCAAAAGGTTTTATCCATATTACTTGATTCGAAAAATTTAGTACCCCCTTTCATTTTCTAAGCGTTTAAATCGTAATGAACCGCAGGCCTATATACAGGGTGTAATCAGTTTCATGTCATTAAAAATGGGGACCGACTAGACAAACGAAAAACCTTTATGATTTTTCCCTCTAGGGGCACTTAGAAAAACACTGATTTAGGTAAACATATTTAGAGGTAAATAATTCGTTCTTTTTTCGTGCACAATTGCAAGCAAATAATGGCCATGTAGGTTTAAACAGAGCATTTCTTTACATGTGTGTTTTTTAATTCGGAACAAAATATTGGATTGTTTATAATTTAGAAAATTTAAATGTGGTTTATCAACATTTGTAACATAAATGAGTGTCCTGGGTTAAAAGCTTACTACCTACCTAAATGATTAAAAATCTCTGCATTTGTATCAATACACAGTTCGGTATGTCGAATTAAGTACATACGCACTTCGTTCAACACTAAACACTAAACTATCAACTAACGTCAATAAAATAAAAACTTGGCACAAAAGCCAAAAAGGGATACAAAAAGAACGAACAAGTAAGTTGTGTCTGTACGTAATCAAGAATTTGACAACTTGAACGGTAAGCCAATAAAATAAATCTTAACTATAAATACACAATGACGCAAAATTCAAAAATAACAAAAACAGCGAACGGCGGGTTGGACGTGTGTACATAACGAAACAACGACAGTAACTAAAATATTGCACAAGGGAGAGTTAGAGTATAGTTTTCTTCAGATCAGATCTAGATCTAAACCTACCTCAATATTCCAGCAGTTCTCAAAAAATGTTATTGAAAATTTGCGAAATTTTTGTTTATTTTTTTTCTTCAAAACTATGAGCTTTAGACCCCATGTTATATAAGGTTTTTTTGTTTATCTTGTCGTTCCCTACCACCAGTTTTTTTTTAATGACATGAAACTAATTACACCCTGTATTTTATCTCTTCGATATTTTAGCAGGTTTCTTATTTATTTTCCATGCATTTTTGTAGCAGAATTTTCTTTACTTTAAAAAAATATCTTTCACAAGTGGGCGCCACTTAGGTGGTATCTACGTGTTTCATTTTCTTTGAAAAATACATTAATCCAAATAGGAATTGATCGTTATAAGTGGTTTTCTGCAGATTTTCCTATTTCAGAACTGCTGAAGACCTCTAGCCATATCATCGGCACGTGGTGTACTTGTTTTTATACTGTATGTAAATTAAATATACTGTGAATGAACTACTTACCACATTTAAATATCTTAGCTTAAGGTCTGAATTATATAGTTAAATAAAATGAACAATGTTTAAAGGTAAAGGTATCTCGATACGAAACTGCAGCAACGCCAAGCGCGGTTAGTACCAAGATGGTTCAACCAAACCAGTCCAGGGAAACACAGCGTTCTCATTCCATGTTTTAACGGCTTGTATATCAGTGCATGCCTAGAAGGTATGTAACTTTAGGCGAGGGTTACATAGCAGATATACCATCATCCTTCAGAGGGGATGTAAAGCCGTCGCTCCTTTTTTCATTAAATGTTAGGCAAGTAAAAGACACATCTGAGATGCGGTAGAAATTGCACTTCGCGAAAAATGTTAAATTTCCCTGCAGATAAGTGTGTGTAGTACTTCCGTTTACACTAAAATCTTTCTGTGGCGTTATTTTGTTGTTAAGAGAAAGAACGTGTAACGATATGTTCCTAGTTCTCAGGTGAAATGTACGATAATAATATTTTTTTTTCAATATTCGGAAAGTTTCTCTCTAGCTAGTTAGATGGTTAGGACTTTCTTTTTGGGAATATTTTTCTATATCCAAAATATTAAAACAAACATTATCAACGTTGACGTGTTTTAACCCATTCTTTTTAAAACTTTGACCTTTCTGGCCGCATCTCCTTACACAGTATATGTATAGTCGGGGAGCCGGCTGTACAAATTTTCTGTGAATAAGGTACATGAAAAATTTGAGTGACTAAGTACTACCACAGACCTAGAGGGAGCCATCTTCCATATAGATTAATTTATAATGAATTGAATTGAGACTATTATTAATGGAAACTCAAATTATCTAGACATATAATACAAAGAACAATGTATAAATAAATTTCCTAATTCATAGACTTAGATTATTATGCTTATAGAGCTTATATGTATAGTAATTAAGAACGAAGCAGCCAGAAGGATGCGATCAAATAAGAAGAGACACCCTCATTTTTTTAATAACTGGAAGACTCATACTTTATTTTTTTTAATTAATCGATAACCTTTTATCGAGGGTGCCTCAGGATTGCGAATAAATTGTTTTATCCACAATCACATTATAATTGGAGTTTTATCCACACGTATGAAGCATATAAAGTACCACTGTACCCACTAGTGGAATAATGAAATTGCTTTATTCCACTAGTGGAATAATGAAAAATACTGTATTAAATCAATTACATTTTATTTAATTTTTATTAATATTAACATTTATATTAATAGACATTACCTTATTTGTTTTATAATAATTAGCTTCGTTTCCATTAATAACAAACTTGTAGTTATCATCGGTTTCAGAACGCTTGTCGAAGTTTTTGATAAATCTGTAGAAGCAATGGATGTCTCCTCTTGTACGCAACGACTAGTACCAGGAGTACCTTGGATTTTCGTTGCGATATCAAGCTTATTGGATATAGAATCCTCGATATAACTTTCTGCTATAGCGGAACTTCCCTATCCACCATGTCGTTTAATTGTTGTGAGGTTAGCACCTTTATTAGCCAGTAAAGTTGTTGAAGTGTGCCTCGTGCAATGGCCGCTATAAGCGTCTGCGGTTGCCAGATTAAAAAACCGCTGCCTAAGGAATCACTACTTCCACATCCAGATTCTTCATCCAAATCACTTTAAAGGAAACATATTGACTGTATTTGCACTCTAGTATGTGGAAATTATTGGTCATAGAATTTTAATATTTGGGGCAGATGTCATAGAAAAGTTTGAGGAGTTGGTTTCTATCATGTACGTTAAAAATGAAGTTTCTAGTTTACCGTACTTATTTTCCACTATTCACAACCTACCACCTCCCACCCCTTCAATGCAGTCATCTCAATCAGATGTCACTACAATGCATACGTGTACTAACTTTCAAGTGAATATCTCAATTTGATGTTATCAATCCCATTAATAATGAAGCGGAGGTGGTGGAGTTTGAAAAATATTAGAAATAAATCTGAGGCCTTGGTTTCTAGTATATACACCTAATCCCACATTTCTGTACTCATACCAGATTGATTTACTTATTGTTAACCCCAACCCTTCTACGGAATCATCCCAAAATATAATCTAGTTCCAGACGTCGTTATAATACATACGTCTACCAAATTACAAGAGAATATCTCAATTTTATTTTATCAACCCCTCTAATAATGTAGTAAGGGTAGTGGAAGGGTTGAAAAATATTATTAAAAAATCTGAGGCCTTAGCTTCTAGGACATACACTGAATTTCAATTTGCAGTACTCTTACCAGCTTGCTTTACTTATTTTTTCCTATTTACCTCTACTTACCCCCATTTCTTCAATGCAATCATGTCAAAATATAATCCAGTTTTAGATATAGTTATAATACATAAATGTACCAAATTTCAAGTGCAAATTTAAATTTAATTTTATCAACTCTTTTAATAAGGGAGTGGGGGTGGTGGGGAGATGGAAAATACTAATAAAAAAACCTGAGACCTTCGCTTCTAGTATATACACCAAATCCCAAATTTCTGTACTTTTACTAACTTGCTTTACTTATTTTCCCCTATTTAACCCCCAACCCTTCAACGGAATCATCTCAACGTATAATCTAGTTCCAGATGTCGTTATGATACATACGTGTACCAAATTTCAAGTGAATATCTCAATTTTATTTTATCAACCCTTTTAATAAGGGAGTGAGTGGGGGTGGTGGGGGTTGAGAAATATTATAAAAAAATCTGACGCTTTGGCTTCTAGTACATACACCGAATTTCAAGTTTCTGTAGTATTACCAGCTTGCTTTACTTATTTTTCCCTATTTAACCCCCAACCTTCAACGGAATCATCTCAAAATATAATCTAGTTCCAGATGTCGTTATAATACATATGCGTACTAAATTTCATGTGAATATCTCAATTTCATTTTATCAACCCCTTGAATAATGGAGTAGGGGTGGTGGGGGGCTGAAATATATTATTAAAAAATCTGAGGCCTTGGCTTCTAGTACATACACCGAATTTCAAATTTCTGTAGTATTACCAGCTTGCTTTACTTATTTTCCCATATTTACCCCTATTTAACCCCCAACCCTTCGACGGAATCATCTCAAATTATAATCTAGTTCCAGATGTCGTTATAGCACATACGTGTACCAAATTTCAAATGAATATCTCAATTTTATTTTATCAACCCTTTTCATATTGGGGTGGTGGGGGTTGAAAAATATTATAAAAAAATCTGACGCTTTGGCTTCTAGTACATACACCGAATTTCAAGTTTCTGTACTCTTACCAACTTGTTTTACTTATATTCCTCTATTTACCCCAAATTAACCCCCAACCCTTCAACGGAATCATCCCAAAATATAATCTAATTCTAGACATCGTTATAATACAGACGTGTACGAAATTGCAAATGAATATCTCAACTTTAATTTTTCAACCCCATTAATGGGGTTGGGGTGGTGGGGGTTGAAAAATATAATAAAAAATATGAGTCCTTAACTTCTAGTACATAGACCGAATTTCAAGTTTCTGTATTCTTACAAGCTTGCTTTACTTATTTTCCCCTATTTACCCCTATTTAACCCCCAACCCTTCACCGGATATCCTCAAAAAACAATCCAGTTCAAGTCAATATCTTAAACCCTTCCGGAGAAAACGTGCGGACAAAAAAAAGTTACAGACAGACAGACAGACAGACAGACAGACAGACAGACAGACAGACAGACCGACAGACCGACAGACAGAAAATTTTTTTTCGCTCAAATTTAAAATCTCGACGTTTCATGACATTCTAAACCTATTTCACGAATAAAAATTTTTGAAATTTTTTTTGCGATTACTATACTTCCAATCCACTACGTGGATGTGGATTGTGGAAGTAATAAAAAATGAAGTAACTCTTGAAGGAGCTTTCGAAAAAGTGTTAATTTCAACAGGTTGTGAAGTACATTTTTGATTAGTGAATCGTAAAAAGAATCTGTCGTTGGATAACTTCCTCGGACATAAAGACATGTATTTTCTACACATCTCCACAGTATTGATAGAGAATTCTTTTTCCATAATTGTGATTTTCGTGAGACGCCGATCTTGGTATTTGGTATAGAAACAAGCAGATATGCGCTCCTGTCTTCTACATCATTGATTTTCAAATTCGTCAATTCACAGCAACGACAGGCACCAGATACCCCCATTATTAGTGCAACTTAAAATATTTCAAAGTTTATTATCTACAATGTCTAAAAGGTTAAGAGATATTACTGCTTAATCATAAAATATTCTTTATTGCAAGCCCTTGTCAAAAAATCATCCACGTGTGTTCTTTCCAATACAGTAGCTTTCTTCGCTTTGTACCCTCTCGACTCGCTCTTCAGATAGGCAGTGAACTTGCTATATTTTCCAATGTCTATGTTTTTATGGACCTTTATTATAGCGGCCTTCAGCATCGAATGCTTTGATCACATGGATGAAATTGCATACTTCTTCAAATTTAAGAAATACGATAGCAGAACTTCCTCATTTACGGTCATTACTCCCTGTTTTTCTTTCCATTCATTACGATTCTCTCAGGAACAAAATCGGTTTCTTGCATTTTTCAACAACTTCACAAATTTTTACAAATGGAATCGATAAACAATCAAAACTAAATAGCAACCATTCAACACCTTCCAAGTTTTTTTTAAATTAATTTCAATGATTTTTGACGTTACAGCTGCTGACAGAGTGAAACGTCAAATCATTTTTTGATGAAATCTGATTCTAAATGACCGTTATTGTGGATAAAACGTTGTATAGCATTCGTGTTTTAGTCGCGTTTTATCTACTCAAGATAATTAAACTCTCGAACTTCGTTCTCGAGTTTAAACTTTCTTTCGTGGATAAAACGCTACGTAAAACACTTATACAATAAATAACTATTATCCATTAAAAGGCAAAAATGTCTCATATGGTATAAAACTATGATATACAGAAAAAGCTACCTCGTTCTTGAACTATATTGTTTGTTTTGCAAATAAGTATAACACTCACTGAAAAATGTATTTTTTCTCAGATACAACTTTGATTAAATATGAGACAGACATATTTATATGCAATATCTTTTATTCTTGATTTAAAAATTATTAAAATATATTGTAACTAAAAATAAAATTGAAAGAATTAAGGCATATATGCTAGGTATTATATTGCAGAGGAATCTCGTAGAACTTTAGATAGTCAGTATGATTAGAAATGTACATAGATTTGCCATATAGAGGGCTGAAATATGTAAATCCCTGGATATTTTCCTAAAAACAATGAAACTTAAAGTTGTCAAATCCCGTCGTTTTACAATACACTTTAAATCTGATCTTTAATTAATTGTATTGTAATTAAATTCCACAGCATTCTTCATTTAATCCTAGCTACTATATTTTTGCAAGAGACTCCGTAATTTCTGATGTTACTGCTTATCAAAGAGTCATAAAATTGTCTTTATCGTTTTTCCGCTCCATTATGCATCGATTACTTTTCAAATACAGTTGAGCAACAAAAATATATATCTTGTAAATATAAATTTCAAGTTTCCGTAAATTACATTCTGATTCTCATTAGTGTATGAGATAATTACTTACCACTCCAGTTGTAATGTAATTACATTTCAAAGACTTTTTCATAAGTTAATCTAAGTCATCCACAGAGGCATTAATTAGTTCATTTGGGGTATTAAACTTTTTACTTTTATAATAAAATACGAACGTGTATGCCTACAGTTAATAATGTTATATTTCAACTAATGTAATAATAACATACGCCTCCCTGAAATTATCCAATATGTACAAAAAGTCTAGAACATTTTATTTCTTTAATGGATTTAACTATACTTTGATGTATCACAATATTGTCCAGTAATATAATTGTACCTATAATCCTATTATTTTTTTTTATTGAAATAGGTTTAGAATGTCATGGAACGTCGAGTTTTTAAATTTGAGCGAAAACATTTTTCTGTCTGTCTGTAACTTTTTTTTGTCCGCAAGTTTTCTCCAGAAGGGATTAAGATATTGACTTGAAATTTTCTACACGTATATATTATAACGAAATCAGAAACTGGATTGTTTTTTGAACATATCTGGTGAAGGGTTGGGGGTTAAATAGGAGGGAATACGGGAAAATAGGTAAAGCAAGCTGGTAAGAGCACAGAAACTTGAAATTTGATGTATGTACTAGAAGCAAAGGCCTCAAAATATTTCATAACATTTTTGATCCCCCCACCACCCCACTCCATTATTAAAGGGGTTGATTAAAAAAAAATGAGATAATCACTTGAAATTTGGTATACGCATATATTATATTGACACCAGAAACTAGATTATATATTATTCACTTGAAGAGTACAGAGAGAGTACAAAAATATAAATTTGGTGTATGTACTAGAAGCCAAGCCATCAGACTTTTTTATAATATTTTTCAACCCCCACCCTACTTCATTATTAAAGAGGTTGATAAAATAAAATTGAGATATTTACTTGAAATTTGACACACGTATGTATAATACTGACATCTGACACTAGATTATATTTTGAGATGATTCCGTTGAAGGGTTGGGGGTTAAATAGAGGTAAATAGGGGAAAATAAGTAAAGCAAGCTGGTACGAGTACAGAAATATGAGATTTGGTGTATATACTAGAAGCGAAGGCATCAGACTTTTTAAATAATATTTTCCATCCCCCCACCACCCACACTCCCTTATTAAAAGAGATGATAAAATTAAATTGAGATTTTCATTTGAAATTTTGTACACGTATGTATTATAATGACATCTGAAACTAGATCATATGTTGACATGATTCCGTTGACGGAGTAGGGGGGGAGGCGGATTAGTAGAAGTAAATATGGAAAAATAAGTAAAGCAAGCTGGTAAGAGTACATATACTTGGGATTTGGTGTAAATACTAGAAACCAAGGCATCAGATTTCTTTCTAGTATTTTTCAACCCCCCACCCCCACCACCTTCACTCTATTATTAAAGAGATTGGTTACATAAAATTGAAATATTCACTTGAGAGTTAGTACACGTACCTATGTATTGCAATGAAATCTGATTGAGACGAGTCCCTTGAAGGGGTGGAAGGTGGTAGGTTGTGAATAGGGGAAAATAAGTAGAGCAAGCTAGAAACTTCATTTTACTTCCATATCCACGTAGTGGATTGGAAGTATAGTAATCGTAAAAAGAGTTTCAAACATTTTTTGCTTGAAACATTTTTTCTGGATGTCACTCTGTCGATCTGTCTGTCGGTCTGTTTGTAACTTCTTTTGCCCGCACGTTTTCTCCGGGAAGGTTTAAGATATTGACTTGAAATTTTGTACACGTATATGTTATAACGAGATGAGGTATAAAATATAAATTTCCAAACAGGGAAAAGAAAACTAGATTGAAAAATATGTATCAGTAAGATCAGTGCCTAAGTACTCATCAACTGAGTAAAACGAATATTTGAGTAACAGCGATTTTACTTCTCTTTTGATTCGATGGATGATATTTGTTTTTTTAAGGTGGATAGATAGGTAACTTCTTGAATAATTTTATAAACATTAATTTAGGTCCTTTTGCAACGATGTTTAACATGTGAGCTGGTATGTTCAAATTATAATTATGTCCCAAATTATGACTAGTGTCATTTCTGCTATTGAACTGATCAAAATTTTCTTTTATATGGATTACACAGCTGAAAATGTATAGAGATGGAGCGGTAAAAATTCTTAATTAGCTGAAAAGGAGTCTGCACGAGTGACGAGGAGGTTTGAAAGACATTGTAGAGGTGTTTTAAAATCTCATGAGCTGTGACCTTCATATGCGCACAGACATAAACCATCCCGTTGACTGTGTTACACTTCTTAAATATATTATATTTATTGTTTACCATTTATCCCGAGCTCTTATTTATGTGTACAGCAAGGCAGCCGCCAGTGTCTTCAAAAAAATACTTATAACGCAGAATAAACTTTGCCTTTTGCGCATTTCGCGGCTCATAAGATTCTGAAACACCTCTACGTACAATTTTTATAAAGTATACGTGAGATCCCCAATTTAAAAGGGAATCCATATAAGCCTCAAGGAATTTAACGCTATTATTTTGTTCTACGATACGGTTATCAATTTTAACTAATATGCTGTTATCCTGTTTCTTGCTAGCAAAAAGTAATAAATCCGTTTTTATATTATTAAGTGCGAGACCGGTACTCACACAGAAGGTTTGCATTGATTTAATGGCGTTACTGGCTTTAAGGCTCAGTTCAGCTGTGTCGTTAGAATTAACCGCAACGGTGGAATCATCGGCAAAAAGCTATATGGCATAAGGCATCTTTTAGGTGAAGTGCAATATTATCAATAAATAGAATAACTAACGATTTTTTCGGTATCTCTTAAAACGACGGTTTGTGTTCTTTCCTTTAAATACGACTCTATCCAGGTTAAGGCTGGACCACGAATTCCATAATTTCCAAGTTTATCTAGTAGCAACTTGTGGTTAACTATGTCAGAAGCACGTGTTAAGTCAAAAAATAAACAAGCAGTTTTTGATTTATTATTTGAATTAGAAAATTTAATCTCATAGTAATTTCTTTCGGCCTGTTTTCAATTTTAACACGATGATTTTTTTAAATATCTTATATTTTGAATAAACTTCGCGATCTCCTGATATAATTTATAGGCTTTGTGTAAGTCTTTTAGAAATGCTCCTTCATTTATTATATCGTTTGTAATCCACGCTTTATTGTTTTTATTATTTTCTTTAATTTTGCATAGCTCTAAAGGAAAAGCCCTATCAATCTGCTCCAAGAAAAAGTATTACATAAGTTAATAAGACTAATCTCACAGCTCAGATTTTCAGCCATAAAACTCCACTTTTCTTGTGATAGCAAATCTTTGAAGTAATTTAAATTGTCTATGTTATTAGAAAATTGTTAAAGTTGATAAGACTCTTTTTCTGCATAGTGATTGCAACACAAAGTAATTAATTGCATAAAAAGATCAGATATATCCGAATATATGATTACTGGGTTTAATAAATTTCAATCGACATTAGAAGAAATGTTATTAATGATAGTTTTCGATGCCCCTTGTATACGTGTAAAATCAGTAACAGTTCCTTGTACTGTCACCGGTTTAGGTGCCGGGTGAGTTCTCGTTCAGGTACGTCAGTCTATGTCATGAGCTGTAATAGCCCTGACTGGACTGAGACGGCTTGGCGAGAAAATAAAAACAAAGGACTGATAACTTTACCAAGGAGCTCCTTATCAACAGACTCGAAGTCTTGTAAGGACCATGTCTGGATAAGGAGCCCTAAGGTGCAAAAAGGAGTACTACAATAGACCTATACTGGTCGCAGTAGGCAAGGCCAATCGCCAGCTCCTCCATCTAAAATCTAAAATCTAAATCTAAAATCAGTAATGCATATTATCCAAAGCTGATAAAGTTAATTTATTAAAAACACTCACTCGAAGAGAACTGGAGGTATAAGAGAGCTTATTTGACACTGAATTAACATACACAACTATTTTTCACTGCCGATTACAAGAATAAAAGTATACCTATTACTTAATAAGTAATACGTATATCTGTTCTAAATAATAATTGGGAAGGAAATTATATTACTTTCTGATTTTCACTTTGATTGTCATGTTGACAAAAAATAAAGTGAAAATCAAAAGTTAATATAGTTTTCTTCCCAATTATTGTCATGAATTTTCATCAAGTAACGGCCCAATCAGTGCAATCTGTTCTAAATGCTTTGGAGTTAGACTTCGGCGTCTTTCGTTGAAGATCTGTTTATTTGCGAGACGTCGACAGATGTAACTGGGGCATACTTAAAATATCTAATTCTCGCAAAGCCACCTCATTCATGCCCGGTGTAGCAAAGTCTACTTCTTTGCCGTTTAAAACGTCTATTACACCCGTCATCATAACAAATTCGGATTTTGTTTTAAAAACAGCCTGGAGTTGTCTTTGCACCCTCGCAGCAATATCTTCTTGTAATTGCAAAATATATTGACGAAGATCGAACACCACGTTTATTATATCCACTGCAGTAAATTCTGATGTTGGCTGATATTGAAGGTCCAGTATGGCTAGTGGAATTCGTGAAAAACATCCTTATATGGGCTCCAGATTTTGAACAATTGGATCCAAAAATACCTGTTGCGCTTGAGAAATAGCAACTGCGTCATTTGAATGACAGTAATAGTAAGATGCTGCCTTTAGCCAAGTTCCCCATCGTATTGTAATGGGTTCTGGAGGTAATGGAGCATTTGGTAGAATTTCGTGAACTGGTCATTTAAGAAAAATTTTCTTTACCCTATTGATTTATCAACATTTGAGTAGCACCTCCTAATAGTTGCAGCAATCCTATGAAGCCGATGTGTTAAACATATCACATGCAGCATTCTCGATATGTTTCCTTCAAAAATATGTTTCCTTCAAAATTCTTCCAGCAGCTTTCATATAATTCACTTCATCGGTAAGAAACAATAAGAACTTGTTCTTATTATCTGCTCATTTGTCACCCCAAAAGTCTTGTTAACTTGAATTTATTGCATCCGCTATCAAATCAAATCAAATCAAAATATACTTTATTGTTCAGAAGAAAGAGTTTCTCATTAACAAAGTAAATAAGCGTAGGTCCATAGCATATATACACTGCTGGCCACTCGAACTTACACATAGAGACTTTTAGACAAAATTTAAAGTTCAATATTTTCAACAGGAATGCAAATTTTTGAACGCGGCTTGCAAATTTTAAGAGCCAGTTTTTTTCGAATTAAGCTGCATGACGTATATTTATCGTAGGAGCATAAGTTTATTATATACGGGGTGATCAATGAAGTCATGCAAAAAATCAAAAAGTTTGTATGAGTGAAATTTCCGCAAAAAATTTTTTTAGTCGTTGCAATATGGTTTCTTACTAAGGTAACATCAATATCTCTAGACAGTTTTGTCAGTTTTTGGATTAAGGCCCTTAGGCCTTGTACACACTACTCAACATAAAATTTGGATACCGAAATCTTTAAAATGCTATAACTTGACATTGGATTGACGGTTCTTGATGATTTTTGCGGATTTGGAATCCTTATTTCACGTAGATTTTATATGGTCTAAGCATTTTATTTGAGGGTTGAAATTTACACATTATACCGGGTCGATAATAAACAAAAACGTAGCGACAAGAACAAGTTTATTACATTAAATTCTACAATATACAACATTGCTTAACAACCACCAAAAGTCAATTCTTAAAAAATTTATAATTCTAATTCTGGTAATTTTTAATAACTGAAAAAAAATTTAACTAAAAAATTAAAAATTAATTTAATTTAAACTTAAATTAAAATTAAATTAAAATTACCTAATTAAAATTAGGTACATTAATTAAAAATAAGAGAAGCTAATATTTTGTTGGTCCTCCTGCTTGGAATATTACTTCCCGACATCGATTTGGTAGAGTATCCACAAGATTATTTATAAAATCTTGTGGAATATTCTCCCATTCTTCACGAATGGCCTCACTGAGCGTTTCTAAGGTTTCAGGGGGTACATCAAGAGATCTTACTTTAAGTTTTAAATAAGACCAAACGTGTTCGATGACATTAAGATCCGGAGACTTTGCAGGCCAGTCCATCCTATTGATGTTTTGTGCCTGCAAAAACTCTGTGATCCTTCGCGCTCTGTGAGGTCGAGCGTTGTCATCCACCAATAGAATTTCTGGGCCGTAATGTGGAGCAAAAGGAACAACAATAGGTTCCAAAATTTCCTCCTGATAAACGGTAGCATTAATGGTTTGGTTGGTAATGAATAGCTGGGTTTTACCATTTCTTATGATACCTCCCCACACTGTAACACCTCCGCCACCAAATGCTTCTTGAGGGGCCATATTTTCCTCCAAATATCGCTAATTTGGCTATCTCCAAACTAACATTCGGCCATCGGAGTGAAACAAATTAAATCTTGTTTCGTCAGTAAATAAACAATGGCTCCACTCTGAATTACCCCAATTCGCATGCCGATTTGCCCATGCCCGCCTATTCGCTCTATGGCGTTGTAATAACCGCACACATTTTGCTCTGCGACGGGCTCTATAATTTAAAATGTTTGGCATTATGTTGTTTAAAAAAAAAAAATCTCACCCCAAGTTGTTTTTATTTAATGTTCTTCTCACTGTTCTGTCCGAAACTCTCACCCCAGTTTGTTGTCTTAAAGAGTCATTTAGTTTTCTAGAGTTCTTTGTTCTATTCCGCATAGTTTCTCTCATTAAAATTTTTTCGATTCTTTGGTTTATTTTTTTTGTATGTCCACCCCCATGCCCATAATTATGATCACCAGTAGTTTCGACGAGACGTTTCAAATTATAAATTGTCTTTCGGCTGACATTGTAAATGCGCGCAACTTGCTGTTTTGACATTCCTTCGTTGAGAAGTCGAATGCAATTTTCCCTTTCTGCCGTGGTTAAACGCCTCATATTAATTAAACTTTACAAAATTATAACATTGAAACATGTCAGATTATTTCTAAAATAATGTAAACAGTTTTTAATTCCATAGAAACAAATTAGTTTTTCCAATGCCTACTTTGAAATTGACGCGTCGCGTAGAAATTACACCCGATCATAATTATGGGCATGGGGGTGGACAAAGAACTCTGTAAAACTGAATGATTCTTTGAGACAACAAACTGGGGTGTGAGTTTCGGACAGAACAGTGAGAAGAAAATTAAATAAAAACAACTTGAGGTGAGAATTTATTTTTACAAAAACTTAAATAATGCCAAACTTTAGAGCACGTCGTACCCTACGTTTTTGTTTATTATCGACCCGGTATAATTTGTAAATTTCAACCCTCAAATAAAATGCGTAGACCATAGAAAATCTACGTGAAATAAGGATTCCAAATCCGCAAAAATCATCAAGAACCGTCAATCCAATGTCAAGTTATAGCATTTTAAAGATTTCGGTATCCAAATTTTTTGTTGAGTAGTGTGTACAAGGCCTAAGGGCCTTAATCCAAAAACTGACAAAACCGTCTAGAGATATTGATGTTACCTTAGTAAGGAACCATATTGCAACGACCAAAAAAAATTTTTGCGGAAATTTCACTCATACAAACTTTTTGATTTTTTGCATGACTTCATTGATCACCCCGTATATAATAAACTTATGGTCCTACGATAAATATACGTCATGCAGCTTAATCCGAAAAAAAACTAGCTCGTAAAATTTGCAAGCCGCGTTCAAAAATTTGCATTCCTGTTGAAAATATTGAACTTTAAATTTTGCCTAAAAGTCTCTATGTGTAAGTTCGAGTGGCCAGCAGTTTAGTTTACACAATGCACCTACATTATATAAATACAAAACATATATTACATATAAATTTTAATACAATAATAATAGTTAATGTAAAAAGTCAGAAAATACGATAAGATAAGGTAGTAAATGCCTAATTAGAATGTGTCATTATAGTACTCGTCTAAATTATAATAGGGTTTAACAATTAAAAGTCTTTTTACCGCCTTTCTGAAATTTGTATTTGAACTAATTTCTTTAATATTATTTGGTAAGTGATTGAACATCTTATAGCCATTGTAAATAATTGAGTCTTTGACTAGAGTGGATCTGGGAATTGGCAGAGTAACGTTATTGACTTGCCGAGTTACATATTGTATGGAGGAATTATTTATAATATTACTTTTATGCTTATGAACTAAACAAACTGTTTCTAGAATGTAAATTGATATCACAGTGAGAAATCCATATGTCAAGAACAGTGGCTTACATGATTCACGAATTCTAGTTTTGTGCAGGTAGCGAATAGCACGTAAAAGATATTTACTACATGCGCCCAGAAGGCAATGCCGTACCTTAAGTGTGATTCGATTAGTGAAAAATAAGCAGTCTTAGCAGCTGCATAACCCAGTTCATTTGTGATCACTCTGATAGCGTAGGATCCGGATGCTAGTTTGTTACTAAGTATTTTAATGTGTTCTTTGAATTTTAACTTGCAGTCAATATTTAGTCCAAGAAATTTTGAGCAGGGTTTATTTTCAATAAAATGGTTACCTAAGGAGATGTCCGTTAAATTGCAGTGAATTGTAGTTATGTTTGTTTTGTTAATGTTGAATGAAAGCAAATTGGAGTCACACCACTCTTTGACCTTATTTATATCGGCCGACACCGTTTGCTCAAGGACAGTATCATTTTTATTGTGCCACAGTATGGTGGTGTCGTCAGCAAATAAAGTGAATTTTCCTTCAATATTAATTTTTGTCAGGTCGTTGATATATAATAAAAAAAGAATTGGGCCAAGAACGGAACCTTGGGGCACTCCAAACTTTATATTTAGTTTATCAGCAGCAGCATTTGTTACATATTTATACCATCAGTATTACAATAGTAATGTTTTGAGTTATACTTGTACCTGACATTCGCCTATCTGGTAGAATTACACTAGATATACTATCTACACATCAATTATATTGCTAAACGTAATGTATAGTATTTACGAACTCAATTGAAACAGAACGGAACTAGAGGATCTTACGGGGTATTGTCAATATATCACTTCACATTGAATGAGAGAGCACAGAATTTTACTGATTTATATTCACCACTCCTCGTCTACGGTCCACGTGGATTTGATCTGTCCGTTACATAGAAATATTGTTCAGAGTTTTTGCATGTCATAATATATAAAACAAAAAATACATTTGAACTATTTGTATCATATGATCTGTACGAGACAGTGCAGTATAGCAGGCAGCGTTATAAATTACTTAATTCTAGTGAATATTTCAATAAATTATTAGTCTTATTACTGTCTTTGAGTGATTTTTTGCAATTAATTGTTTAAAATGACATTTTGAAGGCCATTCGATAGTAGTCACAACAAAACGAACGATTTTGATACAGAGCCTATACAAGCGGAATTTGAAAATAAAGAATTACACGTTCAAGCTCAAGTGTTATATTCAAGGCGGAAATATTGATTCTTCATATAATCAAATTGTGAAGTGGATTTGTGATTTAACCAAATTTAGCCGTACTATAATTTATAGGGTTATTAGAGCCGGGGATGTAGTTGATCATTCTATTAAACGAAAAAGAGTTGGAGAGAAACTTAAAAAACTTGATAACGCGACCAAAGATGTCATTGGTCAATTTGTGTATGATTTTTACTATGAACAGAAGGTACCCACATTAGAAATGATTAGGGATAAGTTACGCGACTATACAGATTATAACTATAAATCATTAGATACTTTGCGAAACGTTGTGCTCGATTGCGGTTTTAGGTACAAAAAATTGGACAAACGAACGGTAGTTATGGAGTCAGCACGCATCGTTGATCATCGACACGAATACCTGCGTAAAATAAAAGAATACCAAGATGCAAATAGAGTCACAATAATTTATCTTGACGAAACATGGTTTGACACCCATGATGTAGTTCAATAAAGTTGGGTAGATAACACCAAAAAGCATAATTTAAGTACTCCATTTTCTAGTGGAAAAAGAATTATAATTCTACATGCTGAAAGTAAAAGCGGTTTTATTCCAAATGCGTTGTTGTTGGCTGCTAAAAATATCAAGCAATCCTCTGCCGACTACCACGAGGATATGACAGCCGCATTATTTGAGAAGTAGGCAAAGGAACAGCTATTACCAAATATCCCACCAAATTCTGTAATTGTTATGAACCAGGCGTCATACCATTCGTGGCAACACACAAAAATTCTGAACACCAATACCAGAAAAGGCGATATCATTGAATTTATGAAAGGTAAAGGCTTAGATATACCAGAAAAACACAAAAAAAGACTTTATTAGAACTGGTTGGAAAACAAAATTTTAAAAAGGAATACGTTGTTGAAAAAATTTTTGAAGTACACGATCATACTATTTTACGTCTGCCTCCATATTATTGCGTTTTCAACCCCATTGCAATGGTGTGGGCTGATGTAAAAAAAGGACTACGTCAATATAATCAATCCCCACAATTAAGTGAGTATATCTTAAAGAATATAAAGATAATAGTAGACGAAAAGGCAGAAGCGATATAGGGGGGAAGTGTGTATCTCATGTGATAAACAAGGAAAATGAATATCCTATATTACCACCTATTAACCCAATTATTATTAATGTAAATACCGATTCAAGTTCTGAAAACTCGGATAGTGACGAATGAAATATTGTTTATTTAAAGTTCATAGTCAAAGCTTTCTTGAAATTTGTTTATTTAACGTCGACTATTTCCGCTACCAATTACCGATGCCAGGAAACGAGTTTCCTCTTTAAAATTTTGCCGAGTCTTTCTTTTATAGAATAGTAGAAATTTTCTACCTGCCTAACATCATGATACTGCAAAGTTCATAGTATCATGGCCTAACATTTAATAAACAATACAGTCGTTGCTTTACGCCCCTTCGGAAGGATTATATACCATCTATGCAACTTCCGCCTAAGATTACATAACTTTGTAGGAGATAGAACGAGAGGTAGGTCACTAGACAATAGATATAGCCTTAATATATCATTTATGTGACTTATCAAAAATGATAAACATATGTTTTTATTAACCACTTCTATTTAATAAAGGTATTATAGAAATCCCTTTCTTTAACAATTAAAAAATAATTATTTAGTATTTAAAGCAATTTTACATATCTACCGCCGACGCCTATGTCCCATAAAGGAGGAGGACTTTACTCCGAGTTTTTGTTTTTATGCTATCCCAATTGAGATCATATATACTATACAAGGTTTTATCTGACGGTATCTATAATATGTTGGGTAGTAGATTAATCTAAAAAAATAATACGAGACCGAATAGAACTACGGAAAACATAATATGTTTTCCGTATTTTTCATAAAATACGAATAAACAATAACACGTCAAAAATAACAAGGTGGGTATCATATTTTAGTCCTTATTATATAGCTCTTATATTTAGTACCCCATAAAAAAAAAATATTTGAAAATGAGTATTAATTCGTACTGCCTGGATAATACAGAAGAGGAGACTCGTGTGCGATTTGCATTTCACTACAATTTCCTGATTCAGTACAAAATTTTCGAAAGTGTGCTACTTTTCCATTAGAATTACGTTATAAATTTAATAACATGCTCTTGGAGGCATATGTCAATATTAACCGATCTTGCTCTAAGAAGGATATTGTTTTTCAGGGCTTCGAACAAATCTGGATGATAAGTGTGCGTTCAGCACACGTGAATGGGCATGTGCTGCATATACTTGAGATACTGTAAATGATAGAAGAGATAGTATCTTAGACTACATGTTATTACTATGTGTAATATGAAGAAAGGTGCGTGGGGTTCCTACTGGCTCTGGCAGAAGTTGGATTACAATCGCTAATATTATATAATAGCAAATCTTGACCTTTAACTAAAAGTAAGCACAGAAGATTAGGTGCTTAAACGTTTTCTAGAAAATGGTTTAATTCCAATAACAACGACTTTTCTGACAAAAGTAAACTATTACGTAAATAAATGAAGTAGTTAGTCACTCTTGAGGGTAGAAATTGTACGAAAAACAACACCTCCCATTCCATCATTACGTATGGTCCTCCACAATAATAGTTTATGGCTGTAAAACGTAAAGTGGATTTGACACAAGTCAATTGGCTTCGTAAGGCTGAGAGGAATGTTATTGTATTCTCTAATGACGAATCATGTTTAAACTAAATTGGGGTAATGAGCTTCGAACTTCAATGATTTCACTTGAAACTTTGGTCTCTGTTAGTGTAATTAAACTCATTACGTTATTCAAACTTATATAATTATTGTACACAATCATGCTGTTTTAGCTGTTTAGTGCCTTAGTTGATATTTATGAATTAATGAAACCATAATGTGTAAACGAATTGATATTTAAAGTATAGTGAAGGATCTAATGAAGTGAAGCATAATGCTCTATTGGGAAAGTTTTAAACTACACGGTCAGTGGTGCTTAAAAATACTCCGATTTTATTTGCAAAACTTTACTTAGTAATGGAAAGATGTATCTGCTAGTTAGTACCGAGAACATGCACGGATTTGGTCAACTATATTATTTAAAATCTACTAGTTTAACTCCACTGTAAGAAACAGTTCTTTAAAATTCACGTAAATTCAGAAAACTGTCAAGGTGAATTCTGGGAATATTAGAACATATTTCTTTTAAA
Organism: Stenurella melanura; assembly: GCA_963583905.1. Taxonomy (NCBI): domain Eukaryota; kingdom Metazoa; phylum Arthropoda; class Insecta; order Coleoptera; family Cerambycidae; genus Stenurella; species Stenurella melanura. The sequence continues at coordinate 48,604,076 of OY757314.1, forward strand.
GATTGTGATAATAACATTGTCTTTTCTGGATATAATAGACAATTTATAAGATCAAAGTTAGAGAAGCAAAAAGAAATGTTTCAAGAAATGATAATAAATAATAATGAATATAAATTCCCGACAAAGGACACCCAACGGCGCGAGACACCAAAAAAAAAGCCATAAAACCCGGCCATAAAAGTGCTTGCCCTTTAACAGCTTTATGTGTATGTGTGTAAAAATTTAAGTAAACAGTAGTGACCGTTAGATCGTAAAATATTTTAGGAGTTAGTGGCGTAATTATTAGAAATTATAACTGATACTGGCGAGTTTCCCTTAATTTCTTATTTTAATCCATGCCCCGCTCTATCCTAGTGGTAATAGGCGGCAAAGCTTTGAAATTTTTCATCTAACTTAGAAATAAGAAGTTTACTTTACCTACTTATGTTTTATTTAATTAAAAAAAAAATTCTATTGTTTTTTTTTAATACATGTTCTCTTAATATTATCCTTTTTTTTATTAGAGTTGTCCAGTATCAATCAGCCTATCAATTTGTTTATAGTCCCGTTTAAGTAGCCATTTTTTAACTTCATATGTAAATCTTTTGAAGTAATTTTTATTTTTTATGTCATCTGGAAGAATGTTAAATAATCGGGGTGCCAAATATATATAATTTTTCATTCGAATAGTCTTGTGTGCAACATTTACCTTGATGTTTTGTTGAGCACGATGTCTTGTGTCATATCTGTGGTCTATAATTTGATCCTTGCCAAAATGTTTATAATGATGTTTCCGCGTACACCGGATGTAGCACCTAACTTTGTTAGTTTAGATGGAACATCCTATATTTTATTTCATATTTGGATTCTACATAAAATTTTAGCTTGGGTTTATGTACCATAATATGCTCTTAAACCTACCAGTTTTCGAGATTTTTGGCGGTTTCTACCCTTCCGATATTTTCTATTATGTGACCGAATTGGAGACTTTCTTTTCAAACTCATACAAATACCCTATGATCTTACAAGGTATTTTATTTTCACAGTCCAACATTGTTTAAGTTCAGAGGTCCAAAAGTTAATTTTTTATAATGGAACCCCCTATATATTTTCACATAATTTAAGAGTATTAAATTTTGCATAAACTGGTATTAGCTTTCTCCATACCCATCTCTCCTTGCTTTTTTATTATGGGCAAATTTTTGTAAAATGTACATGCAAAGTCAGCACTGTTTGTTAGTAGCCAATATAAGTCATCTAACTTGTTTCATTTTTATCACAAACCGGAATAATCATATAGATAATTGATAATAATTAGTTCATTTTCAAGATAATAATATCAAAAATAAGAGATCATTCTATATTAGATTTATAACAAATACTTTGAAACAAAATTTACAAAATTAATGAACACATTGAATACAAATATTTAATGAAACAACTGCTCAAAATGTCTTCCACTTTACTTCAGACAAGCCGATATCCTGGAATATCCGGCACTTACAGTAGCTCAGTGAATTTATTTGCTGAAATGCAGCTCGTATTCTGCTCCGCAGAACTTCTTTGGCAGTAGCCGGGGTGGCCCTAAAGATACAAGTCTAAGGGGATCAAATCAGGGGACCCTGCTGGCCATCTCTAAGATCCTCGATGGCCAAACCACCTAAATTCGAACGATGCTACTAATTCGTCATACACTTCCCATGTATTGATAATACATAGAACTATAAATATTTAGGGGCAAATTATCAATAAAAGCAACTACTGTTCACAAAATTTCAACGTATTTGTTGTTATTTAAATTCTTCTAGTAGATATGATACTTATACTTGCTATCTACTAAAAGGTAGAAGATGTTAAAACTAAATTTGTCCTGGGAATTTCATTCTCGCACCGCACAAAAATTTTGTTCTTCCCAGTGGTGTACATTTCGTCTGTTTAAAATTCTTTCTTTGGAAAATTTAGCTTCGTCAGTTTAAATAATCCTTAAGTGAACAAATGCTGCATTCCTGTAGTATCGCTACCACTCGGCAATACTAACACGGTGTTTATATTGATAAAACAAAACATTCTGAAATTTGTTATTGCCTACTATGTATGTAGCTGTAAGTACATTATACAGTGCTGCTTGTATATCTATATTTTACAAAACTTCGTCCACAATCAAAGAAACCGAGAGCGATAGATATAAGGAATGCTAATATCAATCGATGAAGAATTCAACACTATTAAATTCTGAAAAATTGACTTTTGAACGTTTGAACTAAAACAATGTTCGACTGTGAGAATAATGTACCCTGTATGACATTGTGAAAATATGACAATTTTGTTAGATCATTAGGGTATTTGTATGAATTTTAAAAGAAAGTTTCAAAATCGGCCACATGAGAGAAGATATAAATTATTTTTCGGAAGGGTAGGAACCGTAAAAAATCTCCAAAAAAATTATCTCGAAGATTGGTAGTTTTAGGAGCATATTATGGTACACAAACCCTAGCTAAAATTTTATGAGGAATCCAAATATGAAATAAAATATATTTAATTTAAAATAACAAAGTTAGGTGCTACATCCGGTGAAAGCGGAAATAACACATACATGAACATATTTTCGCTAGATCCACCATATCCCCCTTAGTTCTATTTTTAAATTTCCAAACCGAACAGATCCCAAGAAACATCTAGTACCCGTTTTTTTGGTGAAAAATAACATTCCTGGACTAGAATTGAATTGATATGTAATATAAGAAGATTTGTTTTATTGGCTCTTTCGGAATAATCCAAATCTAAAAAAGTTGCCCTATTTGCTCTATAAATTTATTCATGGCAAATTAAATTTGTCGTTTACTGCCAGACATAAACACATTTTATGCAATATTTGAGTTCATGAGGTTGCGTATACAAATTTAGTAAACGGCTGTAATAATAACTCTTTGTGCAAGTTAAATCATATCTAACTTTACATTCAAAAGACAGGCCATTGTATTCTGCGTTGATAATGCAGTTGTGTTTGGAGACGTGATTACCATTTACAGAAGTCAATAAAGTATTCCCCTTTCGAAGAACCAAGCCGGAAAAGGAAAATGTGTAAACTTTGCTATAGACGTAGTTTCCCTCGATGCAGACAATATTAGGGTGGACCGTAATGTCTTTTTTCAACTCGTAAAATATGAGTAATGAGTAAAATGGCCATGAAAGCGATAAGTTCCTCTTTATATTTCATTTCAAGTTGCTGTTGACAGAAATATTATATAGGGTTAATGTAATGATCCTTGTTTAATTTTAGTATTATGCTCACTCTGAAAGAAATGAGTTTAAATATTATATTTAACTATTTTTACTCATATCTTCTTTCCATTAATGTACTCAGGAATAGGGTGGTTTTCCTTAATGTATTATTACAAGATATTATAATAATGGGGTCGAAAGTCTCACTTACTTCCGAAGGAACTATAAAAATATTTATAATGCGGTTTATCTGGAATATACGTATAAATATGATGATCTGTTGACCCAAAGGAAACAAGTAAATTCCTGTATTTTTATTGTTATTTAACATAGGAATGTCAACACACTGTATTGAAAACAACCATTTCATAGATACGATAACACAAATTTACTTCATTCAGAAAGAAAAGGTAAAACGTTTGGATCTGCTAGAACAACAAGAAATCAAAAAATCTTTCAAGTACAACCCTTGTACTACGAATGACCAACAAAATTTCTTGAATATCCCTATAATAAACAAATTGCTAAGAACTATCCATTGACTATATAATCAGTTTAGGTCCACTCCAAACATTCGCATAATTTAGGATGTTAAATTAAGTCTTAAATAGATTGGGTCATAAACAGATTAAGGCATAAATATTTGTACGTATAAATTAGAATAAGCACATCGGAAACTTTAGTATTCACTATGCAATGCTCTTGATAAAGGCCTAATAAGCCGAAGCATATGTAGGGTATTTTATAAATCAGGTCAGGAAGAAGAAGTAGCTAAAGTCGGACTACGAAATTTTCATTTCATTATTTTCATTTTATTATATCAATCCTCCCATTATGATCCTTACCAACTATCTCGACATGGATTAAAGGAAATGTTTATGTCATATCATTTTTTTTATAGCCTCTGTCAGTCTTCATATTGAGACGAAACCAACGACACCTCATTTATAAGAGTCGACTGAGTAGTTTGGAACATCCATAATCCACCCACACAAATACATACACAGACTTCCAAAAGCATAACCCTGCCTTTTCGGTTTTGCCTGAGTCAGGTGAAAACCAGTAAAAACCGCTGTCTAAAATTTCAAGTGAATATCTCAATTCTATTTTATCAAGCTTTTTAATAATGGAGTAGGGGTGGTGGGGGGGTGTATAAAAAATACTATAAAAAATGTTCTCACATTTTCTTGTCTTCTAGTACATATACCGAATTTCAAGTTTCTGTACTGTTACCAGCTTACTTTACTTATTTCCCCCTATTTAACCCATAACCCTTTAACGGAATAATCTCAACATATAATATAGTTCCTGATGTCATTATAATATATACGTATACCAAATTTCAAGTAAATATCTCAATTTTATTTTATCAACCCCTTGAATAATGGAGTGGGGGAGGGTGGTGAGAGCATGGAAAATATTATAAATTATTTCGAGGCCTTGGCTCTAGTACGTACACCAAATTTCAAGTTTCTGTACTCTTACCAGCTTGCTTTACTTATTTTCCCTTACTTACCCCTATTTAACCCCCAACCGTTCAACGAAATCATCTCAAAATATAATCTAGTTTCAGACGTCAATATGATACATACGTGTACCAAATTTCAAGTGAGTATCTCTATTTTATTTTATCAACCCTTTAATAATGGAGTAGGGATAGTGGGGGGTTGAAAAAATATTGTAAAAAATCTGAGACCTTAGCTTCTAGTACATACATACATACGTTTCAAGTTTCTGTACTCTTACCAGCTTGCTTTACTTATTTTCCCTTACTTACCTCTATTTAACGCCCTCCCCCAACCCTTCAACGGAATAATAACAAAACGTAATCTAGTTTCTGATGTGAATATCTCTATTTTTCGAATTTCAAGTGAACATCTCTATTTTATTTTATCAACCACTTTAATAATGGAGTGGGAGGTGGTAGGGAGATGAAAAATATTATAAAAAATTTTGTGGCCTCGACTTCTAGTGCATACACCAAATTTCAAGTTTCTGTACTCTTACCCGCTTGCCTTACTTATTTCCCCATATTTACCCCCCCCCTTCTCTAGATATGTTCAAAAAACAATCCAGTTCGTTATACGTGTACAAAATTTCAAGTCAATATCTCAAACCACTATGTGAATGTGGAAGTAAAAGTATGATTTTACCTTTGATAAAAAAAAATCTCATAAAATATTTGATAATAGACCTTTGTCAAAGAACTTTTACAGTATAATAGGGGCCTATGCGCTCAAACAATTATTTTATTGATATTACAAATGTTACAAATATTTCAGGTGTTTTCTGACAATTAGAAGTACACATGTTTCGAATATAACGTTTCTTAACATGAAGTGGAAAACAGTATTTTATTTTAACATAAGTATGCAGTTACAAAACAAAAACAGTTATTACCTCAATCAGAAATTATAGACAATCAATTGCATATGATGTAAATGGTATCGGACCAAGATCTATACCTTGCGGTATACCACATATTACACTCATTATTGTCTGTTACCGACATGGCATTTTATTAAATTGCAGCTTGATGACGGTATATTTTACTGATTTCTTTAGATCTTAGCACGGTTTAAATTTATACTAGGTACATAAATAATAAAATATTTTATATATTGTGGTAACTAGGACATTAACTTCACATTTAGTTTTTATCTAGAAAAGTCAAGAGCACACATAATTATTTTGCTTCATAAAGCGTGAGTGTATTTTGCTAACCTAAAAAACTTGCATAATGCACCTTAAAATATATAATTAAAGATTCATTAATCTTAAGTTTGGTTAATATTTGAGTTAAACTGGGCTGAAAATAACAAAACAATGTATATAATGTTAAAGTATACAGTTTCATGTTCGATTTAATAAGAGTTTGTATTTTAATGAAATTATTAAATACGATTTTGGAAGTTAAATCATAGCAATTCAAGGTAGTTGAATTTATTGAATTAAATATCGTTGCGGAACAACCCTTCTTAAAGAGATTAATACATTTATTATACGTATTTGATTTCTGTGTGTGTATATGTACACGTACCATTTCCAGTAAATACGAAACTTCCGTTAGAGTTTATATTTTTATTTAAAATTTTGCGTAAAATAGCATGGTACAATTTTATTAAAATATTCTCATATTCATTCGTTATACATAGTAATCACTAGGGACGTGTAAGCTATCATGCTTTATACAATTATAGTACTAAGGTGTTTTGAGTAAGCACAGAAGAATGATATTATGTACAAGATATCCAAATTACACTATACAGTGTGTGGGTCAGGTACATAACGTATGTAGGTTGGGTGATATGTCAATTCAATAATAAAGTGTTGTTAAGCTTTTTCAGACCATTTATGATATAAATGAAAGTTGCAGTCGAGCATTTCCGACTACGAGTAGCTATTGGACACGATAACCTTCAGTAGAGTTAAAATCTTGTAACATACAAAATAGTACGTTAGAATCTTTCATTTTGAAATTAAGCCATATAGATCGTACAAGGTGATTGCCAAAGGCATGTAAACTGTCCTGTCTTATATGAGTTATTTTTTATTATTATTTTATAGCAAAATGTTACTACAGATTTTAAACAAATACACAAAAGTACGAAGATACACAAAACATCTAAACTGCAATACAAAATGTATCTCACAGGTTCGAATGAACTTTACGTAGAATAGGTGACACATCAATTCTACTTTGAATTATTATCAAGGTTTTTTTAATATTTAAATAGAATAATTTATTTCAAACCTACCACTTTATTTCAATCTAAAACACTCACTGTAGATTACTCTGTTTTACCTATTATACCTATTCTTCCTATTAAAATTGGATCATACCCGAGAGGGTAATCGTTATCTTTTATATGAACGATTTTTAATAATAATATTAGAGCAAAATAGCACGCATATTCTTGATTAATCATACAAAATACGAAGATGTATTTAATAAGAAACCGACACTGCAATATACAATGCGTCTTTTGTGTTCGATCAAACTTTAAATAGATTAGATTACAACCTCACAAGAGAAGAAGGGCTCAGTTTCTGGGAACTTATTGCGCTGAACACGGATCCGGTGTCGACGCAGACCAAAGCCTAGTCTCGCTTTGGCAAAATTTATATGTTTGATAAATTTTGATACCTAGATTCTTATTCTTGCATTTTTACGTCTCGAAGCCGACCGACGCCTAGCATCGTTTTTGTAAAATTTGTGTATTTGATAAATTTTGATACCCAGATTCATGTTCTCGCAATTTCACAAGCCCTCTTTTTGAAGTCTATTACAATTACTCCGAGTTGTGTAACTTTTTAATTTTTTTATCCGCAACTTAATAAAAGTTTGTAAATTTCTAAAAGTTCTTTCTTTATTTTTATCCCCTGTACATTTTGCAGATTTTCTAAATATCATGTCAGGCTTGAAAGTTAGCCAAGTTCATTTTCAATATCTTAACTAAGCCTCTTCTGTAATTTTTTTTATGACATCTGCCCCAAATATTATTATTTTTATCCCCTGTACATTTTGCAGATTTTCTAAATATCATGTCAGGCTTGAAAGTTAGCCAAGTTCATTTTCAATATCTTAACTAAGCCTCTTCTGTAATTTTTTTTATGACATCTGCCCCAAATATTATTAAAATTCTATTACCAATTATTATTTCCGCATACTAAAGTGCAAATATAGTCGAGAAGTTTACCCTTAAAGAGACTTGGAAGGAAAATCTGGATGTGAAAGTAGTGATTCCTTAGAAAGTGTTTTTTTTTACGGCAACTGTGGAGGATCTGAGGCCTATCAGCTTGTTGCCAATTTTTTCCAAAATACTAGAAAGAATAGTTCACGACCAGATTACCGAATATCTTTTACTACATAACTTATACCCATTACATCAATAGGGATTTCGTAAAGCACTACTACTGCTTTGTTGAACCTTAGTGATAATATCATCAGCGCACTAGACAAACGTATGGCAGCTATTCTTGTATCCCTAGACTACTCCAAGGCATTTGACACCATTGATCACACACTTCTTTGTGCAAAGCTAAATTACTATGGTTTCGACGCGATATCCCTGCGGTTTTTCAATTCTTATTTGAGCGAACGTCGCTAATGCGTATCAGTCGCAGGAAATATATCTGATTTTAAAATTATCTCGTCAGGTCTTCCTCAAGGGTCCATTCTTGGTCGTCTTTTGTTTCTTGTATATACAGCAGATATATTTAATGTAGTAACTAGTTCGCATGTACAAGCATATGCTGACGATACCCAACTTCTTCACTGTTTTGAGTCATCTAATGCAGCTATTGCCACTAATTTCATCAACCAAGATTTAGACAACATCTATCAATATTCGCATCAACATAACCTTAAAATTAACCTTACCAAATCAGTTGTTATTCTATTCTGCTCAGAACATACTCGAGATCACTTAAAAGCTTCTATTCAACTAAATATTAGTCAAGAAAATTTGTCATTTTTTACTCATGCCAAAAATCTTGGGGTAATAATAGACGAAAAATTACGTTTCATGCAGCACATAAAAATTCTTTTACAAAAATTTTACTCCCGGCTAAAAGTACTGTATGCAAACAGGCATATCTTGAACTTTAAACAACGTACAAAACTTTGTGAAACTTTAGTCATGCCTGTATTCAATTATTGCAATTTTATGTATTTTTATTGCCTGGATCAAGCTACAAAAAATCGACTACAAGTTTTGCAAAACTGTTGTTGTCGTTTTATTTACAACTTAAGAAAATTTGATCGTGTTTCAAGCAAATATGTTGAGTTGCGTTGATTAAAAATGGAACAACTCGTTAAATTCCACTATGCAGTTTTCTTATTTTCTTTAATAAAATATTCTATTCCAAGGTACTTGAGAGACAAGTTAATTTTCAGACCGTCAGTACATACTGTAAACATCAGACATCGGTACGTGCTAACAGTGCCACAACATCGTACAGCCCTTTTCCAACGTAGTTTTTCTTACACATCCGCAGCCTTATATAACTCTATTGATCCTATATATAAAAATCTATCGACAGTTAATATCTTCTGTAAAAAAATCAAGGCCTGGTTCATTAATTCCAACAAAAACTATAATATATTCTTGGGCACCATTTTGCACTGTTTATGATTGATTCTTTTATTTAGTAATTTTGAGTAATTAATCTATTATTATTTCTATAAATATATTTTGTAAAGTTTATACCGTCCCCCTATTACATTGGATTATTGTAATATTGTAATGTATTTTTGTATTTTAATGTTTTATTTTTAACTTAATTAGTTAGGTAAGTGATTTATAAGGTTAAGTGTAAGAATAGCCACATGGCTAAACTTCGCCTTGTAAATTGCTATTTGTAATGTACTTGTAAATGTACATCTACACTCTTTGAATAAAACAGTTTATTATTATTATTATTATTATTATTATTATTATTATTATTATTATTGTTATTATTTCGTATAGGAAAAAGTGTTCACGAACGTACGTAATGTACACACGCACGTACTTCTTTTAAAAAATTGTTTAAAAATACCTTAGTGACCTTGAAACATAAGATTATGTAAAAAATGTTGATTTCCATTTTCAGGTTCATTACAATAACTTTCAAATATACTGAGTAGTTAACAAGAATTAAGTCGGTAAACTTCTCAGATTATTTATCATTTCTGTATTTGTGAGAATATCCTTTCTGTTTAGCGAGTTCAGAGAATTACCAAAAAACAAAAATATGAATACATTGAGTTATCTGCTTTATAAAAATAAATATACACATTTGTATTACATAATTGAGTATATTTATTTTGTAATTGAATTTATGATTTGTTGCGCAATAATTTTTTTATTGTTATTAGGATTATTATATGAATATAAAATATACTATAAAGTACGTGTAGTACGACTAGACGATAAAATCAGAAAATGGTGAATAATTAATTATAAAACCAAAACATCAAAATGAATTAATACTTGCATGACTTGTTTTACATAATGTGTTTTAAATCTACTCCAGGACACGAAAAACTGAAACTTGTTCATATATCTACAGCGTTAAAACCACTTCTAAAATTTTCATAATTCATATACATATTCGAGAATTAAAATTTTACTGTTATGGTTTATTTATTAAAATGTTGATTACTGAGTAAATATAATATTCAACTCTAGTGGGCAAACATCGATAGAATCCTTGGCAAAACTAAAAGTATGTACATACCCTTCAAGTTGCTGTATTCAGTAACTGCCATGCATATAAGATTAATTCATTTGTCAAATTATTATTTTTAGAAAATTACAGATTAAAGTATATCATTAAGAATAAATTACCATGTAAAACAAAGAACGACTCCGGATAAGGGTTGTTTTTCGCCTCTCGGTGTATGGATGTGATTATATTTTTCATACTTTCTAGAGACTTTATTAAATAATGAGATAGCAAATGTATTTGTAACTTTATTAAGCCAATTAAAAAATATGAATTACAGAGTACTTGAAATAAAATATTACAATATTTACCATTCTGCTTTAGCTTTCCCTCACAGATAACATTGATAGCGAGTATATATGTAACATAAAAACAATGTATTGATCAACATATACTTGTAATAAATATAAATCAATAGTTAGTGCAGTTAACGGAGCCAAAAAAGTGCCTTGAGTTCAGAAAACTTTCTAACAGATTGAAATCGAACGAAACCTTTTTTATTGTATTTTTTATGCCAAAAATACAAAGGTCTATATTATCAGAGGACCTGCTTTTACCGTGAGAATTAGGGAAATTGAAAACAAGTTTCGTAAAATACTCAATTTTAATAGATTTTCTTTTTTTTTTATAAACTTAAGATTAAATTGAATTGGAAGATTTCCTTTAAGTATTTAAGGGTTTTTGGGGTCGCCGAATGTGAATCCTATGTCAAAATATTTTTTCTTCAAAATGGGGGATCGAATATGGCGGATTCATATTGATTAGGGGTGGTTTAAAATGATAAAAGTTGTAAAAATCAGGGTATTCAGACCAAATTTTGTAATAGCGGGGTTTTGGAGTAGCTGATTACGAATTTGTGTGACGAAACTTAAAAATTCAAGATGGCGGATCCAATATGGCGGACATAAAATTACAATAGTTGTCAAAATCAAATTCAATACTTGGGGGTTTTTGGAGTCGCTGAATACAAAAAAAGAAAATCTTATGTTTTTGAGATGAGACCCTACCTATTTTTAATAAAATTTTCCGCTGAATTAAAAAATGATAAAACAAAAATTATCTGACTAATGAATTACCCCCCATACACCCTCAATTCCCCCCAAAAATTCAAAAAATCCAAACTGGCCATCCGAGCCACCTATCTTTAGCAAAATTTTCCGCTGAATCCTGAAATGATAAAAAAATAATTCTAACGTATGAATTCTCCCCCATATACTCTCAATTCGCCTCAAACATTAAAAAAATCCAAATTGGCCATCCAACTCATCTATATTTACTAAAATTTTTAGCTGAATCCGAAAATGATAAAAAAGAATTCTCACGTATGGATTCCCCTCATTCATAATGGGGAGAGATTTTTAGGGGTATTGACGGTGTATGGGGTGGTAATCCAAACGTCAGAAAATTTTTATTGTATCATTTTCGGATTCAGCGGAAAATTTTGCTAAAGGTAGTTTGTTAGATGGTTAGTTTGAGACTTTTGAATTTTTGGGGGAAATTGAAGGTGTATGGGGGGTAATCGGGTAATCCATACGTCAGAAAATTTTTATTTTATCATTTTCGGATTCAAGGGAAAATTTTACTAATGATAGGTGGGTTGGATGGCGAGTTTGGATTTATTGAATTTTTGAGGGAATTGAGAGTGTATGGGGGGGCACACGTCAGAATTTTTTTTTATCATTTTCGGATTCAGCGGAAAATTTTACTAAACGTAGGTAGGGTCACGACTGAAAAGGACAAGATTTTTTTTTGTAGGCCAGTGTTACGAAACTGAATATTGAGAATTGAAAAAAATGAAACTTCATGTTTTAAAAGGTTAATAAATAAAACAGTAACCATATTTCACATTGAAAAATAATTTATTGAATTTCAAAAACAGAACAATTACAAAATTTAAATTAAAAAATTTATTGTCGTTTTTTAATTAAGTTTATTCGATGCTAATAATTGTCATATAATTATATAGGTATAGAAAAAGTACCACGGTTTAATAGTTTTGCCGAATCTATTAAGGGAAATGTAGAAAATATGAAGCGAAAACGTCTACATGCCACATGATCTGCCTCATATAATGGTCGTATATTGAGCCTGGCTGACGTTAGACAGGTCCTAATTGATTATAAATGGTTGATAGTATTAGAAATTGAATTTTCAACCATTTTGCCCCATATATGTAGCTAATATGGAGAGAAACGTCCGAAATATGGAGCGAAAACGTCTATATACAGCATGAGATACCTCATAATATAATAGTCCCATACTCGGTCTGGTTGACTTTAGGGAGGTTCTCATTGATTGTAAATGGTTAATAGTAATCAGAAGTTGACTACTCTACCATTTAACTCCCCTTGGGGAGATAAATACCCGATACCTGGAGCGAAAACGTCCACATACCACAATGAGACGCTATGTATAATGGTCACATATTGAGCTAGGTCAATTTGTGAGAGGTCCAAAATTGCTGTAAGTTGTTTCGTACACTTTGAACTTAAAGGGGTAATTATTTTCACTTATATATATAGCTCCTTTAGGTAATCAAAATTTGGAGCGAAAATTACAATTTTGCAAAAAAGCGCATTTTTTAATAGTCTCGCATTGGGCCCAGTCGAACACTATTGAGTCTAAAATGGTTGGATGACGTTCATATTTGATTCCTCGTCAGTATCAGATAGTTTGTCCCCAGGTACCAATCGTCTATGGAGTGTAAATCAATAATATATAGCAAAAAAGCCCATCTTTCGCTATGAGACATCTACATAATGGTCGCTTATTGGGTCTAATCAACTGCTGGGACGTTTAAATCCATTGAAAGTTGTTTTAAATGGATAATACTTGATTGCTTGACAGATTTCTACCTCATGGCATTCAAAATATGCATTTAAAGGCAATATAGTTTATTTAATGGTTCGAGGGGGTGAGGAGGGTGTAAAGTGGTCAAAGGGTCTTCTGAGGTTTTTCATAAAGTTGTAAAAGTACATTTTTATCGAAAATTTTATGTTATAACAATAATTTCATCGAAAAACATAAAAAATATAATCAAATTACATTTTTTTTTTCATTAAAAAACACACATTTCTTAAGCGCGAGGTATTCTAATAACATAGACCTTTCTAAAAAGGGCCTAAAAAATATAATAAAAAAGGTTTCACTTGATTTCGATCTGTTAGAAAGTTTTCGGAACTGAAATGCTTCATTTACTGCACTAAGTCATTAAACATGATTTTTATATTACCTCAACGAAAGTTTAGGATCGTAATCGAATCTTTTAGCCCATTCAGGGACAGTCTAGTAGAGACTTTTCCGAGAAAATGAAGCCAGAGAATGTATGGAAACATAGTACAAGGGACTCAGAGCTCAGGATCGATTATTCAGTTAAAAATAAGACTCATTTCATCTATAATTTTTTCCCAAAAATGCACCTCCTTCGAGCTAGAGGAAAAGAGAGATACAATGCGTACCGTTCCGTGGTATTTATAATAAAACGATGAAGTTTTGAAAATTCAAACTGCTCGAAGTAACTGCCACACTTTTGAATGCAAAGCTCTCACACGGACGACAGACTGAACAGTTGCACGCAGTCTCATGATGTGATCTCCCAGGCTGCTTGAATAATCTTTTCTTGAAGGGCCGCTTAGTGCGGACTAGCATCTTACATTCGTAAAGAATGTGTTCTGCAGCTTCTATTTAAGTATCACAGTATCTGCTCGTATCATTGTCTGCCTTACCCATATTCTTAAGATAATACCTCGAGTCGTAATCCACTGTTAAAATGCCTGCCATCAGCTTTAAGAGTGAGCAAGGTGACAAGATGAATCCTAAATTTTGCGCCTAGATAGCCTTATAAGTATATTCAATAAGTGTAAAATATCAAAGTTTGTTTTATTGTGGATAAAGATAGTGCTATATATTCTGATGAGCTCCAGAATAAGGGCGAAAAACGTTTCAAAGACTAAGCATTTCCAAAAACAGAATGATAGATTTCATGAAAATTTAATCCATTAAAATTGAAATTTTTTAAGACAAGGTAGATAAATAAATTCATTTTAGGCCTGTTCTCATTTTTAACTGAATCTTCATGACCGTAGGGGGTTATGCAGATACTAGTTTAATCTGCATGTCCGTAGGGGACTGTGTGGATGCTAGTTGTTGAATGAGAATTTTCAAATAAGAAATTAATTAAAATCGATTACTTGCAGAATTAATCAATTTAAAAAAACGTGTCAACCAAACTGAGTAAGCGAAAATAAAGCATACACCCAGAGGGGCCCACAATATTTGAAATATTAATTAAATTAAACACCAAGACAACGAAAATATGTTTAATAAAAAAGGCAAATAAATTATCACAGATTTCCCTATAAGTATAATAATAATTAACAATTTATAATACAAAATTCAAACATGAGTGTATTTGCAATTGAGACACTGTTTGATAATAAGTCTACTTTATTTATCTCATTAATTCTTTACCATAATCTGTAAAACTAATTTACAAAAGGAAGAATTTTATTGTCTACTACATGACCTTGGAGAAGGGCTTAACAGGCATATACTTGGCTACATCGATTTTTCGGTTATACTTCTCCGAATAATTGACAAATATTCCCTACATCCTTAAATATATTTATTACATACATATTAAGAAAGGAAATGGCAATTGATTCCATCCTAAAGATATACTTGACTAGCTATATATAGCGATAATAAATATTTAACTGACGGTTTTCCCTGTTTCGTGTGGACTTCTGTTAACATCTTCAGTCATGGGGTTGGAGGTATCTACTAATAAGGACGATAGGGCTTCTAAAGATTGCTTTACCTGAAATTAGAGAAATTTTGTTATTTGACGCACTGCAACGATTTAAGGATTTAAACAATAGGCAGAGATTAAATAAAAGTATTAACTTTATAGTCGTCAATGAAGAGTTTCTAGAGGACATGTTCAGGAACATAATTTTTGTCTTCAAGGCTGTTTTTGGAGTAGTAGTCAAGTCAGAATTCATGATTTCAGGGCTGTCCTTGGAGTCAAAAATTCTGTTCCCGAGCATTTCCTTCACACCCCCTCTTGGGCGTTCATTGACTGGACTACTACTTAATATTTACTCTCGACTGGTGCCAAAAGTGAGTATTAGAAGATTTTAAATTAACATAATATATTTGAATGTCATTTCTTGATCGATTGTAGGAAATTGAATGACGAATTGACAGTTGTATACTGAAAGGATATTGTCGAATAAGAAAGGCGACTGTTATATTGATACGGTGAAAAGAAAGTGATTAACAAAACTTTTACCCCTGTCTCCACCTGGACTTGGAAAATAAAAAATTTCTGTTTGTTCCTTTTTTTTAGTTTGTTAATGTATGAATCTTTAAAAAATGTATTAGGTATGTAGAGGATGTAGGTTTAATTTAACAAATCCCTCCCGCCCCTCTCTAAAAAAATCCTAACGTATTCAATTCCAGATTTCTTGTTTTATTGTATATTTTGTGTATTCTCTTCATTACTCTATTTTCTTGAAAATGTTTTGAGTAGAAATTTGTTACAGGTTGCTTCAAATAATTTTGGGTATTAAAGTTGAATGATACGATCCGTTTAGATATTCAAGACATTTTTCTTGTAGCTGTTGGATATATGCGAATTAAAATTTAGACATCTTTGCGACTAGACTGCTTTTGTGGGAAAATTAGTATCAGTAATACCAGATTCATTTTGTTTAATAGTTACATCTAAAGAGTGTACACGTGCGTGCATGTGTCTGTCTAATGCGTGTTTGTTATGTGTCAATGCGTGTATACGTAAGTATTATACACAAAAGTTGTATAGAGAGTAAATCTAAATATTAATGTTTTTTATTGCTTGATCACAACATAGTATACAGTTCTCTAAAGGGAAGGTCATTTTTTTTTTAAATTAATCAAAATACTCCTTGTTCCTATACACATGACTTCGGTGGTAAAGATTTGCACACTAGGTGACACCATAAAAAAATAACCAACGAAAACAGGTTTTTCAAGTACATTGACCCAGCAATTGGATAAAGATAAATATTAAAATTTGTGTCAAATTAAACGCCACTAAATTAAATTAATTCTATTTTTTAATTTATTTATTTTAGTAAAAACTTTATTACTAAAAAAGATTAACACATCATATGAGATGTTCAAACTGTGCTCTGTACTACTCAAAATTTCGTAAGTAGTTTCAAATATTAAAATAATACAACACCTTTAACCCTCTGATTGTATTGGTATTTTTCTTTTGGGACACCCATCATGAGTGAAATATCTACTATTTAATTCCGTGTGCAGATTTCTTATGTATAATCACTACCTATTATATACAGGGTGTCCCAGAATTGAGTTCTCGAACGGGAACCTACGCTTCCTGAATTCATATTGGGCGCATATAACCCAACTTACCTTAGTCCAAAAATGCATCCTTGAAGAAGTACATTCTCTGAACGTGAGACAGAAAAAAAATCCAATAATTTCCGTTATATTGAAGATAAAATGTTCAAATTTTCATGGACCTGTATTTCTATAAGTACTCTATGTAAGCTTGATAACAACCAAATATTTTCTGTATCTCAAACGCGACAGGTTTCCTGTTTCACAAGCACCTATCACCTACAGAGAAAAAATGATATTTCTTGATTTTTCGTTGATATTACTCAAAATTTTAGAAGTACTAATTTGTGTACCGAAACAGGTGGACGTCAGGTAGAGCATTTGTTATTAATGTATTTTTCAGAATAAACTGTACTTTTCTGTTATTACAACATTTTATTCTAGAATTGCAAATAAATTTTAAATACAAATCGAAGAAAACACGATAATTTTTTGTATTTGGTTTGATACTACAAACATTTTTAAGAGTACCCTTTTGCAGCCCCTTTAATGTCCTATAAAAATATTCAAGTATTTCGCAATTTTACAGAGTGATTCAATCAAGTTAAATATTAACTATTGGGAAAAAATTGGAAACAAAAGATATTTGGTAGTTATCAAGTTCACATACAGCCGGTTTTACAATCGCTGGTTAACTTCCAGTCAGAGTTAACTTTCAGGTTATTATAGAAATTGGGTTTTACAATAGCTGGTCATTTTCAATGTTGTAGTTATCTAGTAGTTAACTTTACTAGCAGATGAGGTGTGGGTTAACTAGAAGTTTGCAGTTTACTGGCAATTTATAACCTATAAAATAACTGTCACAAAATGATTTTTTGATATTTCGCTTAAAAATGGATATGTGCGAAGTAAATGCATATAGCAGTGATGAGGAGCCAGGGTAATCCGGTATAGACCTAACTTTTTCCAAGAATATGATGGAAGAGATTTTTTAAATATATCGAGATTAAATACTACCTACTTACTTAATAATAGACCACTAACTCATAAATTGCTTCTGACATTTAAATTTGATAGCAGGTGACGTGACTTTGACAAAAATTCATACATTTTATGTATATTGCCCATTTTTCCAGTACCAACATTATAAATTTTATTCATAATCTCTCGTTTACAAATCATCACTTAACTTTATATTGAAAAACGCAAGTGTCGGTAAAGTTGTAGTTAACCTGCAAGTAAGAGTCAACTAACATGGAAGTTAACTTGCGATTGTAAAACCGGCTCATAGAGTACCTATAGTGCTACAGCTCCCATCAACTTCTGGAAACTTTCCTTCCAATATAACGGAAATTCTCCTCTTCCCCAGGGGTGCATTTTTGGACTAAGTTGGGTTATATGGCACAATATAAACTCAGGAATCACAGGTTTTCGTCCGAGAACTCAATTCTGGACACCCTGTATACACTTTGAAATAAAAATAGGAAGTCACAAAAATGCAGTAGATAAAGATAGACAAAGTAGGGTCAATAAATCGAATAAAAAAAGTATCCCATAGTATCGAGAGATAATACCTCTATTATGCTAAGATCTAGTTCGTTTTCTGGATCTGTTCTATTCTGGATCCCCTTCTACCGTTTACACCAATCAATTTATTAAACATTTAAGATACTGTCTCAGCCACTTTACGCAGATGATAGTCAATTCTATTAATAATTTTCTATTGAAGAGATAAATAATACGACAAAATAAACGAAGATTTATCTAATGTTGTTGACTCTGCTAAATGTCATTGTCTGTTTATTAATGAGAGTAAATCATATCTATTTTTTTAAATGTTAATACGTTGATCTAAACAATCTTTCCTTACATGAACAGTGTATCAAATAAATGGCTAGAATGTTGAAATACTTTATTTTTGTTTCGTAAATAAAGAGTCGTTAAGAAGTGGAATTTATATTTTCTTATTTAAATTCTCGAGGTGTTATGAATTAGATTCCTCTACCGACTGGTGACTTGGATATTTGTCATACAATACTAAATTCGAAGTACTATTTCTTCTACTTTTATATTGTGTGTAGATCCCATGCCAACACGTATTTGATGCTATACCTAAAGCAATGTGTTATCTTTAGTGTTTACTTCAATTTAAATAAGTACTCCTATTAATTAAAGAGATATGTTATTGAGAGAAACAATCCTTTATCATATTATCAAATTTATTAATTTAATTTCGCACATTGTCAGATAAGTTAATTGTTACTAAGTAAAAACAATAATGCATTACTGATAATTTATCAAACGAAATGAAAAGTCACATTTTTATCACTTTAAAAAACGTCTGATGGTACCTAATAGTAAATATGAACCTGTTAAACGCTGTTAAACTCCTGCCTGTTTTCTGAGTCGTACAATAAGAGGCAAGGATATGATTCATTATGTTGACAAGTTCTGAAGATCGGATACTTCTGGTAGTCGCACAAATCATGAAAGAATGAATAAAACTGTGGCAGATTCCATCCCGGTCGTAAGAAAGCATGGTATCCCAGTACTTCTTCCACAAACCGTTTAGGCGATTAATAAATTGAAAACTGCGCTGTGGAAGAAAGGAAATATTCCTTGACAGATAATTAATCTTTTATACTGATATGTAGATAGGTCAAGGACTGAAATAGGACAGGGTCTGCCACGCAATGTGAAAAGAGTATGCCTTTGCATTTGGAAAATATAGCACAACTAGTACTTTAGACAGAAATGTTCTCTCGAAAATTTAAGGATGGCTTAGACAAATGAGTAGATTCATATTGTTTCAGTCAGTTGACGCTAAGCTGCAACAAAGTGAGGTTAAAACTGGTATGGGATAGCCTAGAAGAACTTGAGGCACTGGCAGAACAGAATACAGTTAGAGCGATCTTGGTACAAGGACCGAGGGGTACTGGATAATAACAAAACTGATGAATCTGCCAATAGGGATCAGCGACAGGATTTATTGGTACTTTTATATGAAGGTTACGTTGATACCTAATTAAAGGAATATATATTTTAATTTATTAGCACAAGTGTATTGCTGGTTGCCTAAAGAAACGCCGGACGATTTCCGTTTTCATTGAACCTCATGGCATTCGAGACTTGACTCTTGGTTGGTGATAAGGTCCCATACGATAGTTGTTATCAACATTTTTTCCTCTTTGGGTTTTGTAAAATTAATCGTATATTTAGTGATTTATACCTGACTTTCAACTTTAAGAAGTTCTGTTTTCATTTCTTTTCCCGATTAATATAATCTATATATCTTTTCGCCGTGCTGTCTTGTTCGAAAAACCCTTCTGAAAAAGGGTTTTTTAGGAATACCTATAATTATTATAGATAAAGTTGAAATTTCATCTATCCTTATGTGGTTCTGAATTCTTCTCCACGTGGGAACAGTTGAGATTCCATACCTCAGAAGTTTGGTCATATCTACACTGCCCATACGAAGCTAGCACCGCCGCAGTAACGCCAAAAAGGAGCCGCCATTTTACATTCGTCGATTGTCCTCGTCATTGTCACCACACGGCTAGGACTCAACACCACCATAAACAGGCCAGATATTTATTATTATTATTATTTAAATTTTTACACATAATAATCCATTAGTCATATAATCTTCAATAATTTGCATATAAATACGCCTTTTTTTATAACCCATGTAACGCCAGCATAATACTATGGAGGTGAGAATATAATTAGTTACACGTGCGTACTATTCTATTTTCCTTTTTTTGTTGTTGTAAAAAGAACTAATGCAGCTATAATTGTGTATTTTTACACGGCCCTTATGGCCCATTATTTTGTGGATAGTGGATAATATCCTAAACTTGATAACAATTTCCTTTATCACCACATTTTTAGTTTTGTATATACAAGCCTGCAATTGTTGAGTAATAAATGTTTGTTATGTCAAATGTATTACATAATTTCTTTTTTTGCTCGTTTGTCCACAGTATTTTAGTATTTATTGTGATCTGGATACATCCTATCCTCATTAATTTTATTATGTTTTGTATTCCGCAACTTCACAAAACATAAATCTGAAGATATAATACACTTTTTTTGCGTGGCGCCCTAGTACCGTACCTTTTAAAGATACACAAAATTGCTTCCTTATCCACGACGCTCTATCGGCGAAAAGCTGCCATCCGCAAGTGAGGGTAAATCACCTCCCCAAATAAATTATAGCACATTTGTGCTCAAATTATATTTTCACCAATTTTGTACAAGGAAACCCTGCAAGTTATACAGAACAAATAAATGATAATAGACAATAACTTTAAATTAATTTTTCACAGGTGCATTCAATATTTTCAATTTTCTAATAAACTATACAACATAATTTAAACGTATGTTCAGGTTACTTCAGAATAAGCAAAACTAACGAAATGCAAAAACATCTTCCAAGTTATGCCAGAACCGTTCTGATAATGAAAAAACGCGAGCACTTAAAGTTAACTTCAGTTTTTAACCGATAGAGGGCTGCCGGCCGATGAAAACTTCAATTTTGGCGGATTATGAATGCACCTAGAACTGTCCTAGGATTGTTTGCAACTAGACCTGGAAAAACCCGAACACAAAACTTTACAATCCTGAAATAGTTCTATAAAACGCGAACATATTCTAAGAAGTGCGCATGATCATCACGGTTCTAGAGTGGTATTGAGATGAACTCGAACAAACCTTTTATATATGTGTACTGTGTGAACCTAAAGAAACGCACAAAATTCATATCTTTGGCATGTGTTATTTGTCAAAAAAATCCACAGGTCGATTTTAGTCTTGTAAATGCTACATTTTGTCACTATATTAAAATTTATGGCGTCGTTGGTTTTTGAGTTCTGACGACGTCATACATTTTTTTTAATGGAAACAGACATTTTTGTTTACTGTTTTTGGTGGTATATTCCTTTCAAGACTTCATTTCTTAAGAAACTTAATCATGGAGTTGCACAAGGTTCAATTTTAGGCCCAATACTATTCATTATTTATATAAATGACATTTCAAAGTCTCTTGAATTTGAATCAATCGGATACGCTGACGACATAACGCTAATGTCAACAAGCAATAAGGTAGACTCTCTGAGGAACATATCTAATGAAATGCAATCACAGGCCAACGTTTACTTCAAGAATATTAAATTAGGTCTAAACACAGATAAAACACAAACCTTAAGTTTTAATCTTAACACGCACATAAATCCTGACACAAATTCTATAAAATGTCTTGGCGTTTTTCTAGATAGCAAACTGACGTGGGAAGCACATTCGGAGTACCTACAAAAAAAAACTTTCAAGCAGTGTCTATCTCTTATATAATCTTACTAACGTGATAAACCAAAACACGATTCTGCTAGCATATCATTCCATATTTCATAGCGTCTTGTGATATGGAAAAAATTTATATTACCTAAGCCATTCTGTTGGAAAAACATATTTTTATTGATTAATACCTTACATAAGTAATTGTGAGAAAAACATCATCTCCATTGCTCAAATTGCGACCCTCCAACCATTTGACATTGACCAAGACAGGTGTAGACACTTTGCACGCTGTTTTGAATCATCTTATGGGAAATTCGTCTCATCTCCAAGCCAATTCTGTTTTTCAATTCTTCTATGGTATGCCGTCTGATAAAATACACCATTTAAGTAACCCCAAAGAAAAAAGTCTAAGGGGGTTAAATCCGGGAACGCGGGGGCCACTCTATCGGACCTCGGCGACCTATCCATCTTCCAGTAAAAGTGTCATCTAAAAACTGATGCACTGCTATCCCAAAATGAGGTGGGGCCCCTGCTGAAACCAGACGTTTTCAGCAGGAATATCTTCATCTTCATTGTTCGAAAACATAACTGCTAAGGCCGGCACTAACTCAACTCGCAAAAACTGTAAATATCTTGCGGCCGTAAAATTTTCTTAAAAAAAAAGAGGTCCCAATAAATGATCACCAATCATACCTGCCCACACGTTTACTTTGCCTTGTCGCTGTGTATGGGCTTCTTGAGTTCAATGAGGATTTTCGCGTGACCAATACCTACAGTTATGCCGATATACAGTCCCCTTTAAAGAAAATGTAGCTTCATCAGAAAAAACAATGTTCTTTAAAAAGTTTGGGTTTTCATCGCACAAGGTCATCAACTGTTCACTGTAAGCGCCGATCTGGATGGTCCTCATTCAATTCGTGGATTAATTGCACTTTGTACGGATGGTATTTTTCTTTTTTCAATAGACGTACAACAGAAATTTGACTCACATTATGATTTAAAGCCAGCTGCCTTGTCGACACATGATGGTTTTCCTCAATTTCTAGAAGAATATTTAATTTGGTGTCGTTGCTTGTGCTAGGGTGACCAGATCGAGGGAAGTCAGATATACTGTCAGATTCATCACATCTAGCCACCAATCTACTTACAGTGGATCTAGAAATTTGCTTTTCGGGATACTTGGCATTGAAAACATCACATGCTTCCTGGTGAGTTCTCAGCCTATCACCATATCCAACCATCATCAAAAGTTCTACGCGTTCTCTTTCACTTAAACGTGGAATTGCATGCACTAGTTTTACACTGTCTCAGAAGTGTCACAAAACTGAGGTTCCACACGTGCCAGGAATAAAGAAGTTATCCATACTTTACACAAAAAGGCCTGTATCGCTCTGTTAAGGTGATTGTTTTTTTTATTATTTTCTTTGTTTGGTTTTTATATCAAATGTTTTCATGCTAGGTAAAACAAAAATGTAGGCAACAAGATTTATCAGTACATAAGAAAGTGGAATATTACTCGAGAATTTGCGAAAAGATATGAATTTTGTGCGTTTTTTTGGTTCACACTGTATTATACACGTACATACCTTCGCTATTTGATCCAAATTTTCGTCTAGGAAACTATGAACTGCATTCCCTGATTTTGAATATAGTTTACTTTGCCATTGTAATAACTCACTGTAAACTACATTTGATCCGATACTAGTGACATCTTCTAGAGCTATGTTATATCTATTTTTTATTTGATTTATTCGATATAACATTATAGTTGCGGATATGTACAACAATATTAATAATACTGTGGTAGAAAATAGTATAACTCTCTTCCTTGATATCTTTCTTAAACGAATTATAGGTTTCACCAATATTTTGGACTCCTTTCGCAATCCTGTAAAAATATAAGAATTAGGGAAGGATACTGTCTAAAGATCAATATTATATCCAAAATAAATATTTACGGGGTTATAATTTTTAACCTCCCAACTAATTAAAGAAATCGGTAAAGGTATTTACGCAGAACTTCCCTCTTTATTTATACAGGGAAAGACAGTTACTCTAAAATTTAGTAATTAGGAAGTCACATATGAGAATAATAATCGCAATGTAGTTAGACCTATTATAACAGAGAAAACTGGATAACTTTTGGTCAAAGAAATATGCAAAGTCGCCATCCGACAGCAAGAATTAAATTTTAAATAAAATATGCCAAATATGGAATGCTTGCGTAATTGCCTTTACAAATTTCCACCACAGTTTAATTATTACATAGGATGTATTTCACTAAAACTATAATAGGTAGCTTATAAGCCAATTGTGTTAACTATATGCCGAATATTATTGCCATCTGTTACACTGTTACTTGCACATACACGTAGTGGAGTGGAAGTACAGTGGTTAAAAGAATTTTCGATTACTTTATTTTAAATAGGTTTAGATGTCACGAAACGTGGAAAATTTCCATCATCTATTCTATAACGGTAAAAAAATGTTCAGAAAATTTTTCTCTTTGTTAAATTTCCAAACAAATTTTTTTTTAAATAGGTTTAGAATGTCATGAAATGTGAAAATTTTAAATTTGAGCGAAAGAAAAATATTTCCATTATCTATCCCTTTAGATGGTCTACTAGGTATATATTCCAGTGAAAGTCTAATCATTTGTTCAACAATACTGATATTACAGTTGGATATGCTTAAAAATTATTTTTCTTGAAATCGGTTTAGAATGTCATGAAACGTCGAGATTTTAAATTTGAGCGAAAAAAAAAAAAACTGTCTGTCTGTCAGTCTGTCAGTCTGTCTGTCTGTAACTTTTTTTGTCCGCACGCTTTCTCCGGAACGGTTTAAGATATTGACTTAAAATTTTGTACCTGGAATTTTGGAACTGAATTGTTTTTTTAAGATATCCGGTGAAGGGTTGGGGAGTAAATAGGGGTAAATATGGGGAAATATGTAAAGCAAGCTGGTAAGAGTACAGACACTTGAAATTTGATGTATGTACTACAAACCAAGGCCTCAGATTTTTTATAATGTTTTTCAACTCACCCACCACCCCTTCTTCATTATTAAAGGGGTTGCTAAAATAAAATTGAGATATTCGTTTGAAATTTGGTACACGCATGTATTATAACGACGTCTGGAACTAGATTATATTTTGAAATGATTTCGTTAAGGGTTGCGGGTTAAATAGGGGTAAATAGGGGAGAATAAGTAAAGCAAGCTGGTAAGAGTACAGAAACTTGAAATTCGGTGTATGTGCTAGAAGCCAAGGTCTCAGATTAGTTATATTATTTTTCAACCCCCACCACCCCTACTCCAATATTAAAGGGGTTGATAAAATAAAATTGAAATATTCGCTTAAAATTTGGTACACGTATGTATTATAACGACATCTGGAACTAGATTATATTTTGAGAAGCTACCGTGGAAGGGTTGAGGTTAAATATGGTAAAATAAGGGAAAATAAGTAAAACAAGCTGCTATGCGTACAGAAACTTGAAATTCAGTGTAAGTACTAGAAGTTAAAGACTCATTTTTTTTTTAATGTTTTTCAACCCCCCGCCACCGCTACTCCATTATTAAAGTGGTAGATAAAATATAATTGAGATATTCATTTGAAATTTTGTACACGTATGTATTATAACGACATCTGGAAGTAGATTATATTTTGAGATGATTCCGTTGAAGGGTTAGGGGTTAAATAGGGGTAGATAGGGGAAAATAAGTAAAGCAACCTGATAAGAGTACAAAAACTTGAAATTCGGTGTATGTACTAGAAGCCAACGTCTCAGATTATTTATATTATCTTTCAACCCCCACCACCCCTTCTCCATTATTAAACGGGTTGATAAAATGAAATTGAAATATTCACTTGAAATTTGGTACATGTATGTATTATAACGACATCTGGAACTAGGTTATATTTTGAGACGATTACGTTGAAGGGTTGGGGGTCAAGTAGGGGTAAATAGGGGAAAATAAGTAAAGAAGCTGGTGAGAGTACAGAAACTCGAAGTTCGGTGTATGTACTAGAAGCCAAGGTCTCGGATTATTTATATTATTTTTCAACCCTCACCATCCCTACTCCATTATTAAAAAGGTTGATAAAATAAAATTGAAATATTCACTTGAAATTTAACGTATTTGGTAGAAACCAACGCCTCAAACTTTTCTATGACATCTGCTCCAAATATTATTAAAATTCTGACCAATAATTTTCACAAACTAGAGTACAAATCTAGTCAAGATGCTTCCTTTAAAGTGACTTTGATGAAAAATCTGAATGTGGAAGTAGTGGTTTCTTAGGCAGTGGGTTTTTTTGAATATACTTATATAATTTTATTTTTTACCTTTTAGACTTAAATTATTTTACAGACAGACAAAACCCTTTCATATGATACCCATGTCGAGGGGGTTGTGAAAAAAGAAATAATTCGCCATCTTGGGGCGTCCGCCATATTGGATTTAGAACTATATGAGATATACCGGACTACAGGATATATGTGTGCAAAATTTCAAAGCTCTATCGTAATTAGAACTAGCCGAAATATTAATTACAAAGTTTGTAGCAAACAGACAGAGAGACAACAAAAAAGCTAAATAAAAGCTTCTAAAAACATCACCCTATAATACACTGCATAATGGGATATTGTGTGCTATTTACAGAACGAGCATCAATAAGAGATCTAACAAAAATATGTTGGAGAGAGATTATTCGACTATGATATGGTTTATATTATTCCCTTCGGAAATATATATTTTTTTAGTCTAACTTACCATCAAGTTGAATAGCATCATCTTGAGGAGAATCTTTATCGCTCTCGCCTTCACCAAATTCACTAGAGTCAATTTCCTGTTCCTGAAATACATAGTATTATTAGGCTGATGTCAACTTTGCGATTTGCTTCTACGATCGGACTGTGCCATTTGATGAGTTTAAAGCAAAGATAAAAAGCAGGTTGTCTCGATTGGAGTCATCAAACACATTTAAATCGTCCAGTTCTAATAAATGTGTAGGCAGCTTAGAGATCAGAATGCATTAATAAGTGATTGCACACAAAATAGCGCATGTCTCCGTAATAGTACGAGAGCCCATGGGCAACAACCTTACAATCGTCAGTTAATCTTGAAAGTTGATGGGGTACTTCAGTTATAAAAATGCCCCAATATCAGCTGGCAATTGCAGGATAAATAATTTTACTTTGTAATCTTTAGTTTTTTCTTAAATTAGGAATTCGTTTACTCGAAAATAATTAAGTTATATATAAAAATTCCATGCGGACAAAGAGTTTTAGAATTAATCATAGAACATGTCCAGATTTTTTCGGAATTTTTGGATGCATTTTCTGAAATTTTTTTGCTAAATAGAAATAGGCAACAGAAAATTCTGAAAAAATTTAGACATATTCTATGACCGTTTCTAAGATTTTCTTGTCCCTAGTAATTTTTACATAACTTAACTCATTTCGTTAAAAAAAAAAAATTAATTAAAAAAATTGTTTATGAATTTCTTACCCGAAAAGAATCAAATTATATAAAAATTCCGTAAGGATGAAAAAGTCTTAGAACTAATCATAGAATATGTTTAATTTTTTTCATAACTTTCTGTCAACTTTTTCGGTTTCCCTCCCCCTGGCTCCCCTGTAACCTGGATTGCCCTGTCGATGGGAGGTCATTGAGACGAAGGCTGGAGAAGTACCCCTACCAACTTTCAAGCTTAACTGGCGATAGTAAGGTTTCTGTCGATCGGCTCTTGTACTATAAGAGTTAAAACATATTTTTGAATAATATTTTTAATAACTGTTATAGAAAGCGTACATTGTTTACTTCCAGAACCTTAATATTTAATTTTTTAATATTGTAAATTACATGTAAAAAACATTAACAATTAAATTAATGTCTGTTCACTTTTCTCAAGTATATTTGCTATTAAATTAAAATTAACTTGATGTATCCTGGGATTTTTCGGCCATTTTTAAATTAAAATTCTTATATTTTCTTACGTTTCGGTTTTATTAACCATCGTCAGAGGAAAAACTACAATATTTAAATTAACGTACGATTATTTTATGTCATTTTACGATTTTAATTCCATCACTTACAATTTAAGAAATTTTTTGCTTACACTGTATTAACATTTTAGGTTTATTTCTGTTGGAAGTTTGAATGCAACTAAATGCTGAACAACAGTATTGCCTGCTTTCTGGTCTGTGTTATGTCACTATTGGTACAGTTTATTTAATTTATGGATGTTATAGATATGAAGTTTTCTCTAATGGCTGGTAGTGTGAAATATGATATTTTAAGACATTATCTTGCGGACTTGATGGAAAGATGTAAAAATATATGTTGTTTAATAATATCCCCTTTTTACTTTATTTTAACAAGTCAAAGTATGTTTCACTTAAATTCTCTATATCAGTGCGGCTGTTTATTGCGTTGTTATGTCTTTTAATTTGTAACATTTCATGTATTGTCCTTCGATGATAATTTGGTTCCTTTTGTAAAATTTTTGTATTGTCAAAGTTAAAGCTATGATTATTGTCTAAAGCGTGTTTGGTAAGAGCTGTCGAATTTTGATTTAGTGTTCTTATATTATATTTGTGTGAATATATTCGTTTATGCAGGTATTGTTTTGTATGGCCAATATATGTACTATTACAATTATTACAGTCTATTTTATAAATTGCGTTAGTTTCGTCTTTTGGTTGTAGTTTGGGTTTTAGTTTTGTAAAGAATTTTTTTGTTGTAGTATAAGGTTTATGCGCCAGTGTTATATTGTGTTTTTTTAATACATTTGAAATATTCTCGGATACTTTTGGCATGTAAGGTATGGATACATAGTTGTTATTATTATTACTTTTTTGATTTATATTTTTATTATAGATCTTATGTATTTTTTTTTTAATTATTGGTTCATAAAAATGTTTAGAATAGGAGTTTGTTTCGAGGACTGTTTTAATTTTTTTCAAGTTGTTTTGTCTATATCCTATCCTAAACATTTTTATGGACCAATAATTAAAAAAAGAATACATAAGATCCATAATAAAAATATAAATAAAAAAGTAAGAATAATAACAACTATGTATCCATACCTTACATACCAAAAGTATCCGAAAATATTTCAAATGTATTAAAAAAACACAACATAACAGTGGCGCGTAAACCTTATACTACGACAAAAATATTCTTTACAAAACTAAAACCCAAACTACAACCAAAAGACGAAACTAACGCAATTTATAAAATAGACTGTAATAATTGTAATGGTACATATATTGGCCAAACAAAACAATGCCTGCATAAACGAATATATACACACAAATACAACATAAGAACACTAAATCAAAATTCGACAGCTCTTACCAAACACGCTTTTTAATAGTTTACTTTTTCTCTTGACAAAATAGCCAAACATAAAAAGAAGCCAGAAGAGGATGAATTGAAGAAAAAGCGTGAAGCAAAGAAAGAACTTATCTAAACAATATATCTCCTCAGAAACCAAGTTTCCTGGACATAAATATCATAAAACTGCACAAAGTGAGATCCGATTGTTAAAAAATTACTTCTTGTTGAAGCAATTAAAGCTGAACTGTCTGAAAAATAAAAATTAATAAACCTGGTTAAGGAGAGATAGACACAAGTTTGCATGCTAGGGTACTTAGTGCTTTTTGAACTTTGTAGTTTTAGATAGAGATCATTTATGACATGGTTTCAAATATAGCCTTTTATCACTTTACCCTATAGTAATTGGCTCCATGTGTCTATTATAACAATTTTTTGAATCCAATTCCTCTGACAATTTATCTGCACTATTTCACCATTAGCATAACTTAGAAATGGATCAAAAAATGAAAATAGTGAGTGGAATTGTTTCAAGAAATTCAGGAAGTATTTTCTTGATTTTCCGTGAACTTTAAACTGTGGAGATTACCTTTAGAATGGTGATGACTTTTCAAGAATCACATATTGCCACAAGGAAAAAGAATTGTGGAATAATCAAATAAAATAGCAGATGAGATGGGCGACAATGTTAGAGGTAAGCTGTAAAGTGAGG
Organism: Stenurella melanura; assembly: GCA_963583905.1. NCBI lineage: Eukaryota > Metazoa > Arthropoda > Insecta > Coleoptera > Cerambycidae > Stenurella > Stenurella melanura. Next base: position 48,634,185 of record OY757314.1, read on the forward strand.
TTTATCAAATACGTGAACTTGTCTCATACTAAACAATTTCGAAGAAGAATCTTCTCTTACCCTACAATATGCATTTACTACATCAATATTGCCAAAAGACTTCATTCCGCGAATCAGTTCCTGTGATTGGTTCATAAATAGTTATTATTAATAAGGAATTAATGCACGTTATCTCTTATAACCAGAAGGCACGGCTTCATTTCAGGAGTTATGGGAATAGTCCTACGATCCGAATTTGATCACTAGTAACCATTGCGAATAAATTGCGTCTCTTGAAAGAGGATCTATAGATAACAATTTCGTGGAGACAAATTTACCTCACTTTCTTGATCAATTCAGGAATACAATTTTTTATATTGAACACATGTAGTTACATGACGATGAACTCACCTGAGGGTATTTTCAAATAAGCGAAGCTACAACATATATCATAGTGAATATTTTATGAGCATTTTACTATTTACTAATCAAAATGTATGATCATCCTATGTTACCAATCTAACAGTGTCCAATTATTTCTTTTTATTAAACAGGATCATTTATCAAAAAATCTATATCTCGAAGATGAAATGAGTGCCTTTTTAACTGCAGAACGGAAGTCAACGTTTCGAGAAATTGTTTTGCTTATAATTTAACTCTCAATCTGACATAACAATGTCAGACATTGACATAACAATGAAATCCTGATAATAGATTAATATTATCTACTTTAATGGAGACAAATTTGAGTTTCGTTAAAAAAAGGTATATTTATCATCAGCATAAACTATATCATTCTTCTAAATTGTCTCGGACTGTGTAATATTTAACACGCATATCAGATTAGCTTAACATCAGATCCCATAAGCACAAACCTCGTTTCTACATATCTGTCACAAGGAAAGAGTAGATTCTATGATCTGTGAATGTTTGAATAAGTACAGAATATCTAAATCTGGACTTCCTAGACGGATAATTGATATTTTTTAATACGCAAATAAACAAAAAATGAATAAAAGAAATTTTAATCTATCTCACTACAAATGTCAATCATCAACGCCATGCCAGGTGATCAGTGACTCTTTTTAAGTACTATCAGTTCTAAACAAGGCGATATATCAATCTTCTCTTTATCGTCAGTGAAATGATATCGCAGTAATATGAAGTACCCACAATAAGGTCTATATCCTGTTTATAAAAGTTGTCTCGAGTAAGTACGATTATACATGAATATTCTTGAGTTCAAGAGACGTGTGTTTTTAGCCTGAGTTTCTTCAAAGGATGATATGTTAATGTTCATGTTAACTTATTTAGAAGATGCCACAACATTTCCAAGAGACAGTCGATAGAGAAATATTTGTTATTTTCGGCCATCACTTTTTTCTTCTTGCTTATATATAAAAAAAACTATGGGACTACATAAATAGGGACCACAACATTTTCAAAATATAAGTAGTAAGAAGAAAAGTTATGGCCAAAAATAATAAATATTTCCCTATCGGATGTCTCTCTCTTGAAAGTGGCCACCTTAAGAGTTATCAGCAGCAATACTGTTTTACACTCAAGATGGCGGGGCACTGTGGTCAATTTACCAATATTAAGAAGACAATATTACAACAATGAAATTTATCCAACATACAAAATGGATATATACGCCGATACCTTAATAACCATAAACCATAAGCCATGAGAATATTTGGTTTATACCATCCGTCTAGAAATTTGTGACCTGACAAAGTATTTAGGCTGGTCCATGGTAAGGAAATTTATCATCGATACTAGTCCAAGTCAGTTGTTAACTGCATTCGAGAATTTGAAACTATTATTATGTGCTATTAATACCTGTCTCCAGCTATCGAAAAAATGTCAGGAGGTATGTATACCATTGTATAGAATCATATTACCTATTTATTTCGCGTGAGCCTGCATTTGTGTACAAGTTTAATCGAAATTTGTGTAGTATCTGTACTTTCAAACATGCAATGAAAGTTTATCAACTTGCACCAACTTACCAACTTTTTTATAATACATTTTTAATTTCATTGCATGTTGTGGTCATTTCCGTGAGAGAATTGCCTATTTTAATTTCTGCGGAATGGAGAGGTACTGTGTATTGACATCTGTAAGGACAATGGGCAATCGACAAGTGATTGAATGTATCGACCATGGAAAGAAAAAATATTACGAGTTATTAGCAGAATATTTTAAACTTCCCCGAATTATTAACCTATTTTTGTGCTTGCTTAAGCGTCGGAGGTCCTACTTTAACGTATCATTGTTTAAGAAAATATATTCGACTTGGATAAACAGCCAGTTTATGTGAATCTAATGTAAGTCTTAGTAATTCTGGACAAAGTATGAAAAGAAAAAAGGTGCAACCACTACTCGAACATTTTTAAGAACAGTTAAGCTTAGCAACTCAAGCCGCATATCATGCATTTGTAAAATGTGTAGTTGCTTGCGTAATACAAAAAACTTAGAAAAAGCTGTCCTCGTGCAGTATAGAGTAATATTCGACATTTCTCTTTGATAAATGTTCTGTTTGATCTGCCAAAGAAATTGTTTGTGATGATAGTGATAGCGACTAAACTTTTCGCTTGCTTACTTTTATTTTTATTATCGCTGATATATATGTTTGTATATAGAGCAATTAATTTTAAATACAAATTAAGTTACGTGTCTTAATATTATTTTAAGAACAACCTAAAATTACAAAGTTAACCATCTTGCACCAAAAACAGAAAAAAGACAATTGAAATAATTTCGTCCTATTAGAAACATGAAATTTTCGGCTGCACCCCTTCAAAAACCATCCCTGAAGAGCTTATATTTATTTCACTATAATTTACTTCACATTCTTTCGTAGATTCACAAATCTTATTCAAAAAGTTACGTAATTCTAAAATAATATTTAGTTTTCAACCCCTTAGAAAGCATCCCCTTAGTACTTAGCATTTTTTACTATTTTTAGTGAATTCACTGGTACAATATTATCGTACCTACAAAGTTTCGGAATTTTAGAACTAAACAAAAACCCCCTCAAAAACCATGGATTTAATGTCTAAAATTTATTCAAAATGAATCACGAATCGGTGATCCAATTTACGAAATTCAAAATGGGGGACAGGAATAACGGTCCATTTCTCCGGAAAACCTCGAAATTTTTACTTTTTTGGGCTGAAAGTATTAAAAATACGAGTATTTCCTGAAAAACATACCACTTCCGGTCCGTCTATTTGAATTCTCTCTAAATGGACATCAGATTCGTTATCAGCCCTAATGGAAATCCGAAAAAATACGAGTTGTCCGGTGAAATCGACTGTTATTTCGGTCCGCCATTTTGAATTTCGTAAACTGGATCTCTAATTCCTGATCAGCTGTCTCAAAAACCCAGGAATACTCATTTTCAGTCCAAAAACGAAAAAAATACGTTTTTTTTTGAGAAATTGGCTCTACTTCCGGTCCGCCATTTTGAATTTACCAAATTAGACCTCAAATTCGTAATCAGCGACCTCGAAGACCCCCGAGAACAGATTTTCAAGGCCAAGTTATCCATTCTCATTTTTCTGGGAAATGGCCCGATCTCGGGTCCGCCATTTTGAATTTCTCAAATTCGTGATCAGCGACCCCAAGAACCCCCGAGCAACCATTTTCGTCTCATTCTATGGCATATTATATATGGTAACCTCAATTAATTTAATTAAATTGGCCATTAATATTGGCTAATTAATGGACAAAAAGTGAAACCAAACATGTCCGCCAAAAAATAAAAGGTACCGTTTTTTATAAATACCTTTCTGAACTCTTCGCAAGAAAAATGGAGTCAATTGACCATGTACCTTCAATTTTAGAAGTAAAATGCCAAAATGACGTGACTACTGAACTAAATATATATTTTCTTATTTTCCCCCCTTAGTATAATCTAAGCTCAAATGGCTCTTCTAATATGAATTTTCAGTTATTTCAGATAATGTAGCCTTTTTACAAGATGGCAGTTTAATATCTGACATGTTTTAATTTTCATGAGTCATTATTAGTCAATTAATTTATAATGATAAATTGATTATTAATTCCATTAAATTAATAAAATTTTAGGAGGAATCAGTTTGCCACTAAATTAAACAAGAGAACTAGTAAAAAGATAATAAATAGCTATTTATCAACAATCGACTACCTTGCTCATATTTGACAACGCAAAGTTGACCTTTACTTAATTTATAACAATGGAGCTCACTTTGCACTTGACACAATCGATTTCCTTGGTTTATCTTAATTATCTCGAAAAATAGGTAAGATAGGATCAACACTATACGTACCTTTTATGTGGGACATAAAATTATCTACAAAAATGGTTCAAGCAACTATCCTTGTTAAGAGAGTCGTTATATTTTGACGCACGGTCAAGTCTGTCGTTCGAATACTGAAATCGTCGTTTATGATGTCTCTTATCTGTCTAATATTTTTGATCATTTATAAATGAACTAGAACTTGCAAAATTACTCGCCATCTCAAGGACTTAAAAAATACTTTTCATGGACTGACACATTTTTAAAGTCCATTTGTTTATTTCTTAGCTATATGAACAAAACGATTGACTATTTTTTATTCCCATTGTTTTTTGATGTTGTTAAGCTTTAAAATTCATTTGAGACAGATTTGGCCTTGCTTGTGAGGATACTTTCAACAAGCAACTCTCGTTAATTATTTTGAACGGTATACTTTTATTTTTTAGAGGAAGCGAAAAGAAGTAAGAAGTAAGATGGCGGTACGAGATTCTATCAATACAAAAATATTGTATAGTATAGTAGTGAACATTTCGCCAGTCAAGTTGGTATCATTAGGATATAACTAAAGTCACAAACAATTACCTAAAATATCAACTTATTAACGATTGCAACACCCTTCACGTGCGTTTTTTATTTCTATTAACATGGTTTATAATCATCATATTCATCGATAGATTTTTGCAAAAATTAAGAGGTTCTTCCCCTATCTATTGTATTGCAAACGATATCCGTATACGAATATAGTTCTCCAGGTATGTTATGCGCTTAGCTAAAATGAAAGAGTAGATTCTTTACTTGGTTCACTATTACCTTGATATAATCTATAAGCTCTTGGTTATTGCCGGTAGCGTAGCTGTAGGTTAAATGATATTTATTTATTTTTATTGAATCATTTATGGAGTTGTTCACTAAACACATTATTTATAATAAATAATACATTATTTATTATAAATAAATAATGTACTATAAATAAATAACGTATTATAAATAAATAATTTATATTATGCCCATCATTTAAATATCAGGTAGTAAAGCAATATTCACAATAATTAAAGAGTGGCTCTAAAAATTTACGGTCGGTGCTTATAGCATCGCAGGTGTAATGTTATGATTAAGAACTATTCATTTGTTGGACTTTTTTTATGAATTTCAAACTGAGACTGATTTATGTATACAATATTTTCTGTAGTTTTATAAGATTTTACATAAATAACAATACTTCGATATCGCTAATGATTAGCGAGATATAAGCAAAGAACTTAATTTGAGCACCATTTTTTCAAGACGGCAGCTTGAGCGAGACAAATAGAGATAGAGACTATGGAACTATGTTTAAGAGTACACCGTAATGAATATATTTTGTTAAGTTTTAAAACTTCATCAGTGTCTCCCCTCGAATTTTCCCTATTTGACTGGAGTTATAAACTTAACATTTGTTTTACTGGGGAGAACTAGGAATTTGGTTAAGCTATTTGTAAAAACTAATATTCGACTTACCGCTAATTCGGACTCATTTATTTCGGGATTTTCTCTGATGACTTTTTGCCAAAGATTTACCATGTACTCCATTGTACTATCCCTTGACAAAAAACTGCCAAATACATGTTTCTGTTCACAAGTAGCAATTCCAATTGCGTTTGGTACTATTCTTGCTGTTTTTTCCTTTGTTATCTCTTCTACTGTGAGTATTGGAATCAATATCTAAAACAAAAGGAAAGGTTCTGTAACTACATATTCTAAATTTTAACCACCAAAGCGCAATACTTGTAAGCCCTAATCAATCGGTTGCAATAGACTTGATTCACGTAGTATTACATGTCAATTAAAAACATCTTTTTTGAGAATTCTTCATCTTTTAAAATAATTATCTGTTACCGACTGTCTACTTAGTTTCATGAAAGAGCTAATAAGCAGACCCCGGCGCAAAAGTAGTTATGCCAGAGAGCACTACATTTTTAAAAATATGAGAATTCTCGACACCACAAAGACATCGTCACTCTTGCCGCTCTCTTTCTACTTTTTTTGCGACAGCAAATAGGATACAGTAAACAATAATAGTAGTAAAAGAAACTGCAAATTGTGTTTTATATTTTGCAGAAGATTTTAAACATACAGAAAGCACTTGTAATAAAAAAAGGTTCAACAATGGAATGTTTTAATGGAATAAAGAATATGTTTCATTATTATAAGCAAACAAATTATAAGGTAAGATATTGTATTATTGCGCATGAAAATGTTTATACAGGTCCAAATGCGCGCAGCCGACTCTGGCTTTTACGTCATAACTACCTCGGTGCCGTGATCAGCTAATAAGTTAGCTCTAACTAATATCGATTGTTACAGAATATAAATAAAATTTATAATACATTCATAAACAATTCAGAAAGAAAACATTTAATGATCATCAATAGGTTCAAATGAAAAAATTCATCAATTGTCTAGGAAATATTCTCGAAGAAAAATGTCTAACGTTTATTTTTTTAAATAACTTGAGACACTATTTTTTATTTCATCTGGTAAAAAATTATAAATACGATATTCATAGTTGATTTCTTAAAGAATTCGTGTTTGTGTTGACAGGTAGATATGTTATGTCGCATCTTCCTCTCGTGAAATAATTGTGGAAATCTATATTTCTTATATATCTACTTTTGTTGTTATGAATTGATGTAAAAAGTTTTAGTAGATAAATACAAATATACACACCGCTGGCAGTACATTGTTTTTTAAATGTGTCACGGCAAGACTCTTTGTAATGGAGATTAAAGATTAGTCGAATCATCATTTTATGATGGATAGATATTCGAGACCTCACTCACTTGCCCCCAAACAATACTGTGTGCATTGTCGAAATGTACAAAAACATATTAAACACTAATAGTCCAATAATTATAAAGATTTCCATAATAAAAAATGTAATCTGAGATTTTCCTTCACTAACTGTTAGTGAAGGGATTGTACATCACAAACCCACAAAAATCAGTTCTGGGGGTGCCTCGCAACCCCCCCAAAAAAACACCGCTTCGATGAAAAAAGCTTTATTTTACTGATATGTGTCATTTATAAATATTATTAACAAGGGTTCAAGAACAAATCCCCATCAGAACACCAGATGTTGCTGCTATTTCGATTTAAAACTACGGTATTCTACAGGACGTTTTTTTGCCAGACAGGTAAGAATAAATAGTTAATAAATTTTTCAGTAAGACCGGAATTAAACAATGTTTGTAACAAGACACCATACCATGATTAAGTCTGTCGAAAGCTTCAGAAGCTTCAGTATATATGACATCAATTTGACTCTTCCATCTAGGGTCTCCGCTATAAATTGAGTTATTCGTAACCGTTGATGTACCAGCAAGAAATCAATGCTGGCTAACTAAACAAAGGGATTTAACGTGGAAAAATAGAATAGTTACAAATGACACTCTCATATAATTTGTTGAAATTATATAAAATGACTTGGTTAAATATCAGTTCGACCGCCACACGGCTTGGGCTCTCGCGGCGTTGTGAAAAAAAGTGCCTTTTTGCAAAAAGCAACGGTTTGCTAAATCTATATGGTGTTTTCGATTGAAATTTTGAGGGTAGGATAAGGACTATCAAAACGTGTGCAAATTTCAGTCGTTAATATTTATTTAAACCGGAGTTATGAATTTTTGAAAAAACGTGCAATTTTACTGGTTTCTTGCAACTTGCGAGGGAACCACTGGGCCAATTGAGTTCCACCGTGGCTCATTTTATTCTTTATTTTATTGCTCATATTCTTTACCTAGACACTTTTTTTCGTATAAATTCAACTTTTACTTTAAAACGCGAGAAACCCTTTTTCGCGTTTTCTCGCATTTTATTTTGTAAATTCCAAAAAAGATTCTTTTTCCAAAATAATATCATCTTCTTCCAGACATCGCAAACTACATGTGAGTATTTTTTTTTGCTGAGGTTGCAGTTTGTCTGAGATCTGGATCCCTGATGAGCTAGCTCACCTACACTATGTGGTTTGAAGAGATATACTAAATATTACTGACAAAACATACGCAAATAAAATGTTTCGAAGAAAATTCAGATTCCATCCGGACTAGTAGTTAATTTCGGTTTAAGTGCTTCTAATACACCAATTTCATTAATCCTTCTAATAGCAAGATGTACTTTATTTACATTTATGTCAGTAGTTTCTATATTAAAATTTGTGTATGTTCTAAAAGGAAAATGAAGAAATGATGCAAATTCATCTAACATTTGTTGAACATCATTCAAGGATACATTTTCTTGGGACATTACACTAGAAATACTAGTAATATCTCTCGTGTTATTAATATGCAACCAGAATCTGTTTGGATATTAAAAAGCAACGTTTCCAGGATGATATAGTTGAAGTAAAAATACTATTATTAGAACCAACGAAATGCCATAATAGGCGAGTCTGCCTGGGATTTTTCCCAAAAATTTTCTATACCATTTGAGTTAACCACGGATTCTTATAGGAAAAATTCCACTGAACAAGATTTTCTTATGAAAAATTTTCCTAAACTGCGAGCTTCATGGTCAAATAATTGTTTAAACAATTTTTTTCGTTTTTATTTAATAAAATGAAAAGGGTTTGACGGATCCAAAAAAATCTTGATTCAATCGAAATATATTTTCAATACGCGTCGCTCGGCCCTAGGCACGACTCATTTTGTCAACCTGTTCATTTGTTATAGCCAAATTATATTTCTTAATTAACAAATTGATTACTCCGAAACTAATGAGGTCAGGATATTGTTATTTTCAAAATACTTGCCTTTTATATTAAAGATTATACCATTTTTTTTTTTTTGGTCCGATATCTTCAATAATTTTTATTGCTTAAACAATTATCATAATTTGTTAATTAGCAATAACTTTTTTTTCGAAAGTTTGATCGACTTCAAACCAACTTTAAACGATAAATATTAATGTCGGGCATAACCCCTATAGAAGTCTGCACGAATGCAACTTTTGCGTTTGTTTACTTAAAGTTTAAATTAATTTTTCAAATTAACAAATGAAATATCTCAGTTCTGAGTAAGAGTATTGAAATGGGGGTTTATGCATATGAAAGTGCTTGGAAAAAGGAAAATTTAGAGACAAGAAAGAACTTGAACGGATAACCAGAACCGGAAATAAAAGCGATATTGCGTGAGAGGCTCTAATTTGTTTATTAACAACTTTTTGGACACGAGGTTTGGTGCAAATGAAAGCTAACATGTTTTTCCATCAACAACAAAAAGTTGTACAAAAAATATTCAATTCCTGAAGAGTTATACGCGTTTTTGACCCTTAAAAAAGCTCTCTCGCAACATGAAAATAGTAAGATTTGACGCGCAATGGGGTGGCGAGCCCGATCCTCGGTGTGGGTAATTTTTTTTTTCGTCAAATTTGCTCTTTTTTCATGCAACCAAGTATTTTTTATGATAATAAATGTTTTTACTTTCTGAGAAATGTTTAAAAACGTCGTAAATATATTTTTTGCCATTTTCATTAAATAAATGGTTAAGTAACTTGCATCAAACATAAATATGACTGTTCTTGTAAAACGAGGGTTTGTCGGTAGTTTTTGTTTTTTTACTACTTCTTGTGAAAGGGAAGGCTTGTTTTACCTTATTCGAGGGGATGCCTGTCGAAAAAAGACCAAAAATAAAATAATAATGCAATTAAAATACATAAATCTTTTGATTATTTCTCATTTACAAATAACAAAATGTGTGTTTTTTCATGAAACGTGAACTTTTTTTCATTATAAGAAGAAAAATAAAAATAAATTTGTTTCCTTTTTATTCTTGGTCTTTTTTCGACAGGCACCCCCCTCAAATAAAATAAAACAAGCCTTCCCTTTTACAAAAAGTAGTAAAAAAACAAAAACTACCGACAATCCCTCGTTGGACACGAACAATCATATGTTTGTTGCAAGATAGCCATTTATTTAAGGAAAATTGCAAAAACAAATTATTTACGACGTTTTTAAAAATTTCTTAGAAAGTAAAAACATTTATTATCATAAAAAATACTTGGTCACATGAAAAAGAGCCAATTTGACGAAAAAAAGGTTTGCCCATACCGAGGATCGAACCCGCCACCCCATTGCGCGTCAAATTTACTATTTTCGCGTGTAACTCTTCAGGGATCGAATAATTTTTGTAGAACTTTTTGTGGTTGATGGAAAAACTTGTTAGCTTTCATTTGCACCAAACGTCGTGTCCAAAAAGTTGTTAATAAACAAATTAGAGCCTATCACGCAATATCGCTTTTATTCCGGGTTCCGGTTATCCGATCAAGTTCTTTCTGGTCTCAAAATTTTCCTTTTTCCAAGTACTTTCATATGCACAAAATCCTATTTCGATGCGCCTACACAGAGCGGAGACATTAAATTTGTTAATTTGCAAAATTAATTTAAACTATAATTAAACAAGGGTAAAAAGTTGCATTCGTGCAGACTTCTGTGGAGGTTATGCCTGACATCAATATTTATAGTTTAAAGTTGGTCTGAAGTCGATCAAACTTTTGAAAAAAAGTTATTTACTAATTAACAAATTATGCCAATTGTTTAAACAATCAAAAAGTATTGAAGATATCGGGCCAAACGAAATATTGTATATTCTTTGGTATAAAAGGTATGTATTTTGAAAAAAACAATATCCTGACCTCATTAGTTTAGGAGTAATCAATTTGTTAATAAAGACATTTAGTTTGGCTATAACAGATGAACAGGTTGACAAAATGAATTGTGCCTTCCGCCAAACGACGCGTATTGAAAATATCTTTCGAATGAATGAAGATTTTTTCGGATCAGTCAACCCGTTTTCATTTTATTAAATAAAAACGAAAAAAAAAAATGTTTAAACAATTATTTGACCATGAAGTTCGCGGTTTAGGAAAATTTTTCATAAGAAAATCTTGTTGAGCGGAATATTTCCTATAAGAATCCATTGCTAACTTAAATGGTATACAAAATTTGTAAAATCGCCTCTTTTTTATTCCAGGCAAACTCGCCTATTACTTAAGCTAATAAAGTAAATACTTTAATCGAAATGTTTACGTAAAAGTGTTAATATTCGTAGATACGTACCTTGGTAACATATCCAAATACATTCGAATAAAAAGCGAAGTAGTCATTGGTAATATATAAATAACCCTGCAATAATATGTCACCAAGAAGAGCACAGTGGTATCGATTTAAAACTTCTTCATCTTGTTCAACGTTCGGAAAATGCCGAAAGAATTTTTTTCGAAGACTTTTGGATAATTTAACTTTGGAGTCTTTGGCAGTTTTTATACTACGTAAATCAGGCGTTGATGGCTTGCTAGTAGGAACTTGGACGGATAATCTAAAAAATAGAAGAATGTACAATGGTAAATGTAAATAATTAATAATTGATTAATAGATTGGTAATTAGTGGAATATCGGATGAGGAATACTGACGCAACATTATGACATTGCGTCAGCTAGATGTTCCATGATAATAATCAACATTAGGAAGTAATACAAAGTACCGCGAAACAAGTGACTGGTAACAATTATTGTGTTTGTTTGTGTAATCGTAATCTTATTAGTTAAATATTTTATTGATTATTATTTAAACTTATAATTTACAGAAAATCCCCCGAAGACAGTCATAATTTATTACATGTTGTTTTTTATAATACAGTCTGTCTCACTTTTCATGACTCCCAAATCACAGCTCTCTTATTTGCAATGCGATTTCTTTAAAATTTGGGTGAAAAGTACTTATCGATCAGAAGATTGTGTAACGATAAAATATTTTAAAAAATGGTCGTCGTCGTTATGAAGAAAAATGCACCTAATTTTCCACAAAAAGATATTAAGCAAAGTTTTAACTGTAAGACAATATCATAATCTTATTCGTTGTTATCAAAAACTCACTGAAACGGAATTTTAATAACATAGTGCACTTGGTGTTCACGTAATAGGAAAACAAAACCTCCCTTTTTAAAGTACGTACTTACCCATTATTAGTCGTTACTTAATTTTCGGACATAATTAAGAGTTAATTAAGCTAGAGGAAGACATTCCATTTAGAGTTAATCACATGACGTCAGTCAGTTTACTTAACAGTCAAACCTAAACAATAATTACTTGGAAATAGAAAAAGTTAAATTTTAGATAAATTTGATTCACGAACAATTCAATAAATAATAAACTTTACATACAGTGTGACCCATTTTGAATGGAAACACCCCTGTAAATAATGTGTCTATTATCTGATTTTAACGGGGCTTTTTTGAAAGATAGGCTATCGAAAGCTCTACTTTATGACAAAAATTTTGAGATAAATTTCAATTTTCAAGACCTACTATAATTTTTTTTCAATGTCAAAAATGGACAAATTTGATTACCGATTTTTTTTATAGAATCTAACTGTAGTGGATTCAGAAACATCTCAAATGGGTAAATCCAAATTTTCATGAAAAAGTATGAAATAATGACAGATTTATGACAAAATTAATGTGTTTCATAATAACTTTTACATGATTTTTTCTAAAAATCGAAATAGGCCATGAAAAATAAACAATAGAAAGATAAATTAAGTGGATAGTTTTAATAAATATTGTCTTTTTATTGAGTAATGAGAGATAATAATGGGGTGTCATGAAAAACAAATTTTAAAGTCAGACGTCAAATCTTTAATATACGCATATACTCAGAGCATATTCTTAGTGAAATTATAAAATTGGTCAATAATATTATCAAGTATTAGTTTATTAGTTTGATGTTATGGATATGGATACTCTAAATGTAGTAGAAAACATTGAACTTGTGCGCTTTGAGGAGATAATGACAGAATTTTGTAAGAGGTATGCGAGATATTTAATAATAGGCACCCGAATAGGCCCAACATCACTAAAAGTACAGTTTCTAAAATAAGCAAAGTTTTTAATGAGTGTGGCGCTGTGACAAGGCGTATTATAAGAATGGATAATGTACAAACGCCAGTGTATGACTAGCTAGCTTAGATTTGAATTTACCTAGAGAAAATATTCGCCGATGCCTTAAAAGAATAAGGTAAAACCATTCAAACCCAAGTTTTTATATACGTTGGAACATGGTGATGATAAAACACGGATGAAATTTTGCTTGAGGGGTCAAGGAGAGTATCTTAATAACAGAAATTGTTTGAAAACTACTTTGTTCAGCGATGAGGCAACTTTTACCACAAATGGGGTGGTATCGTGACAAAATTGTAGGTTTTAGGCTACAGAAAACCCAGAGTGGGTCCTTAATTTTAAAAGATATTCCCAAAAAGGTTTTGTGTCGGCTATTCAATGAAACAATCAATGGTCCTTTCTTTTTTGAAGGTAATATGAACAGCATGCAGTTCTTAAAGTTCCTAAGAAACGAATTTTGGAATATGCTACATGAACTTTCAATGCAAGAAAGAGTAAATCTACACTTTTAAGTAGATGGCAGCCCTGTCCATAATGCCAGAGTGGTTACCAGATTGCTTAATGCTAACTTTTCTAATCGATAGATAGGTCGAGGTGGACCGTTAATTGGATGGCCACTCCGATCCCCGGACTTAACACCGATGGACTTCTTTTTATGGGGTTTAGTAAGATCTAAAGTTTACAGGTCACCTGCGAGTAATAGAGAAGATTTGTGTGCAAGACAAGCTTGTGCAGAAGTTACCCGACAACAATTACGGAATATCGTAAAGAATATTAAGAAACGATTCGACAAGTGTATCGAAATAAATGTTGGCCTTGTAGAAGCTACAAAAATTTAAGATGAATTGTATTATCGTGTTTCAGTTCTAGTGTAATTTTGTAATGTGTTGTTATTATTACTTTCAATTGTTCATACATGTTTTTAAGTCAAATATGATTAAGTTTGTTTAATAGACAATATTTATTAAAACTATTCACTTAATTTATTTTTCTATTGTTTATTTTTACTTTGATTTTTAGAAAAAATCATGTAAAAGTTATTATAAAATATTACCTACATTAATTTTGTTATAATTCTGTCATTATTTAATATTTTTTTACGAAATTTTGGACTTACCCATTTGAAATGTTTCTGAATCCAGTGGTATAGTTAGATTTTGTTTAAAAAATCGCTAATCAAATTTGTCCATTTTTGACATTAAAAAAAATTCATAGTAGGTCTTGAAAATTGAATTGAATTTATCTCCAAATTTTTGTCATAAAATAGAGCTTTCGATGGCCCATCTTTTAAAAAAGGCCCTGTTAAAATCAGATAATAGACACATTTTTTACAGGGGTGTTTCCATTCAAAATGGGTCACAATGTAGATAACTAAATCTCAGTTTGCTCAATATATCAAATGATTAATTCTAAATGGAACGACCGCCTTTCTTCGTCTTAATTACGTCCGAAAATAAAGTAATAATTGGTACTATAAAAGGGATTTTTTTCTCCTATATTATTGAAATTGGTGTTAGTGAGTTTTTGATAAAAGCGAATAAGATTATGAGATTGTTTTAGAGTAAAAACTTTGCCTAATATCTCTTTTTGGAAAATTGGTGGATTTTAAAATATTTTACCGTGACTTAATATCTGGATGAATAAGTACCTTTTTCCCGAATTTAAAGAAAAATCGCATTGTAAATAAGAGAACTGTGATATGGAAGTCATGAAAAGTCAGACATACTGTATATTATTAAATTAAAATCGTGAACACTTGTTGAAATCCAGTAGCCGTAATTCTGTTCCAAATATTATAGTGGCCCGCTCAAACCCATTTAGGAAAATTGATGTCTTATTTCTATGTTACATTCGAAATGAAATCATTTTAGAGCGTATATATATGCTTTGCCTCTTAATTCATAACTCTCGCTCTTGGAATTTGTCCAGAGACACTCTGTATGGATACTCGTATTAAATATAAAAGATACTGAGATGACCAGAAATGTAGAAATGAAAAAAACTGAACCGTTTTCGATGAAGACCTACTAAAAATTATGATAAAAATTTATCTTGGTCATCTCATTAATTAGCCCTTTTTACCTAATATTAATATTGAAGTTGGGTAAAAGCATGTTTGGTTATTTTCAAAAGGGAATAATTTTTTCGTTTGCCTATAATTGTAATGTAACATATTCTCTATAGGATTTGGCAAACAGCAAAGTATATAGGCTCCGTTACTATAGTTAGGTAATAGATAGGTGGAGATCAGTTGTTTCTATCAGTAGATGTCAAACATTGTAATGGCTAATTTTAAAAAGTTCACATTTGTGGAAATTGTCTTAGTTTTTGTATGTAACATCTCATGAGTGGCTTTATGTCTTTCTGATGAGCTCTACAATTAAGGCGAACAACGTCTCAAGGGCTAACTATTTCCATGAGACAGAGTGATAGATAACCAGTTATTAATGAAAACATAATTAACTAGAACGAAAAAAAAAGTTAGAGACAAGGTATGTAACTAAATTCAGTTTAGGGCTTTTCTGATATCTAGCACAACCAGATGCATGTTGTCAGAGAAATACAAAGTTTTGTTTTCAGTAGATTTTATAATTCTTTATTGAATAGATAGACTTTTGTTCTCATTTTAACTGAATCTTCATGGCTTTAAAGAATTATGTAGATACTAGTTTACTCTGTGTGGCCGTAGGCGACTATGTGGATACTAGTGCTAAAATGAGAGTTATCAAATATGATATAGACTAGTTCACTTTAGAGTTTTAATTGTTAGCATAATCAGAATTCAGGTTATCGAAGGAATGGGATTGGGAATTAATTTTACATATAGTTTTTAGTTCTCATAGATAATTGTTTCTGCTGTTCACCAAATCCTATAGAGAATATGTTTTATGGTTGGTTTTGTTATATTTTTATTTTTAAACCGACTTCAGTATTGGTATTATCCAATAAATTCCAATTAATCAAAAGCTGGGTGAAATTTAATTTCATTTTTGTTGACCACTTTTATTGAAGATGGTTGTTCATTCTTTACTCTTTCTTGCCACTCTTTTAGTAGCAAAATTTCTGTCATGGATATGTCTAAAACATCCTGCAACATCAAGATTTAGTTTAATCAGTATCAGTTTCCTTAAAGTCAGTCAGTAATAAAAGGTAGGTAGTAATTATATTTGGTCATTATTTCCTAAAAAAATGGTTGATTTTTATAACGGTTATAAAATGTTATTCACTTGTCCGACATACTCTTCTAGTTTGCGAGAGTTATGATATAGCCTTGTAGCTGATGCTCGTCACATAAGGGAAAATCGTATGTAAATCCGATCACTAGTTTTATTTATTTTATTTATTATTATTATACGGCAGAGCCATTTTCATTTTACAATTCAATAAATAGGAACATAATTAAAATAGTATGGAATAATGAATAAAACAAGACAAATAAAATTTTTGTAAATACAATAAAATCAATATTATGCTACACCATGTCTTAGACAAGCTTTAATTACTTATACAAGATTTAACTTGGTTTTTAAATGTACATAGTGACGAGCCAAAGAGTTCTATATTTTTATGGAAAGAGTTTGCTGTACGGAGTAATCTGCATATGGGCTCATTTTGACCATAATTTGTAACATGAAAAGGTACTTTAAAGAGTTCTGAATTTCTAGTTCTGCGATCGTTTAAGTTGAAGCTGATCAACTGAAGTAACTCTGGACAGTTTATATTACAATTAATCAATTTATGCAAAAAGCATAAATCGAGTTGCACTCTTCTACACTCAAGTGATAGAAGGTTGAGTTCGTGTAAGATATCAATGTAGGAATATTCGCCTATTGGATGACCCATCTTGAATGCACATTGTCTAAGGAATCTAAATTGGACATTCTCAATGGATTGTTTATCGACAACATATGCTGGATTCCATATCACACAGCCATATTCTAGCAGACTCCTTATCAGAGAAGAGTAGAGCAATTTATATATGTCAATAGAAAAAAGGTAGAGTCCCTATTGATGCAACCTAACACTTTCAGTGCTTGTGCTGTGATATTTGATATATGAGGTTTGAATGTCATCCTTGAATCGAATATTACACCAAGATCTTTTATGGAATTTACCCTGTTTAAAGTAGCATTATTTAGATGGTAGTCGAATATTACAGGATTATTGCCTCTTGTGAAAGAAATTTGATTGCACTTGGCAGGGTTAAGTTTTAATAGATTGATGTCACACCAACGAACTAAATTATCGAGATCACTTTGCAAAAGAGAGGCATCGTAACAGTTGTCAACGATTCTAAACAGCTTCAAATCGTCAGCAAACATTAAATAATTACTGTTAATAAGTTCCTCGCTAATATCATTAACAAATAAGTTAAATAATAATGGACCAATATGCGATCCTTGAGGAACGCCGGAAGTAACTTTAATAGAAGATGATACGGCTCCTGAGCATCTGACAAACTGTGTTCGGTTATATAAATAACTATGAATCCATTCAAGCATGCAACCCTCAATACCCAATGCCTTGAGTTTGGCTATGAGTAATACGTGACCAACACGATCAAATGCCTTCGTGAAGTCAGTGTAAATTGAATCTACTTGTGATCGATGTTCAAAAGCATTGGGAATAAAATGTTCATAAAGAAGTAGATTAGTTGAGGTGCTCTTTTTACGCATAAAACCGTGCTGCTCATTGCTGATAATATGTGCAGTATCCCATGATATTTTAGTAGTAATCAAGCAATCAAGAAGCTTGGGTATCTCGGATTGAATGCAAATGGCTCGATAGTTCTTGATGTCATCTCTTGGACCAGATTTGTGAATTGGTGATAAAAAACAATTTTTCCAGAACTCAGGGAAAATGATAATTTATAGGGTGCTTGGAGAACTCTATCTATTATTTCAGTTAAGGTAACTGTGTAATAGGTAATGTCCACATGATTTTGTAAGTGGTCATAATTAGGAATTTGAGTTACCTGCTTGATGCCATAAACTGAGGAGAAAAAAGATGCAAACAAATTAACAATATCATTAGTATTCTCAGCAGGCATCATCGTAGTGCATAACTGTAGGTAGATTATACTGATTTCTTTTGTTTTTGAAGTAGGACCAGAAATGTTTAGGGTTGTTAACGAGATTGTTATTGATTACAGATTATTGATTTTAAGAAAAGGTAAAAGAATTTGGTTTATTTATTGTCCTGAACCGATGATTTTTTCCCTTCCACTAGTTTTAATGTTATGATTTATAACATATTTACATACAGACATACACAGAAGAGGAGATACCCGGAAAGCCACAACCGAATTTTCTACTTGAGATCAGTAAAAATTGTCTGTATATAGTTACCAATATTGTCTAGAAAAAAATGTTCCTTATACAGGGTGATTTATCACAATATGAGGAAAATTTATAAGTAAGTTGTCCCCACCGAAAGAAGTTAAATAAATGAAAAATTTAAAAAAAATGACAAAAAAATTACCTTATTTCTTTGTAGAAATGCGCCACCTATGACGTTAACGCGGTGCAACCATATCACTTCCTCTCCCCCTTTATCAGACTTGGGACTGACACTGATACCGAAGCTGGCGTGGTTAGAAGTGACTTATGATTTAATCACACAACAAAAATAGCAAAAATTTAAATCATTTTTGTAGAACACTGCACACCAGAAAACTTAAAAGTAACGAAAAGTCAAAGAAAATGTTCGAATGTTTGACCATTGACACTCAATGTACTATTCTAGGCGCAGATAATATTTGTCAATGGCTTGTTGTAACTATTATAGGGAGTTGACTTAGCGTACACCAAACTCTTCATGTAACCCCACAAAAATAAAATCCATAGGGGTGATATCTGGGCTCCTTGTTCTTTCATTTGGTACACGCCTGTCGGGAAATTTTCTCTCACATTCTCGTACAGCGGCTGCAAGATTTTCATTCACTAGCATTAAGGGCAACCAAATTCCATGGTTCAGTAGCATATCGTTACAAGTTTTAATGCAAAAAATGTACTAAATTATTTCGGATCAATCTAAAATTTTGCATGGGTTTCCCACATAGAAAACTAGTACACCATTTTATTTTCCGCATGTTGTGGTAAATCACCCTGTATGAAAGACGTAAGAACGCCTTTATCTAAGTTTTTAAGAAGGGTAATGAAATTCGACTCAGAAAATAGTGCTTTAGAAGAAATTTGACTTTGAAAACATTTATTTAAGAACTGCAGTGAACATAGTTTTTGGGAACTGGATTGGTTAATTAAGAAGTACATTAAAATTTTGGTAAGAAACATCGAATCATGCAATCAAAATCTTTTTCAAATTTTTAGTCCAATAGCAGTTAATGTAATAGCTCTAAATATGTAGCCAGTTTTTAGGCAGCGAATTAATCTATACCGAATACCACTCAAATTGATTCACTTCTGAAAGTTGTAGTTAATGAAGATTGAAGTAAGCCACACATAGGTTTTTTGCCTACCTAGCCTCATTATCTACTTCCTTCTTGAATCCCTTTGAATTAATTACCATAAGAATATACAATCGGGGGAGAATATCTCCCCTAAAATCATGTCGACGTAAAATTATTTGGCAGCGACCTGAATGGGAAGCGTTACTATTACAGGACATGGTGCAGTACTGCTCCTTGAGCAGGTGGAATCTTCTGCAAGTCCCATTGTTTCTGAAATCTCTGATTTTTCTTATATATCACTGTATACGTTATTGTAAAAATTGGCCGATCAGTGATTGGAGATCTCATTCAGTTCAAAACATATTTACTTTCCACAGATATTTATAATTTGGCTTAGTGACCTTTGATGTTGTTCACTAAGGGTACGATACTTATTAACAAATATTCGAATCTAGTTATATTGCAAAATATGAGTGCAGATATCGAGGAGGTGATGAGAGAGATTATAGCGTATAATTTTTGGGATGTCAAAATTAATGCAGTTTATGTGTGGTAACAATATACATACGTTGAAGGAGAATCAGCTCTTATCTGCTTCTTTGGTTTCTTAATTAGACAATCTTCTAAATAATTATGGAATGTATACATTTGACACAAAAATTGATTTGTTGTTTTGCTGGGGAACGTATTTAATGAATGTGCGTTATGTAACTAATAGTTATCAAGTTTTATCTGATTTCTGGTAAAATGATCACGTCATCATTACAGAGTAATATTGATTTATACATTATATAATACTTTAATGATTAGTATGTGTTTACCACATATGCAGATATATGGTCAATTTTTATTTTTGAATTCCTGTTAAAAATACATACAGTAGACGCAGAAGTTCTTTGACCATAGGAAAGTTGAGCGCAATTTACACTTACCAAATCTCACCATCGTAAATATCCAATGAGGTACCCAGCGTTGGCAGATCTACTTTATTCATACATAATGACGCCAAGTTTTGTAGAATAATAGAATCTAATTGATTAAAATAAAATAAAATTCATATTTTTATAATTTATATTAAACAATGAAATCACTATGTTTAGCACATTTGCTTTTTTATTTTACCAAAACGTAACTAAGAGTTGGGTTTTAAAAAATATAAATTGTTTGCATGATAAATGAAATAATCTGGCAACACTGATGCAGTAATACCTTGAAGGCTTATTCTCTATTGAGCACGACAAGGACATCGAAACATCGACCGAGAGGGTTCTCACCAAAGAGTTTAACAAATAGAGGAGACAAGCTTCATAAGCGTAATGTATAAGCAGCGGTAGGCTGTAGGCTTCTCATTCTTCTCACACAGTTCGTTCTCTCTTTGTCGCACAGTACATGAGGGGAGGTGACGATTGCAATACAATGACAGTATGACAGATGACAATATAGGTGTGTACCAACCTGGGACTTATGGGTGACTTAATTTTTCTGCAAATTTTACAAGTATAAACCATTGTTACAAAAAATAATTAATTAATATATAAATTAAACAGATTAAACGTTATAAACAGAAGAAAAATTTGAGAAAACACGTGTAATTGTAAATAAAGCAGAACGCTATTCAAAACAAATATTCAAAATTGACGATATTTGTGAAATCAAAGCGCGCCGGGTAAGGCTGTGTTGCTTTGTAAAACAGAGTGGAGAGAGAGGGTACGAGGTGTGCGACAAGGACGAAGAGCCTACCGTCTCCAAGGCAACCAAATCGCAACTCCCGGCAAATCGACGGCTTGTCCTCTCTATTTATTAAACTCTTTGGTTGTCACTGCCGCTGCCCATCTAGAAGACAGGCGGCGTAGGAGTTTAGTAATGCAGGAAAGGTAAAGTGGGATGCACGTCCCTTCGCGAAATCTAATAAATTGCGAAAACAATTGGTTTTAAAAAAATGTTTTTATTTTATTTTAATTTATAATGATAAATGTTGGTACTATTATGGAAAAATTTCATAATTTGGAAACTAAAAAAATCACAAAAATAATTCTTAAAAATGGGTAAAACAAAATATCAATATCCTGAAAATTTTTAAAAATGTATAGAGTTAAAGAAACCATTTATTACTTACACCTAACAAGTTTAATGTAATAAATGCTCAAATTCCCTTTCCTTGCTGAGTTGAGCAATATCCCAAACGATTATAATATCCTTGGCTAACATTATCCAACACAACAGGGGTAACAGTTAAGCAGGAGTTTTCAATATTTAATTGAACTTCCTGCAAACTGTTGGGCCTATTTTCCTGAAAATCATATTTTTTTAATTTTAAGTAGCCCCATAAGAAAAAGTCACAAGGCGAAAGATCTGGTGACCTAGCTGGCCATAAGACATTACCATGCCCAGAAATAAGTCTATTCGGAAATGTTTCCTCCAAATACTGCCGAACGATAACTCTATTATGGGGAAGGCAACCATCTTGTTGGAACTAAATGTCATTAAACCTAGCACCTACTAGTTCCTGAATCCTAGGGACAATTTGCTGTTGAAGCAAATCCAAATATTTTTGGCCATTTAAGATGCCATCGATATAAAATGGTCTAATAATATGTTCACTCAGTATACCGATCCAAACATTTAGTTTTTGAGGATACTGAGTGCGAAGTTCGTAAAACTTATGTAAATTTTCTCCCGACCAATATCGTGCCCGAGTAGAATTATGTTTACCAATTAATTGAAAAGTTGATTAATCGGTAAAAACAATGTTTCTAAGAAAATGTTCATCCGCATTCGCCTTTTCCATTAATTGCTCATAAAATTCCATTATTCTGATATTGTCCGTCTCAAAAATTTCATGAGTTTTCCGAACCTGGTATGATTTGTACCCATTTTTTTTTAAACCAACCTAACCGTTGATGGTGTAGAACATACTTCAGCAGCAATTTGGGAAGTAGTAAGTACCGGGTTGTTGGTTGCCAGTGCACAAATCATAATATCTCTTTCATCTCGGGATTCATTGGGAGAAATCGATTTTTTATGTTGTTTATAATCAACACAACCATGTATTTCAAAATTGTGAATAATATTATGAATTGCGGATAATGCAGGTGGAGATCGGCCGGGAAATGCACCATTAAATGCGTTTTTAATTTGACGCCTTGACTTTACTCGATAGTACCACTTAACCATCTGAACTTTTTCGGCCGTTTCAAATATTTTTAAGAATTAATTTAACGACAAGGTCACTCTTTCAGTTCCCAAATAGTACTAGCTTGAGTGAGATTGCGGCGAGTCGATTACTAGTTACGCATGCGTATGCATTTATAATACATCATTCGTTGGAAGTTTTAAATTCGCCTGGTAGATCCTATGATCGAAGAACTTTTGCGTCTACTGTATGTGTACCGACCGACAGACAGGCACAATTTCTTTTTAGCTCAAGTTTAAAATCTCGCCGTTTCATGACATTTTAATCCTGAAACATACTGCTACAGGATTTTGCAAACAGTGGAAAAAAACTATCTATGAGAACTATAAGAAAAACTATATGTAAAAAATATCAGTGAAATCCTTGCATTCTTTCGATAACCTGACTTCTGGTTATGCTAGCAAATCAAAATCCTAAAATAAATTTGTCCAATTTCGTATTTGACATTTTCATTATAACACTAGCATCCAACATACTCCCCTACGACTAAGCAGATTAAACTAGTATCTACAAAGCGCCGAATTTATGATACCGTTTAGCTCTGGAGCAGTGCAAGAAATTGAAATATCATTATCACTGCCAGATATTTTAATGATTTTTCAAGAACTGTCAAAACGTTTTGTACCTATAATACATACAGAATATAGCATTGCCATAGAAACGCTGTAACATAAGGCCACCGCTACATATGGCATAAACGGTGGTGTCATTTTCAACATTTAACTATAATTTACGGTTGCACAAAATAGTATTTAGGACACGGCCGTGACATTTTTTAGCGCTCTCAAAATTATCTTGCCTCAGCCGAAAGTGGCCTCGGCGATAATTTTTCTCTCGGTACACAAAAGGGAATTTCGCAGCTTTGGTATAAAAATAACAAATGGCCAGATCGACGATCGAGCATATTTTTAATCGACTATCAAAACATCGTGACCAATAATAAGAGGCCTATTACATGAATATGCATATACTTGATAAGATATAATTGATTGGTGAAATTACATTTAGAATTATATTCGCAGAATTGTCAGTTCAAAATCTTAAGATTCAATAGTAACCATGAGATAAAAATATCTGGGTTGCAAAAATATTCTTTATTTCACTAAAAATGGGACAATCTAGATTAAGATATTACGATATTAACGAAACTCAAATATACTACGGGAATTAATAAAACATGTATTATTATTATTATTGTCGAAGATGATGAAACAAGTTCCCAATAACACATAATATTAACAACACGTGTACAAATGAAATGATAAAATCTGTCAAGCCTCTTATTCTTCTCGCCGTTATCGTACTCTCTTTAAACACAAAAACGAAGGAGTATTGCATTTGATCGGCACATTTTATAAATGTCGTAAATGTAGAGAAAACAAAACATGTCAGTGATTGAACTAAGATTAACTTTCAAACAAGGCCAAATGCATGTAATGTTTCTTGTAACTTAAGAAATAAAGTCCTAAATTATTAATTATGAAACGATATAGGAGAATAATAGTCGGAAAGTAGTTATCACGAAGAATACCTGATAACTTTTGGTTTGAAGAATACAGAGTGCTCATCCGACAGAAAAAACAAGTAAAATATGATAAATGTGGATGGTTTGCGTAAATACTTTTACAAATTTCCACCATAGTTGAATAATTATTTCTTAGGATGACCGCCCTTATTCTAATGTCTTATATTGAATTACTTAGTGGAATTGATTTCGAATGCGGCAAAAGTGTGTCAAAAAATTTAATGAAGACAATTTCTTCCGCTTTTTATGCACTTTTCGAATTTAATATTAAAATTTAAGAAAAACATACTCAGGGTACTGTTTTCTTGAAGAATAACAAAAACATTTTTTTTTCTAGTCCGGACCTGGATTTTTTTATGTGTGAATTTATTCAAGAACATTAGCGTATTATATGTGCCAAATATGGACTTATTATTCCATTCCTTTACAAAATAACAATCAAGAGAAATTATGGCAACAATTCATAGAACACCCTGTATTTCAGCAGCGAGGGACAATCTAGCTTTTCTTGGGTGATTATGATTACTTTTGGTGTCCTCTATCTACCATTGGAGCATGTCCGTTTCCCCGTGAAACATCCGGTATAATATCCTATTTTCGAAATATAATTTTCACCTACACTTTACATTATAGACATTAACGCCTATTGTAGCCTATAGTAGCGATTACTGTCTTTAATTTGATTTGATTACGCTCGATCGGGTACCGGGTTCAGACACAAATGGATGGGGTGTAGCTACTTTCTTTTTTATTTATTTTATACTGACGAATGTTTCACCAAATTAATTGACATCGTAGCATTCGAAAGGTCTAAATATAATCTTATTTGCATAAAACTGCGAAGAGTCCTATAGAATGTGCAACAATTATGAAAATTTGAATAAATTGTTGAAAAGTGTGAGGTTTATTCTAATTCCATTGTGTAAAAACCGAAAAAAAAAAAAAATCCCATTTTTCAAATTTATTTTACAACGAGTAAACCGATTTATTTCTTGATAACAGACAATGACTTTAATATAATGGATATGATTTAAAATTTGAAAGTTGTGTGGCTAGAGAGAGGTGTATTAAGTTCAATGGGCAATGTTAGTATTATTTTATCTTTCACTCAAGAGATATTAAAGACAGATATTTAGAATTCGGAGATGATCTAATATGCATAAAATATGAAAAATCTCACAAATAACTATATTTGTTCCGAAAAGAAAAATATTTGTACACTTTTGAGCGACAATCATGTGGGTGTCTTATTTACTCACTCAGATTCGTTGCTCCCTGTGGATGTCGTATCATAATCTGAATTAGAACAGTATTCTTCAGTCTTCTTTTTCGTATTCACCATTTTTTTAACAGAGGAGGCCAGTTTGAAAAATTTGTTCTCGCCGTTTACGGACATATATAATATTTTACGCCTTCCGACATAAGACGAATCACTAATATTATGTTTGAATTATTTTGCATACACTTTTTTACCGATATCATAAAAATGTGTAAATACATATACATGAACAATTGTTAGTTTATGTGGGGACTGATTGACTGTATTGAGATTGGCTTCATAATGGAATACCTTATCATAAAATCTACGCTTATCTAACCTAGTAAACATATATGACTTCGTCAAAGATGCGTACTTTTAATACATGTGATTATTTTATCGATCGAGTTGATGTTTGTTTGTCACAATATTTGATAAATTTTGTTTTTGTGTTAACATATTTATAACATATTATTACCTGTGAAATATTACATGCAAACTTATTCAAACATATTATTGTAATAATGCTAGAGAGACCCGAACATTTTTGTAACTTTTAACACAATGTTTAACATGTGATAACGTGTGTCTCATTCGACATAATCATAATTTAAATTTACGCACGCGTAGTATTACCTCAGATTACATGTATAGTACGCAGAGTTCGCCATTTAAAACTTTTTTACCCCCATTTTTCCTATTCTGAAAACTCTTGCTATAAAATATAATGCCGATAGACGAAGAGAACAAAACAGAAAATACGGAATATCAAAATTTAAAAAACAATACAGGATTATTACAATATAGTGGAGTAAAACTAAAATTCTTAGGGAACTGTTTTACTATAGCAATTTCTTTGCTGGAACTTATTGAAAACGTTTCAATAAGTGCAGTAAAACGTTTTGGATTAAATTCGTATGGTGGTAAGCTTTTGTTTAAAAAAAAGAATTTTTAGAATCCTCGAATTATTTACATAGTTTGATTGGTGCATAGGTTTTTTTTTAACTAGCAATATTTATCTTTAGAATGACTAATCAAATCACATAATGTCTAAGCTTTCATCTGTTGCGAGTATTGGGCGTTATTATGGACATTAAGTTGACATGGGAAGAATACACGTCCTAGCATCTGCATGAATATATCACGTAATATTTTCTTATTGTCACAGCCAACGATTTTAATGGCATATCATGCAATATTTCAATCTTCCCTTACTTATGCTATATTAATATGGGGCCACTCGGCACATGCTTCAATAGTTTATTCACTTCAAAGAAAGACTGTCAGAATCGTTGCTGGGTTATCATATAGGGATGATTGTAAGAATGCTTTTAAAAGCCTTAAGATACTTACTTACCTTACCCTGTAATTATATTCTACAGTGTCTTGTCCATGTTAAAAGTAACTTAAATAATTACATAACATGTGAAAGTGTACACACGTACTCAACTCGTAATAGGGGTATACAGGGTGTAATTAGGTTCATGTCATTAAAAAAAACTAGTGGTAGGGAACGACAAGACAAACAAAAAAAACTTATATAACATGGGCTCTAAAGCTCATAGTTTTGGAGAAAAGAAATAAACGAAAATTTCGCAAATTTTCAATAAAATTTTTTGAGAACTGCTGGAAGATCGAGGTAGGTTTAGATCTAGATCTAATCTGAAGAAAACTATACTCTAACTCTCCCTTGTGCAATATTTTAGTTACTGTGGGTGTTTCGTTATGTACACACGTCCAACCCGCCGTTCGTTGTTTTTGTTACTTTTGAATTTCGCGTCATTGTGTATTTATAGTTAAGATTTATTTTATTGACTTACCGTTCAAGTTGTCAAATTCTTGATTACGTACAGACACAACTTACTTGTTCGTTCTTTTTGTATTCCTTTTTGGCATTTGTACCAAGTTTTTATTTTATTTTTGTTTATTGACAACGTTAGTTGATAGTTTAGTGTTTAGTGTTGAACGAAGTGCGTATGCTCTTAATTCGACGTACCGAACTGTGCATTGATGCAGATGCAAAGATTTTGAATCATTTAGGTAGTAAGCTTTTAACCCAGGACACTCATTTATGTTACAAATGTTAATAAACCACATTTAAATTTTCTAGCTTATAAACAATTCAATATTTTGCTCCAAATTAAAAAAGACACATGTAAAGAAATGCTCTGCTTAAACCTCTATGGCCATTATTTGCTTACAATTCTGCACGAGGAGAGAACGAATTATTTACCTCTTTATAATTGCCTCAGTTCAGTTGAGACGTCGATGATCCAAGGCCTTTTCTTTGACACCGCAGACCACCGCGTGTGCCGGCGAGCATTTTTGTTATGACAATTCAAAAGTTGTGTAATTGAGAACTACAAGTCCATTGACCAAGAAAAGCAGTGGTTCTCAATTGTTGTCTACCATAATATTAAAAATGTTGACCTAGATCAGTTTTTTTCCAAACTGCCATTAGAGGGAAAAGTCATAAAGGTTTTTTGTTTGTCTAGTGGGTCCCCATTACCAGTTTTTTTTAATGGCATGAAACTGATTACACCCTGTATGTTTGGATTTTTTGCGACTTTCAAAAATCAGAAATGGGACATGCTATTATGGAGTAAAATTTTTCAATGTGTCGATTGCTATACAATCACTTGATTGTACTCGCTTCATATACGTAATTAAACCATTCTTCCTTGATAATGCATTCTATGATTTTGACGAATTCCTGTTGACTGATTATTTCCCGTCTAATTTTATAAACTTACTCTATGTATGTTAATGATTATATTTGTTCGTTATTTATGTGCTATATTGTTATTTACTCTATGTGTTAGTTATTTGTTTTATATATTATGTATCTTTTATGATTTATTTAGGACAACCACTATTTTGTTGGTTTTATCTATATTTTCCATTTATTTGACGTGTCAAAACAATAATTTGTGTACATATCATCAATAAAGATCTATCTATCTATCTATAAGATGCGTCACACGACTGTAAATTCGTTGTCTAGGAAAAAAGTTTTTAAAATAAAACTCTCATGTTACCGTGCAGCTGGCAACTGTCAAATGTCACTTTTCACATCGGAATTGGAATCAGTGACCATAAATACCCCCCCGGTATATATTCTGAAAGACATTTTACCAAAAATACGGTGATACTCTGTTATCGACAAGATTCTGGAAAATAGACTTTTCACCCCCGATGTCAGGAAAACTGTTCATTTTCTGACCTTGTGCCCATGAGAACTTTTAATCAGGAGCTCGAGAGCAATAACATATATCAATTCCAGCAAATTTCACTGGGGGCCACTTCCCATAGAAAATTAGCACCCCCTTTACACCTCCGACTAATCTAAAACTGTCCATGTTCCGACCTTGTGCCCACGAGAACTTTTGGCCAGAAATTCGAGAGGAATAACATATATCAATTTCAGCGAATTAAATAAATTCGCAAAAAAAATTCACCCCCTATAGAGATGGGCCACCCTAATGCACATTTTCTAACGAAACTTTAGTACAATATACCCCTTGTGGGGTTAAACCATCAAGCCAAGTTCGAAGTCAAAATGTTTACAACAACACTTAGAAAACAATTGAAAAGTCGAAAATCGAATCGTCGATTGTTAATGGCATCAGGTCGTAGATCAAAAATTTGTATTTCAGATTATAGCTGTTTTTTGTGGTGGTATAAACCAACATTCATTTTAAATTATTTTATTCAACTCTTCTATTTACTTTTCTTTAAACAAATGAATTTTGCTCATCGATATTTTGTTCAAAAATAAAAATTATTGGTATATATTAAAAATACATAAAAAACGAACAATTTAAATAAAAGTAGGTTTGTCTACACCAACTCAGACCCTAGATATGACATTATTTTGCATTATGTTCATTTATAAGCAAGGTAAGACTTAATGACTTGAACATTTTTTCGGTATTAAAAGGTTCTTATCATATAAGAATTCACAAATGTGGAGAAATAAAGGATTTAGACGAAAACATTATTTATCAGTAAAAGTATTATGACTGGAATAAGAGGTATGGACATTCATTCATTTCAAATGGGCCTTTAAAAGATTCACAATCGTTACCTGTTTAAACGACTAAAATAGATTTTCAGTGATATAGAATGAGTGATAATGATAAACGTAAAACAATATATTTAAATATTTCTAGATAAAAGTGGCGCACCTGTTTTTTAGCAGATACATTTTTTGATAAAGATAGCTGATATACAGGTGTCCGTTATGATTCATATTATACCTCGCAAATGTTAAACAATGTAACATTTTCATCAGGTGTATCTCCTTCACACACAATCGAAATTCACCAAATTATTTGTCTGCTGCTCGGGGACGGGATAGAGGCTGGTTTTACTATTAAATTCTTCATTTTGTACGCGAACGGTTTACACTTTTTATGGTATTAAACACCAATGATATAACATACGATAAATTTTAATATATTTTTATAAAAATTCTGAATGCCTGATTGAACAAATTTCTTCTTTTCATGGAACCGATCGACTACAAGAAAAAGACAAAAAATAGTAGGCACTAGATAAGTACTTTTTCATTCAAATTGTGCTTATTTAACTCTACATTATTAAATTTGGTTGAATTTATATTATTAGTACAGTAAACGAAGGAAATGGCATGGAGAATTTTGGATAGTTTGGGATATTTGGATATGGATATGTTAGTTTTCCGAAAAACTAAAAGTAAAACTGCAAATCTAATAGCATGGCCATATGGAAAATTCAACTGTAAACACTTTTAGTTCTTATAATTTCTTTGAAAAAAAAAATGCATAGACAATAAGATAATCAAAGAAAACCATACCCTTATATATTTATACATTAGTTTTTCTGTTTTTCCGGAAAACTAAAGATAAAATTGAAAATCTAATATGTATATAAGAACATGTTGCGATATGTTTGGAATTTTTTTAGTATTTTTCCCATGATCAGAGCATGTTTTTACATAAAGGGTCCAAATATCCAACACTATCCAAAATTCTCTCATTTCGCCGCCATTTTGAGCTTCGTTTACTGTATTGTTATGTTTTGTTACAATTTAGTAGTTTCAAATTTGTATTCTTTTTATATTTATCCAGAAGAATTCAGCACTCAACAGGTGAAATTATATTGCTCGGAAAAACCATTGATATCTCAGGATAGCTTCGCCATACCAGGGGTGCCTCAAAGGTCAATCTTGAACCCCATAATATTTGTGTTGTTATGTTTGATATACATGAGAAAATAATATTCTGTAAATTCCATCAGCATGCAGAGGGCAGTCAAATGTATACCTCATATAATCCACTTGACGTACATCGCTAACATAAATGCTCAATTTAATTCTATATGAGTGTGGATTAAAGCTCAGTGCTCAAAAATCCGTTGTTACTAAGCTCAAATCCAAGCTCTTAGTTCTAATTGCCCATTCTTGTAAGTTATATATAAACGGTACAGAATTATTATTCACAGAAGAGTCTAGGAATTAACTTTGACAAACCTTTAACTTTTGACACCCATGTTACCTAATTACTGCAAAAATATTATGCGAAGCTGAAATCGCTATATGCCTATAAATATATCTTACCAACAATTACTAAGTTAAAATTATCAGAGTCCCTTGTAATATCTCAACTTGTGTATAGAAGCATCATTTATGGACCCTGTATTATTGCTGCAGAACAATGTAAATTACAAAAGTTGCAAAACTTGTGCTTACGTTTCTCTGTAGGGATACCTAGGCGTGATCATATCACTCCTTTTTATGAATAATTTAATTGGCTTAATTTTCAATCCAAATGCCAACTACATCTGCTATGTCTTGCGCACAACATATTAATATATCAGGAGCCTAAATATCTTAGTAATAAATTAATTTTGCGGGGTTCCTTGCATAGCTCTCATTTCGTTAGACACTGCATTAAATATCGCAAGTCAGCTTCAAAAAATATGAATCGTCTTTCATTTATTTAGCTGCCTTCATATATAGCGCAATTCCGGATCACATCAAAAGTCTGTCATCACAAGGATTAAAAAAATGCTAAACAATTATTTTCAAGTAAGTAAATAAAATGTTCAAATCTCCACTTTTTGTTACATGCATATTTAAATAGTTGACCACATCGTTTTACCTTTATTCTGTATTTCTACTTCTTCTGGTTGGAATTAATACCAGCATTTGCTGACACCCCGCCAGGTTAAACAGAGTTTATTTATTTTTGTATATTATTATTATATTTTGATCAAATTATGGTTCTATCTATCCTTTTTATTACAAAATAATATGTGAAAAGCAGAGGATAGATTACATGAGCCTTCTCTCGCTGTGCCAGTTGGGGCCTGCTAGTGTTTATTTTAACAGTTAACACGTTGTCTTGAAATTTACCTTGCTATTACTTTCAGACTAAAAGTGAATAAACTTCGTTAGTATTTTAGTCTAGTTGCCAAAGGTTTCGACCTCGGAAAAAACTAAAACGGCAAATTTCTGGCACACCATATTTTACCAGGTATATACTATTGAAATAACAAAAATATTTACACCTCTATAGGGAGCGTCATTGAAACAATTGAATTTAAATTTTGAAAATTTCGTCTTCTGAAATATCTCGAGGAATATTTATCGTGCAAAAGAAATGTTGAATTACTTTCAAAATAAGAGGATATTTAGAAAAAGAACATGTTATTTTTTCGTATGATCAATAGTTTTCATGTAAAATGGAGTTAAAGTGTGCCCTGACATTAAGAATTTACTTTTGCACGAGAAGCTAAACAATCATAAATTTCATAGACGTAACTTCACAAAAAGTGGCAGATCTCCGCCAAAATTAAACCTAAAAAAAAAACGAGGAAAATCATCTTAAAGACGAAGGTGTAGACTTTCAGATGTATTAATTCAATTCTTTAACGAATTGCTCCTGGAGAATATATCTGCACTTAAACTAATTACTTCCCGGAAAGAACACATTTTTACTTGAAATTTTATTTTGTGAAACATATTCTTTATAGGATTTTGCAAACAGCGGAAAGAAAAACTATCTATGAGAACTAAAAGAAAAACTATATGTAAAAACTAATGAAATCTTTGCATTCTTTCGGTAACCTGACTTCTGGTTATGCTAACAAGTAAAAATTCTTATTTGCCATTCTTATTATACCACTAGCATCCAACAAAATCCCCTACGACTAGGCAGATTAAACTGATATCTACATGATCCCCTACGATATGTAAATTCAGTTAAAAATGAGAACAAAGGCCTGAAATTAATTTATTTACCTACCTTGCCTTTAAAATTTTTTTCATTGTAATGAATTACATTTTTATAAAATCTCATTCAGTTTCCTGGAAACGCTTAGCTTTTTAAACGCTTTTCGTTCTTATTGTGCACTCATCAGAAAAGCCCAAAGCCACTCATAACGATGTTTCATGCAAAACCAAGGCAATGGGCTTTTCTGATGAGTCCAGAATAAGGACGAAAGACATTTGAAATGCTAAGCATTTCCAAGAAACTGAATGAGATTTTATGAAAATGTAATTCATTACAATTAAAACATTTTTAAAGACAAGGTAGGTAACTTAATTAATTTCAGGCCTTTTTTTCATTTTTAACTGAATTTACATATCGTAGGGGATCGTCTAGATACTAGTTTAATCTGCCTTGTCGCAGGGGACTGTGTTGTATGCTAGTGTTATAATGAGAATGTCAAATAAGAATTTTTACTTGTTAGCATAACCAGAAGTCAGGTTATTGAAAGAATGCAAAGATTTCATTAATATTTTTACATACAGTTTTTCTTTTAGTTTTCATAGATAGGTTTTCTTTCCGCTGGTTGCAAAATCCTATAAAGAATATGTTACATTACTATAAGCAAACAAATAATGAATAATTCGCTTTTAAACATGTTTTTTTGTGTTCAAAAATTGATCAAGCCTGTATAATTCTCTCGGTTACATTCTTAATACTATATTATTTAATTTAATAATAGCGTTAACCGTTATCCATTTATTGGCCTTAAAAGAGAGCACTTTGAATTTTTTAAATTTAATTAATTAATTTTCATAAAATCTCTCATTCAATTTTTTGGAAATGCTTAGCCTTTGAAACGTTTTTCGCCCCTATTCTGAGCTCATCAGAAAGGCACAAAGCCAGAATTTTAAAATATTATTTTTTACTTCTAGCTTGTATACTAGCATACCTACCTAGCGAAACAGGTTCAATTCTTGCTCACCGCGAAATAATTTTAATTATAAAATTATCCCCAAGATGTGGTTCGGACTCCACTATAAACTGTAGGGTCTCGTTTCTCTTTACCTAACACAAAATCTTTCTGGATTTTCAAGGAGTTGCCTCGGTGACTTGAGAAGCGGTTAAGAAAACAGAAAAAAACAGAACCTTTTAGTAACAGTTTTTAAAATAAAAGCTCTTTCCGAAAAATATTTCTTACATATGCATATTTTTTTTACTTTTCATACTGAGAACTGTTCGCCAATGTAGTTGGCATCATTGAATTAAAATTATTTAAACTAACATTATTTACAGTTTTTTAAAACTGTAAAGAGTATCCTATAGAACGTGCAGCATTTATAAATCTTTGAAGAGTATAGTATTTCGTCTAGTTTATTTGCTATAAACTCTCAATTAAATAGTTTTGCTTACTAACTTGTTTTTTTTTGTTTTAATAATTGCATAGTTTTTAAAACTACATTTAATTGAGGTTGGGTTAGTTGGATTAGTAATCCAGAGAACCGCTGGCAAACTACAATAGTCATTGTCCTGTTGCAAAAGTCATATCGGCTATTAATATTTTGTCAGCAAATATTGATGTTTACTTTTGTTCATTTACAAAAATTTTAAATTGTATCTCCGTTAATAATAATTTAGCTTAATTTGTTTTCGCTTTTTGTCTTAAGTCCTTAATTTACATATATGTGTTATTTTGTAATACACATTGTCAATCTTTTGTCTCTATACAATATGGCATTATATTGTTTTAATATCATTTGGGAGTTTATCCTGTAGATATTTTGAGTAAATAAGTAAATAAAATAAAATAAATCTTTCAGACCTCATGACGTAAACAACTATATCATTGCGACCGAAGTATACGCCTATGTCTCAACTAACCCTATTCTACGACACACTTTAAACGAGTAATTGGTTGTTCTGTAGAATAACTGTTAACAGTTCCCGTTTATTGTCGCACATTTTCCTGTTCACCTTGTAAGACAAGTTGAAGACATAAGCGAATCCTGAAAAGCAGTGAAATTGCAAAGAGAAGCGAGCCATTGACTTATTGTTATTATTCTCATCACACGCTATATTACACCGCGAGGAGGGCTAATCCAGTCTTCGGACTCGCTGAGCTAGCATTTTGTCACATCAGAGATATAAGAGCCGACCACAAGAAATATTATCTGCTATCTGAACCTTTGAATTATATGCGCCAGATGTGAAACCGTAGCACTGGATCACAGAAACGGATGCGACCATTCCGCCTTTTTGCAAGTGGCCCTTTTCATGCATATCCTGCTGTCGTCCTTCTACTTTGAATACTATTATATATTTCGAATTACGTAATGTACTAGGATGTGGGGAAAATGTAGTCGTATTGTAGAATTATAATAAGATATGAACGCATATTAATTAAATAATCGCCAATTTTTATAAATTCAGTAAATATTCGTGAAATTTTTCAAATCTAAATTAATCAATGCCATGTTTTTAAATTAGTTTTATATATACGACCTGTGTAATTCCTTCGACCTGGAACAAAACTGTTAGTACAGACAAATTAGCCATTTAGGGTAACAAAAATTAATAAAAGGATCATCTCCGGGATTTAAGTAGGTGGTAACCTGGAGAATGAGATGATGCATTCTTTGCACTTCCAAGTACCAGGAAAATTCCAAAAAAATTGGAAAAACTTTTTGATTTTCGTTTTTTTGCTCTAGCGGCCAAAATAATGAAAACAGAGAAACACATTTGTGTCTTACTTAAGCCGTTTAGAAGATAAATAGAGTTTCCCACTTATAGTTTTGAGCCTCTTCGAAATGCGTGAAAAATGAGAGTTCTCCGAGAGTTTCGTACGACCCTGGCTCATCGATCGATAATTCTTATTATTCACAGCCCCTAAAAAAATGAAAATAACATAAAATGTAGAGAAAAGTCTCAGCTTTAATCTAGAACTAATCACAAAATCACAAAAAATTTTATCATGGAGGAAAAGTGTTAGAGGATGGCTTAGTAAACTTTGCACAGTTGATCCACAGACTTCTTCATATTAATGATAACTCATTTTGCAAATATATTCTTATATAATGATATATTAATCCAATTAATATTTTTTTGCAATTACTTTTGTTGGAAAAATATGCCTTGCGATCAAATTAGAGGGTATATTTCTCATCGATCAGTTATCAGTTCAGAGACTGGAACTCTACAAAGCTAACCCATATTACGTGGGCTCTATTCTCTTCAATAAATTAGGCAGTGAAGTGAAAAATATTGTAAGTGTAAAAAGATTTGTGACAACTGTTAAAACTTATCTTATTTCAAGGGCTTTTTATTCTGTTGATGAATACTTAATGACATAACAGATTGTAGAAAAATTATTGTTTTGTGTTGTAAGCTCACAAATATGTAAACTCTTTATTTATAATTATGCAATTATTGACTTATCCTATATCGTCTTGTATGATCTATTGGATTAATAAAGGTATTATTATTATTATTATTATTATTATCCACACTTTTTAGTTCAATTCGCAATATCTTAATTAATAATAATGGCACAGTCTTAATTATTGGATTATAAGTACAATAAAACATATTCTTTCGAATGACTTTAGAGTTTTTTAAATGCGTGCAGTACTTTTACATTTGTCTACATTATTCATGTACGTTCAGAAAATTCACAATTATATAGTAAAACATATACAACTTATTTGTTTCTCAACATTCTTCTATGAGATTTTTACGAGATATAGATTAAAATGCGTGCAATCGAGTTCATGCAGTGAAAAGGCACCCATTGTTACGGGAGAAATAGGGAGGATCCATCAAACTCAAGGATGTGAATAAATCAACGGTATAAAGTTTACTTCTATCACTTTTTTCTCTATGATAAAAATTTGTGATTAGTTCCACATTAAAGCTGAGACTTTTCGCTACATTTTATGTAATTTCCATTTTTTTAGCGGCTCTGAATAGTAAGAATTATCGATCGATGTGTCCAGTTGTACGAAACTTCCGGAGAATTCTCATTTTCCGCGCATTTTGGAGCGGAAAACTGGATTTATCTCCTAAACGGCTTAAGTAAGACAAAAATGTGTAAAGGTCTTTTTTTGTACAGAAAGAGACGAGCTACAACTTTCGTTGTAAACTTTTTTTCTCTATTTTTATTATTTTAGCCGCTAGAGCAAAAAAACCGAAAATCAAAAAGTTTTTGCAAATTTTTTTGAATTTTCCCGGAACTTGAAAGTGCAAAGATTACATCATTTCATTCTACATGTTATTACCTACCTAAATCCCGGAGATGATCCTTTTGTTAATTTTTGCAAGGTTTTTACAAAAGTTTGCCTTCTATGTAGTGTACTATGTAGTGTTCTTCCCAAATCAACTTTTATGTCGTAAAATTAAGGATTCTGAGATTTTTTTAAAATGTTTGTTATGAAATTCTCTATAAATCCCTCTAGCCGGATATTCGATTTCCCAGTTTCTTATAATTTTCATCCAAAAACGTATTCTTACTAAAAAATATGTGTTTTTTCAATGAAAATCTGTGTCAGCGTCAAAAATTTATAAACATTTTCGTTTTCCAATTTTATATTTTCATTTTACAAATAGGCAGTGTATACGATTCCGGAGTGGCGGAATCGTATGTAGTTTTATTACGAGTCCGCAAATCTCCCCGCATGCGTAGGAGCTTGAGGATTTTTATAATTATGTATTAGGGTTCCGCAAGTTGCGGACTAACCAAAAATAAAACTTTACTAAATCTTTGCAAATAATAAAATTATATGCATGTATATTCCGTGGTAAGTCGTGAGTAATGTGCTACAAATAATATGAGGGTAAAGAAAAACTGAGTGTAAATACCAGGATTTTTTTATTTTTTATTTATAAATATTAGATAAACGCAGGTGTGAATTAAAGGGACACTAAAGAATATCATTTTGATATTGTATGGTATCTAATTACGTACAATACAGAACCAAAACATATTTAGAAATAACAAATTATAATAAATTATGCCTACAATAAATTTTTAAGAAATTATAATATTGTTTTGTATTGGAAAAAAACCCATGTTTTGTTAGATTTGGGTAATTTATTTAAACAGGCGCATTTTTTGTGGAATCATGTTAAGTATAAAGTACATCTAGCACAGTTAGACTTTGCTATAACTCTAGTATTGCAAACCTAACAAAACCATTTTTTTTTTAAGTTTAATAATCATTTATTGGAGTAAAAATGCTATCCTAGAGAACCGAGAACAATATCTCCACTTCTGCTAAGCATATTTCTGGTTCCAAAATAGTGCAGTCAATTTCTTCCCACATAGGCAAATCATTTTCATTAACTATTTTGTTTTCATGTAATATGTTGTTGGTAACATCTATATTTTAAAAAATTCCCATTAAAATAATTTTCTGGCGTTGAACAGGTACCTTAGTTTTAAAATGAACACCTTTATTTTTCTTTCTCAGTCCTATAGGCGTACAAGATTGTCCTTTGGATCGTTCTTG
Source organism: Stenurella melanura (assembly GCA_963583905.1). Classification (NCBI taxonomy): domain Eukaryota; kingdom Metazoa; phylum Arthropoda; class Insecta; order Coleoptera; family Cerambycidae; genus Stenurella; species Stenurella melanura. Next base: position 48,672,517 of record OY757314.1, read on the forward strand.
TACTTTAATTTGTAATGGAATTTTTATTTTTGATATATCTTCAGCTGTTATTGGTTAGTTTTTTCAGTTTTCTCATTACTATTATCATTTGTTGAAACAGTTCTATTATAAGTTTCTTCGTTGATGTTGCATAATTTCTGTTTCTTCTATGGTTTTTATAAATTTTTCCACTTCTTGGTAGGAATTAAATGTTTCCCCTAGCTTTAAATACTATTCAGAAGTAACTGAAAATTCACCCACTTTTTGCTGCAATATTGCGACATAGAAATACTTTTACAACTCAAAACACAACTTTTATGACATTAAAGCATTTAAACGACCAATTCTGAGGTTATGTATCTACTTCTGCAACTTGCGGAGCCGTAATCTATAATCATAGAAATCCTCAAGCTCCTACGCATGCGCGGAGATTTGCGAGCTAGTAACAAAATGATATACGTGTCCGCCACTTGCGGAATCGTATACACGGCCTTACAAATAAGCAAGTGATCTGTCAAATTATTTATTAGGCATTTTCAAAATTTAAAGTGCCTTACTGTTCATTTCCCATAGATTTAAGAGATACTTAACAAGAAATTGCTGTCAAATATATTATGTTTATGCTTTTAGCAGCTGTCAGATCATCAGTGAACTTAATGAAAATGTCATTTCTCATGTATTTTCGAAAGTTAAAATCCCACTAGTTCGAAATTTCGGATGTTCCAAACTGGTAGTTCGAGTCAGATTATATAAATGTGTTATCGTAAAAAAAATTAATAGGAAAATTCTACTTTTTTTATTTTGTTTTGTTTCGAGTTATTAATTTAACAACTTTGTGATCGCCAAGATAAGATGGTCCTGAAAAGAACCGATTAATGTTATGAGTTTAAAGTTATTAAATTTGACAGTTAATTTGGCTGTTGTCAACAACAAAAAAAAAAGAGAATGGATAATTTGGCAGATGAAAATTTAAATTTAAAAAATCGAAAATATTTATGAATTAATGACCTCGACACTGGTGTTCATTGGAAAATCCCATATTTCTTAGTAAAAATACGTTTTTAGTATTTTCACTAAGAAATATGGGATTTTGTAATGAAAATCAGTGTCAAGGTCACTAATTCATTATCTATTTTGTTATTTTAAATTTTCATTTCACAACTAAGCAAATGATCTGCCAAATTATCCCTGTTCTTCTTTTATTGTTGAGAGCTGCCAAATTAACTTTCAAATTGATGATGAAAATGATAAGGAATTGAGAAAGGAAATCGAAAATCTGGCTGGAGAGATCGATAGGGAATTTCATAACGAACATTTAAAAAACTTTTACGATCTAAAAGTTGATTTGGGTAGAACACTACAGTTTTGTCTCAGTGTGCGACAGGGGTCAAGACAGAGAATTTTGAGATCACAATACACAATGATTTTAAATAAACTTTTTTGTATTATATAACATCAAAGACAAAGTAGTTTCCAGGTAATTAATGAAACAATTAAAACGCTTAAAGTGAAAAATTATTGCAATCTACAATTTTGATATAGCTCTTATTTATATTGTGGGCGCGTAACTTCCAAGATATTTAAAACATACAAGGTGACCTAGTGTTAAACCGCCAAACATTCAATATTGATTTTTTCAGGTTAAAATAAGACTTCTTTCATAAAGCAAAAGGAAAAAAGACAACGGTTGTGTAACATTCAATAATAGCTAACTCATCATTTTTTCCATCACACCCGGCGACGTTAATTCATACTACAAATCTATCTAAGAACTTAGACAAATCGAATACATTGACAACACTGAGTGATTGGTAAGCTACGAAATATCCCACAACTAAATAACGTAATACCAAAAAATGCCTCTTTGAGCTGCAGTTGTCGACAATGGCGGCATTTTTTATGAAAGATAGGTGTCAAATGTTTTGCTAATTTTGCTTAAATTTGTGTCATCTGTGTTGCTAAATTTGGCAGCTATCATTTATTTCACGTTTCTTATTTCTGTTTTCGCATGTAATGAATATAATAGAACAGGAGATCTATGTCGCAAGAAGACCTTGAACTTGGCTTAATTTAGCGTACGCTACTTACCTACTTAATATTATAAGTATTACTATGTGGCCTGAAAATATCTATTATTAATCTATCTAATATTTTTAGAAAATATTGAATTTTAGAAAAGCCTTTGGAGTAAAGCATTTTACTTCGAGATTTTTTTAATGCAAGAATAATGTAGGACCCACACTGACTCATGGGTACACCTGCGAGAATAATTTTTTAATCCCTGTATTAAATGTTTTCCACAAAATTTTCCGTCTGACGGTACTGTTTCGAATTCATCTATTAATATTATCTCTAAAACATAGAGTTCTACTTATAAAGTCAATTATAGGTTTTCGTATATTTTTTAACTTCTCAGCATATACAGAGTGTAATTAGTTTCATGTCATTAAAAAAACTGGTAATAGGGACCGACTAGACTAACAAAAAACCTATACGACCTTTTTTTCTAGGGGCACTGAAAAATATTTTATATTTTTAATATTAAGGTAGGAATCACTTGAGAACCTCTGTTTTTCAGGGTCAATGGATGTTACAGTTCCGAACATTAGAAATAATAAAAAACTGTAATATCCGACTTGTGTTCCCGCCGGTAGAAGTGCGGCACTTTGATGGGATTACTTGTACCGAACTTTTTATTCTACTAATTATGAAAATGTAAATAGTTCCTTCTCTTTCAACAACGCAAGCATAGAATGGCCGCATGGGTTTAAATAGGATTTGCTTACATGTGTTTTTTAATTTGGAACAAAGTTATTGTAGCATTTATTGCCGTTTATAAGAATTTATCAAATTTAGAAGTGGTTTATTAACATTTTTTGTAACATTGTGTTAAAAGCTTATAAAATATAGTAATTATTTTATGAAATTGGAAAACGAACAGTTAGACGTCCGAGATACGATAACAGAAAATAGTTGTGTTTCCTAAGTTAGGAAAAAATCTGATTTTTTTCACGAATTGAGCGCATAATTTTTCCCAATCAGGTATCGAAAACTAAAAATCGAGTTATTGGTCTCTGAAAATCAATGTTAACAATAATAAACAGATGAAAACAAGACAGCGAATACTAATAATAATCACACCATTAATGCCCAATAGGTAACACCCAATAACTGAACAATTCTTTTAAATTTTTCACAAGAATTGTTCTAAATGACCTACATCTCCACGTATACTCATTTCGGCACGTCGAACTAAGGATATACTTACTCCGTTCAACACATTTTGTAAATTAGGATTATTTTTTATGGTTTCTATGTACATTAAAATACGTTGTTGCAATTGTTTTAAAGCTCTTCCGAACCAGCTGCATTTCCACCACTTTTTCTGCCCTTTAAAACATCACACTAAACTGTGATTTAACGTTATCAATAAAGAAAACAAAAAGAAAAACTTGGTCCAAACTCTAAAAAGTAACACAAAAAGCACGAACGAGAAGTACTGTTTTAGGTAACAAAGTACTAACGACTTGAACGATAAGTCAATAATATAAATCTTAACATAAGTCAAAAAGAACAAAAGCAACAGACAAAACCAAGGAACGGGTAGGTCGCGTCGTATACTAGAAGCGATGGCCTCAGGTAATTTTATGATATTTTCCATCCCCCCACCATCCCCACTCCCTTATTAAAAGAGTTAGATTTTGACTTGAAATTTGTTACACGTATAACGATATCTTAAACTAGATTATAATTTGACATGATTGCGTTGAAGGAGTGGGGGTAATTGGTGGTAAATAGGGAAAAATAAGTAAAGCAAGCTGGTAAGAGTACATAAACTTGAAATTCGGTGTATGTCCTAGAAGCCAAGGCATCAGATTTTTTAGTAACATTTTTCAACCCCCCACCACCTTTTAATGCATTATTAAAGGGGTTGATAAAACGAAATTGAGATATTCACTTGAAAGGGACACGTATGTATTAAAACGACATCTGGAACTAGATTATATTTTGAGATGATTCCGTTGAAGGGTTGAGGGTTAAATAGTAGTAAATAGGGGAAAATAAGTAAATCAAGCTGGTAAGAGTGCAGAAATGTGGGATTTGGTGTATATACTAGAAACCAAGGCCTCAGAATTCTTTCTAATATTTTTCAAACACCACCATCTCCGCTCCATTATTAATGGGTTTGATAACATAAAATTGGGATAATTAAGTTAGTACACGTATGTATTGTAACGACATCTGATTGAGATGGTTCCATTCAAGGAGTGGGACGGGGTAGGGTGTGAATAGAGGAAAATAAGTAGGGTAGACTAATAACTTCATTTTTAACGTATATGGTTGAAACCAATGCCTCAAACTTTTCTATGGCGTCTGCTCCAAATATTATTGAAATTCTATGACCAATAATTTTCACATACTAGAGTGCAAATCTAGTCAAGATGTTTGGTTTAAAGTGACTCTCCTGTTATTATTATCATATGCTGGCAAGCCAGCCGTGTGGACCTCAAGGGTCACTCTTAGTTACTAAGTAATGTGACACCCAGGATCATACCCACCACAAAGGTGAAAGTGGTTTATTCAATTTGTTGTAACTCAACTTTTTATACTCTTCGCAAATACAAAACAAAAAGTATACTGCATTCGATCGACACATCTCTAAAGCCGATAATATCGCTCGTAGGGAAAAAAAATTCATTTCTTTTCATTTTCTATGTTCATGATCGAATTCTAAACAACTTTCAAAATGCCCGTCCGCCTGTTTGTCTGACTATCCATCCGCCCGTCACGTTTCTTGTTTCGATAGTAAATTACTGTTAGCTAGAGGAAGAACCCTATTATTTTTTAACAATATTAATCAACAAATAAAAAAGTTATTAATTACTTAAATTTTAAATATATTTATATTATTGTTACATTGCAGAACTGGCTAATTAGGCAACAACCTCTAATGCTTATCAACTTAACAGCAATAAATTTGTCACAAATGCGATAAGATTATGGACCTGAACCTCGTGTCCAAATAGTTGTTAATATTGTCGCATTTATTCGCCTTTTAGGAAACACCCTGTATCAATCCGTGGGTTCTAAATAATTTCAACAAGAGATAAACACTACTAACACTTTATTTAATAAATTACTGTCTATACAATACTTCAAAATAACCTTATTTACTTCTTACTTAACCTCACTTTTACCGAACGTCACTTCTATAAACTTCCTTCTTAAAACTTCCTCTTCTGCGCCGGTAATCGCGCCTTATATACTCTGAAATTACCTCTAGATTGAACCAGAATCTTCTTCCACCACATACTAGACAAGTCCATGGCTCTTTCTAGAGTTTTTCCAGTCACTATTAGTAGGCATAGGCGTATCATCTCCAGTTCCAAGGGGGTGTAATTCATAACAATATAAAAATTAAAACCTCTCACGCAATATCACTTTTATTTCCCGTTTCGGTTATCCGATCAGGTTATTTCTGGTCTCAAAATTTTCCTTTTTCCAAGCACATTCATATGCACAAAACCCCATTTCGATACGTTTACCCAGAGCCGAAATATTCCATTTGTTAATCTGCAAAATTAATTTAAACTTTAAATAAACAAAAGCAAAAAGTTGCATTCGTGCTGACTTCTATGGGGGTTATGCCCGACATTAATATTTATCGTTTAAAGTTGGTTTGAAGTTGATAAAACATTCGAAAAAAAAGTTATTTACTAATTAACAAATTATGCCAATTGTTTAAGCAATCAAAGAGTATTGAAGATATCGGGCCAAAAAAATGTGGTGTATTCTTGGGTATAAAAGGCATGTTTTTTGAAAAAACAATATCCTGACCTCATAATTAAGAAATTTATTTTGGCTATAACAAATGAACGGGTTGACAAAATCAGTTGTACCTGACGCCAAACGACGCGTGTTGAAAATATATTTCGATTGAATCAAGATTTTGTAGGATTTGTCAAACCGTTTTCAGTTTATTAAATAAAAACGAAAAAAATTTTGTTTAAACAATTATTTTACCGTGAAGTTCGCGGTTTAGGAAAATTTTTCATAAGATAATCTTGTTCAGCGTAATTTTTCCTATAAGAATCCGTGGCTAACTCAAATGGTGTAGAAATTTTTTGGGAAAAATCCCTAGCGCCTACCAAGACGATGGTTTTGACCGTTTTTGACTAAGACAATCACGGTAGCATACTGAATATTAAATTAGCCATATTACCACACAGAATGATTGTCAGAACTATTTTATAATTTAGAGCAAAATATTACTAAGGCATTTTACTAAGCATACAAAAGTACGAAGTTACATTCGACATTAAATCTTCAATATATAGTAGTATATCATTCAGGTTCGAATGAACTTTACGTAGATTAGACGAAATATTTTTTCTTTTTAAAATATTTATTTTTAGTCAGACTATGGAATGCGTGAAAGTTAGATTTGGGTGTTGCCGTAAGAATATTTTTATTTATATTTTTCTTGTTGACAAATTATGCATATTTACAATCTACTTATATATGCAGAGTATTAAGTGAATTCGATGGATGGGTGTAGGTAGAAAAGGAAACTACCATCGTAGTTTCTCCTCGTTAGAATGGTGGTAGTAGATCCTGAGGCATTGTCTTTCGTAGTCTCCGATTGCATGAGCCGTTGTTGTAAAGTTGTTGGATTATAGCGTTTTCACTATATGTTATCCGGTTATTCTATGATTCAGCAAACCTCTTGATAAAAGAGAAATAAAAATGACTATAATCTCAGTGACACCACGTGAAAGTGATTGGTACCGTGGTCGAGATAGTTGCAGTCATCCACACTCGATTCCAACTTCTGCTCGTCTCATTTCGTTAGTACAACGTTATATATGTTCTTATACTAGCTGCCTCACACTCCCTATATAACAGACGCCTAATTAAGTGAGTCAGAGGATTTAATATATAAAAAGTTACACGATAAAAATCGTGTAAAAAAATCTGCGAACAGTAATAATGCCTAAATTGTAATAACGACACAGGCAATATTGTCACCCAGCAAATTGTACAAGGACGAAACAGTAATTCATCCTGGCATAAAAATGATAAAGCTGAGACTGTTGTCAAAATGGATCTACGTGGGAACAAAAACTTAGGGTTCCGTCCGTTATTAAATAAAATTGAAAATTTTTGTAAATTTGTAGCTACTCTTTGTACCTGTCTGGCCTTAAATATACATTGATGAACAATGCCCTATGGATAGTGTAAAGAATATTGCTTGCTACTTAAGAAAACTATTAAAGTGAACATTTTTAAATAAGTTACTGAACAACATAAAATTATTAAACGTATACTATTCAAAAATATAGAGAATACTTTGATTTAACACTGCTACAACTCTGGGGAGAATCCAATCAAACATAAATTGATATTAATATGAAGCAGATATAATAATTTTATTTTGTGCTTTTTGTCCTGGCAGAAAGCAGTTTTGATTACTATTAAATGTATTTTAGCCTCTATAAGGTGGCTCAATAAGCATCCATTTATCTGGAATATATGTATTTCTACGATGTTCTTGCGAATCGTGAAAAAATCACTTTACGAAATTTCTTCGGATTTTCATGTTTGAGGTTATGCTGATTACGAACATTAAGGTCTTTTAATTCCGTCAGTTTGTCTGTCAGTCTGTTGTCTGTCAGTAGACGCTATATCTGGAAAACTCTTTGAAGGAAAACATTAAAATTTGGTAGGTAGTTAGAAAATATACACGGTGGATAACCTAATGAGAATAAATAATAAAAAATAACGTGGAAATTATTGCTACGTGCTTCCGCCCCTAGGAAACACCCTGTATGAATCCGTGTGTTTCAAATAATTTTAACAAGGGGTAACCACTTTATTTAATAATTTACTGGTGACACACTACTTTTAAACTAACTTTTACAATGTTTATAACCTCACTTTTCGCTACCAAACTTCAATTCCAGAAAAATATAACTCTAGAGCCATGTCCAGGCTATCAGAAGAGTTGATGGCGCGTGTGTTACCTAACCATTGGTACTTAATTCCAGCTATTAGTTATCATGGGCGTATCACTCGCCAAGCCTCAGGGGGGTGTAATGTGTAACACTGCCCCCTCCTTAAGGCTCAACGTCCCGGTCAGGCAATTCAGGGTCATCAATGTATTTCTCCAATCTATCCAAACGCACGATCTTCATCTTGGACTTTCTGTTTCGTTGAACAAGATAGACGTCGTCATTAATTCGGGCAATAACAGTGTACGGTCCATCCCAAGATGGTTGAAGTTTCGGTGACGTTCCTTTCTTTCGCTGTGGGTTGTACAACCAATCCATCTCTCCCACCTTGATGAACCCTTTTGAACCACCCTTCCGGTAGTATCGAGCCTTTATTCGGTCACTGGCTGGTGATGGCTCTACTATATCGTTAGTCAAACTCCTGAAAGTAGCTCCGGCGTTGAACTGCCTTATGTCACCCTTACTTCCAGTCTGTGATCCCTTACTGGATGCACAAATCTTGCATTTGCGACACCAAGCCTACATATCCTGACAACTTTTTATCCAATAAAATTGTTCATAGACTCATAACCACCTGTTTTCCATCCGGGCTTTCCCTTGCTCTCTGCAACAGCCCGTTCATGACTTTCAGTGAGTCCCACTGTGCCCATAGTGTCTCCAGTCCTACTCTCTTGTCCGAATAATCCTTCCATTTTGGACGAGTTCCCCTTTCTTTGGCTCTCAATATAGGCCCAATTTTCTCATCGTTCAATTGATCTTGTTTTAGCGCTTCATTTTCTCTATTGTCCGGAACCTCCACCATGACATTGTTGACTGCTCCCGTAACCTGCAGTTTCTCCTAGTGGCAGTACTTCTAATATTCCTTGCATCTTCTTCCGGATAAAATGTATGCATCTCTCCGAGGTTTTGTTTTATCGTCATATCTTTGTAGTGGTGGACTTCTCGTTATGCTCTGAAGCTGGGAAATCTTTACTTCTCTAGGGGCACCACGTTTCTTATCTGACACTGGTATCGGCTGCCTCTAGTTTTCCCCTCGGTTTCACAGAATCGGCCACTACTCTTTCCAAGCTCCACCGTGGACATTCTAGCTAGATATGTCCTAGTTCTCCGCACCTATAACATTTCATACTCCATCCACTTGGCCTTCCACTACTTCTATTCTAAGTTTATTCAACCTTTCCATTTAATCTTCTCGAGTTCTGTCGAGAGTCTCGTTTGATATGTCCTACCTTGCCGCAGTTGTAGCATTTAATACCACCACTTGGCTTTTCTCTATTTTGTTGGTTTTCCTGTCTTCTTGGAGGATTCGATTCAGCCAGTAATCGACTGATCATTTTATTCGTTTTGAGAATCTCGTTCAAGATAGGGTTCTGCTCTCTCTCTCTTCTGGCTGCGGTTCTTCGAGCGTCATAGCCCGCACCCTTGACCTTGCAGTATCGCTATATAGAGCTGCTACTTCCAGTGCACGAATTAAGGCTTCGCTGCTACTATTATATCGGAATAGCCTGAGCACTCGCCTGATCTCCTCGTCCCTTATCCCATCTAAGAATGCCCCCACTGCTAATTGGTCTTTGAATTCTCTTGGCACATCGGGATACGCTAAGTGTGCCAGTCTTTCCACCGCGGCTTCAAATTCTTGCAGACTCTCTACAGCTATTTGAACGCACAATTTCAGCTGGGCCTGGTATACTTGGGCAAGGTGTTGATTGCCATATTGTAGATCTAAGGGAGCTTCTAAAACTCTAAGGTTCTGTTGTTGGTCTACCGGAATTGCCTGGAGCAACTCCAATGCTTTTCCTCTTAAAGCCAGGACTAATGCCATAGCCTTCCCTTCGTCATTTCAGTTGTTTGCACTCGCTGCTGCCTCAAACTGTCTCTTGTGCGTCATCTAGGAACTTTGACCATCAAAGGAGGGAGGTTTAAATTGCTGGCCTGATGATACGACTTGCTGGTTTTCTCTATCCCCCAACTGTTTTTTAAGCCGGTCTATTTCTCCTTTGACTTCTTCTTCGAACTTGTTTACTATTTCTTTCACCCCACTTATATCTTCTTCAACCTTGTTTACTTATCTTTTCACTTTACGTACTTCTCCCTTAACTCCACTTACTTCTTGCTCGACTTTATTTTTAAGTTCTTCGGCGACTGACAATATGGCACTTTGCTATGTCTCGATAACTTGCCTTAGTTCATCTCTTTCTTCTTGTTGTTTTATGTCCAAGTGTTGCATGATTTTTCTCAATTCTTCCTGACGTCGTTTCTCTTCTTCTTGATGTCGTTTCTCTTGCTTTTGTTTTTCCTCATGACATCGTCTCTCTTCTTCTTGTTTTTCCCCTTGATGTCGTCTCTCTTGATCCTCAAGAATTTTTCTCAATTCTTCTTGTTGTTTTTGTTTTTTTCTTTCCCATTCCTCTTTCTCTTCCAGGCGTTTTCTTTCCTGTTCTTCTTTCTCTTCCTGGCGATTACTTTCCTGTTCTTCTTTCTCTTCCTGGCACTTTCTTCCCTGTTCTTCTTTTTCTTCCTGCCGCTTCTTTTCTTGGTCCATCATCACCTTTTGCATCTGGGCGAATAAGTCCTGTATTTGTTTCTTGGATGCCATACTTCTGGTCGTTACAGGCATATGATTTCGTAAAGTCCACTAAATTTAACAATCACGTCAATATCGGTAATGAAACTGTTCAAAAAAATCGCGGAACAGCACGAAAGAAGTCTTTTATTTAAAGTCTTTGTCACTATCCAACCACTGTCCAAATGGAAAAGTTCTAGAAAGTTCACGAAAATGCATTTAATAACATGAAAAATAGTCTTGTTCAGAGTCTTTGAACTCTTCTTAGTTCAAAGTTTTTAATTACTACCACTAATTTCCTAATAAAATGTTCCACAATGTCTGAAAAATGCACTTAACACTATTTTCCTGTTCGAAAATAATTCTCGAACTATGTCCAGTAAATCAGTCCACCGTGTTAGCACTACTTCTCGAGAATACAGTGTCCAAACCTTCTCGAACACCGGAAATCCTCTTGTTAAAATTCCGGTTCTGACGCCAATTGTTACGTGTTTCCTCCCCTAGGAAACATCCTGTATGAATCCGTGGATTTCAAATAATTTTAACAAGGGGTAACCACTAACACTTCTAATCTTAAGATTAGGATTAGATCGAAATTGTATAAAACCATATAGTTTGTGCATTGTAAAATTAGTCTACCTGTACTCAATATCCGAAGAAGCCACTGTGTGGCGAAACAATTGTCATGTTGACAAGAAATAAAGTGAAAATCCAAAACTAATATAGTTTTCTTCCCAATTACTATTTATTTTTTCTGTCAAACGACCACCCAATGATTTTTTTTAATCTAAAATTTATCACGTTCTTTTTTAATGACCACTACATTCCGATTATTACTCTCCTCTATTGTTTCTTTATTAAATAGAATGATTATCCTGTACATTTCTGCTAAAAGTATGTTTATGACAATACTGACAACGTCCAATAATAAGACATGATATTTACATAAGAAAACATGTGTTTTTAAATAGACATATAGTTATAGTGAAAAATATGGTTTTAAAAGATTTTGCAAACAACAGGTTAATCAAATGACCTAAATTCTGGTTATACTAGCAATCTTAAAAATTAAAAAATTCTAACAAATTATCACATTATACATTAAAACAGAAAAACTGATTAAAAAACTGCTAATATTTGTACTTCTCTAATGACCAACAACTGATTATACTAGCGAACAAATAGCTCTAAAACTCTTTTACTATGTACTATATACCACACAATGATTTAATTTTTTATGTTTTCAAAAAAGGAATAAAACTAGGCCATGTATAATCGCTTACGTTATAAATTGAGTTATTTTCTTATAACCTGATTGGATGAGGTCTGTTATTTATACGTTCCGAAGTTAAGATGATCGACGATACTCAACTGAAAAACACAAGAAGACCACGATGCGTGTTGCCATAGAATTTTACGAGGACATAAAGTAGAACCGCTTGATGTACTTAAAAGAGCCGTAAGAGACCGGAGATATCCGTTATCCTTAGCTGTGGCGGATACACATTCACACGTCTCGGGTGATTTCCACTTTGAGAAGTCCGCCGCGAACAAAATCTGCATGCACAAATTGCTCTCCGCTCTGACTTGATCTGCAGATCACTGGGGTTCAACATCTCTTTGAAGTTAAAACGTATTTTCATAACACCATCCGACAGAGGAGACTGGGGCTGTTCGCGTGAAATGTCGAGGCTGTTTGAACAACGATGAGCCGTCTTACAGAGGGACCTTTGCGATATTAACGGGCCGGTTTTACTGTTCGTTTCTATTTGGCATTGGGAACTTCGCAAAATTGTAATGAAATAACTTTAAAATTGTAATTTAGAATACGAAGTATTGTATATTCCACATTGACATGATGTTACTCAAAATAATGTAATTTAATGGTATTAAAACAAAAAGGATATTTTTGACCGAAAATTTAGACACTAAAATAGACAATTGACTATAGTTAATCATGCAGTTTTAGGGGTGATCCTTGAATCTGATCTGCGTTTTAGAGAATATGGTAAAAAATCGTTTATCTTACGCATCTCTTAAGGTGGCTATTTCCAAGAAAGAGACATTCGATATGGAAATATTTATTACTTCCACGTCCACGTAGTGGATTGGAAGTATAGGTAGTAATCGTATAAAAAATATAAAAAACGTTTTTTCTTGAAATAGGTTTAGAATGTCATGAAACGTCGAGATTTTAAATTTGAGCGAAAACAAATTTCAGTCTGTCTGTCGGTATGTATGTAACCTTTTTTGTCCGCACGTTTTCTCCGGAACGGTTTAAGATATTGACTTGAAATTCTGTACACGTATGTATCGTAACGAGATCTGGAAACGGATTGTTTTTTGAACATATCCGGTGAAGGGTTGGGGGTAAATAGGGGTAAATAAAGGGAAATAAGTAAAGCAAGCGGGTAAGAGTACAGAAACTTGAAATTTGGTGTATGTACTATAAGTTAGGGCCTCAAATTTTTTTATAATATTTTCCATCCCCCACCACCCCGCACTCCATTATTAAAGGGGTGGTAAAGTAAAATAGAGATAATTACTTGAAATTTGGTATACGTATATATTATAATGACATCAGGAACTAGATTATATTTTGGAATCATTCCGTTGAAGGGTTGGGGGTAAATAGTGGTAAATAGGGAAAATATGTAAAGCAAGCTGGTAGCAGTACAGAAACTTAAAATTCGGTATATGTACTAGAAGACAAGGTCACATATTTTTCATAATATTTTTCAACCCACCCACCACCCTTACTCCATTATTAAACGGGTTGATAAAATTAAATTGAGATATTCACTTGAAATTTGGTATACGTTTGTATTATAATGACATCTGGAACTAGATTATATTTTGATATGATTCCGTTGAAGTTTGAGGGTTAAATAGGGGTAAATAAGGGAAAGTAGGTAAGTTGGTAAGGGTACAGAAATTTAGGATTTGGTGTATATACTAGAAGCGAAGGCTTAATGTTTTTTAACAAGATTTTCCATGCCCCCACCACCCCCCTATTAAAAGAGTTGACAAAATTTAATTGAGATTTTCACTTGAAATTTGGTACACGTATGTATTGTAATGACATCTGAAACTAGATTATATTTTGACATGATTTCGTTGAAGGAGTGGGGGGTAAGTAGAGGTAAATAGGGAAAAATAAGTGAAGCAAGCTGTAGGAGTACAGAAACTTGGAATTTGGTGTATATACTAGGGACCAAGGCCTCAGATTTCTTTCTATTGTTTTTCAGCAGCGTATATGGTAGAAAACAACACCTCAAATTTTTCTATGACATCTGCCACAAATATTATTAAAATCCTGTGACCAATAATTTCCATACACTAGAGTGCAAATACAGTCAAGTTGTTCCCTTTAAAGTGACTTGGATGAAAAATCTGGATGTGGAAGTAGTGATTCCTTAGGCGGCGGTTTTTAGTATTAGGTACTTAGAGTAGTATTATTATGAGATGCTCGCAAAAAATAATGCGCAGAAACGAGTTTGTGTGCTTCCATTGTTCTAGGCCAACAAGAGCGTATTGCGCCATATTTGACGTCGAAGCCAGTGGCACCGTCAACCTGCTGTCACAGGATCTTTGCTGCGATATACTTGTTGTGTTCGCCGTTTCTGATTGAATTAAGTGATATAACCTTACTTTCAGTGAAGAATGTCTTCATCGTAAACACCAGAGTGTGACAAGCTTTAATATTCTACATTACACAGCTCTTCGACCTCGAAAATTTGATTACAATTATTATATATCCTTCTACCCCAGATGATGTGTCACTGGTAAAAATATTCGCGCACGTTAGCTCCGCCCCGAGCATCTTCTCATAATAATGGTACTCTACCGACATTATAGACATTCTCTCTTAAACATCGGTCTTGCGCGAATAGCTTTGCAGTCACAGCCATATATTACCAGTATAGATAGGTAGATATAGACAGATATCTCGAACATCTATTCATTTAATGAAAATCACAGTTCATATAAATAATGAAAATGTACACGCCTCTTACGATCTCCCTCAATATTACTCAATTTCAATTGGCAGTATTATACCACCATGCTGTTTTACTTGTATTCCAAAGTGCAATGTTTGAAAACATACACTTCTTGCCCATTCAGACAAAAGTGCAGAAACAGTATTTTTTGACTAATTTCTGGTCGTCGAATACGATTATGATATTAAAATTTATCGAAAAAATGAGAACATAGGCAAATTGGCAGTTTTTAATTATCAATGACTCTATCCGGTAATCAAATATTGCCTAATATTAGCACATGGTACACAATTAGTATATAGGGGAGGGGGCGGATTCCAATGTTTGAAATGTTCGAATGTCTGAAATCCGGCAAAAAAACGGCTGCCTAAGGAACCACTACTTCCACATCCAAATTTTTCATCCAAGTCACTTTAAAGGAAACATCTTGACTCTATTTGCATTCTAGTGTGTGAAATACCAAATTTCAAGTGAAAATATCAATTTAATTTTATCAACTCTTTTAATAAGGGAGTGGGAGAGGTGGGGGATGGAAAATATTATAAAAAAAACCTGAGGCTTTTGCTTGCACCAAATGCCTAATTTCTGTAGTCTTATCAGCTTGCTTTACTTATTTTCCCCTGTTCACCACTATTTAACTCCCAACCCTTCAACGGAATAATTCCAAAATATAATCTAGTTCCTGATGTCATTATTATGTATACGTATGTCCAATTTCAAGTGAATGTCTCAATTTTATTTTATTAACCTCTTTAATAATGGATTGGGAGTGGTGGAGGGATAGAAAATATGATAAAAAATTATGAAGCCTTGACTTCTAGTACACACCAAATTTTAAGTTTCTGTACTCTTACCAGCTTGCTCTACTTATTTTCCCATATTTACCCCTATTTATCCCCAACCCTTCACCGGATATGTTAAAAAGATCGTCCAGTTCCGTATCTCGTTATTATACATACGTGTATAAAATTTCAAGTGAAAATCTGTATTTAATTTTATCAGCTATTTTAATAAGGGAGTGGGGGTGGTGGAAAATATTATAAGAATTATTGTTTCGAGTATATACACCAAATCTCAAATTTTTGTATTCTTACCAGCTTGTTTTACTTATTTTCCCCTATTTACCCTTATCTAACCCCCAAACCCTTCAAGAGAATCACCTCAAAATATAATTCACTGCCAGATGTCGTTATAATACAACAGGTACCAAGTTTCAAGTGAATATCTTATTTTTATTTTATCAACCCCTTTAATTATGAAGTAGGAGTGGTGGGGGGTTGAAAAATATTATAAAATACGTTTACAAAATTCAATATCTTAAAGCGTTCCGGAGAAAACGTGGGGACAAAAAAAGTTACAGATAGACAGACAGAAATTTTTTTTCGCTCAAATTTAAAATCTCATTTTCATGACACTCTAAACCTATTTCAAGAAAAAAAAAAATTGTAGTTTTTTCTACGATTACTATACTAATTTAAATATACAGGAAATTATGCTTTTTAATGTTTCAAAAAGTTTTATTAAAACTCTACTTTCAATCCACTACGTAGATGTGGAAGTAATTAAAGATGCATATAGAAAGTTTGATTGCGAACTTTAAGAATTATTTCGAGCAGCGGGGGTGGGGGCCCGTATCTTATTACTGCCCCCCAGGCCACGATTTTCTCTCGACGCGACGGCTTTACCAGTTGTTTCAGAAATTGTCTACACTCTCAGGCAATTTTAAGATTAGAGGTTCACCTTACCACCTACATGCATTCGATGCTTGTTTGAAAATCAGTTAAGTATTTTACAGAGTTGTGCAATAGACACTTACTTAATCCTAATAAATGCTGGGCCTGCTATTCAAACGGAGGTCCGTACTCTACATCTATTTGCACGTCGTTATAATGCATAGATATAAAAGGGATTGATAATGGCTTTCTTAACATGTGTCTTCTCTTTACGCTACCTATTTCGCGATTGTATTATTTTAAAATTTGACATAATTGATGAGACATTTTAAGTGTTTTTCTTTGATACTGTCATAAAAGGAGCGTTCAGAATTTCAAAGAATAACTAGACAATTTATTTAAAATACGGATTCTTTTGTGCTTGGATCATTACGAAAAAGGAAATCTGTATCCCTTTGAGTTGAGAATACAGTACGGTTATTAGAGATGACACCATATGGAAAATGTTTAGCTAATTGATATACTTCTGAATTATTGAATCGAGTATCGTCACTGCCAAGTCATACTGACTAATCAGACTTTCTCTATTACACATCAGTGTATTCTGTCTTGATGAACACGTACGTCGTGGATATTAATTTTGTGACATACACTTTAATTGATATGCCTTGAAGATAAAATCGTCATATGATTCTTAAACAAGTTTTCGTACATAAAATATTCGAGGAATGTTGTTGTTATCCAATAATATGTAATGTAATCGTGGAGAAGAGAGAATCCTGTAAGTTACTTTATCTAATAACAGAACAGGAAATAGTAATTTACGCTGCAAGACTGGAAAGAGGTGTTGTGGCATTTGAAAAATCTTCATGAATAACTTCATACTTATTTACAGTAAATTAATTGACTTATTGGAGTAGAGAGGTATGCAACTGCTCTCACTCTAAAGGGTGTGGCGTGTCGCATGTCTGCAAAGTCTTAGCATTCAGAAAGTAAACATATTTTCTTTAAGAATAGTTTGAGTTAGTGGTGTTAATCGTATATTCTTGTAGTTGATTACATAATTATGAAATTCAGTCTTTTGATTATTGAGTCCTTTGGTGGTGCATTATCATTGGCTAGAGAAAAGGTTCTAAGAGTGCGCAAGTTGGCAACACTGAGGAAATTTTGGCAGGTTTCCGGTGCTCGCTTGACAGAGACACGAGGTAGTCGGACGGCGCGGCGGTCTTCATTTTTGTGGAGGTTCTGAGGTTCTACATCGTTATCACAGTTGTGAATTTGTACAGATGTCCTCCTCAGCAGTCGAGGAGAATACCAAGACTCTGATCAAGTTTTTTGTTTTATTTTGGTTGTACATTTTTGAAGAAATTATTACAAATTTATTGAGTGATTTTTTGGTTCATGTATTAAAGTAAATCATACGATCATTTTTGCAATCATAGTTTAACGCTAAGTTTATGTGTGAATTATTGAAATTTTTTAAAATGTTAGTATGCCCTTAGCCACATTGTACATGAAATAGTTTAAGGGAGAATACCTATTTTAGAACATTATTAACATCTGAGTTGCACAGTGAATATTGTAATTTATTAGCACATGCATTTTTGTCCATTTACGTCACACTTTAGTGACCGATGAACTCGTAGTGATGTCTGCTTAATTCACTGTTGAAAACTATAACTCGTTGTGGATAATATATGATTCATGGTTGCGAAAGAACCTCTCAAAGATATTTTAATCACTTGAATAGTTTTTTAGGGCAAACATATAGAATTTTCTTGTTGTACATCTCACTTGTGTCGTAATAACTGTTTAATGTCTGCATTTTCTTGTTATTTGCACTAGTGCACCTGATATTAGCTTAGATTTTGAGATTTCATAGCAAAGTGTAAATCTTGTCATTATCGATAGATTTTAAGAATTCCGTCGCATGATTGCTAGTAACTCATTTTGTTAATGGCTGGCAAAATTATTTATATCACTACATTTAGTATCCAGCAGGTGGCGCCCTTTGAATGTTCACACTCTTAATCCACGGCCCTATGCTCTCCAACAAAAAACTAGCTGCCGTTCGCACAGATGAAGCCTTTTTAATATTTAGGTATTAAAAGGGTTACAGTGCTTTGCAGGTCAAAGCAAACAGATTCCAGGGCAAGCCGCAGGCTCTTCAATTTTGATTTTTCCGAAGACTAACTGTCGACGCATACTTTGTCTAATTTAGAGTTGACAGATGTTAAATTTTAGTTTTGACACTTTGTTAGTTATTAATCTTTTCTCGTTCATATATCCTGTTTTTACAATAAAGTTGATAGTTTTGTGTTGACTATTTGGTTTAATTTCCTGGTTACAATATAGTGGCGACCGTGACAGAACTAGGAAAGTAGAAGAAAAATAGTGGTATTTAACTTTAATTGGAGTTATTGAAGTTTGTGCGGTTCGAGAATCGAAAATGGAAGCTAACAAAAAGGATCGTAAAATACGTAGGGCAGCATTTACGAAACATGTTAACGAACTGGAAAATTTATTGCTTGCTGCAGAAAAATCGACTCATTCTATTAAAGTAACGTGGGAAATAGTACAACAAAAATATTCAGACCTACAAGTGCTGGATGAAAAAATATATGCGTTGCTTTTAGAAACAGATACTGATGAAATGGAAATAACTGCTGAAATGGAACTTCGTGATACTTATTTCAAGAGGTACGCAGATTTTAGGCTCAAAGTTCAGCAATTTAATGCAGAAAGTGATGCCGTCAGTGAGCATGATGCTAGATCTCAAATAAGCAAAAACAGTACTCAAGAAAGATCAGGGAAGCGTCAATTCAAGTTACCTACAATAGAGTTTCGCAAATTTGCTGGTGATATCCGAGAGTGGCTAGGGTTTTGGGCACAATTTGAGAAAATACACGATGATCCTGATATCGATCTGCACGATAAAATCGTTTATTTGATACAGGCTACTGTGGCGGGCAGCAAAGCTAGACAACTCGTGGAAAGCTATCCTGCAGTGCCAGACAATTATGCCCAAATTATTGATAGTTTAAAAGCGAGATTTGGTCGTAAAGATATTTTTATTGAAGTTTATGTAAGGGAACTTTTGAGGCTCATTTTAAATAATGCCATGACTCAAGAAAAGATGGATATTTCTACACTGTATGATAAAATAGAAAGTCACTTGCGAGCGTTGGAAACTGTAGGAATAACAAAACACAATTGCGCTTCCATGTTATTCCCCCTGATCGAGTCTTGCTTACCTGAAAATCTTTTAAGAGCTTGGCAACGTTCTGCTCAATACGTGAGCAGTGTAAGAGAAAAAGCAGAGACATTAGATGAAGTATCACCCTCAGAAAGTCATTTAGGTGGGCTGATGAATTTCTTAAGAGCTGAAATAGAGAACGAGCAACGAATTTCTTTGGCCACTGAAAATTTCGGCTTTAACACGACTCCTTTAGACAGAAAACAATTTCGGTCAGAGAAATTTAAACATAAGCCTGGATACAAATTGTCAGATGAACGGACAGCAACTGCCGCTGGACTTGTCAATTGCGATATTGCCAAGTGTATATTTTGTTAAGGTTCGCATGACACGGAAAACAGTTTTAAGGCCAAAAAGTATACTTTATATGAAAAGGACATTCTTTCAAAAAGGGGAGCGTGTTTCAGATGTCTTAAATTGGGGCACCTATCTCGAAAATGTCGTGGGCGAATAAGTTGCATGGTATGTGGCAAATCGCACATCACGTTAATGTGTCCAGGAATACCAACTAACAAGATCGAAAATGAGGCTGTTCCATCGAAGTTAGAAGAGAAGCCTCCTGAACAAGCACTGTCTTGTTTAGGGAATCCGCATGTTTTTATGCAAACGTTAAGGATAACCATAAGTAACGGCACTGTTTCACGGGAGGTCCGAGCATTGTGGGACACAGGATCCCAGAGATCATATATACTAAGATCTACGGCCAGAGAGTTAGGTTATGTTCCTATAAGAACAATAACACTCAGTCACGCTTTATTTGGAGGACAGAGAACAGCAGAGCAGTCTCACAATTGTTATAAAATTAGAATAACCGATAACAATTATTTCTATACGATGGAGGTGTTAGATCAAAACCAGATTTGTAGTAATGTCCAATCAATACATTTTGGTGAGTGGATTGATGAACTAAGAGAAGAAGATATCAATTTAAGTGATATAGTTAGTCAGGGGCCTATAGAGATTTTGCTTGGAGCTGATGTAGTTGGCAAATTATATACCGGCCGCCGCCACATCCTGAAATCTGGGTTAGTTGCCATTAACACTCTGTTGGGTTGGACCTTAATGGGAAAAGTTCCTGATACAGAAGAAAGTACGAGTTCGGTAAACGTATCCATGTTGATTAAAGACGCATCTATTTCTAATTTATGGACGTTGGATGTATTAGGCATTACAGAGCCGACTGAGACAAAGAATCGGCAGGAAATGGCTCTGGCGGCAAAAGAGATGTTTCAGCAGACTGTGATTATGAACCAAGAAGGTAGATATGAAGTGTGCCTCCCTTGGATAGAAGGACATCCCCCCTTATCAAACAATTACTCTGTTGCAAAAAGGAGATTAGATTTGACTATAAGAAAGCTGAAAAAAGACAACTTATTAGAATCCTATGACCAAATTTTCAGTGAATGGCTTGAGGATGAAATCATAGAGGAGGCACCGATGCATGAATTGGAAAAAGAAGCTCATTATTTACCACATAGGGCAGTTGTCAAAGACAACAGCACCACTAAAATACGGCCCGGCCCGTGTTTGATGCATCTTCCTGTGAAAAGGGAAAACCCTCTTTGAACAGTTGTCTGGAAATTGGACCCAATTTGATAGAATCTATTCCCGCGATACTACTGAGATTCAGAATGTTCAGGCTTGGAGTGATATCTGACATTCGAAAACCCTTTTTGCAAATAAGTTTGGACCCGTCAGCTAGAGACTCTCTCCGATTTTTATGGGTTGGAAGGAATAACGAGGAAATAACTTATCGGCACAAGCGTGTAGTGTTTGGTGTCAATTGCAGCCCATTTCTTCTTGGTGCCACAATCGAACATCAACTCGAACTGTGCAAGAAAAAATGCACTAGATCCGACATACCCTACTCTCTTGAAACAATAAATAAGTTATCTGAAAGCTTCTACGTCGATAATTGCGTTACGAGCTTACAAGATGAAGCTTTGCTGAATCTATTTATAAAAGAATCCATCACTATTATGAACGAGGGCAGTTTTGACCTCAGAGGGTGGGAGTACTCACATGAGTCTGCAACACCATCTGAACCCCTCTCGGTGTTAGGCTTATCTTGGTACCCAGACAGCGATGTTTTATTAATCAGCGAAAATTGTATTATGGCAAGCCCTGAAAATGGAACAATAACGAAAAGACAAATTCTGTCTATGGCACAAAGGATATTTGATCCAATTGGTTTCATTTGCCCCACCTCTTTATACCCAAAATTGATGTTACAGAAAACTTGGAAACAAAAGTTGAGTTGGGAGGACCCAGTGGATGAAGAACTTAGATATGAATTTTGCACCTGGGTCAAAGATCTTCATTTGTTAACTGCTATTAAGATACCTCGATGTATTAAGTGGGGTCAACAGAATTACAGGGAATATAGCTTACATGTATTCTGTGATGCGAGTATAGATGCATACGCAGCTGTGATCTATCTGAGGATAAAAGAAGATGATCAAGTTTTTGTGTACTTGTTAGCAACCAAAACAAGAGTAGCCCCCCTAAAGAAAATAACGATTCCTCGATTAGAATTATTGGCAGCCACGATTGGAGCCCGACTCTACCATAGTGTTAGAAACGAACTTAAAGGAAAGGTAGAGTGTTACTTTTGGTCGGACTCATCTACTGTTATATCGTGGATACGAAGAGGGGAAGAATGGTCGACATTTATTTGGAACCGAGTTCAAGAGATAAGATCGTTAACCCCAACAGATTCTTGGAGACATGTAACAGGTACGCAAAATCCTGCCGATCTCCCTTCTAGAGGATGTTCTGTCAGACAATTAGTTACATCAAAATGGTGGGAGGGTCCTCGGTGGCTGTACCAAGAACCAGAAATGTGGCCCAACAATCCGTTGGAATGAGACGAGGAGGAGATAAGCCAAGAAAGAAAGAGGAAACTTATAACAATGGTTAACACTGACCCCATAGATTGGCATTTTGATCATTTTTCCAAGTACAATAAGACAATTAGAATGATTGCCTGGATTTTTCGATTCAAATACAATATAAAAAATGTAAAACAGAAACGTCAAGGGAGATTAACCACCAGAGAGATGGAGCAAGCTGAGATATTTATTTTGAAGACGATTCATACTGAATCCTTCCCAGACATCAAGGACAAACAAATTAGTATTTTAAACCCACTTTATGACAAATCAGGTTCAATCCGTCTAAAATCGAGAATATCTCAAAGAGAAGATATGGAAGACTTTTGTTATCCCATATTGCTGCCTTCTAAGAATCAGGTGGTGAATAACTTAATATTTGATACTCATGTCAATTCTTGTCACGTAGGAGTACAAGGTCTTTTAAGTATAATGCGAGAAAAATATTGGGTGCTCGGTGGAAGAAGAACTATGAGATCAATAATAAACAAATGCTCAATTTGCAGAAGACATAATACGAAACGAATTGAAGAAAACCCTTCAGTTTTGCCTGTGGATAGAGTGAGGGACGCCGCAGTGTTCGAGGTGACAGGTGTGGACTTTACAGGACCACTTTACTTGAAAACCGGTGAGAAAGCCTGGATTTGCTTATTCACGTGTGCTGTGTATCGCGCGGTACACTTAGAACTTACTACCTCTCTCTCTCTCTCTCTCTACTTCCGAGTTTGTGCAGGTACTTAGTCGGTTTATCGCGAGACGAGGGAGACAGAAATCTATTTACAGTGATAATGGAACAAACTTTGTTGGTATGGAAAATTGTTTCGCAAGCTTGGACTGGGACGCCATCATTAATTTTAGTGACGTATGACGTATTAATTGGCGCTTTAATCCCCCGACAGCTGCATGGTGGGGTGGATTTTGGGAACGACTCGTGGGAGTCTTGAAACAACTTCTACGCAGAGTATTACAACGCGCGTCTTTGTCATATGAGGAACTCATGACTGTCATTTGTGACTGCGAAGCTATCGTGAATTCCAGACCGCTCACATATGTATCTAACAACCCTTTAGATTTGGTGCCATTGACCCCAAATATGTTTTTGCAGGAGATAACTGAGTGCGGGATTCCTGATTGTGATGCCGTAGCGAGTATTTAGGACAACTAAAGCTAGTAAACGACAAAATACCGGCACGATCTGTTCGCTTAAATGAGGTAGTCCTTATTGGAAACGACAACAGTAAGAGACTGGACTGGCCTTTAGGAAGAGTCATTGAACTAATTCCTGGAAAAGATGGCAAAATTCGTCTTGTTAGACTTAAGACTGCTAGAGGACAACTCTTGCGCCCTGTACAACGTTTGTATCCGCTGGAGGTGATAGACGATTCAAGTCCACAAGGTTCTTCCCGTCACCTAGAGGAAGCAACACCAGGAGAGGCATCTGCTTTCCCATCACCGGATTTTAATTCACGCATGGAAGAGGAGGAAACCGATATCCAAACACCGAAAGATGCTAACAAGAGTGCGGGAGTGAAATTAAAAAGCAGCGCACCCGTCGGTGTCACTGGTGAAAGTTCGGGAGTGAAACCCAAAAGCAGAGCATTCGTACGTGATAGAAGTGAGCCCGAGAATATTAAGATCACTCGAGGTGGACGCATATTAAGAACCCCAAAAAGGTTTCTCTAATTATATTTTGTATGTTTATGTATGTGTCCTTTGTATTTTGTAAGAGTCACATTTGAATTCCCTATAATGTTACTCAGGTGGGAGAATGTCGACGCATACTTTGTCTAATTTAGAGTTGACAGATGTTAATTTTTAGTTTTGACACTTTGTCAGTTATTAATCTTTTCTCGTTCATATATCCTGTTTTTACAATAAAGTTGATAGTTGTGTGTTGAATATTTGGTTTAATTTCCTGGTTACAATACTAACCCTAGACAAATAGTTTCAAATAAAAAAATTGTCTCCATTCTATATCTCTATTTCTTCGCAATACACTAGGTATAATTTCGAAAGATGTGCTCATGTCCTATAGCAGACGTGAAAGCAATATTAAACCTACTTCCTCTGCATATATGCGTAAGGCAGGAGGTAGTAACAGTTACTTTCAACGGGTCCTTTATCTGGTACATAGATGGATCGAAGATGGCTAAAGGGGTTGGTGTGAGTGTAGAGGGGCCTAACGACAGGCTATCCGGAACGCTAAGATCCCAACCATCTTTCAGGCAGAAATCAATACTATAGATCTGTGTGCTCAGGAACGCATAAACACAGGCATTCGAGGGTGAAAAATGTATATACCGTCAAATAGCCAGGCAAAGTTAAAGGCTCTCAGGACATAACACCTTCGAGTCTGAAATTACCTGAAAATACAGATTTTCTCTAAAGAAATTACCAAAAAATAATAAGATTACCTTATTGTGAGAACTATTAGGAGAGAATAAAGGGAAACGAAGTAATTGACACTCTTACATAAAAAGGTGCTGAAGTCCAATTTTTGAGCCCGAACCATTTCTTGACTTATCTGAGAGACACATAACGTAACCAACCCTAAAATGAGATAGTACCAGAAAATGTTCTACCGAAGGAATACTCCAGGACAAAAATGAAAGTGGAAAAGTTCATAACTTACTCGTTAAAGAATGTCACAAAGCTTTTCATATTCGAATAGTCTTACTTAAGGCTAATGGTGGGTTGTGGCGTTAGAAATATTTAACGTTTCGTTCCGTGGTTACTCCGTAAACTCGTCAGTCAGCCATTGCCTTATGCGCTTCTCCAACGAACTCAACATGGCCGCTCGTATATATACTTGGTGGGCCAAATGATGCGGCGGTGAGGTGTGAGCGAAACGGCACACGTCACATCATCCCTCCACCAGTGACAAAGTCACCAGAAACCTGACGGTAGAAGAAGAACGATGGATAAATTGGACAGAAACGAAGCGAGTACCCCACTCTTTACTTGACGCACTCTACTCGCAACAGCACAATCCTAGGAGAGGGGCTAAGCAATGCAATACTCGAGGAAGAAATAATACGCTTCTTCAACGAACTCAACGTGACCGCTCGTATATATACTTAGTGGGCCAAATGATGCGTCGGTGAGATGTAAGGGAAACGTCATACGTCACATCATTCCCCCACCAGTGACAAAGTCACGATAAACCTGATGGCAGAAGAAGAACGATGGATAAATTGGACAGAAACAAAACGAGTACCCCACTCTTTACTTGACGAACTCTACCCGCATCAGCACAATCCTAGGAGAGGGGCTAAGGAATGCAATACTCGAGGAAGAAATAACTCATAAACTCGAACATGCTTGTGCGCATGTCTCCGTAGGGTGTAGAGTAGGTGTAAAGTACGTAGTAAATCACGTTGGAGTCACGAATGTGGAGTTAGAAATATTTACGTTTCGTTCCGTGGCTACTCCGTAAACTCGTCAGTAAGGCTGGAGTTGCCACGCTTCTCCAACGAACTCAACATGGCCGCTCGTATATATATATATATATATATATATATATATATATGTACTTAGTGGACCAAATGATGCGGTGGTGAGATGTAAGGGAAACGTCACACGCTACACGGGGCTTGCAACAGTCCATAATTCCTTCAGATCATCTTAAACATATATTCAGGGCAAAAAATGACAAATGGAGATACTATGATACTGCTTCAGAGATAATGGAACATATTCTGTGCGAATGCAAGATGTTATTCTGCATTAGGCTAAAGTAATAACAAAAGGTGAAATTAATGCCTGAAGATATTAGACGAAATTAGCTACTAGAAAAATTACAAGCTTTGTAAAAAGCTTAGGAGTTCTGGGTAACAACTTATTGTAGAGCGAATTTTACAAACATTGAGTGGTTTTTTATGGTACGGCTGAAGAAAATGCACATTGGGCTTGTATACTTTATCAGCACTGGATTCGTAATATGATCCCCCAAAAAACCATATACCCCCAAACCGGCCTAACTCACTGACAACCATTCATCATATAATTAAGCATAACAAACCACGTTTTTTATATACTGACTTTCTGAAGCAGATTTTTCTTTTACTTTTCATGCAAGTAGATAAATGTAACTTTTGCACCTGAGTACCTTTCAGTTCCAGTTGAATACTTTCAGATCCTCATCGTAGTAAAAACAATTAACGCATCCATGCCTTGCGAAGATGCTATGACAAGTACAGTTTGCATTGATACGTCTCACTGCGTCTGCGCCTACCATCGCCGGCGACGACCATCAGAACTCAAACGACCGTTGTTCCAAATAATAATATGCACAAAAATTAAATGAAATAGTTAATACCATGCAAAGCTATAATAATTATAAACAGGCAATAAATGTTAATGGCAATGGATTTCTACTACGCGTGTTTCTGATGAACGAACGTTTGTGTGGATTGTATAATATTTAGGAGACTATGAACATATTTAACCGAGGGCTATCACTTTAAGGAAATAAAAATCAACTTCGCGAATATTCATTTTCAGTTTTATTTATAATTAGACGATTTTGTGCAGGCCTGGTAACGTAGTAATAAAATTATATAACTCTTTGTAGGCATTCAGATTGGAGGGATAAAATTGAGTCATTTTTTTTTCTTCGAATTTTTTAATTTAGAAAATGGCATAGATCTTCGCATTACATAAGGGCACATATGTTAAAATATATGAATTTATTTCAAGAACACCCTGTATGTTGCACCTTGCCCCAGCAAAGTAGTCGTAGAATTATCATATGAGTAATTTCTAAGGAAGGGTGTACAGTACGACAGCGTAATAAAATAATTATTAAGTTCTAAAACATAAATACAAATTACAAACTTGTCACATCATTTCAGTTACAGTACGTATATGTATGTCACAAATCATAAATAAACATTTCTAAATTATACACTGCATGAAAATCCTATAGAAATTGCTATTATTTTATGATTTATATTCATAAATGATGATTTGAAAAGGCTAATAATTATTTCGCTTGTTTATAGAATTCGTGGAGGTAAAAATATAATGCATTACGTTGGCAAAATATTATCTATATTATTCTATATATTGATTACCTACTTATACTATGTTTAATAAACATATCGCCAGGTAATAATAATTGTGATATATTCCTAATACAAAAGTTCTAAAGACCACTGATTGAAAATTATAATACCCATCTTCGTAAAACGCAACCATTATGCCCATATTTAAAATAACACAATTACAGTGAACATTTATGGCCTGCTGTAGATCATTTTAACAGCTCTGCGTAATCTACAAATGTATAAAACAGGTATTATAATATTCTTTAGTGTGATGAGTTTTTCTTTAATCTTGCCGAGTACTAAATTTCACTTGTTTTCTTCTAGAAAATTAAATTCCGTCCCATACGAAAATTTCAAGTTATATTTCCAAGAGGAGTATAACATAATTATGCTGGATACTTTAAACTTCAAGCATTCACGAATGTAACAATATTATAAAAAGTTGAAAACTTAAATTAATATTAAATCGAATATTAGAAAAGTTGAATCTTTAGCGAAACACACTGTTTGAATATTGCGCTCTTGAATGACTTTTACTATAAAAGTGGAAAATTTTTTATTTCTTATTTGTGCATCGTCAATATATGATAAAAATATTTGGACTACTACATATAATAAACTATGTTACATATACTACTTGAAACGTAAGTACATTTATAAAACAGAACTAAAAATAAAATAATAATAATAATAATAATAATACAAGGTCTGTATTTAGAGACAGAAAACTATTACATTTAATTTCGCTAGCTAATTCTACTTCAACTCAACTCTGAGTATCCGAATCTAGTATAACGTTTCTTTGTATAATTCAAAACTTTATACGTAAATTATATACAAGGTGTTCCGTTTAAAAATCCCGTTGCCATTTTCTCGATAATTAAAGGAGATATTTGAATTCTGTGAAAGTATTCACTAGGATACATAACAGAGCCCCACAAAAAAATTCAAACCAGCAAACAAGACCCATGTATCCCTATGTATTTTCGGGCGCTGAATACGAATCCGGAGTCAAGAAAATCGTACACCCCCAAAATCATTAGCTAGAGCCAAATAACACCTTTGGAGTGGGGTGAAGAGAAGATTAAGCTATGAGAATAGTTGTTGCATCTTAATCAATCGAATTATACAAATTATGATTAAACAGCAGCGTACATACAATAGACATGAAACACACCCCCAGGAAGGGGCGAAAACTACCCCCTCGTCAGACCTACGTAACACTAACGTGTACAAAGCCGGAACTAGGCATGTGGCACCATCTATTAGCTCTCCCTGAGCTATGTATAATCCAAGGCTAATTTTTTGATCCACCACTAGCGGTTGCAGATATAATTCGTACACATATATGAGTCTAGCTTTAAAAGAGACAATTTGTAATGATGTGTAAATGGTCCCAAGTTACACATTTGTGTACAAATTTAAATAAAACATTTTTTTACACCCGGGGTTAAATTTTAATTCAAAATACAAGTTAATATTACTTCTAACTATGAAACTCCACAAAAAAGTCCCGTTCTTTGACTACACATAAAAAAATGTTGAAATGCACTTGATTCGAGTACGTTTGTTGCACCCGGGTTTACGCATCTCTGAGCTCTTTGATGACCATAGCTCTTGGTAGATGTAATGCTTCTTTCTTGTACAATAGCGCTTTCTTTTTGGGTTCGGGGTTGATTTTGAAGAAATATTGGTGTCGTGGGGGACTCATGTCCAGGAAATGAACTGCTGGAATCGCTTCCCTGATCTCCCAGAGTTGGTAAATCTGTGAAAATTAGCTCATCATCATCGCTAGATTCTATGGCTGAAGAATCGCCTCCGGAAACAGAATCACCCAGATTATAATCTTCTTCATCATCTGCTGCGAAGAAGTCACTATTTTCTAGTAACACAGCAATCTGCTCATCAGATAATAGTGTTTTTCGGTATACTGTGGAAAAAAAAACTTTAAACCGTTACAATCCTTATGTCCATATTTGTGGACAAAATAAGTTTGCACTAAGACCTAATTAACACAAATGCGTACAAATAAAATCAAATGTTGTTTTTGTAAAAATGGATGCAACTTTAGCAAAACTGTATACTGATAGTGAAATTTGAATACGTTAGAGTGATAACATTGAGGGCTATGTTGATATTTAAACATTAATGTTTTACACTTACCTCGGCAAGTTCGCGATTTTGTAGTATCAGCTGTACTAGTTGAAGTTATGACTGCTCCACAACCACCTCTACCGACTAGTTAGTTAATTCTTTAGTGATTTTGTAGAGCACTTGAATGCATAAGTCGACAAGAGGGCACCGCATGGCAAGGGCACGCGCGGTAAATTTGAAAAAAAAATCCAGCAAATTTGTACACAAATGTGTTCGCGAGGACCGACGCGACGAGGATATAAATAGATCGATCCAAAACAGTAATGACCGCTAAAGAAGCTCGAAATGTCCGTTTCATTAAAGTAATCTTCATGAGCTGCCCTGTAGGGTTGAGAACAACCACCCCTAAGTTTAAAGGACACGAGCAAAATAATAAAAAACGTAAAATCCAACAGGATTTCTATTTTCATGGATGCTACAACCGGCTGAAATTGCATAGTACTTTAAAATAGAACTAGAATTACGCACTATCCATGTCCTACAGTGTCAACCCTCAAAGGGCGCGAAAGCTATCCCCTATGTAAGATTTAATGTAAAAAGTTATAGTCTTGTAGTTGTGTTGAAGTGAAAAGAAACTAGACTGTGTTCGACGCTGCGCTTCAAAACCACCCGCACGGGGATGCGAGACGCCAGTCCTATATCCGTAGGATGTTGGAAAAATAGAGAGAAACTAACAGGATTTACATTTTTATAGCTGCTATGATTGGCATGATTGGAGTTTTTTCAGACGTCACTGTAACTTCTTATAGTCGTTTCTTACACAGCGGTAGTTGTCACCCCCTAGGGGAGTGGAATTGAGTAACAATAGTGGTACGTGACTATAACTCTGACCAATACATAATTTTAATCAATCATAGCATCCATAAAAATGAAAATAGTTTTAGATCAATGTTGTTTTCTTGTTTTTTCTGACATTTAAGATAAGGGGTTATTTTTGGCAGCGCTGTTGGGGTAATTTTCAATGATTGAGCCAAAACTACTGCAGACTCCTCTCATCTTTACAAATCTCTCGAGTTTCAAGCTTTTTCGAGAGTCTCTGCAGCTATTTTCAAGTTGAATCTTGAATGGGGGTAGTTTTCACACCCTTTGAGAGTTAACACTGTAGGATATTGATGGTAAGTAAGTTTCTAGTTCATTTTAGATTACTATGTAATTTCAGCCAATTATGGCATCCATGAAAATAGAGATACTGTTGGATTTAACGTTTATATTGTCTTTCTCGTGTCCATTGAACTTTGGGGTGGCTGTTTTCAACACTATAGGGGTAGTTTATGAAGATTACGTCGGACCTGATGCAGCTTCTTATCACTTTAACAAAACATAGACATTTCGAGCCTTTTCAGCAGTAATTGCTGTTTGGAATCGATTTGTTATAAATTTATAACAAATCGATTCCAAACAGCAATTCTCACCCCTCCCTGGGGGTCTGTACCATATCTTGTTATGTAGGTTGCTGTTTAACCTTCATTTGTATAATTCGATTGATTAAGATGTAGCTTAATCTTCTTTTTACCCCATTCCAGGTATGTTTTTTGGCTCTAGCTAATGATTTTGTGGGTGGACGATTTATTTTGAGATCGGATTCGAATTCAGTGACCAAAAATGTACATAGATACATAGGTCTGATTCGCTGGCCTGAAATAATTTTTTTATGTGGGACTGTGTAACTGACTTCAGTTTTGAGTAAATACAAACTCTCTAAACATTAGGTATAAATGGTGTTGCGATGCAAAGACATTTTTCGATCGCAGGAACCTTTTAAAAAGATGTGCATATGATGAGACATTAAATTCTAACTAGCTTTTCTGATGTGAATACTTACACACTCATATAGTGGAATGGAAGTATAGTAATCGTAAGAGAAATTTCAAAAATTCCTTTTGCTTAAATAGATTTAGAATGTCACGAAACGTCCAGATTTAGAGCGAAAATAAATTTTCGTTTGTCTGTCTGCAACTTTGTTTGTGTGAACAATATCTCTGGAAAGGTTTCAGATATTGTTGACTTGAAATTTTATATACGTCTGTACTATAACGAGATCTGGAACTGGATTGCCTTTTGAACTTATCTGGTGAAGTTCCGGCAAATAGGGGTAAATAGGAGAAAATGAGTAAAGCAAGCTAGTAAGACTACAAAAATTTAGGATTTGGTGTATATACTAGAAGCCAAGGCCTCAGATTTTTTCATAATATTTCCATAACCACTCCATTATTAAATGAGTTGATAAAATGAAATTGAGATATTCACTTGAAATTTAGTACACGTATATATCATAACGACACCTAGAATTAGATTAAATTTTGAGGTGATTCCGTTGAAGGGTTGGGGATTAAATAGGGGTGAATATGAGAAAATGAGTAACGCAGGTTTCTTTATAATATCTTTCGATTCCTTCCACCACCCCTACTCCATTATTAAAAGGGTTGATAAAATAAAATTGAGATTTTCACTTGTTTAGTACATGTATGTACTATAACGACATCTGTAATTAGATTATATTTCGAGACGAGTCCGTTGAAGGGATGGGGCTAAATAGGGGTAAACGTGGGAAGTAAGCAAAGTAAGCTGGTAAGAGTTCAGAAATTTGGATTTGGTGTATATACTAGAAGGTAATGCCACAAGTTTTTCTATAACATTTTTCAGCCCCTCCGCTACCTCCACTCCATTATTAAAGGGGTAGATAAAATATAATTGAGATATTCACTTCATATTTGGTACACGTATGTATTATAACAACATCTGTAACTATAATACTAATCACGAATGTTGCTCGTGATGTCATCATCTTTTAATTTCCGAATTCTGTATTATTATACTCTTCGCAAATACAAAACGAGGAGTATAATGCATTCGATCGGCACATTTCTAAAACCGGTAATATTGCTCGTAGGGAAAAAAAAATTCATATTAATGTGTTGGTGATCGAATTCTGAACAACTTTCAAAATGTCCGTCCGTCTGTCTGTTCGTCTGTCTGTCCGTCTGTCGGTCAGTCTGTCCGTCCGTCACGTTTCTTGTAAGCACGATAACTTAAGAACGAAAAGTCCGATTGTATTAAAATTTGGACAGTACGTTAATGTTACCTAAAGGAAGAACCCTATTGCTGTGGAGCAAAATTATAATTTTTTTTAAATGAAAAAAAAAAATTTCACATAATATTTTTTATGTTTTGCAATTAAACTAAAAATGTCTAAAACTAACATTATTTACAAAAAACGAAGAGTATCCTATATTATGTGCAACAATTATATAAAAAGTGCAGTAAATCATCGAAGAGTGTAACGGTTAGCTTGTTCATCTCTAGAACGCATCGTTACGCTTGGAACTTTTGTCGTAGCCCCATTGGACGTTACTTTGTGTTATTTTGTAACGAAAAATTTTTTTTCGTTTAAGTACCCGTGCTAAATAAATTTGAATTACCGGCGGAAATGCCGACAGGAAGTCAACAAGTGCGCATACGCGGTAGAAGCATCATTTGAAATATCCCTGCTAGTTCACTTTTCGTTTTGACCTGCTTGAGGTAAGATCGTTTACTTGTTGTTTAACGGATTTTCACGTATATTTATCTAATCCTTTGATATTTTGAATATATTTGATTATTAAATGATGTCATGTTATTGAGTTAATGTTGCATTATAGTTATTTTTGGGAATTAAAGGATATTCCGTGTAATAATTAATTTTTATTAACACACATGTTTGTGTGATGTCGGCGTCCATTGGATACATGTTAACTCATTAATTATCGCGGCAATTTTGTATTTTGTGGTCGCTTGAGACACAATACCGTGGTGTTTTGTCATTATTTAGATTATTGTGTACGAGGATTAAACTCGGAAATTAATCAAAGGATAAATTAGAATCTTTGTTTCTTAATCGTGTGTAGACAATCTTATCTCATTAAAAGTCGAAACCTAAAGTCATTTTGTCGCATTTAGTTAACCTCGTGTTAGTTAGTACAAGAGGTTAAAATATCATTTTTTGTTAATTAATTTTTTTGGGAGATTAAACCCATAATTTTGTTTGCTATATTTGTTACAGTATTAGTTTTTTTTTCAGATAGTAACTCAGATATTTTCTCTCTAATTCTAACTAAATTTTGTTACCTTTATTCAAATTTTATTAGAGTTTTCTCATTTATTCATTTCATTTATTATATTAATCAGTAGCTTATTCATATATTTTCAGAAGTACAATTTTATCAATACTCAGGTTTTTTTGTTAAATTGCTAATTGTTTGGTTTTGAAGTCACCATAGTTTTTTTGTAGTTTTCTTTTATCTCTTTTTTCTCATAATTTTAAATTTTGTCTATTATCAACTGGTTCTTTACATTACCCCTTTGTCATGTAAAATCCTGGACCAAACCACCATCGAAGCAAGGCACAAGGCGATTAAATATTTGGAGTTATCCTAAAAGTATTGGATATTGTTCCGACGCAGCATCTCCTGGAAATCAGCGTTGTCAGGACCTGAATATTACGTCCTCCTTCCCGGGTACCCGTGGCCGTCTTCAGGAACAGACCTCGTCGGGATTCCACGTCTCCGCTAAGCTAAGTAGCCTAAATTTATGTGCAAAATTCAACTTTGGTCAGAAGAAAAATTGTAAACCAGTTGATTATTTCTTTTTGTAATTTTTTTGTTAATATTCAAATTTAATTTTTTTTCTAAACTAAATTTTTGTTGTTCAACTAATTAATTCAAATTTCACCATATTTGTCATTTGTAAAGTGTCGTAAAATTTTCAATATTTTATACTGTTAATATATTATTTGTTTTATATTTGATTTTGATTGTTTTCTCCCCCTGATAAAGTTTGCAAGAGTGTCATTTACTGAATACGCTGGCGTCCAAATTTTTATAGTTTATTAAAGTTTTGTTTGGTAAATTTGACAAGCAAATAATTGTTAAGAAGCAAAAATATATAACTCTTCTCGCCACCTAGTGACCCTCGACCAGCCCTGAGCTAACTGGTTGCTACGCTTTCATAGCTTCCTCAGCAGCCAGCTGAGAAGTTGTGGTAGCAATTTACATTCTTATGCGATAGTATTTAAGCTGAGAGAAAAATCTCATGACATTAATATAAATTTATGACGTGAATGACAACATTCATAATTAGTATATAGTCCCTTCAAATTAGTTAAAAAATCGAACAACAATCCCGGGATCCAGACTGTATCAAAAGTTTTCTCAATATCCATATTACTCAATTAACAGTAATAATAATAATAATAATAATATAGTAACAATTTATTTTCCTTAAAAGACAATAACAATTGCATAGGAATAGTCGGTAAAACAATAGACAATACAAATAAAAACAAATAATAAATAAATGATAACAAAATGGGTTAAAGGTTAAATAGATAAAAATCTGAGAGCGAATAAAAACGGTGTTCTAACAAAAACGACTTAAGCTTACTTTTAAATGTGTATATATTTTTACTAGACTTTATGTAGTCGGGTAGTTGATTAAATATTCGGGCACCGTTATGAGGTGAATTCTGAGTAATTTTATATTTAGTGAAAGGCACATGTATTAAACCCTTCTGGCGTGTGTTAACGTCATGAATGTCTTTATTAAGTTGAAAGTTATTTTTGTTAGAAAATACATAGAGGGATATTTCTAAAATGTATCAATTTGTGAGTGTCAAGATTTTGTATTCGCAAAATAAATTTTTGCATGTATGGATGTTAGGAAGATTATCAATACAACGTTATATACGTTTTTGTGCCACAAAGACGTCTTTGGCCATGGTGGAGTTGCCCCTCAAGCACAAACTCTATCGTAACCGAGATTTGACCTGGGCGTAATATATACTTAATAGTTGACCTTTATCCAATACTAATCGCATATTTCTGAACAAATACGTAATAGAATTTAGTTTGGAAATCAGGTGTGTACAGTGCGAATTCCAGCTTAAGCTTTCATCTATGTACACAACCAGAAATTTTACATCTGAATGTTTGTTTTGAAGGATCGTGTTATTGACATTACATTTTAAAGGTCCAGTTATTTTATGATAATTATGAAATCGCAGCACTTGTGTTTTATACTAGTATTGAAATGCAGATCGTGCGAATTGAAATAATTTGATGTTAATGATACAATTTGTTGACATTTACTATTAAGTCTTTCAGTATTGTCTGCAGAGATAAGTAATGACAATGACACATCATCTGCATACATAACGAGGTCTGGATGAGATATTTCCACCTCTAATTGGTTTACGTACAATAAAAATAAAACAGGCCCCAGCACAGAGCCTTGTGGGACGCCTATTTGCACTGGGCTAATTTCTGATACAGCATTTAAAATTGAATTTTCATTATTACATTTTAAGGAAACACATTGGTTACGGTTTCTTAAATAAAATATTAAATCCTTTAGTAACTGTTACCGAAACTGACAACATAAATGTAGACAAATATATAATGGTAGAATACAATAGTTATTTAAGATACAAGCGTAAAGAGCCATTCTTTATTGCAAGAATGGCTAAATTTAAAATACGAGCGAAGCGAGTGTTTAAAAACCATGAGTGCAATAAAGAGGCTTTTTACCAGTGTGTCTTACAACGTTTTATCTTCGATCGTGCCAATTGTTGTAAGAAATTGGTAATTTTTCATGAATATTTGTAAAACTGTATCAACCTTTTGTGAATGTCACTTTGACGGTTAGTATTATTCGAGTTGTAATTATGTTGACCGTAAAACGAGACTCTTGGAAAATACGGTTGAAATTTATAGAAAATACTCCACTCTTAGGTCACTAGCAACAAAACATGATCGACTGTTTGTGAACTACCGTGATGGCAAGTGTTCTCTTCAGCCGATAGGTATCAATACCTTTGGGAAAATACTAAGCGAAATAACGAGATATCTTGGGTTGCCTAATGCACATGAGTATAATGGTCATAGTTTTAGAAGGTCATCTGCCACCATGCTTGCAGATGGAGGAGGGGATGTTTACAGCTGAAGAGCCATGGTGGCTGGAAGTCATCGACAGTGGCAGAATCTTACGTTGAAGAATCAGTTAAAATCAAAATTGAGATATCACATCAAATTTTGCGAAAACAACTATCTGAGGAAGTAAGCTCTTACGTTGAAGAATCAGTTAAAATCAAGATTGAGATATCACATCAAATTTTGCGAAAACAACTATCTGAGGAAGTAAGCTCAAACGATGATGCCATTGAGGCTAATGATATACTGCCGACTACATCGAGGAGTCACGAGTTGCCTAGAATTCATATTGAAAATTGTGCTAATTGCAAAGTAGAAGTAAATATTGTCAAAAATGAATAATGAATGTGTTGTCCTTACTGATAAATTTTTTAGAAATCGTGCAATAAAAGGGTGCAATATTTATGCAATATTCATTTCTTATAAAAGGTCACTTTTTACACTGGAAATGATGTAAAAAACTTACTTTTTACACGATCGTAGATAATGGGTTTTTAAATGTAACGGTGCAACTGGTATATGTACATAAATATCCTTAGATACATATCTAAATGGGACTTAGCAGTTCATAAAAAAGCACGTGTTACTTATATTTTTAGGGTGAAAGTCTGGGGTATTACACATTGTTGTTATTTAATTTATAGGTCCACCACATGTTTCTTAATATTATAAAATAGCATGGTTTGACTCGGTATAGCCAATAAAACGAACAAAGAATGGCCCTGTTTCTATCAAAATATGATCGGGTTTATGAGTAGACGGACACGACATGAACTGCATGGCCCTTTGTCACCGCCTCGAGTTGAAGCCATAAATATCGCCTGAGGGCTCTGGGACCGTCAAGCTGACACTAAAAGTGAAAAACGTTTCTTTCTAAATCACCACGAACTGGAAGTACGTTTTGATGAATTCCTATTTTCGAAGATTGTTTTCATAATTAACATAATGTACCATGGTCAGAAATCTGATGGTATTTAAACGATAATAATCAAAATTAATTTGATTTTAGGATACGTAACAGATATAACTGTAATATCTTTCATTTTTGCATAGACATCAATGGTATAAAATTCGTTTCTTTTGACTGTCAAACGAAATGAATGTTTGTTTATGATATAATTTTCCACGTAATTGGGTGTTCTTTAATCAGGGCTAGTTGTCTCTCAGATAAAAATATATTATTATAATTTCATAATTATGTCATTTGTATTGTACTTGCATATATCATCAGTATTCATAATGAATAAGTGCTGTTTAGTTATAGTTAAAGCAATGGCACTGGCTATCGATTGTAGTTATGTCTGACATTTGGTTTTTGGTTTCGAAACTCTATTTCCTGTATAAAATGTCTCGCAAATGGACAAGCGTGAAGATAAGGAGGGAAGGTAAAAACCAAAAGCAGACAACAACTCAATCGACTAGGTCAAAACATCACCTTTGACAACTACAATTTTGAAGTAGTGAAAGACTTCACCCACCTCGACATAAACATATCACACGACAATAACGCAACTAAAGAGATTAGAAAAAGGATCCAGGTAGCAAATAGAACCTACCATTCGATATTACCCATCTTAAAATCGAGAAACTTACACAGGAAGACCAAAATTAGAGTCTACAAAACAATGATCCATACACTTTTAACGTACGGAGCTGAAACGTGGACGTTCTCAGCCAAAAATTCGGAATTCCTAGACCGATTCGAATAAGGAAGTATTAAGAAGAATTCTGGGCGCAGTGAATGATGGGGACTACTGGAGAGCACGCATGAACCATGAAATATACCACTTATATGAAGAACCCAGAGTTTCAATACACATAAATCTGACGCGTCTGAGATGGGCAGGATCTCTAGAAAGGTGCTCACAGGAAAACCGGAAGGAAAGAGGCTGGTTGGAAGACCGAAGTTGCGCTGGGAAGATGGGGTACGAAAGTATGCTGAAGAAGTACGGGGTATATAAATTGGAGACATGCAGCGGTAGATCGGTACGGATGGAGAAAGAGGATTGAGGAGGCTAAGGCTCGATATGAGCTCTAGTGGCGCCATCCTAGTAGTAGTAATTGCCGTTAATCAGAGGATGATCATTCAAATAGATTACAAACAGTTATGTTGAGTATGTGACGAGAAACATCTGTAACCGCTTCTAAATATGACAATTAACCATAAAAAAGCGACGAGATAAAGAGGAGGACTAGATATAATTGTATCATTCATATTAAAAATGCTCTTTTTTTATAGAAAAAATTCTTTTGAAAAATAAAGCAAACAAGCAGCATTTTATTAACATCTTCAACGAACCTTTAGCAGCCTGCAGTTGCGAAATGAAACATGCGATATTATTCGCCTACAATATGGAACACACAAAAAGCGAAGAAGGAAGGAATTAGGGGAGAAGATTTCACCACACCTATCCTTTGTTTGCGACAATGGTGAATGCGACAGTGCATTCGATTATTTCCTGTAAAAAAAACAATAACTTTGAAACTACAGAAGAATAGGTTGCTTTCTAGAACAGGTGTGAAAAATCATTGTCTGATACTGACACAGTTGCTGTACAAATCCTTACCTTTGTTTCAGAAGCACTCACTATAATATTATTATCAAGTACACACTTTGATGAGAAGTCTGAAAATCTAAAACCTGAGCACTTCGATGATTCTGTAAAGACAATGGGTAAACTTCTCATGATGAGTTATTCGTCTGCACCCGCTCATATTATCTCCTGAATAAGATGCGGAGATAATATTAAGAACTGTAGTTTTCATAAATATTTATTGTTTAGCCTACTTTAAAAATTTGTTCTTAATGTGACCCATACGTATATATTTTTTTGTTTGCTCAGTCATTGTACTGGAATGTCTTAAGCTATTTCTATAAAAATCTTTGCAAACTGTAGAGCATGTTTAGTATAAGGTGAGCAAACATCGGCTAAAACTTTCTATGTTCGAGAATGATGCAAATGCACTATAAATAAAACTGGCGGTTAGGTATTTCTAGAGTAGCTGATACTTAATCTGATGTCAAAAGTGCAAAATTTAAAGTGGCTAATTCGATAGGTCTGCCATGATTGCATACATTTTGCAAAACATGAAATGTATATAGAGATATTTGTTTTGCTTTGTAGAAATGACGTGATAGGACAAAAATGCGATTGTCAGTCTCTAAAAATTATAAAATGAAATTTCACGGTCGTCGTTAGATTAATTCAACTTTAAGTTCTTCAAAGCAATGGAACGCATTCATTGGATCTGCTATTTTGAACATGCCAACCCCACCCCACCTTATATTTTTCTATATTTTCAATATATACTTACTTCTCAAAGGAAAATGATAGTGCATCGTTGGAAATATTTCCGTTGTAGTTAATTTAATTTCAAAATATACCTTCACTACACTAAAAGTGGTTTATTTGTAAACGAGTATATTTCAGGGAAAGTTTATGTTAATAAATTACGGAAAAGTTTTATAATACATTTTGTTTAAATAAACGAACGTAGAAATTCGGTATAAAAGTAGAGTTACATTCAGCATCTTACATCTTTCTTATATTTTAAACACTTCTTTTACTAAATATTATCACACTCTGTCTATGTCCTATAAATATTGCGATAAATATTACTGAGAAATCATCACTATATCTCTGGTGTTAAAAGATTGATGATTTAACTCATTTAATGCATTTTCGACACCCCAGCAGCTCGCTGTGTGCGAAAGAATTTCACTAACAAATCAATAAAACTAATACGAACAGCCTCTATAAAAGTCTCGAGAGATATATAACTTGTCCCGATTGTTGTTTATATGATATATAGAACGTGAATGCGAGTAACTTACCTTAGCTTGCTAAAACGGGTTTTATTTTTATCGTAAAGTACCCAAGGGTATTTTTGGGAAGGACAAGTATCCTGGAAACGCTTACAGAAATTTCACAGATTGCCTTATTGAATTGGATTGCTAAGTATATTCTTTTATCTCTAAATCCGATGTTGTCTGTTTGCAGATTATCTACGTATTACTTCCGAGTGCCACTGAGTATAGAAATTCATAAGGGACAATAAAACGACAATAACTGTCAGCATTGAATGAAAAGTAAGCATCGTTAATATTCAGGACTCACTTAAGCTAAGCTATGTTATTGTTTGAAATAATATACAGGGCATTTCGTCAAGAAGTATAGATCTACGCAAAGAGCAGCTTGTAAATTATGTCCGTATATGTCGACTCCCCTTTCAATTAATTCAAATTGTGTAAACTATTCTGGCTGACAATATAGGTAGGTTACAAGCCCGAATTAATATTAGTGGTCTTAGTTATCCCTTTTTTTAAATTTTTTTATTTTACATAAGCTATTCAACAGGTCGAGAGACCCAATTACTGGATAGGATAAAAAAGATTACAAAAAAAAAGGAAAAGAGTAATATACATTTAGAAACAAAGATGTGCATACAATCACAAGCAGATAGATTAAGTAAAATATTAAAATAATTATAAGAAAATTAGAGGAACACAAAGTAGAATTGTTAGGATAATGAACAATAATGAGTTAAATATTATTAAAGATACATAATTTTAGAGAGGCAACGTTGCAGTTGAAAATATCTACGCGGCCGTGTATATCATTGTACGCAGTACACATTACACATACCTTGAAGTGGTGAAAATTTTTTTATATTTGTCCTGGGCGTGTTTAGTTTAAACAAATCTGTTTGGCGTGAAGCAATTCTGTGAGCATGAAAAGGAAGCATATTAAGTATATAAGTGCTGTCGGTGATATTATGTATGAATCTTTAAAGAAAAATTAGATAACAGACTTTACGGCGATCATCTAACGATAGTAATGAGAACCTCGATAATAGTTCAGACTGGGGAGTATCAATAGGCGGGTATGTTCCATCAACTTTAAATGTGGAATACTTCAAAAACCTACGCTGAATATTTTCTAAGTTATCTATATGTGTCTTATAATATGGTGACCAAATGATTGACGCATATTCCAAACTAGATCTTACAATAGAAAAATACAGTAGTTTGAGACCGGAGGCGTTATTGAAGTTAAAAGTATTCCTAATAAGAAATCCAAGAGATTTATAGGAATTTTTGACAACTTGATTAATATGTGGCTAAATGACAGATTTTCATCAAACACTACACCTAAATCAGTAAATGTCTCAGATCTAGAGAGTACGTTATTTTCCACCGCATAATCATATTTTATGATATTCTGTTTAGTTGTTACTGACAGAACGTTACATTTTGACAAGTTGAGAATTAATTTGTTTTTTATACACCACTCATTTATTTTGTCTACATTGTGTTGCAAAATCAAACAGTCGTCGATGCTCGATATTCTACAGAATAATTTCAGATCATCAGCATATAGAAGACAGTTCAGGGCGATATCAGTAACAATGTCGTTAATAAACATAATGAACAAAAGTGGACCTAAATTAGATCCCTGTGGGACGCCTGAGGTTGGTAAAACCTTGGCACATCTATGGCCACAGAATAAGACAAATTGGGTTCTATTCTTGTTCATGCTGTTGTCCGAGTAAGACGTGCCGGTTCCAGCTTAGCAGAGGCTATTTCTTAAACAGCTACAATAAAATAAAAGTGGTCGTAAAGTGCATCGGTTTTCCCAGTGACCCAGTGCTACCTTCATAAAATTAATAATGTTTACCCGGGAGCAGCTAAGTGATATACAAGTTATAATCCAAGAAACCATTACGAAACTCATGAACGATGACGTATTTTTCAACACACTAATAACAAACATTCAAGAAAAACTTCAGATCAATAAAATGCAACAAAAAATAGACGAGTTAACGAAGGAAATTGACAAGTTAAAAGAAGAAAGAAAGGAAGTAAACAAAACTATAGCTAAAAAAGTAGAAATAATGGAACAGCACAGGAAAAGAAAATCAGTTAGAATGCACGGAGTGTTAGAAAGTAATGGAGAAAAAGTTACTGAAAAAGTCCTAGAAGTCCTAAATACAAAATTGAATTTAAACCTAGGATCAGAAAATCTAGATAACTGCTTCAGGGTGGGGAAATTAAGAACTGGGAAAAGACCAATACTGATAACTTTCGCAAAAGAACATATAAAAAAAACTGTAATCCAAAACAGAGGAAAACTTAAAAACACCGGCATATCCATCGCTGAAGACGTAACTCCAGAACGATACAATCTATTTAGGGAAGCAAAAGAAAAACTAGGGAAAGAAAATGTGTGGATAACAGGTGGAGAGATCAGAGCCCAAATCAACTAACAGCGACGTGTGATAAAAGACAAAGCCGAACTTGACCAACTTTAACAAAAACCCTCTGGCAAGCGCGCACCGTCAGCAAAATACCTAATCAGGTAAACTTGGAAATAGTGATATTTTATTTTCTCTTTAGTATAGATATTTCATAAAAACTTTTTCTCATAATATTGTTTAGGTACATACTGTAGTATTAGTAATATAGATTAGCATAAGTTATAGCATATAAATAAGCATACTTAAGTAATTTACGTGAAATGGAGGACTTAGAGGAGGCAATGAGAATATTAGGAAACTATAACAATATCGAAACAAAAATAAGTAGCGATTTTGACGACTTAAAATCACTTCTCCCCACGAACATAAAAAATCTTTCTATAATTAGTTACAATATAAGAAGTATTAAGACTAACTTTGACGAGCTTTGTGTAAGCATAGGCGAAATAAATAAAGCAAACGGAAACTTAGGTATAATTGTCCTTACTGAAACGTGGTCGGTAACGGATGCACAGGATTATTTTATAGACGGGTACAAACCATATTATAATGAGGGTAACTACAACCAAAATGATGGCGTAATTATTCTTGTAAGAAATGACCTGTATCCAGAAATTAAGATAATAAAACTCACTCAGGTTACTATACTAGAATGCAAATTTACCTATAATGAAGTTAAATGTACGATAACGGGCGTCTATAGACCTCCACCTACAAATACAAATATATTTATCAATGACATAGACAACTACCTAAAATCAATAAA
Organism: Stenurella melanura; assembly: GCA_963583905.1. Classification (NCBI taxonomy): domain Eukaryota; kingdom Metazoa; phylum Arthropoda; class Insecta; order Coleoptera; family Cerambycidae; genus Stenurella; species Stenurella melanura. The sequence continues at coordinate 48,716,080 of OY757314.1, forward strand.
CGACAGCAACCTAATAACTTTGATCGGAGACATGAATATAAATATAGGAGACTTATCGGACGTCACTGCGTTAGCCTATATAAACATGATGGAAAAAAATGGCTTTCGTTCACAAATAAATCAACCCACAAGGGAAACCAAAAATAGTTCCTCAATAATAGATCACATTTTTGTAAAACTAAATGCCAATTTAAAAATGAACTCTACGCCTATTGTACTAAAAAATAGCATAACAGACCATTATCCAGTAATTTTCAATATAGAATTTAACGAAACCTCACAGCCCAATCCGGAAAAGGAGCATTTCATAAAAAAAAATAGACCACAATAAACTTTTTAGATCTGTAGCATTTATAAAATGGGACAAACTATACGAAGAAAGAAACCCCGAAAAGGCAATGAATATATTCTATGAAAACATAAATCTAAGTGTAAATGATGCAACCAAGGTAATTAAAATAAAAAATAAAAACACTAAACTCAAACCATGGATGACCCAAGGTATTCTAAACTCAATAAGAAAACGTGACAGACTTAAACAAAAAATACTAAAGAACAAACATAACACTGATATTAAAAACTATTACAAAAACTATAGAAATATAGTAACGACACTAATTAAAACTTCAAAAAACAACTTCTATAAGGGAAAAATTCTCGAGGCCGGAAACAATTACAGAAAAGTTTGGGACTGTATCAACGAAGCCACAAATTGCAATAAAAAGTGCAAAGACAATGTAGAGCAAATAATAACAGACGACAACATAGTAATCACAAACAAAAATGAAATAGCGTCGACCTTTAACCAGTTCTTTATTGACATCGGCGAAAAAATATCTAGTGATATTCCGAAACACGCACAAAATCTGACCTTAAACGACAACACAAGCCAGCATCTAAACTCCATGTTCCTGGAAGACGTTGATGATAATGAAATAAAAAATATAATATGCACCCTCAAAAACTCCTCCTCTCCAGGAAAAGATGGAATAATGGTAAAAACACTAAAACTTCTATCGTCTCACATCTGTAAACCTCTAGCACATATTATCAACCTTATATTCAAAAACGCAGATATACCTGAAGCCTTTAAAGAAAGCATAGTTGTTCCAATTTATAAAAATGGTAACAAGAATTATATGACAAATTTCCGTCCAATATCGTTGATTAATAATGTCGCAAAAATTTGCGAAAAATGTCTGAACCACAGGCTTCGTTCATATCTTGAGAAAAATAAAATTATCTCAAAAAATCAGTATGGATTCCAAAAAAACTGAAGCACAGAAGATCCTCTCCAATTACTAACAGATAAAATTACAACTAATTTTGAAAAGAACGAAAAAATCATAGCTATCTTTTTGGATTTACAAAAAGCCTTCGATACGGTGTCGCATAGCCAGTTACTGGAAAAACTAAACAAGATGGGAATTAGGGGTGTTCCCTACAACTTATTAAAACAATATCTGTCAAATAGACCCCAGCAAGTAAAAATTGGCAACGCTCTTAGCACTAGGAAAACAATAAAAACTGGAGTTCCACAGGGAACAGTCTTAGGTCCTACCTTATTCCTGCTGTTTATGAATGGCTTACTGAACAAAAACTTTGGATGCAACATCATATCATACGCAGATGACACCGTATTGATATGTTCGGGAGAAACCTGGTACTTAGCGCGACAAAAGGCGGCTGAGGCAATTAGTAAAGTCAAAAACTGGCTAGATATCAATTTATTAAAACTGAATATAGCAAAGACTAAATTCATGACTTTTTCTCCAACGAAGGCAGGACTACCCCAAACGGTACAACCTATTCTTATAGATAGAGAAACGAATACTTACATTCAATATACCACAACTATCAAATACCTCGGCGTTATTTTCGATAATCACCTAAAATGGGATAATCATATTAAATATTTAAACGGGAAGCTAAGAAAATTAATATATAAATTCTATAACCTGAAAAGTATACTAAATAGAAAGACTCTCCTAGTGACATATAACAGCCTAGCGGAATCCCTAATTAGGTATGGTATTAGCGTCTGGGGATCAGCCTACAGTGCAACCCTCCAGCCTCTTCAGATAACACAAAATTATATACTACGGACAATTTTTAACAGGAAAAGTAGAGACAACTGTGGAAATATATTTATTGATAATGAGTTACTGAGTGTGAAGGGTTTGTATATGCATGCGGCAATAGTTTATACTCACAACAAGAAACATACATTTGGATCGCCGGTAAATCACCAATATGAAACAAGAAATAGATCTAAAAACTCGTATCAAACTCCAAAATACAACAAAACAATATGTCAGAAGCAAATCAAATTCAATGGAATTAAACTATACAACCAACTACCTGAATATATTAAAGTCCATAATAAAAAGAAATTCAAAAGGACATGTAAAAAGTATATAACAGACAATTACACCACACTCCTCCAACTATTGGCCTAATAATAAAACAAATCCATCCCCCGTAACTACCGACTCTTGTAACTAACCAAGTCGTAAATAAAAATAATATATTTTAAATATAATTAATTATAAATTCTCCTTGTCTTCCTCTGTCTAATTATTTCACTTTATATTATATTATATTATATTGTATTATGTCTTTATATTATATTATTACTATAAATCGTAATAGAAAATGCAACCACAATGTAAAAAGATTTAAAAAATAGTAATAATAATAATAATGCATGAACAAAATGTTAAATACTGCTAGACACAACACGAGGTCCCCTCAGGTGTCATAACACGTAATGGTAATAAATTGAATTATAAATTAATAATAAATAGATTAACTAGATATTACAAAAAATGTACAACTTGTAAATTGTTGCAGTAATAAAATAAATAAATAAATAAATAAATAAATTGTTTAGGTAAGATGAAAAATAGTTAATAAGGTCATTTGAGAATCCGAAAACGTGTAATCAGTGAAAATGTTAATTAGGAGGGGATTAAGAAAAATCCTGACGTGATGGAATAATTCTGACGACAACATCGGAGATGTGGTGGAGATATTCTGGCGGCGGTATCAGATTCAGCGGTTCAAAATACATGGGGTATTGATACTCTGCGGAAAAGTACATGGTCTTTTTTATTTTGTGTGCCTGTGTAATCATACATAATAGTACATGTCTTTATTTACATAAATATATAATACTCGCTTTATCATATATTACGACGCGCACTCTTTCATTTAAACAGTTGTTCTAATCTCCTTCAGTTTTACCTTGTATTCTTTTTTCTTCTAAATTAGAGAATTAGCTTTCGAGAATAAAATCTGCTTCTAATAAACCTATCTCGCTTGACTTCGCCATAAACTGATGATGATGCCTCTGTTATCCTACGGACACATTTTTTGCTACAACGCGTTAAATACTTCCTTATCACTAATCATTTTTCTTAATTTTTTATTATAAATATGGACCAGTATAGGTGGCTCCAATATTGGACATAATTGTCAGTCAATTAGGTCTATATATTATTCAGCCAGATAGTTTAAGGATGGTACTTTGAATGTTCCAATTCCTTGTTTTCGTTCAACCCTTGCTTTCCTCACTTCTTTTGTTTCTTCCAAAACCCTGTCTCGTTCCAGTCGTCCTGAACTTTGAACAATTAAGGCTTACCCCAATACTGATTTTAAAGTTTGCCAAGAAGTTTGGGACGTATTCCCTGAATGAAAGAAGGAAATCAGTTTGAACAAGAAACATTTTAAAGTCGGTAACCATTTCAACTGAAGTTTTCACAATGCTAAATATTTAAGTCTTACATGACCCAGGAATCACAACAGTACCAATGTACGATTTAAATGAATAGAGCTATCGCGTCAATTTCAACCGTGAATATCTCAAAAATGGAGTAGCTGTAGAAACTGAGAAAAATGTGTCTTCGTTAAGTGTAGTGTAAGCTAAACCAGTCCCGGAAATTTGATTAATTCATCTTGAACAATTTAAAAAATCTGATCAACAATATAGGAAAATGTCCCACTTAAAGAGATTTTTCCCAACCGAATAAATATAAAGTCACGTTTTTGGTCCAAAGCCCAAAATTATGAAAAGAAATCAACGTACGAAAGAAGGCATGTGTTACCAATACCTAACCGAGATATACGGATTGAAAACTGGTATAGTCACAACCTCCTTAAAAAGTAGAATATTTAAAACAAAATCGCGGTTAAATTTAAAGCTCAATGTTTTAATCGCATCAGAATGGTATATTAGTACAAGCAACGATTTGCTCGAAAATTCATAAGCATCCACAGTTGTGGCCGGCTCACTGGCTCTATGTTTGAGACCACGGAGTCCCTGGTTCGAATCCTGGCTAGGGTATAGATATTTAGTTGGAAGATAAATGTATTTCCGAGATGGTAGCAGTGGACCAGACTGCTGTTGAGTGGCACAAAATGTTTAGCCCCTGTTATCTCTCCCGAGTTCGAATCTCAGTCGCGGTAGATGACAATATCGCAGGGAATGATGATTATAATGATAACATGATAACGTTGTGTACGTACCTATCCTGGTTGGGTGGAGGAAAGCTAAGCTTCGCCAGGGATCAAATATAAACAGACGATAAAAGAAACATATTTTTCTTGGTAATATTTTTATTATCGAGGCAATAATTCCAAGAGAATGGATACTTCGATTTTTCAAGAACAGATGAGTGAGTGGATTCTTTAACAGGCCCTAATCCATTTAAGTTGTTTGATGTTATTATTCAATATCAACGTCCCAGCATTTATGTTATGAATTCGTATAATTCTGTCCATGAAAATTTCTGCACATGGTCATACAATGCAATCCTGCTTTTGCACAACCACATCGCTAACCACAGCCTTTCTTACAATTGAAGGTTATCACTAATAGAATGAAACTCGAGATCAGTACCTCTGCAGTAAAAACAAGTAATATAGCATTGTTATTTTTCTAATTACTGAAAAAGGTGACAGCTGCTCACTAAGGCTACTTTTCGACTGTCGAGACTTGTAGAGTGCTAGTATGAACCAGTGTCCCGCATTTTCGAAATGCTTAGCAATTGAGCTGTTCTTACCTAAACCTTAATTTTAAATCCTCAATGAAATTTTTGCAAATTGCTGAAAAATTGTAATTAAAATTTTTGTAAATAATAATAATACAGGCAATGAAGGCAAAATTTTGTAAAAACCTCGCAAAAACTAATAAAAGGATCATCTCCGGAATTTAAGTATGTAATAACCTGTGGAATGGAATGATGCATTTTTTGCACTTCCAAGTTCCGGGAAAATTGAAAAAATTTGGAAAAACTTTCTGATTTTCGGTTTTTTTGCTTTAGCAGCTAAAATAATGAAAATGCAAAAAAAGTTTCGAAGAGAGTTTGTAGCTCGTCTCTTTCTCTACAAATGTTTGCCTTACTTAAGCCGTTTAGGAGTAAAATTCAGTTTTCCACTTATAGTTTTGAGCCGCTCCGAAATGCGCGGAAAATGAGAATTTTCTGGGAGTTTCGTACGACCGGACACATAGATCGATATTCTTACTATTCAGAGCCGCTAAAAAAATCAAAACAACATAAAATGTAGAGGAAAGTCTCAGCTTTAATGTGGAACTAATCACAAAATTCATACGAATTTTTATCATAGAGAAAAAAAGTGTTAGAAGATGGCTTAATAAACTTTATACAGTTGATTTATTCATATTTTTGAGTTTATGCATCCTGTCTATTTCTTCCGTAATAATGGGTACTTTTTCACTGCATGGAATCGATTCCACGCACTTTATTCTATATTTCGTGAAAATTTCATTGAATAATGTTAAGAATCAAATAAGTTGTATATGTTTTACTGTATACTTGTTCATTTTCTGAACGTGTATGAACAATGTAGACAAATTCAAAATGTACTATATGCATGTAAAATACTCTGAAGTCATTTGAAAGAATTTATGTTATTGTACTTATAAGCCAATTATATTATTATTAATTAAGATACAGCGAATTGAACCCCAAAATTTGGAGGTGATTGATCGATGAGAAATATACCCTCTACTTTGATCGCCAGGCATATTTTTCCAACAAAATTAATTGCAATAAAATGTTAATTGAATTAATATATCAATATATAAGAATATACAAGCAAAGTGGATTTCATTCTAACGACTCCCGGCAAAGATATGAATAAATCTGTGAATCAACTGTACAAAGTTTACTAAGCCATCTTCTGACACTTTTCTCTATGATAATTTTTTTTATGAATATTGAGATTAGTTCCACATTAAAGCCGAGCCTTTCTCTACATTTTATGTTATTTTCATTTTTGTAGGGGCTCTGAATAGTAAGAATTATCGATCGATGAGCCCTGTCTTACGAAACTCCCGGAGAATTCTCATTTTTCGCGAATTTCGAAGCGGCTTAAGTGGAATACTCGATTTATCTTCTAAACGGCTCAAGTAAGAGAAAAATTTGTAAAGAGCTTTTTTGTAGAGAAAGAGACGAGCTACTTTTGTTGGGAACTTTTTTCTCTATTTTCATTATTTTGATCGCTAGAGCAAAAAAACCGAAAATCAAAAAGTTTCTCCAAATTTTTTTAAATTTTCCCGGAACTTGGAAGAGCAAAGAATGCATCGTCTCATTTTCCAGGTTACTACCTACTTAAATCCCAGAGAAGATCCTGTTATTAATTTTTGTTACCCTAAATGGCTAATTTGTCTGTACTATAACTGATTTTTTATTTAATATTGATAAAAAGAAACTGTTAGATAATTTCCTGTTCTAGATCGTTTATGGGATACAACTAAATCATTGCTCTCTCTTTTAAATATGAATATCAATGAATATGTATTCTCTGGGGGACCAGTTACTTCAGGAAAAAATGCGAAAAACACGACGTGGCTTGTTAGGGGTGGTTGTTGAGGGTGAAGCTACCACTTAAGCTCCAGGAATTGTTTTACTTCTGAAAACTAGCTATTTTGGACTCATAATTTCCAAATAGCAAAACATGGAGTAACAAGCGAAAAAAACTACATTTTGATATGCTTTTTATCCAATTTTTTGGGATGATTCATTATATTTTCAGCAGAGGGTCGCAAGATGACTCAGTGCTTTGGCATGATTTATTTTTCTTTTTTTTTTCTTTTTGCATTGACTAAAGTAAAAGCTAACTACATTTTGAAACACGGAAAGGGCACCGGTTCTATTTTTATTTAGTAAATGAAAGTAAGGAAATGAATGATGATATTTTAAATATAACATTATCACATCAATTTGTAATATTTTTTTAAATAATTCTATGGAATGCATTTTCGTAAATAACTCGTTTATTTTAAGTTTTTCGAAAAAACTCTATTTCTGATTTTTTGTCCAAAAAGGTCCATGCCTTATACTGGTTATAGAGATCGATCGACGGAATAGTTAATTTTCGATTTTTATTAGGAAACTGTTCGGAATTTGTTGAATTTATCAAAAAAATCAAGTTTTCCAGGATTTGTAGATTCGCTTTTGTTTTGTCAAATTTCTCACAAACGTCAGCTAATAGACCTAATCGAGCCGTACAATTGCCATTTTTGAAAATCAAAATCGGACCTTCGGTTCGGGAGTTATTAATTTCTTTGAAAAATCATACTCGGCCCTGGAAAACATACTTGCGGTCAACGGCTTCGGGCCGCCAGCAACAGGCTTGATTTGTGGCCGGGTACCTTTGATCCCACCAAGTCTCATCGAAATCGATCAATATTCTGGACAGTTATCGTGCTTCCTAGCCCGAATTCGAGAAAACCAGTTTTTTGCAACAAAAAACAATTTTCATTTGTTTTTCGATATAACCTCCGGTATAATTATTTGTAGAGCTTTGCCAGTGGCACCATTTCTTTTTTGAAATGTCTTAATCCGACTACCCGTTATCGAGTTATTCAATTCTTCCCGAAAAACTCGAAACGTCTATATCGGGTACTTCTGGTTTCCGAACGGAGCCGAGCTTCCGGCGTTAAGGTTTTATAAAGACCTTCTATTAACCACCCAAGTTTCATCGCAATCCGAAAACGGATTAAGGGGGCTGGGCGTGGCAGACCGACCGACAGACAGACAGACAGACAGACGGACGGATGGACGGACCGACGGACAGACGGACGGACGGACGGACGGACGGACGGACGGACAGACAGACAGACAGACAGACAGACATACCGACGGACGGAATTTTCTAAATTCGCTCTCGAATCGATAGATATGACTTTCACATCGATCCGACGTTTTTTTCGGGTTTCGACGGTCCACCGGAAAACTGCTAAACGTATACTACATTTTTTTTCAAAATGTAGTAACAAGCTACTGATATGATATTAATAGAGAGGCTAGTGACTTCAGATAAACTTAACATTTTGCGACAAGGGCGAAAAAAGAAAAGTTGGCCTGGAAACTAGCTCATAGCAGAAGAACTCCGAATCATCTGACTGGGATTTCGACAGATGCAGTGGCAAATTTAGTTAAGACATCTATCATTAATAAGTGTTACTGAAGACCAGCCTACCTGTCCAGAATATGAGGCGATATATATCTTACCATATGTGTGAGGTACCTGAAAATCGAGGATCTTTTAAAACAGAAGAAAAGTTTCCTTGATTGGAAAAATACGTTCACCTACATTAGAAGATCGGTGGTAGTTTAAAGAGAGAGCATGCATTTAAATGGTTTGGGTGGAGGCAAGGTGTAAGGTAAAATTCACCTAGACGTGATTTACTACTACTTTCACTACTACTCCTACTAATGTTAATACTAATGTCGCCACTAAAGGGCCGATTTTTCAATGTCCAGTTAAAAGTGTCAGATAGGTAGCTGGTAGGTACGCTTAGCTGGCAGTTATATCTATGGTAGTGTTTATCAACAGAAATTTGACTGCCAGCTACATATTCATGAGTTGAATTATGTGTGTATCTAATTTAACCTCAAAATTCATTGCGTTGTCTAGCGTGTTGATAGATGCTCTGTTCTTAATTTTGTGCGTTTGTGTATCAGCAATAATTGCAATAGAGAGTGTAAAAAGGAAAAAAGGTGCTAACTACAATTTAAGTGATTGGAGAAACAGAATTATTCCTGCAACTTCCTCTATCATCTCAACGATATGTAAAACAGTTTCTTTACGCAGTCGAAATCTTATTAAAAAATCTTTATCATCATAATTCTCAAAATTATTTTCTCTTTCCCTTATGGTATAGGGTCTCCTCTCATACTTTATAAATTATATAATATCATTGTCATCATCACTCATATCCAGAATATTATTATTATTATTTATTATTGGCAATAATATATTTAATATAAATCACAAATTAAAAACGAACATATCAATCAATCACATTGGTTTTTAGGTTAGAATGCTTTAGAATTGTCAGAAATTGAATCAAATGCGTATGTGCAAATCCACTCACAGTAGAATAAATCCTTAACTGGCACTTTCAACTCTCTGCTAAATTTACTTTCAGATAGTGAGTTTAACCATCCGGTAAATTTTACCTGTACATTGAAAAACAGTTTATCTGCCAAATAAATTGTATCTGTCAGTTAGGCTACTTAACTGGACATTGAAAAACCGGCCCTAAGAGAAGTAAATTATTAATGTCAATTTTTTTGAAAATTTTCCAATAAAACATGAATGAACTGTTCAAGAAAAAATTGTAAATAAGATTATATTAATATCTATTACAGTACAAGTCATGAAATGTTTATCATCTCTAATACAATATATATTATTTAAGCCTGTCGATATAAAAACTCGTGTGGCCAAGACCAAAGGAATAATAAAATGTCAAGAGTTTTATGTCTAGATTGAGGCCACATTTCAGTGTTATCCAGGATGTATGTAAATAGTTAAAACGGAACGTAAAGAGACTAGTGCAAATAGAGATAACGAGACTGTTTACAACTCACTTGTGTCGCGAGGCTTCATGTTAAAGCACACTTAGTTAAAATGTAAGCAACATAGTGTGGTTTGCATTAAGTTAACTATTGAATATTTACGTTCTTAATATATCTACAATCAAAACGCAGACCGAATTTAATAGGTTGATAAAGATTACTTTAGATCTTCGTGTATTTTAGAGGTAAAAGTAAATAGAAATAATACAAATATGATAGAACAAGATACATACAAGGGCCAGCGGAAGGGCCGGGCAACCCGGGCGGTCACCCAGGGTGCTTAGTGCAAGGGGAGCCACCCGACAAAAATTAAAATATTTAAAACAGTCTAGACAGAACACCAATAATAATAACCACTAACCACATCAATAATTACTATTAACTCGCGTGTCAAAATATTGGCAAGTATAAACTACATCTGAACAAAATGTTCTAAAATATGCATAAACATTATTATTCATCCTATCCTTATCAAGCTGATAACCCTAAAACCGGTGAGTCAAACTCATTCAGAGAAAGATATTAACGCTGTCACTCTAATTCGTTGACAAATCGGACAAATATGTGATACTCTACATGAAGCTTCCAATGACAATAGGATTGTTGCTTTTGGTAAAAATACTTTGATCACTTTGACCAAAAAAATGAAGTGCTACTTTATTTGCTCTATTATCACTTTGTATCAGATATTGTACAGAATTGACATAGTAAAACCCTACAGAAAAGGCGGATTGTGAATACATACAAACAGAAGAACACTTCAGATCAAGGATTTGAAGATATTTTAGTGGACGCTACAGGTTTAGCAGAAATTTTAGAAATAGAACCATAATTTGAGGAGTCCACAAGAGTTCTCCCAAGAAAAATAAAACACTAGTTCAACTATGAAAGCGGAGATGATCAAACAGTTGAATCAAAACAGTCATTCAAGATAAATTTATTTTTTTCCAACTTAGGCATAGCTATAAATTCATCATTAGGAGAAAGATTTGAGCAGCTTCAAAAATGCAATGATATGTTTAGCTTTTTGTACGATATTAATAGTGAACTATTGCTAACAGATGGTAATCATCGAGATGTTGATGGATTACAGCATTACCAGGTACTTACGGCATTGTCGTCACTAGTCGCCTATGGCCCTGGAAGTTCACCAACTGATATACTAAATTTTGTACGTAAAAAATATGTAATCGATAATTCTCCAGCATGTTTTATTAACATTGCCCATAACCCACACATCAGGGGAAAAAAGTTCTAACATTGTTACTATTTGACATTTCGTATTATTACTTGATCAAAATGGGTTACACAGAAGCTTTTAGCAGAGCTTTTAGAGGTACACTTTTCTTATGAGGAACTTTTTGGAAGTTAGAGAGCTTTTAAATGGTCAATTTGATCTTTGAATTGGTAATGGCCGACCAATTCCTGATTTAGCACCATTGGATGCATTTTTGTGGGGGCATTTAAAGGACAATGTTAATCATGGTTTTAGTCAGAATTTTGAAATAATTAAAACTAATATTAGCGAAACAATTTACGAATCAAAAAGTGACAATAATAGCTCTGTTTTTAGTTATTTAAATAATTTTTGAACAATTTTTATAGCTGATGAACCTAATGCTGACGCTGTTATAGAATTTTCGTTGTTATTTTATGTTATATAATATTGTTCATGTCAGGATTTTATTTTTATTCTTATAATATATCAAACTTGTCTGCTTCAGTGTAACCCATTTTAATCAAATAATAATACGAAATGTCAAGCAGTAACAACGTTGTTATAATATCATCACTCACAGCGTACTACGTAACAGCAATTACTGCGCTTCCTTCGATAACGATGAAATACCTATATGCATGTTAGGAGCATATTTAACGCTCCGATACCCGAGACTCCGTGGTCGCAAGCCAAACACCTTAGCACTTCGCCACTGAGCCTACTTTAAAAAATGGTAGCATTTTTGGATTGATTTAAACTAACATTAATTTATAAAATTGTGTACGTCTCCATAAGGTTGACTTTACGTAAGGAAACACTCTACAGATTGTAACGTTTGAGGAATATATTTGAATATTGTTTATAAATTATGAATAATTATTTAAAGCCGTAACGAGCTTTTGCAGATCATTCCTCTCACTTTCTGCGTCTATTGGATAAATAATTTAAAATGAAACGTTTATTCTTTCATTAAACGCGCTCCAACTCAAGAACTACTTATACAATAAATTGGACTTAAATTTTAATCCTGTTGGAACTGCATAATTGTTAACAAAATGTGTTAATATGGACGTTGAACTTTAATAAGTGTAGAGAATAAATTTTTTAGGATATATCCATAAAATGTGGGAATTTGGTGGGGATAGTATAGCAAGCGAGAATTTTATTTATTTATTTATTTATTTATTTATCTAATCGTCTTATTTATTAATGTCCTGGCGGAGTTTAGCTAATGCAATTCCACCACTCAACCAGGGCACGTACACATAGACATCAACACAACAACCATTCCCTGCGATATTGTCATCTACCGCAGCTGAGACCCGAACTCAGGATAGATAACAGCGACCAGACATATTGTGCCAGCCAACAGCAGTCCAGTCCACTGCTACCATCTCGGTAACACATGAAAAACGCCACTAAACATCCATACCCTGGCCAGGATTCGAACCCGCGGCTCCGTGGTCGTAAGCCAAACGCCTTAGTATTGCGCCACCGAACCGGTATATTTCGGAATATGTTCCAATTATATTGAGGAAAAGATAAAAGTTGGGGGCAATTTCTTTATTTAAAACTTCTATTTTGTAAGACCAGCAATTTTAATATTGTATGCATAGCATTTATTGAATAAAATAATTGGCGGGGTATTTAAAGGAAACATCTTGACTATATTTCCACTCTATTATGTGGACATTATTGGTCACAGAATTTTAATAATATTTGGGGCAGTTGCTATAGAAAAATTTGACGCGTTGGTTTCTACCATATATGTTAAAATTGAAGTTTCTCTACTTATTTTCCACTATTCACAAACTAACACCTCCCACCCCATCAACGGAATCATCTCAATCAGATGTCAATACAATACATACGTGTACTAACTTTCAAGTTAATATCTCAATTTTATGTTATCAATTCCGTTAATGCTGGGGGAGTTGAATAATATTAGAAAGAAATCTAGTATAATATTATACCAAATCCAAAGTTTCTGTACTCTTACCAGCTTACTCTATTTAGTTTTCCCTATTTACCCTACTTACCCCCCATCCCTTCAACGGAATCATGTCGAAATATAATCTATATACGCCAAATTCCAAATTTCTGTAGTCATATCAGCTTGCTTTACTTATTTTCCCCTATTTAACCCCCAACTCTTCAACGGAATAATCACAAAATATAATATAGTTTCAGACGTCATTACAATACATACGTTTACCAAATTTCAAAGTGAATAGGTATCTCAATTTTATTTTATTAACCCCTCTAATAATGGTGGTGATGGTGGGGGTATGGAGAATATTATGAGGCCTTGGCTTCTAGTACATACACAAAATTTCAAGTTTCTGTACTCTTGCCAGCTTGCTTTACTTATTTACCCCTATATACCCCTCAACCATTAACCGGATATGTTCAAAAATAATATATTTCCAGATTTCAATACGTGTACAAGTCAATATCTTAAACCGTTCCGGAAAAAATGTACGGACAAAAAAAAAAGTTACAGACAGACAGACCGACAGACAGACAACCAACCAGAAAATTTATTTTCGCTCTTTAAAATCTTGACGTTTCATGACATTCTAAACCTATTTCAAGAAAAAAAGTTTTTGAATTTTTTTTGCGGTTATTATACTTCCAATCCACTACGCTGATGTGGAAGTAATTAAAAGATTCACCTTGTAATTTAATAATTCAGTGAATTGTGAATAAGTTTACCATTTTATTTATAAATATAGTCAGCCGCCGAGAATATAACGATGAAATTGGATATTCAAGAAAACCATTAATGCAATTTTCATAATACAATATTTATATTGATGATTCTGTAAAATGGTATTACATTTTTTCCTTGCTTAAGTTTATTGAATTTCATAAAGTTAGTATTCTCCCAAGTGAATATAAATTATCAATTCTATCGGCTTTAAACGAATAACCGACCCGTCAACTGTGACAGACGTTTATAAATATCTTTTAGAAGACTGAAAATAAGAACACTTATCCATTTATTTCATTTCAGAGTAAATAAAGTAAGAAAATGCTTTAACGCAGCTCGCCTTTACGAAATACATTTCGACTATTCGTTTCCGCGTTCAATTATATAAATGGGGCAACTTAATTTTCACAAATATTTCTATTGTATGATTGGAACGATTACAAACTGAGGTCATATTATAATATTATAGAGTGAGGTCCTGAAACGAAGATAATTTCTAGGGAAAATAAAACGAATCATTAAGTTTCATTTACTTTAATGATATTCAAAAAACGCACAAAGAAGGTAGAGCACTTGACATCAGTGTTTGTGGGTAAATTGTACAAAAACTTTCGTCAGAATAATCATATAAACAAATCATTAAAAATTTAGCAGACAAAATAGATAGCAAACTGTACACAATAAGAATCCGTATACGGCAAATAATTAAACTAAACTAAACACGATCTGGCCAGAGCGGTAAAACAAAGAACTCTTACTTTAACATAAACAAGCTCAAAAAACACACAAAAGTATATACTTTAGACTTTACATAAAATTATTAACAAAATAAAGGCCCGGTAATTAATATTTCGACACATAAACTGGTTCGACCATTGAACACTATGTTTTTATGCCCAAAACACACGGGAGATGTCAAAATACGGGACGAGATAGTTACGTAAACATAACGTTCACATGAAATTATTCACGCATTATTATGCGAGACGCTAAAGACAGCATAGTATTCCATTTCACTGCGCATGAGTAGCTATTATGTATTTCATATTTGACAGTTTGACGTTTGTTGGGTATTTTTTCCCGCCACACAGAGTGGTTCCTGTGACGCGATTTTATTTAATAAATAATAAAGTAAAATAACCACGAGTTTTCTGTGTAAAAATAACAATAAAGTTTTTAGAAAAATATTACATTAAATGTTAAAATGTGCATCCGCCTGTAATATCATATGACAAAACTGTTTTCAAATACTGGAACTATTTGTACATTTAGGATAAATGCCGATTTAATTGCCCATTTAAAGAACAAGCATGCATTTAATAATGTTGGCGTTGAAGAGCTGACATTCCATAATGTTGAAGGTAAGTGTATAAGTACCTATATCTACCAATATTTTCATTGTTGAAGAAATTATAATGTAATTCATGTTCACGTAATAAGATTATTACAATAATATAAATTCTCTATACCTATTATGATCTTTGTTTTATATTTTAGAATTCAATAGTTGGAAGCAGGATGATGTAGAGAACAAGGAAATGTGTAAATACGTAATGCCTCGTAGCAAAAGAATACACTCCACATGTCCACATCCGGCAATAATCTTTAGGTATTATTATGTGTGTAACCGTACAAATACACTTAGGTAAGCTATTTTAACATTTTTTTAAGCCAATTCTCTAGCTTAACCGAAAAGAGCTAAGTACGTACATGACTGCATTTATAAGAGTATTTTTGTTTTCAGCCAAATCGCAAAAAAATATGGGTAATGATATACCTACTGCGTATACGTCTTACAAAGCAACAAAGCGTTTCGAAACTAAACTAAGCTTGCATAAGCCGAATAAAAGTAATTATTAAAGAAGATGGAAATATCTTCCAGAGCCAGAACCGCCTCAGAAGATGTCCAAGGGGAACAGCCTAACGTTGATACCGTCTACTTCCGGAACATTTTGAGTCAGCAACCAGAGGACAGAGTTGGGGAAAATTGTAAGAGAGGGTACCCGGCTAGGCAATATAGAATCAATTGCTGAATGTAGGTCCACAACAATGGGAAGTCGAGTAGCCAAGGTGACAGTTAGACGGATGATCCAAAACGATACCTGGAATATATTCGAAATTACCGCTGTCAGCTTCATTTTATTATTATTTATTACTTTTGTGTCATTTTGTCATAGTTTAAGCGTTTTGAGTAGAGAGTTATTTCATTTTGTTTTCAATAACGATCTCTTTTTGATATACTTACTACAGTCCTGTTTGTAATAATTAAATTACTTTTGATGCTACAATTTGTGTTTGCTTTGTTACTTATTTACTTATGCTTACATGTACTTATGTTTTATGTAACATCTACATACTTATATTGTTGATGTGCATATAAATTGTCAAAATTTCTATTTTGGCAGGATTTGTGGAACAAAACTTTATACCTATATTTTTATATTTAAAAATATATACTTACCTACTATTATTTTTGTTCTTTACCAATTGTAAATAAATATTAATATTCTAAGCAGAAAAACATTTGTTACAAAACCCAGTTTATTGCCTCTCAAATATGATATAAAATTATTGTCCTGAAAAGTTACTTTAGCACCCATATTAACCCTGTTTACTAATAAATATATTATATTTTCATCTTCATTTACAAATTATTTAATAAAAATCATGTATTCACACACATCGTTGCAATTTATTTAATACTCTTTAAGAAGAAAGAGCACCTACCCTGTGATTGACAAGCAGAGGTTATAATTACCAACACAATTTGCGCCAAATTTTAAAACTGTTCAATTGATTGCGCATGCGTAGTTTAACACATTTCACATTTTAATATTGCACATGCGCAGTCAAATGGAATGCTTTGCTGTCTTTAGCTTCTCGTCCAGTCTTCTCATGGGGTAAGAGAAGTCTTTACCAGACGGTGGCACTGGATACAACAAAAAATATTACTTGCCAAACGTGATATGAGGTGTTGAAAGCCGTCAACAATTCTGCATTTTCGCAATCGGTTTCGTACAGGAAAATAGGTCGCGTGCGCTGACGTCACAACTTTTCAGACCTGAGGGAAAACAAACGGCCGCCATTTTGAAATTCGCCGATCGAACGTGTTGTTTTAACTGTATATTTTGTGGATTCCGTGATGTTTTAAAACTTAATTTTGGATTATTTAACATCTACAATGATGTTTAATCAATTCATGTGGCGAATTTTGTTTGATAAGATGAAGACGAGTTTATATTTTACGAAAATACCTCATGATGTACAGGATTGGTGTACGGAAGAAAGTTGGTGCTATCAATTTAAATCTCTATATATTTAAATAAAGAAGACCTTAGTACAGATGACAATGTATTTCCGAATATTAGACATACATATATTGTAATTACATGATTTTTGAAAGGAGTGCATAGTTAAAAGAATGAGTACAAGGCATTCAAAAGACGAAGCTTATAACCAGTTTGTTAGTGGTTGGGTGAAAGAAGTTCTCTCCAAGAAATTTATAGGATAACAACTTATTATCACAAAGGTAAGGATTAGTTATAAATTATAAATCATCTTCGCCATGTACTTGCATAATTAAATGTTTTATGAATAATTACTAACACATCAATTTTTCAGGTTATGGTCTCTCTACATTATCAACAAAAACATCATTCCTTGGATTATTGCGGATCCAGTCGATCCAGATGAGTTGTTAGTACTCACTGTGAGTGTGTTGCAGGTACAGGCAAAACACGTTCGCTAGCCTGATTTGCAATTTATAAGGTACAGATTGAGATGATAAGACGTCACTCCTTTTAGTTTTTTAGCAGTAAAAATGGCTATGGCTAAGCAGTTAACCATTGTGCAATACAACGCGTAGATTTTGTAAAAAAGTTACTCATGAAAAGATACGAACAAAGGACTTAGTTATGTTATAATAAGGTAGACAATTTATCTGGCGGTTCACTCATCGTCTATGGTATATTTATGCATGGAGCTGTGCAAATCATTGTAATTTCTGTAAGAACTTTTTGTCATGTCATATTAATGTTATTATTGTCTAACTTATGTATTTTATTAAATATTCTCCTTTCCTTTTATTGTTTTATTTATCACTGTTATTAC
This sequence comes from Stenurella melanura, assembly GCA_963583905.1. Taxonomy (NCBI): domain Eukaryota; kingdom Metazoa; phylum Arthropoda; class Insecta; order Coleoptera; family Cerambycidae; genus Stenurella; species Stenurella melanura. Next base: position 48,734,015 of record OY757314.1, read on the forward strand.
TATCGTTAGCAGTAAGTTGAATGCCGACTACGTTGAACTTCTGCATTCATGCCTGTAAATGAGAACAAAACAAAAATATATTTACTAAATATAGAACTGTTTATTATCAATAAGATTAACATTTCTAATATAACTTGGATGACATTTATATTAAATTCATCGAGTGATCTAGCGAGTGATTGTATTGTATTAAAATATATCGTGTGGTGTTTAAAAACTACTCAATTCTGTTGTTTTACATTACAAAACTGTGAAAATGGACTTAAGTCAGTATTTAGACTCAGGTTTCAAATATTAAGAATTCAGTACTGAGTAGTTTTTAAATAACCGCAATATATGGTTTAAAATAATAGGTACATTTAGTCCGCAGATCATCGATCAAAACTATACTTTGAACTTTCACTCTTAATTTTTAAACTTCATCTTCAGATCTTTATATAATATGTAGCTTTTCTTTCAAGTTTTTCTTAAATTGTACTATATTTAAAATGAGCGTCTCAGTAAAATTTTTCACCTTCGGCACGAGCCTCTTTCTTCACTCAACTCAAGTTTAGATACCAAAAATATCACTCAAACGAATATAAACTGTTAATTTCAATACCAAATTGTTTGTAGATTGCTCTAGCAGCACTTATTTTATCACAACCACGTTCAGTTTCATATTTGATATCTGATGTTTAAAGAGTAAACCTAACCTGATTTTGGTCTTATAACACAGCAGTGTGGCCTACAATATGAACCCACGTTAAAAATAAAATTCTTATATTAATATATAACAGTTTACCAGTAACAAAATGCTTGGAATACTCTTGAAATATCCTTTCTTTTCATTGCTTGCAATCAGTTGGCATATTCCAACATCAACTTTTCCCAGTTGAAAAATCGATTATATTTAATAAAAACTGGCGTCATTTCGTATTGTCTTACTTCCACAATTAATATTACAGTCAAAACTTCTCATTTTGTACAATATAATGTCCATAAAGGTACTAATTTAACAAATAGTTCGATCAGTTGCAATTCAAGACCAGAGGAATATTGATTTGTTTTCCCTCAGGTCTGACGACTGTCAAAATATATGACGTCACGCGCACACGACCTATTAGCATCACGAGAGACATACATAATATAAAAGTCTGTACTCACAGCTTATTCGATGAAAACACTGCATTACCACAATTATGGGCAATGGAGCACAATAACCAGAACTTATAAACTATAATAACTACTTTACTGATTCTATTCGCAGTTATTAATCGCTATATACATTTATGTACAATAAATGGTGGTTTTTAATTCTTACGGCCATAACGGCCACCAGCGACTACGCCATCTTTCCAGCGTCTCTCTCTCTCTGCCCGACTTGGCGTAGGAATATGCCTGCGTACTACAGCTACTCGCTAGCAAGCATGACCAGCTGATAGAATTTAAGCGCGTATAATTTGAATTCAAATACTAAATAGAATAGTCACACGCTTTATCTAATTTACGGTACTGAGTGTTCTTACAAAACGTGACCGTTTCAGTCCATATGTAATAGATAAAATCATTATCAATGCAATTTACAATTTATGAGTAAAATCCTAAAATACGTAAATTTTTAATTCTAAAATGACATTTTTTTTGCATAATTTTATACCTCCCCCTTCAACCCCTTGTAGTAACATGTACCTCTTTAAAATTTTTAAATGGAACGAGAGAGTATGTGATAGCTCATTTGAAAGGGTTCTTAATTCTTTATCTATTTACAACAATTGTATCGTTAGCGAAGAGTATAAAGTCAGCCCTGGGGTCAGCATACACCAGATCGTTAATATAGATAAAAAATAAGACTGGTCCCAGTACCGCAGGAATCGGTACTGGGACCAGTCTTATTCCTTATCTATATTAACGATCTGGTGTGTGCGACTTTATACTCTTCGCTGACGATACAACTGCTGTAAATAGATATGAAAAACTCAATAACCTCCAGCTACGATTGGAGGAAACACAGTCGAGGGTTACTGCTTGGTTGGTTGCAAATCGACTAAGTCTAAATTCTACTAAAACTGGAACTATGTTTTTCAATTCAGGTAACTCAGAGATAAATAATAATCCAAAGTCAGTAAAATTTCTTGGAGTAACCATTGACCACAAGCTCTCGTGGAACATACACATTGATAGCCTGGTAATAAATTAACTTCTTTTATATATGCAATTAGAAATACGTCCATAATAGTGTCCAAACAACTACTCCTAACCATGGACTTATTCATTCCAAAATATCATATGCTATTTACGCTAGGGGTTATGACAAAAGCACGAAACGGGTCTTCGGACTGCAAAGGAAAGCAGTATGAATTTTAAATAAGTTAGATTATAGAGCAGATTGCAGGCAAACTTATATTGAACTTAATATTTTCACTGTACCTTGATTATACAGTTTACAGTGCCTTATGTATGTCAAAGACAATCGACCAAACTATATCACGTATGAAGAAATTCATTGCCATGATACAAGACACAGGACAAACATTTGTATAAACTTTCATAGAAGCTATAAAACTAGAATGGGAATCTTATTTTCGCCCTAAATTTTTTAATCTGCTACCACCTCTTGTAAAAATATCGCCTTCCAAAAAATTCAAAAATATAATGAAAACATACCTTTCAGGAAAATGTTTTTTTTTCTATGGAAGATTTCCATAATAATGATTTTAATGATATGGCAAATTTAGCACATTAGAAATTTTAGATATTTAGTTAGTACATAACCTATTGTATTAATATGAATTATAACTACCACACTCTAGTCTGTGTAAACCTATGTCTTAGCACCAATAAATATATTTTGTTGTATTGTATATTTTAAGATTTTATGAATTTCTCTAATTCTTTTATTGAATAATAATACAATTTTAATATTATTGAGTAAACAAAAGAACATGAAACAGTTTAAACCAAATGTTGAAACTGGGCCCACATTGCTTCTTGACAATAATGGTGGCGTTGCTGAAATTCTTCTAAAATATTTTATGTCGTTGATGTTATTTGGTCTGTTGAACTAGTGTTTCAATATTAAGTAACCTCATAAAAAATGGACAATAGGGAGAATAGGCAGGCCACTCAATTTCACAGCGTGTACCGATCTACCTATTGAGAAAAACTTGATTGAGATAGGCTCTTACTTCCAATTCAAAATGTGGTGTAGCTCAGTCCTGCTGATACCAATTATTTCTATCAATTTGATTGGGGTTGTCATCATCTGGGAAAAGGATTGTCAACTCTGAAATTAAGAAATGTTGCAAAAAATCCAAGTAACGCGCGCCAGTTAAGGTGCTATCAAAGAAATATTGTCTGATAATTTGAGAATTTATAATTCCAGCTCAAACGTTCACCTTCTCAGGATATTGAATATTGGCCTCCATCATCCAATGTGGATTTTCTGTACCTCAGTCTCTACAGTTCTGTTTGTTGCCTCATCAGAAAAAAGAATGTTTTTTTATAAATAAAAAAAATCTTGGCATCTATTTGCCATAATTTCGCAAAATTCGAATTGGCTATCAGGGTCATCGTCGTTAAATTCTTGAACCAAATGAATTTTATATGGTCGGTATGGCCAGTTAAGGTGCTATCAAAGAAATATTGTCTGATAATTTGAGAATTTATAATTCCAGCTCAAACGTTCACCTTCTCAGGATATTGAATATTGGCCTCCATCATCCAATGTGGATTTTCTGTACCTCAGTCTCTACAGTTCTGTTTGTTGCCTCATCAGAAAAAAGAATGTTTTTTTATAAATAAAAAAAATCTTGGCATCTATTTGCCATAATTTCGCAAAATTCGAATTGGCTATCAGGGTCATCGTCGTTAAATTCTTGAACCAAATGAATTTTATATGGTCGGTATTTTTGATTTTTTAGAAGACGCAATATGGACGTTTCACTAACACCATTGTCGGTGGCAACTTGTCTTGTAGGTTTATGTGGATTATCTTGAATATCTGACAATACATCCAATGTCCCTTCATCGTCTAAAATGCGTTTCCTACCAGATTTAGGAATAGTGGCATTGCCAAATTCCCGAAATTTGTTATCTACTAACCGTAGGCCGAGAAATGTGACGGTCAGGATACTTAGTATTGAAGATTTCGCATACCTGCTTCTGCGTTCTTGTTTGATCACCACAACCGAATAATTAAAATTTCAATTGTTTTGGTAAAGGCAAGACTCATTTTCAAATAAAATCAACTTGACAATCAAGGATAAATAACTAGAATCATAAGTTTGCACAGATGTAGCAAATAAAGAAATTATAATTTTTTCTAATAAGTAAAAAGAGGACGGGTTCTCCTCTTTTCTTGTTGGGTATTTTGCCACCTGCGTATCAGAAAGAACGATACATTTATATTAAATGTTATGACGTGACACAAAATTAATGAGAAAAGTCAGATTTGACAGATATTTGGTGCATAGGCATAATTAGTTTATGATAAATTTCAAATACATTTTAAAATTTCCAAATTTAATTTTCTTGATTAAGAATATACATCAATCCTTGAATTGTTGGATAGAGAATTAAAAAAATGTCATTTTAGAATTAATAATTGACGTGTTTTAGGATTTTACTTAACTTGTAAATTACGTAGATATTGAATTTATTCCTTACTTATGGACCTCACTGTATATAATATTTTACTTGAAAAAACTTAAAATATAAGAAATTTGATTTTTTGTAGAGCCATATAATATTTCCATAAAATAAGACGGAAAATGTGATGTGGCGAATTACAGACAAATTACTATTATTTTAGTAAAATATTTTAAATTATATTGTAAAATTCTATTTACTGCCATATCAACATTTTCGTCATATCAGAACAACATGAATTGATTACTGGGAGATTCACAGTTTCTAACCTGGCAGTCAGTACACAATTCATCACTGAGATCCTAGATAGCAGAGGATAGTAGACGTAATCTACATTGATTTCTTCATGCTCTTCGACATGCTGGATGATGTCTTACTGAAGCGAATTAACAATGATGAGTGTCTCAGTTGATCTATCAAATAGGTGATAATGTGTTCAAATTAGAGGACACAAGATACAACGCTCTCTTGCAGACATCAGGGGTACCTAAGAACTCAATTTTTGATCGACTGTTTTCCGTCATTTTCATTAACGATATTTCTAATATGCTGAATATCAAATATCTTATATTTGCCGATGGTATTAAGACTTTCTGTTCAATCAACTTTGTGACCGACTATGCAATATTACAAAATAATTTAGATGTAACAAGTAAACGGTGTAAACTAAATAATCTCTCCTAAATGCCAGCGAATGCAATGTTTTCATAAACACATATATAAATATGATTATAAGATTGTCAACTTTTCTCCTAACATATCTGATGAGACATCTTCAGGTAATTTTTTGTCCGAAATCAACATTCATTCATCACGTAAAATCAACGGTCGCATCATCTATTAAAGCACTAGGATTTGTTAAACATGACACGAAAGACATTCATGCATGTGAATTATTAGGGTCATTTAAAATGATCCTCGTGAACAGATTGAAATGTGGTAAAGTTAAGGCTGTAGTTAGCCGAATTTAGTTTATCAAGATATATATCAATTCTCTATAATAGCGTGTAAGCGCCAAAGGATATATTGGTTTCGGTTCTAAATGAAACAAATTAGAAATTTCCTTAAATCTGTTCTGTGATAATTATTTTATATGAAAACTATTGTTGGCCATTTCGGAAACAGTGCAATAGATGTCCGACGCCAACGACATAATGTCTACCATTTTCAACTTTCTGTATCTCGATCAATTTTCATTCTTTAGAAATCAGAGACAAACCAAATTTAAGGTGTTTGGCACAGTTATGAGCAAAATAAGTGAATTGTTAAATAATATTTTCCGGAATATCTTTAAAATACACATTTCTACACGGAACTGGTCGGCCTTTTTAATATTGAGAATGAAAGCGACAAACCTTCAAATTGTCGTTGATTCCCTAATTTGTTTCTTTTCATCGTTTTTTAATTACCTCCATTATTCACATTGTATAAAGTTTGCTAAGTATTCTGTAGGTTACTTCCGAAAATGTAGGCCTCCAGTAGATTGCCTATCTAGTTGATTCAGTTGATATTTACTAGAAGAAAATTTATACAGAGAGCAAATTTTCGTGATATGATATCGAAATTATCACCATATGTGACCTCGTAACTACAAAACTCCTAGATTGATTAGAATTCAGTTTTCACTAATGTAAGGGCTAAGTAATAGGCTATATCATGACAACAAATTGGAAGGATGGGCAGAAAAGACGAACAAACATTTTAAGTGTTCTCAAGAATCACCGGCTCCTTCGCCATTTTTAAAAAAACTTCTGTGCAAATAAAATGTTTTGTAAATATTTCAGAGTACTATACGATACAGAACTTACTTTTTGTTCACATTTATGAATTATTAGAGATTGTGAATAGCTGCCCTACGTGGCAGTGCCGCTGATTTGTGTTGCGGCCTGTCGCCGCTAAAAAGAATAGGGTGAACAGTCCACTGCTAGACATTTCAGAGACTGACGCTTTAAGAATGTTACAATTTAATCAAGTCTATGTATTTACCTATGGATATTATTATTGTTGTTAGTAAATGTTGAAAGGGACAACTAGTTTTCGTTTACAGCATACAAATTCTTTTGAGATTTCGGTTATTGTTGATGCAAGAAAGATGTTCATGTGGCGAAAGTTTTGGAATGTTTTATGACCATTCCGATTATTTCAAAAATAATGCCACTCTTCAGTATTTGAGATGTTGTAAAAAAAAATTGATCAGCCTTTAAGAAAACGGTCTCTAAAACTTATAAAATAAAATTAATAATATGGATAATCAGGTCGTTTAAAAATGCGCTAGACTTTGTTATTTGTTTATTTGTTTATGTACATCCTGAACTCCTAGTTGGAGCATAGGGCCTTTGTAAAAACTCTCAATCGCATCCTGTTTTCAGTCATGGCTTTTATTATTCTTTATGTTTCTCCGTTGACTTGACTTCATTGCCTACGGTCCTGGCTCAACAATTAGCTGGTCTGAGAGGTGTTAGGATCTTTAATATATCCAATTTAAAGCCCGTTTTGCTGTATTTTCGTACTTTTGTCGCAATATGGGTCTTATTCGTTTCCGTCTCCTCAATTTCAGCTCGGTATAGATTCGTCGTTGATCGACGGTCTTGGTTTGATATCTGGCCAGAAGATGTGTAACATTATTTTGAGGCATTTATTAATAAACGTTTGTAGATGATGAGTTATTTCTTGATTTATCATCCAGGTCTGGCAGCCATAGAGCAATATTGTTTTTGCTGCGGAGTTAAAGAAGCGCAATTTTTTCTGGTTGAAAATGTTCTTGATCTCCAAACTGGGTACAGCATGCCAAAGGTATTTTTGGCCTGTCTAATGCGATTTTCGATATCCATGTTCGCTCATCCTGCTAATAATAATATAATAATAATAATGCTTATTTACATAAAAATAGCAAATAATAACAAGTATGCAAATTGACAATTATTATAATTAGATAACAATGGTATGTATAATATAAAATAAAATATTTTTAATATAACTACAATAAATAAAATAAAGTTAATTACAATATACAATTAATAAGTACGTAAACAAACATGAAGAACCCACAAAAGAAACCTTGTAAGTAAGCGTACATTACTTATTCACAGGTCGACAGATTATTTATTTTTTATTTTATATATATATATATATATATATATATATATATATATATATTTTAGTAGGTGCTTAATTGTTTTTTATGTCAACTCTTTTATGTATTTCAGTACGATCCGTGGCCTGAATAAAGATTTTTGATTCTATTTTGAATTTATTTAGAGATGATATATTTTTTATATTCGTGGGGAGGCTATTATATAATCTCGGCGCTAGGTAGGTATAAAACCTTTGCCAAATTGTTTTTTGTGAAGTTTGTGTCCCAGCAGTTTCATTAGTTCTGCTCCGAGTATGGTAGGAGTGTTCTGGGTATAACAAGTTATATTTGTTCTCAAATTGATAAATAATAACTTTTTAGAAGAAGAGTTGTCGAGAGTCAAAAATTTTTGTTTCAGAAAACAGTGCATTAGTAGAGTAAGTGCGTTCTTCGTTGAATATTATTTTTTAAAAGTATTTTTGCACTATATCTAATTTTTTAGGTCGGCTGTACATCACTCCTCCCCAGCTCAATATTCCGTATGTTATTCGTGATTCTACTAGGGCAAAATAGAGCATTTTTAAATGAGGTATGTCTAATATAAGTCTGAAATATTTAAACCTATGTAAAAGTGTTCTTAGAGTATTTACAACACTGTTTATGTGGTGGTCCCATCGTAGATGCCTGTCAATATTGACCCCTAGATATTTGTTACATTTGGTGTCTTTAATTCCTATTGTGTTACCGTTAAAATTAACATTTAGTCTATTGAAGTTTGGTAGTGTACGTTGAGTGCAAGAAATGGGAAGGTACATTGTCTTTTTGAAGTTTATGGTTAAGAGTTTATGTTGTGTTGTGTTATAATGCTACCCAGGTAGTTAAATTGTTCGACATCGTCGACAGGGGTGTTATGATGAACACTGAACATTCTGATGTTGGATGTCATCATTTTCATTGACTTTGTCTCCTTAACATTAATATGCCGTCCCACTTTTTCTGTTTCAATTAGCAGTTCAAGTTAATATTCCTTATCCTGATATGTATGTGTTAGGTCTGTTAGTAATGTTTGCAGTGTTCACCGTAAACCTCGCGCTTGCTTACTAAATTTCCTTAGAACACCACCCAGCACTATACTGAATAAGAGGGGTGAGAGGAGTCAACCTTGCCTAAAAAACTTCTTAACGGCTATGCTGGATTTTAGATCCTTGGTATGCAACGTGACAGGTCGCTCCTCGATATAATTCTTGGATAATTTTCCTGCATATGACGTAATGCCTAGCATATGTTGTCTGAAGTGACATTGTCAAATTCCCTCTGAAAGTTGATAAATAAGATATATAAAGGGGAGCGCCAATAGACAGACTATTCGACAGTTATTCGTATTGTGTTCATGTGGTAAATACATGACCTTTTCGGTCTGAATCTAGCCCGTGGTGTCATCAATCTGTTGTCAATGAAGTGGAAAAGTCGGATATATAATATCCTCGCTAATATCTTGTATGTTTCTAAAAGGGTTATTTCTCTCCAATTATTACACTCTAATAAATCGCCTTTCTTAGCGATCTTCACAATGGTAATTACTTTCCAATCTGATGGACTGGTTTCATTTTTTCACATTTTCTTTATTGTAGGGTGAAGCGCTTCCACTAACAGTTTTGGAACATTTTTAAATATTTTTGCTGGTAAACCATTAGGTTTTGGATATTTGCGCATTTTTACACCGAATATCGTTGTTAGGTAATAAAGTTCAGATAACCGAAATGCTCTAAATTATTATTTCATAATTTTTTATGATCATTTTTTTGCAATCGGTTCAATTAAAGAAAACATTACCATTTTTAATACGCTTTCACGTAAATCTGTAAAAGCTATGAGGATATGGCAGCCTTATTGGATTCAGCAATACTGTTAAATGAGGATACATACGTATCGAATTGTTCTGTGGATGTTCGTATAATCTGGTTGCCAATGTTAAAAGAAGAACTTAACAAAGTTAAAAAACATTGCGTAAAACAAACTGCTAGCTATATCAACAGTTCTCTCTAAGTAATATGTATCTATAGATATTAAATATAACGAACATATTCTTAAAGCTGTATATTTAACATATACAGTACAAATAATTTTCCAAAAATCACTTTGAGAAAATAAACATGAGCTATCTGAGACATTAACAAAATATTTTATTCTTATTTTTTTTCTTATTCGTGTAAATTGTTAAAAAAGAACCATCTAACAGTTCTTTTGACATAAATGTCATAGGCGTGTTTGCAAATTTCTAGGACGCTATTTATTTTAGAAGTGCAGACATATACAGTAGGGCGACCCACCCAAAAACGAAATCTCGAGTTTTATCTTGCGCATAATATGTTGATTAGCTTCTATTTTGATCCACATGAAGTCATGAAAATTTCATAAAAAAATATTAAGATTATTTGATGTTTAGAGAAAGTCATTTATGTCAGCCATTCTCTTAAAAAATGCCAGCTCGTTTAAATTACACCCGCGAAGGCTCTTATATTTGTTTTTTATTTATGGAGAATGTGATAAAGTAATGCCAAAAACATGTAACACATTTGCTACTCGATAACACAAGAAATAGAAAGCATCCACCACACACTGTAAAACTGTAGAATATTTAGCTTTGTCAAGACAGGAATTCTAAGGGGAAAGCCTTAGACACATTAGCTCAAGAAGAAATCTTTTTAACTTACTATTTAAATTTTCCTCAAAATATGTATGGTTTCTCATGGCACAGTAAACATTCTTCATCTCTTATTAAAATAAATTCAGAAAAATTTTCTCTCGTCAGACAATATGTTTCTTTTAATTATTGAACCATATAGAACAATAATGGATTTATATTTTGACAAGATTATGTGATTTGAATTCTTGTATAATCCTGATTCCAGAGCAGCTTACTTTAATGACATAATTGGAAATTCCCGAAAATACCCCAGAATTGCTATTTCTTTATATTCTATATCAGAATTTCTGTCTTGGCACAGCCAAATATTCTAAAATTATCCAATATACGTTTCACAGTGTATGATGAATGGTTTCTGTTCATGTGGGTATCGAGTAGCAAATGATTTACATGTTCTTGGTGTTACTTTATCACATTCTCCATATATAATAAACAAATGTAAAAGTCTTCGTGGGTGTAATTTAAAAGTGCTGGTCATTTTTTAACATAAGTTAATGACTAACATTAATGATTGTTTCTGATCATAGCTAAGTTCATGGCAATTTTTGCTAAAAATTCTTGAACAATTAAGGAAATCGCCAATATTTCAAAAAGTTGTAACTTTAATCCCTACAATGCTTATACAAGAAAAAATGGGAATTTCATTTTACATGATTTGATTTAAATAAATATAAGGTGTTCCATTTGAAATAAAACAGTTTCTGAGATTTCAGTTTGATAAAATGTAACGTGAAAAGGACACTATTATGATTGTTTTTCTATTTTAGAGAGTAACGCATCTTGTGTTCTTTCTACGTGCCAAAAAGCAAATGAGGATCTTCTACACGAAGAAAGTTATAACGGTTCTTGCAAACCGTTGCACCTGTCAATTTCTTTATAAAATTTCAAATATCTCCGAAACTACTGGGATTAGGTATATATTTCGACTCAGAATTTTATGGTCATTTCAAAAAGTCGATATATAGGGTGTTCCACTTAAAATAAGCAAGTTGGTATCGACTTTCGGTATTTCCAGAAGTGCCGCCATTTTGAAACTAATATATTTGGACTCGCAATTTGTCGACTATGGTAGGGTACCAAACCCCAAATCCCTATCTCAGCTGCAAGTGGAAAATATTCTAATGGCCACCTTAAAAGAATCACCCTGTATCGCAGGAACTCCAAAAAGGAAAAGTAGAAGAATTAAGAGAACGCCACAAATAATGTTTGACCCAAATTTATATTAGTAAAAAAAAATCAGTTGTATTTGTCTTATCCCTCCTACATTTGTTTGAAGTCCCAAAAAATTATGTCTAAATTTAAGGAAAATCGATTAACATTAACGTGTGCCTTTGAGAAAATGAAGTTTTCAATATGTCTCTTATGCAAAAAAGACAGTTTTTCGTAAAGTTGCAACATTCATTCATCACGTAAAATCAACGGTCGCATCATCTATTAAAGCACTAGGATTCGTTATACACGACACGAAAAATTTTAACAACATTCATGCATGTGAATTATTATAGTCATTTAAAATGATCCTTGTGAACAGATTGAAACGTTGTAAAGTTAAGGCTATAGTTAGCCGAATTTAGTATATCATAATTCATATTCTGTAATAATTATTTTATATGAAAACTATTGTTGGCTATTTCGGAAACAGTGCAATAGATGTCCAACGCCAATGACATAATGTCTACCATTTTCAACTTTCTGTATCTCAATCAATTTTCATTCTTTAGAAATCAGAGACAAACCAAATTTAAGGTGTTTGGCACAGCTATGAGCAAAATAAGAGAACTGTTAAATAATATTTTCCGAAATATCTTTAAAATACATATTTCTACACGGGACTGGTCGGCCTTTTAACATTGAGAATGAAAGCGACAAACCTCCAAATTGTCGTTGATTCCCTAATTTGTTTCTTTTCATTGTTTTTTAATTGCCTCCATTATTCACATTGTATAATGTTTGCTAAGTATTCTGTAGGTTACTTCCGAAAATGTAGAGCTTCCAGTAGATTGCCTATCTAGTTGATTCAGTTGACATTTACTAGAAGAAATTTCATACAGAGAGCAAATTTTCGTGATATAATATCGAAATTATCACCATATGTGACCTCGTAACTACAATACTATTTGATTGATTAGAATTCAGTTTTCACTAGTGTAAGGGGCTAAGTAATAGGCTATATCATGACAACAAATTAGAGGGATGGGCAGAAAAGACAAACAAACATTTTAAGTGTTCTCAAGAATCACCGGCTCCTTCGCCATTTTAAAAAAATAGAACTTCTATGCAAATAAAGTGTTTTGCAAATATTTCAGAATACTATACGATACAGAACTTACTTTTTGTTCACATTTATGAATTATTTAGAGATTGTGAATAGCTGCCCTACGTGGCAGTGCCGCTGATTTGTGTTGCGGCCTGTCGCTGCTAAAAAGAATAGGGTGAACAGTCCACTGCTAGACATTTCAGAGATTGACGCTTTAAGAATGTTACAATTTAATCATTTCTATGTATTTACCTATGGATAATGGAAAAATAATATTTGGCCCAAATTTATATTAGTAAAAAAAAAATCAGTTGAATTTGTCTTATACCTCCTACACTTGTTTGAAGTCCCAAAAAAATTATGTCTAAATTTAAGGAAAATCGATTAACATTAACGTGTGCCTTTGAGACAATGAAGTTTTCAATATGTCTCTTATGCAAAAAAGAAAGTTTTTCGTAAAGTTGCAACAAACTTATTAAAATGCGGTTAAATAAAAATCGCATATAAATATATTTTTTGTGAGAAAAGTAATTCTCTGAACAATTCTGAATGGGGCTTCACAATTATTTAGAATTGATCATTACTTTTCAAAATCAGCAACAATAGAATTCTTGTATAGAGCCCTAAATATCACTTCCTGAGAGCAAAAATACCGTATCGCTTATTTTGACACTTATTATTGTTTCTTCAATTCTTTGGGACTTCCTGCCACATGTATATTTTCTTTCTAAGCGGTGCTAGGGGAATCTACAAAATATATCACAATTAACCAGTATGTTACTGGTAAAAAACCTCTACGCCTGTGACGTTTACGTCAAAGGATCAGTTAAAGGTTGGTTTTTATAAATAAACAACACAAATAAGTATAAAAACTTGAAATTAAATATTTCGCCGACGTTTCGGAAATCTAATCTGTTTCCTTTTCAAGGCTTTTTTTGAAAAATCTTTTTTGCTGTGTATGACAAATACACAGCTTTAAGAGCTATATATAACAAACATTCTTAGAGCTGTGTATTTGTCATACACAGCAAAAAAGATTTTTCAAAAAAAGCCTTGAAAAAGGAAACAGATTAGATTTCCGAAACGTCGGCGAAATATTTAATTTCAAGTTTTTATACTTATTTGTGTTGTTTATTTATAAAAACCAACCTTTAACTGATCCTTTGACGTAAACGTCACAGGCGTAGAGATTTTTTATCAGTAACATACTGGTTAATTGTGATATATTTTGTAGATTCCCCTAGCACCGCTTAGAAAGAAAACATACATGTGGCAGGAAGTCCCAAAGAATTAAAGAAGGGAAAAAAAATTAAGATAATGCCACAAATAACATTTAGACAATACTTATTATTGTTTATATGTATCATTTTAATGATTTTCAAATTATTATTTAAATTATAAAATATATTACAGAACGTCAATTGACTGATAAAAATATAGATCTAAAACAAGTAATTTCAAAATATTTATATTCTGCCGACTCCAGATAATATATTCATAAGTGAAATGTTGCTATTTTTCCTTCTTAAAAAAATTGTAATGCGAGTTACAAAAAGAGTCTCGAAGAAATACGTAAAATTGAATATGGGGTAAGTAATTACTAGGTGAATTAAACGGTTTCAGAATATCCAGCTCTGTTTATTTAAAATAACGTCTGTAATGTAATGACACAACTACTGGGACATAACGGATTCATTAGGTTGACTTAAAGATGCCAGGTAACCTAATACAAAGGGTTATTTTCACTAACAATCTCGTCTTTCGAATAATTGGTGTAACTGTGTAACGAAATATTCCATTAACAAACGACAAGCAATAAGACGGATACTTAAAAGAAAGTAACTTGCGCTCGGTTTATACAGTCGGTAATGATACGATGTTAAATTTTAAAATACAATACTTCAAAGAAAACATAAATTCATTGGGTGTATTTCGCGGAAAGTAAACCGTTAACATCTAGTTAAAACGATAGAATCCGTTTTAAACTGATATCTGTTAGTCAACAGTATGATTTACATTTGTTTCCCGATCCTTAGTAAATGTAAATTATTGTATCTGTTTTTCTCCTTCAGTTGGTAATTGTGAATTAATTCTATATTTTTAAGATGTATATAGGCAGTTGCATATGTCTATCTAGTGATCTATCATTTATAGACACATCGAGAGAGAGAGAGAGAGAAAGAGAGAGAGATAAGGAGAGAGAGAGAGAGAGAAAGCACTGCCATTAAAATATTATTATTGTACTCTTCGCAAATACAAAACGAAGAGTAAGTATATTTATTGCATTCGATCGGCACATTTCTAAAACCGGTAATATTGCTCGTAGAGAAAAGAGTTTTCATATCACTGTGTTGGTGATCGAATTCTGAACAACTTTCAAAATGTCTGTCCGTCTGTCTGCCCGTCACGTTTCTTGTAAGCATGATAAATTAAGAACGAAAAGTTCGATTGCATTGAAACTTGGACAGTAAGTTAGTGTTATCTAGAGCAAAAAATCCATTGTTTTTTAACAAAATTTCAATAAATGAAGTTATTCATTTCTTAAATCTGAAAAGGAGTTTTTTTTCTTATGTTCTGTAATTAAACAAAAATGTCTAAAACTAATAATATTTTCATTAAGAAATAATAATAAAAAAACTGCGATGTCACACTCCAGTCAAAATAGACATTCAGCTTCATAATAATTCGCATAGAGCTGAAAATTGGTACAGACCTCGAAAATTTTATTCAAGGTCAAAGGTCACAAATATCAGTTTTCGCACATTTCTCGTAAACGATAATTGTTGTCGTAAAAATAGGTCATACAAAGTTTGTAAATCATGCAATTGTCTACAAAAACTGTTTGAATACTTTCTTTCCTACGAATCATCATTATAGTGCGGCAGCGTAATGTTAAAAATATGTAATCCGTATGTTACTTAATGCTACAAGCAAACGAAAAACGGTTTTGGATTTAATAAAGCTTTCTTAACACAAATATGTTTGATGGACATTTCAAAAATTTTACCGATAGATTCTACCACGTAATTAGGAGAGGGGGCGCGTGGTAACTTTGTTTCTTTAACACGTATACCTAATGTGCTTAGGTACATACATGGAAACGACGTTTTCTATTTTGGAGTAAAGCATTGAATAGATCGTAAGTTCTGACAATAACAAGATAATATTAAAGCATATTAATTTATATTTTTATTTTAGTTAGTAGTGAAATAATGGATTCAGCAGCGCATTTACATATTCCTAAAAAAGGCACTCGACCCCAATAAATGTTTAATTTGTGATGTAAAGACAAAAGGAAATCTTGTACGTACGCTTAATTGCTCAATTTTAAAACGTATTTCTGATAGAGCACTATGGGGAGAAGAGCATTTCGTATATTTAAATACACTTTTAATTAACTTCAGCCGAAGAACTACATAAAAAACAATATTCATGCAGAGATCGTGTCATCTAAGCACAACACACAAAAAAGTTTCGACATTTTGAGAAAAAAATTTGAAGAAATTATACCTAATGTTGACGATAACATCAACCCGGCGTAAGTGCTCCCTTTACCAGATATCGCACAGTAGCGTTCAATGAGAATAAACGGTTTTTTTTTTGCGATAAAGAGAGAAAAATAATAAGCTACGCAAAGTTGTTACCGACATTGCCGGAATTCATTTAAGGGATGCTTTAAAATTATTAAATGATAGTAAGTTAAATGTGGGGATGGGCGCCCTTACTAATCCATCTGATGGACATGCTGCATATATTTTATATCACTTGACTTGCTGGTCTACTTATGTAACTGCAACTCTTCGAAAAGAAAATCTTACCGCAGAAGAAAAAAAGTACACAGCATTTCAACGACATCATCGTTAGTTGAATTCATGAATGTTATCAAGCCAAGCTTTACTTCAGGGTCAACTGGTAACCATGTCAACATTGGAAAACGCATATTATAATATATGTGAAAGAAATTGCGTTGAAAATTCTCTATTTAAATCTAGAAGACAACTGAAGGAAATACTACAGATTGTATTAAGTAATGATGGTATTGAATTTAGCAAACCAAAAACAATGAATTAATCTGAAAGGGTTTCAATCAAACTAGTTACAGACGCAGTAATAGCTAAAGTAGAAGAGGATGACAAAGTAGAATCTGATATGAGAAGTATTTTTGTAGCAGCCAAACTTATAAGAAAGTTAATTTTACCCGCGGAAAAATGAAAATTTGAAGGTTCTGTAAAAGAAATAAGTCAAACTTGTTTTCCTGAAAATGTTTACTTTTTTATGAAGTGGTGCATTAATGATCACACAGAAAAAGCTTTCAAATGTGATCTTCGAGCCAAACTGTTAACAGAAAATTTGGTTTCAGCATGTTTCTCAGATAGACAGCTGAAAGCTGAAAAATCGAAATTAAGGCAAAGGGCGGAGACTCCTATTCAAGCAACTCGTAGTAAATGGCTTATATAGCTCTTCCATGACGTGGGGTGTTCTGTAGAATACAACAGGGTTTTACGATTAGAGACACAAATTGCTACTGAGGTACTAAAAAATATCTCACAAAATTCAGCTGTTTATCTTCCGCCCGATATTAAGAAAGATACATTTATTTACTTCGCTGCGGACAATCTCGATTTTGCAGAAGATACCCCGATGGTCGTAGTAATTTTCATGGTACTGTAATAACTGTTTAGCAGAAAATGTGTGAGGAAAATGAAGTGCTACCCAGTTTGACGTTGACATGTCCAGCAAAACACAGGTCACTATCCAATATTCCCTTGACAATGACAATGTTCCTCTATCTATATTACGAAAAAAATTTAACAATCCTACTTTAAGCTCTCCTCAAAACGATACTGATTGGATGATGATTCAGAAGACATCATAGATGAATCTCTGATGATATTGATATGATTTACGCCTAAAATATTATACATGATATAGCAGCAATAATAATAATAAAAATAATGTAATAAATATATTTGTATTAAAATGTATTTAACTAAAAAAAATCACAATTTTTCCTTTTCGTGATGTTATAGAGAAGTTAGTTTTATATACTTCAACTCGTGTTAGAGTATAGAAGGGGACGGTAATAATATGATTCACCTCGTGCTACAATTGTTGCAGTTGCACAGAAGCGCCCATTTCTGTACGGTTCAACTAAATTTAATATTTTGCCCCCATCGCCCCATTTTCTTGTTTGCCCTGTTTGCCCCCATTCCACTGCATTCTCTTTTTTTCGTTTTTATTTCGTAGTTTTGAGATCTTTGAGAGCCATTTTATGGACTGGGGTTTGAAAGAAACTCCATTACTATCGTAATTATAATTATGGGGCATTCCACGAATTGGTTACGATTTGTAGATGTCCATCAACTTGTTTCATGTTCCAGAGAGACTACAAAACAAATAAAAAAAAACTATTTACTTGCAGCATTAAGTAGCACACGGGATTACGTATGCTGCCGCACTATTAATGAGTTATCGCCATTTCAGAAGTTGGAAACGTCGAATTTTGCATAATATGCACACATTTCCGCACCACTTATGAGGTGTGTACTTGGCTGATTTTCTTGAACGTGTTGAAACATATTCTTTAAAGGATTTTGCAAACAGCAGAAAAAATAACTATCTATAACTAAAAGAAAAACTTCGTGTAAAAATATTAATGAAATCTTTGCATTCGATAACCTGAATTCTGGTTATGCTAGCAAATTAAAATTCTAAAATGAATTTGTCTAATTTCTTATTTGACAATTCTCATTCTCACTAGCATCCACACATTCCCCTGCGGCCATGCAGATGAAACTAGTATCTACATAACCCCTACGATCATGAAGATTCAGTTAAAAATAAGAACAAAGGTCTAAAATGAATTTATTTATCTACCTTGTCTTAAAAATTTTTTCATTCTAATAGATTACACTTTCATGAAATCTATCATTCTATTTCTTGGTAATGCTTAGCCTTTGAAACGTTTTTCGCCCTTATTCTGGAGATCATCAGAAATACATAAAGCCACTCATAAAGATGTTTCATGCAAAACCAAGGCAATTTCTATGAATAAGTGTGAAATAATTATATTTGACATTGACTGATAAAAACAACCTCACATATCTATTAGCTAACTAGTATTGGAACCTATATACTCTATGCAGGTTTAAAAATCAATTATTATTTGTTTGCTTATTGCGTATTGAAACATATTCTTTAAATAACTATCTATAACTAAAAGACAAGGTAGATAAATAAATTCATTTTAGACCTTTGTTCTCATCTTTAAGTGAATCTTCATGATCGTAGGGGTTATGTAGATACTAGTTTAATCTGCATGCCCGTAGAAGACTGTGTGGATTCTAGTGTTAGAAAGAGAATTGTCAAATAAGAAATTAGACAGATTCATTTTAGGATTTTAATTTGCTAGCATAATCAGAATTCAGGTTATCGAAAGAATGTAAAGATTTCATTAATATTTTTACACAAAGTTTATCTTTTAGTTTTAAATAGTTATTTTTTCTGCTGTTTGCAAAATCCTATACAGAATATGTTTCAATACAATTATAAGCAAACAAATAATAACGCATTTTTAAACTTTCTTTAGCGTGGTTTCTTGAGTAGTCATAATCCTCGATCCATTATTATTAAGCAAGTCTGATCAGACAATTTTCTATTCATGAAAAAAATGGTACTGTTGGTAATTATCAAAATGGAACGGACTATTGTTAGCTTTTAAAAATCGTCGAATGATTAATAGCTGTAAATTTTTCACACAGCATTGAAATGAAGTGAGGCTTATTGCAAGTATTAGCAAGAAATGGCTGTTGGTTTGCTTGAACTGTCATAAATCGATCAAGAAAGACATTAGAAAATGAAGATGTTTTTGTAGTCCGACGATGTGTTCTGCAGCTTTAATGTTTTCCTTATAATTATCAAGTACTTTATTGACGTTGTCACCAAAATGTCTATGTACATATTGAACTGATGATTTGTATGTATTTTAGTCTGTGAGCCACACACCAACCAATATTCCCGCATTTTTACTTATATTGAACATCCTATGACTTATCGTTCACGAGAAATGCGCGATAAACTGACATTTGTGAGCTTTGACATTTAATAAAATTTTTAGGAATCGGTGAGAACTTTTGACATTTTATTTGTAATAGTGTATTCAAGGTCTGTACAAACTTTCAGTTCTATGAGAATTATTACGAAGTTTCAACTTTTTTTTGTCACAAACTGTAAAATGACTTCCCCCGATCGCATGCCCATGGCCCTCTACGACATTTTTGATACGAGCACGTATTAGGTTTCTGATGGAAAATGTACCCCTTGTATCAAGTTTTACCATGCTGTCCAAAATAGTTTTCAAATGAAAAGCAAATTTTATATGCCATAATATTGGACACTTGTTGACTCGAAATATTATTAACGTTTTTGCTTGAGAAATCTAAAATCCAAAAGTCTGATGTAATTCCAGAATACCCTGTATAAAAGGGTTATGTCTATGAATATTCCGTAAAATAAACATGTCGATGCTAAGTAACTTAGTATAAAAAATTGATTGAAGGAGCCGTTACTCTGTGGTAGTTAATCATTTTGCACAGATAACTAAATAAAACACACTACTATGTTTTCTACCACTATGTATTTATAAAAATAGTCGAAAGTTTTTAGAAAATCGAAGAGTTTAACGTTTTATTTTCACTACGGAAAAGTATTCACATTATGGAGATTTGCCACAGCATAATTAACATCAAGAAATATGCCTAAAAATGTATGCTGTCTACTCTTTGCATAATGTATACGTTTAAACGACTTTTCGGGAATGTTTTTTTTTTTATTGTGACATGTATTTCAGGAAACCGGCACAAGGTATTTTGCATATTTCATGATCTGGTGTAAAATAAACACACTGAAATAGGGTCTTTTATTCAGAGTAATTGATTTGTAAGGCATGAATATTCCATAATATTTTATGTTTATTTTGTTTTCTGACAATCTTTAATTTCCTTAAGTTATTTTGATAAATTGAGATCATTCGCTGTGTATTGTGGGACAACCTAATGTAGACAACTGACATTTTGGTAGAACTATAACAAAAGTAATAAGAACAAGTAACGACGATTACATTTAAGTGTTTAAGTATACCCATGGACATTGAGAGTTTGTGCAATGCAAAAAGTTGAAGTAAAAGGAGCTTTAAATCATTCAGTCTAATTTTCCACGATATTATAACATGAATACGCTTATTTATATTAAAAAACTAGAGTAGACGTTATACTCTTTGACGATTTACTGCACTTTTCATGGGATACTTTAACATTCTATCCGATACTTCCAAGTTTTTTGTAAATAGTGTTAGTTCCAGATATTTTTAATTTTATAATTTCAGTTTAATGGATGGAACACTCGTTGATATAAAATGATACAAAGTACAAGGGCGTGTTGGGCGCGCATATGACAGGGTTCCAAAGTCCTAATCTGAAGCCACAAATTGAAGAGAATGTTTTCAATTTTATACTATATACCTACGTATTACTT
Source organism: Stenurella melanura (assembly GCA_963583905.1). NCBI lineage: Eukaryota > Metazoa > Arthropoda > Insecta > Coleoptera > Cerambycidae > Stenurella > Stenurella melanura. The sequence goes on from OY757314.1 coordinate 48,755,213, forward strand.
CCACATCCACGTAGTGGATTGGAAGTATAGTAATCGCAAAAAAATTTTCAAAAATTTTTATTCGTGAAATAGGTTTAGAATGTCATGAAACGTCGAGATTTTAAATTTGAGCGAAAAAAAAATTTCTGCCTGTCTGTCGGTCTGTCGGTCTGTCGGTCTGTCTGTAACTTTTTTTTGTCCGCACGTTTTCTCCGGAACGGTTTGAGATATTGACTTGAAATTTTGTACACGTATATATTATGACAAGATCTGGAACTGGATTGTTTTTTGAGGAAATCCGGTGAAGGGTTGGGGGTTAAATAGGGGAAAATAGGGAAAAATAAGTAAAGCAAGCTTGTAAGAGAACAGACACTTGAAATTTGGTGTATGTACTAGAAGTTAAGGCCTAAGATTTTTTATAACATCTTTCAACCCCCCACCACCCCTACCCCATTAATGGGGTTGATAAAATAAAGTTGAGATTTTCATTTGAAATTTCGTACACGTATGTATTATAACGACGTCTGAAATTACATTATATTTTGAGATGATTCCGTTGAAGGGTTGGGGGTTAATTTGGGGTAAATAGGGGAATATAAATAAAACAAGTTGGTAAGAGTACAGAAACTTGAAATTCGGTATACGTACTAGAAGCCAGGGAGTCAGATTTTTTATAATATTTTTCAACCCCCACCACCCCTACTCCAATATGAAAAGGGTTGATTAAATAAAATTGAGATATTCATTTGAAGTTTCGTACACGTATGTATTATGACGACATCTGGAACTAGATTATAATTTGAGATGATTCCGTTGAAGAGTTGGGGGTTAAATAGGGGTAAATAGGGGAAAATAAGTAAAGCAAGCTGGTAAGACCACAGAAACTTGAAATTCGGTGTATGTACTAAAAGCCAAAGCGTCAGATTTTTTTATAATATTTTTCAACCCCCACCAACCCTACTCCAATATGAAAAGGGTTGATTAAATAAAATTGAGATATTCATTTGAAATTTGGTACACGTATGTATTATGACGACATCTGGAACTAGATTATAATTTGAGATGATTCCGTTGAAGGGTGGGGGTTAAATAGGGGTAAATAGGGGAAAATAAGTAAAGCAAGCTGGTAAGACTACAGAAACTTTAAATTCGGTGCATATACTAGAAGCCAAGGTCTCAGATTATTTATAATATTTTTCAACCCCCACCACCCCTACTTCATTATTACAAGGGTTGATAAAATAAAATTAAGATATTCATTTGAAATTTGATACACGTATGAATTATAACGACATCTGGAACTAGATTATTCTTTGAGATGATTCCTTTGAAGGGTTCGGGGTTATTTAGGGGTAAATAGGGGGAAATAAGTAAAGCAAGCAGGTATGACTACAGAAACTTGAAATTCGGTGTATGTACAAGAGGCAAAGGCCCCAGATTTTTTGATAATTTATTTCAGCCCCCACCATCCCTACTCCATTATTCAAGGGGTTGATAAAATAAAATTGAGATATTCACATGAAATTTAGTACGCATATGTATCATAACGACATCTGGAACTAGATTATATTTTGAGATGATTCCGTTGAAGGGTTGGAGGTTAAATAGGGGTAAATAGGGGAAAATAAGTAAAGCAAGCTGGTAAGACTACATAAACTTGAAATTCGGTGTATGTACTAGAAGCGAAGGTCTCAGGTTTTTTTATTAGTATTTTCTATTTCTCCCCACCACCCCCACTCCCTTATTAAGAGTTGATAAAATTAAATTTAAATTCTCACTTGAAATTTGGTACATTTATATATTATAATTATATCTGAAACTATATTATATTTTGACATGATTGCGTTGAAGGAGTGGGGGTAAATAGAGGTAAATAGGGAAAAATAAGTAAAGCAAGCTGGTAAGAGTATTGCAACTTGAAATTCGGTGTATGTCCTAGAAGCCAAGACCTCAAATTTTTTAACAATATGTTTCAACCCTTCCACTACCCTTACTACATTATTAAAGCGGTTGATAAAATAAAATTGAGATATTCACTTGTAATTTGGTAGACGTATGTATTATAACGACATCTGGAACTAGATTATATTTTGGGATGATTCCGTAGAAGGGTTAGGGTTATTAGGAGTGACTATAGACGTATGTATTATAACGACATCTGGAACTAGATTATATTTTGGGATGATTCCGTAGAAGGGTTAGGGTTAATAGGAGTGACTAGGGGAAAATAAGTAAATCAAGGTGATAAGAGTACAGAAATTTGGGATTCGGTGTATATACTAGAAACCAAGGCCTCAGATTTCTTTCTAATATTTTTCAAACTCCACCACCTCCGCTTCATTATTAATGGGATTGATAACATCAAACTGAGATATTCACTTGAGATTAGTACACGTATGTATTGTAGTGACATCTGATTGAGATGCCTCCATTGAAGGGGTGGGAGGTGAATAGTAGAAAATAAGTAGGGTGAACTAAAAACTTCATTTTTAACGTATGGTAGAAACCAACTCCTCAAACGTTTCTATGACATCTGCCACAAATATTATTAAAATTCTATGACCAATAATTTCCACATACTAGAGTACAAATATAGTCAAGATGTTTCCTTTAAAACGACTTGGATGAAGAATCTGGATGTGGAAGTAGTGATTCCTTAAGCAGCGGTTTTAAGAGCTATTTCACCTTGACATTGCTTATGTTCTAAAAACAGTAATTACAAAATTACTCATAAACAACTTTTTCTATAACGCACTTTAATATTTTTTGAAAGTGCTAACTAAAAGCTACAGTTGGAAATTTGTACCATCGATACTTTTGAAATTAGAGGGCGGTATAGGTACAGGGTTATTCACAGAAAGCGGGTATTGGGCGTTCCTTGGGATCTGTTTAGTGGAGGAAATTGAAAATTGAGCTAAGAAGTTTCTGGATATGGTGGATCTATCGAAAATATTTTTATGCACGTGTTACTTCGTCTTACACCGGATGTAGCACCTAACTTTGCTATTTTAAATGGAACAACCTATATTCAATTTCATATTTGGATTCTTCATAAAACTTTAGCTTGGATTTATAAACTAATATACTCCTAAACCTACCAGTTTTCAAGAGTAGTAATATTTTTGGAGATTTTTGACGGTTAGTACTCTTCCGAAAAAAAAAAAAAAATTGATATCTTATATCATGTGGCAGATTTAGAGACTTTCTTTTCAAACTCATACAAGAACCCTATGATCTAACTAAAAATTGCCTTATATCTTCATAATGACCCACAGGGTACTTTTATTTTCACTGTCGAACATTGTTTTAGTCAATTTTTTCAAATGGAACCCCTGTATTTCCACAGAACTTAATGTTGAATTCTGCATCGATTGCTATTGGCATTCTGTATATCCATCTCTTTTTTCATTATGGACGAAGTTTTGTAAAATGTAGATATATAATCAGCACTGTATAATGTACATACAGCTACATACATAGTAGGTAATGAAACATTTCAGAATGTTTTGTTTCATCAATATAAACACCGTGTTAGTGTTGCCGAGTGGTAGCGATAGTACAGGAACGTAGTATTTGTTCACTTAGAACAGATTTCTGTAAGCATGTGATCGTACGTCTTCAAGAGAATCATGATTTATTTAAAAGGATTGTTTGAACTCACGAAACTAAATTTTCCAAAGAAGGAATTTTTAACAGACGAAATGTACACCACTGAACACAACAAAGTTCTCATGCGGCGCGAGAATCAAATTTTCAGGACAAATTTAGTGTTAACATTTTCTGCTTATTAATTGATAACAAGTATAAGTATCATATCTACTAGAAGAATTTAAATAGCAATAAATACGTAGAAATTTTGTGAACAGTACTTAGTTGTTACTTTTGTTGATAATTTGCCCCTAAATATTTATAATTCTATGCATTATGAAATGATGGTTGCGGTCCACATAATACATGGGGAGTGTATGACGAATTAGTAGCATCGTTCGAATATAGATGATTTGCCTACCGAGGACCTTGGAGATGGCCAGCAAAGTCTTCTGATTTGATCTCCTTAGAATTTTATCTTTAGGGTAATATCAAATACATTGTATATGCCACCCCGGCTACTACCAAAGAAGTTCTAAAGAACAGAGTACGGGCTTCATTTCAGCAAATAAATTCACTGAGCCACTGTAAGTGCGGTTAATTTCTGCTGCTTGTTAATAGCAAAGTGGAGGGCATTTTAAAGAGGCCATTAAATATTTATATTAAATGTGTTCATTAATATTGTAAATTTTGTTCCAAAGTATTTGTTATAAATCTGTAATATAAAATGATCTCTTGTTTTTGATGTTATTATCTGGATAATAAACAAATAATTATTATCAATTATCTACATGATTATTCTCATTTGTGATGGAAAGGAAACATGTTAGATGACTTGTATTGGCTATTAAAAAACAGTGCTGACTTTGCATGTACATTTAATAAAAATGCGTCCATAGTAAAAAAACAAAGGGAGATAGGTATAGAGGATGCTAATATCAATTGATGCAGAATTTAATATTCTATTAAACTATGTGAAAATATACAGGGAGTACCTTGACTTTTGGACCTTTGAACTAAAACAATGTTTGACCGTGAAAATAAAATACTCTGTGATATTGTGAACAATTTTCAGTTAGTTATTTTCAAATTTTTGAACTGAGTAGATCTCAAGAAACGTCTAATACCTGCTTTCCGTGAATAGCCCTATATATACATTTTTTTGGGTTTAATTTTCACAGTATGAGAGAGGGCCCAAAAAAATTATATTTGGTATCATAGTTTCTGTTTCTGAGTGATCAATTTTCGTCTGTTTGCTAAATTTCATCACAGTAGATATGAAAACGAGAGAATCGGAATGCTGTGACATATAGACAGATGGGCGGATACATTGTGGTCAATTTCGCATATTTAAGACGAACATATTATATTGTACTATTACTTTTAACAATTGGTGTATATTTTTGTCTTCAATGTGTTATTATCATTTAGTATTAGAAAACACCTGTTGAAGTTGCATGCAAACTTATATGTTTAAAAGTGAATTATTTTTTGTTTGCTTATACTTATAATGAAACATATTCTTCATAAGTTTTTGCAAACAGTAGAAAGAAAACTGTATATGAGAACTAAAATAAAAACTGTTTATAAAATTATTGATTTACGATCTTTGCATTTTTTCGATAACCTGATAATTTTGGTTCTGCTAGCAATTGAAATCCTAAAATCAATACGTGTTTCTTATTGGACAATTGTTATTCTAACACTAGTTTCTACACAGTCCCCTACGGCTATGCAGAATAAGTCAGTATCCACATAACCCCCTACGGCTATGAAGATTCAGTTAAAATGAGAACAAAGGCCTAAAATGAATTTATTTACATACCTCGTCTTTTGGAAAATTTTTCAATCAAACGTTTTCCGCCCTTATTCTGAGCTCATCAGAAAGGCACAAAGCCACTCACATGATGTTCCATGCAAAAACCAAGAGAATTAACAACTTTTTTGACATTGTTTGACATTGACTGATTGAAAGAAACAGATTTTCACCTCTGCGTTACCTAGCTAGTAATGGAGCCCCTATACTATATACATGTTTAAAAGAGAATTATATGAGAACTAAAATAAAAACTACTTATAAAACTATTGACTTGTAATCTTTGCACTCTTTCGATAACCTGAATTCTGGTTATGCTAGCAATTGAAATCCTAAAATCGATTTGTCTTTCTTATTGGACAATTCTCATTCTAACACTAACTAGTTTCTACACGGTCCCCTACGGGGGTTATGTGGATGCTGGTTTATTCTGCATAACCGTAAGGGACTGCGTAGAAACTAGTGTTAGAATGAGAATTGTCCAATAAGAAAGACAAATTAATTATAGGATTTTAATTACTAGCATAACCAGAATTCAGGTTATCGAAAGAATGCAAAGATTGTAAATTAATAACTTTACAAATAGTTTTTATTTTAATTCTCATAGATAGTTTTTTCCTGCTGTTTGCAAAATCCTATAGAGAATATGTTTCATTAGAAGTATAAGCAATCACAAAATAATTCACTTTTAAACATGAAAAGAAAGATAAAAGTCTAAACTTTCACTTTCAAATATTTATTTCATTATTTGATGTCCAGGTTTCAAGTATATGATACTTGATGTGAAGCAAAATTGACGAAATCCAAGTCGTATAAGTTTACATTCAAGGGCCGGTAAAGCGCGCTTATACCGACGCTTGATTTTTCTAAAATACGTGCGGTTTCTCTGCACTAGTGTACGCTTCAAGAGTACTTTGGAGCACGTTGTTGTTTATATGCTGTATATAAAAATAAATCGGAGTTGTTTATAAAATAAATTAATTTTGGTAAGTTTTTTAAAATCGAATTATTATAAATTATTATTTTACGTGTAATTATACTCTTCGCAAATATAAAACGAGGAGTATATTGCATTCGATCGGCACATTTCTAAAATCGGTAATATTGCTCGCACAGAAAAGAATTTTCATATCACTGTGTTGGTGATCGAATTCTGAACAACTTTTAAAATGTCCGTCCATCCGTCCGTCCGTCCGTCCGTCCGCCTGTCTGTCTGTCCGGCACGTTTCTTGTAAGCACGATAACTTAAGAACGAGAAGTCCGATTGAATTGAAATTTGGGCAGTAAATTATTGTTAGCTAGAGGAAGAACTCTGTTGTTTTTGAACAATATCGGTCAATAAACAAAGAAGTTATTAATTATTTGATAAAAAATTTTTTTGTTTATATTTTGTAATTAAACAAAAAATTTCTAAAACTAACAATTTTTACAAAAAAAGTTGCGACGAGTATCCTATAGAATATGCAACAATTATATTAGTGGGGTCGGGTAGCTGAAAATTATGCCAAGATATTTCACATCTGGCAACCAATGCGCCCCTTTGGATTCAGATAGTACATCGGTAAACGAATCTAAAAAGCCCGGGACACAAATTTTCCTGGCCCTCTAGCGGTGTTGATGACGTAATCGATATGGCCGCTAAAGTTTTGTGACACGCTTCTAAATTTCCCTATATAACTCGGGTTTATATTTTGATATTAACCTATATTATTAGTGATTATTAATCAGGAGAAAACGCGCTTTCCAACGTTATATTTGACATCATTGTTTAAGTTCATTATAGCAGAAATATCTGTAACTTTATTAAAATGTTTGTTCTTATTTTGATGTTTCGAAACATTTTGCTAGATAACTTGGAATCCATTACATGTAGTTGAAAACGGGTGACATACTTTTTTGTTCGTCAAAAAATTACCTTTCGAACGGTATATATGACATTTATTTTATCACAAACACTTGCTGAAAATTTGCCAAGACAATGTAGCGTTGTACAACGAGTCGTTATGCCAACAATGTTATTTATATGGGTTCCGAAAAGTAATAGAGCGGCTTTATAACTGTTTAAGTAGCAAATGTAATTATTGTAATTTTTTATGTATATGTAAATACATTATAGCTTTTTTAGAGGGTATTTTTTTAAATTGCGCACCCCTTGAAATTTAAATTTTGGGAAGCAACTTCAAAAATGCAATATGTGTTTCTTTTTCAATCAGACGTTATGCGAGGAACTTCACCGTGTAAAGAAGATATTGCTTTCGTCTACCTTCTAAAAAGACAAGAAATTACCCAATCATGTCAACGAAGAGGAAACACGAATTGGTTGATGCTACGATTGACCCACTGGCGGCTCCGTTTGTATGGGATCTGTGTTTGTTATGTCAGAAGCACTCAAAACAGCGCTTAATCATTCCGAAATACGAAGGTTATTTAACTATGGCGAAGAATCTTGCAATTTTTGCTGAAAATTATGAGTTTCCAAGTGTTGTAAGAAATTCGCACAAATTCAAGGTATTGATGAACTATAGATTGAGTATGGTTGCGGCATATACAGAAAATTCATTCCAATTCATGAGATTTGTGCCAAATTCTCACTGGGAATTTGCAGAAATTTGTTGGCTTTTCATTCTGTAACTGGTTGCGACACAGTTTCCATATTTTGTGGCATTGGCAAGTAGACAGCTTGGAAGATCTGGATGTCATTTAGTGAAATTGATTGTGTATGGCATCAGCTCTGTACAGGCACCTCTAATATTGATGAGGAATGTCCATGATCTGTTACAGCGATTTGTTATTCTGTTTTATGATGAAGCATCAGATCTTCAGAGCATCAATGACTGCAGGCGGGTGTTATTAACAAGAAAGAATCGAGCAATCGGAAACACTGCTTTAACACAACACATCAAATGATCTACTCTCCAAGCAAGAATTTGGAACAACAGCCTCGTTGCACAATACACAATACCTTCGCCAACCAAGTGGGGGTGGATTGTAACATCAGGAGGATCATACCGACTTGTGTGGGCAACAATTCCAGAAGTGTCGAAACACTGTGTACAATTTACCTCCTGTACTTGCTGCAAGTGATGCACATCTTGTAAATCTGTTAAAATGGGAATCCGATGTACGAAACTTTGTGGATGTGAAGGACAGTGCTCAGACAGTGATCGTTAATCACAAGTAAATTTACACAAATCATTTGTATAATATTGAATATAACAGCAAGATATTATTTTCCGTTGAGAGTTTGGCACAAATCTCATGAACTGGAATGAATTTCCTGTCTTTGCCGCAACCATACTCAATCTGTAGTTCATCAATATCTTGAATTTGTGCGAATTTCTTATAGCACTTGGAAACTCATAATGTTCAGCAAAAATTGCAAGATTCTTCGCCATAGTTCAATATTCTTCATACTTCGGATTGATTAAGCACTCTTTTGAGTGCATCAACCAATTCGTATTTCCTCTTCGTTGGCATGATTGGGTAATATATGCCTTTCTGTAAGGTAGATGAAAGCAATACCTTCCTTAGTTGCCTCCCAAAATTTAAATTTCGAGTGGGGTTACGATTTTAAAAAATACCTTCTAAAACAACAAGAATGTATTTACATATACATCAAAAGTTATAATAATTACATTTGCTACTTAAAAAGTAATAAAGCCACTCTATTACTTTTCGAAACACATATAAATTATATTGTTGGAATAACGACTTGCTGTGTAACGCTACATTGTCTTGGCAAATTTTCAGCAACTGTTTTGATAAAATAAAAGTCATATATACCGTTCGAAAGGTAATATTTTGACGAATAAAAAAGTATGGAGCACGTTTTCAGCTACATGTAATGGATTCCAAGTTATATAGCAAAATGTTTCGAAAAAATCAAAATAACAAAAATTTTAATAAAGTTACAAATATTTCTGGTATTAAGAGCTTAAACAATAATGTCAAATATAAGGTTGGAAAGCACGTTTTCTCCTGATTAATAATCAATAATAATATAGGTTGATATTAAAATACAAACCCGAGTTGTATAAGGAAATGTAGAAGTGTGTCACAAAACTTTGGCGGCCATATTGATTACGTCATCAACACCGCTAGAGGGCCAGGAAAATTTGTGTCCCGGGTTTTTTAGACTCGTCTACCCATTAGTAAGGGGTCCAAAGCTTTAAAAATTGAAATGACCCATTCCAACAAGGTAAATGATTTTTGGAAACGAATTCAGGAAGAGGGTCCTTAGGGGCATCAGAAATGGCTTGTTGGACTTTTGTTGGCGCTTGCGCAACTTCTCCACAAGAAAAAAACATGGCCGAATGTTATTTCAAGAATTTGTGTTTTTAAACCTTTACCTCTTCCTAAAAAATTAACTACTTGCGATATCAATGTGATTTTTTATATCTATATACTACATACACGAGCGCATCTATCTGTACTAATAGACCTTCAAAATCACTTACGGTTTTTTTCTAAATAAATCCAAAATCACATGAACGAATTTTGTGTGTTTGAAATTTCGACGTGCGGGCAACTATATTAAATATTCGAATTTTGTATCTATTACATACGAATGAAATATGGTCTAAAGATCAAAAAAGTTTTTGCAAAAAAAATTAGCTCGATATCTTATACAGCTTTCGAGATACGGATTTTTAAATTCGACCGTAATAATGTCTTGTTATTAGCGCGCAACGTGGCAGCTACGGCAGGGCTCGTTCTGTGCAATTGTGGATAGATCATATTATTAGTCTAATACCTAATTTGATTTAGGTGTTATATTATTCTTGATCATTAGATCACTCATTGTCTGAAAATTATTAAACAATTATTTCGGTGCAATAAATACGTGGTTTTAAATTATGATGCAATTTGTTACATGTAATATACTGCCGTCCTAAGCCAAAATGACGTACTTTATTATACGCTCTTCTTGAGATATTTGACATTTTATGCCGCTAATCTCAGCACGTCTTATTTTTTTAAATAGTTTCATTCTTTTTTTGAATTTAATTCTATGAGGCAGATGCAAAAATAATGGTTTATTGATTATTGAAAAAAGTCAGTCATTTAACAAGGAAACTTTGAAGTACGTCCAATTTGCTTAGGAAATTTTAAGTTACGTCATTTTGGTTTAGGACAGTATATCTAGACTTGCAAACATAGTACGAAATCGTTAATAAGTTTTAATAAATTGAGTTTAAAAATAAAAATTGACCTAAACGGATTTAAAAAAAGTGCGATATGACTTAAGAAAACAAGCCCTGAATATTGGTGTAAATAAGGACAAATGTTGCCCAACAATGTGAACTTGGATTCCTCACGCCTAGCATAAAATCTGAAGTGCAGCCATGAACAAACGAACACAATAATATTTACGAAAGGTATGTTTAATTTTTCCAAATTGAAAAACTACAATAGTTTTGTGGGTATACGACAACAAAGGGTATTTTATAGTATTCACGAAACCAATAAATAATTGGGTGAAAAACATGAAGAAGAAAATATTGTAAATATTGTTTATTGGCAGTCTATGTATTGTGTGACCTGCCAGTTATTCTTTCGGAAGTGGAAAAAGTGAGCAGTTACAGTTGCCTTAAATCAAACAGGCCATCTAAACAGTTTGACTAATCTTGGAGATAACTGCGATGCAATTGGTGATCGTGTCATTGAAGATGGTCGTAAGACCTATGTGAATCTGTATGGCCATAGTGAGTTTAATTAGATTCACCAAGGTAGCATTTATTTTTCATAAAGTTATTAGACATACTTTCGCTAAGTCCTACAAGAGAGCTACTTACTGCATTTGAAACGGTCATTAAGTCCAGTAGTTTCTTATGCTTAGCTTAGCTTACAACTGAAGTACTTAGCGAAACAGGGTCAAACCCTGCTTACTGCAAAATAATTTTAATTGTAAAAATTATTCACAAGAAGTGGTTTAGATTCTCCTATACTTTCCTTACCTAACACAAAATTCTGGATTTTAAACAAATTACCTCGGTGACTTGAAAAACGGTTAAGAAAACATATCACACTCTTCCAGAATATTTGGATATCTGATAGAGAATTACCAAATAAACCCACAGATGATGACAAAAAACCACAAGTGGTTAAAAAAAACAAAAAGTGGAATTGTAAAGTAGAGTGTGACTAAAAATGTTGATGTTCTGTTGCATGTGCATGTGGCCTTTCCTACAATTGTTTTAAGGGCAGAAATAATACAGAGCAGTGTTTAACAGACAGTAATTCTTACTAGTCTAGTAGTGCTTTGTCGATGCTTACTGAGCTGTGTATAATTATGCATTATTATTATTATTATTACTTATAAATTACACGTTTTGTGTACGTGTTTATATTTTATTTGTATATTGTGTAATGATGGTATATATAATAAATATCTCCATATACAACACCTTCATAACCTATAGATCTAATAAATACTATGCCAAATGAGTTCCATTTTACATATTAATATTTTTGTAAAATTATAAATAATAATAACACAATATCTAAAATGTATTGGCTTACTATCTTGATGCATTACAATTAACCACATAGCAGTACGTGAGATAATAGCCGCATGATAATAGGAGTATCACGGACCTAAATTATGGTTTAATTTGAAAAGTCTGTAACTCAAAAATTGTAAAAGATATGGAGCTAATTTTTTTTGCAAAAACTTTTTTGATCTTTAGACCATATTTCATTCGCATATAATATATAAAAAAATTAAACATTTAATATAGTTGATCGCACGTCGAAAATTCAAACACACAAATTTGCTTCCTGTGATTTAGGATTTATTTAGAAAAAAATAGTAAGTGATTTTGAAATTCTAACAGTACAAATATATGCGCTCATGTCAGCAGTATACAAATATAAAAAATCACATCAATATCGTACGTAGTTAATTTTCTAGCGAGAGGTATATGTTTAAAAACACACATTCTTGAAATAACGTTCCGCCATCTTTTTTTCTTGTGGAGAAGTTGTGCAAGCGCCAAAAAAAGTCCAACAAGCCATTTCGGATGCCCATTAGGACCCTCTTTCGATATGCGAGCTCAAAATTTATTTACCTTGCTGGAATGGGTTACTTGGCGATTTAGACGGCTTTCGAAGGTGTGGACCCTCTACTACATGTACTATCTGAATCCAAAGGGGCGCATTGGTTGCCAGATGTGAAGTTTTTTTCAGCTACCCGACCCCACTATATAAACAGTGTAGTAAATCGGCGAAGAGTATAATGGTTAGTTTGTTTATTATTTTCCGTCTCACTATTATATATTAATAGTTTTAATAAATGTTAAAAATGTTAATAACTATATTCTACTTTTATTTCAGTGCAAGTTTGGATAATAAAATTAGTGACATCAAAGAATCAGTGACAATTAATTTTTAATTAAAGTTTGCTGCTGGTTTATACTGTTCAAATGTATGTGGATTGTGTTTCATCCTAATGTGCTTAAATTCATCCCCTACCGTCACGACAGAAGAAGACAGCGATAACGACGATGAGGATTGTATTTTACCGACAGAAACTTGTAGTGATTCTGAAAAAGAAGATGTCGAAAATGAAATAAGTTAATTTTAATGATATGATAATTTATTTATTTACTTACTATTGTATTCTTCTTTTTGAATACAATTGCCTTTTTTTATTTAGAAAATTCATTTTTTAATTTATTTAATTATTTTTCGAGATATTATCAAAAATCTGGATTTTTCCGTTTTAAAGGGTAGTTTTGGGAAGTAGTTGCGGATAAAATTACGAAAACTTTTAATTTCTTTCACGAATCTGCTTTTTTATTGATACCTCTCATATTTTACCCATTAACATATAAAAATTAGTTGTTTTCTGCAATTTTCGTTTTTTTTTTCGAGGGGGCGTTTTTTAATTATTTTTTCTTCAGGGCTAAAATAACTTTCAAAGAAATTATACTAATTTTCTGTAAAATTTTCCGCTCTTTCCCGTAGTGCTATCTGTTTATTTTTCATTAATTTTCGAGATATTAGCAAAAAACTGGATTTAGTAAACTTTTTTTAGTCATTTTCTACTAGCAAAAAACTAGCCTTTCATGAAACAGTTAGCGAGGTAACAATTAATTCTAACTTTTCATCAAAACGGGTCTCTGACAACTGGGCTAAAGGCATTGTCGTATATATTAATTGTGAGTGTTGAATAAATCTCATTTTTGTAATATTTTTTTCCTAATATTGACAAATTGACCACTATGGGACGGAGGGACAGACGTATGGTATGTTCTACCAAGACAACAAGAGTTCCTACGGTTCGAATGAAAGTCAAAAGCTTTCACTACTGGACCACCATTTGTTGCCAAAAAAACAAAAGCTCTATATATGAATATGGTGTGGAGTTACGAATCTTATTTCCACTGCTATTATATTATTATGAAATGTATGTTAATAAAACATTTCAATAATTAATGATAGAATAAAATATTTTACAAAATGTCTATTCACTTACAAAATTTAAAAATTAAGAAATCAGTTTTTTAAGATTTAAATTAGTAATGACTTTTTTACTGATAGATTCTATTAAAATACAATGGCGTTCTTCCTCTAGCCAATATTAGTTTACTGTCCAAATTATGATACAATAGGACTTTTCTTTCCTATTATTCTGTATTTCAATTCGTAACTGAATTAGTCTAGCCAGCTTTCGAGGACATGGGCAATTTACTTAAAAAATGTATCAATAAAAAATAATCAACATATTAATCTGTAATAATTGACAAAATGAAGTTAGGGAATGTATGTAAAAGTTTTGTAAAACTTACTAGTCAGTAATTATACAATATGTACAGTATATTTAATATTCTTTTGTTACCTGATGTTATAAGATTACTAATAAAACATAGAATTCGAAAAAACCGTTCGTCTAATATATATTACAGGAAGTCTTTCAGATGGACCTGTCACGTTTGCAAGGAGATCCCAGAGTGTTTCAGTGGACGTGGCGGAAATGTAAAAGCCAAGAACGATGGAAAGCGAAAGACCTCACAAGAAATTAGATTGCTAGGGTCAAGTCGTTGGCGAATTCAAAACACAGATAACAAAACGCAGATTGAAGAAATATCTAATGAAATTAAGTGAAATTGAGTGAAATAATGACGCGCCCCTGCAGGACCGAGACTCTGCAGATATAGGATGCGGATTAAGCTGAGGATAAGATCTTTGTCGGAGGTTGATTATAGATTTAAGTAAAGAAGGTAATCCACTAGACAGTCATTAACTTAAAGCATTAAATAAATCGCTCTCCTTAGATTGAAAACTATCAGTGCTGTATAACGATCTCATCACCAGAATGTGAAATATTCTATTTACTTTGGAGCTTCCGAGTAAAAATGTTTACTATATCTATTATTGTTACTTTGCCTGTTATATTAAAGTATAAAAAGTAATATTAGATTAGGGTTCATTTACCTACAGAGAAAACATACACAACCTTTGAAAATGTTGCTTTAAAATAATTGTTCATTTTCATCAAGTATGTCTCATATTGGAGGTCTTCTACCCTCATTTTCAAAAATATTTAAATTTGTCTGTATCACGGTTTCCTCAAAAAAAATGTTGAGGCCTTAAGGAGAGGAACGTAACATTAAGTTTATTTTTGAATCTCTAAAAACCACGTGTCTGCCTAAATTATGATACATTGTTTCAAAAGCTTGAAGAATATTGAATACTTGAAAATCTGATATAAATTCACCACAATTTCTCTGTGACAAACGATGCAGAAGTTACAAATTTTCTGATATTTGCTCAAATGCTACCATCTATAATAATTAATTTCAGTATATTAGTGGTAGAAGATATTACTTCGCCACTTTCTCTATTAGGGTCAAATATGTGAAATATTAACAGACACAAAATTTATAAACTTTATTGCTAGATTGGAAACTCAGCTCACAATTTTATGCTCTTTAATATCACTTCTCTTACTGGATTTCATGTATTTCATCTACATGAGTCATATTATGTCATATATGTTAGTTCATTTTACTCAGATTTTCGATTATATATTATATATAGGTTGAGGAAACAATATTCGCTTGTATAGTCATATTGAAGATAATGTTAAATCTAATATTTCTGTCATTGCTGCGTACATTAAATAATTTTTTCGAGAAATGTAGTTCCTCAAGCTACTTACTACTTCATCAGGAAACTGCTTTGGGACCTATATTACTAATAATATACGCCAGTAGCAGCTTTAACAAATGAGATGTTCTAATATGTTTCACAATTAATTTCAATTGTTTAATGCTCATAAAAGAAGTTGATGTTGTGATAACAGGACTTAGACTAGGAAAGAGAGATGGTGAGGACTCATACCAGCGCATAATCGCCACGCAGACAAGTTGTGCCTAAAGCGGTGTAGAGGCCATTGCGTTGGTGGCACACAAACGGTAGAGAGCAGAATTTTACAAAATAGAAGTGATTTATAAGTGATTTAGTGCAATTTATGTAATGTACATGGTGGTATCATATTCCGTAAACTGCTGTAAGATCGCAGCGAAAAAAATTGAAAGGACTAACGCATTGCAGGTAATAAAATACATGCAGTTTTCACTTTACCTAGTCAAATTAGCTGTAGGCCATTTATTTACTTACTTATCATTTTCTGGTACCTAATTTGCACGTTATTCAATTGAAATTTTCATTCATCTTTTCTTCATTGAATATAGAACAGTGCATCCGAAATGATATTTTTCCATAGGCTTAGGTATATAGTTTATGGTGTGTAGAATAAATTCTAGTATGTAAGAAATGAGTAAAAATAGTTGTCATAGTGAATATATAGTAGCCGGTCTATGTTCATGTAATCCAAACATTTTTTAATTATTGAATATAGGTAATGAGAAGGTTAGCTGTCAACCTCCAACTGGGCTGAAGGCAATAAGGTTGACAAGAAACTGTTTTTTTTTAGAAAAATCCCGCCTTCTGGACAAAACTGGGAAAATCACAAAAGTGAGATAAAAAACAACATTCAAAATTAATTGTAACTTGTTGTGTAAATATAAACCCAACGTCTGTCTGTATAGGTTAGGTCATATTTACAGTAGCTGTCTTGTCCTTCTTTGAATATATTTCTTCTATACCTAATTGATATAAGTACGTAAAAGTATATTACAATAAGATACATTTTTTTATCATGGCAGAAATAGAAAAGTTTCTAAAAAAATCCATTTAATTCTAACATGGTGAAATCAAATATTATCCATCACTCGTTTCACAATAGTCCTAAATATTTAAGCAATAAAAATAAAAAAGGATTTGGCTGTGTAGTCAATGTCAGTGGCATCATTCAGGTATAAGTGGATTCTGAAATATTCAAGCAAAATATTTGCAGACCATAATTGCTTCATTTTAAAGTACAATACACTACGGTGCAACTACTTTCGACTAATAAATTATTGCTATTATGTATATACATTACTATACAGGGTGTTTGGAAAGTCGATGCAAAGCCTTGCGGAGGCGACAAGGGTGATCATTTAGACTGCATTAAACCGAACATACCTTAGTACAGCCTTACATTTCTTGAGACTTCTGACCGTAAGACTTTGTACTAGGATATGCTTGGCTTAGTGCAGTCTAAATGATCTCATCTATGACCTCCGTAATACTTTGCATCGACCCTCCAAACCTGTATGTATTTACTTTAAGGAAATTTTGGTAACAAATGCTATAAAACGTATTATTACATTTGAATTTATATTATTTTGTTTACTTAGGTTTCCAAACGATCCTGAGAAAAGAAAATTATGGTTAGAAAACATAAAATTAGTAGACTGAGCTTCAACATCAAATTATGATAGGCTTTATAGTACTCATTTTGAAAAGAAATGGTCCTACCAAACAGAGGGAAATAAAATGAAATTATTAAATGAAGCCATGAACCCTCCAACCCTGTATGTATTTACTTTAAGGAAATTTTGGTAACAAATGCTATA
This sequence comes from Stenurella melanura, assembly GCA_963583905.1. Taxonomy (NCBI): domain Eukaryota; kingdom Metazoa; phylum Arthropoda; class Insecta; order Coleoptera; family Cerambycidae; genus Stenurella; species Stenurella melanura. The sequence goes on from OY757314.1 coordinate 48,772,565, forward strand.
ACACGTATTATTACATTTGAATTTATATTATTTTGTTTTCTTAGGTTTCAAAACGATCCTGAGAAAAGAAAATTATGGTTAGAAAACATAAAATTAGTAGACTGAGCGTCAACATCAAATTATGATATGCTTTATAGTACTCATTTTGAAAAGAAATGGTTCTACCAAACAGAGGGAAATAAAATGAAATTATTAAATGAAGCTATGCCAACAATTTTCCTAGAACTACCCAGCTACTTGTAAGTAAAGATGGTGGCATCATCTCTTTAATAATCTTGTACGCCAACAGGCAATCAGTCGTGATCTGACTTTTCCTTTTATTTGCAGATAATATTTTTTTCTTGTTTCAGAGAACAAAAAGATGCCATCATATGACATCAAATATATAAATGTATATATGAAAATGTTCCTAAGTAATAATGTAGGAAAATTATTTGATTTTGAAATAAATGTTTTGTTGTATATGCATCTAGCTGGGTGTTATTTTCTATAAATATGCCTACCCAATTCATTATGTATTACTTTTTATCACACAGGTAATTGAAAAACAAGTAAAAAGTTTACGTATATTTTATGTAGCACTAATAATAATCAAGGTACGTATTCTAAATAAATTAACCGACTTTCAGTAGGTATACATTCAGTGTCAGAAATATCCAAGTGATAACGTCATTAACAGTGAAAGGAAAAGTATTTGACTGATACGTTAATTTTTGTTTTTAATTTTAATTATCACATCACCCAACTTATTTCGACATTTTTTAAAATGCAATGTCTCGAATTATTTAAAATAAATGACAATAGTGGGGATAACCAAAAATATACATCCACAATGATGAGGGCTGCCAATAGATATAAAGATCGACGTGTCCAATAGTTTTCCCAAACACTTCAATTCCAATGAATTTATTTCATACTTTTCAGACTCAGTGTATGCACAATTTGTTGAATTAATATCCATTACATTTATTAATTGTATTATGAAGCTGTTTCTGGAACAATACCAGTTTTGTATCGTTTTATTCCTTTGACGTGATAAACTTGACACCTACATTTTACATATGTTCCGTCACTGGCGCTTCCTCTTTGGTGGTAGTTTATCATACCATTGGCAGTAGCGTTACTTCTTACTATATATATCTCTCCTACTCTAAGTAACCTGATGACTGGAAGTAATTGTTTTAAAACATTTCATAAAAATTGTATAATAAGGTCTAATAAATATAACTTGATACATTAGCGGATGAACACGAAAGGCCTTCTATAATTGTGGCTTCAAACCAATAGCAGTTTGTCATTATTTAATCTCTCTATTTTTCTTCAAACTACTATATAGCAGTCTTAGCGCCCCTGTTCCAAATTCACCAACTTTGGTTCTACCATCTCGGACATTTCTAATATCTATTTACCGGAAACAAATTTCAGCATACTCATTTTCACTTTCTTGTACTTTTGACCAGTAGAGCAGAATTTGGCGTAACAGGATTATCACAAAATGCAACAAGATCAGACATACTAAAGCTCCACTTTTCTCCATGTCCCTTTACGCCTGTACCCCAGCAAAATTCTGAAAAGCGGGAAGGAGCGGCTCTGCTTCTATCACGATAACATACAAAACATGAAAATTTCCAGTAAGTTGCAAATTGTCCAACTTTCATCAAGGAGACACAACACACATTTTTGATGTTATCTTATCATTTGCTGTGATTAGATTATCTACTTTTGAGTAGGAGAAGTATAGCACTCTTAGACCACACCTGAATATATGATAGCTGTTATCATATATTCAGGAATATTATGTGTTGACCTTTATTTCATAAACTAATATTAGGGTATTTGACAATGTAGAATGAGATAAGCTATAAAATTTATTAGGGACACTAGACTGATCATCATTATCTATAAGAAGAAAACATCCCTTTGGCGAAATTCGATAAAACCAATCTCGAATAGACAGGGTAGAGTTTTCTTTATATGCCGGAAACTAATTCAGGCAGGTTCTGTTCTGTCATTAAATCTCTTTATCATCTACAGTGAATTCGTAACTTGACGTGTGGTGGAGGAGTAACGGGGTGGAGTAGTTATAGACGGAGACTAGATTTCTAACTTGAGATTTGTAGATAATACCTTAGCTGCAATATGTAAAGACGTCTCATATATGTGCATGATAGCCTTCAAAAACAAACACTGATTTCGGTTTAAATTAAAGAAAATTAATATTATGATTGTACAAGTGAAAACCCTCTTAAGATAATAAATATAGATGATTGTGAAATCATAAAACTATAAATACTGATTCCCTTCATCTTTCTACAGGTATTTGAAACATGAATAGATTGGAAGGCAGATAAACGAGCCACTGCTGCTTTCCAAATCGGGTCTGAAGACGTCTGTTAGGAATTAGTTGGATAGATCACCGAGCCAGTTCGATTTTTCAAGAAATACGTTCTCCAAAATGGTCCCAACATTTACCGCATCTTGTCATATTTTGGCCTTATTGAATGTAGAAGGGACAGTCTAGAATGGTCAATGGTTCAGAGAAACCAAATAATGAGAGGTGTTGAGGATGTCCTCCTAATTTTTGGGTTCATATTACCAAGATGTTTATGGAAAAGGAATTTGTTGTGGCCGTACGTTTAATACGGAACTGCTATATGCCGTTAGTAATGCAAAGTTAATAGTAGCAAAAGGTGGCCACTTACAATAGTATAGTCATTAAAAACGTATGTTGTAAGAGAAAGATTAAGACTATATTTTGATGGCTTCAGAAAAATCCCCAGAAACTTCATTTACGATAAGTGGTGTCATATATTTGAAGAGCCTGCGTAGTTCAGTGGTAGAAAGTATCATAGTAATACGACGTCATAGTTTCAACCAGAATTTTTTTTGAATGTTTGGATTTGCATAATAGTTATTAGTTGCTTTCCTCCAGTTGCCTAGCGCATAGGCAAGTGGAAGCATCACTTTAGCGCTGAGCTTGATTTTCGTTAAATTAGGTTATCTCCAGCGCCAACTTTACAATTTTTTTTCGTGGGGTAAAGGTCCCACATTAGCCTCTTAACGCAGCCTGTTTTAGTAGGGCTGGGATAGCTACAGTGGAGAAACGGTTATGTCCAGGGGTGCGGACGGCAAATTAGACTTTCCTTCAAATTCAACAGTAAAAGGTACATGTCCGCAAATAACAAAGTTTATTACATATGTAATAAAATTTACAACAGCAATAGAATGGTCAGGTACCAAAATTACGGAATCCATTATAAACATAATGAATAAAATAGAACTTAAGATATGTCATGTTATTTCAGTTACACGAAAGCTAGGAGACGAGAAATCAGGCGGTGAGCAGCTAGCCAACTACTAGTTACTACTGTTAATTCGGAAGCAAGCGGTGGTAAGCAAACGGTAAGCGGTAAGAAAAATAATTTTAAAAACCGGTAAGTAATAAAAAGAGGCACTGTGCAAGTACCAGGCAAAGGCTAGCGGTTATCTACAGCAATAATCATACATAAATGAACGGTGAGAGTGTAAGTGTGAAGAACTTGTCAAAACTAAATCAAACTGATACCAAATAAATAAAACGGTTTTCGGATTCGGTTCGGTGTGTAACATAAGTAACACAAAATGATGATCGGATTCGGTAGCAGCTTACGGCGGAGATTATTTTGTCTAGACGGACAGACAGAAATACAGAAATAATCAAAACGGTGGTATTTCAGTTCGGTTCAGAACTGTTAAAATTACATTAACACTTCATTAGGTATTTGTTTGCCAAGTGCCTCAAACCCCACAGCTAAGTGCCTTTATCAAGTGAATTTAGGGTCAGCCACGTGGGATCTTGTCGGAGTTCATGCGGAAAATTTCTATGTATCAGAATATAAAGACAGTTATTTTATTTCTGTGCTAAGTTCCCGGACTATAATACATTTCTAAAAATTATTTCAAAGTGATGAATTTTTGTTCCACTTCGTATCAGTACGAAATATTTGAAACAAAATGAACGGTAAATTACAATCTCTACCCACTCGGTAGAATAACAGAACTATAACAAATTACACAAAAATTATTTGGCAATGACAGATTTTACTTTAATTCGTATAAGTACGAAATAGCTAAAATAAAATACATGGTAATTACAATCTCTACCTACTCTCTAGAACAACAGATATTGTTTTAATTCAATGAAAATGACACACGGTCTAAGTTAAAATAGTATAGACGGTAAACGGTATTCTGGGTTTCTCTATCATATATGTTCTTTTTTCGAAGGGACGGCCCTATGAAAATTCTTTGGAACATATTTATTTGTATAAAGTTGAGAAAATCTAACGAGCCACAAACCTGGCACAACTATTTTGATATTACTTTATATTTTAAAATTGAAATTTACATGATCAAGTCGGAAAATGGTAATTATATTCTGATATATTTAATCAGAAATTATTTTAAATTATTGCTTTAATACACACATTTTACCCAATTAGTCCTATTTGTGTTACCATAAAAACAGCGACAAGAACCTGTGGCGATGATAAAACAATGTGTATTGCTTACTGCGCTGACAGATTGAAATATAATGGTCAACTTGACTATTTGGCAGACGGATTGGAATTAATATTCAAATATGCTTTTATAAGAATGATTCTGCGGTTCTGATCAAACGCCACGCGCCGCTCGGATCAAACTTTATAATTATTGTTAATATTGCAGATATCCCTCTCACGTCCGAGTTTATTATACTTTCTATATAAAGTATAATAGAATTCTGTTTCACGGTTTAAGCTAGCTAAATTAAGAGGAATCTATAATAATGAATTACAATACATATGTTCGAACGTAAACGGAGCAAATAACGAAGTATGATATTAATTTAAATTGCATTTTTGGCAACGGGAAAACACTTCACTACATAGAACTACCGCCACTTTTTAAAAATATTTCACTGATGATATGAGGGGTATGTGTTTTCAAATGGATGAAGCACCACATTACAGAATTAATGGCCGTAATTTCCTACACAAATAAGATACTTGCGTACGGTATTTAATCTACTTCAAAATCTTCTAAATGGATTAGAAACATACATTGAGCAAAGCAATTTTTCTTAGCGTGGAGTTTTCATTACCAAATGATTTAATTTGTCCAATAAATTCAAATATTACGTGACTGAGAACGCGTTGATAGATCTGACATAGTAGATCTATAACATGGCCCACTAAATCACCACATCATAATTTCCTTGATTTTAATTTATGAGGATATGTAAAAGACAACATTTCAAATAGGAGATAAAAATTTTTTGGGTGCATTCAGCCGGATGCCCAAGAAACAGAAGAGAGCAACCGTGAAATCATAAGTGTCATTAATTGAACAGTTGTTGAGTAATATTAGTTTTCATTTAGTCTATAAATTTCATTCCATTTTTTTACCTTTCAGAAATTTCATAATCCTGCAACTCCGAAATAAATTACAATGAATCTTCAACCACCATTGTGTTTTGTCTTATAGTTGAACATGTGGTTCATGTTCCCAAAGTTGGTCCATCCAAACGTAACACTTTATATCTCAATTGAGTCGTATCTACCGAAGCGAACTGACGTGTTTACGGAGCAGCGCCAGCGCAGCAGTGTTAGTCTAGTAGTGACCGCACCCAAGTCTTTACTAAGAAGAGGAAGTTTATGTGTCTTTTTCAAGACAATAGAACAAACAAATAAGTCAAAGCCTCCCTTTGGAGGCGAATATCGCTTTTCTTTAATTTTACATGTACTTTTTCTCTCCTATAATATTCTAGGTGTTCCCTTCCAGAAAAGAAAAATGTCAATTGCTGAGGAGAACAGCATGACTACGCCGAAGCTTACAGAGCAGTGCGCTCGTCTAGGACCAAAAGAATCGTACAATACTACAGCTCCTAGATGAAAATAAGGCCCTAAGGACTCAAATCCAGGACCTTACTGAGAAAATGGCCCAAATACAAAAGCAAATGGCCGACTAAGCCCGAGCATCACCGGAGGCTCAAAACACCCAGCACCAGGAGCTCCTGAGGACCACCCGGGGTTTGAGAAAAAAGTCGCCCACCCATCAAATGGACACCGACAAAGAGGAGCCTAAGCAGTCCAAACCGAAGACCGTCCAGGACCGACCTCCTACGGCGGCCACAGCCATCCCTGCATCGGGCCCCCAAGGGGCCCCTTTGAACAAGGAGAAGAAGACGAAGGTCCCTCCAGTCATTTTGAGAAGAACAGAAGTATAGATCTCTGTAAGCCAAAGGCTACGAGATACTGACAGCAGAAGTCGTCGGTGAAAGTATCGCCGTCGAACCCCAATCGGGTTATTTTCAGACGAAAAGTGGGAATACCATACGTATGACCTCCCAATGGAAAAGCTCCTGTGAGTGGTGCCTCCCAGCGAACAAGAGGGGATGCCCCAGCTACCCCAAACAACCAGCAGGTCCCACAGATGCAGCAGATGTGCTCAGCAATGAGTGCAGTCTTCGCAGAAATGCCAAACATGCTCCAGGAGTAGACGGCTACTACGCTGGTGAAGCCGAAACTCTAGCAGATCGCCTTATGGAACGTGAATAGCCTCCGAGGGAGGAAGCTAGCAATAGAAGAAATCTTGGAAAGGTACAACATCGACGTGATTGCCCTGCAAGAAAACAACTTCGCTAGGATAATACGGAACTTAGAATCTAAGGCTACGAAGTCTATAGAGAACAACGAAGAGTCAACGCAGGAGGAGTGGCTCTGCTCGTCAAGAGGACTATAAGCCATCATCATATAGATACGTCGGAACTGCAAGACATGGAATCCATCGCCATAGTAGTTTCAACGGAACGAAGCGGCCCATTAAAAATAGCTTCCTGTTCCCAAGCACCTCAACGTCCTCTTCTAAACCATGACCTGGAGGCCCTCATAACACTGGGTACCCAGACGGTGGCTATAGGAAACTTCAACACCAAATCGCCAGTTGGGAATTGCAGACTCCCTAACACTCGTGGGCGGAGGATGCTGTGATTCCTAGAGGATCATCATGACGTACAGGCGTTAGGTCCAGAAGAACCGACATTTGACAACGGAAGACATAGGTCCGACTTGTTGGATATAGCCCTGCTCAAGGAGATGACCTTCACTACTGAACTTCAAACACAAGCCGAAGACTCCTGGGATCACAACCTCATCTTAATAAAGTTAGGTGATGGTGTCTCTGAAGAGGAAACTTTCACTAAAAGAACAACGAAGCAATTCTGCAAAGAAACATTGCACACGTTCCCAAAATCGATAGTGAGAAAGAAGTAGAAGAGGCTATCATCTCCCTGGAAAACTACATCCAGGCAGCGCTAACGGGAAGCACGACGGAAACTCTAACGATGAGAGTTACAATGCCAATGAGAGAGCTTCCTGATGGCACCTTCAGGGAGCTCTCTCATTGGCATTGTAGCAGCTCATTCGAGACAGAAGGAGGGTTAAGAAACTAGTGCAGAGCACATGACTCCCTGAACACCGAAGGGAATACAACCAACTAACTCGAAGAGTTAAAGAATCCCTGCAAGAACACAGGCAGAACAGATGGCAACGTCTCCTAGAGTCGCTAGACCCTCGGGACAGAAGCATGTGGAGAGAGCTCAGCAACAGCCGTTCTCTCTCACGATAGACTAAAGACGCTCTCGGGAGTCGACATGCCAGCGAAGAAAGAAGACCAAGGCAGAAGACCGCCAGAAGAAACGACCCAGCTGGCAGGGTCCAACAACCAGGACAAAGAGATGTCTGCTAACATCGCTTACACCGCCCGCATTTGCTGGGGAGGGGATAGGCAAAAAAGCAGGCTCACCCCTACAGCGATGATTGGGGCAAAAAGCTTAAGGTCGACCCCTAATCATCCAAGATCATCATCTTTAGTCAAGAATATTGGCAAACACTTTATATAAAGCGCTTAATAGCTCAGGGGCAACCAGATGTTAAGAACCAGGATGCTTTTCAAAACGTTGCATTGGACTGTTGGCGTGATGCTGTTCGACGTACAATGCAGCTAAGGGAGGCCAGTAAGAATAATGCGGGTGTGCGCGCGCGTGTGTGTGTGTATTACAGAAATGCGAGAAGAAATAGTTTAGACAAGATTTCATCTTAATAAATGCTTACTAATCCTAATTTTGTGATCTATAAATCTATATTAATTCCCTGGTATAGTTAATGAAAAGTTGAAGGAAATATCATGGTCCTTATATCGTTAAATTGTGGTAAATATAAGACAAAAGCTCAATAACAAAAATAATGAAAAATCAATAAAGCTCAAAAGTTGTCTTCTATGGGCGATAACATTTACGGCGACCCTAAAATTATATAGTTTTCATTTTATTCGGGTTCCAGATGTCTGCCATAAATCCGATATTCATCTTGAACTTTCTGGAGATAAAATTATTTACAATAGATTTTCACTTAATAAATCGTTAAAAGTCGCATTTAATTTTAATAAAGCAGAAAGTAAAAAAGGGAGCAGTCATTTCTAGTTGACTTGGTGTGGTCGTGCGATTTCTTGACTGATTAAGAAAATCGCTTGTAATGTAAAAAGTAATTAATTTCGACTTGATCGCTTGAGAAAGAGACCAGATGTTTGAATTTTCCATTCCTAAATTGAGATACACTTGAGATGATTTCTGGTGCTAACAGACAGGTTTTAAAGGGATATAAATTTTAATTTTCTTTTCCTTGCAGGCAATTACGATGTGCTGGTATGAATTTTAAATATATAATTAAGGAGAGAAAGACATTCCGTTTTGCAGAGAAGTCCATATTAAAATTTTAAATTATTTCTTTCAAACTGGATTATCTACAACATGTTATAATTTTTAAATTTTAAGGAAGCATTTTACGATTTACGGCGATATTGTCATTGTTCGTAATTTTCGGATCTAATAAAAAAATATCTATATTCTGTTTCAGAACCCAAGTATACAGTGTGTCCCACTTTTCACGGTAACACCTTCGTAACCCAGTTATTAATTATGTAGGCAACAAGGAAGCAGTTAATGGTTTCGCTGAATACTTTTGTAGTTCATATATTACGCCTAATCCATCAACTGAGGACCTTCCTGTTGACGAAGAAACAGATTTTTTAACAATCGAACAGTTTACAGAACAAGAAGTTTTAAATTTTTTTAAAAAACCAAGCCTAAATACACAATGGGCCCTGAAAAAAATCCAGCCTCCATACTACATGATTGTACTAGCATGCTCACAACTCCTCTTACTTTTTATTTAATTTAGCCATTAAATCTAATTCATAAATAATTCCTATGTATTAAAAAGGTGAAAAAATAATATTGAGAATTACAGACCTAAAACGGTTATCAACAATTTCTCAAAAGCTTTCGAAATTCTGTTATATGAACTAATATTTTCTTATGCAAAGAATCGCATCACTGAATACCAGCACGGTTTTTTCAAGCGACGACCTATATCAACTAATCTCTTTTGTATAACTCAATATATATCTGTTAGATCTGGATTTGTAGATTTCACTTTTTAAAAACAATTTTTCATTTACGCAAGAGAATATTTTATTACATAAACTGAGGTGGATTTACAACTTGGACACTTAAAACTAGTTGATGGTGTAATAAGTGGGGTTTTATTCCCCTTAATTATATGGATTAATCAGACATTACCATTGGCAGAGTACGGAGTGTCCCAATTACTTTGCAGACTCCGTCGATGTCATAGTATATCTATCGAAATCAAAACTGTTCTTACCCTTTTCCTTCTAGGTGATTATATCCGTTTTCGTGTCCCTCAACCAGGTTACTTTACAAACAAACTTTACTGAATATAGAATGAACTTAATTACATAACAAGCAAACAAAACACGTGATTTCTCAAAACACTTAAGCCACTATATTTACAGAATAAAATGAAACACAAATGAAAATGACGATCACAAACATTTAACGATTAAATAAATTAACAAACAGTAATTACACTATATCAAGAAATGAAATGGTCCGCGGCAAGTTCAAATCTTTAACTGAATCGCGACCGAATACTCTTAGTTCAATTACAACACATTAATTTATGGTTATTATAACCGGCAAAATACTGAACAAATGTACCTAAACTTTAAAATTGAAAAAGGTTCGCAACACGAGAATTTACTATACCCTGTAGGTGGATGACGACCGATCAGACGTTAAGCCAAGAGTGTCGATATTATCTCAATCGAAATAACACGTTCCAAAAGTGGGCAGTAAACTTTAAACCCTCGACCAATTAAAATCTTCTCTACTTTAAACCGTACCCCTATTTGAAATTACCCAACGGACCATGTTATTTATCATATGGCCTATCTAACATTTTGTACCACTCCAGCAGATGAAAAAAACCACTTTTGTTCTTTACTTTGCTTTTGTATAGGGGAAAAAATCTGCCTTATTTGGTCTATCTATCTTAGTCTATTTCATATGTTTCTGGAATCATCTTTCAACTGCCCTAGTCTTGAAAACTTAACTAGACCCCCCCGTGAGGTCGTATTTAAACAAGTGTCCATAACTTCAAGTGAGAAAAGCGAATTGGACACAAAATAATTTAGATGGTTATTTATTTCTTCCAAGTGGCCAACGTCGACTATCTAATAAAGACTAAAGTTAACAAGCATGTTTCCTGGGCTCTAAAATAAATCAGTTTGCAACATAAAACAGATGTTTCTATGACCAGTATTTTACGTTATTGCACTAAAGTCTCGACCCTTAAAATATTCCCGAAATCAGAAATAAGAAAATACGGTGGTTCTGTATGCGACAGGGCCGGACTTGGCTCCCTCAATTTGACTTTTGTTACAATGGTTAACCTCCGAGCATTTCTCTTAATGAAGAAGTTAACAAAGTTAAAACATGAATTGATTAAATAAAAATATATAGCGAGACTATGTCGAATTAACTAAACGAAGCAGACTGAGGCTAAAGGCGTCGTTCAGATGAATTTATAATGTTTGGATAACATGCGAGTTAAGCAGAAAACTAAATCTATACGTTAGGGTTTCACAAAAGTAGTTTAAGTCGAAACGTGCAATTTGGATGATGAAAGTATTGAATTGCAAAGATAAAGAAAGATATCAAATAAAAAAATGAATTTGTTTTTGAAAGTATTGAATTTCTTATGTGAACGTGTTGATAAGAAAGTTAAAGAATAATATGGTTACACAAAAGTTATACAATACAATGCTAAAATCTAATATAGCATATCTAATGCTATCGACACTAACTCACAGGCTGACGTAATTTACACAGACTTTACTAAAGCAGACTAGATATTTTATGTTCTAAATTTCAAAAATTTGGCTTCTCAAAAAATTTGTTATTATTTTTCAAATCATGTCTTGAAAATAGACATCACCATATCGAATACCGTGGACAACGATCTGCGAAATTCGTATCTACCTCGGGTGTACCCCAAGGCTCTATTTTAAGCCCATTATTCTTCAATATTTTCATCAATGACATCGCAGAGGAATTGGGTGTCAAGTGTCTTTTATAAGCAGATGATACGAAGTTATACAATAAAGTACATGATATGAGTGACCACATGGAATTAGAAAGTGGCCTTGATACAATAAATGAACGGTGTAATTCAAACAAATTACACTTGAGTATAAGAAAATGTAATGTCCTACCCTTAACTAATAAACACCAGTATGTAGAATTTAATTACCTTATAGAATATTCAGGACTTACACGTCCATCAACATTCCGTGACCTAGGTGTAACATTTGGCACCAAAGTATAATTTAATTGCCATATAAATACCATCACTAATGATAGTTTTAGAACACTAGGATTAATTTTTTTTCTTCTTCAATTCTTTGGGACTTCCTGCCACATGTATGTTTTCTTTTTAAGCGGTGCTCGGGGAATCTACAAAATATCACAATTAACCAGTATGTTACTGGTAAATAACCTCTACGCCTGTGACTTTTACGTCAAAGGATCAGTTAAAGGTTGCCTTTTTTTTTTAATAAACAACACAAATAAGTATAAAAACTTGAAATTAAAAATTTCGCCGACGTTTCGGAAATCTATTCTGTTTCCTTTTTCAAGGTTTTTTGAAAAATGTTTTTTGCTGTGTATGATAAACACACAGCTCTAAGAATGTTTGTTATATTCAATATCCATAGATACTTACTATTTACATAGACCTGTTGATATAGTTAACAGTTTTTTTGGTTTTTATACAATGTTAAGTTTGTGAAGTTCTTCTTTTAACATCGGCAACCAAGTTGTACAGACAACTACGGAACAATTCGACGCGCATCTATCTTTATTCAATAATGTTATCGCGGATTCTTTAATTTTTTTTTTTGCTATCTGCCTCTTTTGTTAAAATTTTTGCCGAGTCCCAGTTTATTCTGTGTCCATTCTCCCAAGCGTGTTCGCAGATCTTGGACATCTAAATTTCATTTTTTCTTATATGATTTTGATATTCAGCCAATCTTACACTAAAAAAGGTCGGGATGACTCACCCACGTATTGTTTGTTGCACTCACAGGGAATACTATAAATTCAGAGGTCCAAGATCTGCGAATACGCTTGGGAGAATGGACACAGAATAAACTGGGACTCGCTGGGAATCCGCGATAATATTATTGAATGAAGATAGATGCGTGTCGAATTGTTCCGTAGGTGTCTGTACAACTTGGTTGCCGATGTTAAAAATTAACATTGTATAAAAACTAAAAAAGCTGTTAACTATATCAACAGTTCTATGTAAATAGTAAGTATCTATCCGAAACGTCGGCGAAATATTAAATTTCAAGTTTTTATACTTATTTGTGTTGTTTATTTAAAAAAAAGCAACCTTTAACTGATCCTTTGACGTAAAAGTCACAGGCGTAGAGGTTATTTACCAGTAACATACTGGTTAATTGTGATATCTTGTAGATTCCCCGAGCACCGCTCAAAAAGAAAACATACATGTGGCAGGAAGTCCCAAAGAATTTAAGAAGAAAAAAATTAAGATAATGCCACAAATAACATTTAGACAATACTAGGACTCATAATACGATTTTCTCGAGATTTTAACATTACCACATTGAAACAACTATATCAATCTTTTGTTCGATCCAAATAGGAATATTCGTCAATTATTTGGTCGCCCCATTATAACATACATATACAGAAAATAGAGAGAATTGAGAGGCGTTTTTTAAAGACTTTGAGTCACGGAAGATAGTGTCTATCCTGCTGTTGGTTTTCCTCATACTGAACTGCTAAATAGATTTTCACTCTCGAGTCTGGAGACTCGTACAACTATTTCACAGCAAATTTTTCTATTTAAATAATACATAATATAACTGATTGCGGCGCTATCTTATGCTCACTAAATTTTCGGACACCTAGACCTGGTTTTAGGCATAACTCATTGTTCTATTCGCCGACTCCCAGAACTACAAAATGTGTGAAAACTATAACAATCTACAAGACCAGTTTGATATATGCCACTGTATCTGTTTACTTCTACTCTCACACGTTATATTTATATTTGTTAATACTTATTATTTCCTACCCTGTAATTGGAATGCTCTGTTGAGTAGTGTATTGTTAAATTAATTAATTAATTAATTGATTGATTAATTAATAAATCGATTTACTTTAAACTTGGGATGTACACCTCGTCAAAGTAACTAATAACGTATTCAATTTATTCCTTGGACGCGCGGATTGGGGTGCAGTGGTGGAAATGAGGTAAAGTTACCACCATCTTATAGAGCATCCCTTGAAGATCCTCTCCATGCTCACAAAAAATTTTAATGACAGGAAGAGATATTAGTCAAAGACAGACCTAATTTCATGGGACCTTTAGAAACGATTTAAAAAAAATGCTATATCAGCAATTTTCTCTAGTTCACTAAAATTTCTGCTCATATGACTCCACTAATATGATTTACTGAAAAATTCACCCCATTTTCACCCCCAATCTGTGTGTCTATTGAATAAATTACATAGGTATATGCGCTCTTAGTTACCTTGAAAAAGTGTTCACTTAACCAAGATTAAAATGAATCTATCGATTAATAACTGAGCTACCAAGTTGTTGCCATGAAAAGTGGGACACACAGTATGCAGCCAATTTCTACCTACTAATGGAGTAAATTTACGTTCACTTTTCAATACTACCAAAGACTACCTAAACAGTTTGTTCTCGTAATTTACATTAACACCTGCTAACCCTATTATTTTATCATTTCGACCACTTACAACTCTCAATTTAAGATGGGCTAAATTTAAAACTGAATTTGACAAAAATTATTTATAGTCTGGGACATGGATGACTGATTTGCGGTCACCAGTGTCAACTTCCATTTTTATAGGCTTATTGTTAATTATAACATTTACTTCTAAAGAACTAACATTCATAAATACATGGAATCATGAGATGTCAGACATTGTTGACTGAAACCCTAATCTTCACTTAACTGATGAACTGAACCCTACAGGCACGACTAGTATGGCGTCTTTTCCCACAGTGTTGTTGTTGTATTGACTAACTGACTGACTGAATTGACTCTGGTGACATTGATGACTTCCTACTCAATTTTTTCGTCCATTATGACTTAAATTTGGAATCATTCTTGGATTTGTTGTACTCTAGTTTGGCAACATTTCACGCTGCTGAACCTTGAACTATCTTACTTTAAGCTTCAACTGTTTCGAGGCTCATTGTAATTGTACAGGCATTTGTAAAGCTTATTGATCCAAGTTCACTTAGAAGTTTTTGTTGAATAGACGTGACATGCACTCCACATACTAATCTATCTCTCCAAGTTTGATTTAGAAACTCGCCAAACTTACAGGATTTTAATAAATCTCTTAATGCGGCAATATATTGACTCATCGACTCATTCTGTTCATTCTTATTTCCTGTTGTAAAATTTAAATTATTGAACAATTACACTTGTGACAGTAACAAACTTTTTCTTCAAAACAGCAACCATTTTATGATAAGACTTCTTAAACAGCGTTGAAGGAAATAACTCAGTTCTTAAGGTAGCATATGCTTTGGCATCAATTAAAGTGATTAGGAACTTTTAAGTCCAGTTCTACTTTATTTACAGCAAAACATTGTTGTAACCTCTCCTCCCATGATTCAAGGTTTTCAACATTTTTGTCAAATTCTCTAAATTTTGATATTTTCTTTAGCAACAAATTTTTGTACCTTTATGATGCAAGAACCTTTCCGCTTCTCGTCGCCGATAATTGTTATGTATTTAGACCAAACAACTTATTAAAATTAAACGCTTTATTAAAAACATTACATAACTCATCGACAATATATCCATTAATCATTAACCTATGGCAAGTTGATCGCAGAAGACAGAACAGTTCCTGTAATCAGTGACTTGATTAATATATAAGATACTAAGCAACTAAATATATAATAGGAAGTAAATTGGTGAGAGCAACATGGCCGAGTGTTCCGACAGATCGTGCCCCACTCCACACTAATGTCATATATGTGCTACTCGTGTAATTTGGGTTGGCTAACTTGGTTAGTATCTGTTGAAAGCTTGTATGATGAAATGAAATGCAATGCAAAGAAATTTAATGAAATGCAATGCAATGAAATTTAATAAAATGCAAAGAAATTAAATGAAATGATCTGTCGTGCGTTCCTCGGCACACCCCTTTTTACATTATTGGAGATAGTTTTTTATGCCTTCCAGGGAACGTAGATAGTATTAAGCTATTGTGCTTACATATTAAGTTCTCAGAGATCTAATCAATGTTTTCCTACAGTACAAGGAGGTTTTATATACTACATACCAAAATTCTTTAAGCCGAAAGCAAATATGTCAAAGTATCACGAATTTAACAATCAAAACACATGAGCTGATTGCATCAATTGAAATTTTTAACATACTTATTTTTCTGTGCTTAAAATGAAATGAAGTCAATCGTTAAGATGTTTTTGAATGAGTTACCAGACATGTTTCTTGTTTTTGGTATTTCTTGGATTTACTGATTCAGGCTCCATTACCATAAAAACTTATTGCATTTATATAGTTCAACTTTACTACTGGTTAATTACAAATTATTTTCTGTGCAAAAAAAATGTTAGGTAAAGGACAATTTAATTTTACCCTATTTTACGTCCGATTCAGAGACCCAGATTAGGCCTACTGTGTTGACTTTTCATAGAACTATAAGTATATCACAGTGCAAGAAAGTTGTCAGATACAGTCAAGGCAATGCATTAGCTTTTGGTTTAATAAAATATCAAACGCATTACCCTCCTTTGCGTGACGCAGTCGGGTAAAAACCCAAAATATTTTGTCGCGCTCATTACAAGATTGTATCTCCTCAATGTTATTTCCCTAGTTGTGGCGAACGACCAACATTTAAACATTTCCTTTTTTACAAAATATTTACCAAGGCAACCTTCTAAGCATTCACTTAAAATTTCTACCGTTCCGTGTGGACAATCAAGGAAATAAAGCTCTAAACAACAATGGTTACCCTAAATCCCAAAAACATAAATTTCCGCTGCATTTTCTTTTTACGAGCAGTTTATCTAAAATAAGCGGAGGTAAATGTCGTGAATATAGGTGGTAGTTACTTTCTCGACTAGGTATCTAACGTGCTTCGACTTAGCCTCGCCGCGTGGTGTTACGAATCCCCTCGGGAGATATTAGTGCTTCTTGCTGAAACCAAAACAACCCACGTAATGACTTAATTTTACGGATTCCTATGGACTGTTAATAGGAGGAATGTATATCATCTCAAATTAAAACATGCTTACGTTCTCTGCTTCTATACAGGAGTCGTAATTTTTGTTAACGAATAAGTCTTTTGATTAGTAACATTGTAATATTTTGACCGAAAAACATTTGTCAATCTAACAATGTTCAAAATGATATGAATATTTTTTAATGATTTTTTGAATAAAAACTGTACTGGTGAGCAGTTTGTTTTAGTCAAAGCAAAGATATAGGCTATGATTCAAGTTCTGAAATATAATCATACAGGGTTTCTCATTAACGACTTTTTAACAGAATACTGTATTTGGAATACTGATATAGTTGTCTCTGACTTAAGTAACATTATAATGAAGGATTTACCAATGCAAATGCTATAGGATAAATCAAGGTTTTATAAACAGAGTCTGTATATATGCATATATACACGTGTACACAAAAAACATGTAGCCTCATATATACACAATACACAGGTATGAACAGTACATAAGGTAAAAATATTAATATTATATGCAATAAATAAGACATTCAAGGAATTATGTATGTACATATTTACATACCCATACCTATATATTAAAATAGAATGTACCCCAACATTCTGCAACTCAGACTATGCACACACATTTAAAAGGTATTCCTTAACATGTTTCTTCAAAATATTGGGTGTCTCCGGGAACTAAATCGATCGATATTGCGAAAAGTATGTAACAAAAATTTTCAAAAATGTTTGGAGTTACTAAAGTCATTGTGGCCAATCCGGTTCTACCAGAAGTCGATACCAACTTGTTTATTTTAAATAGAACACCCCATATATTTTCGACTTTTTGAAATTACCATGAAATTCATACCTAAACTCGGCAGTTTCGGAGATATTTGACATTTTATAAAAAATTAGACAGGTTCAACGGTTTGCAATAACCGTTATAACTTCGTCTAGGAAATCCTTATTTGCTCTTTCTCACGCAGAAAGAGCACAAGATGAGCTAACCTCTACAATAAAAATAAATTCCATAATAATATACTTACCAAGTGTACTATTTTTCACGTTACAATTTGTTAAATTCAAACCTCAAAACCTTCTTTATTTCAAGTAGAACACCCCGTGCATTTTTACTTCGCTCGCATACCGAAGGGAAGTATTGTGTTCGAGAAAAAATCACCCTCCGAGATTTTTTCGGATTTTGACGTTTCAGATCATGTAGATTACGAAAATATAGGTTTTCAATTCCATCAGTCTGTCTGTCTGCCTGTTGGTTGGTGCATTAACTAAAAAACAACTTTACGGAGAGCAGTCAAATTTGGTAGGTAGTTGACCCTACTGTCGGCGAAGGAATGATTAAACTTTCACTGGAAAATATACAGGGTGAACCGTCCAAAGGGAATAAATAATGGAAACCATTTTTTTTGCTCAAATTTAAAATTTCTACGTTTCATGGCACGCTAAACCTATTTCAGAAAAAAAAATTTTGGAAATTTTTTTCACCAACATTTTTGAAAAATTTGTTACCACTCAAATCGATGAAACATTTTTTTTCTTTGTTCAAATTTAAAATTTCCACGTTTCATGGCATTCTAAACCTATTTAAAAAAAAAAAATTGAAGTTTTTTTTTACCAACATAAAAAAAAAAAATTACCACTAAAATGGATTTAATTTTTTTTTCTTTCAAATTTAAAATTTCCACGTTTCCATGGCATTCAAACAATGAAACATATTTTATTCTTTACAGGATTTTGCAAACAGCGGAAACAAAAACTACCTATGAGAACTAAAGATAAACAATATGTAAAAATATTAATGAAATCTTTGCATTCTTTCGATAACCTGACTTCTGGTTACGCTAACAAGTAAAAATCCTTATTTGCAATTCTCATTATGACACTAGCATCCAACATAGTCCCCTACGGCTAGGCAGGTTAAACTAGTATCTACATGATCCCCTACGATATATAAATTAAGTTAAAAATGAGAACAAAGGCCTGAAATTAATTTATCTACCTACCCTGTCTTTAAAATTTTTTTCATTCTAATGAATTACATTTTCATAAAATCTCATTCAGTTTCTTAGAAACGTTTTTCGTCCTTATTGTGGACTCATCAAAAAATCCCAAAGTCACTAATAACGATGTTCCATGCAAAACAAAGACAATATCCTTTGGGTTATGAATATGTTTCATTACTATAAGCAAACAAATAATAAATAATTCACTTTTAAACTATTCAAACAAATTTAAAAATTTTCTTGAAATGTTTAAAAATTTTTTTCAAAAAATTTTGGATCCATTTATCACTACTTACTATAGAAGAGATAAACTTTTTTTTTGCTCAAATTTAAAATTTCCACGTTTCATGACATTCTAAACCTATTTCAGAAAATGAAATTTTGAATATTTTTTCACCAACATTTTTTAAACATTTTTTTACCACTAAAATAGATGGAAAAATATTTTCTCTTTGCTCAAATTTAAAATGTTCACGTTTCATCGCATTCTAAACCTATTTCAAAGAATTTTTTTTACCACTACTATAGAATAGAAGGAAACTTTCCTTTTTGCTCAAATTTAAAATTTCCACGTTTCATGAAATTCTAAACCTATTTCAGAAGAAAAAAATTTTGAACATTTTTTTACCGACATTTTTGAAAAATTTCAAAAAAAGTGGAATTTTTTAGCTACCACTATACTTCCACTCCACTTCGTGAATGTGGAATTGAAAATGTGACAGATGGCAATAATATTTGGCATATGCACCTATTGTACAATTATTGAAAAATATACAGAGTGGTCATCCCAAGAAATAATTCAACCATGGTGGACATTTGTAAAGGTATTTGCGCAAGCCTTCCATATTTGGCACCTGTTATTAAGTATTGAATTTTTGCTGCTGGATGAGCACTCTGTATATTTTTTTTTACCAAAATTTGTCAGGTTTTCTTTGTAATGATAGTGATAACTATATTCCGATTATTATTCTCAATGTCATTTCTTTATTAATAATTTTATAGAGTGACCGCCATGCACAAATAACGAGGGAAGTTCTGTGTAAATGCATTCACCGATTTTTTTACATTAAATTATGTAAAACTAAATTCCCGCTAATTCCCGCTATTCTAGTATAGGCATTGTAGAAGTACAACTTTTTTACATATTGGCGATTTTCTGAAATGTTCAAGAATTTTTAATAAAAATTGCCATCAACTTAGCCATGATTAGAAACAATCATGTCATTACCTTATGTCAAGAAATGCCAGCACGTTTAAATTACACCCACGCAAACTTTTTAGATTTGTTTATTATTTGTGGAGAATGTGATAAGGTAATACTGTTTTTGTTCGCACGTTTTCTCTGGAACGGTTTAAGATATTGACTTAAAAGGAAATATCCACGAGTGTTACATGTTACTTGTTTAGCGCATGCGTCACACCGCTTATGCGAAAAAGTGCGAGTTGTTTCACAAATGTTGACTTATTGCTAACATAAAGAAAATTTTTCTAAAAGCTCCTAGTAGGATAAAACATTTACAAGAAAAATGTCCTAATTTGTCGCTTCCTCCAAAACCAGTGATCACACGGAACATGAATAGACGCTTTAACTAAGTAAAGGGAGTTGTAGAAACCTTAAATGAAGATGCTACTCCGATTAGTAGTAGTAGTAGTAGATTTATTTATATTTTTGCCATTTTACAATGGGTGTACATGTCTGATTACTTATACAATAATTAAATAAATAGAACAGAGTAAGCAGGTTGGTTTAGTTGAATATACCTAAACTGCGTCATCATTAAATAAGACAGCGAAAACATAAACTAAGATAAACATTTAAATGTCACATATAACGTTGGATATAACAAACAAGAATGAAACATGTAAATATAAACATAAATAAGATAAAAGCATACAAATATATCTAAGATAGAACACAGGTACTTGTAGGTATTACATAGTAAATATAAGTAATGTTATTGTCAAATTGTATCTAACTAAGTAACCACGTAGTAACGAGAAGATTTTTTCTTTTTTTGAATATATTATAATTTTCACATTTTGTAACATTCAGGAAGTCTATTGAATAATTTTATTCCTGCATATGATGGTGCATATTCATATCTAGCTGTATTGTGACTTAAAGTACTCAATTCATTCTTTTTTTGTGTGTTATAATTTTGATATTTACAATGTGCTTCATACAGTTGAATCTTGCTTTTGATGAACAGCAGAAACTTAGATAATATGAAAAGAAGGTCTCATAATCTTGTTATGAAAAAAATTTAGCTTACAAGATTCAATATTCCGCACGTTGAATATTAGCCTCAGAATCTTTTTTTGTAATATAAAGACTCTTACACTCTCAGGTGCGTTTCCCCAGACTGCAACATTATATGTAAGATGGCTGTAGACCAAAGAATACTACACATTTAATGTGTAACTGGTCGAAAGTAGGCATTTTATTTTTGATATGGCATAGTATGACCTGCTTATCGTTTTACTAACATGATTCATGTGATCCGACCAGGTGAGATCATTATCTAAAAGCAGTCCTCTAGAAATTTGGTTACTGGACGTTCAGCTAAGTTGATGTTGTTTATAGTAATGTAAGCATGTAACGGATTTAATGAATATTCCAGATATTAAAAATGACTTAACATTAATTTTCGAACGTTTTAAAATAATAACAAGAATTATAGAAAATCTTCAATGTTCAAATTTGTCCTTGGAAGAAACATTTAGCAAACTAGATGCTGTTCAAAAAACAATTAATGAAATTCCGGTTGCAACTGGTGAGGATATATAAAAAAAGTGACTTGCAGTTTTACAAAGGAATCCAGACTTGGCGGTCATATTTGCCATTAGCAAAAAAAAATGTGACAAAACCAGATGTCTTCCTTGATCAGCTGCCTATAAATATCTTTAGATATGCTTTCCATACTTCTGTGGAATGCGATAAATCCTTTTCGACCTTACAGTGGATATTTACTGTTAAAAGTCTCTCACACGAAAAAATACTATATACTTTGAAACTATGAACACCCAGTAAGAGTATAAAGTTTGAAACTTGAAAGTGCTGTGCAGATTTATAATAATTTATGTCTGAAATATGAGTAGGTACATACATTTATTGTGCCAGAATACATCATAAATTCATAAGGCAGGTTCGTATTGCATTTAATTTTGTAAAAGGGAACAAACTTACATTTAATATATTGATAAAATTTTATATCTGTGCGCCACTGGAATTAAACCCAAATTCCGATCACTGCTTATAACGACACCTGGGACTAGATTAAATTTTGAGTTGATTCCGTTGAAGAGTTGGGGGTTAAATCGGAGTAAAACAAGCTGGTAAGAGTACAGAAACTTGGGATATGATGTATATACTAGTAGCCACGGCCTCAGACTTAATATATATTTTATATTTTTCAACTCCCTCCACCACCCCCACTCCATTGTTAAAATGGTTGATAAAATAAAATTGAGATTTTAACATGAAATTTGATATATGCATGTATATGAACGATTTAGATAATTAGATTATATTTTGAGATGATTCCGTTGAAGGGTTGGGGTTAAATAGGTGTAAATAGGGGGAAATAAAGCAAGCTGGTAAGAGTACAGAAATTTAGGACTTAGTGTATAAAGTAGAAGGCAAGGGCTCAAATTTTTTAAACATTTTCCAACCCCTCCACCACCACTCCATTATTAAAGGGGCTGATAAAATTAAATTGAGATATTAACTTGAAATTTAGTTCACGTATGTTTTATAACGACATCTAGAACTAGATTATATTTTGATTGATGATGATTCCGTTGCGGGGGTGAGGGGGTAAGTAGAGGTAAATCGGAGAAAATGAGAAAAGCAAGCTGGTAAGAGTAGAGAAAGTTAAGATTTGGGGTATATACTAGAAGCCAAGCCAATGTTCCCTCCCCTCCCCCCCGCACCTCTAATCCATTATTACAGTAGTTAATATAATATAGAGATTCATTTCAAATTTGATACAAGTGTGTATTGTAATGATATCTAATTAAGATGGTTCGGTTGAAGAGGTTAGGTTGGGGGAGGGGGAAAATAAATAGAGCAAGCTAATAAGTGTCCAGAAACTTCATTTTAATCGTATATGCTAGAATCCAATGCCTCAATTTTTTTATGACATCTGCCTCAAATATTGTTAGAATTCTTTATCCAATTGTTTCCACATACTAGAGTACAAATACTGCCAAGATGTTTTCCTTTAAAGAGACTTAGATGGTAAATCTGGATGAGGAAGTAATGATTCCTTAGGCAGTGGTTTAATACTTTGTAGTTTCCTTAAACATTATCTTTTACAGAATACATATGTGACAAAAATTCCCACAACTAACATCTATACAGTATGATAGATTATATTATGACAGACAATTGAAAACCTGAGACAATGCTCAAGGCAATGCGCAAGACGTTTGAATGACATGTAACTTACATGAAAATACTACTTTAGAGATTAGTCTTGAAGCTATCATTCACTAGATAATGGTAGGCTAGACATTAGTAGATATACTATAGAATGGCATTTTAAGAACTATTACAGCGTACGCCTCTTTCCGAACGTACTAAATAAAAACACAAATTAAAAAACATATATTAATTGTAACTATAAGTAAGCAGTCACAATATACTATAATTATTTAATGCTTATTATCCCATAAGACCAATTTTCTAGCATAATTAGAATAACAGGCATTGGCATTTCAAAAGCAGAATTAATAAAAGTGAGAATTAATCACGTATCTATGTTATCGCGAGATTAAAAGAGAAATAAACTCCGAAAGGAAAATCCAATAATAAAGAGGAAATTAATCTTGCAGTTAAATTTAGATTAAATCTGTTTTTATTTTTAAATTTTAATTTAAAAGAAAATTTAAGCTGATTTATGTGTTGATTATATTCGAACTTTACAAAACAACATTTATAAGGATGTCGTGATTTACATTGTTCTAAATTTGAGTCAATTTTTAATCTTTACAGATATTCTTGATTACTTAAGTTACTAATATTTTGTCGCATAAAAGAATACATTCGTAAAAGCATAATAAGATATCAAGGAATTCTTAGAGGTGAAATTATTTATAAAAAATAGTAAAAAATACTAACTACACTACTTTTAATAAGGTTGATGTTTTTATAGCTACCTAAAAATAAAAAACTAACAAACAGATTAACGTTTTCAGTATTCTTGCTGCGTATGAATATGTTGACAACTATATGTAACTCTGTCACGGTTCAAACTGTCAAAAGCATTCAGTTGCCTATTATCTATCACATTTTTAATTAATCCTAAGTTACTGTATATCCTTAATGAGCAAAATGCATAATTTTTTTAAACATCACAGATGAATAGATCACTAAAAAACATTATTTTTCCAGTATTTTATTTTTGTTTTATGTTCTAATTAAAGGTTAAAAAATTATTTACTGCAGCTGTCAATTGAACTACGTTTAAATGGAGAAGTTTCCGCGCTACTTCTGTGTGACGTCATCGGGCACATCGCACCGACGGAAAACGTATTGTGATTGCGAATGTGTACACATTATTTATGTTGTGTTATGGAAAATGCAAAGAAAAGTAGCTATAAATATTGTATTGTGCCCAAATGTAAAAATACTACAATAAAAACTCCAGAAAAGTTAGGAAGAGATGGTGCAGAGCTATGAGACGCGACGACCGAAATGCAGAATTATCGTCACCTCAAGATTATATTGCTGCCAGGATCATTTTGAGGTAAATTTACCCATTAAAACTAATTATTTTATAATAATATTATGAAAATATGTACCTAACCCTAATATTATTGTGATAATTTGTTTACATATCATGGTGAATTTGGTCACTTTCCTATTTATAGGAATACAAAAGTTTACTAACTTCTGTTAATAGGAACCTTGAATTAACATGTATAAATGTATAAGAATGGTGGGAATAATGTAACTTCTCGACGTTCTACATATTATCCAGTTATATATTTATATATACCTATGTATGTCAACAGTTATTTTTGCTATTAATGTACCTACCTACCTAAAAGTACGTACTTAGTAAGAGACGGGAAGTATTTATTATATAAAAAAGTAAAGCATTCTACGATGAAAAATATTAATTAATATAACTTTAAAACATTGCATTGTTTACCTATTTTGAGGTTAGATACATAAATAATTTGTTATATTTAACTACAGTAAAAGGATAAAAATGGTCACAATTGAATTAATGTTTAGAATAATGAATGACACATACCTTGTTGCTTTAGTACTCCAATTTCTGCACTAATAAAATCAGTATTAGTAGCAAAAAAGTTTATCATAGACACATCAACAACGGGCAAATTGTCACTCTGGCCCCGTAAAAACCCACTGTCCGTCATTTTTACCACTTAATAATTAAAATAAATAAATAAATGAATGAATTCTTTTATGGAAATATCAATACACATTTACAAAACACAAAACAATTTATGATTTAACCCGTTGGCAGATAGACGACCATTAGATATTATGCCGAATGACGTCAGACCAATAGCGTGGTGTTTTCAGTCACGTGGATATGTTCCCATAAAATTTTGAATTTCAAAGTCGTTTATTTAGGCTACACATGTTTTTATACCTTTTCTTCATTACTTTCTCAACTTATATAACATATATAACGAAAAAATAATAAATTATTGCATTTCTAAAATTCATGCATGTTGCTCATTAATGCTTTCTCCTTTTCACATATCTGCTTATTCCGGAGAAAACTTAATTGTGATAATGAAGGAAATTGAGACAAGCCATTCCGAACAATAGCGTGAGTGCTTAGAGTGCTTATGTCGTTTTTGTATATATCAAACTCCAACTTATTTTTACTATTCCTAATTACCAACATATGTAAAATGGCAGACGTCCATTGGTTTTCAGTATGTATGTACATTTTCCTAAAGTGACACAGCTTTATAATTTCGAAACAAAGTTGTATACATGTGCGAATAAGTCATTCATATATCTCAACCATACCCTAGGGAAGTACTCGATTTTTTTATTCTAAGCGTGGAACCTGCTGATTAATGGATTGATAATGAATGATGACAAAGAGTTACCCAATGCAGTACCCTCGTGTTGCCAGAAAAATCTAACGAAATACGAGATTTTAATCAACTTCCTGTTATCCAAGATTAACGCGTGATCTAAGAACACCTTTTACAGAGTTAGATACGACAGTTGTTCCTACATCGGAAAACAAATTACAACAATTTTTGGTCAACCAAAAACGATTAAATTGGAATAGGCCCATGATCTGGGATGTACTAAATTAGTTATTATCTCTAATATGGAAAAACTGAGAAATCTAGTGTTGCCGAACATATCAATCACTGATTCACAATGTTTTTTTTCTTAACCCAAATAAGAGATTCAGAAGGTCTCTGACGTGCTGAACACGATGCCGTTTTGGACCATCACGTCACAATTTTGAGAAAGTCAAACCTAAAAGTGCTAATAGGTCATTTCTGCCTATATTCGTGCCCTAGTAAATAGACAATGATGCGAAATGTTTTCTTTTATTTTTGTCTCTTTTTGCCCCCTACGTCCACGCCGCTAGCTCTGAGTTATTCTAAAGGGGATTATATTAAACATTCCGTTCTTCTCGTTTAAGCTAGACCAATTGAGTTGTGATAGGTAAAGAGCTTGAACTCTATTCCATGCTGATCATTTATGGCTAGCCCCATTAGGTTGTTAGCTTTTGAGTTCATTTCTTATGCCTTTCTGCTCGTTTATGGATAGGCTTGTTAGGTTATATTAAAAAGAAATTTGAGGCCTTGGTTTCTAGTTTATACACCAAATCCCAAATTTATGTACTCCTACCAACTTGCTTTACTTACTTTTCCCTATTTACCTCTAATTACCCCCACTACTTCAACGGAATCGTGTCGAAATATAACCTAGTTTCGGATGTCTTTATGATACATCCGTGTACCAAATTACATGTGAAAAATCTCAATTGAATTTTATCAACTCTTTTAATAAGGGAGTGGAGATGGTGTGGGGATCGAAAATATATTATAAAAAAATCCTGAGACCTTCGCATCCAGTATATATACCAAATCTCAGATTTCTGTACTCTTACCAGCTAGCTTTACCTATTTTCCCCTATTTACCCCTGTTTAACCCCCAACCCTTCTACGGAATCATCTCAAAATATAATCTGGTTCCAGATGCCGTTATGATATATATTATACCAAATTTCAAGTGAATATATCAATGTTTTTTACCAACCCCTTTAATAATGGAATACAGGTGGTGGAGGTTGAAAATATCATAAAAAATTCTGAAGCCTTAGCTTCTAGTACATACACCGAATTTCAGGATTCTGTGCTCTTATCAACTTTACTTATTTTCCCCTGTATACCCCTCTTCACACAATGGGGTTGAAAAACAGGCCTATTTGTAGGATGTGTGGAGTGGAGGATAAAACCACCACTCATATCCTATGCAATTGCGCACCCTTAGGTGCGTTAAGGTATAGGCATCTCCAAAGGCAATTTTTACAGCCGAAGGAGTTACGGGATCAACCATGGAATAGACTGCTATCCTTTGCGAAGAGCACTGGTCTCTTCTAGAAGATCCCACATGACGCGAATGCACAATGGGCCGACAGGCCTGAGTGGTGCGGATTCCACAGATCTGTTCGCGCGATAATAATAAAAAAAATAATATACCCCTGTTTAACCCCCAACCTTTCAATTGAATAATCCCAAAATATAATCTAGTTCCTGATGTCGTCATAATATACGGGCGTAAACGAATAGTGGGCCACCCCTGTAACTTTCTTGTTATAAAAGATATCGGGATGAAATTTTGTATGGTGAAATTAGGTAAGATTTACAACTTTTTGAGACCTAGTGGCAAATATGGCGGATATTTGCCACTTCCGGTTTTACCCGAAATGGCCCCAGTACTCTTTTGTAAATGGACCACCCTGTATGTTTTTACATTTTTGAAATAAAGATCACATTTTGGATACATTTCTACTATTTTGAACAATTTATACAGTACAGTGTTGCACAAAAAATAATTCGAATTTTAGTTGTCAATCTAGATGGCTGCGAATATGTTAAAACTATTTTTGTTCCAATGCAATTCAAATAAGAAATACCAAAACGTCAATATTTCCAATAATACATCACACGGGGTGCTGTAAACATTAAAATCACATTTTTCAAAATAACTCATTTTTTTTAAACATTATGATATGGGCCACCCGGATATTTAGAGACCTCTATTTAGTAGAGGTTAAACGATAACAAAAGTTCCGTAATGTGTAATCGTTACCAACAGGAATGACAATTTTCATTAATAAATGTATGATTCATATCTAACTTCAATTAAATTTTGATCAACGTGTATATTTGTATTAATATTTTATGATATGCAACAAGAATGAGCCAGAGGCCCATTCTGACTCTTACGGTGACCTGTCTGACATATTTGTCACTTCCGGCTTCATCGCAAATAACCCTAAAAATAAATATAGTAGGTTAATAAATTGTTTATTTCAATCTATAATTTAAGAATTGTTCAAAATGACCTCCATTTTGATCTCTGCACCGAATTTTTGTAACAAAATTGTCTTGAATATTTTGCAACTCTGCAGGAGATATGTTGTCTAATGCCATCCTCACACGATTTTCTAAATCCACTCTCGTATACACAGCTGTCGAGTGCACAATATTTTTTAGATGAGCCCATAAACAGAAATCTATACAAGTTAGATCCGGAGATCTCGCGGGCCATCTAGCAGGACCGTTTGTCCCAATCCATTGCTGCCCAAATCTATTATTAAGATAAGCAGCAACATTTCTGGAGTTATGGGGCGGCGCTCCGTCCTGCTGAAAATAGAGTTGCCCCTGTTGAGCTAGAGGGAAATTATCTATACTATCTTCAATTTCGTTTTGAACAAATTCCAAATACCTTTCCCCGGTAAGTGGGCCGTCAAAAAAATAGGTTCTATAATCCGGTTATTCTTTATCCCTGCCCAGACAATAAATCCAAAACGTTCCTGAAAATTTCCCTGTCAACATTTAGTTAGTTGATTAATATTGTAAAAAATTTTAAGAGTACATTTTTGCAGCCCTTTCAATACTCTGCGAAAATGGTATTTTACAGGGCGATTAAGAAAATATAGCAAATGAAGTATTGATTATTGTGAAGAAAAATTGAGAAACAAAAGATATTTGGTTGATGTTAAGTTTCTATACAGCACTTATAGAGATACAGCTCCCACCAAAATTTGAAAATGTTATCTTCAATATAACGGAAATTATTGTAAAAGAACGTTTTTTTCTATCTCACTTTAATATGAACTCAGGAATCACTGGTTTCCGTCCGGTAACTCAATTTTCGGACACCCTGGTGTATACGTGTTATCGGAACTCTGAGAAAGAATTACTTAGATATATAAAACAAATTCAGTTGTAAAGTAAGAGATACCAGAAAAGATTGTGTAATTCTACATGTTTTTCTAAATCTGCAGTGCCTCTCGTGATAAATAAAAATACCAATATTTACAGTCTCGGGAATGTAGTTCGCTAAGAAATATAATACAACTTCTGATACTTACAGAATAAGTAGATAAGAGTATCACGTATACATAGAATATTGCAATATTGGAAAGGCACATTTGTCTACCTGTATACTACAACACAAGACACTGGATTCAGGTACCAACGTGGGTGCGTCGGCTTTGTCCGATTTAGGTTTTACTACTATTATGTTGTGTATGACTTTTCATAGAATAAATGTCATTTATAATAATTATTTTCTATTATTTCCCATAACAAATATTGTTTAATAGTGCAATTTCATAATATATTTCGTACCTGGTGTAATATTTTGCAAATATAGCACGACTCATATTCGCACCTTGCTTGCACCACTACTTCTATTTCAATAATTTTTTACGGAAATCTGTGACTTTAATAAAAAAAAATTTACAGACATTTTCTGCTTATGCTCTTTCTGAAAACATTTTCATTGTCCCATATATCGACTCATGTTGAAAAATTTCAAAAAATGCTAAAAAAAAATTTGATTTTTGTTTCCGACGCATACCGAAGGGAAGCATTGTATTTGAAAAAAAAAACCCTGCGAAATTTTTTCGGATTTTCATGTTTCAGATTATGTAGATTACGAAAACATAGGTTTTTCAATTCCGTCAGTCTGTCTGTCGGTCTGCCTGCCTGTCTCTCGGTCTGTTGGTGCATTAACTAAAAAACTACTAGGCGGAGAACAGTCAAATTTGGTAGGCAGCTGACGCCACTGTCAGCGAAGAAATGGTTAGAGCTTCACTGGAAAATGTACAGGTTGGACCGTCTAAAGGGAATAGATAATGGAAAATTTTTTTCGCTCAAAGTTATGATTTTCACGTTTCGTGAGATTCTAAAGCTATCAAATTTTTTTGTTTTTTTTTAACATAAAAAAGAAACAAAAATTGAAATTTTGAAAATTTTGAAATTTTTGTATAAAATGGATAATGGAAATAATTTTTTTTTGCTCAAATTTAAAATTTCCTCGTTTCATGACATAAACATATTTCAAAAGAAAAATTTGTTTTGAAAATTTTAAAACAATATTTTTAATTCCCTCGCATACCGAAGGCAAGACCTTCACTGGAAAATATACAGGGTGGACCGTCTAAAGGGAATGAATTATGGAAAAAAAAATTTATTTGTTCAAATTTAATATTTTCACATTTCATGATATTCTAGACCTATTTTTGAAATAATTTTTACCACTAGAATAGACGGAAAAAATTTTTTTTTGCTCTGATTTAAAATTTCTACCTTTCGTTTCAATCATTTGAAAATTTTTTTGAAAAAATGTGTAATCTTTTTTTTACCACTACTATAGAATGGATGAAAAAATTTGTTTTGCTCAAATTTAAAATTTTCACGTTTCATGACATTCTAAGTCCATTTCAGAAAAAAAAAAAATTCTTATCATTTTTGAAAAAAATTTTACCACTAGAATAGATGTAAAATTTTTTTTTGTCTCATATTTAAAATTTCCACAATTCATTGCATTCTAAACCTATAATAACTGGAGAAAATTGAAAAATTTTTTGAAAAAATCTATCTTTTTACCACTAGGTACTAGAAGATGGAAACATTTTTTCCGCTCGAATTTAAAATTTCCACGTTTCGTGACATTCTATGCCTATTTCAAAAACTTTTGAAAAAAAAATCGTATTTTTGCACACTACAAAATACAAAGCAGATGTCGGAGAACACTAGTTTATACTGAAATTTAAAATTCCCACGTTCCATGACATTCTAAACCTATTTCAAGACAATATTTTTACCACTGCTATAGAACAGATGATGAAAAATTTTTTTACCACTGGAATACATGAAAAAAAAATGTTTGCTCAAATTTAAAATTTCCACGTTTCATAACATTCTATACCTATTTCAAAAAAGAAAAGTTAAATTGTTTAACCACTACTAAATATACTTCCACTCCACTAAGTGAATGTTGAACTGAAAATGTGACAGATGGCACAGATATGGTCCTATTATATATTTTTTTATTCTTTGGGACTTTGGGCCATATGAATTTTTTCTATTTGGTCCTTGGGGAATCTACAAAATATCACCAGTAAGCCACAAATAACATTTAGACAATATGCACCTATTATAGTTTTATTGAAAAATGTACAGGGTGGTCATCCCAAGAAATAATTCAACCATGGTGGATATTCCTCCCATATTTGGCACCTGTTATTTAGAATTGAATTTTTACTGTCGAATGACCACTCTGTATAATTTTTTGACTATAAGTTATCAGACTTTCTTTGTAATAATAGTGATAACTATATTTCGATTAATATTCCCAATGTCATTTCGTGATTAACAATTTTTTGGAGGGACCGCCATGCACAGACAGAAAGGGAAGTTCTGTGTAAATATCTTTATCGATTTTTTTAATGGTGGCGGTCTGGAGCGCATGCAAGCTTTGGATGGTCTTATTAATTACACTCCAGAGAACTCATAAAAAAATTCGTCATCTGCCTCTGAACATGTTTGAGATTTTTAGACAAAATTATCTACACCGCTTGGGCTAATCAAAATCCATCGTGTAATTCATTTATATGAAGAACTCAGTATTGATATAAGATCTGAATCTACAAAAAGTGTGATTTAGTAAATAGTACATTTAATTTGTTAAATATTGGTGATTAATATTTAATACGATTTTCATGAAAAAATACATTTTCCAGTTTAGATTTTAACTCGAGAGAATTTCAAATATTTATGAGTAAATATCATACGAAATTATTAATTTGGCAACTGTAAATTGGACATTAATTAATGTATGCGTTACAACGGCAATTGCTTTATCAAAACCTATCCGTTAATAATAATGACAGCATATCTATCATTTATGTCTAATTGACTTTGAAAGTTCCCTGGCTGGGTTATAGAAATATGAAAGAGACTCGATGTTAAAGTTACAGCCTGGTAATTTATAATAATTTGTCTCAATTCTCATTATTTGATAACTTTGTCATAACATTTAATTCAGAATTAACGAGCCATAATTTTAATTAAAGCGACTGGTTGGGATTTTTGAGAAATGGACATCGCATTTCACTAATAACGAGTAATTTGAAATCGAATAGTTTTACATATCGAATGTAAAATATACTTTCACGATGAAAAATGTGACACTTAACAATTTATTAATTAAATATATGATTTAACTTTAATTTTGATAAACTATGTTCTCATCGTGGACTACAAAATATAATAAAATTTAGCAATATTAATAAAAAACTAGATGCATAATTGTTGCACATTCTATAGGATACTATTCACAGTTTTTCTTACAAATAATACTAGTTTTAGACATTTTTTGTTTAATTACAGAACATGTTTTTTTTAAGTTAAAAAATTTATAACTTTTTTATTTACTGATTGATTTTGTTTAAGAACAATAGGATTCTTTCTCTAGATAAAACTAAGTTACAGTCCAAGTTTCAATACAATCGGACTTTTCGTTCTTAAGTTATCTTGCTTACAAGAAACGTGACGGACGGACAGACGGACCTTTTGAAAGTTGTTCAGAATTTGATCACCAACACAGTGATATAAAATTTATTTCTCTACGAGCAATATTACCGGTTTTAGAAATGTGCCGATCCAATGCAATATAATCTTTGTTTTATACTTGCGAAGAGTATAATAATGTACATTAGCTTCAATAATGAATGATGCTGAGTTTTACTTCCACCTCCACGTAGCATAGTAATCGGAAATACATTTTCAAACATTTTTTTTGATAGGTTTAGAATGTCATGGAACGTCGAGATTTTACATTTGAGAGAGAAAAATCGGTAAAGGTATTTACACAGAACTTCCCCCGTTATTTGTGCATGGCGGCCACTAAAAAATTATTAAATATGAAATGACATTGAGAATAATAATGGAAATATAGTTATTGTAATTATTACAAAGAAGTCCTGATAACCTTTGGTCAAAAAAATAGTGCTCATCCAACAGCAAAAGTTCAATACTAAATAACAGGTCTACCATGAATTATTCCTTGGGATGACCACCCTGTATATTTTCCAATAAACGTATAATAGCATATGCCAAATATTATTGCCATTTAGACACATGAAACGTGAAAATTTTAAATGTCAGCAAAACCAAATTTTTCTGTCTATTCTAATGGTATTTTTTTTCCGAAATAGGTTTGGAATGTCATGAAACGTGGAAATTTTAAATTTAAACAAAAAAATTTTTTTCAACTATTCTATAGTAAGTAGTGAAATAGATTTTATCAATTTTTTTAAAATTTGTTTGAATAGGTTTAGAATGCCATGGAAACGTTGAAATTTTAAATTTGAACAAAGAAAAAAAAAAGTTTTTTTGAAATTTTTCCAAAATGTTGGTTAAAAAATTTTCAAAATTTTTTCTTCTGAAATAGGTTTAGAATGTCATGAAACGTGTATATTTGAAATTTGACCAAAACAATTTTTCCATCTATTCTAGTGGTAATTTTTTTTCCAAAATGGTAAAAAAATGTTACAATTTTTTTTCTTCCGAAATAGGTTTGTAATGTCATGAAGCGTGGAAATCATAAATTTGAGAAAAAAATATTTTCTTCTATTCTATAGTAGGTACTTAGTAATGAATGCATAAATTTTTTCAAGAAAATTTTTCATAAAAATATGTTTTATACGTTTAGAATGCCATGGAAACGTGGAAATTTTAAATTTGAACAAAAAAAATTCCACCTATTTCAGTGGTAAAAATTTTTAAAAATTTTTTTTTTTTTAAATACGTTTAGAATGCCATGAAACGTGAAAATTTTAAATTTGAAGAAAGAAAAAAAAATATTTCCTATATTTTAGTGGTAAAAATTTTTTCAAAATGTTTGAAAAAAATTTTCAATTTTTTTTTTCTGAAATAGGTTTAGCGCGTCATGAAACGTGGAAATTTTAAATTTGAGCAAAAAAAAATTTTTTTCACTATTTATTCCGTATAGACGGTCCACCCTGTATATTTTTTGGTGAAAATTCTACCAGTTCTTCGCTGACAGTAGGGTTAACTACCTACCAAATTTGACTGCTCTCCGTCAACAAGTTTTTTAGTAAATGCACCAACAGACAGACAGACAGACAGACAGACAGACAGACGGAATTGAAAAACCTATATTTTCGGAATCTACGTGTTCTGAAACGTCAGAATCCGAAAAAATCTCGGAGGGTGATTTTTTCTCGAATACAATACTTCCCTTCGGTATGCGAGGGAAGTAAAAATAGGGATGTTCACAAAGAAATTAAATCCTGTTTAAACATCATAAAATGGTTAAGAATAGTCTTATAATAATATCCACAAAGTTTTACAAAAATCAACAAATCCGTTCTATGGGAAAATCCCTAAAGAAATATGAATAATCATTTGAATGCGCGAAACGCTCCTTGACTGGTGTGACGTCATGTTGCTCATAGTTAACGCGAGCGAATATAGTGGCTAGGCTTTCATGCATGTTTCTTATGAGAATTGGGGATGACAAAAAATGTAATATATCGATATATGAATCATTTGTTACATCACAAGACTCAGATCAATATAATCGATATATCAACAAAAATTATCGATATTTCTATGCATCGATATATTGTAGATTAACATTTAATGTCAAAAATTAATGAATATTGCTTAAGGTATATAACTTCGGAAAGCGGGGGGTGGCATTCTTTACGGTACAATATTTATCGCGATTAAAATAAAAATATCGATATTTCAACCCGATATATTGCAACAAAAAAATGATATGAATATATTCATGGTATAGGATTATTATATCCATATTTATTTTATATCGATACATAAATGCGTTTAAGGTAACAAAAGTTAAAAAAAAATATCATTGGTTTATAAAAGTACCAAAGCTTCTTTCTTTTTACATTTTGTGACACAGACACAAAAACCCTTTTCTGGGTTATTTGTTGATGTATTTGTACATCCAGGAATAAAACAACACTTGTTTCTATTAAATTTCACTAGATCGTTTACTAGTCTCGTTAATTTCGGAGTTTTTAATTTCAGTTTATTTTCAAGAAAAAAGTTTTTATTCGTTTTAATGGTTATTACGGGTTACTGTAGCCATAGAACTATCATTTTTTATTGCAAATAAAAAATAGAAAACATCCCTTATCTGTCTGTCTGTAACTTTTTTATTTTGTTGTCACGTTTTCTCCGGAACGGTTTAGGATATTGACTTGAAATTCTGTACACATGTATATATTATAACGAGATCTGGAACTGAATTGTTTTTCGAACATCCCCCCACGATATCCGTTATTAAAGAGTTAAAATAAAATTGAGATATTCACTTGAAATTTAGTGTACGTATATATTATATTGACATCAGCAACTAGATTATATTTTGGTATTATCCCGTTGAAAGGTTGTGGGTTAAATTAGGGGTAAATAGGAAAAAATAAATAAAGTAAGCTGGTAAAAGTACAGAAACTTGAAATTCGGTGTATGTACTAGAAGCCAGGACATCAGATTTTTTTATAATATTTTTCAAGCCCCCAACACCCCGACTCCATTATTAAAGGGGTTGATAAAATAAAATTGAGATATGGACTTGAAATTTGGTACACATCTGGAACTAGATTATATTTTGAAATGGTTCCTTTTAAGGGATGGGGGTTAAATAGGGGTAAATAGGGGAAAATAAGTAAAGCAAGCTGTCAACAGTACCTACAGATATTTGGGATTTGATGTATATACTAGAAGCGAAGACCTGAGTTTTTTTAATAATGTTTTCCATCCCCCCACCACAAAAGAGTTGATAAAATTACATTGAGATCTTCACTTGAAATTTGGTACACATATGTATTATAACGACATCTAAAACTAAATTATATTTTGACCTGGTTGCGTTGAAGGAGTGGGGGGTAAGTAGAGGTAAATAGAGAAAAATAAGTAAAGCAAACTGGTAAGAGTACAGAAACTTGGGATTTGGTGTATATACTAGAAGGGCCTCAGATCTCTTTCCAATATTATTCAACTCTCCCACATCCACCACCTCCACTTCATTATTAAAGGGATTGATAACATAAAATTGAGATATTCACTTGAAAGTTAGTACACGTATATATAGTAATGACATCTGATTGAGATGATTCTGTTGAAGGGGTGGGAGGTGGTAGGTTGTGAATAGCGCAAAATAAGTAGACCAAGCTAGAAACTTAATTTATAACGTATATGGTAGAAACCAACACCTCAAATTTTTCTATGAACATCTGCCCCAGATATTATTAAAATTCTATGACCAATAATTTCCACATACTAGAATGCAAGTATCACTACTTCTACATCCATATTTCTCGTCCAAGTCACTTTAATAAGGAAACATCTTGACTATACAGTCAAGATGTTTCCTTTAAAGTGACTTGGCTGAGAAATATGGATGTGGAAGTAGTGATTCCTTAGGCAGCGGTTTTGTACTCTTGAATAAGGCAATATTTATCGAGACGTCGGCTAACGAGAACATAGGGTTTTCTTATTGGCTAATAGTACAATAAATACTTTTTCTACCGACAATATTAAAAATTTGTCAAATGCAAATCATTAACACTTAGAATCTCATTTTCTCGAGAGCATATGTAAAGAGTGGAAGTTTTATTATCAGGCGCTTTAGCGCTAAAGATTTAATCTTTTATAATAAACTGTTTTTGTCGAGATATTACTTTTTTGACAACTTAGCTGGCAAAAATATATATAATAATAAGAAATATTTAGATGCAATTTAAAAGCTCGAGTGGTATTTGGAGAGAGTATTTTATAAGTAAATTTATTAATTTTTCAATATTTTTTTTATTAAATATTAAATTTATTGTGTTTGGCGTCCCATTTTTTAAATTTTATTCATTAAGTAGGTATGTTTCAGAAATAAGTATTTCCAAATTCACTTAACCAGTAAAAAATAAAGTAAGTATACATGTTTAACAAATACAGCTGCAGAAACTGAAGGCGCTAGAGAATTCTCTACATTTTAAATGTACTGTAATGACTAAATATAGATTAGAATAAAAAGTTAGAACCATAGATATTGTACAAGATTAAACTGACCTAAAGTCGTTGAGAAGTCTACTGCAAAGAGTTCCGGTGCAAGATTAAACCAATCACATGATGACTAAAATACACAGGACACTACTATTTTAAAGTCTGTTCGCTGATAGAATCCCGGTCGTATAGTGTAAGAAGTACTGCCCGGAGTTCTATCCTTCCTTGTTTTTATTGAAATATTGTTTGCAACCTAATTTGTAACGTAAGTTTTAATCTTTGTGCTCATTATGACCGACGTGCGGCGTTTCTATTGTTCGACAGGAAACCAATTTGCGTAACGCGTGTCGTCGTCGAATGCGGCTGGCGATTTCAGTGGCGGGTCGATTTTTTCGGAAGTCGAGTATAGCAGGCATAGTGCACTTATTTCAATTGGTGCCTAAGAGGGCAAATTTTAGTCTTTTTCTATAGATACAGCCATGTATATTAATATATTAATCATGTAATTAGAATTAGAATTAGTTAAAATAGTAAACATGCATACTGGTGAATTTCTAAATCCGCAATCAGAGCAGTTAGTTTGGAATTTGTTGGAATATTTTCAAAATGAAAATGAAATTGGTGGAGCCTTATTGTCAATAAAAGCTGTTCAAAGGCAATTGGGTGGGGCTTTAAAAACCGACGCAAAGACTTTAAGACAAATAGCCAAAAACGAAAAGAAAATGTGGAAATTCAAGCTTCGGTTAAACGAATCGTAAAATGTTCAAAACAGAGTCACACGATGTTGTAAAATATGAAATAAAAAATGTTATTTAGGATGTGTTGCCTGATCATAGACATATTTCCTTGGCTCTCCTTTTAGAAGAGCTACTGTCTAGAGCAAGAGTTGATATTGGCCGCACTAGTTTATATAAAGTGATTAAAGAAATAAGGCTTTTTCCTTTAAAAAAGATGACAATAGAAAAGTATTGTGTCAAAGACCAAATGTACCTAAAACGACTAGGGTCTTTACGCAAATACGTAAAAAATTTGAGCAGTAATGACACCAAAGATGTAGTATTGTCACGCAGGAAATAGCCAAATCCGGGGTCTAGTTAGGAATTAAAAAACAATTAAATAATGTCAATGCTTAGCGTAGAATTGTTTAATAATAAAACATTAATATACATAAACATAACATTGACCGGTAGAAAGGTCTGCTAAATAAACAAGCATATAAAACGAATAATGAAAACAAACGAGACTCTTGGTTCTTCGCTCTTGGTTTTTTGCTATTCATTGATTCAGTTTCGACGTCTTAGTGTCGACAGTCAGTCTTAGTTTTGGGGCCCTCATCTTAGGATGTGGAGCCCAGGCCCTTCAGGCAGTTTTAGTGATCTCCACTCTGGAGATCACAAGTTATGTTGTATAGTGTAAAGTGACGCCTTTTCCTCCCCACTGTGTATATTGGTAAGATCGTTTAAATTGTTATGTGTATTTTTATTGTGTGTTATTGTTGTTGATTATTTATATCTGTTGATTGTTCCTTATTCCCTAAAAGAGTGCTTAATAAAACCATCCAAATCCTCGAACTCACCCTTTCTCTTTCTCTTTGTGACAGTATTCTTAGACGAAACTTGGATCTTTAGGAGAGGAGGATTGACACGATTTCAGTAAATTGAAAAGACGTCGCACAGCTACAGAAGTTAAGGATTTATAATTGTACATGGAAGATCTCATTACTTTGCTGAAGATGCGAGTTTAGTTTCTCCACCAAGAATAAGTAAGCAGATTACCATGGCAACATGAACTCTCAAAATTTTGAAAAGTGGCTGCCAGAGAGACTTTTGAAGGGAGTACCAAATCTAAGTATTATTATTTTAGATATGGCTAAGTACCACACTCGGGTTGAAGAAAAACAACCAACCTCTTCTTGGACGAAAGACAAAATACAAACCTGGTTAAAGACAAAAACATAGATTTCAGTGATACCGCTTTTAAAGCCAAATCGCTCCAAATAGCAGGAGCTAACAGAACAGGACAACACTGTGTTGTCGATAATTTAATTCTAATTAAATTGTACTTCATGTCCATGCTCTCTAGAGCATGGACACGAAGTACTACGGCTTGCACCATATTACTGTCAGTTCAACCCAATAGAACTTGTTTGGGTGATTTGTAAGGAGCGTTACGACAAACCCATCGGGAAAGATGGTCTTAGTGACGAAGCTGCTCTTGCTATGTGGAATGAGGCTTTATCTCAAGTGTCGAGCTCAATTTGGTCAAAATGTGTAAATTACACAAATAAATTGAATTTGGAGACATATCATCGACAGGTTCATACTGAAGAAGTTATGCCACTCATTATAAGTGTTAATAATGAAAGCGACGATATGGACTCGGAAGAATTAGACACTGACGAAAAAAACTAAATTTATTTTTTCCCTTATACTAAGTATTTGTATTTTACTTCTATATTTGTTTTATATAGGGTTCGGCATAATCAGTATTAAGTATATATTTTTATTTTAAGATTACATATACTTATTTGAGAATATTCTATTAATGAATAAAAAAGATTTAGTGCAACTATTTATATGTATTTATTTTATATATTTGCTCTATGATATTTTTGACTTGAAACCAAAACAAGTCAATATTATAATTTATTTAGTTTAAATTACTCTAAATTTACAATAGATGCATTATATATGCTTTTAATTGAATTTCCTTTAAATATATCTAATTAAATACATCAAGTAAAATATAAAACAAAGCGACGCCACTGTGCATTCGAAAGCACCAACGAGCCTAAGTCATCTTACTTCAGACGTTCGTGACGTCACACCGGGACTCTATCAGCGAACAGAATTTATATGTCCCATCCATTGAGATTATGTATGGTACTAATAAATGAAATTGAAATGGAATACGCTTCTAGTAGCTTCACCTAGCGTTGCTACTAGACAGTATTTACGGCAATGAATCAGGCAATGTAAAACAAAATGGACACAATTTTTACTGTTCCACGTTTCAGAAAAAGAAATCCAAATTGGCCAAAAATAAAAATGTTATAGGGTTGTCTCACATTTGAACTGTACCGCCTTTATACACACATACTCAGGTAACAATATAAATGCTTTTTAGAGTTATTTAGGTTTTATCAGTGTTTTATAATGACCACTTCATAAACCACTGATTTATGCCAGGTTTATTAAATGCCATATGCACTTAAAGGTAGTTTTATCTTAAAGAAAGTTTTATAAAGGCCTTCAAGAATTTACATTAAAACTGAATTATCTCTTCGCCTTTATTGGCTTATGATTAACGTATCATGGTACTTATCAAACCTTCAATAAAACTTTATAGCTGCTAAGTTCAAGTTTTATACAGATTAAGCAAATGTGGTTTTATCCTTGTTTTATGAAATAAATTTGAGGTGGTTGTTAATGCTGGGCTATAAGTCTAATATTATTTCATATCAATAAGTTTCAGGTCGAACCCTCATAAAACCAATTGTTTGCTACAGTTTTAATGAAGCAAACAAACATCTGTAATAAATCAGTCTTAAACATAAAAGGATTTGG
This sequence comes from Stenurella melanura, assembly GCA_963583905.1. NCBI lineage: Eukaryota > Metazoa > Arthropoda > Insecta > Coleoptera > Cerambycidae > Stenurella > Stenurella melanura. Next base: position 48,813,454 of record OY757314.1, read on the forward strand.
CTTACCTTTGCCCAGACTATAATGTTCTAAAATAGGTAGTTTTAAAACTGTGATAAGATATATACATATTCGTCGGCATTCTGTGGCATGTAGTGGACATCTACGAAATAGCGTATCGGCAAACTGACTTTCAGGTTATATTATCCGAGCACCATAAATTCTGTAGGTTTTAAATCGGTTGTTTATATGCTCAAATGGTTTAATATTGGTTTTAACGTAAGCCTACAAGTTTTAAAAAATGTGTTAAGACCAATGAGACTTAAAATATACTTTTACAAGAAGAAATTGACCTTCTTAAAGAGAAATTGGTAATGTAACAGGCATTTTGAGACAAGACATGTTTGAAGTAGAATTATTCACAGATTACAGGGTTTATACATATAGCCGCCATTTTATGTGCAGCCGTCGAGGAATATAATGGTCAGCCATATTGGGAATGTTCCAGATTGAGCAAAAAATGCAATTTGTGTCTAATAGAAATGTTACATAAAAACAATTTGCATATACTAAACCATATTATGGACAGATGCCAAAGCTCTGTTTACTTTTTAAGTCACAAAAAAAATATTTATGCATTTTTTTTAAATTATGCTTTTAGGGAATTCACGAATTTTTAAGAACTATCTAATACATGTTTTACAGTAAACTTTTAAAATTTTAGTCCACTATAATTAGTTCCATCAATTCATTACAAGAAGTTTTCTGAACTGTTATTTTTGTCGCCAATTGTCCATTTTAAAACCTATATATAACTATAGCAGCCCATAGTGCATGTAGAATAGATTTATTTGCATTTGTTTCTACTTAATTAAATACAAAAAGTCCGCTCAAAGCATTTGCGTGTGTCTTTTGAATTTTAATATAGTACCTGTCCTAAGTTAAGTACGGTTTTATAATACTCTTCAAATACTCTCGGAGTAAAGCTTTAGACAATTCATTAAAACTTGAAAGTTTTATTAGTAGTTTTAAAAAGAGGCATGTAGGCCCTTCATTAGATGGGCCCCTGTACTCTTATAAAGGTTTTAAATCGATTTCATAGAGTCCTTCCAAACTATTTACGTTTATATGTAGTCTTGAAAATAAATTTTTAGGATGACTTATAGAATATTTTAAAACTACAATTGTTACTTGGGTATTTATGAATTTTTCATTATTAAATGAAAATAAATAGCTGTAAATATATTCCCTCTGCTAAATTCTTGTAATTGACATGGAATATTGTTAAATCTCTTACTGAAGTTTAAAAGTTAAAAAATTCTGACTTTTTGTTTAACACACTGTACCTCCACAGCTTTAGTAAAATCCAAAGTTAATGATAGTTAACATGAGGATATGCAAATTTGCCGCTTGTTTGCCTGATTGCAATATTCGCTGAGGCTGCACCGTTCAAGTATACCTATCTTGCCGCCCACCCTAATGAAAAATCGAAATTGTGGCTTGACTTTAGATATTCAGAGTAAATGATGCTACTACTAAACAGAAACTTTTTAATTAAGAATAGTATGATGAGTCATGTTCTTCTACTGAACTTTGCGTCTCACAAATTCATCTTTCTATTCATATGTTTAATATAATTGCTAATATTCTATATTTTGCTTCAACGATGGTGTAGAATGTTGATGGTGGAAAAATACATAATTATCATCCAAACATGCACGGTAAATATTCCTTTAACGTAAGAGCCGCAGGCAAAGGCTATATGTATATTCTTCAGCAATATACCGGGTACCTAATCTTCTGTTGTGCAGATTTCTTTGATATTATTTTTACGTGCGTACATACTGATAAAACAATAGAAAAATTGGAAATTAACATTTAGGCGTCAATTGTACCTTGGTTAAGTGGTCGCTCTGCTCTTTTGGCCCTTCCTCACCTAGATTTAAAAGATCTCTTGTGAATTATCCTACAATCCGTTGTTGTCCAGAACTCCCAAGCATGATTTTCCCGGAAGTCAATTTCGCTTTATCTTCAGTTGTTAATTTTTAGGTACTTTAGCCTTCTTTCCCGTTCGTTGTCGATTTGCTTCGGCTTGAGTGGTAACACATAATTAATATAGACCAATAAGTTTTCATTTACCTCGATGTCTACAGTTCTACAGCGATGGAAAAATAAACAATTTTGTTTTGCTATGTACATCGATATAAACCGCGTGGTAAGTGAAGAGGGTGAATTGGTGAATGCATCTTTACTATAATAGAGATTTGCTTTGCATCGACGCATTTTCGGCATGTCCGTACCATTAGACAACAGAGAAAGCGGTTCGGTTTTAAGAAATGCGGCTTCAGTACCTTATTTTCATAAGGGTGTCAGGTAATTCGTTTCCTTATCCTACCTATTTACTCATGTCCTGGCACCCATATCAAGGTAACTTTGTCTTTTGCTGGTTGCTTCAGAAATTGTCTGCATTACCAGGTAATTTCAAACTAAGAGGTGTAAGACCAAAGCTGCCTGGCTATCTGAAAGTATATAGATCTTAGTCCTTCTAATACCTTTGTATATACATTCCTGGGCACATAGATCTATAGCATAGGTCTCTATTAGGAAGGTGGTTGGGGTTATACCTAGTGTTCTGCATAGCCTGCAGCTACGCTCCGATATGAGTATACCAACCCCTTCAGTCATCGTTAATCCATACGTGTACTGGATGAGTGGCTCTTTCTACAAGAACAGTGTCTCGATATCGTTTGACGGCTCTCAATCAGCACATCAAACGGAGAATCAGTCTTGCTTGGTTAGCGTTGAGTTAGTGGGTATGATCATGGATACCGAAGAATTACTTCGAATGCAGGAGGGTAGGCTTCGAAGTGGAGTAGGAGATGCAGTGGAAGCGGACAACGTGTGGAGTCCCGCAGGGTTCTGTGTTAGGTGCAATCCTGTGCAACTTGATGCCCGATGATATTCTACGACTACCCCAAATAGAGGCATAACAGGAACGGTGGCTGGTGACATAATGAAAGGCGCGGACATCGCCATTAGAAGAATGAGAAGATGAGAAAAATGCAGCTGGTGTTAGCCCCAGAGAAAACGGAACTGCTTATCATTGCCCGGAAGAGAAATCTGCCACCTATTACAGTTAGGGTAGGGCAGAGGGAGGTAAGTGTCAGTCAAATACGAAGGGGTATGTCTGGACCCGAAGCTCTCTCAGCAAAGACTGCTGCATGAGTAGGTAGACTTATGGCGAACACGCATGGGCCGAGAGCGAATAAGAGAAAGCTGTTGTGCAGTTACTCTGTTCTTCTACATGTGGGTCCGATTTGGAATAGGGCGATGACCGTGGGGAGAATAAGAGCCAGGACGATGAGGATACAGCGCTGGGTGGAATTAAGAATGGAGAAGATGATAGCAAGGGATAGGCTCTTTTAAGGTTGGAAAAGCTGATGGGACACCTTATGCAAGCCCTGAGTGGTCATGTGTGCTTTGCAGAGTACTTATTTGACTTTGGCAAGATTGACAACTGAGAATGCATATACTGAGGTGAAAATGAGGAAGCAGGGCACACCATGTTCCAATGCAATAGATAGAGGGAAGAAAGGGCAAGGAAGTAGCGGGAATAAGGCTATCCCCCGAAAATATAATGCTGCAGCCTAAAGAAAACTGGTAGATGATCGAGGCTAGTATCAGCAGCATCCTTAAGCGGAAAGAGGAGGATAAAAGGGAAGTGGATTGGAACCTTTAAGATGAAAAATGACCCGCTGATTTGACGCAAACGAAAGTAGTTTCAAATCAGTAGGGAAACACCGAAAAGGGCAGGGTTTTAGCGGGTAAAATTTTTTGCATGATTATGGATTCTAATTGGATTACCTCCAAAATCTCTAAGTGACCAACTGGATCGCCTTTTTTGAATAAGGACACCTACTGCAGCTTAGGGCATTAAGTCTTCTGCCTTCTTCCTCGTGTGCGGATATAGGGGAAGGAGGTACAACACTGCTTCCATAGTTTCTGTGCGACAGAAGTAACTTTCCTTGTCTTAATTTCCCTTCAGTTTTTGTCCACCAAACACTTGACGTGCAGATCACCGATGTTCTTGGTAGGGATGACAGGATTCATTGAATTTGTTAAATAATGAGAATATTTTAGTAGTAACATAGGCATATTCTTATTTGTATATTAGTTTTAATCTCCCGATGATGCCAAAGCAGTTAGCAAAATGTATGCGTAGTGTTGGTATTCGAGCATTGTATTGAAGTGTTTACAGAAACTATGACAGCGTGACACAAAATGTTTCAGCACTCTCCAGGACAATTATTTGTCACTAACATAAACAAATCAAAATCTGCTGTTGTAGATTTAGTTCTAATTAATATTTTTCATACTTTCTGAGAGCTATTTTAGTTAATGTGAATTTGTTCTATTTTATCACTAGCCGCCAAATGTTACTCTTGTTTGATTATTCACTGTGACACAATTTCCTTATGTGGATGAGGAAGACTTTAAAGTAATAGAAGTGTTACAGCAAACATGACAGAGTACAAAATAATTTAGTCGATGAACAAATTTTAAAAGAAGTCACCAAGTCATAAATAAAATAAAAAAGTCTTAAAGAAAGTTAGTATTCATGGCGAGTATTCGGTGTCTAGAAGGTCTATCAATATTCACGGAGAATTGCGTTCGTTCGACTTTGTGTAATGGAATGTGGCCATTGCGGTGGGATGTCTGTCTTTCCCGATGATGACCTAATGACATGCCGCAGAATTCTAACTTACAGGGTATAAATTGTTTTACAGCCTGGCATTATACAATGTCTCCCCCGAGCAACGCTTCCTAAGACGGAGAATCCAATATAGGGGATTGGATATAACAGAATAAAAAAGTTATAAAGAGACGATATATCGCTATACCTGTTCTAGTACATATAAAATATATACTCGTGAAACAGAAAGTGGCGGTAATTGAAGACAAGGACCTGGAATAGCCGGAAGCGGATGCCCAATCTCAAAAGCTCACGAACAGTGTTTTTCGTGGCTTCTCTGGTTTATTTAATATTAATATAAAATACAATGCCGACGATGTACCTAGCCACTTACATAATTGAAGGGATATCCTCAAAGCTAAGCTCGCGGAGGGTGAAATGGGAGAAGATTATATTGTAAAAATCAATAATTATAATAAATTAACTATCGATTTTTGCTAATATAGACACCGTCGGTACAGATTCACTGCATATTTATTACAGTATTATTTAATTATGTGAGAAAACATTAGAAAAGTTGTATATGTACAGGGTTATCCATTAAATTTAGACCCCTTTTAAGTTTTTAGCATTATAAAAGAAAGTTAAATATAAAAGTTGTAGGGTTACATCTAGGTTTTTATACTTCTCGCAAATACAAAACGAAGAGTATATTTGTATTTGATCGGTACACTTCTAAAACCGGTAATATCGCTAGTAGAGAAAAAAAATTTTATATCACTATTGATATTGAATTGTGATTGAATTTTAATAAAACTTTCAAAACGTTCGTCCGTCTGTTTCGTTTGCCCGTCTGCCTGTCTATCCGTACAAGTTAGTATTATCTAGAGGAAGAATTCTTTTGTATTTTTAACAAAATGCATCAATAAATAAAAAAGTTGTTAATTATTTAAATTTTAAAACATCATTTTCTTATGTGTATCAATTAAATAAGAAATGTCTTAAACTAATATTAGTTACAAAAAAACTGCGCTTCTTATAGAATGTGCAATTATATAAAAAGTTCAATCAGCGAAGAGTATAATGGTTACCTTCTTATAAATTAAATTAAAAAGTAGTAACATGCATACACACCAAATCCCAAGTTACTGTTCTCTTATCAGCTAGCTTCACTTATTTTCCTTTATTTACCTTGGGGTAAATAAGGATTGGTCCTTCACCGCAAAATATAATCTTGTTACAGATCACGTCACCGCACATATGCCTACCAAAGGGTATAACAGAATAAGCATGGTAAAACGGCCCCAGAAACATTTCGACCTAATTCGGCGTCAGTAGATCCGTAGTGGGAAAAGAAATGTTTTCCTAGAGTTGTAGCCTCCTGTCGCCACTGGTAACCCCTGTACCCTAATAATTATAATTTTTCGTTTTCATTTTTATCTTTGCAAGTTGTGCGTTAATTATTATGAAAAAAATGGAGAATGTAGATATGATTTAAGTACATCTTAGGGAAAAAATGTGCTGATTTTGTTGCCCCTTTCATATTAAAAAAAATATTGAAGAAATCAAATAATTATTTATTCTAGAAAGTAATGATTCGCGTACACAGAATTTTTACCAAGAATACACTGCTATGAGTAGTTTATTATCAATTTTTTTCAAAATTTTTAAAAGCGGTGTGACATACTTAAAAAAAAATAAAAACTGTTACGACGCAATGTTTCGTGATGCTCACCATTAAAACTTTATGTATCCATATTTCTTACGTTTTATTCGTTCGCATACTGCCACTGTGGAAGAGATTTTTCCTAAAATGTACCTAAATCATATCTACATTTTCAATTTTTTTCATAATGATTAACACACAACTTACAAAGATAAAATATGAAAACGAAAAATTATAATTATTATGGTACAGGGGTTACCAGTGGCAACAGGGGGCTACAATTCTAAGAAACATTTCTTTTCCCATTGCTGATCTACTGACGCCGAATTAGGTCCAAACGCTCCTGGGGCCATTTTACCATGCTTATTCTGCTATTGCCTTTCGTGGGCACAAAAGAAGTTACAGACAGGTACATAGACAGACCGACCGACAGACAGACAGACAGAAGATCTTTGGACGCTATATTTTGAAGAAAAAAACAAACAAAAATTTTGCAAATTTTCAATAAAATCTTTTGAGAACTGCTGGAATATTGAGGTGCGGTGCGGTAAATAAGATGAAAGACGTCGACGTTTTCTGAGTGTTTAGTACATCTGATCTGAAGAAAACTATACTCTGACTCTCCCTTGTGCAATATTTTAGTTTCTGTGGGTGTTTCGTTATGTACACACGTCCAACCCCGCCGTTCGTTGTTTTTGTTATTTTTGAATTTCGGGTCGCTGTGTATTTATAGTGAAGATTTATTTTATTGAATTTACCGTTCAAGTCGTTAAATTCTTGATTACGTACAGACACAACTTACTTGTTCATTCTTGTTGTATTCCGTTTTGGATTTTGGACCAAGTTTTTCTTTTATTTTTCTTTATTGACAACGTTAGTTGATAGCTTATTGTTTAGTGTTGAACGGAGTACGTATGTCCTTAATTCGTCGTACCAAACTGTGTATTGATGCAGATGCAGATTTCGAATAATTTACGTAGGTGGTAAGCTTTTAACCCAGGATACTCATTTATGTTACTAACGTTAATAAATCACATTTAAATATTCTAAATTATAAACATTAATCCAATATATTGTCTGTAATTGAGAGCAACGGAACTAAAAGAAAACTTAAAGAATCCGCGATTATTTTATTAAACGAGGATAGATGCGTTTCTAATTATTCAATAGATTTTTGTACTAGTTGGTTGCCCATCCTTAGAGACGAAGTAAGTAAAAATAAGATAAATATAATTCAATGTCTCACGTGACTATGGAAATACATAAACAAAGAACTGTCATGGTTGACGGCCAAAAAAGTTTTGAGAACGGAAGTAGATTCTCTTCCGAAACGTTAACTTCCTATAGCTTTGATTTTGAGTTTTTAGTTTATAACATTGTTCTAGTTTATATATTTTTAGGTGTGAGACTTTTTGAAACAGTCAAGTACTCAAGAACCAACCTCTGTCTGATCCGTTTGGCGCAGAGGTTTTTTCATTAAAATTTTTAAATATTTTTCAGTGGCAAAATACTCAATAAAAAGTAAGAAAATTAATCCAATATTTTGTTCTAAATTAAAAGACACACATGTAAAGAAATGCTCTGTTTAAACTTTTACGGCCACTATTTGGTTGCAGTTGTGCATTAAAAGATAACGAATTATTTACCTCTTTATAATTACCTCAGTTCGTTTGAAGCGGTCCATCAAAGGCGGTCGATGATCCAAGGCCTTTGCACTTTTTTATGACAATTTAAAAGTTGTATAATTGGAAACTACAAGTTCATTGACCAAGAAAAGCAGTGGTTCTCAATTATTTTCTACATTAATATTAAAAAAATATATTAAAAAGGTTGACCTAGGTCAGTTTTTTTCAAAGTGCACCTAGAGGGAAAAGTCATAAAGGTTTTTTGTTTGTCTAGTGATTACACCCTGTATATAGTCTAAAATTTGGTGAATATTTAGTAATTTTTGGAAACAATGATATTATTTTGTATGCGTATTTTCATTAAATTTGTTAAGCAGTTAAATATAGACCCTAAGTCGTTTTAGTGGCTTCATGTCTTTCTGAAGCTCAAAACGAGAATGAAAAACGCTAAGACTAAGCATTAATTCCCTCGACGCATAAGGTACATCTTTATATATTCAAACGAGAAGAAAGAAATGTATTATTATTTAAAATTCTTATGCAACGTAATAGGGCGCTTTATGTAAATGTAAATTTGAAATTTTCTATATCAAAAATAAAACTGTATGTATCTAGGGATAGAGGGATAGCTCAAGGAGCACCTAAATTTCCATTTACATTAAATCAGCGTCAAATATAGTTTAGTTCTGTTATAGCCCTGACCACTGAGACTTCTGGTAATGGAATAATCTTGTACCAAATTTACAAGTAAGTCGCAAGTGGGACAGGTGTCTTGTGACAATATTCCAAGTGATGTGTAACAAGGAGGCAACTGGGAGAATCAATGATACTAAAAATGAATGGGTTAAATTTTCATTTCAAAACAGAAATGTGAATGACCGATATTGGCCTCAACCTTAAACTGGAAATATTAGAAAGACGAGTAGAAATCACAGTGGGGCGTGGCTGATAGCGAATATCTATTTGATCAACATTTAACTTCAACATGGCATAATTTACTTTTGCATGCTACCACTGAGATTAACTACACCATCAAAATCCTTTACGGGGGTAAACAAGTGCGTTATGTGTGTAAGGTATGTGTATTTAAATATGTTAGACGAGTAAAATTGGGAAGCAAAGTCGCTTAGTTTCCGAGAAAAAAAAACTGGCGTAGAACCAAACCAGACTTGATGCGATTCTTTAATTAGGTGATCGTGTACATGAAATCACTTTTCACGACATTTTTTTGGTGGTCAGGAACTTTTTTATTTTGAAAAAACTGTAAAAAATGATTTTTCCATGAAACATGTTTTTTAACGTCCCCACCGTTATATCTTTAAAAATAATTGTGCTATGGAACTGATTTTTTTTTTTAAATTAAAGTAGACACAATAACGCTTCTAACTATGTACAATGTGATTATATAATATATATTTTTTAATTGTTAAAATAATAGCAAACTTAGAGTTCTTATTTTCGTGAATGTATTTTTCAGCAATCGAGAAAAATTTTTATTTATGAAAATATGTATATACATGCTGTGAACAAATTGAAGCCAATATATGAAAAAAGTTTTTAGAATCATAATTTTTGATGTGCAGGTTATAGTATGTAGTCAGCGATTTTTTTAAAACGGGCTAAAACATTCTTGCGCGCCCGGCTCTCATTATATTGCTTACCGCCTGCGGACTACGGGTGTTGTGTACTAATCGGGCTTTTATTAACAGCTCCAAAATAGGTACGAACCTAAGGTATAAACCTACGTTTTGTTGTTTTAAGGTAAAAAATAGTTAAAAGTAGGTAAATATAAATCATTGTTATAAAGTAAGTACCTACCTAATAAGTAGATTATTACACATTTTTGATTGAATTAAACCAAGACGCAGCAATAACATAACTTATTTTTTTTGCAACTATTTTTCTATTGACAAATGAGTATTTAGTTACGTAGGCCCTGCGTTAAAAGCATTCTAGTTCGTCTGTACATTCATCGAAACCTTTAAATAACAGTATTTCAAGTACGACATTTACACTCATTACAACATTTTAGACATTCTTTAACACAATCATATTTTCGATTTTCACAATTTTTATCTGAACAATAAATACTTAATGAAAATATTGTCCAAACATCGTCACTTAAATTCCGTCCTGAACCATGTGCATTTATAAGTGTAGTTGGCATATTGCCTCTGTACGATATTCTAAATGTATTAGATAGGAAATCTATTATTTAAATATATATGTTTACCTTAAGAAGGGGTGGTAAAAGGTGCCTTCAGTTGAAGGAAGCTCCGTTTGTTGTTGTTGCTAATTTGATCCTTAGGTCGTTCAATATCTGAATTTGTTAATTTTTGTTTTTGTACAGTACTAGAATCAATTTTGTAAATATTTTTAAAGCTTCGTATTTAGACAGCAAAGGCAGCTCCAAATTTTTTAAAAACAACAATATTCTTTAAGAACATCAAACGCAGATTTTTTAATCTAGTTTCGTATATTGCATGCAAAACCGACCTGGTATCTTCCTGTTTGCTAAATAGATTTTTGGTCATTTCTGAATGACGTTTATGTAGTGAAACTACTTTTTCTGTTAATTTAAATCCTCAATCTATTATTAATATTTCGTATTCGATTAAGTACTGTGCAGCATCTGTTGCAAATCGGCGCGGCGCGGCGACACTGTATGATTGCAAAAAACGTTCATGTTTTCAAAACTTGTCTACCTATATGACAGTCTATATGACATTTTAATTAAATTTCGTCATTTAAAATATTATCTTTTCTGAAACAATTTTTCCACGATGTCGTCTTTTTTCAGCACTAGATATTAGTGACAACAAACCTTGTATCCTAGGTCTTGGTACCACAGATTTGTCATCATCCCGCGCAATTTTCTTACAAATAATGCACTCCATTATTTTAGAAAACTAAATTGCGAATATTCTACAGCATCGCATTTATTTAAAAGTATTTATACGTATACTCTAAATCCCGCAAACTACTAATATATGATTCAAATGTATTGACCCCTCATTTTAACCGCGAATATCTCAAAAATAGCGGACCAGAGAAAATTTGAAAAAATATGTGTTCATTATGTGTCTATTATAAATTATTCACTGAAGTTTGAATAATGTACACGGTTTTGAGGTTCTGCTAAGTTATATTGAAAAATTTCCTACTTTTTAAGGAAATTTTGACCATACCAGTTTTAAATTCATTATATCTTGAAAAATATGCCTACTATATGAATAATATTTTAGATACCGATAAAACACGGCATTTTTTGTACGAAGAAATTCTTTCATAATTTTATGTTCTAAAATTTGGCAGTTATTGTCAAAAACGTGACCTCATGTTTATTCGGCTATTTATCAAGTTATTTAAAAGATTTTTAATAAAATAGTTAATTATATAAAATGCAAGTATTTTCAGAAAAAAGAATTGGTATATATCAAATATTAATTTAGTTATCAAGTGCAATAGATAATATTGCAGAACGCGGGCAATAATATTATTTATTGCACTTGATAACTAAATTAATATTTGATATATACCAATTCTTTTTTCTGAAAATGCTTACATTTTATACATTTAATATAATTAACTATTTTTGTCAATACCTTGATAAATAACCGAATAAACATGATGTCACGTTTTTTAGAATGACTGCAAAATTTTAGAATAAAATATTATGAAAAAATTTCCACGTACAAAAAATACCATGCCTTATCGGCATCTCAAATATTAATTATATAGTAGGCATATTTTCAAATATATAATGGATTTAAAACTGGTATGGTCAAAATTTTCTTAAAAAGTAGGACATTTTCAATCTGACTTAGCAGCACTTCAAAACTGTCCAATGTACATTATTCAAATTTCAGTGAATGATTTAAAATATTCATAATTTTTTCAATTTTTACCGTTCTTCCGTTTTTGAAACATTCGCGGTTAAGGTGAGGGGTCAATACATGTTAATAGTATATTAGTTAGACGCATCTTATCCTACCTTCCATACGCGGTGTACGTACCTAGATTGTGATCCGCAATAATACATATGACTAATTTAGCGCGCTTTAAAAAAATCGCTGTTGCCAAACGATACACATTGGGAAAAAAATAATTATATCAAAAACGTTTTTAATGTTTGGGCTACATTTGTCTGCCGGGCTGGGACCGCTGCGTTTCGCGGCGAGGGGCGGTTTAGTCAATGACCTGACAGCGGTACTGTTACAAATGTCAGAAAAGCCGTTTTTGATTATCTCGTGCCGAGACGAATTTCCGGTTTTGCCGTCGCAATTTACGATACCGACAATATACCAATCTTTCTTTTTCCGTAGAGATATCACACGACCCTCCACTCGACGTATTTATTTATTTCTTAACGTTTCAAAAATTGATGTTTTTGAAGTTTTGGCTTCTCTGAGATTATAGTCAATATTAAGTTTGGGATCCGCCGTAGCCGAACGTGTTAAGTGGCGACTACTTCTAAGTGGATTCCCGACTTCGAATCCCGTCGAGGGCTACTTTTTTATTTTCTTTTTTTATTTTTGGCAGATATTTTTGATTCTGTAATTGCTCTTAGCTTATTTCTAGGCGACTAACGTGGTAAAATTATAAATTTTTGTCATTTTTCCTGATTTTTTGGTGATAAATAGGGAAATAATCTTTAAATAATCTTTCTAGTCTTTCATCGCTCAGTAGGTTCGGTGGCGTAACGGCTAGAAATCCTGATTCCCAAACTCCTACCAAAACTTCCAACTATCATACACTTTTCACCACCATACCTTTTATTCTGTATCTATCTCTTTCCTTCTTCTTGTTTGTCATATGTTTGTATTTTTGTAATTTTTGTTATTCTGTACTTTTTTGTTAAAAATTCAATTTAGACCGATAAACCTTTGTAAAAATTCTAACTATTTTAAACTCAATCTTCCTTTCCTACAACCAAAAATTCCCAGTGGCGAGCAGACTGTTGGGGTAACTTGTTTAAATGAAGCTTTTCCAATTGAGTTCGTCTCCATCTAAGCAACAAAATTTTAAAAAGTGTTTTTTCCCATAAAATAGATTTAAGTTTTTATATTCATTGTTTATAGTTAAGTTTTAACATGTTCAAGCTAATTGATAATTTTAAGCCGCCACAGGCGGCAGGAGTGTTATCTATCTTACTAATTTTATTGAGCTAAACCGGTCAAGACCCGTCCAACCGCACTAACACCACGACGCTGCGCGACGTGGTTGTACGGTTGGCTCCGGGTCATGATCCGGGGAAGCATAAATTGTATCCAAAAAATTAATAAATGTGTTGATGATGATGATGATGATTCCCAAACAGGTGAACCGGGTTCAAACCACGCACCCGGAAGTTTTTTTTTATATTTCCGGTCATAATTTGATGCTCAAATATTACCTATATATCACATGAGTAATTTTTTTTAAATTTCGTATTTGCTTAATTAAAGAGGGTTTCTAGGAGCTTCATTCAGCTTCAAAATAATTTTGTTGGAAATTGATACAAAAAATTGTGCGTTTTAGCCAAATTGGCGTATCCATTTGGAATTGTTGAGATTCGATTTCATATTTATAAACTACAACCATGACTAATTTCAGATACCAATCTTCATTCGAATCGGACCATGAATGATAAAATTTGGAAGCAATATTAAATTTTTGGATTTCGATCTCATGTCTGTAATGTGACCTTGATTATCTTCAGATAGAAATTTTCCATCGAATCAAATGATAATTGGCAGAGCTAGTGCCCCATGATGTACGCCGTTATTCACTTCCGATCATTTATTTTTAATCTGCGACCCTGATTACCTTCAGATACCAATTTTCAGTCGAATTAGACGACAAATGATAAAACTGATCCGTCATGATGTCGCCGCCATTTTGAATATTTTGGTTTCGGTCTCACATTTGTAATATGCGAACATAATGATCTTCAGATATCAATTTTCAATCGAATCGGGCCGTAAATTATAAAATTTGTCAGCCATGTTGACGCCGCAATCTCGAATTGTTAAATTTCGATCGAAAATTTGTGATCGGCGACCTTGATTACATTCATATACCGATTTTTAGTTGAGTCATTTGATAAATGATAAAACTTGGCATGCCATGTTGACGCCGCCATTTTGAACTTTTAAGTTCCGATCCTATATTTGTAATCTGCGACATCGATAATCCTCACATACCGAATTTCAATCGAATCCGACCATAAAGTTCAAATGTTTTAATTTTCTTTTTCATTTTGACGAACCCTGTATGTTTTCTTCAACAAAAATGCATCAAGTTTTTGTAGGTTCGGCTTCTATCAATTGATTAAATCCGAATTGGAATTATAAATTTTCGCGCACAATTTTTTGCATCGATTTCCAACAAAATTATTTTGAAGCTGAATGAAGCTCCGAGAAACTCTTTAATTAAGCAAATATGAAAATTTAAAAATATTACTCATGTGATATATAGGTAATATTTGAGCATCAAATTATAACCGGAAATGTAAAAAAAGGTAAAGAAAAACTTCCGGGTACGTGGTTTGAACCCGGATCACCTGTTTGGGAATCATCATCAACATATTTATTTGCTTTTTTAATACAATTAATGCTTCCCCGGATCATGACCCGGAGCCAACCGTACAACCACGTCGCGCAGCGTCGTGGTGTTAGTGCGGTTAGACGGGTCGTGACCGGTTGGGCTCAAAAAAATTATTAAAATGAGATAAAACTCCTGCCGCCTGTGGCGGCTTAAAATTATCAATGGATTTGAACATATTAAAAACTTAATTATAAACAATGAATAAAAACCTTAATCTATTTTATGGAAAAACACTTTTAAAAATTTTGTTGCTTAGATGGAGACGAACTCAATTGGAAAAGCTCCATTTAAACAAGTTACCCCAACAGTCTGCTCGCCGTTGGGAATTTTTGGTTTTAGGAAAGGAAAATTGAGTTTAAAATAGTTAGAATTTTTACAAAGGTTTATCGGTCTAAATTGAATTTTTCAACAAAAAAGTACAGAATAACAAAAATTACAAAAATACAAACATATGACAAACAAGAAGAAGGAAAGAGATAGATACAGAATAAAAGATATGGTGGTGAAAAGTGTATGATAGTTGGAAGTTTTGGTAGGATAGAGTGTGGCTATAGAGGTTGCCGAAAGATAGGCAACGCCTGGTATGGTAATGGGTGTTTAATTTGGAATGGGGCATTATTTATTTATTTATTTATTATTTGGGAATCAGGACTTCTAGCCTTTACACCACAGAACCTACTGAATGGAGGACTAGAAAGATTATTTAAAGATTATTTCCCTATGTATCACCAAAAAATCAGAAAAATGACAAAAATTTATCATTTTAACATGTTAGTCGCATAGAAATAAGCTATGAGCAATTATAGAATCAAATATATCTGCCAAAAATAAAAAAAAAATAAATAAAAAGTAGCCCTGGGCAGGATTCGAAGTCGGGAATCCACTTAAAAGTAGTCGCCGCTTAGCACGTTGGGCTACGGCGGATCCAAAACTTAAAACTGATTATAATCTCGGAGAACGCAAAACTTCAAAGACATCAATTTTTGAAACGTTAAGAACTAAATAAATACGTCGGGTGGAGGATCGTGCAATAACTCTACGGAAAAAGAAAGATTGGTATTATGTCGGTGTCGTAAATTGTGACGGCAGAACCGGAAATTCGGCTCGGTACGAGATAATCAAAAACGGCTTTTTTGACATTTGTAACAGTACCGCTGTCAGGTCATTGACTAAACCGCCCCTCGCCGCCAAACGCAGCGGTCCCAGCCCGGCAGACTGATGGGCGGGTATTCAGTGGCTCATCGACAACCTATTAAGACATATTCTGTCCATTTACAAATAGTACAAATTTCTGTGACGCTAGCTCTCGGGGTATAACTCTTATACATCTGGCTTCATTTTAAAAATGTAATGTTGAAATGTTCTTTTCAATGACACTCGATCTAAAAACAAAATGTTAAATGTTAGACGTTACGGTTCTTGAGATATTTTTTTATACTGTTATATGCTTTCCAGTAAATTTGAATGTTATTTCAAAGGATATTCACCGTAGTCGTATTTACTAGATAATAATAAATAATTTAGAGTACAGATATATAAAACATGACGAATAAGTTTTAATATCAAATAGGGAGTATTCTACCATGTTATCTTGTAGCATTTGTAAGTGCTACATTACAAATTTTTATTTACTTACAGTAAAGTGGCTTGAATTAATTTATTTTTCTAGCGTAGACAGGTATACAACCACACGTCATAGGTGTAGCGTGTTGCCTATTTGGTAAGGTGTTAATATTTCGCTATAAAAGTAAACATGTTTTCTTTAAAATAATAAAATAATTTGAGATATTAATTGTATGTTCTTATAGTTGAAGTATTACATATCCGTAATATTCCATCTTTCGATTATCAAGTGCTCTGGTGGTGCATTATCATTGGCAGAGATAATATTCTAATATTGCTCAAATTGGCAACACTGATGAAATTTTGCCAGAATTTCCGGTCTGGTCTTCTCATTCTGACAGAGAGACACGAGGTAGGTGGTCCTGACTTTGTGTTGAGGATTTGGGGTTCTACATCATCAACACAGTTGTGGATTTGTAATAACTAATGTTCCCAGCGATTCCTCATCGCCTTTCGGGAAGTATTTTGTCAACTCCGGGAAGGAATTCTTTTGGTTGTTGAGCTCTGACAACGCATGTTTCGTAAGGTTATTTAATACTCTCTATATGAGGTCAGATTTTTTATTTCGAGTTTCGTCTTGTAGAAGTTCTTAATTATTGTAATTATTACAGAGTATTTGGGTCAGGCTATTTAGTAGAGTAGTTAATGTATGAGCCTAGCTGTTTGGTGCAGTCCTTTTGGTTATATGGGGAAGTTCCGGAGTAGTGTTTGGAGGAGTAATAGGAGGAAGTCTCAGAAATTTGGTTATATATGGGTCAGGCTGATATTTAGAGATGTTTTGGCTTGGGGAGTTGTTCGCAAATAGTCCAGGAAATTTGATGTTCGGCATGAATTTATGGCCGTAGTCGTCAAGAACCTGTAGGGAGCGGTAACAGGTCACGCTGCAGTAGTCACAGAAAATGCCTAGGCTCTAAGCAGGCTTTTTATTTTCATTTTGATTGTATTTTTTAAGAAATTATCATAGTTTCATTCAGATTTTCTATTTGAATATTAAAGTAAATTATAACAGAATTTTTCAACTATAGGTATTGCATATTTGGTTTCTATTTTTTGTTGAAATAAATGTTTATGTCTGCACGTCTCTGTTATTCGCACTAACATTCCCGACATTTATATGATATTTAAGATTCCGTCGCATGATTGAAAGTAACTTAATTTTGCTCCGTGGTGGGCAGAATTACATAACTCTTACAACATAAGACTCCTTCCACACCCCTTTTGCTCTCCACCAAAATAGTTGCCGTTCGCATGGCAAAGCAGCCCGCATATTTTGGTATAATAACAGTTACAATTTTACACATTTTCCGTATTTGAAATAAGGATTTTAAGTATTACAAACGCTATCGCATTTACAAGAAATGGTCCACAAGCACCCATGCATCAATCATATAACTAATCTTGCGCATTTACTATTAATTTAAAGAAAGCATTTCCAACGATGAAGTCATTATAGGATACACTTGTCATATTCTAGTGTCTAGAGCCTGCAGTCACTGACAAGAGCGGCTTGTATCGTAAGAATGCCAAACGGGTCACACAGCAATAGGAATCCCGCTAATATATACTATAAAACTTGTTTTTTGCGGGGAGGGGAAATTTTCCAAAAGACACCTCGACAATAAGAATGGGGTGGTGCCGGAATTTTACCGGCTAAGACCCCTTCCCTTTTCGGTGTATTCTGTTGATTTGGAATTACTTTCGTTTGCATCAAATCAGCGGGTCATTCTAATAAATGAGTTGTTTTCGTATCTTAAGACGAACCTTAGTTCCAACCCACTTTTCATTCATCTTCCTCTTTCCATTTCTGTTGCTGATACCAGCCTCGATCCTTCGCCAGTTACCCTGTATAGCTGTATTCCTACTTCTTCCTACACCCTTTCGTCCCTCCATCTGTTGCGTCGGAGCATGGTGTGACCTGCATCCTCATTTTCTCCAGTATATGCATATCCAGTTGTCGGACTTGCCGATATAAAATAAATAATTCTGCAAAGCACCCAAGTCCCGTCAGGGCTTGAGTGAGGTGTTATTCCACCTGCCCGTGTTTGCGTTTCACCCATGTTCTCACTTTAGTGATGAGGCATCTAGTCCATCTCCCTTTATTGGAGGTGTCCCACCTCCTTTGCCAACCTTGGAAAAGCCTATCCCTACTACTGCTTTCTCCATTTCCTCGTATATTTTCAGCCGCTTTTTGACCAGCAAATACAGAGGGGGATCCCCGCAACCACTAGTGCCGTCTCATAAGATACAGTAATGTCGGGCTGCAGACTTTAAATACCACGCGGCGCTGTGTCATCGCCATCTTGGCTCTTATTCTCCCCACGACCGTCGCCCTCTCAAAACGGAGCCGCGTATAGGAGAACAGAGTATACGACACTGTACAGCACTTTTCTCTTGCCCGTTCTCGGCCCATGCGTGTTCGCCCTAACACTACTTATGGTTAAAACAATTTTGCCTGCCTTTTCCGCTGTCTTTGTGGCATGTCCTCCAAGAGATAGCTTCTGATCCAGCCATATCCCTAGGCACTTGAGACAATCACTGGCACTTACTTTCCTCTGCTTCATCCTTACTGTAATGGGTGGAAAATTTCTCCTCCGGGTAATTATGGGCAGTTCCGTTTTCGACGGGGTCAACTCCAGCTGGATTTCCTTCAGCCACCTTTCCATTCTTCTAATGACCATGTCCATGCCTTCCACATTGTCACGCTTTTCCGTTATCGTGATGGCTAGATCATTCGAATATCTTGGAGCCTTCACGCCCCTCATTTGAGGTAGTCGGAAAATATCATCAAACATCAAGTTCCACAGGAATGGACCTAAGACAGAACCCTGCGTAACTCCGCACGTTATCCTCTTCGACTCCATCTCGTCCTCCATTTCAAAGCAGCTCC
Source organism: Stenurella melanura (assembly GCA_963583905.1). Classification (NCBI taxonomy): domain Eukaryota; kingdom Metazoa; phylum Arthropoda; class Insecta; order Coleoptera; family Cerambycidae; genus Stenurella; species Stenurella melanura. Next base: position 48,832,473 of record OY757314.1, read on the forward strand.
TACTGCATTCAAAGTTACTCTTCAGGATACTAGTTAGATACGGTGCCACCCCCAAACTTCTAAATTTCGTAATGTTGCTTTTCCATCATGGCGTGTTGAAGGCGTTCCTCAGATCCAGTGTGACAACTCCGCAGATTTCCTTCGTGGCTATCCCCCCCCTCCGCTGCTTCCGTGATTCGCGTTATAGCTCTCACTGCCCTTTCCTGAAGTCATACTGGCTATCTAACAATCCACTCTTTTGGGACATGTTACTCTCTAGCCCACCGGGCAGCAGATACGCAAGAAGATTTACCATTGCATCCAGCAAACAGTCTGATCGATAGGAGAACGGGTCCACTAGCGGATTGTCCTTTTTTATTAAGACCACCCCCGCCATTCTCCACGTCTGGGAAATCCTCTCTCCCCAGAGCCCGGTTCATTACCTTGAAGACGGTTTTAGGGCATTCCTCAGCTACTAGTTAAACGATCTCCGGTATTTGGTCCAGACCTGCAGACTTGCCAGTTTTTAGTCTGCCCCCTCTCGGTTCCTCTTAGGTGAAATGGGGAACCTCCATCACCTCAGTCCTCGTCCATCTAATTACCTCCCTCATCGGAAATCATGCATTTCCTACCTCCACCACCCGTTCCACCGTCATTGCTGGGGAGGAAACTCTCATACGACGAGTGGTTATCTTAACCCCGTCACGTCGCCCTAAACATCTCTGCCAACATCTTCGCATAATTCTCTCCATCTATCTCTTCTAGATTTCTTGATCTATTCGCTTAGTTTTTTTTTTGTGGCATGCAGTATTGTGCAGCAAGAGACGAGTATCTGAAGCAACAGATTTTCCCCCCGCCCTTATTATCAGACTACCAGTACACCCCGTTTCTTGCCCTTCCCCCTTTTCTTGGCATCACCTTATTGCCCGTCCTTGTGACCACATTCGTAAGGGACTCTTCGTATCTTATCCTGTCATTTCGAAAGGTTTAATTTTTTTTTAATAAATAAAATTAAAATATAAATTTATTTCTTTCAAGAATCTTGTAGCTCACGTAGACATAAATAGAAAAAATTTGACTTTTCTATTTCCCGATTTAATAAAGAGATTTTCTCACTGCATATATTTCATCACCATACGCCCTCAAAATAAGACATTATACTACATACTTGATTAATGACCACAATAAAATTTAGTGCTTTCAAGATAAAGTTGGGACACGATATATGTGTGGCATGCGTGAATGTCTATTCACATACAATGTCTCAAATTTTCCTTAGAAATTAAAAATAAAAACATTAATTTTTGGACAGTTGCGTGCCTCGATAAGTGTGTCAAATATGGGGTGGATTTACCAAATCAAGTTTATATCGAAGTAAGAAATATTTCGTATCTTAATACCGATTTAGTTGAAAATGAAAAGGAAGTTTTAATCACTGAATTTACTTTACTAATTTGTTTATGTAGAATAATACAAATTGCAATTGCATATCCTATATACACATGTTTAGACGATGTACGTTGTCTCAATAATGTTTCATTTGTCAAAAGCTTTAGATATTATAAACAATTCCTCGCCAGAACGAAAGCTATGTAGTATGGGGATATGCTACATGGAAGGTAGAAGACTAAATTAGCCAATGAAATAAACATAATTGAATGTATGCAGTCTATTAAGGATATATTTTAGGACCACTATTAAGGTTTATCTTGTAATAAACAATAGCTTCTTAACTTTCAACCGCTGACCACTTAACAATGTCCTCTGATGAGATAACGCACATCATTCAAGCATACAATGTAACAACACTATTTACTGATCGAACAAATATTTTGTATAGTATTATCTCTAAGGCAATGTTATCACAATATAACTACTACATTGCAATTCTGCCATATGAGAGAATTCTATCATAGTGCGAAAAGACTGCTGCCTAAGGAATCAATTCCATTATATACACCAAATTCCAAGTTTCTGTATTCTTGCAGCTTGCTTTACTTATTTTTCTTATTTACCCCTAATTACCCCCCACAATTTAATTTTGTCAACTCCTTTAATAAGGGAGTGAGGGTGGTGGGGTGATGGAAAATATTACAAAAAAAAACCTGAGGTCTTCGCTTCTAGTATATACACCAAATCCCAAATTACTTAATTACCAGCTTTACTTATTTTCCCCTATTTAACCCCCAACCCTTCAACGGAATCGTCTCAAAATATAATCTAGTTCCAGATGTCGCTATAATGAATACGTGTACCAAATTTCAAGTGAATGTCTCAGTTTTATTTCATCAGCCCCCCCTTTAATAATAGAGTGGGGGTGGTTTGAAAAATATTATAAAAACTTGAGGCCTTGGTTTCTTGTACATACAACGAATTTCAAGTTTCTGTACTCTTACCAGCTTGCCTTACTTATTTTCCCTATCTACCCCTATTTAATTCCCAATAATCCCAAAATGTAATCTAGTTCCTGATGTCATTATAATAGATACGTATATTACGTATACCAAATTTCAACTGAATATATTAATTTTATTTTATCGACCCCTATAATAATGCAGTGGTGGTGGTGGGGGGACTGAAACTATTGTAAAAATTTTTGAGGCCTTGGCTTCGAGTACATACACCAAATTTCAAGTTTCGGTACTCTTACCAGCTTGCTTTACTTATTTCCCTCTATTTCACCCTATTTACCCCCCACCCCCAACCTTGCACAGGATATGTCCAAAACAATCTAGTTCCAGATCTAGTTATAATATATACGTGTACAAGTCAATATCTTGAACCGTTCCGGAGATATCGTGCGGACAAAAAAAGTTTCAGACAGACCGACAGACAGGGAGAATTTTTTTCGCTCAAATTTAAAATCTTGACGTATCATGACATTCTAAAGAAATAAAAAAATGTTGAAAATTTGTTTACGATTACTAATACTTCCAATTCACTACGTAGATGTGGAAGTAAAATAGTCTAATAGAACATATGAACGCATTTTAGTATTCATTGAAGCAGGTAGTTACGAAACAGTTAGGTGTGCATATTAATCCCAATTTTTAAGTATCAATTGCGTTTCTAAAAACATTGTAAATATAAATATTAGGTCAGATTCATACTCTCTCATAGCAGTTGGTGTGTTAGTAAACGTATAGACTTATTGCAGCTAATACTTCTCATGTTTTTTGAAAGGCTAATAAATCAATTTTGGTTTCCACGGAAGTACTTCATAAACATTTTTTACGATTACTGTACTTCTGATCCACTACGTGGATGTGGAAGTAATAATTGTGTTGTATAAAAGTTACGTAGTTAAAGTAACTACAAGGCCAACTTATAGTGGTCTTGGAGTTACTTTGATATAACCATATTGTTGTGCAATTAATATTAAAAGTTATAAGCTTATTTCTATGTTTCATTTTTGGACGCGTAAATCAAGTGAAGTCATCTTGTATAAGAGGTCTGGAATGATGATTCAGGAGCACAAGGAGAAACTTTACTCCAGTGGAAATGCGGGGGCTTAGGCGACGCTCTACAGGAGTTACCCCTATGGGTCCGAAGAAATGCCCAGGTGAAGTACTAGGAAGGTGGTCCTATTCCCGTCCAGATGTGAAGATTATAATGCAATAACCACCTCTGGTTCGAACAAGACTTCTTATTCTTACGATGTGAGGTTTCTGGATTACTAAGATGTCTGTATGTGTGAATGGGGACACAATGATGCCGAAACTAGTGAACTAACGTTTATGAACAAGATCCAAAGGTAATATTCGTACCATAGATGAATTGAAAAGGTTTTGGTTTATATCTAATGACCTTTTGTGTCACCTTGCCATGTAGACTTTCGTACTTATTGACATGATATGCAATTTCTATTGTACCGTTTGAAAATAGACATTGTTCTGATTTCAATAATATATCTTCACTCTTTTCCCTTGATTTTCCGTGATAAAAGAAGTCCCGCGACGATGGGTCGTTGTTATACGTTCCAACACCCACAGAGCGGAGTTCAGCAGTAACTAGCCCAGTTATTAATTAAACTAGTTGTCCGCAAATATTTGACAAAGAGGTTCTAGTCGTTTCCATTAGATGCCCATTTTTTCAATTAACGTTTAGGCAGCTGTGCTGGATGATTATTTCATTGGGATTTATGTTCTTCTGAATCACCTAAACGGTATCACTTACCTAAATTTTCTCCAGAACAAACTAAATGGACTGTTAAATATTGTGCCACAGCAGATTCGAACAGCAATGCAGGTTATGTTTGATTGGGCTCCAGTATAGACGCCAGCTGAAATTTTAATAAACAGTGAATTGGTCAAAGTGGACAAGTAGCCGGGCCAGCTCGCTAACCGGGTTTGTATTTCACGGATTATTTTTTTTAGGGATATTTGAAATCATCTATTCAGAATCCATGAATACTGTTGAGGATTTAGAACAACGATAATTATAATGAAGTCATCAAATAGCTGCATCAATTGGAAACAATTTTAACTTTTTTTTAAATAAGTATATTGATTTCTTATGTTTATAACATAATTCATTTTTCAGTTGAATACCTTAACTTCATTAAACTTTTCTTGTTAATTTTCCATGAACGTCTGTTTCACAAGCAACTGTCGCATCATTTCAGTCAAGTCAAGTTTGATTCGAATATCATCTAATAGAAATTGAGAATGTAGAATTTAAAACATTTTTGGAAAAATGTTGTGCTAGCCTATTGCCAAGCGAATTAACATAGTAAAAACGATATTATGACAAATTAGGAAGTGACAAGAGATTTGAGAAAAAATTATATATGGTATTTAGTAAAGGAAACTGCATGTACAAATTATATCTAATTTAATAACAGGTGCCTTAAATTTAAAGAGTCCTACAAAACCACACTTAATATCTGCTAAAGAACTTAATAAAGTTAACCAGAAGTGTCGCAAAATTCGTTAATGAGTCTCTTGCCAACTTTTTCCTGACAGATTCTGTCCCTAATGATAAAATCCCTTTTATGGTCAGTGATGCAGCAAGTTATATGAAAATGGCAGCCACACTTATAAAAGTTTTTGTCCAAAATTAGTTCGCTGCACTTGCTTGGTCATGTAATAAACAGAGTAGCAGAATTTACTAGAAACGAATATTCATAAATTAATAATTAAAAATGAAGGAAAGGTTTTAATGCACTTATAAGAATGCAACTGCAGAGGGAGTGACTACCTAACCAGCTCTGCCTGCTCAATACGTAGTGACTCGACAGAATACATGGCCAATAGTTAAAGTCTTTTATTCAATACACATTGATTACTTTAATAATATTTTAAGTATTTACCAAGGTTCATAGTCATTATGATTGACAAAAATTGCAAAACGACAGGAATTAATTATTGCACTGGTGTGAAATGAATAATATGGAACTTAATACTTTACTACCACATGCAAAACAATTTTTTTCGAAAGGAAAACAACCAATTTTATATAGTTATAACATAATCGGAGTGGGCCTAACTAGTGTTAATCGTATAGACTTATATTAGGAGTTATATTTACTAGTGATTTTAATTTTAGTATTTAGACAAGAGTAAACGAAATGATGGCGCTTGAATAAAACGACGCAGACGGGAAACTAAAAAGTAAAAAAAAAAACAATTTTTTTGAAACCGATGGTTTTATTTTAAAACTTAATTACATACACTAAACTGTAGAAAATAATTTTTATTCAGTGATTAAATTACAAAATGATGAAAAGAAAACCAGTGGGCACTCATAAAGTGTTGCTGTTGCTGTTATACAGAGTGAACCTAAAGAAACGCCCAAAATTCATATCTTTGGTATGTGCCATTTTTCAAAAAAATTCTCGAACAGGTCGATTTTAGTTTTGTAAATGTTACATTTTGTCACTATACCAAAATCTACGACGTCATTGGTTTTTGAGTTATGAGATCATCATAATTTTTCTTTAATGGAAACAGACATTTTTGTTTACTGTTTTTGGTGGTATATTCCTTTAGCTTCCTGGTGATATGAAAAAAATTGATATTACCTAAGCCATTCTTTTGAAAAAAAAAATTTTTTTATTGATTGATACCTTACATAAGTGAAAAAAAATCTTATCCATTGCTAAAATTGCGACCCTCCAACCATTTGGCATTGACCAAGACGGGTGTAGACACTGTGCACGCTGTTCTGAATCATCTCATGGGCAATTCGTCTCATCTCCAAGCCAATTCTGTCTTTCAATTCTTCTATGGTATCCGGTCTGTCAAAATACATCCTTGACTTTAAATAACCCAAAAGAAAAAAGTCTAAAGGGGTTATATCCGGTGAACGTGGGGGCCACTCAATCGGGCCTCGACGACCTATCTACCTTCCAGTAAAAGTGTCATCTAGAAACTGACACACTGCTATCCCAAAATGATGTGGGGCCCCGTCCAGACGTTTTCAGTAGGAATATCTTTATCTTCATTGTTCGGAAACATAACTGCTAAGGCTGGCACTATCTCAACTCGCAAAAACTGTAAATATCTTGCGGCCTTAAGATTTTCTTCAAAAAAAAGAAGGTCCCAATAAACGATCACCAATCATACCTGCCCACACGTTTACTTTGCCTCGTCGCTGTGTATGGGCTTCTTGAGTCCAATGAGGATTTTCGCGTGACCAATACCTCCAGTTATGCCGATGTACAGTCCCCTTTAAAGAAAATGTAGTTTCATCAGAAAAAACAACGTTCTATCAAAAATTTGGGTTTTCATCGTACAAGGTCAACAACTGTTCACAAAACTGTAAGCGCCAATCTGGATTGTCCTCGCTCAATTCGTGGATTAATTGCACTTTGTACGGATGGTATTTTTCTTTTTTCAATAGACGTACAACAGAAGTTTGACTTACGTTATGATTTAAAGCCAGATGCCTTATCGAAAGATGGTGGTTTTCCTCACTTTCTAGAAGAATATTTAATTTGGTTTCGTTGCTTGTGCTAGGGCGACCAGATCGAGGGAGGCCAGCTACACTGCCAGATTCATCATATTTAGCCACCAATCTACTTACAGTGGATCTAGAAATTTGCTTTTCGGGATACTTGGCATTGAAAACATCACAGGTTTCCTGATGAGTTCTCAGCCTATCACCATATCCAACCATCTCGTTCTCTTTCACTTAAACGTGGCATTGCAATCGCTAGTTTTACACTTTCTCAGAAGTGTCACAAAACTGAGGTTCAACATGTGCCATGAATAAAAAAGTTATCGATACTTTACACAAGAAGGTCTGTATCTTTCTGTTGTTAAGGTGATTGCTTTTTTTTATTATTTTCTTTGTTTTGCTTTTATGTCAAATGTTTTCATGCTAGTTAAAACGAAAATGTAGGCAACATGATTTATCAGTCCATAAGAAAGTGGAACATTACTCGTGAATTTGTGAAAGGTAAGATATTTTTATATAGAATGTTTTCCAAAATAATGGCTCAGGTAATATCATTTCTTTATATCACCAGGAAGCTAAAGGAATATACCACCAAAAACAGTAAACAAAAATGTCTGTTTCCATAAAAAAAAATTATGATACCATTATTTTAAAAACTTTTTTGCAATTTATTTATTTTATTTAATTTTTACTATTTATATACTCTATGATGGTATGATGATGTATTTGTTGCCACTCAAGAGTAGTTGTTCCGCAATTATCTAGCCCTCTTCCTTGCTTTGATGTTCTTTACCATTCATTTACATCAATTTATAAATCCCGATGTGGGTTAGTTTTAACTCGTTTTTGGCTAGCTTTTTTCTATTTTGCTCAACTACCTCAGAGTGGTAAATCCTTTGCGATGTACCAAATATCTATATTGAAATACTATACTGTTGCGCTTGTTAACTGCTTTTTGCATGTATTTATTGTTACCACAAGTCAGGGATGACTTACCCTAGTTTAGGGTTGTTTCTCGCTCTTGCTCAAAATCTTGAGGGTACACGGACTTTTCTGAGATCGGACTTAAACTTGAACCCAGTAAACCCTAAAGAATATAATTTCAAATTCTAAATAACCTATTTTTTCAATGTCTTTATTTATACACTCCATTCAACCACTAATATACTCAATTATCAACATAAGAATAAATTATGGACTTTTAACATGCTGAAAATTCGAGAGAGCAACCTCAAAAACCCCTAGAGATATACTTTTGGGATGAAAATTACGTATTTTGTCAAATTCTTATTCTTCACCCTTTTCAACCACTATTTTACTCAATTTTCACCCTAAGAATACGTCTTGGCTTCTGGCATCTTGAAATTTAAAATCATCAACCTCAAATACCCCTGGAAATATAAGTCTAGAATAAGAATTACGTATTTTGTCGAATTTTCATTTTACACCCCTCTCAAGCCCTATTTTACTCGATTACCGCCCTAAGAATAAATACTTGGCTTCTGGCATGTTCAAATTTAAAATCATCAACTTCAAAAATCTCTAGAAATATAAGTTTAGAATGAAGATTGCGTATTTTCTCAAATCTCATTTTTACACCTCTTTCAACCCTATTTTACTCGATTATCACCCTAAGAATCAATTTCTGACTTTTGGAATTTTAAAATTTGAAATCAGTAAACTCAAAATCCCTAGGGTAGGCGATTTTACCCTATTCTGGGCTTGGTTTTTTCGCTCTAGGTGAAAATTTTAGGGTGTTTGGCCTTTTTTGAGGCCGAATTCGAATTCAGCGTCGAAGAATACATCGGACTACTTGGGTCAAGTTCCAGGACCAGGACTTTTTCCGTGGCTGAGTTATTTTATTGAATTTTTCACCTTTCTTGCCTCTTCTGACCAAAATATTGAAGCCGCTATATTGAAAAAGAACATTCTGTACCAGAACTGAATTTAGCATATCCAAGTACTTAACTCTACTAAGTTTCATAAGTTTTTATCGAAAATTGGCTAGGTTACCGACTTCCGCCGCCTGTTTCCAAGAAAAGCACCACTGTGCGAAATTTGAAAAACAGAGATATTTGTATTACTTTGTAGACCAAGTGTAGCTTCCACACTTTCCCACGGATGGGCCAAAAAACTCCTTTTGCTAACATTACTCTTTCTCCTTAGTTTGGTTAACTGAACCTTATTAACTAATATTAACATAAAAGTCGGCGTAGGAATAAATTATTAACAAAATGAGATACATTTTTAACCAACCTTAATATCGATATAATTCAGTAATATTACGGTCCAAATTACGATATATCCGACAAAATTCATAAAGTTTTGAAAATTGGTGGAAATAATCAGGACAGCATATGTAATAATAAACCGAAAAGTTCCCACCCCTAAATTGTGTGCTTCATCCCCTACGACATAGTATTCACCCCAATTTTCGCTTTTTTAAAATTATCCATGAAATGGTGCATTTTACGACAAAAATACCTATGTACAAAAGTGTTCTACAGGAAATTCTCTACAAAAAAGGTTTTTAGACCATTTCTCCTCAAACGAATAGTACGTTGGTAAATCAGGGCCGTAATTAGCGCAAGTCATAAAATTCGTTATCTATTTATCATCACCGAAATGTTCGGTGTTATTAAGTAATTTGCTTAACAAAGAACGTTTAATTACAGAGCTAGTGAAAAGGTTTAGAACTGAAGCTATAGATGTGTTCGTTGCTGTTATAGAAGAATGTAAGAATTGCGATACAGCTGTTGCCGTAGGGCAAGATATTGACCTGCTAGTCCTTCTTATTGCACTTTCTCCCTCTGACAAAGACATTAAATTTTTAAAAGAAAAACAGGGGAATACCTGTAAAAGGATTTACAGTTCTCAAGATTTACAATCTGCAACTTTCTTAAAAAATTGCAAATCCGCCATTTTATTTGTACATGCCATCAGCGGTGACACAACCTCGCCATTTTTTTTCAAAGGGAAGGTGAATGCAATCAATGTATTTAATAATAGAAGTGATTTACAACATATTGTACAAACTTTCAACAATGAGGAAGCTACTCATGAAGAAATTGCAAACGTGGGAGAGCGATTTATTTTAGCTTTATACAACTGTACCTCCTACCCTGTAATTGGAATTTTCTGTTGGGTAGTGTATTGTTAAATAAATAAATAAATAAATAAATAAATAAATAAAAAAGTCTAGATGAATACAGATTTATGTCTTTTAACAGACTAGTTGGTAAAGGCAGCAACACTGTTATGTTGTCAAAACTTCCACCAACTTCTGCTGCCGGTCGGCAACACTGTTGTCCAGTTTTTCACCAAATTCAAACATGGAAAAACGTGACGCTCAAAGCTACCGATTGGAGGTGGAAAAAAGTTGGCGGTATATGAATCCCAATAATGACTATAAAAGAACCAGCTCCCGAATCTGTTTTAACGCTTATTTCATGTTCATGTAAATTAGGATGCGAATACAGGTGTAGTTGCAGAAGAGCAGGCTTGCGTTGCTCTACAATGTGTTATCATTGCCATGGACAATCATGCTTGAATGTTGAATCTGTGGAAGACGACCAAGATTTATAATTAACATTTGATAATTAATGGATTAGGCCTACAGGGGATACCACTTAAAAAAAAACGCGCCAAGTACTTTACCTCTAGGGTGGTGTGGAAATAAGTACAACACGTTCTTTTTATAGAGGTGAGGGGGTGGAAGTTGTATATTTATTAAAATTGTAAATAAATTTTAGTGCCTACTGCTATTTTAAGCGTAAAACGTTAAGCTTTAAGGTAGATCGTACTGTAGAGAGTGCTAGTCGGAACCAACCCTTATGTTTGCGCCATATTTCCCACGTTATTATTAATTTTAGGAAAAAAGTGGTAAAAACCTTTTTGATAGAGAATTTTCCAAGGAACAATTTTGTATATAAGTATTTTTGTCGAAAATTACACCGTTGTCGAGATAATCTAGAAAAATTTAAAATGGGGGTAGAAAGGACATCCTGGGGGATAAAGCAATTATTTAGGGATGGCAAATTTTTGGTTTAGTAATCCTTATGCTATTCCCAACATACCCACCAATTTTCAAATCTTTATGAATTTTGTCGGAATAAAAACGTAATATTCCTAAACTAATAATATATTAGGTAATAAGGTTCAATTTTTTTTTAACAGAACTTCAAATATATAACTTTTGCAATTAGAACGGGAAAAGTTATAGATCCTGATTTCGCTCACACCCAGTAGGTACATAGACACGTATAAGAAGGTAAGAATTATCAAAATATTAAACATAAATACTTTCTTGAGTAGTTAATTACGATACCTATAATTGCATAAAAAATTAAATCGGAAAAGAGATTATACCACAATTAGAAAATGTTATATTAATATTTAAAATGGCGTGTAAAACTCAAAACTAATTAAGAAAAGTATTCATTTAATTGCTTTTTCTGTGTAATAATATCTCGTCCTCCGAAGTTTCATCGCTGGGCGTGTTAAATTAATGGAATTGTCGACGGCTCTGCTGTGAAATCTCTCGCGAAGGCTTATCGGCCACCAGAGGGCCGGATATACCGATAATATTATAGAAGCTTTGCTCATTATGCTTCGCTCCTATGCGATTTCTTATCAACTTTGCCATCCGATAAATAATAACCGTTTTCAAATCGACTTTCCTCTGGGTATAAATCACACAGATAAGTCCTTGTCGATAAAAAGCAAACCGGCAATATAAAAGGTTTAACAGTTTATAAGTAGTGTCATTATATCCTTTTCGCAATTTTCACTTAGTATGTACTGTGCGGTTGCAACTAGATGGTAATTTTTGTTTGGGTAACCTAAAACATGAAATTAGATATTAAAGATGTTATAATAACCATAATGATACAGTGTGTCCCGTCTTAATTGTACACACATTGATATTTCGGTTATTATTCGACAGATTGATTTCAAATTTTTCTCGGCTATGAAACTCTTCAGGGCGGATCTTTTCACGCTTTTCAATATATTTCCAATTGTCACACCAACACACTGTGTCCACTCAAGAATTAGCAAGATTTTTCTATATTTTACTTAGCGTTAGAGATATAGCAAAAATTTATAACAATATAACAATATCATGCGATGAAAAATCATTTTTATGTTGAATAAATAAAGAGTTAACTGATCGAGCAGGCGCTTGATTTGGCGTAAGAGGATAATAAATAAAACAAAATGACACCAATTTCAAGTGGTTGGGGAATAACATAATTTTTAACTTTTCTCTTTCGGCTTTTACGTGGAATCACTCCAGTATAGCAAGCAAGCAATTTTACCGAAATTCTTATACAGGGTGTAATTAGTTTTATGTCATTAAAACTGGTAATAGGGACCGACTAGACAAACAAAAAACCTATATGACTTTTTTCTCTAGGGGCGCTTTGAAAAAGACTGACCTGGGTTTACATTTTTAATGTTAAGGTAGGAAACATTTGGGAACCACTGTTTTTCAGGGTCAATGAATGTTATAGTTTCGAATATTAGAAATAATAAGGAACTGTAATACCCGACTTGTGTCCAGCCGGTAGAAGTGCGGCACTTTGATGGGATTACTTGTACCGAACTTTTTATCACTAATTAAAAAAATTTAAATAATTCTTTTTCTTTAGGTACAACGCAAGCATAGCATGGCCGCAGGGGTTTAAATAGGATTTGTTTACATGTGTTTTTTAATTTGGAACAAAGTTATTGTAGCTTTCATTATCGTTTATAAGAATTTATAAAATTTAAAAGTGGTTTATTAACATGTGTAACGTTGCGTAAACAACTCAAATGTTTTTAAATTATTTTATGAAATTGGAAAACGAACAGTTAGGCGTCCGAGATACGATAACAGAAAATAATTGTGTATTTTAATTTAGGAGAAAATCTGATTTTTTTAACGAATTGAGCGCATAATTTTTCCCAATCATGTATCGAAAATTAAAAATCGAGTCTTTGGTCTCTATGAAAATCAATGTAAACAATAATAAACAGATCAAAACAAGACAGCGAATAATAATAATAATCATACCTTTAATGCCCACTATGTAACACCCAATAACTGAACAATTCTTTTGAATTTTTCAAAAAAATTTTTCGAAATGACCTCCATCTCTACGTATACACATTTCAGCACGTCGAACTAAGGGCATACGTACTCCGTTCAACACATTTGGACAATTAGGATCAATCCTTATGGTTTTAGTGCATATTAAAATACGTGTTTGTTTCCTTCTTGAATTCTTTGGGACTTCCTGCCACATGTATGTTTTCTTTTTAAGCGGTGCTCGGGGAATCTACAAAATTTCACAATTAACCAGTTTGTTACTGGTAAATAATCTTTACGCCTGTGACTTTTACGTCAAAGGATCAGTTAGAGGTTGCTTTTTTTAAAATAAACAACACAAATAAGTATAATAACTTGAAATTAAATATCTCGCCGACGTTTCGGAAATCTAATCTGTTTCCTTTTTAAGGCTTCTTTGAAAAATATTTTTTGCTGTGTATGATAAATACACAGCTCTAAGAATGTTTGTTATATTCAATATCCATAGATACTTACTATTTACATAGAACTGTTGATATAGTTAACAGTGTTTTTAGTTTTTATACAATGTTAAGTTTGTGAAGTTCTTCTTTTAACATTGGCAACCAAGTTGTACAGACATCTACGGAACAATTCGACACTCATCTATCCGCGTTCAATATATTATCGCGGATTCCTTAATTTTTCTTTTTTTGCTATCTGCCTCTTTTGTTAAAATTTTTGCCGAGTCCCACTTTATTCTATGTCCGTTCTTCCAAGGGTGTTCGCAGTTCTTGGACCTCGGAATTTCATTTTTTCTGATGCAGTTTTGATGTTCGCCCAATCTTACACTAAGAGGTCTGGATGACTCACCCACTGGGACTCGGCAAAAATTTTAACAAAAGAGGCAGATAACAAAGAAAAAATGAAATAAAGAATCCGCGATAATATTATTGAATGAGGATAGATGCGTGTCGAATTGTTCCGTAGATGTCTGTACAACTTGGTTGTCAATGTTAAAAGAAGAACTTCACAAACTTAACATTGTATAAAAACTAAAAAAACTGTTAACTGTATCAACAGTTCTATGTAAATAGTAAGTATCTATGGATATTGAATATAACAAACATTCTTAGAGTTGTGTATTTATCATACACAGCAAGAAAGATTTTTCGAAAAAGCCTTCAAAAAGGAAACAGATTAGATTTCCGAAATGTCGGAGAAATATTTAATTTCAAGTTTTTATGCTTATTTGTGTTTATTTAAAAAAGCAACCTCTAACTGATCCTTTAACGTAAAAGTCACAGGCATAGAGGTTATTTACCAATAACATACTGGTTAATTGTGATATTTTGTAGATTCCCCGAGCACCGCTTAAAAGAAAACATACATGTGGCAGGAAGTCCCAAAGAGTTGAAGAAGGAAAAAAAATAATATAATGCCACAAACAACATTTAGACAATATTAAAATACGTTGTTGCAATTGGTCTAAAGTGCCAATTGGATCACGGTAAACTAGAGATTTAAAATGCCACCAAAAATAAAAGTCCATCGAATTTAAGTCGGGCGATCTAGCAGGCCATGGTACGTGTCCGCCACGTCCAATCCATCGTCGAGGAAACTTTCTGTTCAAAAAATTTCGAACAGCCAGACTTAAATGAACTGGCGCGCCATCGTGCAAATACCACATTCTTCTGCGCGTAGCCAAGGGTACATCTTCCAGCAGATTTGGCAAAGTTTGTTACAAAAAATTTTAGTACACATCACCATTTAATCTAACGCGTAATTGTATAGGTCCAATTATTTCATTATCGCAAATTAACGCTGAATTGTCGTTGAAAACGCGCCCCTTTTATTACACGTGAATTTTCGTCTGCCCAATAGTGCATATTTTTAAAATTAAACGCTCCATTTCTGGTAAAACACGACTCATCGGAGAAACACAGAACGTTTAAAATATACTCATTTACCGCGTGTTTTCTTAAAATCCACCTACAAAATTGCATTCGCTCTACAAAATCTTGAGGTTTTAGTGCTTGGACGCGTTGATAGTGATAGGGATGGATGGTCACCATATTATAACATATATAGATAACTTAGAAAATATTCAACGTAGGTTTTTAAAGTATTCCACATTTAAAGTTGATGAAACATACCCGCCTATTGGTACTCCCCAGTCTGAACTATTATCGAGGTTCTCATTAGTATCGTTAGAAGATCGCCGTAAAGTCTCTTATCTAATTTTTCTTTGCAGATTGATACATAATATCACCGACAGCACTTATATACTTAATATGCTTCCTTTTCATGTTCACAGAATTGTTTCATGCCAAACAGATTTATTTAAACTAAACACGCCCAGGACAAATATAAAAAAATTTTCACCACTTCAAGGTATGCGTACTGCATACAATGATGTACACGACCACGTAGATATTTTCAACTGCAACGTTGCCTCTCTAAAATTATGTATTTTTATTAATAATTAACTTATTATTGTTCATTTTTGTAACAATTTTACTTTGTGTTCCCGAAATTTTCTTATAATTATTTTAATATTTTACTTAATCGATCTGCTTGTGCAAGTACGCATATCTTTGTTTCTAAATGTATATTGCTCTTTTTCTTTTTTTGTAACCTTTTTTGTCCCATCCAGTAATTGGATCTCTCGACCTGTTGGATAGCGTATGTAAAAATAATAAATAAATAAATAAATAAATAAATAAAATAACCCCCTAAGGTCATGAAGATTCAGTTAAAAATTAGAACAAAGACCTAAAATGAATTTATCTACTTACCTTGTCTTAAATTCTTTTCATTTTAATGCATTACATTATCATGAAATCTATCATTCTGTTTCTTAGAAATGCTTAGCCTTTGAAATGTTTTTCGCCCTTATTCTGGAGCCACTCGTAAAGATGTTTCATGAAAACCAAGACAATTTCCATGAATAATATTCTTACAGATAGTTCTTCTTTTTAGTTCTCATAGATAGTTCTTTCTGCTGTTTGAAAAATACTGTAAAGAATATGTTTTATTGCAATTATAAGCAAACAAATAATAATTCACTTTTAAACATGCATAGAGTATATAGGCTCCAATACTAGTTAGCTAATAGATAGGTGAAGATCTGTTGTTTTTATCAGTCAATGTCAAATATAATTACTTTATACTCATTCATGGAAATTGTCTTGGTGTTGCATGAAGCATCTTTATGAGTGGCTTTATGTCTTTCTGATGAGCTCCAAAATAAGGGCGAGAAACGTTTCAAAGGCTAAGGCTTTGTAAGAAACAGAATGATAGACTAGACTAATAGGATATACTCTGGGAGTATTCGGATAGCTGCACAAACTTGACGGGATCGGAGTCGACCCGTGAATAAAACAGTTATCCAATTCACGCCACAGAATCACACTCAGGTCGTCAATCTTCTTAGATCTAGTGGATCGATAAAGAGCCGAATTGAAAACATATTTTCATTTATTGATAGTAAAATTTTCAAGAAATACAAAAAATAGAAATATTCAAGTCTAAGCTAATTGTATACAAAACAATTAGAGTATTGTACCAACCGACTGTATAAATGATCCAGATTCCCAGTCTGATATGCTATTAAAATATATGTCGAACCATTTGAGAAATTACTCACATTTTGTAAGTCACTAAAAAGTTTTATATTCGCTTTTGTGCTTGTAATGTGGATCAATGAATCATTCGCCAGGATGCTTCGATAAGCAATATACAAGAGTTGAATGGTTTTGCAACTTGAAAAACATACTAACGGTATTGAACCCAAAGATACTGCTTAGGCGTCGAGCCGCATTCGAGCGACCACTATGATGATGCTCGCCTAGGCCTTTCTTTATGATGTTTTGGTTCCGTCTGAATCGATTTCTGGGCTTGGAATTTTGAAATTATTTTCTATGGGTGCTATTGTTGATCAGTTTCGGAGTATTCCCCTCCTCTTTCAAAACTGGAAACTCCGTTTAACGGTTTTTTTAGAAAAACAGCCCCATTAACTTTTGCTTAAATTTTGCCTTTTGAAATGGCTACTCGCTACAGTCTGACGGAGAAAATTTCCAGTTCATGGTACTTTCGCAAATTATTTTTCGACTACGGTGCCCAAACGCGATTTTCCGTCGTTCTTCGTCTGAAAAATTTTCAAGTTGATTTTTAGTGAAATTATTTTTATCGTGTTGTCGATGAAAGACGGGAATTTTCTGGTCTTTACAGTACATT
Source organism: Stenurella melanura (assembly GCA_963583905.1). NCBI lineage: Eukaryota > Metazoa > Arthropoda > Insecta > Coleoptera > Cerambycidae > Stenurella > Stenurella melanura. Next base: position 48,849,640 of record OY757314.1, read on the forward strand.
TTTTATGTAAACTTCGGAGAAATTTAATTTTTCTTAAAGCTATATTTATTTCTGAATAGGGAGTGCGAGAGTGGCGGGCGTCTAGGGTGGATGTGCCGTGGGACGCTGCCAATCTATTCATTTATTTACAATAATATAACGCCATCAATCTTGAAAATGTAAATGTAAGTCATCGGAAGATTAAAAAGTTCTGCGTAACGTGAAGTGAAACAAATATTCAAATTGAAAACAAAATAAAATTAGAATCGAAACGGTATTAAACATAGGTATTGAAATGGAAAAATTAGCAGGAATTGAAAAACTGATTGCTTCAAAAGCAAACCAATATACAGGGTGTACAAAATATTCCCGCGGGCGTCTTTCTAATAACCCGCTAAGAAAAAGCACTTTCTTTGCCGCGAGATAGGCCCTTCCCCTGCACGTCCATCGTAAATGGATATTTATCTGTGGAACGGTTAATAAATAAAAGATCATTGCGGCGAGCTGAAACACAGATTTCTGGGAAACATAAAACCATGTACCTATGAACGCAAGCGGGTAGGAGGGGATGCACACTGCTAATCCAGAAATAGATGAAATAGGAAATCTAGAAGAAGAATAAATAAGGAGATGACGAAAGATGGAAATTTAAAAGAAGCATGGCAACTAAAAAGAAGCATCTCGGAAAAGCATACACTTCCCATACGAGCAGAACAGATGGAAACTAAAAAGAAGAATGGAAACTTAAAAGAAGCATCTCACAAACACCTACATTTCCCATCATATATTCCTACCCCATGCGTCATGCGGCTCTCGCTGCTGATAACAAGCATGTCCAATGTCCTCCAGACTGGGTGCTCGGAATTGGCAGCAATGCCCACCTTACGCTGGCAAATCAATCAATCAATCAAGATATATTTATTTTTGAATAGGGTATCTTAGAGGGTTCAATAACAGTAGCATCGCCTTTGTCATAGCTTCAATAGAAGCCGAGATAATTGGAAGACAATTTTTGCACCTTTTACGACCCCCCCCCCACGTCCGGACTTGAAATATAAAATTTTCCGCAGTCGAGATTAAGGAGGGCTTAAAACGTATGCAAAAAATCAGCGAGGTAGGTGTGCTTGTCGCAACAACATAGGGAAAATTTCCTTGACGCCTGGACTAGTTGCATACTCCGATCAGGAGCCTTCTTAAGAGTAAAATTACTCGCAGGACTGTGTCTTTGCATTCCATATTCTGCTCATTTCTATTTCTAAGTCTTTGTATTTGCTCAATTAATATTATTATTATTATTATTATTGCTAGATAATGAATAAACTTTAAAAACTTTGCTTACGTAGTGTTCCATATTACATATTTAAAATCACGCGATTTAAAATTAAAATGCCATTAATTCCGTCACTTGTCATTGCTCATTGAAAAATGAAAAATATATTAGTTAATATATTGTCTGAAAAGTTTAACGAATTTTCATTAATCTCAATCAGTCAAAGCTAATTTTAGGTAAAATAGAATAGGAGGCAAATTAAAATTTATGTGAAACGCACCGGATTAAAGAAATCGAAAATCAATTACGGGCCATGTCCAGTGGAGGTCTGAGTGATTAAAAAGCTCGGGCGAGCTTTTTCACAAATGGTTACTTCGTCTGCACGATATCATGAGATATTGCTTGTGGAAGGCACGCCCCCAAAACAAGCACGAAGTACTTAATCAAAACGCAAACCAAAACGGGTAGGCCGGTTAATTTCCGGCGATAGAGATAGTCTCCGATTCGATACCTATACAAATGCAAACAGTCTATGATATATATTGTTTTGCCAAATTAAAATTGATGTTCATTCCATTTGCAATCTCTCTGATTTCATCAATATATTAGCATTAGATCCAAAACAGTTTAATAATATTCTGTCACCACCGGTGGTTACCTATTGAATTTCCAGCTATTATGAGTCGTTTAACAATAACTAATAATAAAGCTACAGGGTGTTTAGGTCCTCGTCCAACATCCCACAATGTTTGATGTACACTTCTGTGCAATGAAATCCCGTACACCTATTTTACTCTGCATTAAATCATTCTTTATATATTTGTCAGTGTCGGTGTCATATTTTCGCAATTTTAAAATTAACTGAACATGGAGAAATTTTAATTCTCTCTAAAATTGAAGATGGATGGTCTATCAGAGGAGTTTCTAACCATTATCAACCGAATAAAAGTACTGTTATGGGTGCGAAGATGGCCTTCAGATGATTTAAATGAGAATTATTCTGTTTTTAATGACTTATTGCAGGTTAGTTTGAATATTGGAACTACACATTTAAAAAAAAAGTGAACTATATAAAAACATTATTGGGTAAGCAACGAGTTATTGATGGCAATTAAGAAAATAGATGCTACATATAGGCAAGTTAAAAATCGCCCTTATATTGACATTCTTAAGAGTAATTTAGAAGAGATTAAAAAGTTAATGCATGGTTTAACGTGATAAAAAAAATTATTATAATGATAAGCTTAATAATTCCAAAAACCCCCGTGAAACATGGAAGATTTTGAATACTTTAATGAATAAAAAGAATAGTCAAAATGAAAGAATAATTTTATATGTAGAAGATAATTTATTAACGGATCAAAACTTAGTTGCAGAGGAATTTGTAAATTATTTCAGTAACATAGGTGAAATAGTATCACATGATATCTCTGTAATACATCCTCATTGTACATTTACATTGGAATTTTCCTCACTTCACTCCATATTTCTACATAGAACAAATAAAAATGAAGTAATAACTGCAATAGGATCCCTAAAAAATGATTGTAGCCCAGGATATGATGGAATCAGCAATACATTTTTGAAAATATGCCACATGGAAATTGCTGATAAGCTGGTAGACCTGCTTAATATGTCATTTAAAGCAGGCCAATTTCCTGATGTCCTAAAAATTGACAAAGTTATCCCTCTTTATAAATCACCTGTAAAAAGAACCATACATTCTAGCTTTAGGCCGATATCCATATTACCGGCTATTTCAAAAGTATTTGAAAAAATGTTACATAACAGATTAGTCAAGTATTTAGAAAAAATAGAATTTCTTAGCGAGTTTCAGTACGGTTTTAGAAATAAAGAAAAAACACCTAAATTGCTCTATTGGACATAACTACCAACATTCAACAACATATCGGTAAAGGCAACATAACAGAGGGATTTTTTGTAGACTTACAGAAGGCTTTCGACACAGTTTTTACACCAACGTTATTAAAAAAATTAGAAAAATTAGGAGTGGGAAGTGCAGCTTTGAAACTATTTAGTTCGTATCTAACTAATCGTAAACAGTATGTTCAAATAGGTGAAGCAAAAAATAACATCGTGAGTATCAACTATGGTATCCCACAAAGCTCTATCTTAGGGCCCTTGTTATTTAATATCTATATTAATGACATAACCAAACAAAATTTTGATGGGGACATACGACTGTACGTCGACGACACCTGCATTTTCTACTTCTCCAGAAATGTAGATTATTTAATGCATAGTATGCAAAGAGACTTAAGCAAATTAGAGCTATGGTTAAAGAATAATAAACTTTCTTCACATATAAACAAAACAAAATATATTATAATGACATCTGGACAAAAAAATATATCGTCTACCACACTGCAATTTGACGGCCAAAAAATTGATAAACTCAACAATATAAAATAATTAGGATTAGTAATATACTCGAATTTAAATTGGAATGGCAACATATGTTATTAAAAAGATAAACCATCTAGTAGCTATACTGAAACAAATATCATACATTTTAACCGATAGTACCCGAAGAAGCCTTTATCTTACACACATACACGGTTAATTTACATGCTACCCGTTTAGAGCACCACACCTAAAACCAATCTAGGTTTCCTATAAGTTATACAGAATAGAGCAATTCGACGCCTGTATGGTTTTGCTAACTGAGGTTCAACTAAATATATCTATAGTAAATGTAACTTTCTTAATATAAACCAGTTGTTAAAATACGAATCCATAATAACGTTTTAAGTTAATCATAAATAAAGTAATAAAGTTTTCAAAATATTACATTGTAGGTTAGAATCAAATTTAACATTAACGCAAAATCTCAGAATCTACTCTACATATAATACGCGCCACGTGTAGCGTGGCGGATTATGGGTATTGGTAGATTTATTGGACAGATTTATAGGCATATCTTGGAAAAGTTATGCTTTCTTCGGTGGAGCAATTATATCCAAACAACACCTTCATTTATCAATAAGACAACTAATTAAGTACATGTTCAGTATCAGTAAGTGAAATTACATGGAATACATGCTTTACATTCCTAAAAATGTGAAATGTCTAAAAGTTGGAACAGATTTATGGCACATAACCTCGAAATGGTGTCAGATATCAAAAAATGTGTTCAGACCATTTTTCTAAAGAAAAAGACGAGCTACAACTGTTGTTGAATTTTTTCCCTCTATTGTCCTTATTTTAGACGCTAGAGCAAAAGAAACGAATATCAAAAAGTTTTTCAAATGTTTTTTGAATTTTCCCGGAACTTGGAAGTGCAAAGAATGCATCATCTTGTTTCTAGAATATTAATTTTTCTGTCTTAAATTTTCGATAATATAGTGTATCCATTCAAACGATCTATGTTTTTAAAGTCATAGTCATTGAATCATCTATATACTTATTGTAACATTCAAATTTCAAATTAAGAACTTGATCGATGGCAGCACCATCTGTTAACGAGTTGTATACAACAGCCATATGTGAAAATGTAAAAAAATGAGCCTTGGTATCGTGACTGTTACTAGTCAAGTCAAAAGCCTGTTTTTGTCCCTACTGACTGGATAATAGGTCATTAGCCAACTTGTGAAACTCATAAAAACAATAGTTCTTTGACATAGTCCACCAAATCAATCAAAATTATACGTATGTCAAGAAAAATTTATAGTAAAATAATTTCCTAAATAGCTATAATGTCTTTTGAATATTATACAAAATGGTGGATAAAGGCGAAGGGGAAACTTGAAGATCTAAACGCTAAAGATACACTTATTTATAAAAAACAGAAACCCATAAAAGACCGAAATATGGCAACCAAATTGCTCGGAGGCCTCTATGTTGAATATTCTTTAATAGTGCAAGAAATAGATGCGTGTTTGGATCAGATGGCTCAGCCACAAAAGAGGGACACTATAAGAAAATTGATGGATGCCGCAACCACGAGATTATTAGAGTTAAATAATGAATTAAAAAATATTCAAATTTCAGAATACTTTTATGTCGACGGAAACTTAGTTGAGATGAAGTTAGTACCGTATGATGTGGAAATATTACATCCAGCATTATTTTACCCAAGGCCCATAGATGTAGAAGATATGTGGAAGAGAATTCAAAAAGGTGAGAAAATATTTGTCCCACCGGAACCTGTTATTGAAGAAGAGCTTGAGGGTACAGATCAAGCTGCAGAAAACATAGAAAGAGGGGAGGGGGCAGCGAAGGGAGATCAAGCAAAGAGAGAGGCAACAGAAAATAGGAGAGCAGATACTGCTAAAGGAGCGGAGAAAGATGATGAAGCAGCCGCCCAAGAAGAAAAGAAAGCTAAAGTAAAGAGAGACAAAGAAAAAGATAAAAGACCGAAGCAACATTCGCAGTTTGAATTTTATTTGAAAGAGTTAACACCAGAAGAAATGAAAGAAAAGGAGCGCAAGGATATAGTAGCAAAGCAAGCAACAATAATTCAAACCGCTGAAAGAGCAAGACAGGAACGCCTATATTTTGATGGAAAATTTAGAGCACTAAAGCAGAGATTAAAGGCTCTCGAGCCAGAGGCCAAGAAATTACCACCTCCCCCAGGGCCACAGACTACAGGTCCTGCGGCAAATAAAATACAGACTATTTGGAGAGGATATACTGCACGACAGATGATGAAAAGAAACGAGGAGAAGAGGAGATATCTGATAGGTATGATCGAACCAAGTTGGAAATCTAAAGAAGCATTTGAAACGTTTAAACACAATTTAAACATACGTAGAGAATACAGAGACCTGCGTATTCGAGAATACGTCGAAGGAGTTGAAAAGGAAAGGACTAGAATTCTTAGAGTAATCGCCCCTGGTTTATTTGAAGATATTGGAGATGAAATTAGAGAATGGTTTTATCAGTTTTACAAAAAGGTAAAATGCTTTGATAAAATTCCGGAGGAGGAAAAGGGTGGCACTGTTTTAATAGTTCGATGTGAAACTATGACCCCAGAGCAATATTCAGAAGAATTAGAAAGAAAGAGGAGAGAGAAAGTAAAGAATAAAGGCAAAGACAAGCAAAAAGAAAAAGAATTAAAAGAAAAATTGAAAAAGCAGGAAGCAGAGAAAAAGAAGAAAGAGGCCGAAAAGAAAAAGAAGGAAGCTGCGGCTAAAGCGAAAAAGAAAAAGAAAAAGAAAGTAGAAGATTATGAGTTTGAATACGAAAACACAATTTCAAAGCCTCTATATGACAAAGGGATTGAGGAGCACAGGGAAATATGGGACAAAATAAATGATTTTGAAAATCCCCTTGAGAAACATTATATGGACATGATAACGGAAGCTAAATGTTACGAAAATCAGTTAGAAGTGAGAAAACAAGTTGATGAATTAATGAGAATTGAACTGGACTTGTTGCAAGAGGCGCATTTGGATGATTTATGGAGGGCGAAGGGGAAAAAGGGTAAGAGAAAAAAGAAGAATAAGAAGGCCAAGAAGAAAAAGAAAAAGGGCAAGAAAGGGAAGAAAGACCCAACAGGAACAAGAACAACGGAGGACCTATTTCAGGAACTAGTTGACTGTGGTATAATACGAACATATCCACCAGTCAGTTTGGAAGAATATAGAGGAGATTTCAGTTATAAAAATTGGGACTTAAGAGCCAAAGATTTTGATCCCCCCGCAACACTTTTGGATGTACGACAGGCAATAATAATGAACTGTATTATGCCATTAGGCATTCAAGAAATAAAAAGGCCAAGATCGGTATTAATTGCAGGTGCAAGACAAAGTGGAAAGCATTTATTAGCAAACGCGATATTTAATGAAACACAATGTGTACTTTTTGATTTATCACCGGAAGTAACTGTCGGTCTATACCCTGGAACAAAAGGAATGAAAATGCTTATTCACTTAATAGGAAAAATGTCACGAATTTTGGCACCTTCCATTATTTATTTTGAGGCAGCCGACAAGATATTCTACAAGAAAGTTCCCAAGCCTGAAAGATACTTAGATCCCAAGCGCATCGGGAAAAAGTTATTCAAGGGAATTGTTAAAACAATTACACCTCAGGATAGAGTATTAGTCTTAGGTGAGTTGATGTTTAGTTAGTTGGTGAGGACCATGTGAGGGGAAATAATTCCAAACAAGCTGGAATTAATTTCCAATCTATTCATTTCGGCCTCAGAATGCGAAAAGGAATTTTGCACCCCCTGAGAGGTGAAGCGCTTGCCGCCATCTTAAAAAAATGCCCGAAAAATAACAGTTTTGGAAATGTTTGCAAATATCTCAGTTAGTATCAACAACAACAAGACATGCAGTTGTCAAGGGTAGTGATGGGTGAATTCTTCACATTCTACATAAAACCAAATATTTACGTTTTAAGTTCCTAGGATCACGAGAAAGTGACTTTTGAGAAATATCTGTGAACACGACAAAGCCGAAACTAACAGAACGATTTTGATTAAATTTGGTACAATAGTAGTACCGTAAATGACCTGAAAAGGTTTTGGCGTAGATCGGATGGTGTTTTAGTTTCATTTTGATACACAGACTTTGCTATTTTTCAATATCCTTTCTATTTTACTATCCGATAATAAATATTTGACTAATTTCAATTCTACCGGGTGGCACAGGAGACATGTAACACCCCGTAGAATGTTTATTTAAAAAGATATTATTTTGAAATTTGGTACACTTACATAATGCGTGATTGTCCTTTCTTAAATACAAAATATTTTTGTCCACCACTTCCGGTTTCACCGGAAGTGACATCTACTCTGTTATTTTAAATGGCACTCTGTATATTTCTTTCACCTATCTGATTCGTCCCTAGACTATGTATCGGAACATGGCATTCGTTTTTAAAATGACAGTTAATATCAATTTTAGTTTGTTAAGTCTAGGTGGCCCTGATATGAACCTTGTCAGATATTGATGCGTAGTGTGCCGTGATATCGAAAGACCTCTGGCATGCAACTTTGTGCCTCATATTTTTTTGGGAATAACCAGTAGCTGAACAGACTAATAAGATCTAACTTATTTAAAAAAAATATCTTTAAACAACCCACGATATCTTAAAAACCAAGACAGGAACCCCATTTTTTACTTCACCTAGTTAAAAAATACTTATTTATCCTTTATTTTTGTCCAATACAATTGCTGTGCCTATCATATTTTGCTTTCTTCATTAAAATTAGTATCGAATATTATTGCATAATAATGAATATTGTACTGCAACAAAAATATTTACTAAGCAGGCGGTGGAAATAAAAGAAGGTAAAACGACGCGTCATTTTGATTTGACAATTAAGAATTGTTTACTTGGCAGCAATTTAAGTATTTTTCATTAAATTATACCTAAGATATCACGCATTTAACTCTATTTTGCCATGTATTCACGAAATGAAAAAGTAGATAAGTATGTTACTAATCTATGGCGAATGTAAAAAAAAAATAGCAGGCAGGCTGCTGACTTATATGAAGACAGATTTCCCAAAAGAATTCATCCACCAACAACTATTTTGTAAGAGTTGAACGACAATTCAGAAGTGAATCAGAACTACCGGAAAATAATTTCATTATCGATGAAGTGTCGGAAATCAATGTACTTACAATTGTCGAGGTAGATCCCACGATTTCGATAAGACAGATTGAGGACCAAACCGGTGTAAATCGGGAATCAGCTCGACGCATTTTGAAAAAACATAAATTTAAATCATACAAGTACCAAATACACCAGCATTTATACGAAAATGATTTTCAAAGAAGATTGAACTATTGCAATTGGTTTCTGAACAGACAGAATTTGGATAATAATTTTCATGAACAAATTTTATTTTCCGACGAGTCCAGGTTCACTAATTTGGGATTATTTAATCGTAACAACACCCGTTATTGGACACAAGAAAATCCCAGAAATATGAGAGAAAGTGCATATCAGGAGCGATTTAGTTTTAATGTATGATTAGGAGTAATTGGCAGAAGAATTATTGGGCCAATAATTTTTGATGCTCCATTAAATGGAGAAAGATATTTAAGATTTTTGCAGAACCAGATACAAGATTTTTTGGAAGAACTGCCACCTAATGTTAACCCAATAATTTTTCAACAGGATGGGGCTCCACCACATAACAGCAGAGTTGTGGTGAATCATTTAAATGAGACGTTTGGAGAAAACTGGATGGGAACAAATGGGCCCGTTCGATGGCCTGCAAGGTCACCAGACCTTACGCCGCTTGATTTTTTTGTATGGGGCCACCTCAAGGAAAACGTTTATAGGACTCCACCAACAAACAGAAGAAATGGAAATGAGAGTCAGAAGAGCAATCGATGGGATTACTGAATTACAGTTAGATAACGTGCTTAGGGCTACCGTCACAAAAACACGATTGTGCAGAGATAATAAGGGACAACATTTTGAACATCTGTAGTAAAAAAAATGTGTTTTGTATGTAGTACTTCAGTAAATATTTTATTTTAATTTCATTCATTCGTTGTAAAAATGTATTACATAATGTAATGGTCTTTCATCAATTTTGTTCAAATGTGTTTCACTGATGTTTATTATTTATTAAAAAAATCGTTTTACCTACTTTTATTCCACCAACAAACAGAAGAAATGGAAATGAGAGTCAGAAGAGCAATCGATGGGATTACTGAATTACAGTTAGATAACGTGCTTAGGGCTACCGTCACAAAAACACGATTGTGCAGAGATAATAAGGGACAACATTTTGAACATCTGTAGTAAAAAAAATGTGTTTCGTATGTAGTACTTCAGTAAATATTTTATTTTAATTTCATTCATTCGTTGTAAAAATGTATTACATAATGTAATGGTCTTTCATCAATTTTGTTCAAATGTGTTTCACTAATGTTTATTATTTATTAAAAAAATCGTTTTACCTACTTTTATTTTGTTTCCACCGCCTGCTTAGTAAATATTTTTGTTGCAGTACAAGATTCATTACTATGCAATAACATTCGATACTAATTTTAATGAAGAAAGCAAAATATGATAGGCACATCAATTGTATTGGACAAAAATAAAAGATAAATAAGTATTTTTTAACTAGGTGAAGTAAAAAATGTTTAAAGATATCTTTTTTAAATAAGTTAGATCTTATTAGTCTGTTCAGCTACTGGTTATTCCCAAAAAAATATGAGGCACAAAGTTGCATGCCAGAGGTCTTTCGATATCACGGCACACTACGCATCAATATCTGCCAAGGTTCATATCAGAGCCACATAGACTTAAGGACAGGATCGAAATGTCAAAAACTCGTAAGCTAGTACTTATGTTAATCCTAGATGGCACAGTGTGTATCTTATCTTATTTTATTGGCAAGTTTCAATATTTGTCGGAATGTTGTCCACATTGCCACATGTACAAAAATTTCTTTAGTATAAAATATAATTAATGTTACAAATTATAATTATAAATATTACTCAATTACATAAATAGTCGTAAAATAGTTAGTATGTGGTTAGGTAAATTCTAAAATGTAGTTGTGCATAATTTATGCCATGTACAACTAATATCATATAGGGATATTGTTTAAATTTTAAAACGAAATAGTTAACCACATTATTAATTTCGAATTAAACAGCAAGAACCTTTTATCCAAATTATGGGAACACATCAGTTTTAATTATTGAAAATGGCAAAGACAATGTGTATTTAAATTTGGCAACTGTTCATCACCTAATTTTTATTCTACCTAACAGTTGTAAATATGACCTTGAACGTAGTGTGTGTGACAAGCGTTTAGGTACACGAAGCTTCGACCTTGCGCAAAACGTGATATCATTTATCTGACTCTTTAATATTTATTCCTTGTTCTAGCGTTCACCGTCAGCAAAGTGGCTAGCGCGTAGATAAAATCATGGAGGTCGCGGGTTCAAACTCTTACGTCTGCTGATTTTTTTTTTCTTTAATTTTGTAATGATTGATATATTTTTTTACTAATTCTTTTCTATGATTTTTTTACGTTAGGTTAGAGGTTTTTATTCTGCTTAAAATAATGGGAGTGACTACGCAACCGCCGCGGCGGATCTTTTGCACGACTTATTGAACCGCCGCGCAGAGAAATTGAAATATTTTATGCAATTTTCTGAAAAACAAGGCGGGGGGACACCCCCCGCATCCCCCGTTTTTGTCCGCGACGCTAATGCTGCCTGCGGCGCTGATAATTTATTAACAATTATTTAGCAATATAAAAATCAACCTAACTAACCCAATTACCATCACATGAAAGAGATAAATTATTATATGAAAAAAAAAGAACATAATTTCTGTCGTCAAATCCAACCAGAATTTGTGAAAAAGGATATTAATCGTTACAAAATATAAAAAAAAAAGTTCAGTTGCCAGCAGTTGAACCCGGGACCTGTAACTTCAGGGTTTTGGGTTACACGTTGTTTCCTTTCGGTGAAGCAGTCACACATTGAAATATAAGATACTCCTTTCTGCGGAAGCATAAACGAGATAAAGTTATGGACAGTTGATTAAAACACCAATGCCATGAACCATATTCAGGGTTCGAACCTAATTTATATATTTACATTTATTGAAAATTCACCCAATTTTTGACAAAAATTAACAGAATTTATTGTATATATTATATACTTGGGATATAGTGCCATTTTAGTGCTTGAATACAGTTGCAAACTATTGACCATTTAATAATACTTTCATTGTTTAGTTTATTTATCAAATTTAAATGTCACTTTTCATTTCATTCATAAATCAAAATCATTACCCCCTTTCATTCATAAGGCTATTGGCGCCATCTTCTAGTTACATGCTGAACTTATTCTAAATATTCTTTACAATTATTCTGATGACTCATCGATTTGTGTTAAAAATTGATTTCATACATTACAATTTACAAAAGCAATTTTATGCAAATTTTTACACTGATAAAAGATAATGACTGTAATACGCATCAATACGACCTAATTAAATGTACTTAAATAACTCTGATTATCTAATATAGCTACAAATGTATCGTCTGATAATTAGGCAATTTTAAAAATTTATTCCGAATTTATTGTGCACTTAAAAAAGAAACAAACAGGTCAGTCGTATTTGGCCGACTTCTGTTATAATACTGCACACTTTAAACCCCCGTTTGAATTACTTGTAAAAAAGTTATTTATGAAATACCAAGTGTCGATTTGATGGAATTTTAATGATTATTAGGCAACCACATATACACTTTTTGACATTTCGATCCCGACCTTAACAAACTAAAATTGATATTAACTGTCATTTTAAAAACAAATGCCATCTTCCGATACATGGTTGAAAAGAGAATCTAGAGACGAATCAGAGAGGTAAAAAAAATATACAGGGTGCCATTTAAAATAACAGAGTAGATGTCACTTCCGGTGAAACCGGAAGTGGTGAATATAAATTCTTTGTACTTAAAAAAGGGCAATCACGCATTATACAAGTGTACCAAATTTCAAAATAATATTTTTTTAAATAAACACGCTACGGGGTGTTACATGTCTCCTGTGTCACCCGGTATACTCTACTCGACATTTGCCATAAAAAAAGAAGTGTTCAAGTACTGCGACAATGGATCGTTTGGAATATTAGAGGTGTTTTAAAATCTCATGAGCTGTGACCTTCATATGCGCAGAGACATAATCCCTCCTGTCGACTCAGTTACACTTCTTAAAAATATTATATTTATTGTTTATAATTTATCTCGAGCTCTTGCTTATGTATCCAGCAAGGCAGCCTCCAGCGTCTTCAAAAAAATACTTATAACGCAAAATAAACTTTCCCTTTTGCGCATTTCGTGGCTCATGAGAGTCTGAAACACCTCTACCTATTATTCATCCAGGTGTATTGTAGTTGATGTCGATATCAGAGCTTTGATGTTGACAATTTGAAAATATTTTGACAATACAATGTGTTAACAGATTACAGTTTTGAAAGTATTTGAGTGAATGGTATTAATTTCTCGTTTGGAATAATAGATTTCAATAATACAAATTTAATTCAAGTAAAAGCAGAAGTATGCAAAAAACGTGTTATCATTACAGCAGTCTATAGGTCACCTACGACAAGTGCAAATGAATTTGTCTTAAATTTAAGACGCTACTTAGAAAATAGTCAAGGTAATTCCCATGATTGTCATTTAGTAGTAGGAGATATGAATATAAATATATCGGAAACCACTGAAATTAGCTCAGAATATCTAAATACCCACTTTATCTGAAAGTAACTTTATATCGACTACAAATAATTACACGAGATGTGAAGGCGTGTCTAGTACATGTATTCACCATATATTTCTGAAAACGACCCACGATGTCGAAAACTGTCTATTGCCTCTTATAATACAAAATAACATTACTGACCATTACACAATTATACTGCAAATAATTGTGATAGGCATAGAAAAAACAAACTTAATATTATTACAAAAATATTAATACCACCAAACTTAACAAAATCCTATCTAACGTAAAATGGGAGCAAGTATATCAGGCAACTGACACTGATACAGCAACTGACTATTTTACTACAGGCGTATCTGGAATATTAGAGCCATGTACATCTTATGTCAAAATTAAACGAAGTGAAAAAAAAACGGAAATGTTGGATTACCCAAGCAATAATTAAATCAGTAAATAAAAAAAAATTAACTCTACAATAAAAGCATAAAGAACTCTTATAATGAAGAAATAAAATTACAATATAGGAATTACAAAAATATGCTGATGAGTCCAATCGAACAAGCAAAACGTAATTTTTACAAAAACAAAATTAATGAAAACCAAAACAACTCAAAGCACATGTGGAACATAATTAATGAGGTTACTAATTCTAGACAAGACAACAACACTATTACATGCATAAAAAACGGAAATAATGAAATAATACAAAATATGAAAGATATCACAGCAGAATTTAATAATACTTATGTAAATTTCGGTAAGTCACTCGCAAGTAAAATACAGTTTAAAAAGGATTATAAAAGAAAAGGGAAAGTTAACATAAACACATTTTTCTTACGTCCTACTAATATTCACGAAATAAGTATAGCAGAATTAAAAGATAAAAAATCTGTGGGAGTTGATGGCTTCAAAGCAGAAACGCTAAAACAAATATCTACTGAAATAGCAGAGCCATTAACATACTTAATCAATAAAATCTTTGTGCCCATCTGCCTTCAAGACGTCCACAGTCACACCAATTTTCAAAAATGGGAATAATGTGACGTGCTTTCTTTCAGTTGCTTAGCGCATAGGCAAGTGGAAGCGTCACTTTGGCGCTGAGCTATATTTCGGTTAAATTCGGTAATCTCGAGCGCCACCTTTGCAATTTTTACGTGGGGTAAAGGTCCCACATTAGCCTCCTAAACGCAGCCTGTTGCAGTAGGGCTGGGATAGCTACAGTGGAGACACGGTATGTCCAGGGGTTCGGACGGCAGATTAGACTTTCACTCACATTCAACAGTAAAAGGCAGATGTCGGTAAATAACAAAGTTTATTAACATACAATGAAATTTTTACAAAACAATAAAAAAACGGTTAGGTACCAAAATACGGAGTTTCTGATAAATACAATAACAAAAACTTAAGATATGTCATTTTAATTTAATTTGAATTAGGTAGGGCGCCATTTTGTGACGTACGGGTAACCAGGCGGTGAGAAGCTAGGTAGCTACTCATTAATGCGGAAGCAAGCGGTGGTAAGCAAGCAAACGGTGAAAGCGGTGAAAAACAATAGTAGCAAAGCGGTATATATAAAAAAAACAGTAAACGGAAAAAACTACACAAGTAAGTAATTTAAAAAAACGGACAGCGTGCAAATACCAGGCAAAAGCAAGCGGTTATCTACAGCAATAATCATGCCCACATGTTGCATTAGTCGGTGTGAAGAACTTGGCAAAATGAAATAAAACTGATACCAAATAAATAAAACGATTTTCGGATTCGGTGCGGTGTGTAACCTTGGTTACACTCGACTCGGTTCGGAAAATAAAGCGGTTATCGGATTTGGTATCAGCTTACGGCGGAGATTATTCTGTCTAGACGGACAGACAGCAATAATCAGAACGGTGGTATTTCGGTTCGGTTTGGAAATGTTGAAATTACATCAACACTTGATGCGGTGTTTGCCAAGCGCCTCAAACCTCACAGCTGGGTGCCTTCATTAAATGCATTTCGGTTCGGCAACGTGGTATCTTGTCGGATTTTATGCGGAAAATGTCTATGTATCGTTAGTTCATTTATTTACGGTAGCCTAGATTTCATTCTCAATTCCCGGACTATAATAAATTTCTATAAATTATTTCAAAGTAAGGAATTTTGTTCCATTTCGTATCAATACGAAATATTGGGAACAAAATGAACGGTAAATTAACAATAACACTACAATAAATTTCACAAAAATAATTTTTGCTAAAACAGATTTTATTTTGCTACGCACTAGCTTAAATAAAATATACGGTAATTAAAACTTCTACCCATTTGGTATAATAACATATTATTTTATCGCAGTACCATCACAAATGGTCTGGATCAAAATAATATAAACGGTAAACGGTACACAGTTTTCTCTCGAAATATCATCTATGTTCTTTTTCCCATTTGGAAATTCTTGCGAACATAGCTATTTGGATAAAATCGGAGAAGTGGACAGGTCCTAACTTGGACTCTCTTACTATTGTAATAATTTAAATTCTTTTAATTTCTGCAAAGTCGGAAAATAATAATTATATTCCGATACATTTAAATGGAATCGGTTTTAAATTATTGCTTTAAAACACACATTTCGGTGAATTATTCTTATCGGTGTTAATATAAAAAGGTCGACAAGAAACCAGCGGCGGTGATAAAACGGTGTACTTACATGTGCTGGATATACGGAATAATACCCGACTGGGCTGTTTGACGGATCGGACAGAAGTGATGTACAAATGTGGTCTAATGGAAACTGATTTACGCAGCTGACTTACCAACGCCCTCAGTATCAAATCTTGTAATTAATGTTAATATTACGGATAGCCCTCTCACTGCCAGGTTTATCAAATTACCTATTTAAAGAAGAAATCTGTTTCGCGATTTCAGCTAGCTAAATTAGGAGAAATCTATAATAATAATTTACAATACATATGATTCGAATGTAAGCGGAGCAAATAACGAGGTATATTAGTAATTTAAACTGCATTTTTGGCAACTGAAAATTCACCTCGTCACAATAATAAAGAAATTACGAATTATAGACCGATATCCATAATCACTAACTTTGCAAAAATAATTGGGAAAATTATTAAAGTAAAAAATCTACACTACCTTGGATGAAAGTAGCCCGTGTATGGGTGTGTATATTAGCTAAAGCCTTTGATGCGGTAAGCCATGTCCAGCTGCTATCAACATTAGATGACCTTGGTATTAGAGAAAGAGCTGTTTAACGGACCTTCAACGAGCTGTAAAAATGAATAATATTACTAGCGATTTTAAACCTATTGAGTGTGGCGTTCCCTAAGGTACTGTCTTAGTCCCCATTTTGTTCCCGATATACATAAACGGCTTGTTCCCACTTCGAAGTAGTGGAGACATAATTAGTTTCGCAGACGATACTGCCATCTTTTATAAAGATGAAACTTGGAAAAAACTGAAAATAAAAGTTGAAAAGATTTAAATAACCTAAAGGATTGGTTTGACTTTAAATTACTTACCCTAAATTTGCAAAAACTCCTTATATACCCATCTCTAATAACAAATCTACTGCACTACCCTACAATTTTATCACCATCCATAATGAAGGCAAGAAATGCAAGATCCAAGCTGTAAATAAAATAAAATATCTGGCCATTATTATAAATAAACGTTTACGCTGGAACTTACAAATTAAATAAGTTGCGGAAAAACTTAGATTCTTATTAAATAAATTTAGACTTCCTCTGAATATACTAAATGATGGGGAGTTAAGAATTGTATGTTATTCATTGGTACAAAGCCACTTGAAATATGATATAATAGGGTGGGGCGGAACAGCCAAAAACTATATGACCAACCTAGAAATAACACACAAAACATTTGTAAAGATTCTACTACAAAAAAATATACTCTATCCAACGGAACAGTTGTTCGTAGATTCAAAACTATTGGATTTGAGACAACTTTATTTTATAGCAGTTAATATTACAAAACAAAAAAATAAAAACACACATAATTGATTCACACATGGATCGACATCGGAATGCGTTTCACATACCTCCAATAATGCATAAAACTATCGGGCAAAGAAGCTTCAGATTTCTGGGGCCAAAATTATATAATAGCTTACCTCTAAATCTAAAAACTCAACATATGTCAATTCACTCGTTCAAAAATAAACTGAAGATGTACGTCCTGCACAGACCTAGAAAAGAGATACATGATTTAATAGACTAAAAATATAACTAATATTACCGCTATAACCAGGATAAATTACTAATGCATATACCCATAAATTACTGATGCATATACCCAGTATTACTCACCATTAAATTTACCAATTCTTAATATACACGCTTGGTGCCTCCCCGCGCCTCGTCTCATATTCACTGTCACTGTTCGTCATAAGCTAAGTTTTAGAGTAGTAAATTCCGTTATAAATTACAGATATTTATACAAATTAAATTCTTGCATTTTTATGTATTCAGGCTTTGCCAGTATGAAATATGAAATATGTTATTGTTACTCACGGACAAGGTTTTGCCTTCGTGAGTTGTGTTGTTTATTTACAAAGTTTTAAGTTAATATTAAGAAATCTATGTTACTATTGCTAAACGTTATTCTTATTATTATTATTATTACTATACATTTCTTCATTTCCTTGCTCATAATGGTACAGGATGGTAAAGGGAACTTTTAGTAGATATCGGCCAATATTGGTGTTAAATGAAAGAGACGTTTTCGATATGGTGCTGGATACATGCATTTTTTAAAATTATGTTAAACTAAAACATAGAAGTATTTATGGGATTAAGGCAAAACATTTACTTAAGAAAAAAAATTAACAGAACTATTAAATTTAAAGGTCGATAACTCGAATTAAATTTAAGAAAATTTGAAATTGTTGCGTAAATACAAAACGACATCCTTAGCAAATAATATCATCACATCATCACGGAATTTCGGGTTCGAATCCTGGTCTGGGTATGGATGTTTAGTGGCATTATTAATATGCTACTGAGACGTTAGCGCAGTAGGCTATCCCGCTGTTGAGTGGCACAACATGTCTAGTCGCTGTTATCTCTCCTGAGTTCGAGTTTCAGCTGCGGTAGATGGCAATATCGCAGGGAATGGTTGTTGTGTTGATATTTATGTGTAAGTGCCCTGATTGAGTGGTGGAGGAGAAACAGCCGAACTTCACCAGGACGTTAATATAAACAAGAGCATTAAAAAATATCTGTTTCTTTTGCACCATAATTAAGTTATATGCCTTTGATTTGCAGGTGATGATAAAACTGAATTTAATTCAGCTAGGGATTTCTTTAAATGCTAGTCTAGCTATCCATCAATTATGAAAAATTTAGTATTCCCTGAGATTCACACGAAACAAGTTTTAACCTCAAACTTTTTATTTTTTACACAAAATAAAAAACGACACTCTATTTCCAGAAAAAATACCGTTCCACTTCTACAACAAATGCAACGGTCTTTTTTGTGTACGTTTTTAATTATGCTTAAAATTCTCATTCAAGCGAAATACGCATATTCCGCCAGGTATAGGTTCTGTCTGTCATTCGCTAGACAACACAAGTCTGCGTTGCATAACTCTAAGGTAAGAAACCCGATTGTCAATAAAACTAAGTAAACCAACATGAAATATGTCAGTCTGCTAAACAGCCGGTCAAAACCCTTAGTTGGTGACATTTAAAAAGCTAGGGCAATTGCTCTCACTCATTTATGTCATTTTCTGTAACAGTCCAGTAGACGTGTTTGAGAATTCTATGAACCGCGAGATGCACAAAAGGCAAAGTTTATTCTGGGTTATAAGTGTATTTTGAAAATATTAACGGCTACCTTGCTGTATACATAAACACGAGCTCGGGATGCATTTTAAACAATAAATCCAATATTTTTAAAAAGTGTAACTGAGTCCAAGAGAGGGATTACGTCTCTGCACATATAAAGGTCACAGCTCATTAGATTTTGAAACACTTCTAATCCTAGCTTCTTTCTTTTTGGAGGCGTAGCATGCGCCTGAGCTAACCCCACAAGTAGCCTCGTGGCCTCGCTCAAGTTAACAGTCTTGCCTCGCGGCTTCCAGGCTCCTATTTCCCTATGTCTAGCAAGACCCCCGTCAAAGGAACCCCTTCAATCTCCACTCTCCAAGAACCAGAGGAGAGAGTCGGTCGTTTTGAGCCTATAGTCTAGTTTGTAGCACTGCCTACTTTTTCTATGACTCTTTCTGCCCTTTCATTCTTTCATTCTTGTGATTACCTCGCTCTTGACACTGTGACGAGATTTATTATCCCCCCTAGTTGTCTGTGGTATATTTCTTCTCTTGCTTCATATTCTTCATATCTATCTCTTTTATTACATTCGTACATAATGTGTGTATTACTGTCCTCGTTGCAAAGGTTGCAGTCACAATAGCTGTGTCTTCTTTCAATTTTCCCAATTCTTGCTAGATATGCTTTAAAGTTTCCGTGTCCGGTGATCATCTGTGTTGCCTTAAAGGTAAGTCCGATTCTTAATTGTTACTTCCTCGCATACCGTTCTGAGACCTCCTTGGTGGGTTATCATCTCCCATCTACGTTTTCACTTCCGCTTGATTTCTTCTTTCAATTTCAGCCTGGTCCTTTTCTTACTATTTGCCCAGTCTATTGCTATATTTGTTGTTTCTTCCAATTCCGCTGCTTCTTTGGCAACTATATCCGCTATGTTTCCTCCGACGTCGTTTTCTTTGTATTTCTTTTTCCATATACTCGGTAAGGATTATTCCCGTATTCATCATTTGGCTAATTCTCTTTTGAATGTCTGCGGCGATACCGTTATCAGTCCTAGTATTGTCTATTATATCTTTTGCAATTTGGCTATCAGTAATTATTTTCCAGGTGTTTTCCTTTCTTATCTCAATTTTCTCGCATGCTCTTAATACAGCTATTACTTCCGCATTATTAATGCTGATTTCGCTGTTTAGCTGATTTTTGGCTGTGGTCCATTCTTGCTCCTCTCTGACTGCATCCCCGCCTACTTTTCCGTACTGGATGCTGGTATCCGTGTAGATTTTTTTTTTCGCGATACTGGCTTCTTTCCATTTCTTAATTTATTTTTCACTCCACCTATGAAAATATTGTCTAAATTTCCAGGCTCGTCGTATAGGCTTAAAAATAGTATTTCTTCTTCTTTATTCTAATTGTTACTCCTACTGTGTGTCTGAGATCCTAGGTCTTTCTTTATCCATATTAACGCTTTATATTTATCTTCTTGCCGTATTTCTCATATCCTTCCCAAATTATTTCTCCGTGGTGGTATGGCTCTTGTGTCATTATAATGTCAATGTTTTCTGCTTCTGCTCTTTGCTTCATAAGTTCTGCAGCTTCTCTTCCTCTCCCTAGGTTAATCTGTAGTACATTAATTTAGTTTTTATTCCCAATAGTTAATTGTCTTTCTTTGTTGTTCTTGCCTTGTACGAAATGCCGGACACATTTCAATGTTTAGTGCTGAGTGTTTTCTCTCTTCAAAGCCTAATCTTTCACAATTGGGGCAATTTAGCTCTTTACTTTCAGGGCAGTCTCTGGCGTTGTGTCCATCACCGCATTTATAACATTCTGGCTCTCTGCTTGCAATATTTCGCAACATGTTCGAACTTGCTGCAGTTGTAGCAAATGGTGGGTTGTATGTATTCCTCTACGTACAATATCATCAAGTCAAATATTATTGTTTTCTTTTTTACGACAAAGTTTTTAAATATTTTTTGTATCACTAATGTGACCATATTTAATTATTTGGATATTTATTGTAAGCAAATAAAGTTGTTTTTCTTTAAATTCTCCTTTTGACCAAATTCAATGGCTTGTCAAAGAATCAACAATGGCGCGACAAATTTTTTTACATGTTTATGTTTAGTGATGTATGGACTTTTATAATTGGCACCTGAATGTAAAAAAAAATATTAGAGGGTTATCTTTTTTATCAATAGTAAGGACGTTCTAGCCAAAATAAATTTATACCACCCTGTATCTCAAAAATTAAGAGCACAGGAAAATTTCAATGGCCGTTCCTAAATACCCAAGTGGTCCCCTACCACCCCTGGAAGTATATACAGTTCCTCATGAAACACCCTGTATAAGCGACCTTTACTGATATTTGAGATCAAATCTTTCGTATAACATAGTGTAAATCCATTGTGGGCTCATCTATGAGAATGTCGTAATATATAAACATGTCACACTTAGTAGACAACCCCCAAACTCCAAGTCTAGAGGTAACACATTTGAAAACGCAGACAGCATCCATTGCCACCGACATTGCTAGTGTCAGAGCTGGGGATCGAACTTAGTACACGATATACAGTCTAACCAAACCCGCTTCAGCCAACTGACATACCGTGCCGTGTACTAAAATAGGACATTGCCATAAATTTTATGATCTCCTTTTCGTTATCTTACTGCTATTACTTTCTAGGTATAACGAAACAGCCATGGGCAGCACAAGCTGGAAAACTGAAAAAGGCGTTTGAGAAAAACATTCTAATACCCCGTCCAGACTATAACAGTATATACATATATTGGAGAGAGCTTCTTATGCCATACCATGGAGTTGATAGAAATTTTAATGTTACTAGTTTGGTATCTGTTACAATTAATTATCCCTTTTCTGTCATTAAAAATGTTCTCGAGAGAGTTTTAACACCTAGAAGGATTATTCAACTTAAATATAATCCACTTAAAGCTGAAGAGATATATGAGGTGTTTGTATCGGAGATGATTGAACCAATCACAGAAAAAGAATATAAGAAATTTATACGGTGGTACAGTAAGACACCTTTGGGTAAGGAAAGAGCAGCATATAATAAATACGCTGAAATGAAAAGAGCGGCAGAGGCCAAGGCGAAAGAAAAAAAGAAATAAATTGTGTTGTCCTTTTGTATCAACTATTATATTTGTTTGTATGGTATTGGTGTTAGTATGTATGTGGTTGGTGTCTTGGTGAGTGGTACTCAGTGTTAAATATAAATATATGTTCTGAACTTAGAAATGGGACCTATTAATGCATCTTGCTAGACATTTCTTAATAAAGGTTATTAAAGTATTGTAACCACGTTAATACTTAGCACGTTAAAGTACTATGAGGTATTAAAATAATTTCCGTAAAACGGTGTTATTATGATTATCAGGTCTCCAGCTATGGTAACGAAGGTACCTTATTATAATATGTTTCAATAAGAACAAATTTCTATTAGTGTTACGTTACCTAATAACGTTTATTAAACGTCTAATAACATTTATTAAAGTTTAAACGGTCGACCATTAAATGGGACTAATAAAATATGTATTAATAAATGTTATTGGTTCACTAGCTAGGGTAATTGGAAAATCTATTTTTGCCTAATACCCGCTGAATTGACATCAGTGACGTCACGTAATGTGTATATTCGCATAACATTTCTTCCAGTCAGTTCTTGGTGGACGGAACATGAATTATTGCATTTTTAACCAACCTTCCCAGATAGCATTTATTATTCCACGAATGTATATTTTGCATTCCCAATGTTCTAATTGCATTCTGTACTAGCCATGTATGTTCCCCCAACATTCTCATATAAATAATATTTTCATATACAATATGAATATACATACGATATGAATCGAATATACACAAAAGTGTATGTTCATAGTCGCATGTACTATGTATACATGTCAGGGAATGTTCTTCGTATATGTGTTCATGTACATCGTATAAACGTTCGTCGATGATTTTATCTGTATGATACAGGTGTACTTTTTGTAGAAATATTTGGATCGCATTTTTTTGTGCGAACGGTGATTGGTTAGATTTTTGAACTAATAAAAATAAAACTGCATCACAACTGATGAGACTACATATTGCTACTTTTATATAGTAGGTATCTACCTCAACCTTATAATAAAAATAAATAAATGTTTCTCTATCCAGATTTGATTTAAGTACATTTATAATCATTCCCTGTCCAGTGGTGAATAACATCCATTTTATAAATTTTAAATCGTTGGCAAAATTGTAGATAAGAAATATGATTTAAATTTTGAATTCAAACTAGACTCAATATGCTCATTCCGCTGCTGCTGCTGTCAAATGTCGATTTCAACTTGTTTATGGTTTGTGTTTTGTTTGCCTATGGTTATTAATTACTACTTAATTGCATTGCAAGTATTTTACAATTATAAAGAGTAATACAACTACCACATAGTTTAAGGTCTCCTTTATTGTCATTTGCAGATATTTTAATTTAAGTTTAGACACTAAAGTTGAATGTACTTACCTATCCCTTTGTACTTTTATTGTAATACTGAGCATGCTATATTAAGTAGTTATAATAATGACGTTTGTAGGCATCGATTTTTGGAAAAAAAACGGAGGTGGTTTAATTCGAAGTTTGGTGGTCACCACTCAAACGGAGACAAAGAGAGAGAGATCCCAGAAGAAGCGTGGACATTTTATAAAACTTATTTTCAAGAAGGTAGGTTCGATCTATTTCAATATTAAGGAGCTTTTATTTACATAAATCACAACCATTGGTCTTGATTGCAAGATATAAGTTGTCATATTTGTACTAATTTGCTTTATACCTATTATAGATTATAAGCTGCAGTTAAATTGAAAAGAGCAGAACTCACATCGGATATACAGAGTGAACAAAAACGAATCAAAGGACTATGTACAAAAAAGCAAATTATTCCTCCCAACGATTATTATCAGTTGAAGATAGTGACATCGAAGAACATATTGGAAGGCGTCGACTTCCCAAAGTGAAATAAATTTTGCTGTTACTAGAAGTTGAAAGAAAATATGTTGTTCTTCTAATAACTCTGGTAAGTATTTAAAATCACAAGTACAAATATTTCCGAATTTCGAAAAAATACCTATGTTTTGTAAATTAATGATAATATCAATTTGTTTAATTTATTTTTGTTTTTATTTTTTTATGCAAGATCTTTTTAAGATGTTATATTTTTCAACTTTATTATGGCCAGTTTTTAAAGTGAAACAAATATTCAAATACACTCTCGTTGTTTCTTTTATAGTTGGAACTAGCATGTGTATCCCCATCTCCTATAGACAGGAAGAAAATACCTTCTCCGAAAAATTTGAAAAGCCAAAAGGAAGTATTCAGCCAATAGGAGCAATCACAGATCATGTGTTAAGAATGCCAAGTGGAGTTTTGCAATTACAAATATCAGTATCGGCAACATCTAGACACTGGTTTTGAAAATGTAAGCCCTCCAATTTTTACTATTTTTTATTTACTGGCAAAACGCTGGTTATAGCAAAATATGACAGTTCATAACTAGCAAAGAACAGTTTGTTGTTAACGAAATATCAATTCTTGACACTATTGTTTTCTATTATTGCAATTCATTTTTGTATAGTAGACGCAATCGTTATAGTGGCTCGACGGGTGAAAGTATAATAAAGACAAAATATGTTATTCCTGCCAGTTAAACCTCGTCTTGTGTCTCACTCGTACAGTCACTGCAACGATTGCGTCTACTATAACAAAAAATAAAAATATATTTAAAGTAGCACAATTGTTTTATTTATACCTCTTCCTATCTTATAATTCAAGATGCATAATTATTACACCAATAATTAGTAGTTAATAGAATAAAATCATGTTTTGCTCTGGACAATTTAAAACACGATTTGAATTAGATAAAACTTTAACGTAATATGATCATCAGAAATAACGTGTTAAATATGATTTTTAAAGCTGAAATTTTCGTGTTAAATGTTTGATGCATTTTAAAATGATTTTCAACTTGTCTTATATAAACGTAAAACAAATTTTTTTACATATGATATTCTTGGGCCTTTGTGAAGTACTGTTATAACAAATTCAGCATTTGCGTGCTCTATTCAAACAAAATTTGATCAATAAACCATGTTTAACTTTAGTTGAAAACTAATGGTAAAAACAAATTTTCTGCGCATACATTCCACATTTACTTACATAATGTTCTTCACGAGGAATGTGTAATGTGGAAAATTAGAATAAGTAATAATTGACTGTAACAATTAAATACTAAAATTAGGTACTGGACTTATTATATGCAAGTATTTCCTTCATACCATGTATTCTCTTCAGAGTTTAATTACTATAATAATTTATCATTGTAATCATAGATGAGTCGCTACTTTATCTTGAACATGCTCAGAATGAAGCAGCGACTCATCTATGATTACAGTAAATAATAAATTATTGTAGTAATTAAACTCTGAAAAAGATACATGGCATGAGTGAAGTATTTATAGCTGCCACTGATACATAATGGTCATTCCTACAATATGCATGCATCGTGGATTTATCATCCACGTGTACATACCAGGTAATCTACGGTTTAATTCCTACGAAGGTAGTACGCATATACTGTGAACGTGTAGTGTACATTATGAATGCAACATGGACCTTCCTCGTATATACCTCATGTATTGTATAAGGTATTCCATTATAAAAAACATGAGAATAACGTCATTACTCGAAGTCGAATCGTGTATTAAAATTTCAGTTGAAAATACGGCCATTTGGAATCAGAAATTGTCTTACTTCAGAAATATTCAAGCAAGCCATGCGTTTGGTAAAAAATGAATTTATGCCTCTATGGACGCACTGCGTATACGTTATATCTACTTAATAATTATTATCTAAAATTAAAAATAGTCTTACCTTCGAATGAATAGGAGTCTAAGCTCCACTCACCTGTATTGCCAAAAAATATCAATTTGTCAATTAATAAGTGTAATTAGGCGATTTAATTATATTAATTTAGTTCAGTTTAATAACTGTAGTTCTACGATTTAGGTAAATTATGAAGCTATCTAATATAAACCGAAAGGTCATCTTGTAATGCTTATAAACAGAGATCGGAAATATTATCCCGGTGACGTAAAAGTCAGGGTTGGCTCGGCTGCCACTGAAAGATTTTTATGCAAGTATGATACAATTTTTCTTACCTTCTACTTTTTTCAGGGAATTCCGTAATCTCTAAAGTTAATATGGTCAGTTTATTATAAACACTCACTCGAAGAGGTAGTGGGGGATGTAACATTGAACTAAAACAGGCACATGTATTTGTTACTGCCTTAAAGTAACACACACATATATAATTTTTCACGACCTTTAATGAATATGAAAGTATATTAATATTTGTTCTAAGTGTTCTGAAATTGAGCTTCGCTGCCTGTCATTAAAAATCTATTTATAATGAGAAAGACCGCTCAATGTCATCTGGGCGTACTTAAAGTATGTGAAATTCCTTAAAGTCGCCTGGTGTAAAAAGTCTACTTCATTACCATTTAAAAGGTCTATTACAGATGATATCGTTACAAATCCGAGATTGATTTTTAAAACTCTTTGGAATTTTGTTTGAACCCTCTCAGCAATTTCTCTGGGTAATTGAAAAACATATTGCCGGATATCGAACACGATGTTCATTGCCTCAACGGCAGTAAATTTTGATGTTGTCGGCGTATGTGGAAGGTCCCGTATGGCTAGAGGAATTCGCGAGAAACTTCCGTGTATAATAAAGATCTGTTCCATTAAATTGCAGTTCTGGGAAACCGCGAATCCACAAGTCTATTGCAGCCTGAGAAGGACGAGACTCTGTATAATTTCACACTAAGTTTGTAGATACATATGTACACACATATGGCTAGATTTATACCACGGTTTGCAAAACTGCGATCTGGGATGGTCCCTCTACCCAATAATTTCCACAGTGTAGGTAAAAAGCGGTTTTGAAATGTTTGACAATTTCGGCGGGGTCGTATAATTAAAGGAGATAAAACAGCATAAGCAAGGAACATAAAAGTACCTTCGTACACTGGAATTTAATGTTGACACTCGGTCGAGGTAAAATGCCTTGTAACACTGCAAATATAAAAAGCCAACTATGTTTTTAGGTCATTTTCAGTACGTTTCACAAATGTAGTAGATTTCTGATAAAAGTAAGTTATACGTATTAACATCTTAAAATGAAATAAAATTTACTTTATCACGTTTCATGCCATTAATCTTTAACTTTGTTTGTTATGTATGATTTAATATTATATGAAAATGGTTTATTTTATTAGGAAAAATGTTTTATGTTGCCAGCAGTTAATTGGGTTTTCATATTTAATTATTATGCAAATTTCCCACATCGCCTTTTTAGCCAATCAGAAGTTTGTTCTTGATTTCGTTACCATAGCAACACAAAAGTTTTCCGGAAACTTTTATCCTCCCTGATCGAGATTAATAAGTGGAAATTTTTCTGTCAAATTTGACATTTGGTGTTACTTACATCAAAATACATATTTAGGTGTGAAATGTTCTTACCGAATATCCCACGAGCTTAAATTAATGTCCAGAAATTTTTCCCCGTTCATGAATGTTTTAAGAAAATTATCCCTAGTGTGCGGCTTGGTATAATTTTCTAAATATTCACGACCTCGAAAAAATTTTCGGAAATAATTTAAGCACTGGGGATATTATAAGTGATAATTTCACATGTTACTTTTTTAACCCATCAGAAGTTTGTGCCTGGTTTCGTTACCATATCAACCTAAAAAATTTCCGAAAATTTTTATCCATCCTGAGCGCAATTAATAAGTGGGAATTTTTCATGGCAGTCCCATACCAATCGGTATGATGCTTTTTTAGAGGCTAGTGCTCTAACTACCGTTCGACAGTCTGTCTGATGCAATGGAGATCTGTTGTGACATATTGTAGAAGTACATTCTCGCGTACAAATTCAACTATAGCCAGAATTTATGACTAGAATACAGTAGAGTGTTGCCCAAGAGAAAGGCTTATGCTTGCCCAGGGTCTTTCCCCATGTATTCCAGCTCCAGCTCCTGTGTTTGTCCTAGACCCGTCAGTATACCAGGTTAGGCCCTTTCGTAGTATGTCAGGAGCTCCTGTTGACCAGTTCTTCCTATCTCCAATGGTGATATTGAAGGGTTTGTTGAAGGTAATTTTTGGTATCATGCAGCATGATCTCATATTCAATAGAGGATTTTCTACACTGTTAAATATCCTCAAATGCCCTTCCGGTCTAGTTCCGTGGAGATTCAGGATATTTCAGTTTTTCCGCCTATATGCCCCCATTCTGGCCTCTCAGGTAGGTGACTTACTCAAAGATTTTTTTATTATAACGCAAACGTTACGTGTTACCTACACTACTGCGAAATTTTCTTTTTAATAGGAAGTTATTTTTCTGTGCTATAAATATAGTACACTGAAGTTTGTTCTTTTGCGTCAATCGGTCATATGGTCACCTCTAGCTTTTCGAGTTCTCATACTTTATCCGTAGCGATATTTAATTCAAAATACCAATAATACTGAGAATCTTGGAAAACAATTTTTAATGAAATCAGATAAGGTAAACTTCCCGTTGAAACAAATGGTTTAGTTTCTAAAATAATAATAAAGAAACCCGCTGCCTAAAGGGAAACATTTTCACTATATACTCTAGTATGTGGAAATAATTGGTCATAGAATTTTAACAATACTTAAGGCAGATATCATAAAAGATATATAATTTAGTTCCAGATATCGTAATAGTATTACCTGTACCAAGTTTCAAGTGAATATCTCAATTTTATTTTATAAACCACTTTAATAATGGGGTGCAGGTGGTTGTGGAGGGAGGGGGGGGGAGTGGAATGTATTATAAAAGAAATTGAGGCCTTGGCTTCTAGTATATATATTTTCCCCTATTTACCTCTACTTACCCCCCAATCTTTCAACGGAATCATCTCAAAATATGATTTATTTCCATATCTCGTTATAGTATATACGTGTAACTATTTCAAGTGAATATCTTTATTTTATTTTATCAACCTCTTTAATAATAGAGTGGGGGTGGTGGGGGAGTTGAAAAATATTATAAAATAATCTGAGGTCCGGCTTCTAGTATATACACCGAATTCCAAGATTCTGTACTCTTCCAAGCTTGCTTTACCTATTTCCCAATATTTACCCATATTAACCACCAACCCTTCAACGAAATCATATCAAAATATAATCTAGTTCCAAGTGTCGTTATAATATATATGTGTACCAAATTTCAAGTGAATATTTCAATTTCGTTCTATCAACCCCTTTAGTAGTGGAGTGGGGTTGGTGCGGGGAAATGGAAATATTACAAAAAATCTGAGACCTTGACTTCTAGCATGAAAACCAAATCCCAAAATTTGCCACTCTTAATAGTTTGCTTTACTTATTTTCTCCTATTTGCCCCCAATCCTTCACCGGATAAGTTCAAATACAATCCAGTTCCAGACCTCGTTATAGTACATACGTATGTAAAATTTCAAGTCAATATCTTAAACCGTTGTAGAAATATCGTGCGGACAAAAAAAGTTACAGGCCGACAGACAGACCAACAGGTGGACATTTTTTTGGTCAAATTTGAAATCTCCAAGTTTATTGACATTCTAAACCTATTTCAACATAAAAAAAAAAATTGGATTTTTTTTACGATCAGTATACTTCCAATCCACTATGTGGATATAGAAGTAATTTACTATAAATAATTTTCGCTCTTAAATACCAGTGTTTGGAGAATATGCCACCAGACCAGTTTTAACATTTTGAAGTATTAAATGATTAAAATTTGTATTTAGGTAAAGTACACGAAAATAGTCTCATATAATTTTACATTAATTCTTAATGTATTTATGGAATCCAACTGCATTTGTTTACAGTTTATCTGGACATAATAAAATAAACAAAATATTTATCAACATCTAAAGCGATAAAAATATGGCGAATTAAAGAAAAATCATAGTAACACAATTTAAATTAAAACAACCAAGAGTAGATAATTAAGTTTCATTTAACTTGACAAACAAAAACAAATAAAGGAACTTTACTCATTAAATATATTTATCCAACAAAAGTGGTTATTAATGCGCAGTATCCTTTGTTCTCATTGGCGGTTGTGAATTTTCTCGACCAATCAGCTTACGTAGCGAACTTAAAGCTTTCTGTCGAGAGCTGTGAAATCGGAAAATCAGTTTGCGTCCGCGTTTCAGTGGGTAGAGGTGACAACGTATTTTCTTCTACTAACTCGCACACGTGTGCTTCTCATTGAACTTTCGGTTAAAATATTTTGGTTATAATGGTTTTTTGATAAACAATCAAAATGCGTGCTATAACGTGTTGTGTTCTTCTGGTGACGCTGTTTTTGTATGGTAAGTGTATTATTGCTTGTTTTCATCTAGTGTTACAATATAAAAAGACAAAGTAGCGCACTAACAGGCCATCAATTTAATATTTTAGACATCATAACAAAGAATTTGCAAATAAACTGCCTACTTTTAATTATTCGTCTAATTATTTAAAAGTTGTTTAAATCGAAGATAACCTATAAGTTTTTCGGTACTAAAAGTGAGTTGTGTTGCATTTAGGAAACCAAGGTTATTTACCTATAAACGAATGATCTTTTTCAATTTGTCAACGTTCGGTGTAAACTTTGTGCGAAATATAACCTAGAAAGTCCGCTATTTTGAAAATAGTTGTTATGGAGAGAGGCCAAAATATATAAAACAGACGTCTCTTTCTCACAATAGAAGTGTAGAAAATTAATTCTAATACTTTGTAGGTAAAAAATAATTTAAAACGCATAGGTGGCTACAAAAGACAAATAAACATTTATGTATTTCGTTGTCTCTTGTCAAGAGAAAATAAAAACAAAACAAATACGTCGGTGTTTGATGATTAATTAATGATAGCTTGCCTGTCGACTAAATACTACCACACTATCAAGAAAAATACTATAGGTTATGTTCATTCGATATTTGATTTGTGTATGGTATGTTTTAGTTGTGTATAAAAAAATTCTGTCAGTATTCACTGATATCCGTTTTCATTATGTGTTGACCAATGTATTGTATTTATGCCATCACCTATATTTTTATTTTCTATTTGGCATTATTTGCTCAGATATTTCTGTGTATTTTGAAAACAGTTGTGGAATACAGCGTACTTTAAATTGGCCGGTCCAAAGGTTGCTTCGTCGGCTGAACTAATATAAGATTTGTCGACATACGTGAACGATGTTTTTAGGCTATTGCTTTAACTTTGTGTACAAGAGAAAATGAAATCGTACACCCATTTATTACCTCATAAGTACATAAAACAATTTAAAGTTTGCTGGACTCTATTAATAATTTTGTGTTATTTAAATCAACGATTCGACGAGTAGTTATTATGCTCTTAACGTCTGTCTATGTTTATCTGTGTTTTGGTGACCTCAGAACTAAAAAACTTGTTTACCGATTTGGGTGCTGTTTTTCTGCGAATAAATAAAGGAAGGCACTCTTTTATTAGCTAGGAATCATCATCGTCTTCAAGTTGGACGAAAACATTACCACTCATTGTGCTGCAACAATAAATAATATAATAACTATAATAAGTATAAGTAAAAGAACTATGAATGGGGTATCATACACCTACATTGACAGATGACAGAGAGACATTGTAGGATTGAAATTAATTGTTAAGACTTTTTGAGAATATTTTTAATGGTATGAAAACGGGGTTGACTGGTTATGCTGTTGTGTAAATTTAAAAAAAAATAAAATAAAATGAAGTGTTTTAAAAGTTCCCTTACCTATAACATAATAACTTTTTAAAGGTGGAAAAATAATCTTTTAATGCAATTGGATTTTTGTACAAA
Organism: Stenurella melanura; assembly: GCA_963583905.1. Lineage (NCBI taxonomy): Eukaryota > Metazoa > Arthropoda > Insecta > Coleoptera > Cerambycidae > Stenurella > Stenurella melanura. The sequence goes on from OY757314.1 coordinate 48,881,763, forward strand.
AAAAATACCATAATGTTTCATATAATTTGTCTTTATATTTTAATTTGAATAGGTAATTACCTGAAATTTAATAGGTATAGTGAGCCCCAACAGCATGGAAAGAAATTAATTGAAATTGAAAGAAGTATTTGGAAAAACCTGGCTCACCTGGATTTGTTTCTTTAAAAATACATATTTAATCAAATTCAAACATTTCCGGTAATCTTTTGAGTAGTGACGTCATTATTAAATTTCTTAAAGAGCAAATCATTCTGTCAAATTTTGCATTGTGGATAAAACAGTGTAAATATTTAGAAAGTTGCATAAAAAGATGTGAAACATTTAAATTAACCAATTTTATAGATGTTTAAAAGAATTAAAATTATTGTTGATTAATACAGGAAATGAAGTAAAACATTTGGTGTAATAACATACTGTTACTTGTTTATACCCCATGGTAAACACTCCCAAAATTGTGGGTTCGGAATATTCTAATACCAGATACCAGTAACACTATTTATCAACTTACTATTTGCAAGATTTAAAACTCCACTTATATAAATAACAAACACTATTTACTAAATACATAATACTTCACTACTTCTCTAGAAAATCTCGATTAATTAATTAATACAGTTGCCTACCATTTCGATTAAGTTAGTTCACGGACGTTAGTGAGATGGCGTAACAATATTATTAATATGTGACTGGCTAAAATTTTGCAGTCGCATAGGTAATAACAATAACGTATACTTTGCGAAAAAAAAAAAAAAATGTGGGTGGACAAGATAAAGGTGGCAGTGCGTTTTTTCGAACATTTCCGTAAATATCTCTTTAAATATTGTTTTTTACAAAATATGTAAACAACGCTTTTTGTAACATATTTTTTTTTTTTTATTTAATGGCATTAGGGCGACTGACCCACAGCCAGACACAATTTATGTTACTTATATTATTATACCTAATTCTAACCTATTCGACAAAATATTAATCCTTTCTATACACAATAGGATCAGGACAGGGACACACGCTTCTCGCCCAGGGGTCGATCAGGGCATTTTTCAATTACACACACAACTATTGACCACGGGTAACGTGGGTTACTAAAAACAATAGGATAGACATATAGGTGACAAGACTAAACCTACTCTAAATATTTATTTTTGCCTTATTTATAAATGAAATTATGCAATCAATTATATATTTTTTATTTAAAGCCAGAAGATGAAGTAAATTAAATGGCGCTTCTACTTTGTGTTTGATCAAATTAGTGTATAATTCATTCGTCTCTTGAGCGTATTTATGACATTTGAAGAAAATATGATCTAGGTCCCCTATTTCACTACAATGCTCACAAATATTTGATGGTAATATTCCTATTTTATGCAGGTGATATGGATAACAACCATGACCAAATTTAAGTCTTCTTATATGTGTTATGCTCCTTCTGGAATAATTAACGCTATTATACCAATGTTCTTTTGGGATTTCTTGCTGGATAAGTGTATACCTTGTCGGATTAGTAAAGCAGTATTCATTCCACTGTTGAGACCACTGTTTTTTTTAATAGAATTTTGAATTTTCCAATTCCATCTTCTAGACACGGTGCGTTGTATAAGGGTATTCCTGAAGATATACTTTCTTTGGCCAACTGATCTACTTTTTCGTTATTCTCAAGGCCAATATGAGCTTTGACCCAAACAAATTTAATTATGTAATCTCTCTCAGTCAAATTACTTAATACGGATTTAATTTTGATAATGTACGGGTTACAGAAAGGAGAGTTAATATCTACATTATTTTTAATGGATGTTAGAACAGACAGCGAATCAGATAAAATTATAGCCTTTTTACAATCGTGATATTCAATATATTCTAGAGCTTTCAGAATTCCCATAGATTCGGCAGAGTATATCGAAGTATCTTGATGTAGTGTATACTTTTCTTTCAGGTTGGTACTAGGTGCAAAAATTGCACATCCCGTCCCATTTTCATTTTTTGACGCGTCTGTAAAAATATGTAAGTAATTATGCCATTGAGATGTTATGCTGTTTAAAATAATCTTACTTACTTCTGGTAATTCACAATAATTTGGTGATATTACCGTTGGTTTATTAAAAAATCTTAAATAATCCTTATCATCCGATCGTGTGTATAATTCGTCTAATTCTGGAGATATATTACTCGTATTTCGAAATCCTATGCACAAAGGTGGTAAATTCCTTTTTGACCAGTATTTGTTGATAAGATCGTGATTATTTAATTGGCTAACTTTGTCAATAATTGGTGATTTTTTAATGTGCGACTTAAGGATAAATTTCTCTGAAAGAAACTGGCGTCTCAACTGTAACGGAGGTTCGAGAGCTTCTACACGTAAAGGTTCAATGGGTGTAGATTTAATGGCACCTATACATAACCTCAGTGCTTTGTAACATATATTTTGGTAGGTTTCTCTACGATAAAACTTGACGGAGATAAATTTTTTTTTGTCAACGCGCATTTTTAAACAAAGGAGGTGTATTGTACTTACTTCTAGTTAAATATCTCAGAAAGTATTTATTATATCTAAAAATGTTACTTATAGCTTTATAGAAGCTTTTGGAATTGTTTCATTTGTTTTGTTTGTTTTTTTGTTTAAATTGGACATATAGCTAACAAATGGGGTAAAATATATAAGTGTAGTTGTCTCCACTTGCTTACTGCATATAAAATCAGCCATAAAAACAGGCCATCAAAATATCAACGTCGGCGCTATTACTGCTGACATCACTAGTACATAGCTATACTTCAAATTTTTGCGCATTAGAATAGAAAAAAAAAAAATAACACTAGAAATTTAAAAAATCTTACTCCGTTTTGCGTCAAGATAGAAATATTTCATGCATTGATGGACGCATTGCCCGCCCTTTGCGACATTAACAGATACAGTCAAATTACGGCTCTGTTTATCTATTCCCTGGATGTGACTTTCTTCTAGTTTTTCTGATCTCCATCGTGCCAGAACATACTATATGAGTGACGATGTTTTATCTATTAAGTAATACATTATATTTATTATTTAATATAGTATAGAAAATTATGACATTCCCCGGCCTCCCCTTATGCTGGCTCGGTATTTATACATCACATAAAAACTCAAAGCTGCCGACCGAGCAGGGGAGATCGGTGCATGCTTTATTTTCTATTTATTAAATAATAAATATAATGTGTTATTTAATAGATAAAACATCATTACTTATGTAAATTATGTCCTAGAAAAACATTATAAAAAAACTTGAGGCCTTAGCTTCTAGTATACACACCAAATCTCAAATTTCTGTACTCTTACCAGCTTGCTTTACTTATTTTCCCCGATTTATCCCTATTTAACTTCCAACCCTTCAACGGAATAATCCCAAAATATAATCTAGATCCTGATGCCATTTTAATATGTACCAAATTTTAAGTGAATATCTCAATTTTATTTTATTAACCCCTTTAATAATGGAGTGTGGGGTGGTTGGGGGATGAAAAATTTTGAGGACTTGGCTTTTAGTACATACACATTTCTGTACTCTTACCAGCTTGCGCTACTTATTTCCCCCTATTTATCCCCTAACCCTTCACGTGTAGAAACTTTCAAGTCAATATCTGGAACTGTTCCGGAGAACACGTGCGGACATAATTTTTTACGATTACTATTTATATTTCCAATCCACTGTGTAGATGTGGAAGTAAAATGCAAGAATTTTTAATTATTTGTCATAGAATTTAATCATAATTTTTTTTAGGTGAATACATATTTTCATATTGTTCGAGTGTAGGAAGTTAAAAACCTGGAGTTTAGATAAAATATTACCTGGAAAACCTGGAAAAGTCAGGGAATTTTAACAATAAGGTGGCCATTCCCTAGAAAGCGACATCCGATAGGGAAGTATTTATGATTTTTGCTGATAACTTTTTTTTCTTAGTACGTGTATTTAAAAAAACTATAAGAGTACCTAAGTAGAACCATAACAAGACTATAACTATGAATTTTCACTAAATAATTTCAGTGGTTTGCAAAATAGCTGGATTTAAAACTACGAAATAGGAAGACTAACATAATTACTTCCACATCCACGTAGTGGATTGGAAGTATAGTAATCGCAAAAAAATTTTCAAAAATTTTTATTCTTGAAATAGGTTTAGAATGTCATGAAACGTCGAGATTTTAAATTTGAGCGAAAAAAAATGTTCTGTCTGTCGGTCTGTCTGTCGGTCTGTCGGTCTGTCTGTAACTTTTTTTGTCCGCACGCTTTCTCCGGAACGGTTTAAGATATTGACCTGAAATTTTGTACACGTATATATTATAACGAGATCTGGAACTGGATTGTTTTTTGAGGAAATCCGGTGAAGGGTTGGGGGTTAAATAGGGGTAAATAGGGGGAAATAAGTAAAGCAAGCTTGTAAGAGTACAGAAACTTGAAATTCGGTGTATGTACTAGAAGTCAAGGCCTCAGATTTTTTTATAATATTTTTCAACCCTCCACCACCCCTACCCCATTAAAGGGGTTGATAAAATAAAGATGAGATATTCATTTGAAATTTCGTACACGTATGTATTATAACGATGTCTAGAATTAGATTATATTTTGGGATGATTCCGTTGAAGGGTTGTGGGTTAATTTGGGGTAAATAGAGGAATATAAGTAAAACAAGTTGGTAAGAGTACAGAAACTTGAAATTCGGTGTATGTACTAGAAGCCAAAGCGTCAGATTTTTTAATAAGATTTTTCAACCCCCACCACCCCTACTCCAATTTGAAAAGGGTTGATAAAATAAAATTGAGATATTCATTTGAAATTTTCTACACGTATGTATTATAACGACATCTGGAACTAGATTATATTTTGAGATAATTCCGTTGAAGGGTTGGGGGTTAAATAGGGGTAAATAGGGGAAAATAAACAAAGCAAGCTGGTAAGACTACAGAAACTTGAAATTCGGTGTATGTACTAGAAGCCAAGGTATTATTATATATATTATTATGTTATTATTATATTATTTATAATATTTTTCAACCCCCACCACCCCTACTTCATTATTAAAAGGGTTGATAAAATAAAATCGAGATATTCATTTGAAATTTGGTACACGTATGAATTATAACGACATCTGGAACTAGACTATACTTTGAGATGATTCCGTTGAAGGGTTGGGGGTTATTCAGGGGTCAATAGGGGGAAATAAGTAAAGCAAGCTGGTATGAGTACAGAAACTTGAAATTCGGTGTATGTACAAAAAGTTAAGGCCTCAGATTTTTTTATAATATTTTTCAACCCCCCCCACCACCCCTACCCCATTAATGGGGTTGACAAAATAAAGTTGAGATATTCATTTGAAATTTCGTACACGTATGTATTATAACGACGTCTGGAATTAGTTTATATTTTGAGATGATTCCGTTGAAGGGTTGGGGGTTAATTTGGGGTAAATAGAGGAATATAAGTAAAGCGTTGGTAAGGCTACAGAAACTTGAAATTCGGTACTAGAAGCCACAGCGTCAGATTTTCTTATAATATTTTTCAACCCAACCACCCCTACTCCAATATGAAAAGGGTTGATAAAATGAAATTGAGATATTCATTTGAAATTTGGTACACGTATGTATTATAACGACGTCTGAAACTAGATCATAATTTGAGATGATGCCGTTGAAGGGTTGGGGGTTAAATAGGGGCAAATAGGGGAAAATAAGTAAAGCAAGCTGGCAAGACTACAGAAATTTGGGATTCGGTGTATATACTAGAAACCAAGGCCTCAGATTTCTTTCTAATATTTTTCAAACTCTACCACCTCCGCTTCATTATTAATGGGATTGATAACATCAAATTGAGATATTCACTTGAAAGTTAGTACACGTATGTATTGTAGTGACATCTGATTGACATGACTCCATTGAGGTGGTAGGTTGTAAATAGTGGAAAATAAGTACGGTAAACTAGAAACTTCATTTTTGACGTATATGGTAGAAACCAACTCCTCAAACTTTTCTATGACATCTACCCCAAATATTATTAATATTCTATGACCAATAATTTCCACATACTAGAGTGCAAATATAACCAAGATGATTCCTTTAAAGTGACTTGGACGAATAATCTGGATGTGGAAGTAGTGATTCCTTAGGCAGCGGTTTTTTTAAATTTAAATCTAGCTATTTTGCAAACCACTGAAATTATTGAGTGGAAATTCATAGTAATAGTTTTGTTGTGATTCTACTTAGGTACTCTTATAGTTTTTTAAAATATACGTACTAAGAAAAAAAGTTATGGCCAAAAATAATAAATATTTCCCTATCAGATGTTTCTTTCTAGGGTATGGCCACCTTGAGATTTAGTAGACAACCTGATATCACGGACACCCTATATAAGGACCAAAGTCAGATTGAGCTTGTAGCTCAAGACAAAACAGTGCAATACTCAGTTTTAAAAAATTGTCTTGTATTTAACACATTAGCAGAGTGCAGTGCAAACTGATTGTTGTCCCAAATTGACGGTAATTAATTAATAGAGCATAAATTACTTCGTTCAAAACCTCTCTGTTAATAATAATGGCAGCGTATCTATCATTTACGTTTAATTAGTAAGGTCTGTGATTTAATTGACTTTGAAAGTTTGGTCGGTTGTTGGAAGTCCGAGGCAGGATGACCCCAATATCAAAGTTAGGAGTCGTCTGTATTAATTCCTCTCAATAATATTTCTTTGCTATTTCATTGTAAAAATCACCTAGGGTATTATGTTTCTACGGTCAGCTAGGAATAAATTCGTAAAAATATTTTCTCGAGAACTTCTAGAAACCAGACTCAGATAAACGCTTTTTTAGATATGAGCTTGGAGTAGTATGGTACAATCCAACAAGCTCGGTCCTACGGTGGGGTAATGGTGGTAAATATCCCTCAGAAAGAACGCAAAAGGTGGAAAATATGGGACACAAACGATGGCCAGTGTTAAGTTTTGTGCATAAATTTATCTACTCTATAGGTAGTAATACATACTATATTAATAAACTAAATACTAAACTACCTAAAAAGTAAAGGTTTTGAACTTTCAACGGATATGTTTTCTTATATGTTTTCGTTATCTTAATCGCTTCTCAAGTCACCGAGGTAACTCCTTGAAAATCCATTATGATGTGTTATTAACTATTCACTAAACTAGAGCCATAAAATCAAATCAACTTAATAATAAACTCTCAGTTTCTTTTCTTTTGTTGGCAATGCCACGACACCTCTGCAATTGCGCTCAATAACCAATCACTGAATCACACAACTGTCATAAAATATTTTGGTTTACTAATTGATGAAAAATGATCGTGGGAAAATCATATTGATATGATTCGAAACAAGATAGTAGCCCCCGTTGGTATTCTGAGAAGGTTTGGATATTACATCCCTAAACATTTAGTACGGTTTGTGTATTTTTCTTTGGTGCATAGTCATATACAATACCTCGCAATAATTTGGTCTACTGCCAAAACGTGTCTAATCAACTTAATAAAAACGCCACAGAATGAAGCTATAAAAAACATTTACTTATTGCCAATAAGATATAGAACTGCTGAATAGCTATAATATTATTCCCGTAGAAAAAATATACAAATATCAAGCTTGCAACTATATACACGGCATCCTAACTCATTCCCGTCGTTCGAACTTAAAACTCATCAGAAGAAACCAAACCCCCATTTACCTTATTAGAACTAATAATAACTTTGAATTAGCACAAAAAATAATCTCAAATGTTGGACGTGCATCGATCTACTACTCCGGTGTGTCCATGTACAATGCGCTCCCAGCCGAATACAAAAACCTTAGAATATAATTAAAAAAATATATTCAGTTCATGATATAAAATTTTTCTGGATGAAGACTTAGTACCTTAACTTAGCATGTACCCCTTACCTAGGTGACACAAAAATGTAATAATTTTAATTAATGTACACTCATTATTTATTTAACTTACTAGTTAGTTCCACAATGTACAAAAACATTTGCTATTTTGTTCTCTTTTGTATTTTTAATCGATAGTAGAGAATAACCCTATGTGTAATTTTGGGTTAACAAAGACTATTTAATTCATTCATTCATTCAATATATCTTTACTTTGAATATGTCAATAGAAATATTTCTGTGGATGTGAAGCAGCGCTAAGCCTACCAGGCGCTCTTATGTCATTGTAGATCGAAGCCACGTTTTTAGCCGTTTCAAGGAAGAAAAACCGCTGCCTAAGGAATCACTACTTCCACATCCAGATTCCCCATCCGAGTCTCTTTAAAGAAAAACGTATTAACTATATTTGCACTCGAGTATGTGGAAATAATTAGTCATAGAATTTTAACAACATAATATTTGAGGCAGATGTCAAATAAAAATTTGAGGCGTTGACTTTTAGCACATATTTACGCCAAGAATAAAGTTTCTGGAATATTATTCGCTTGTTTTACCTATTTTCACTTATTACTATCATTCTCCTCCCCTCCAATGGAACTATCTCAATCAGATGTCATTACAATACATATGTAGACCACTTTTCAAGTGAATATTTCAATTCCAGATATCGGGTGTTACAAAGTCAATTTTGCACCCCCGATATCTGGAAAACTGTGCATGTCTCGATCTTGTGCCCATGAGAACTTTTATTGAGGAGCTAGAGGAGAATAACATATATCGATTCCAGCAAATTTCATCGGGGGCCTCTTCCCACAAGAAATGCATTTGCACCCTCGATATCTGGAAAACTGTATATCTTCTGACCTTGTGCCCATGAGAACCTTTGATCGGGAGCTCGAGAGGAATAACATATATCGATTCCAGCGAATTTAACCGAGAGCCATTTTCCCATCATTCCATGGGAGGTTCTTTCTGTACTCCTACCAGCGTGATTTACTTATTTTCCCTTATTTACCCCTATTTATACCCCAACCGTTCACTGGAATCTGCGCAAAATATATCCTAGTTCCAGATTTCGTGATAATACATATGTGTACCAAATTTCAAGTCAATATCTTAAACCGTCCCTGAGAAAATGTGCGCAAAAATAAGTTGCAGACGGACAGACCCACCGATCGACAGACTGATATTCTTTATCGCTCAAATTTAAAATCTCGACGTCATGTGATATTTTAAGCCTATTTCAACAAAACAAAACTTTGGAAAGGTTTTTATGATTACTATATTTCCACTTTACTACATGGATGTGGAAGTAAAACTATGCTCTGCTGACGCTACGGTTACAAGCAGCGACAGCGTATAGAGATTAGAGAGCTCTATTTTTATATTTGAAAAAATACCCTCGTCACAAAAAGAATATGCAAGAACTGTAGTATTTGGTAAGGTCTCGGTAGTTTCTGATTTCTCCCATCTCTATAATTAGATACTGTGAGTTAATTGTAAATTAATGGCAAGTGATATAGCCTTTATGTGTTTTTTTCCATTTAATATTTTTTAAACTAAGCGCTTTAACATAATTTTTATGTTTGCCCTGCACGTGTCCAACAAGATAATGTTGTAATTATTTGTAATATAATTATCTCAAGGTTATTTTAAAATGCATAACTTTCGTACAAAGCACTGCCACTATAATAGTAGTTATAGTCTATACGAGCACAATTGAAATTACATAAAAACTAAAAGCCAGCATAAACAGTCGGCAACTCTTTATTGTACATGGGCGGAGGTAAATAGAAATGCTTGTCATAAGAAAATGTTATAATTTTTGATAATTGTATTAATTTTTATTATCTTTTGTTTATTATATAGTTTATTTTTGTTCATTTGTCCAATAACATATTTTTGAAGTATTATATCAGTTTTAGATATGTCTAAATATTTAAATTTGTTGGGTTTAGTTTTAAAGTTATCCCATTCTACATTGAAATATGTTATTATCAGCAAGGATCAACGAGAAGGTATGAACATATCCTTGGCGGGATGAGGAAATGGGACAGGTTATATTGGCAAGGCGCAGGGATGTTAGTAAAAATAAAATATAAGTTTCTTCTAAAATAAAAATGAAAATGTAAGTTTCTTAACCAAAGCAAAGAATTAGTACAACAAAAATAAATATTTGTATAGATAAAACACAAATAAAAACAAAATTAAAATATGTCTCTATAACAAAGTAACTTATATTAAAATTTCTTGTCAACTAAATAAAATATATTCCAAGAAATGTAACAATAAAAAAGTAAGTTTCATAACTAATATAATAGCTAAATATTTTTTTCTGAAAATATGTATTAAAAAGTTAAATGCTAAAAGTTGACGCATCCGAATCTTCACTTTCTGAAGAGGGATCATTATCCGGTTGAATTATAATCGGCGCAATGGGGGGTAGTGTTGGGTTTCTTTTTCAATTACATGCTTAATGCAATAATTCCATAAATCAGTATTGTCGAGGCCATTTATTACTTCTCTTATATGATCAACTACTACCGCGCTTAACGTTGGAGAGTCATTACATTTCCACAAACGATCTTTTAAAGTTGCTCAAACCATCTCGATAGGATTAAATATGCATAGTACGGAGGTAACCGCAAAAGTGCATGACCGTGTATATTGGATAAGTTATCAATAACATATTCATTTCAGTAATTCGCGCTTTATTGGAACTTTTAGGGGAATTTCCATATTTTTTTCTCTCATGCATTTTGAAATATCTTCCTTGTACTGGTGTTTGTTATTTCATTTAATATTCGCGAGTGATAGGAAGCATTATCTAATACACTTACCGAATTAGGCGGAATATTTGGTATAAAGCTGTTCTGAAAACCATTTTTCGCACTGCACTGGAGAAATATCGAGTCCACGTTCACTAGTGACTGATATAACTCAAACACCGACCGACCAATCGGACTGAGGAATACCCGGGTGCCAGCCAATCGTCGCCACCCGTCCTCAAACGCAGGCCAATGACAACACATCTCACAAGTCCACGTTGACTCTTGAGAACGATTTACAAGGTTTTTTATGCTAGTGGACCTGTCCGTTTTATTATCTTTAAACGAGTGCAGTCGTAGATGGTTCATTCAGGCTGATTACATTGTCAGTCTTGGACTCGCCTGCACAGTTTCAACTACTATTCGATTCTCGACACCATTGTTAAATACATAGGACAAAATATCAAGTTAAGTGCGCACGGTCCTGTGCTTTAACACTGACCAGTTTCAATTGACTTCGTAAACACTATACCTCATATTACAAAGACATTATTTCCACATCATTGTCTACTACAGATATTATTTCAAGACGTTTTGACTTTTTAATACAGCAGTGTCAGTTGCGAATGTGGCTATAAAGTAATATACTTTTGATCTTGAGCGCCACGACATGGGACTTTATTGTTCATATTAACGAATATTGTCATTGTTCACCTAACTTGCAGAATAATAATTAAGTATTTGTTGTCGTAAGTTTACTGTCGTTGACTAAATTGCGGTGAATAATAAAAGTGTAAACTATTTATTATTGAGATAGTTCTCAATACCAAGTAGTGTGCACGAAGAACGTTAACCGACGATGGTATAAATGAAACCATTAACTATTCTCCTTGAGTTTTCGTTTTCCAGATCTTTAGGATCAGAGTGAATAGACACCTCTTTCAATATTCTCGTAGCACGCATGGTGCCTGGTATGACGATCCTGTGAAGTGCCGTTGAATGATGAATTTTAACCCCTGTATCCTAATGTGGAACAATCCACTGGCGTCTCCTGGTGCTTTCAGTAGGTGGGTAGATCACGGGTAACTCTTAAGGACAAAATATATTGATTTTTGATTTCGGTTACATTTTTTTGAAACTTTGGATTTTGGTAGTTGATTTGATGCTGATTAAATGTTTAAATGGCGACAACCCTCGAAAACTCTTCGTTTAGAAGCTTATAGCCCTTTTGAGGTCTGAAACGTATGTGATGTCAGTATAATAACATCTTATGCATTTCTTAACACAATTTCTAAAGTTTCAGTAAAATTTAATCGAAAGCAAAAAAATCACTGTAATTTGTGCGGGTCCTTTGAACGAGTGTAATAACGGATAACATCGTTTGTGGAACTATTTTACTTCCACATCCACGTAGTGGAGTGGAAGTAAGTATCTATAGTAACTGTAAAAAAAATTTCAATTTTATTTTTTGTTGAAATAGGCCTAGACTGTCATAAAACGTCGAGATTTTAAATTTGAGCTAAAAAAATTTTCTGTCTGTCTGGTCTGCCCATCTATCTGTCGGTCGGTCGGCCTGTAACTTTTTTGTGCACACACTGCGTTGTCTCAGCAACGGTTAAAAATATTGACTTGAAATTTGGTACATGTGTACCATGGCGAGATCTGAAACTAGATTATATTTTGCGCTGAATACGGTCAAGAGTTAGTTGGGGTTAAATAAGAGTAAATAAGGGAAAATAGTAAAGCAAGCTGGTAAAAGTACAGTAACTTGGGAATTGGTGAATATAGTAGAAGTCAAAGCCTCAGATTTTTTTATAATATTGTCCACACTCCTTAACCACACCCCCACTTACTAAAAAGTTGATAAAATAAAATTGAGATACTCACTTGAAACTTGGTACACGTATGTATTATAACGACATCTGGAGTTAGATTATATTTTGAAATGATTCCGTTGAAGCGTTGGCACTTAAATAGGGGTAAATAGGAGAAAATAAGTAAAGCAAGTTAGTAGGAGTATATAAACTTAGGATTTGGTGTATTTACTAGCAGCCACCGCCTCAGATTTTTTTATAACACTTTTCAACCGCTCCACCACGCCAATTTTAAAGGGGCCCATGAAATAAAATTGAGATACTTATTTGAAATTTGGGAGACGTATGTATTATAACGACATTTGGAATAAATTATATTTTGATATGACTCTGTTGAAGGGGTGGGGTAAGTAGGGGCAAATAGGAGAAAATGAGTAAAGCTGGTAAGTTAAGAGTACAGAAACTTTAGGTTTGGTGTATACTGGAAACCAAGGCCTCAGACTTCTTTATAATATTTTCAACCCCCGTCCCCACCATCTCCACGTTATTATTAAGGAGGTTGATAGAATAAAGTTGCGATATTTACTTGAAATTTGGTACACGTATATATTGTAGTGACAACTGATTGAGATAATTCCGTTGAAGGGAAGGAAGAGGCAAATAGGAAAAAATAAGTAAAGCAAGCTAACAAGAGTCCAGAAACTTTATTTTTGGCATATATACCAGAAGCCAATGCCTCAATCTCTTTTATGACACTTGCCTCCAATATTATTAAAATTCTATGACTAATTATTTCCACATGCTAAATTGCAAACATGGTGAAGATGTTTACCGTTAAGGAGACTTGGAGGAGAAATCTAGATGTGGAAGTAGTGATTCCTTAGGCAGCGGTTGTTTTTACTATATTCTTGGAGCCCAAACCTTACAAGTTCAAAACGCTGGTTATTTTTTCATTTTACAAAAACTAGTTCAGAGCCCATAAAAAAAGATAAAAACAAATTTTGAACAAAATTGAAATGCTTTAAAAAAAGCGATTAGTATAAATTTTGATATTAAGTAATTTGCTGAATGCTGCTTTCTTCAAATAGAACATATGATCGATCGAAAGTCTTGCATTAGGTTTCTTTAACAAATAAGATGACATCGCTCTTTAACCAAATTCCATTTTTTTTCAAAGTGTGGTTTGTAGCCACGTTTGATTATTGCCTACTACACTACAAAACCTCGAACACTATTTAAACATGTCCTTCCTGTACATTCGTAAGTGCTCATCATCAATAGATGCTAGTAGTTAACGAACAATTTTTTATTACGGTTTTTTCACGTTGACGTCAAACATTAAATAGCTGCAGACGACCGTGCCTGTATTCTCTTATGTAATAACATAAAAAGTTATATGTATACTTCACTTTACTTTTTCCTCGAAATATTAGAAATACATGTATATTCTTATTCACCCTGTAGAAGATGCAAAAAATTAAGAATCTGGAAATATAATTTAGAAATGCCAATTATATACGTAAGTAACAAAATTTTAAAAATATAATATATAGAGTGATCTTAAAAATAATATTTAATTGCTGAAACAAACGAAAACATTACAATTCGCGTTGCAGCTGGGTGCACTTTTTATTTTCTTCAATTAAAGGAAGAGAGATGAAGCTCTACTTTAATAAAAACGATAATGGTAGGAGTAACTAGGAACGCTTTTTAGGTCTACATGAAATTCTCGTTATATGTTCCTTTCCAGCATTTCACATCCAATATTTAATAAACAGTTTGCTGTTAATGAAAGCAATAATTTATCAATTTATAGCATTAATATAAAGTTTTGACCTTGTTCAATATCCTTCAGCTTACAATAAATATTTATAAAATCCAAAAACATTGTCGGCGGTAGGTACACAACACTTTACTTTGGTCACCTGATAACACATAGCGGAGTTCAAAATTATAATACCCTTATCATCCCCACTGCCTAGAAACGAAGTTCTTTGAATATGTAAATTAATCGTCTTTGATAACTTTTTAACGTGATTTGACCAGGTTCTAGATTTGACAAATCGGGCCCACTGCGCATCGCCCGGTTCTTATACTCTTCGCAATTACAAAGCGAAGAGTATATTGCACTCGATCGGCACATTTCTAAAACCCGTAAATTTGCTCTTGGGGAAAAAAATTCATATCACTGTGTTGGTGATCGAATTCAAAACTTTCAAAATGTCTGTCCGTCTGTCTCTCTGTCCGTTCGTCTGTCTGTTGTAACGCTCATGTTTTGAAGCTATAAGTTGATTTGTAAATTTCAGTTATGTGTGCCAATGCGATAAAGCGCGCGATTATTCTATTTATTATTTAAATTTAAATTATAAGATACTGGTCCTAGCATTATATGAATTTATATACTATCGGTTAAATATGACTATTGCTTGACCAATAGCGTGGTAGCTTGACGACCAAGTTTAGCCAATAGTAGACGAGATAAGATACGCCGGCTCTGGCTCGCGGAGACGCTGAAAAAAATGGCGTAGCAGGCGGTTTGGCCGTGTAGGCTGTAAGAATCAAAGCCGCCATATATTTGTAAATATCTGTATATAGTGATTAATAACTGCTAATAGAATCAGTAAAGTAGTTATGCTATGTTATATGTTGTGTTTATTTTGTACCATTGCCCATAGCTACAGCAAGGTAATGTTTTCGTCGAACTAACTGTAAGTACAGCCTTTTCTATTACGCCTCTCGTGATGTAAATGTTGCTGTTTGAATGCGCTTGTAACCCTGCAGAATTATTGATGGTTTCATTACTTCATTACACGTTTGGTCAGTAGTATTTCCTATTGTATCCAGTGTTACCGTCGATTAAGACTTCTCGTACCCCATGAAAAGCCTATAGTGCGTGAATAATTTCGTTTGAACGTTATGGTTGCGCAGCTATTCCATCCCGTTTTTAAGACATCTCCCGTGTGTTTTGGGAATAAAAACGTAGTGTTCAACTAACGAACAATTTTATGCCGAAATTACTAAGTGTCGGGCCATTTTTGTCATTAATTTTATGTGCAGTTTGTATTATTTTTCTCTTGTGTGTATCCATGTAATTTAGTTGAGCTTATTTATGTTAACGTTAAGAATTATTTGTTTTTACCGCTTTGGCCAGACCGCATTTAGTTTAGTTTCATTTTTTTACTGTATACGAATTCCTATTATGTACAATTTTGCATTATATTTTACTATATATCATATGAACTTTTAATGATTTTTACATTATTATTCTGTCGAAAGTATTTTGTAGTTTACCTTCACCCTGATGTCACCTGCTCTATTATTGTTTGTGTCTTTTTCTGTAAACTATTAAAGTAGTTAAATTTAAATGATTCGTTTTATTTCTCACAAGTTAAAACAGAAACTATAACGTTTCACTGTCCGCCCGTCACGTTTCTTGTAAGCACGATAACTTAAGAACGAAAAGTCCGATTGTATTGAAACTTTTGAAAGTAAGCCAATGTTAGCTAGAGGAAGATCCCTATTTATGAACAAAATCGATCAATAAATAAAAAAGTTACAAATTTTTTGGATTTAAATAAAATATTTTTTTGTGTTTTCTAATTAAACAAAACATGTCTAAAACTAATACTATTTACAAAGAAAAAACTGAGAATAGTATCCTATAGAATGTGCAACAATTATATAAAAACTGCAGTTAACCAGCGCAGAGTATAATGGTTAGCTGGTTAATTTTTGTATCTAGTTCAAATCTTGTTACCTCAATGGTCGGTATAAAAGTGAAGATCATAAACCTATGTATTTTTAACCGAATTTAATATCAATATTAGGTAATTAAGTTAAATTAACCTGGAGAAATTTTGTTCCAAAATTTTTAATGGCGTTTCAGGTTTCTTAAAAATTGTAAATTAGCAGTTGTGTTGCTACCAGTCTTTTGTCTTTTTAAAGCTATTTGGAGAAGATTTTGTTGAGGTTCTTTAATTTTTAAATTTTTTGTTGGCAGTACCTAAATTTATACTATGATGATTCTTTATAGCTTGTTATAAATGAATATAAAATTAAAATTTTAATTGAAAATTCAAATTCTCTAAGATTATCCTCTTTGGTGCTTCCTGGGCAAGTTTTAAAACATCCTGGGAAATGGAATATAAATCAAATGTCTTTCTAGTAAATTTCATAAAATTACTATTTATTCGATTCTGAACTATTCCTATTTCTCCGTGTTACTTTTTGTGCAAAATAAACAGAAAAGAGCACTGAAAAATCTATATTCTAAAAATAAACAGTATTACTGTTAAAAATATACGCGTACTTTTCGTTCCTATTCAGCACAATTCAGAATAGAGAACTACAGGAATAGTCAAATTCATTTTCAATAATACACGGAAATAACGCTGGAGTACGCTATGTAAAACCAATATTCTTTGGCACCATTCCAGTAATCTCAAATTCATATTTTATTATACTCCCTCAACCACTTTCAATGTACATAAATATGCATGGTGTATAATAATACTATTTAAAAAATCGTTTGATGTACCTGAGATTAGCGTCAGTAACCTATATACAACCCTTTCCTTTTATACGAGGCTTTCTAAATAGTTAAAACGAGTTTTTAATGACGCCAGGTTGAAGCGGCAACATATACATAAGTTAATTAGTTAACAGATTTAACACTGCGCAATCCAATAATATGGCATGGTTTTCAGTTTTCAAATTCTGACATTATTTAATGCAAATCTATAGATAGATAGATAGATCTTTATTGGTCATATATACACAAATTATGCTTTGACACGTCAAAATAGATGCAAAATATAGCAAAAAACCAAGGAAATATTGGTTGTCTTAAAAAATAATAATAAAAAAATACACAATAAATAAAACAAATAAATAACACATAGAGTAAATAACAATATAGTACATAGAGAACGAACAAACAATAAACGTTGTCATATATAGAATAGGTTTATAAAATTAAAA
The DNA here is from genome assembly GCA_963583905.1 of Stenurella melanura. Classification (NCBI taxonomy): domain Eukaryota; kingdom Metazoa; phylum Arthropoda; class Insecta; order Coleoptera; family Cerambycidae; genus Stenurella; species Stenurella melanura. Next base: position 48,899,216 of record OY757314.1, read on the forward strand.
GGAAAAAATCATTCGACAGGAATTCGTCAAAATCATAGAATGCACTATCAAGTAGGAATCGTTTAATTACGTATTTGAAACGAGTACTATCAAGTGATTGTACAGCAATCGGTAACACATTGAAAAATTTTACTGCATAATAGCATGTCCCATTTCTGGTTTTTGAAAGTCGCAAAAAATCCAAATACTTATATGTTACCCCTATTACGAGTTGAGTACCTATGTACACTTTGACATGTTGTGTAATTATTTAAGTTGCTTTTAATATATACAAGGCACTGTAGAATATATTCGCAGGGTAAGTTAAGTATCTTGAGGCTTTTAAAAGCATTCCTACAATCATCCCTATATGGTAACCCAGCAACGATTCTGACGGCCTTTCTTTGCAGTGAGAAAACTGTTGAGGTATGTGCCGAGTGGCCCCATATTAAAATGGCATAGGCAAGGGAAGATTGAATTATAGCATGATATGCCATTAAAACCGTTGATTGCGACAAAGAAATTTTTAAATTGCGCAATAAGAAAATATTCAGTGATATATTTTTGCAGATGTCAACTTACTGTCCAAAATAATGCTTAAAAACTTAACGCAATGAGAGGTTATCTGCACAGAGTGTTGTCGTAACGAAAAAATCATAGTCTCTGTCTTATCATTATTTAGTACTAGCTTATTATTTAAAAACCAGTCATGAACCTTAGACAGACTGTTTTGAGCCTCAGACAATAAAATGTTACAATCTGTATGGGAGTGAGCCAATGTCGTGTCATCAGCAAAAAGAGTGAAATTTGTTAAGGGACTAGGCAAATCATTTACATAAATAAGAAATAAAACCGGTCCCAAAACTGAACCCTGAGGGACACCAAATCTAATATTAATGTTACCAGAATCAGCATTATTAAAATGAACAAATTTATGACGATCAGTCAAATATGACATAATCAAATTTCTGCTGCCCTCAGAGAATTTGTAAAATTTCAGTTTGTTTACTAAAATATTATGAGGCACACAGTCAAAAGCTTTACTTAGATCTAAAATTGCACATGCACAAATTCTTTCGCCTCGAAACCTAGATTTATTACATTCATTAATGAATTAATTGCTAACGTTGCTGACAATTTCGACCTGAAACCATATTGACAACTATTAAATAAATTAGAATTTTCAAAATAATTCGTGATTTGATATTGTAGTGTATAATTATTATACCTGTTATTTGGGTATAGCTGCGTATTCCAGTCGGTGGTAATATATGTATTAAAATTTTCTAAAATAAATAAATAAGATATAGTTCAGAAAATCGACACCTACTGGAAGCGGATATAACCTTCCCACCCGGTAGATCTTTGAGGCCGGAAGGAGCAACAAATTGTGTGCCATAATGGCACTAAATGTAATCCGATCTCAACCATAATCTTTTCAGATCTTTTGGAGAACTAAAGAAACTTACATTAAAACTTCTCCATTTTTTTCTCACTTGCACCACATAATATCAACATATTGAAATTTGTTAATTGCTGTTCTTCTCTTATGTTTCGCAACATAGGATTGCACTGCACGTACAATGATGAGAGTAGAATTCTATACTTTGTCCACGACTATTGAATATTTAATATTTATTTAATTTATTTTCATGTGATTTCTCTAATTGAAGAAAGATTTATACGCCAGCATATATAATTTTCTCGATTTTTCGGGCAACAAGTTTAATGAGGCGATTAGTGTGCTTCCCTTACCTCTGGCGGTGTCAAAGGAATCTCGTTTTCAGTGTCAGTATCCATTTGTTTAATTATATTACTCTTTTTGAGTAATATGTAAAATTATTGTAAATAACTGATGTTTAAATCGCACAAATTCTGACGTTTCAAATTAAATTACGTTTTGACTAATAAAATAATGAAGTTTGTAGGCACCTAGATAAATAGTTTCAAAAACAATGGTGAAGATTGCACACAAAACGTAGCCTATAATGTTATCTAGCATTACAGGCATTTTACTAATAAATTTGCTTATTTAATTTGAGAAAAAATAACGATTATCCATTCGTTAACACTGTGTATTGTAGACAAGATGCGACGACTTTGTGCTAGTTTGCGGCCATATTGCCGGTGATATACCAGCGCCGAGGTCGTAATTCCTGAACTGAATAGTTGCTGAATAGAAATGCATGTGACGTAACGAAAAGCGATCTTATGCTTCACATTTGCCTTGTTCTTACTTCCACATCCACGTAGTGGATTTCAAGTATAGAAATCATTAAAAAAATTTCAATTTTTTTTCTTGAAATAGGTTTAGAATGTCATGAAACGTCGAGATTTTAAATTTGTCTGTCTATCGGCTTGTCTGTCTGCCTGCCTGTCTGTCTGTAACTTTTTTTGTCCGCACGTTTTCTCCGGAATGGTTTAAAATATTGACTTTTGTACACGTATATATTATTACGAGATCTGGAACTGAATTGTTTTTTGAAGATATCCGGTGTAGGGTTGTGGGTAAATAGGGGGAAATATGTAAAGCAAGCTGGTAAGAATATAGAAACTTGAAATTTGATGTACGTACTACAAGCCAAGGCCTATAATATTTCTCATCCCCCACCACCACCCCCGCTACATTGTTAAAGGGGTTGGTAAAATGAAATTTATATATTCACTTAAAATTTAGTACACGTATATATTAAAATGACATCACGAACTAGATTATATTTTGGGATTATTTTAATGTAGGGTTGGGGTTAAATAGGTGTAAATAGGGGGAAATAAGTAAAGCAAGCTGGTAAGAGTACAGAAACTTAAAATTCGGTATGTGTACTAGAAGCCAAGGCCTTAGATTTTTTAAATAATATTTTTCAACCCCCACAACCCCTACTTCATTATTGAAGGGGTTGGTAAAATAAAATTGAGATATTCACTTTAAATTTGGTATGTATTATAATGACATCTGGAAGTAGATTATATTTGGAGATGATTCCGTTGAAGGGTTGGGAGTTAAATAGTGGTAAATAGGGGAAAATAATTAAAGATAGTTGGTAAGAGTACAGTAACTTGAAATTCCGTGTATGTACTAGAAGCCAAAGCTACAGATTTTTTTATAATATTTTTCAACCCCGTATCATCCCTACTCCATTATTAAACGGGTTGATAAAATCAAACTGAGATTATATTTTGAAATGATTCCGTTGAGAACTTGGGGGTTATTTAGGGATAAATAGGGGAAAACAAGTAAAGCAAGCTGGTAAGAGTACAGAAACTTGAAATAGGATGTATGTACCAGAATCCATGGCATCAGATTTTTGATAATATTTTTCAACCCTCCACCACCCCTGCTCCATTATTAAAGGGGTTGATAAAATAAAATTGAGATATTCACTTGAGAAATTTGGGATTTGGTGTATATACTAGAAACGAGGGCCTCAGGTTTTTTTATAATATTTTCCATTCCTCCACCACTCCCACTCCCTTATTAAAAGAGTTGATAAAATTGAATTTAGATTTTCACTTGAAATTTAGTAGACGTATGTATTATGACGACATCTGCAACTAGATTATATTTTGAGCTGATTCCGTTGAAGGGTTGGGGGTTAAATAGTGGAAAATAAGAACTTAAAGCAAACTGTTATGAGTACAGAAACTTGAACTTTGGTGCATGTACTGGAAAGAAGGCCTCAGATTTTTTTATAATATTTTTCAACCCTACAATACCCCGACTTCATTACTAAAGGGGTTGATAAAATAAAATTGAGATATTCACTTGAAATTTGGTACACGTATGCATTATAACGATATCTGGAACTAGATTATATTTTGAGATGATTCCGTTGAAGTGTTGGGGGTTATATATAGGGGTAGATAGGGGGGATAAGTAAAGCAAGCTGGCAAGAGTACAGAAACCTGAAATTCGGTCTATGTCCTAGCAGCCAAGGCCCCAGATTTTTTAATAATATGTTTCAATCTTGCCCATCATCCTTACTACATTATTAAAGGGGTTGATAAAATAAAATTGAGATATTCATTTGAAATTTGGTACATGCATGTATTATAACGACATCGGGAACTAGATTATATTTTGAGATGATTCCGTTGAAGGGTTGGGGATTAAATAGAAGTAGATAGTGGAAAATAAGTTACGCAAGCTGATAAGAGTTCAGAAATTTGGGATTTGGTGTATATACTAGAAGCGAGGGCCTCGGGCTTTTTATAATATTTTCCATTCCCCCACCACCCCCACTCCCTTATTAAAAGAGTTGACAAAATTGAATTTAGATTTTCAATTGAAATTTTGTACACGTATGTACTATAACGACATCTGGAACTAGATTATATTTTGAGATGATTCCTTTGAAGGGTTGGGGGTTAAATAGGAGTAAATAGGGGAAATTAATTAAATCAAGCTGGTAAGAGTACATAAATTTGGGGATTGGGATTTACTAGAAACCAAGGCCTCAGAATTCTTTCTAATATTTTTCAAACCCCACCATCTCAGCCCTATTATTAATGGGATTGATAACATAAAATTGAGATATTCACTTGATAGTTAGTACACGTATGTATTGTGATGACATCTGATTGAGATGATTCCATTGTAGGGGTGGGAGATGGTAGGTTTTGAATAGGGGAAAATAGGTAGGGTAAACTAGAAACTTCATTTTTAACGTATATGGTAGAAACCAATGTCTCAAACTTTTCTATGACATCTGCCCTAAATATTATTAAAATTCTATGACCAATCATTTCCACATAATAGAGTGCAAATGTAAACAAGATGTTTTCTTTGAAGTGACTTGGATGAAAAATCTGGATGTGGTAGTAATGATTCCTTAGCAGCGGTTTTAAATTTTTTTCGCGGAAACCAAATCGAAAGGGTGCAAGTGTGATATATCGTTGAACTCGGAATTTTAAGTTTTTTAATGATTGGATTACAAATTGTAGGTAATTATAAAATTAACAACTTATTGTGCCAAAGCGGCACAAAACGTAATACGATCTCAACCAAAACCTCTTCAGATCTTCTGGAGCACTATAGAAACCGTCACGCAAAGTTTCATCAAAATCTGTTCAGTGGTTTCGCCACTCTCGTGCTAACACACATACACACGGACCATCATATACACATACACACCCACCCACACACCCAGATATTTTTTAAAAACCATTTTTTTGGGTTCCTGGGACCTCAATACGTATAGATTATATCACTTTTTTGTTTGATTAAAATTGAAATATTCGTCAATTATTTAGTCTCCTCATCATAACATACATATACAAAATATAAAGAGAATTCAGAGGCTCTTTTTTCACTACATTTCCTTATATATTTGTATGTACTTATTATCTCCTATCCTGCAGTTAGAATGCTCTGGTAGGCAGTGTATAGTTGAATAAATACATAATAAATAGATAAATACTGAGTAGATATTATTTATCATATATGAATTAAATACATTGAAGTCGTTTTTTCATTACATGCAACACGGAATAAACCAACCGTTTTATATAAATAATTTATGAAGTAAAAGAGAAGAAAAAAAATTAACAGCACTTGGCTTCCTAATTTCAACGGTAATATCCTTACTGTATTCGCCTGGGGTATGGAGTATTGGGCAACGCAATGACGGCACGTATTTCACGAGTTTTGGGAATGGCTCTTAAAATTCTAGTCGAACTCAATTGTCTTTTGGTACGCAGTGAGTGTGGTTAAGAGAAATACGATAATTGGTGGAAATATAGGTTTTTTAAAATTATGTTTCCATTTGAAATCGTCTTTACAAAAGTAGTAAAGTAGTAAAGTAGCGTAATACAATGTGTAAATATATCTGTACCAAGCAAGATATCAAATTAACTATTCTTTTAAACCTAATAGATACAGTTTACTGTGAAACTTAAATTAATAGAAAATTCTCATTATTAAACAGTATCTACTTAAATGTTCAAAATCTTTTCGATTTGTACTTATCAACAATAAATTCGCTCAGAAAGTAACTTGTCCACTATTCTTCTGGTGTTTTTTTCGAAAGCAATCGGCAACCATGGTAGTAAATGTTTATTAGTTTTGCGTATTGCTCGACTTTCAGATCCGTAAGTCTTTATTGGGAGGATTCAAGTTTTGTACTTCATCATTTAATGGTTTTCCGCGGCAAATTTCACACCTAAACACGTTTTTTCTCCAGTAATAATCTTTTCCCAATTTCGTCGGAAGCGTCGTTTAAAGTATTACCTTTTTTAGAAAAAGACGACCCACGGGTTATCTGTGTGGGTTTTTGGTGTTTTCTTCTAGGCAATTGTGATTTATTCTGGGTTTTTGTAAAATTCTTAATTTACCAACTTTCATTCGGCGTTGCTTTCTATAATTCTTTAAATATCTCCGTTCCTGCTAACTTTTAGTATAAGGAAAATTGTTCGCTATGAAATTTTCTAAAATATTAGCACGATAGAGTTGGCTAGGTGCAATTGTTAACTTGTAAATTGCTACCAAAGCTTTCAAAATACGTTATTTTTCACTCTTTATTTATTCGAAAATAGCTGCACATAAAGGGCTAAAAATTCTTGAGAGAAAGATGGTGTCGATGTTGTCCCGATAATGTACAAAAAATTTCAGCAAGATGGGTTTATTACTTTTTGAGTAATGATAATGATCTATTTTGTTTTAAATCCGTAATTAACAATTGTGCCATTTTTGTAAAATTCCATTTATAATTGAGAAACTCATTTAGAAATTCAAAAAATTATTTAAACGAAATCCCGTTGGAATTTTTGAAAAATCGCAATTTTGGCCGATTTTATGAGGTTTTCTACGCGTGAACCTTTTTATGCGCGACATAAATAAACAAAGTCTAGGACAAACTTTTTTTAATTTGTAAAAAAATAGCAGCATTTTAGACATGCAAGAGCAGATTCTCTAAAGTTAAAATATAACAAGATATTTGTTTATTTATTTATCTAATACAGTTGAACATGAAATTGAAGCCATCGATTTTAAATATTTCTTTACTACTATAGCCGAAAAAATTATTACTATTTTACCCAGTAATACTTCTCAAAGTAGAGAAGTTGACTATATGGACGGTGTGACTGTTCCGAGTTTAACCTTTTTTATTCATCCAATTACAGAGAGTGAAGTCATTGAGGCTATGGTAAATTGAAAAACTCACGCTGTACAGACATCTATGACATGGATAGTAAAATTATCAAAGCAACTGCGGATATAATTATTCATCTTTTAACAATATTATTTAATGCTTGTGTAAGTGAAGCAAATTATCCTGATGCTTTTAAAATTGTGAAAGTGATACCGGTTTTTAAAAAAGAGGACATTTCGGTAATAGAAAACTATCGCTCCATATCCATCATCCCCATTATTTCCAAAATTTTTGAAATAATATTAAAAATGCGACTTGTGCATTTTTTCGAATTCAAAAACGTACTAAACTGTTGTCAGTTGGATTCAGAAGTAAATGTAGCACATCCGAAGCAGTTTTCAAGGTAGTCGGCGACATAGTCAGTGGTCTTGAGAGTGGCGAACTAGTATCAATTACATTATGTGACCTTTCAAGGGCTTTTGACTGTGTTTCGCACGATATTTTGTTAAACAAGTTATACTGTTATGGAGTTAGGGGTTTATCTCAAACATTCTTCAGATAATATTTATCGAATAGAAAATAAACCGTATGTATAAAAAATAATTTTTCCGATTATAGGTCAGGGGTCCCAAGGTTCAGTTTTGGGACCCCTGTTGTTTATTATATATGTCAATGACTTATTCCATAACATGATCCCTAATATCTGTGTTGCATTTGCTGATGATACAACCATAATAAATTCAAGTTCAGACATGAATGATCTCATGCTAAAAAGTGACTACACTGTTTCACAAGCCAAACAATGGTTTACATTTAACAATTTGAAACTCAATGAAGAAAAGACTCAAAACCTAGTCTTTTCTACCAGTCATAATATAACTAAGGGAAATAGCACAACACTGCTCGGTGTCACTATTGACGACAGACTAAATTGGTCGTCCCACGTCGCACAACTAAGTCAGAAACTATCGAGATTGGTATTTGTTCTACGTAATCTAACAAGAACGTTATCAATCGAGACTCTAAAAATGAGCTATTGTGCGCTATTCTATTCACACATTAGTTATGGTACATTGCTGTGGGGTAATTCTTCTTACGCAGATAAAATTTTCTGACTACAAAAACGAGCAGTCAGAATAGTGGCCTGTGCTGGCTTCGGAGACCACTGCAAGCCTATTTTCAAAAATCTTAAAATAATGCCTCTTCCGTCTTTAAATATGTATGTCACGTTATTAGAAATGTATAAAAATAAGATTCTATTTGCAACAAATGCCGAAGTTCATACGTATGATACTAGAAATAGAAATTATTTTAGAACACCACGCCTTCGACTTTCGAAGACAACAAAAAATTCTTTGTGTTTTAAATTGTTCAATTATCTACCGAACTATTTAAAATTCTTGCCTAATCCAAATACATTTAAGAGGATAATCAAAAAGCATTTGCTTATACATTATTTTTATTCAGTTGAGGAATATATGCAAACCCCTTTGACATTATATCCCCTATTAATTAATTAAATATTTATATATAATTATATACTGAGAAATGCTTACCATCATCACACTTTTATAAATTGATGATTGTTTGAATTTTTTAGAAATTGTTTGTAAATTGTTCTTGTAGTTACTTACTTTTGTACGTGTCTTTTCATATTTTAATGTGTTTACAACTGCATGCCTTCGCAGTACGTATTCGATAACTCTATATTGCTATACTTATTATATTGTTTTTCTTTGACTTGCCAAAAATGTTATATTATGTAATTTGGTTAAATAAAATATCTATCCATCTATCTATCTATCTCTCTATCTATCTATCTGTGTCGCGCATAAAAAGGTTCACGCGAAGAAAACCTCATAAAATCGGTCAAAATTGCGAGGTTTCAAAAATTCCTACGGGATACCATTTTTCAATAGTTTTTGAATTTTCTAAATGAATTTCCCAATTATAAATGGATTTTACAAAAAATGGCACAATCGTTTATTCAGGATTAAAAAAGAAATAAATCGTTAATTACTCAAAAAGCAATAAACCGATCTTGCTGAAATTTTATGAACATTTTCGGGACAACATAGACACTATTTTCAGCCCTCTACGTGCAGTTGTTTTCGAATAAAGAAATAATGAAAATATCGTATTTTGAAAGCTTTGGAAGCCATTTGCAAGTTAACAATTGCACCTAGCGACCTCTATGCTCATTTGTTTAGAGAATTTGATAACGAAGAATTTTCCTAATGCATATGTTATAGTAAAAGTTAGCAGGAACGGAGATATCTAAAGAAGTATAGAAAAAGGGCCTATTTTACTCACTAATTGTTAAAATTATAAAATCAAGCGGTTCACTAATTTGTAAGGTGTTCAACTACATCCTAAAACGAAGCGATATTCCTACAATGGGCCAAACATTTATTTTTTTAACATTTTCCCTCCCTGCGGTCTTAGTCGAGTCGCTGTATCAAAATTTATAAAAAAAAAAAAAAAAAAATGTGCAATACTTTCAAAAAACCGGTAATGCACTATTTTTGGATTTTTTTTTATAAATTTCGATACAGCGACTCGACTAAGACGGCAGGGAGGAAAAATGTTAAAAAAATGTCAAAAAAATCGGTAAACTTTGGAAATATCTTCTTGGGTCCATAAGTCGAAAAGTTAAAAGTTTCTTTTTGTCGGTCGAACTGACATTGTTGGATAAACAAATTAAGTTAACAATTGAATAACTTCCTGAATAATTATTCAAAATGGCTGAAATTGGGGGGTTTTGGGGGTTGCTGATTACATGTATAAATTTAAAAATTTATAAAAAGTGTTTGTTTATTAACAAAAAATGTATTAAGATGCAAAAATCCGCGCGCATTTCCAAATAAACGATGATTTTTACGAAGTATAATATATTAATCATCATATATCAGGCATAAATTTATGTGAATCCTATAGATACATCGTATGTAGGTATACACCAAAAATAGAATTTCACATATACCACATATTCTGAAAAGTATATCAAATAATTTTTTCGTTGGAAAAGTGAACTTAAATAATTAAAGAACTCAACGTGATTTTTGGACTATTACAACAACAAATGATAAAAATCTGCTAGAAATTAAGACTGCTCGAAGGTGCGTTCAATAGAAACGTTTTGTTTTTTGTTTCACTCAAAAAATCGAATCCGTTTTCTAGAAATAAAAAAAAACGGAGCGGCTTTCCAGCTGTACGGTGGTGGGATGGGTGCTTATGAGGGGTCGCATTTGAAAACAATTACACGTAATGGCTCCAAACAAAAAACAGTCGAAAAGTACGTTTATTGGCTTCATTTTGCATTTTATTTCATTAAAAAATTCGAAACCGTTTTCTAGAGCAATTTTCCGACCTCACGCCGGTGGGATAGGTGCTTGCGAGGGGTCACATTTGAAAACAATTATAGATATCGACTTCAAACAAAAAACAGTCGAGAGGTACGTTTATTAGCTTAACTTTGCATTTTATTTCATTTCAAAATTCTAAACCGTTTTCCAGAAATTCGAAAAAAAGCGGAGCGATTTTCCGACCACACGCTTTTGTGATAGGTGCTTGTGAGGGGTCGCATTTGAAAACGATTATAGATATCGATTTGAAACAAAAAACAGTCGAAAGGTATGTTTATCGGCTTAACTTTGCATTTTATTTCATTCCAAAGTTCTAAACCGTTTTCCAGAAATTCAAAAAAAACGGAGCGATTTTTCGGCCGTACGCTCGCGGATTAGATGCTTATTAGTAACGGCCTTTGAACACAGTGACTGATTTGGACTCCAAACCAATAACATTTTGTTATATTAAAAAATTCGGTTTCTCTGAGAGTTATAATTTTTTCAGAATGACAGATTTACAAAAATATTTAAAACAATGGAAGATATTTCGGCCATTTTGAATCCACCATTTTCAATTCTGACATTTTCATGTTAAATTAATAATTCGCGACCTAAGAAGCTTTTCTGGAAATTTTCCGATAGAATTATGAATATTCACAGAGAATGTTCCAAACAATTGGTGTCACAACCGTCATTTTGATTTTGGACTCTTCGATATCAAATTCGCAATCAGCGGCCTCTGAACCCCCCCAAAGTTCGAGCTATTTTCAGTTATTTTTCTGGCAGTTATTCAATTGTTACTTAAAAATATAAGAAATAATTAATGACATATGCGCCATATTGATTCCGCCATCTTGAATTTGAACTCTTTAATATCAAATTCGTTATCAGCGACCCTCAAAACCCCCTAAAAAATCAGCCATTTTGAATAATCATTCAGGAAGTTATTCAATTGTTAACTTAATTTGTTTATTTAACAATGTCGGAGGTTCGACCGACAAAAAGAAAACTCTTAACTTTTCGACTTATGGACCCAAGAAGATATTTCCAAAGTTTAAAAAAATCGGTAAAGTATTAAACATTTTTTGTTTTTTTTTTAAATTTCGATACAGTGACTCGACTATCTAGACTAAAAATAAAACTCTCATTTTACAGCTGTCAACGGTCAAATGTCACTTTTGACATCGAAATTGGAATCAGCGGCCATAAACACCCCCGACATATATTCTGAAAAACAATTTATCAAAGATACGGCGATACACTGTCATCGAAAAGATCCAGGAAAACCGACTTTGAACTCCGGATATCTGGAAAACTTTCCATTTTCCGAACTTGTGCCCATGAGAACTTTTGATCTGGGGGGCCACTTCCCATAAGAAATGAGCACCCCCTTTGCACCTCCGATACCTGGAAAACTGTCCATTTTCCGACCTTGTGATCATGACCACTTTTGATCAGGAGTTCAAGAGGAATAACATATATCGATTCCAGCAAATTTCACCTGGGGCCATTTTCCATAAGGTCCGGGATTCTTTCTACCCAGTTGCGGCATGGTTACCGTTCTCCGAATTATCCGAAATTTTGAGGTAAATTATTCCTAGTATAATGGAATACTTTCGTGGGATGAGACGTTAAAAATTCCCCCCAAAAAATTCACCCCCTATAGTGATGGGCCACCCTACTACCCAACATGTAACCAATTACAGGGTGGAAAACATTACAGTGAAGTAATATGACATTATAATCGAATAAGTATAAAGGCAAAAGTTATATTCTATTATAAAGCAAGCTGCTTAATTGGTTGAATATTACACTTGAATATATCAAACCTATCTTGCAGTAGATTGTAATTTTTACATAAACTATATTAAGTTTTACTTCCCTCGCATATCGAAGGGAAGTATTGTATTAGAAAAAAAATCACCCTCCGAGATTTTTTCGGTTTACACGTTTCAGATCACGTAGATTACGACAATATAGGTTTTTCAATTCCGTCAGTCTGTCTGTCTGTCTGTTGGTGCATTATCTAAAAAGCTACTTGAAGGATGATAGTCAAATTTGGCAGGTAGCTGACTTTACTACCAGCGAAGAAATGGTTGAACTTTCACTGGAAAATATACAGGGTGGACTGTCTAAAGGGAATAAATAATGAAAAAAATTTTCTTTGCTCAAATTTAAAATTTCCACGTTTCATGACATTCTAGATCTATTCCAGAACAAAAAATTTTTTCAAAACTTTTTGAAAATTTTAGCAGTAGAAAAACGAAATTTTCTTTGCTCAAATTTAATATTTCCACGTTTCATGACATTCTAAATTTGTTCATAAAAAAAAATTTTCAAAAAGAAAAATTTTTAAATTTTGTCATAGAAAAATCTTTAAAATATTTAAAACATATTTTTTTTACTAATAGAATATATGAATGAAAAATGTTTTGCTCAAATTAAAAATTTCCACGTTTCCTGACATTCTAAAAAAAAAAAATCAAGAGCAAAAATTTTTTAAATTTTTTTTACTATCATTCCAAGAATAAATTGTGGAAATTTTTTCTTTTGCTCAAATTTAAAATTTCCACGTTTCATGACATGCTAAATCTATTTCAGAAAAAAAATTTTTCAAAACTTTTTGAACATTTTTACTTCCCTCGCATACCGAAGGGAAGTATTGTATTCGAGAAAAAATCACCCTCCGAGATTTTTTCGGATTCTGACGTTTCAGATCACGGAGATTACGAAAATATAGGTTTTTCAATTCCGTCAGTCTGTCTGTCTGTCTGTTGGTGCATTTACTAAAAAACTACTTGACGGAGAGCAGTCAAATTTGGTAGGTAGTTGACCCTACTGTCACTGGAAAATATACAGGGTGGATCGTCTAAAGGGAATAAATAATGAAACAAATTTTTTTTTGCTCAAATTTAAAGTTTCCACGTTTCATGACACGCTAAGACTATTTCAGAAAAAAAAAATTGAAAATTTTTTTCACCAACATTTTTGAAAAATTTTTTACCACGAAAAAATTTTTTTGTCTTTGTTCAAATTTAAAATTTCTACGTTTCATGGCATTCTACACCTATTTAAAAAAAAAATTTTAGAAAATTTTTTTACTATTTTTGAAAAAATTTTACCATTAATACACTGAATTTTTTTTCTTTGTTCAAATTTAAAATGTTCACGTTTTCATGGCATTCTAAACCTATTCAAATAAATGTAAAAATCATTTCGATTAAAAATGTTTTGAAAAAAAATTTTTTTGCTAAAAATTTGAATCTATTTATCACTGGGTATAGAATAGATGAAAAAAATTTTTTTCGCTCAAATTTAAAATTTCCACGTTTCATGACATTCCAAACCTATTTCGGAAAAGAAAATTTGCAACATTTTTTTTACCATTTTGGAAAAAAATTTACCACTAGTATAAGTAGATGGAAATTTTTCGAAAGAATGCAAAGATTTCATTAATATTTTTATATATAGTTTTTCCTTTAGTTCTCATAGATAGCTTTTCTTTCCACTGTTTGCAAAATCCTATAAAGAATATGTTTCATTTTTTTCCCTCAAATTTAAGAGAAGAAAAAAAAAATTGAAAATTTTGTTCACCAACATTTTTGAAAAAATTTTTACCACTAAAATAGATGAATTTTTTTTCTTTGCTCAAATTTAAAATGTTCACGTTTCATGGCATTTTAAAACAATTTCAAAAAAAAATACCACTGTAGAATAGAAGGAAACTTTCCCTTTTGCTCAAATTTAAAATTTTCACGTGCTATGGCATTCTAAACCTATTTCAGAAGAGAAAAAAATTGAAATTTTTTTAAAAAACATTTTTGAAAAATTGAAAAAAAAATACATTTTTTAACCACCACTATAATTCCACTCCACTATGTGTATGTGGAATTGGAAATGTGACAGATGGCAATAATATTAGGCATATGCACCTATTATACTATTGAAAAATGTACAGGGTGGTCATGCCAAGAAATAATTCAGTCATGGTGGACATTTATAAAGGTATTTGCCAAAGCCTTCCATATTTGGCAGTTGTTATTTAGTATTGAACTTTTGCTGTTGGATGAACACTCTGTATATTTTTTTGATCAAAACTTATCAGGTGTTGTTTGTAATAATAGTGGTAACTATATTCCGATTATTATTTTCAATGTCATTTCGTAATTATTAATTTTTTAGAGTGACCGCCATGCACAAATAAAGAGGGAAGTTCTGTGTAAATACCTTTACCGATTTTTTTACCACCTAGTAGAAAGATGGGAAATTTGTTTTGCTCAAATTTAATTTTTTCGCGTTTCATGACATTCTGAATTTATTTCTTAAAAAAAATATTTCAAAAAGAAAAATTTGAAAATTTTGTCAAAGATTTTTAAAAATATTTTAAAATATATTTTTACTAATAAAACATACGGAAAAATGTGTTTGCTCTAATTTTAAATGTCCACGTTTCATGACATTCTAAACTTATTTCAGAAAAAGAAATTTCAAAAGCAAAAATATTTTGATTTTTTTTTTATTACAAGTAGGTACCAAGAATGAATGTTGAAAAAAATTTTTTTTGCTCAAATTTTAAATTTCCACGTTTCATGACATTCCAAACCTGTCAGAAAAAAAAATTTCAAAACTTTAAAAAAATTGTTTTAACAGTAGAAAGATGGAAACATTTTTTTGCTCAAATTTTAATTTTCCACGTTTCATGACATTCTAAACCTATTTCATAAAAAAATTGTTTTTAGTGAACATCCCATGACGATTGTATCATGTGGGTAGGATCTATGAATTTTTTCGTTTTCTTTTGTTGTTATTTTAATTATTACAAGGTGTTGGAAGGTTGTAGGACAATTTCCTAAATTCCTCCAAATAGGCTACAGAATAATACATAATACGTAAAAAATTCATACAATATAAAATCTGAGTAATAACAGAGGTGTTTCATCTCTTAAAAATTTCGCAAAGTTTGATTTGAGCTTTATAGGATTTATTTTGCTCTATCCGTTGGCCCGCTATCTACTATCCAAAAACAGGCGAATTTTAGGCCTTTTTGCGGCCATTCTTTGTAAAGGTATTTACGCAAGCCTTCCATATTTGGCACTTTTTATTTAATGTTGAATTTTGGCTATCGGATGACCACTCTATATATTTTTTTGACCAAAAGTTATCAGGTTTTCTTTGTAATAATACCTTCAGATTACTATTCTCATGTGTGGTTTCGTAATTAATAAATTTTTAGAGTGACCGCCCTGTATAAATAAAGAGGGAAGTTCTGTGTAAATACCTTTACCGATTTTTTTATTTACGCTTTTGATTTGTTGAAACTTGTTTTGCTTAAAATTGTCTTCAAAGCATTCTATATCATTAAAAAATAAATTCAATTTTTTCTCCTGTTTCTTTAAAGATTTTGGTCTTAATTTGAAAATAGTGGTGGATTATGGGGTATTGCTAAAAAGGGAGTGAAAATGTTTATCTAACGATGGTAGAGCCAATTTTAAATTGCAAGATATTAATTAGAATACGAGAGTGTATCTCGAAACGTAGAACATGTTCACATTTTTTTATTACAAAGTTTTATTCGTTTCAGTTTTTAGATAACTATATCTGGTATAAATCAATATCATTCTTTAGAGTTAAGTTAAAACGTAATATAGAAAAATCGTGAAAAATATGTTCAATGTACCATTGTTGAGGCTCAGGACTCACTTAGAAAAACTTCAATTTTTCAACGTCGACATAAAACATTAGATAATTTTACTATAAATCTTCTTCTCGGCTATTTCTTGTAACTATGAATATTCTACGTTTTTATTATTCAATTTTACACATCTAGGATCTACCCATAAATCAGCAAAAATACGAGTGCTGAACATATAATAGAAAATATCCGAGAACGATCCATAATTGAAATTCTCAATACACGTACAATTTTCTACGAAGCATATTCAGCTTCTCATATTGTCATCTATTGAAAGAGAACCTACAAAAGGTGAGAAAGGTAATTTTGGCATGTGTTTGAAGATGTTATGAACGGTAGTGAAACAATGTAATTTAAAGCTGTCACTTTTAGAAACATACAGGGTATTCTTTTCCAGATCTCGGTCGATAATAATTTACTACACATCTGCATAAAGTATATAGTTACATGTGTGTAAACAGGCCAGTTAAATCTATAAATGCAATCAATATAGTTAATATATCGCTCTTGAGAAGAAACGTTAACTAGCCGATTTTTTCATAATAGCATATCAACTTAACCTTTAACCTGCTAACGCAGATAAGCATTTGTTTGTACCATATAATTAAGTGATATTTTTAGTTCCTTGCAATTACTAATAGATAAATCGAAAACCTTGCGTTCGTATGAAAAAAATGTCCCAAGCGATTTTTTTGCATATTCACGTTTGGGAGATGCCCTTGAATAATAAGGATCAAGATTTTGCCGGACGAAAATCTGATCCCAATTTTTTTAAACTAGTTTTTTTTACACAAAAGGCAAAAGTGGGTCATTTTAAACAGAAAAGGTTTCTTGTCATTTTTTCGTAAAGTCGACCGTTACCGACATATAAATAATTTAATGTTTGAAAAAACACAAAAACGGTCATTTTCAAGGTTGAAATAAAATGTCAAAAAACAAATTTTTTGAGTTCGTCAAAATTCTTATACAATCTCTGAACACCTATTAATAAAATTCTGAAGAGTAAGTGCAGATTTTTGCATTTTAAAGCTTAATTTTTTAATTGTAAAATAGACATTTTTATTCGGGCACGCGCGCTTTCGATTATTTATAAATCGGAAACTATCAACTTTGCGAAAAAAATACCAGATTTTTTTAGTTTAAAATAACAAAAAAACCATTCGGGTCAAAATAAAAAAAAATTGTAATTAGTTTTAAATTATTTTTTTTAACAAATTGCAAAAATCACTTATTTCGCCCTGAATGATTTTTTAGGTTTTCGTGGTCATTTTAAACAAAAAAAGGGTCTTGCAATTTTTTCGTAAACTTGATTTATAAACAATTGAAATAGCGCGTGCCCGGCTAAAATCGTCTATTTAACAATTAAAAATTTAAGATTTGGAATTAAAAAAATCTGCACTTACTCTTTAGGATCTTATTAATGGATACTCAAAGATTGTATAAGAATTTTGGTGAACTCAAAAAATTCTTTTTTTAATATTATATTTCACCTCGAAAATGACCGTTTTTGTGTCTTTTCAAATATCAAATTATTTATAAGTCGAAAACGGTAGACTTCACGAAAAAATTACAAAAGATTTTTTTCTGTTTAAAATGATCTCAAAAACCTTAAAAATTAGTTTAAAAAATTAGGACCAGATTTTCGTCCGGCAAAATCTTGATCCTTATACAGGGGCATCCCCCGAACGTGAATATGCAAAGAAATCGCTTGGGACATTTTTTCCATACGAACGAGAGGTTTTCGCCTTGTCCATAAAGAATGATTTGAAACCAAGAGTAATCAATTTAGAGCCGGAGTCCTAATTTGGTCCATTTTAAATTAAATTAAGTTAAGAGAATAAAAATGTAATTTATGAGGAGACAAATAAAAGACATATACTCATTATTTAAAAGGCAGTGTAAACGATTCGCAAGTGACGGAATAGTATATTCTACAACAAGTTCTGGAATAGCACATATTCCACACGAGCGAAAAGTTTGTAGTCCGAGCCGAAGGCGAGTACTACGATTCGCCAGTGTGGGAAATGCCATTCCAAACGTGTTGTAGACTATGTAGACAAGAGCCTGTATTGGAATAAAAGAGGTGCGAATTGCTACTAACAGACATATTATACATATTGTTACGCAAGCTCAGAGAAGTTCTCTATGCCACATTATTAAATGTGCTCTTACTGGCAATATGAAATTATGATTTGGCATCTAAAAATGTACAGGAATGCAAATTGGCCAGTAATTTTACGACGCCCATTTTGTTTTCTTGGAGGTGTGTTCATAACTCAAATTTCGAATAAATTGCTACTACCAAAAAACTACATCATTTGTTAATTAATAGTATCTACATTAAAAAGCAACAAACGTCACTAAAATATTCTGGTATATTTTTTTACAAAATCTTAAAATATTATTAAATTCGACCGAAAACTTTTTATCGTTTTACAAAAAATTCATTTAGACAAGAAGGAATCAATATCAAGACGTCACTTATTACAAAGGTATTAATACCTATCGGCTTAACAGAACACTTGCCATTACGGTAGTTCACAAACAGTCGATCATGTGTTGTTGCTGGTAACCTAAGATTGGAGTATTTTCTATAAATTTCAACCATATTTTCCAAGTCTCTCGTTTTACGGTCAATAATAAACGTTTTTTGATGTTGAAATTCTCACTATCAACATATTACCAATATCTTACACATCCCCAACGCTCATTTTATAAAACTCGTCTCTTCTGCATGCACCGGCAATGCAAAAAATTGCTACAACCTTCATTAAATATCTTATCATTAGGTGCTTCGTTTACAAATGTGTGTATTGCATCTTTACTAAACATTTTAGATTTCTTGGAACGGTATCCTATAGACTGCCGCTTAATATAAGCGGTTAACTTAAAAAACTGTTTAAGATCGATGTCCTTTTCAGCTATCAGTAAAGCCTTTAACCATTGAATATTCCGACCAAAGACTTGAAGGTCTTATATGCTTTGCTCTTTCTAAAAAATACGCAAGGAACACATTTTCCGTAAGATTCTTCACTATCTTCAAAACACACCAACCGTTGATTCGTTTATACACCAACTCATATTGTTTTCGAGACTTCTCAGGTATTAAAGTTGCCGTTGCCGCTGGTGCCATCTTCATAACTTCTGGGGGAGTATTTTGAAACTCTTCTACATTACTATAATCACCATTAAACATTATTAACTTGATATTTTAATTTAAACATTCAAGAACAACAATGGCAACTTCAACTACGCCAGTTTATTTATAATATCGTTTCCTTCGTTATTATCATCACAGATTTTCAGTCACGATCATGAAGTAACATAATTAGAATGGCGACTTCAACCACAACTCAAATAATACAAACCGGTTTACAAATTTACAATTTTACAAATGTTCATGAAAAATTGCAAATTTCTTAAAATAATTGGCACGATCGAAGATAAAACGTTGTAAGACACACTTGTAAAAAGCCTCTTTATTGCACTCATGGCTTCTAAAAACATTCGCTTCGCTCGTATTTTTAATCTAGCCATTCGTCCAATAAACCCACACAGCACATGACATCCCTAGGATATCCTCATTTAGTCCCGTATATTCAAATCGAGGACAACATTCCTCAGGATATCCTTAGGATATCCCAATAGAATATATACAACCTGAGAATATCCCAAATTGGGATATCCTAGACAAATCCTGGCAGGATGTCCTAGTAATATCCTGCAAAGATATTAAAAGCCTAACAAAATATCCGCTGTGGGAATATCCTGACCAAGTCCTGGAGTCGCCCTATTATAGGTATTATTATTTAGGAGATTTCAACAACAAAAATAATGAAAAGTGTATATATTATTTTGGGGCTATTTATTTATAGTGTCTTTTATTGGTTTGTAAAATTTGCTTGTAAAAACTTATTTGTTTGTTCTATGTGATAATCCCCTCCAGTACAAATAATTCATTAAAAATGTGTATCTTATTTAAATTGCAATTATTTATAATTTGGTTTTAATACATTTACTATGTTTTGAATTAGCCGCCTTTTTGTGACGAGTCGAAAGTTCTAAGAAATCCGCCCGGCGTCTATATTTTTTCCACGTTTATTTTAAAGTTCTTTCGACAAATAAGATTACGTTAAATATTTCATAAATATAATGCTGCTATGTTATATCTTTGTATTTATTATATTGTCTAAAAGGGGAAAATGTGATTGGTAATTGTCCGCATATGTTATTGTCAGATACGTAGTCCTTTATATTTTTCTAAGTGAATAGAATTTTTTTTTTAAATTCGTTATAACTTTTCAGCACACTATGATTTATTAAAGTTATACATATCATCCCTTATAACTTCTAACCACCCTAAATTCTGTTGATTTTAATAATATCAAAAAAGGCAAGATATCATTTCTATGTAATATTTCATGCTTTTACAATTTTTATTTGAAACTTATTTTACTATCTTTTACACACTTTGAGTGATTAAAAAAATACATATTTTTTCTCACCCCAAAATTTCTTTCATTAATCGTGTTCAAATACTTCAAAGTAACATCAAAAATTCAAGTATTTACCTTAAAATTTTGATTTGTCGACCTATTTCATTGGACTGTATATATATAACCTCTATTAATTTGGTAGATTTACTTTTAAAGCGATGTAAACCAATTGATAGATACAAATATGCGTATGGAGTTGTACATGTATGTATAACATTTTTATTAGTCATTTTACCTCTGCCATTATATAAACTTGTAGTCCTTTTTCTTTGCCTATTGGCTTAGTTTAAAAATAATGATATTATAAAATAATACGTATTTTTTGCTGTCTTTAGAAATATCCAATAAACCCTAAAAGAACCGGGATGTCCTATATAAAGTCCATTCAATGTCCTCAGGTTGTTAATAGTAAAGCCCAGGCATAACCCGTATAATAGCTGATGATGTCCTGTACACACCCGAACTGATGTCCTGAGGACGTCATCAGCAAAGCCCGAACTGTCACATTTGGATATCCTACGGACATCCTAAGGTGATAATGGGATCTTCCCAGGATATCCCATATGTCCCCAGAATGTTCTGAGGATGTCCTTGTGCTGTGTGGGAAGATTGGCTTTTTACACTTGTATCTCAAATAACTATTTTACAAATTGGTGTATAGATAGCGTTGGGACACAAAGAAGCATTCGATCGTAGGAACCTTGAAAAGAGGTGCATGTGATGAAACATTTAATTCTAGGCAACTTTTGCAATACGAGCAATTTTCGAAAAATCGCCGGTTTTCGAGATTTTTAAATTCAAATAGAAGTTTATTAAGTAATGAAAATCGTCATAACTTTTTAAAACTACGTGAACTGAAATCATCTACTTAATTATTTTCTTAACTTTTTGTTATGAATTGTTTTTTGTCCTTCGCAGACAAAAAAAGTTATATGAGTATTCTTAGTGATGCAAACTTAATTTATAAATGAAATTAATTATTTAAGAAAAAAATAGCTTGGCATTTATTAATCGTGGCTCAAAAGTAGATTCCTTGCAGGTTCAAAATATCTGCCGCTATACGTCCAGTAACCGGAATGCGTGCTCCACTAATCGGGATGTATGTCGATTGTAGTTTGTAATATAACCAAGTGGTTGTTAATCGATAACAATGAAATCGGCTTGATAGTTCTTCTTATGACCGGTGCATTGTTTGCAGGTTTAGAATGTCTGTCGCTGAACCTCCACTAACCGGGATGTATGGCAACTGTATTTTTGTATTCATTAAATGGCAAGTAATCGATAAAAAAATATTCACTTGATACAAATACTTGCACCAATTGTAAAAGATATTTCAAGTTGTTTAGTGAGGTTTCCACAACTAAAAAAATTTCTGATCTCTTTCTTTGTCTGCCATGCTTTAAAAAACAGTCTTAATACCGTCTCTAGTGACATGTATGTTAGGTAATTACACGCTGACTCCAGTACGTCTACCATTCAGAAACAAATAATTCTACTTCATTACGATAGTAACCTTGTAACCAATATTTTTTACTATGAGAAATATCTCGAAGAACGTATTATCTAAGAT
The DNA here is from genome assembly GCA_963583905.1 of Stenurella melanura. NCBI lineage: Eukaryota > Metazoa > Arthropoda > Insecta > Coleoptera > Cerambycidae > Stenurella > Stenurella melanura. The sequence goes on from OY757314.1 coordinate 48,921,388, forward strand.
TTATTTTAAAAGAGTTATGGCATTTTTATTACTTAAAAAGAATTATATTGACTTTCAAATATATCGAAAACCAGAGATTTTTCAAAAATTGTTATCGTATAATAAATGTTGCTTTGAATGCAACGTTTTATCATATGCACCTCTTCCTGGGATAAGAAAAATATATTGTATCACAAAACCATTTATATTCAGTTTGTAGAAAGATCGGTTTTACTCAAAACAAGAGTTATTTATATAGTCTAATGGACATCTTCTACAAAATTCAAGTATCACTTCCAGTTGTCAAGAAAATGGCCCCGGCAATCTTAAGTGCGACACACTGTATATATTATTTTACAACAGCGATCAGTCAAGTGATTCTTTAGGAAATCCCAAAATGTTTATTAAAATGCCCTTTTCAACCATCTGATTATTACGGTTTATTTCATACTTAATCATCTAATATGCTTTTCATGTATTTATGAAAACTCGTATGAGTAGAAAGATGCTTACTTTTCTTCAATACTGTTCAGTAGGTGCCAGATGATGTTATTACTTCCACATCCACGTAGTGGATTGGAAGTATAGTAATCGTAAAAAAAAAATTCAATTTTTTTTTTTTTTTGAAATAGGTTTAGAATGTCATGAAACTTCGAGATTTTAAATTTGTGCGAAAACAAATTTTCTGTCTGTCTGTCTGTAACTTTTCTCGTCCGCACGCTTTCTCCGGAACGGTTTAAGATATTGACTTGAAATTTTGTATACGTATACATTATAACAAAATCTGGAACTGGATTGTTTTTTGAAGATATCCGGTGAAGGGTTGGGGGTAAATAGGGGTAAATATGGGGACAGATGTAATGCAAGCTGGTAAGAGTACAGAAACTTGAAATTCGATGTATGTACTACAAGGCAAGGCCTCAGATTTTTTTATATTTTTCAATCCCCCACCACCCCTAGTCCATTATTAAAGGGGTTGATAAAACAAAATTCAGATACTCATTTGAAATTTGGTACAAGTATGTATTATAAAGGCATCTGAAACTGGATTATATTTTGAGATGATTCCGTTGAAGGGTTGGGGGTTAAATAGGGGCAAATAGGGGAAATAAGTAAAGCAAGCTGATACGAATACAGAAACTTGAAATTCGTTGTATATACTAAAAGCCTAAGCCTCAGATTTTTTAATATTTTTCAACCCCCCACCACCCCTACACTCCGTTATTAAAGGGGTTGATAAAATAAAATTGAGATATTCATTTGAAATTTGGTACACGTACGTATTATAACGACATCTGGAACTAGATTACAATTTGAGAAGCTTCCGTTGAAGGGTTGGGGGTTAAATTGTTTTAAATAGGGGAAAATAACTAAAGCAAGCTGGTATTAGTACAGAAACTTGAAATTCGGTGCATGTACTAGAAGTCAAGGCCTCAGATCTTTTTATAATATTTTTCAACCCCCCCTATCACCTCCATTATTAAAGGGGTTGATAAAATAAATTGAAATATTCACTTGAAATTTGGTACACGTATGTATTATAACGACATCTGGAGCTAGATTATATTTTGAGATGATTTCGTTGAAGGGTTGGGGGTTAAATAGTGATAGGTAGGGGAAAATAAGTAAAGCAAGCTGGTAAGAGTATAGAAATTTTGGATTTGGTGCATATACTAGAAGCGATGGCCTCAGGATTTTTATAATATTTTCCATTCCCCCACCACATAAAACGACACCACACCACATAAAATGAAATTGAGATATTCACTTGAAATTTGTTACACGTATGTATTATAACGGCATCTGGAACTAGATTATATTTTGAGATGATTCCGATGAAGGCATTGAGGGTTAAATAGGTGTAAATAGTGGAAAATAAGTAAATCAAGCTGGTAAGATTACAGAAATGTGGGATTTGGTGTATATACTAGAAACCAAGGCCTCGGATTTCTTTCTAAAATTTTTCAAACACTACCATCTCTGCTTCATTATTAATGGGTTTGATAACATAAAACTTAGATGATTCCATTGAAGGGGTGGGACGTGGTAGGTTGTGATTGTGAATAGGGGAAAATAAGTAGGGTAAACTAAAAACTTCGTTCATAACGTATATGATAGAAACCAACTCCTCAAACTTTTCTATGACATCTGCTCCAAATTTTATTAAAATTCTATGACCAATAATTTCCACATACTAGAGTGCAAATCTAGTACAAGTGTTTCCTTTAAAGTGACTTGGATGAAAAATCTGGATTTGGAAGTAGTGATTCTTTAGGCAGCGGTTTTTTCTTTAAACATATGCCTTTGTTCAAGAGAAAAATTCTTACAAAATGTTAATTCGGGCAGCTGCTTCGAGTATTTTAAAATATAGCATGTCATTGTGGTACGTCCCACAAAAAATGATATTCTTCAGTTATATTTCGTAGAGTTTAACCAATTTGAGTACATTATGAAGCTATATATAATAATTATTCCTGAAAAGGAAAGGAACTTTTTTTGGCACTGAGGATGAAGTAGTTCCTACAAACATCAACATAGTCGGCATTATCGGGAGAGAAGTCAGAATCGATAATATTTGTCGCAGGTTAAAAATATATGCCATTGTACTAGTCACAGAATCCTGAACAACTATAAAAAAAATATTCATCCGTTAATTGATGCATTCATCAGATTTCGGCTAAGTACGATAACTTAATGTGAAAGTTCCGATCGTATTAGAACTTAGCCTTAGTTGGAAGCAGAACTATATGTACTAGTATAGAAAAAAAATCGATCTCAAAATACAAAAGTTAAGTAAACATTTTAATTTACAGATGTACCCAAACAGGACTGTAGTCTTTCAGAAGATCCCATTAAATCAAAATACTGTACAGTATACTGACAAGCGTTTTGACAATCATGACATCATCATGAGATGATTTAAATTAAAAATACAAGATTTATAGCTGATAAATTAATTTATTCACAATCACATTAGAATTGGAGTTTTATCCACACTTATGAAGCATGTAAAGTACCACTTTATCCACTATTGGAATAATGAAAACTACAATCTTAAATCAATTATATTTTATTTTATTTTTATTTATATTAATATTAACATTTATATTAATAGACATTTCCTTATTTGTTTTATCACATTTCATTTCGTTTCCAATAATAACAAACTTGCAGTTGTCATCGGTTTCAGAACGCGTAGTGCTTGTAGAAGTTTTTGATAAATCCGTAGAAACAATGGATGTCTCCTCTTGTAAGGACTAGTACCAGGAATACCTTGGATTTTCCTTGCGGTATCAAGCTTATTGGATACAGAATCCCCAATATAACTTTCTATAGCGGAACTTCTCCACCCACCATGTCGTTTAATTGTTGTGAGGTCAGCACATTTATTAGCCAGTAAAATTGTTAAAGTGCGCCTCATGCAATGGCCGCTATAAGCTTCTGCGTTTGCCAGATTCAAAAATGAAGCAACTCTTGAAGGAACTTTTGACAAAGGGTTGATTCCAATAGGTTGTGAAGTACATTTTTGATTAGTGTATCGTAAAAAGAATCTGTCGTTGGATAACATCTTCGGACGTAAGGACAAGTGTTTTCTATACGTCTCCCTAGTATTGATAGAGAATCCTTCTTCCATAATTGTGAATTTTCGTGAGACGCCGGTCTTGGTATCTGGTATAGAAACAAGCAAATATGCGCCCCTGTCTTCTACATCATTGATTTTCAAATTCATCAATTCACAGCAACGACAGGCACCAGATACCCCCATTATTAGTGCAACCTAAAACAGTTCAAAGTTTATTATCTACAATGTTTAAAAGGTTAAGAGATATTACCTTAATCATCAAATATTCTTTATCGCAAGCCCTTGTCAAAAATTCTTCCAAGTGTGCTTTTTCCAATATCGCAGCTTTCTTCGCTTTGTATCTTCTCGACTCACTCTTCAGATAGGCAGTGCGTTTACTATATTTTCCAGTGTCTATGTTTTTATGGACCTCTATAGTGGCCTTCAGCATCGAATACTTCGACCACATGGATGAAATTGCATACGTCTTATTCAAATTTAAGAAATACGATAGCAGTTATTGTCATTACCCCCCGTTTTGTTCCCTAGACTTCGCAGGCAATAATTGGACAGTTGTTTCAGCTTCCCGAAGGATTCTCGCAGGAACAAATCACTTTCTTGCCTTTTTCACCATCTTCACAAATTTTTACAAATGGAATCGATATACAATCAAAACTAAATAGCACCATTCAACACCTTCCAAGTTTTTTTCAATTAATTTCAATAATTTTTGACGTTACAGCCGCTGACAGAGCGACACGTCAAATCATTTTTTGATGAAATCCGATTCTAAATGACCGTGATTATGGGTAAAACGTTGTATAGCATTCGTGTTTTAATCGCGTTTTATCCACTCAAGAAAATTAAACTCTCGAACTTCGCTCTCGAGTTTAAACTTTCTTGCGTGGATAAAACGCTATCTGAAATACTTATACAATAAATAACTTTTATTTCGTAACAACGGCGAAGAGTATCCTACATAATGATCAACAATTATATGAAATCAAATCTCAGCAAACCGGTGAAGACTAAAATATTTACATCAAGTTTTGGCTTATCAAAATTCTATTGTATCGTTTGCTACTAAATTTTCTCAAATGCCCTGAGGTGTATCCAAGTTTTCACATCTTAAATCTAATACTACACACGCTTCTATTGTCACATTTTTCACTAGTCGTGTTTGTTCCTTAACCCAGCAGAATTACATTATGCCATTTTATTAAATATAAAAGCATTTGGAGTCTATGGTTATAGAAGGCAAATTTACGATTCTGTATATTGATATTTTAAGGTGAATTCTTTATATTTTCTGATTATACATTATTTTATACATTATGTAGGAATACGTCGTTAACTAAATCATCGGGCCTTTTAATAGTTAATAACAAGAAATAATTTTAATGAATATGAGAATATGAGAGATACCGCTTAATTAGTTTATAGGAACTATCGCAATATAATACATCAGACAGAGGATTGTTCTTGAATACTTGATTGTTTCAAAGTCAAGTATTCAAGAACCAACCTCTGTTGGATCCGTTTGGCGCAGAGGTTTTTTCATTAAAATTTTTAAATATTTTTCAGTGGCAAAATACCCAACAAAAAGTAAGAAAATCTGAATATGCCACAAATAAACAATTATAGACAATATCTAGTACTTTTTTGTTATTTCACCATTTATTATTTATAACTCCTATTATTCTGTTTAGCATAGAACTCAACAAACTCATGCAATAATCAAAGGTAATATTTTTCCATGCATTGTTTATTAATTCCAGATATTCGTAGGCAATCCGTGGTCTCCTGTTTCGGTTTTGGATATTTCTTGCGAGTAGTAGTAGTAGTAGTACTTCTTCCGCAGGGTTAAGGTCTGGACTATGATTGGGCCAGTTAGGAACATTAATGTCGTGTCTCGAAACAAGGTAGTTACGCTATGAGCGGTATGAACGGAATAACTCTCATTAAAATATGAACTCATTGTTAGGAAATAATTGTGACACAGAAGGGAACATCCTATCATCTAAAATCCTCATGTACGTTTCTCAATATGGCACAAAACAACAGAACCACATGCCGATATCCAAGGCCACGCATTAATGGAAAATCTGCCACTTTTGTCATCGTAGAATATATATTTCTCGTCGCATCGAGTATTGGCGGATCGATAAACACGAATGTGACCGCTATGTGTTGACTGAAAACATTTTTCGTGTGTAAAGACTACATTATTCCAAGATGTACGCTTCTAGAGCAAATCTTACTCGAGGATCTGTATACTTCGAGTATTTCTGTTATTGCTGGATGACAGAGCAGCTCCGATTCTTACTCGCCGGCGACCTGTACGACTCGATCCAGGAAAGTTAGTTTCCTCACCAGCTTGAATCACTGAATAGTGGATGTACTCTTAATGAATTCAGCAATTGCAAATCTTGTTGTTCAGTCGATATCCTTCGTCGGCCTGATCCAGGATTTCTACTATTGTCCACCTTTTAAAATGTTAAATACCGAATTTTTGTTAAAGTTTACATTGGCCAACCTGACTAGCCATCTTCTACTTTGGCACACCAGCTATAACTAAATCGCTTATATGTGGCGCATTGGTTCTTACACACTTGCAAAATATATTTTGACAAATAAATGACAAAGTCACAAATATTAAAGTTAGATGTACTCAACTATGTTTTGTCAAAATACGTAATAAGACTTGTCCTATTATTTATTGTCTGCGACAGTGTGACTAAGAACACGCCTATGTTTAAAACATTGTCATGGTTGAACGAATTATTATTCATACTATTTTTACATTTCCCTATTTTTAAGCTTTCAAAGGCAATAAGCTGTGTATTAGTTAACACATTTTTAATTAGGTAATTAAAGTTAAGTAACCATTACTTGCTGATTTCTATTCTACGACTGTTATCAATAGAATGTTGCGCTATATGTTCTTTGATTCTTGTTATAAATGGACACATCGTTTGCCCAACCTAATTTCATAAGTCCTGAAGCTTTGGTTTGATTCAATTTTATTCCTTGGCTGTTGTAATTTACTCCCCAAAGAGATTCTGCATAGGCCACGAGCAGGTCATAATTCATATGGAATTGGAACCAATTTTGAATTCCGTTCAGTCTGACAGGTCGAGAAATGCCACAGGATTTTTTTAAAAACAGCGGTTCCTAATTAATTTGCCAACTAAACTTGCAGGGTATCCATTACTCGAAACTTGAAACTTTATCACTTGCAAATCTCTGTTCATTCGGAGGGAAACTTAATAGACGATCAATTAGGAAGTTTTGAGATCCCCCATTTTATGCTGTGGTCAATGAAACACCACTGACTACAAGTCATTGCTTTGCTCAGGTCAATGAAAGTTCAGTATTGCAGATTGAGTGCTTTTCCTTTTATAAAACCATGTTCAGCTAACCTCAATATGTTGTGAAAGAAAACAAAATATTTTAATTGATTAAATACAAATTTTTGTAATATATTTGACACAGCATACATCAGTGATATTGGACAATAATTTTCCACATTTATTCTATATCCTTTTTTAGAAAGTGATATAACTTTTGCTGTTTTGCATATGTTAGAAAAAATTCCAGATTCTAGGAAAATATTGATTAAAAACTTAAGCGGATAGAGTATGAAATTAACAGATTTCTTAAAAATAGTAGTTAAAATGTGATCGAGATTAGTTACATTTGAATTATTTATTCATTTCCATAATTGCATTAAAAACTGCATTTTTTTAACTGGATCTAGAAATAAAGGGAAATTCTTTCTGCATTTAAAATTGTTATTAGCCTTAATTTGGTTTTTTAAATTTTTCCTGTAGTTGTTCAGGCATATTTTATAAAAAAATCATCAAAATTGTTTACAATTTTAACTGGCTCTATTATCATTTTATTTTGTTTTAGAATTTTACTAACAATTTTTATATTTCTTTTTGTTTCTTTCCAGTATCACTGTAATGAAAATAAGTCTTTGAATATTATGTCCTTTCAAACATTACTGTTGCAAAAAATTAATTATGATATTATATGAACAATTAATTAATCAATTGTAAATGCTGAATGGTATGACATGTTAACAGTGTTGTAAACAGTACCACCTAGTGATGTTAGTATAAATTGACCAAAGTTTCTTGTAACAATCATTATTCACTCAGAATTATCAGAAAATCTACATCTACCCCACAATAGCGAGCTACAAACAGCAATTAAGCATGCACAAAGATATCCGTCTTCCGGTACATTTGCCTTCGAAGACTATCGTGTTCGAGCCCTTGTATTAAAACTGATAATACACACATTAACTCTCGACAAACACGAAATGCGAAATAATTTCAGATTAAAGAACGATTTAGATTTTTATATCTATAATTATTATCTTCCTGGATAGCTATTCTATTCCAGGATAAATTGTAATAAAGATGTCTAATGTTAATTGTGAAAACTGTAATAAGAATAAATTAAATCATTGAAGATATAAATCTGTGGTATCGTGTGAATGTTAGATGTCTAGGAATATTTATCGATAAATAAGACAATGCTAATGTTTTCATAGTTACAACAGTGTTGATAAAGGAAATGCAAAGATAAATAGGTAGGTACATATGAATAGGTCGTTGTAATAATCGGTACAGCAGAGACTTGAAGGGTGTTCACCGGATAAGTTAAAAAAAAACATCCAGTTCCAGGTCTCGGTATAATACATACGTGTACCAAACTTCAAGTCAATATCTTATACCGTTATAGAGAAAACGTGCACATAAAATAGGTTAGAAACAGACCGAAATTTTTTTCTTCTCAAATTTAAAATCTCCACTTCTTATGACATTTCAAACCCATTTCAATAAGAATAATTTTTGGATATTTTTCTGCGATTACTATACGTCCACTACGTGGGTGTATAAGTAATTTGGTAATTAGCCTACGTTCACATCTTGTAAAACACTTCAGACAAAAAACAGTCATAGAGTAAGCAAATTTATATCCCATATTTTATTAAAACAGTCAAAACATCTTAGAAAGCAAATGCTTTTAGTCCTACCTGGGGACAAAAATCGACTCTCGAAATCTGGTAAGAGTCCAAAAACTTGTGATTTTGTGTATGTACTAGCGGCCAAGGCCTAAAATTTTTCTATAAAATTTTCGACAACCCCTTACTACTCTCACTCCATTATGAAAGGGGTTAATCAAGCACTATTTATAACTAGAATATATTATGAGATGATTCCGTTGAAGGGGTGGAGAGTGAAAATAAGTAAAGCAAGTGAGAGTCCACAAGGTTGAGATTTCGTGTATACTAATGCTAACGCCTCAATTTTTTTTATAACTGTCACCCCACTACTAAGATTGGGGGTAAATAGGTGTAAATAGAGTAAAACAAGTAAAACAAGTGAAAAAAACTACCTTTTGATATGCTTTTTGTCCAATTTGTTAGGATGATTCATTACATTTTCAGCAGAGGGTCGCAAGATGACTCAGTGCTTTGGCATGTTTTATTTTTCTTTTTTTCCTTTTTGCATTGACTAAAGTAAAAGCTAACTACATTTTGAAACACAGAAAGGGCATTCTATTTTTATTTAGTAAATGAAAATAAGGACATGAATGATGATATTTTAAATATAACATTACATTATTTTTTGCTCCTATATCGCACGGATAATTTATCAATTTGTAATATTTTTTGAAATAATTCTATGGAATGCATTTTCGTAAATAATTCGTTAATTTTAAATTTTTCGAAAAAACTCTATTTCAGATTTTTTTGTCCAAAAAGATTCGTGCCTTATACTGGTTATAGATATCGATCGAAGGAATAGTTAATTTTCAATTTTTATTAGGAAACTGTTCGGAATTTGCAGAATTTATCAAAAAAATCAAGTTTTCCAGGATTTGTAGATTCGCTTTTGTTTTCTCAAATTTCTTACAAACGTCAACTAATAGAACTAATCGAGCCCTACAATTTCCATTTTTGAAAATCAAAATCGGACCTTCGGTTCGGGAGTTATTAATTTCTTTGAAAAATCATACTCGGCCCTGGAAAACATACTTGTAGTCAACGGATTCGGGCCGCCAGCAATAGACTTCATTTGTGGTCGGGTACCTTTGATCCCACCAAGTCTCATCGAAATCGATCAATATTCTGGACAGTTATCGTGCTTCCTAGCCCGATTTCGAGAAAACCAGTTTTTTGCAAAGAAAATCAATATTCGTTTGTTTTTCGACATAGTATTTGTAGAGCTTTGCCAGCGGCACCATCTCTTTTTTGAAATACCTCGATCCTACCGTTACCGAATTATTCAATTTTTCCCGAAAAACTCGAAACGTCTACATCGGATATTTCCGGTTTCCGACCGGAGCCGCGCTTCCGGCGTTAAGGTTTTCTAAAGACCTCCTATTAACCACTCAAGTTTCATCTCAATCCGAAAACGGATTATGGGGGCTGGGCGTGACAGACAGACAGACCGACAGACAGACAGACAGACAGACAGACAGACAGACAGACAGACAGACATACATACATACAGACAGACGGATGGACGGACGGACGGACAGACGGACGGACAGACAGACAGACAGACAGGCAGACCGACTGACCGACGGACGGAATTTTCTAAATTCGCTCTCGAATCGATAGGTATGACTTTCACTTCGATCCGACGTTTTTTTCGGGTTTCGATGGTCCACCGGAAAAATGCTAAACCTATACTACATTTTTTTTCAAAATGTAGTAACAAGTGAAAAAAACTACATTTTGATATGCTTTTTGACCAATTTGTTAGGATGATTCATTACATTTTCAGCAGAGGGTCGCAAGATGACTCAGTGCTTTGACATGTTTTATTTTTCTTTTTTTTTTTTTCTTTTTGCATTGACTAAAGTAAAAGCTAACTACATTTTGAAACACAGAAAGGGCATTCTATTTTTATTTAGTAGATGAAAATAAGGACATGAATTATGATATTTTAAATATAACATTACATTATTTTTTGCTCCTATATCGCACGGAGAATTCATCAATTTGTAATATTTTTTAAATAATTCTATGGAATGCATTTTCGTAAATAACTCGTTTATTTTAAATTTTTCGAAAAAACTCTATTTCAGATTTTTTGTCCAAAAAGGTCCGTGCCTTATACTGGTTATAGAGATCGATCATAGGAATAGTTAATTTTCGATTTTTATTAGGAAACTCTTCGGAATTTGTAGAATTTTTCAAAAAAATCAAGTTTTCCAGGATTTGTAGATTCGCTTTTGTTTTCTCAAATTTCTCACAAACGTCAACTAATAGACCTAATCGAGCCCTACAATTGCCATTTTTGAAAATCAAAATCGGACCTTCGGTTCGGGAGTTATTAATTTCTTTTGAAAATCATACTCGGCCCTGGAAAACATACTCGCGGTCAACGGATTTGGGCCGCCAGCAATAGGCTTGATTTGTGGCCGGGTACCTTTGATCCCAAGAAGTCTCATAGAAATCGATCAATATTCTGGACAGTTATCGTGCTTCCTAGCCCGATTTCGAGAAAACCAGTTTTTTGCAAAAAAAAATCAATTTTCGTTTGTTTTTCGACATAGCCTCCGGTATACTTATTTGTAGAGCTTTGCCAGCGGCACCATTTCTTTTTTGAAATGTCTCGATCCGACTACCCGTTATCGAGTTATTCAATTTCTCCCGAAAAACTCGAAACGTCTATATCGGGTACTTCCGGTTTCCGAACGGAGCCGAGCTTCCGGCGTTCAGGTTTTCTAAAGACCTCCTATTAACCACCCAAGTTTCATCGTAATCCGAAAACGGATTAAGGGGGCTGGGCGTGACAGACAGACAGACAGACCGACAGACAGACCGACAGACAGACCGACAGACAGACCGACAGACCGACGGACGGAATTTTCTAAATTCGCTCTGGAATCGATAGATATGACTTTCACATCGATCCGACGTTTTTTTCGGGTTTCGATGGTGCACCGGAAAAATGCTAAACGTATACTACATTTTTTTTCAAAATGTAGTAACAAGTGAAAAAAACTACATTTTGATATGCTTTTTGTTCAATTTGTTAGGATGATTCATTACATTTTCAGCAGAGGGTCGTAAGATGACTCAGTGCTTTGACATGTTTTGTTTTTCTTTTTTTTTTTGCATTGACTAAAGTAAAAGCTAACTACATTTTGAAACACAGAAAGGGCATTCTATTTTTATTTAGTAAATGAAAATAAGGACATGAATGATGATATTTTAAATACAACATTATCACTTATCAATTTCTAATATTTTTTAAATAATTCTATGGAATGCATTTTCGTAAATAACTCGTTTATTTTAAGTTTTTGGAAAAAACTCTATTTCAGATTTTTTTCCCAAAAAGGTCCGTGCCTTATACTGGTTATAGAGATCGATCGACGTAATAGTTCATTTTCGATTTTTATTAGGAAACTGTTCGGAATTTACCAAAAAAATCGAGTTTTCCAGGATTTGTAGATTCGCTTCTATTTTCTCAAATTTCTCACAAACGTCAACTAATAGAACTAATCGAGCCCTACAATCGCCATTTTTGAAAATAAAAATCGGACCTTCGGTTCGGGAGTTATTAATTTCTTTGAAAAATCATACTCGGCCCTGGAAAACATACTTGCGGTCAACGGATTGGGGCCGCCAGCAATAGGCTTGATTTGTGGCCGGGTACCTTTGATCCCACCAAGTCTCATCGAAATCGATCAATATTCTGGACAGTTATCGTGCTTCCTAGCCCGATTTCGAGAAAACCAGTTTTTTGTAAAAAAAATCAATTTTCGTTTGTTTTTCGACATAGTCTCTGGTATGCTTATTTGTAGAGCTTTGCCAGTGGCACTATTTCTTTTTTGAAATATCTCGATCCGACTACCCGTTATCGAGTTATTCAATTTTTCCCGAAAAACTCGAAACGTCTATATCGGGTACTTCCGGTTTCCGAACGGAGCCGAGCTTCCGGCGTTAAGGTTTTCTAAAGACCTCCTATTAACCACCCTAGTTTCATCGCAATCCGAAAACGGATTAGGGGGGCTGGGCGTGACAGACCGACAGACAGACAGACAGACAGACCGACAGACAGACCGACTGACCGACGGACGGAATTTTTTAAATTCGCTCTCGAATCGATAGATATGACTTTCACATCGATCCGACGTTTTTTTCGGGTTTCGACGGTCCACCGGAAAAATGCTAAACGTATACTACATTTTTTTTTCAAAATGTAGTAACAAGTGAAAAAAACTACATTTTGATATGCTTTTTGTCCAATTTGTTGGGATGATTCATTACATTTTCAGCAGAGGGTCGTAAGATGACTCAGTGCTTTGACATGTTTTGTTTTTCTTTTTTTTTGCATTGACTAAAGTAAAAGCTAACTACATTTTGAAACACAGAAAGGGCATTCTATTTTTATTTAATAAATGAAAATAAGGAAATGAATGATGATATTTTAAATATAACATTGCATTATTTTTTTGCACCTCTATCGCACGGAGAATTTATCAATTTTTAATATTTTTTTTAATAATTCTATGGAATGCATTTTCGTAAATAACTCGTTTATTTTAAGTTTTTCGAAAAAACTCTATTTCAGATTTTTTGTCCAAAAAGGTCCGTGCCTTATACTGGTTATGGAGATCGATCGACGGAATAGTTAATTTTCGATTTTTATTAGGAAACTGTTCGGAATTTGTAGAATTTATCAAAAAAATCAAATTTTCCAGGATTTGTAGATTCGCTTTTGTTTTGTCAAATTTCTCACAAACGTCAACTAATAGACCTAATCGAGCCCTACAGTTGCCATTTTTGAAAATCAAAATCGGACCTTCGGTTCGGGAGTTATTAATTTCTTTGAAAAATCATACTCGGCCCTGGAAAACATACTTGCGGTCAACGGATTGGGGCCGCCAGCAATAGGCTTGATTTGTGGCCGGGTACCTTTGATCCCACCAAGTCTCATCGAAATCGATCAATATTCTGGACAGTTATCGTGCTTCCTAGCCCGATTTCGAGAAAACCAGTTTTTTGCAAAAAAAATCAATTTTCATTTGTTTTTCGACATAGCCTCTGGTATACTTATTTGTAGAGCATTGCCAGCGGCACCATTTCTTTTTTGAAATGTCTCGATTCGACTGCCCGTCATCGAGTTATTCAATTTCTCCCGAAAAACTCGAAACGTCTATATCGGGGACTTCCGGTTTCCGAACGGAGCCGAGCTTCCGGCGTTAAGGTTTTCTAAAGATCTCCTATTAACCACCCAAGTTTCATCGCAATCCGAAAACGGATTAGGGGGGCTGGGCGTGACAGACAGACAGACAGACCGACAGACCGACAGACCGACAGACCGACTGACCGACGGACGGAATTTTCTAAATTCGCTCTCGAATCGATAGATATGACTTTCACATCGATCCGACGTTTTTTTCGGCTTTCGATGGTGCACCGGAAAAATGCTAAACGTATACTACATTTTTTTTCAAAATGTAGTAACAAGTGAAAAAAACTACATTTTGATTTGCTTTTTGTCCAATTTGTTGGGATGATTCATTTCATTTTCAGCAGAGGGTCGCAAGATGACTCAGTGCTTTGACATGTTTTATTTATCTTTCTTTTTTTTTTGCATTGACTAAAGTAAAGGCTAACTACATTTTGAAACCCAGAAAGGGCATTCTATTTTTATTTGGTAAATGAAAATAAGGAAATGAATGATGATATTTTAAATACAACATTACATTATTTTTTGCACCTATATCGCACGGAGAATTTATCAATTTGTAATATTTTTTTAAATAATTCTATGGAATGCATTTTCGTAAATAACTCGTTTATTTTAAGTTTTTCGAAAAAACTCTATTTCAGATTTTTTGTCCAAAAAGGTCCGTGCCTTATACTGGTTATGGAGATCGATCGACGGAATAGTTAATTTTCGATTTTTATTAGGAAACTGTTCGGAATTTGTAGAATTTATCAAAAAAATCAAATTTTCCAGGATTTGTAGATTCGCTTTTGTTTTGTCAAATTTCTCACAAACGTCAACTAATAGACCTAATCGAGCCCTACAGTTGCCATTTTTGAAAATCAAAATCGGACCTTCGGTTCGGGAGTTATTAATTTCTTTGTAAAATCATACTCGGCCCTGGAAAACATACTTGCGGTCAACGGATTCGAGCCGCCAGCAATAGGCTTGATTTGTGGCCGGGTACCTTTGATCCCACCAAGTCTCATCGAAATCGATCAATATTCTGGACAGTTATCGTGCTTCCTAGCCCGATTTCGAGAAAACCAGTTTTTTGCAAAAAAAATCAATTTTCGTTTGTTTTTCGACATAGCCTCTGGTATACTTGTTTGTAGAGCTTTGCCGGCGGCACCATTTCTTTTTTGAAATGTCTCGATCCGACTACCCGTTATCGAGTTATTCAATTTCTCCCGAAAAACTCGAAACGTCTATATCGGGTACTTCCGGTTTCCGAACGGAGCCGAGCTTCGGGCGTTAAGGTTTTCTAAAGACCTCCTATTAACCACCCAAGTTTCATCGCAATCCGAAAACGGATTAAGGGGGCTGGGCGTGACAGACAGACCGACAGACAGACCGACTGACCGACGGACGGAATTTTCTAAATTCGCTCTCGAATCGATAGATACGACTTTAACATCGATCCGACGTTTTTTTCGGGTTTCGACGGTGCACCGGAAAAATGCTAAACGTATACTACATTTTTTTTCAAAATGTAGTAACAAGTGAAAAAAACTACATTTTGATATGCTTTTTATTCAATTTGTTGGGATGATTCACATTTTCAGCAGAGGGTCGCAAGATGACTCAGTGCTTTGACATGTTTTTTTTTTTTTTGCATTGACTAAAGTAAAAGCTAACTACATTTTGAAACACGGAAAGGGCATCGGCTCTATTTTTATTTAGTAAATGAAAATAAGGAAATGAATGATGATATTTTAAATACAACATTATCACTTATCAATTTGTAATATTTTTTTAAATAATTCTATGGAATGCATTTTCGTAAATAACTCGTTTATTTTAAGTTTTTCGAAAAAACTCTATTTCAGATTTCTTGTCCGAAAAGGTCCATGCCTTATACTGGTTACAGAGATAGATCGGCGGAATAGTTAATTTTCGATTTTTATTAGGAAACTGTTCGGAATTTGTAGAATTTATCAAAAAAATCAAGTTTTCCGGGATTTGTAGATTCGCTTTTGTTTTCTCAAATTCCTCATAAACGTCAGCTAATAGACCTAATCGAGCCCTACAATTGCCATTTTTGAAAATTAAAATCGGACCTTCGGTTCGGGAGTTATTAATTTATTTGGAAAATCATACTCGGCCCTGGAAAACATACTTGCGGTCAACGGATTCGGGCCGCCAGCAATAGGCTTGATTTGTGGCCGGGTACCTTTGATCTCACCAAGTCTCATCGAAATCGATCAATATTCTGGACAGTTATCGTGCTTCCTAGCCCGATTTCGAGAAAACCAGTTTTTTGCCAAAAAAATCAATTTTTATTTGTTTTTCGACATAGCCTCTGGTATACTTATTTGTAGAGCTTTGCCAGCGGCACCTTTTCTTTTTTGAAACGTCTCGATCCGACTACCCGTTATCGAGTTATTCAATTTCTCCCGGAAAACTCGAAACGTCTATATCGGGTACTTCCGGTTTCCGAACGGAGCCGAGCTTCCGGCGTTAAGGTTTTCTAAAGACCTCCCATTAACCACCCAAGTTTCATCGCAATCCGAAAACGGATTAGGGGGGCTGGGCGTGACAGACAGACAGACAGACAGACAGACAGACAGACAGACAGACCGACAGACCGACTGACCGACGGACGGAATTTTCTAAATTCGCTCTCGAATCGATAGATACGACTTTCACATCGATCCGACGTTTTTTTCGGGTTTTGACGGTGCACCGGAAAAATGCTAAACGTATACTACATTTTTTTTCAAAATGTAGTAACAAGCCATTATTCAAGCGGATTCTTTAGATAACGTCTAATATCTCTGCAACTATCCTCTTCAGGGGTTTAATGGTGAAATGATTTATACACCGAATCGCACGGTCTTTCAGACGCCAGAACACGAGATGATCGTTAAGTGACCTTGAAATTAATTACCTAAAGAAAATTTGAGGTCGAAGAAGAAGATCTACTGACTAATAATCTGTCCAACTAGCTACCTATGCAGATGACATTAACATTATACCAAGAACTGCGGTGAGGACGCAACAAGTATACTCACAACTGAAAAACCACACTAGAAGGATAGAGCTAGAAATCAGTATAGAGAAGACAAAAGTCCTCAAACAAACAAGAGTAAATAGAGTCAGACGAAACATCATCGAAGAGGACAACATAGAGACCGTAGAACAATTTACGAATTTGGAGGTGGAGCTGTGCAAGGACCGAACAGAAGACAAGGAAATACATAAAAGAATACACGCTAATAAAGCATATCTTGCGCTTGCACATATATTCCGGTCTAGAAATGTACATCGACAAACGAAGCTAAGGGTGTACAAAACAATGCTTATACCAATAGTTGGCTACGGCAGCAAAGCATGGGTCTTAACAGAACAGCTTATAAATACTCTAAACGTATTTGAATGAAAAATTCTGCGAAGAATCCTAGGACCAGTACTCGATACTGACATATGGAGAATAAGATAAAACAACGAACTGTAGCAACTTTTTAAGGAAGCACCACTCTCAGAATACTTCCAGTTACAAAGGTTGCAATGGGCTGGGCACGTAGTAAGAATGGAAGAGGGACAACAGCCAAAAAGAACTCTTATTACACGAATGCAGAACAAGGCCAGTGGGAAACCAAGGAAATGATGGGAAGCCGCAGTAGCGGAAGACGCACGAGTTTTCTAGGAATCAGAACTGGGAGAAGAACAGTTACGGACAGGGAATTTTAAAGGCGAAAGTTTAGGGAGTTCAAGGCTCGACTTGGGCTGTAGGACAGTAGAAGAAGAAAGAAAATTTGATACCGGCTTCTGGTCATCTGGCAGGTTTCAAAAAGCCGTTAAACCTTTATATGAAGCATTCTTTCCCGAAACATGTAATGTTCGAGATAATCGACCGTTTCTGGACATTTAGAGCGCCCTGTATACAACGGACATTCAAGTATATGTATTGACAATGATATTTTTTTGATATCTGCAATTTTCCTTTGGTAATGATTATTAAAAAATATTCTCTAGTTATGAAATTACCCATTTACAGTCAAATAGGTGTAATAAATCACAAAATAAATCGATTCGGTCAAAGCTTATGTTACGATGTAAATCACATAAATCACACAAATTATAGAATTTTGCTGCGTATTTTAAAATATAAAATCTTAACCGAGAACCAATATGCAAATTAAAACTTACTAAAACCATTAAATATTTGACATAATTCAAATTTATTTCGGCAGATAAGATTAATGAAAATTGGATTCAACTCCATTTTTTAAAACTATTACTAAACGCCTACGTGTGCGAAAATGAAGTGCGCAAGTATTGCAGCTCAATTTAACTTAATTTTCCATGTTTCAGTGCACGTCCTACGTGGCTTACAAGGTGGAACTTGAACACGAATTTTTATTAATTATGCGTTTCTAGATATTTTCGCGTTATTATATTGCGTGATGTCGTTGCGGGAAAATTATCTCCTTGTCCTGACTGATTCATATACACTGAAAGGAAAACACATCGCGTAGTTTGTTGTATTTAGCAAATAATTTTAAAAACTATGCCCTGAAAGAAATTTAATTTGAAATAATCAAGTAATATTTAATTCTTTCGCGTTTATCCATCTTCTCAGAAGGATTTTAATTATATTTTCATAATTAACTCAGCAATAATGTCAAAAGTGACGAACAACTAAATTTAACTTAAAATTAATCTATAAACTTTACTTAAACTATATACAGTATGTTGCCAGACCTACGATCTACGTAGAGGTAAGTGTAAAAGATCAACAATTCTTTAGTTTAATACTTTCGCTTTTGTCCGTCTTCTCAGAAGGACTTTAATTATATTTTAATAATTAGCTCAACAAGAATGTCTAAAGTGTTGAACAAATAAATTTAAAAATTAATCAGTAAACGTCGCTTAAACTATATTCAATATATTACCAGATCTACGATCTCTGTAGAGGTAGGTGTAAAAGATCAACAATTTTTTAGTTTTATGTCTCTGGTTTAATAGAAAGTAAATTTTAACATCTTTTCTAGTATTCAACTGTGCCTTGACAGAAAAACTAATTTTACCCTAAGTAAAGTGCTACAGCGGTTTGTTTTTTAAATTTTTATATTCTAATTCGACACAGTCATTTTCGATGGAAAGTAGTGCAGCCAACGGGGGGCTTCGCCTTTAAGTTGAGTGCTAGTGAATAGATTTTGACCCTTGACCTTCTGCAATGTGTTTGTAATGACGATGATAAAAAATCTGAAAAAAGATTAGAGTAAGAAATGAACGAAAGGGGTAGAAAACACCCCTTTTGTCACGGGTTCCGTAACTGTAGAATTAGATCGAAAATGAAGCAAAACCCATATATTTACCTTTTTGGCCCAAAATAAGATGTTTCTACTCTTGAAAATGCATATTTTTCGAGATATGGCCACTCGAAAATTCCTAAAAGTGGGAGAGGGGAAATGTAAAAGTTGAGAAAAAAATCTGAAAAAATTCAGGTGAATGTATAATTGAAACACAAAACTTCTTTTTATTTGCAACTTTTTCGTAAAGTGCGGTTCACCGAGTTTTGCCGGAAGAACATGAAAAACTACCCCTTTCTTTGACATTGTAGTGCTTTAAAAATGTGTAATTTAAAAATTTGAAAAAATTCAAACGTATGCATTGAGGCCTTCTAAATATTTTGTCTCTTGGGATTTTCTTGTAACTTGCCAATTTTCCGAATTACAGGCAGGCAGTTTTTCACGATAGATAATGTACTAATTTTTTGCACATCTTCAATTTAAAAATTATATTGAACCTTTAAAAATGGTAGAACTATATAAGTTTCATGTTATTTATAATAAAACCGCTGCCTAAGGAACCACTACTTCCACATCCAGATTCTTCAACCAAGTCCTTTAAAGGAAACATCTTGACTATATTTGCACTCTAGTATGTGGAAATTATTGGTCATAGAATTTTAATAATATTTGGGACAGATGTCATAGAAAAGTTTGAGGAGTTGGTTTCTACCATATGCGTTAAAAATGAAGTTTCTAGCTTACCCTACTTATTTTCCACTATTCACAACCTACCACCTACCACCCCTTTACTGGAGTCATATCAATCAGATGTCACGACAATACACACGTGTACTAACATTCAAGTTAATATCTCAATTTTATGTTATCAATCCCATTAATAATGAAGCGGAGGTGGTGGAGTTTGAAAAATATTAGAAAGAAATCTGAGGGCTTGGTTTCTAGTATATACACCGAATCCCAAATTTCTGTACTCTTACCAGGCTGATTTACTTATTTTCCCCTAGTTATTCCTATTAACCCCAACCCTTCTACGGAATCATCCCAAAATATAAACTAGTTCCAGATGTCGTTATAATACATACGTCTACCAAATTACAAGTGAATATCTCAATTTTATTTTATCAACCCCTTTATTAATGTAGTAAGGGTAGTGGAAGGGTTGAAAAATATTATTAAAAAATCTTAGGCTTGGCTTCTAGGACATACACCGAATTTCAAGTTGCAGTACTCTTACCAGTCTGCTTTACTTATTTTTCCCTATTTACCTCTACTTACCCCCACTCCTTCAACGCAATCATGTCAAAATATAATCTAGTTTCAGATATAGTTATAATACATACGTGTACCAAATTTCAAGTGAAAATTTAAATTTAAGTTTATCAACACTTTTAATAAGGGAGTGGGGGTGGTGGGAGGATGGAAAATATTAATGAAAAAACCTGAGACCTCCTCTTCTAGTATATACACCAAATCCAAAATTTCTGTACTTTTACCAGCTTGCTTTATTATTTTCCCTTATATACCCCTATTTAACCCCCTACCCTTCAACGGAATCTTCTCAAAATAAAATCTAGTTCCAGATGTCGTTATAATACATATGCGTACTAAATTTCATGTGAATATCTCAATGTTATTTTATCAACCCTTTTAATAATGAAGTAGGGGTGGTGGGGGTTGAAAAATATTATAAATAATCTGAGACCTTGGCTCCTAGTACATACACCGAATTTCAAGTTTCTGTAGTCTTACCAGCTTGCTTTACTTATTTTCCCCTATTTACCCCTACTTAACCCCCAACCCTTCAACGGAATCATCTCAAAATATAATCTAGTTCCAGATGTCGTTATAATACATACGTGTACCAAATTTCAAATGAATATCTCAATTTTATTTTATCAACCCTTTTCATGTTGGAGTCGGGGGGGTGGTGGTGGGGGTTGAAAAATATTATAAAAAAATCTGACGCTTTGGCTTCTAGTACATACACCGAATTTCAAGTTTCTGTAGTCTTACCAGCTTGCTTTACTTATTTTCCCCTGTTTACCCCTATTTAACCCCCAACCCTTCAGCGGAATCATCTCAAATTATAATCTAGTGCCAGACGTCGTTATAATACATACGTGTACCAGATTTCAAAGGAATATCTCAATTTTATTTTATCAACCCTTTTCATATTGGAGTAGGGGTGGTGGGGGTTGAAAAATATTATAAAAAAATCTGACGCTTTAGCTTCTAGTACATACACTGAATATCAAGTTTCTGTACTCTTACCAACTTGTTTTATTTATATTCCCTATTTACCCCCAATTAACCCCCAACCCTTCAACGGAATCATCTCAACATATAACCTAATTCCAGACGTCATTATAATACATGCGTGTACGAAATTTTAAATGAATATCTCATCTTTATTTTATCAACCCTATTAATGGGGTAGGGGTGGTGGGGGGGTTGAAAAATATTATAAAAAAATCTGAGGCCTTAACTTCTAGTACATATACCAAATTCAAGTTTCTGTACTCTCACAAGCTTGCTTTACTTATTTTCCCCTATTTACCCCTATTTAAGCCCCAACCCTTCACCAGATATCCTCAAAAAACAATCCAGTTCCAGATCTCGTTATAATATATATGTGTACAAAATTTCAAGTCAATATCTTAAACCGTTCCGGAGAAAACGTGCGGACAAAAAAAAAGTTACAGACAGACAGACAGACAGACAGACAGACAGACAGAAAATTTTTTTTCGCTCAAATTTAAAATCTCGACGTTTCATGACATTCTAAACCTATTTCACGAATAAAAATGTTTGAAATTTTTTTTGCGATTACTATACTTCCAATCCACTACGTGGATGTGGAAGTAATATATATATAAGTCACGCTCGAATTTTTACGCATTTTTTAATTGAAAATGTGAAAAAAATGTAGTATATTTTTTACCGTGAAAAACTGCCTGTAACTCGGAAAAGTAACAACTTACAAGAAAATTTCAAGGAAAAAAATGTTTAGAAAGCCTAATGACATATGCCTGAAGTTTTTCAAATTTTTAAATTACATATTTTTAAAGCGCTATAATTTCAAAGAGGTAGTTTTTAAAGTTTTTCCGGAAAAACTCGGTGAAAACACACTTTACAGAAAAGTTGAAAATAAAAATAGTCTTGTATTTCGATGATACATTAACCTGAATTTTTTCGCATATTTTTTCCTCAACTTTTAGGAATTCGAATGGCAAAATCTCGAAAAATATGCATTTAACGAAAAAATTTACAAGAGTAAAAACATCTTACTTTGGGCCAAAGAAGGTAAACATATTGTTTTTTTTTTTCGTTTTCGACCTAATTCTACAAGTTACGAAACCCGTGATATAAGGAGCGTTTTCTACCCCTTCCGATAATTTCCTCTAATATTTTTTCAACTTTTTTATTAACATCATTACAAACACATTGCATACGGTTTCATCAAAATCCATACATTAGCACTCAAGTTAGATATTTTAGCCATTTTAGCGCTCCGTTGACTGGACTAAAGCTGGAAGCATGTACTCTTGTAGATTTTGGGACACCGAATATAAATAATTGTGTTGTCATATTTGATTTCGAATCTCTGCAACATGAAAATGAGTCATTTAAATTTTTTGATTATTCGAACAAAGTCGCAATATCGGTTGATGCGATTGAGGTTTGTTCACTTAGAGCCAGTTTTTTAGTTCCAATTCAACCCAAATAACTTGCTTTTAACTGAAAACGTTATGGTTAACTTTGTCACTACCCACTTAAATTTAACCGCTATTCTTGATCAATAAATTTCAATCCATGGAGAGGAGTTTAAACTTGAAATGATTACGTGGCATCACTTGTCTCCAGACCCACATTTGGAGCACATCAATTTGCCGTCTCTCTGCCTCCCTAACAGTCCATGTCTCAGAGGCGTAAAGAAAGGTAGAGAATACTAGAGTGTTAGCAAGTCTGATCTTTGTGTGTCTCATGATATTTCTGTCACGCAAAACGTTGCTAAAATTGGAAAATTTCTTCTTCTTGCCATCTGTATCTTCGTCGAATTTCATACTCGCAGTTTCCAATGCTATCCACAAGGGCTCCAAGGTAGACCATTTTGTTTACTACCTCAAAATCGTTTATTCTTAACGTGCCTGAATAATTTTTGTTTGCTCGGCCTGCAATCATAATATTTGTTTTGTTGTAATTTACACTGAGGTTGTACTCAGAGCTTAATGTTTGGAGGTTTTCCAGCAAGTGCGTGAGCTCATCTTCGCTCGCTGCAATCGAGATACCTTAAGTGATTTTTGAATTTTTGAGTGGTGCTCGTGACAAGCCCGAGTCGGTGGATTTACATTTGTGAATGTTTATTCAAAAAATACAATTCTTGGTACGCAGCACAAGTTTATAGCGATGGTAAGAAACAAAGCCGCTAGGGAAACTTTAATAATAAAATGCAAATATCTCAATATCTTTTACATGCAATTTTCGAAACAAGATAATTTTAAGGTATACTTACGTGACTTATCCATTTACAGAATGTGATGCTGTCATGGTTCATTTTTTATCCACTCGATGATAAGAGTAATTTAATTAAAATACTGCTTTTCTTTAATATTTTGTTCTAAAGGTAAAGTGAACTTCATATTTCTAAGTCAAATAAAAAATTCCCGACAAAGAAGACACCCAACGGCGCGAGACACCCAGAAAAAGCCATAAAACTCGGCCATAAAAGCGCTTGCCTTTTTACAGCATTATGTATGTGTGTAAAAAGTTAAGTAAACAGTAGTGATCGTTAGATCGTAAAATATTTTAGGAGTGAGTGGCGTAATTATTAGAAATTATAACTGATACTGGCGAGTTTCCCTTAATTTCTTATTTTAATCCATGCCCCGCTCTATCTTAGTGGTAATAGGCGGCGAAGCTTTGAAATTTTTTACCTGACTTGAAATATGAAGTTTACTTTACCTTAAGCCACTAAAAAGCATTGAGACAGTAGAATCGCGTAGAGGCAAGGATTCCAGGTAGGACCCCTGGCCGAGGCGGTTGTGTACAAGAATTGTTGTGACACAATAAAAAGTCTATACCCTAGGACATCCACCTACCTGCTTTTATTTAATAAATTGATACTTAGAATCAATGTTATTTATAGTTGACAAGTTATGGAGTGAAGTAGTATAGTTCCAAATTATAGAGGAATTAAATTGCAAGTACACTATAAACTTCCTACTTTTTCCTGCATTTTATATGGCCGACGACATAAACAACGTTTGCTAACGTATTTCGATAGTCATGATCTTGTAGTCCCTGGATGTTTGGTAACCAGAATTATAATTTCCGGACATTGCATCCTGTTATAAACATTTGTTTTTCATCGATGGTTTGCCTGAAAAATAATTAGCGAAATCGTGCGAGTTTTCGAATTTACATCTCAGCGTGTCCTCAAATAAATGTCTTTCATGTTGTGCAAAAATATATTATGTTAGTTCAATAACTAACATGTCGATCATTAACTTGTCGGTTTCATTTTGTCTCTAGTTTATAGATTTTATTGTTGTAAAAATTGTTATCATTTAACTCTTGTTGCTATAATAGTAAAACATTTATTTTACGCGGAACTGGCCAGACGCAAATGTTTGAATATATCTTTTGTATTTGCATCTAATAATCTTTTTGTAAATGTATTTATTGTTTTTGCTATATTGTTTTTTTGTACAATAAAAGAAAGTGTTTTTTTCAACCACCCCTGAAAGTCTCTTGCTTAGGCACTAAATAGAGAAATTTGTATTTGTTTGTTTCAGTTATTATGAATTTAAGATATAATTAGTTAGCAATTTTCTTTTGCTTTTATCACAGAGAGGCTTAAAATCTATTAAGTCTCAATGCTTTGCTCTTGGAATATGAAAGGATACTTATTACTTATATTCCCCGTGGAGGGACACCTAATTGATATTAAGTAGTGAAATTTCCATTTTATGCGGCGTACTTTCGAAGATCCATGAAGTCAACACTGGGAAGATTATGGAGACCGGTATCAACGCGGGTGGTCCACCTGTGGTAATTTCAGTCTCTATAATCTTCGTGGTGTTGAATTTTTGCCATCTTCGAAAGTACGCAGTATAAATTTGAAATCTTACCAGCATTTTAGCTGCCGTTGACTTAGGAGACTTAGTAATTTATTTTAAAATTACTAACAAGGGATTGCAACTAGTAAATGTGATGTCGACAAGTTAGACATAACAGGTTTCCTCCAAACTGTTCTAGTAGAATAGATTCCATTGAACACTTGCAGCTTTGGTATTGAAACAATAGCTTGCGTAGTATTTTAGATATGCCAATCCCAAAGAATTTCATGCACACCTGTTGCGATCTTCCTCTTCTGCCCAATAATGTTCCCATCTTCACTAGTAATGACCAAAGGAAGTCCAGTCCGTCTATCGCCCTTTCCGTGAATGAGAAGCAACTGGATGGAAGCAACTTCCCATCCCAATGAATATTGACATATTTCGGTTCGCTTCTTTAAATGCTGATTTTAGATCTTCGCCTCTTTATTTGTGCAAACACCTTCTTTAACTTAAAATCGAGGGTTTGTTAAGAAAGTACAAGTTTCTTAGAAACCTGAAACCACATCTGGGCGCAGTCGGGCAGAGGGCGACTATTCAAGCACCTCACCCAAGAAACTAAAAGAAATAGAAAAAACAAGAACACAGAAAAATCTATCATAACATTAGGCTACTGCTATTAACTTGGAAACCTGCTATTAACTTGGCACACAGCTCTTCGATGGAACAATAAGATGCTCATGAACCTAGAGTCGAGCCTATCAAGAATATGAAAAAGGAATAGAAGGAGGAAGTGGAAAACAATTAACAGGATAAGAACTTAACTGGTCAAACATGAGAAAACACACTGGGCAAGAGCCGAAGCTGTCTGAATATATGGAGCAACGCAAACACTAACTCCTAAGTAGACTATATCCTGGTGGGTAGAAAAGAAAGAGAGTAGAAAATATTATTTATGTCAAAAAGAACAACAAGAAGCAACACGGCCCATAAAATACTATATGGAAAACTAGAGACAAAGAAACTTTAAGTACGTAAAGAATACAACAAAACACCAATTAACACTTGGAACATTTTCCTACTATAGAAATAAAAATAAGAATATGCCAGGAGGAAATGGAAAACAACTAACAAGGGAGGAAGTTAAATGGAGAATAATAAGTTAAAAAAATTAAAATAGCGATGAGAAAACACTGCTGGGGAAGAAATCACCCATGAACACAAAATAAACACGAAAAACTAAAGGAGATGGAGGCCGCAGAAAAACAACATCATCATATACCAAGTACATGAGGATAAGAACATCATGGGAAAAATCTTACCTCTCACATTGTTAAATGAAGATGGGAGCTCGCTAAAGGACACAACGAAACAGAAAGTAAGCACACAATAAAACAGCAAATAATGACACCTGAAACATCTTCCTACTGTAGAACGAAGAACTCAAAAGGAGGAACACAGTCAAGAAGTATCAAGGATATACACAGTGCTAGATTCAGAAAAAGAAGACTTAGAAGAAGAATAAACAAGAAGATGATGGTAGATGGAAACTTAAAAGAAACATCTCAAACACCTATACTTCCCATCCTATATTAAGGTATGCAATGGCCGATCTTGAAGTATGCGCAAATACTTAGGACTTCCATCATTCCTTAATGCTTATCCTGGTTAAATTGTTAAAAATTGGCTTGTTCTGAGGTAAACTTATGTTTGTGGAATAATGTTTGTTAATGGGTTAATATTTAAACTATTTATTTCTTGATTGGCAATGTTTTTTTGGTGTGAAATAGTACAGAATATGAATACACGTGTTGGCTCTTGTTTGGAGGTTTCTTATGGCTCTTTTCAATCATATAACAATTTTTATTACTTGATGCGTTGGTGACGTAATAATTGTTTTTTTTGTCTTGATTTTTGGCTTTTCTTTCAGTTTCTTTAAATGTTTTTTAAACATTTTTGATGTTTTTATATTTTGGAATGTACTTATATTTGTTTCTGTTTAATTTTTTTCAAAATTACAAGTAGTACCGTATCATGGGGTGAAAATATAGTTAATGTCTATCGAGGAAAACTAAAAATTAGGGTAAATTCTGGCATAAAAATTACTGGCGGTATTGGACAAGTGCAATATTAATGACACATATGTTGTTGGGGTGACATTCACCATTGTAGAAGCGCTTGTAAAGAAATTTAATGATATTTATTAAAATATTATTTTTCTCTTTAGAACTTCTATAATTTCCTTATTTGCCTAAGGACGAAACCGGACAGTAATACCCTGCATTAAATTAGATAAATATATGTATAGAAAGTTAAGCATATCTAACTCGCCACTCTGTTTAATGAATTTAAGTTGAGTGATATGTTTTGCTTTTAACCTAAGATATGAATATTTGTCAACCTACTTTTTTTAATTTATGAAGTGTAAAAATGATGTATTAAAATAGTCTGTATTACATTTTATCTCACAAATGTGGGTGGAAATGAAAGTGTGTGTTAACTTATCATTTGCGGTGTCAGAATATAACATCGCTATCTGAAGTTAAAGGGTGTTCAAGAATTGTCTCCAATGTAATGAAAAATTTCTTTCAATGAAAAGAATTGTACAAAACAGAAAAAATACTGAACTGGGATTAATAAAAACTTTATTAAACAAATAAAAGCTACTTCCTACTGGATAAAATAAGTGACATTTGAGGAAAGAATCTTTTTTCAGCAACACATCTAAAAATTCGCCAAGCTTAGCACTACTATTTTTAAGTGAAATCACATGTTTTTCGAAAGCAATTAATTGGATTTCAAAAAAACTTTCTATGAGGTTGGATTGAATATGTCAGCAATATATCTAAATTTTTGCATTCTAGCTTTAAAGATTTGACATCGAGTATCCCGTCCAAATGTCAGCGTTAGAGCTGGAAGGCATTGAGAGAAACAACCAATTTCTCAACTCCCTCTCCCTTCTTTAAAAGTATCTACCGTGCTGGGCTAAGGGTACACTGCAGCCATACTAGGCTTGTAGCGCCATTATCTGTGTTTATCTATCTCCTTCCTGTTATTTCCTACATTAATGACTAGCCGATATAGTTCTGCTGCTTGGCTGTGTGTGTCTGCTGTCCACTGATTCGCCTTAAGACTGCAACTGACTCATTACGCGGTGAATCTAGTTAAATACCTCCCTAAATCCACACATTTTTTTCACTTCATCCCTTTGGAGTGATTCTCTAATAAAATCGGTTCATACTAGATGGGTTTAACTTCTAAGATGCACCCCTTTAAAATTTCATAATTTGGGCTCTGCAGTGATGAATCAATGAGTCAGTGAGAGCACATAACTATATACGTGACGTAGTTTGTGTCTGATATTTATGTAAATTATAAAATTATGTTAAAAATCACTTTGCTTTAAATAATACTATTGAAAACTAAATTTTGCAAATAATGCTGTGGCCACCAAAAATTGATTTAAACCAAAACTGGACCCGGTGTATTATCAACTTTTTAAAAACATATTTGCCGGCTTATTAGTCTACGTATTTAATTAAAATATGCTATTTCTTTTGATAAGTGGAAAATGTCAAAGATCTGTCCCATTCATAAAAAGAGAAGATACCAGGGATTATCGCAAATTATCGTATTATAACAATATTAAATAACGTCAGCATACTCTTTGAAATTGTCTTAAACAACACTATTTATCTTCAAGTTTTACAACAAGTATCTGAAAGCCAACACGTGTGTTCTAACGTTCATAATTTAATCAGTATGACACAATATTTATCCGAATTTCTTGACGTTGGAAAACAGGTGGATGCTATTTCTACTGTCTTCTCAAAAACTTTTGACAGGCTAGACCATGGTGTACGTCTAAACACATTGAAAAAGCGTGTTTTTTAACTGGTGTTATAGAACTCTTATCTACTTATTAGATAGGCGCCAATTCGTTCAGTACCAAAGCTCAGAATCAGTTCCTTTTACATTGTCTTCTGGGGTTCCGCAGGGAACTGTACTGGGTCTCCTATTTTTCATTATGTTTATCAATGCCATCAACCTGAAATTCACTTGTCATATGCTGCAATTTAAAAGCATCGTCAGTTCAAAGCCCGAACATGCAAGTTTGACTGGGTCCATGCTACGAAACTCAGATTACCAATGTTGAAAGTATTGAAACAAAATTTTTAAGCATCTAGTATTGATCAAATTTATCCAACTGTTCGCTTCGGGTATTAATTATTGTTAAATCGCTTTAATCTCACAAGCTTACAAGAAAGGAGATATCGTAAAAATTAAAGAGGCCTCGAACAGATGTATTAAAATTTTCACTATTATACGAAATGTATAGAAATCTGAAAGAATAGAACATAATATAGGTATTTTTTGTTGCACTGTTAATATGATAGTCTAAATAGAATAATTTATAGTAGGTAGTTAAAGTAAACTTCATATTTCTAAGATAGAAAAGTTTTTCCGCCTATTACCACTAGGATAGAGCGGGGAATGGATTAAAATAAGAAAGGGAAACTCGCCAGTATCAGTTATAATTTCTAATATTACGCCACTCACTCTTAAAATATTTTACTATCTAACGGTCATTACTGTTTACGTAATTTTTTACACACATACATAATGCTGTAAAAGATCAACAGGTATTAAGCAGAGACGGACCACAGTCTTCCGCAATATTTCGAACGAGTGTTGTATTTAGAATATATAGGTTATGTGCTTCGTACAATAATACAGTGTGTGGTTCAGTGTTTACATTTTATTTTGATTGTGAGTGCCTAGAATGTATAAAACTTTAACAGATAAGTGAAATTGCCCTTTGTTTCAGCGTATTTTATGTAGTTGTGTAAAAATATTCCGGCGGATGGTGAAATATTCGAGTGTTTTCCGTTTTTAGTGGCTGTGGTAAAGTAATATTGTGATAATATTCAGGCCTTAGGAAGATCCTCAACCTAGCACCAGCAGAGAATTTAACGAAGATATGGGAAATGGTAATGGCTCGCAAATTACAGAGAAAAGTTCTAGACAATATTTATACGAACATGCTAAAAGAGTAGTTTTAAACGTTTATAAAAATATAAAAGAAAGTGAAGGTGAAAAAGGAGCCGTGGAAAAAACGGCCTACTTAACAGAAATTTCAGAACGATCTATCTATAGAATAATTAAGGATGTGGTACTTAATCGAAAAGTTAGATCGGATAAAGGAGTAGCACGAGCATTAGATTCGTCTATGGTGAAATTGTTAAGAGATTTAATTTATAGCAAGTATATGGAAAATGAGTTACCAACGGTGGAATCAATACATTTGGAACTGAAAACAAATGGTGCAGTGTCAGTTAGTCAAGCAACAAACACTTCGGCGCTGGATAATAAAGATAGGATTTAGGTTCAAGATTATTAATAAAAGGGCAGGTAGAACAAAAGAATATTTGGTATAATTTTAATTTAGACTAATAAAATTCATCAATGCTCCACCAATATATAAAATATTATTCCTATCTTAACACAAGCAAAACAGAAGAATTTTTTTAAATTTATCATTATCACTGTAACAAATAACTATTTATTTATCAACCATAAATTAAATTATTTAGATTGTATGTAACTCACGGCACAATAATTTTAAGTACGGTCCTGAGCCGCAATAAATTACGTCGGCTTTGACACTTTTATGGCCGAGTTTTATGGATTTTTTTTGGGTGTCTCGCCACGTTTCGCGCCGTGTTCACTCCTTTGTCGGGAATTTTTTATTTGACATAGAAATATGAAGTTCACTTTATGTAAAAATGAATAATAATAAAAATTAAATAAAAGAAACACGTTTGCTAAAAATAAAAACTAATATGGAAAATTACATTGTAAATTAGAAATCAGTACTAATTTTAATTATTGTGTAGGAAAAACATTTCCGATTCGATTAAATTTAATATATTATTTAGAGGGATTCTGGAAACAAATTACGTTACATTCCGTTAAAAAGTCTATAGAGTGTACATTTATTTTATAGACAATCACTATATTAATGTATTTCATCGTGCAAAGCGGTGATAATTTAGCCAAATTGTTTCGAGTACAGTAGAGAACAAATTGATAATCAACCCTTGTTTCATAATCGGCAACCTGAATGTTAAATTTAACTCATTATTTTGTGTGTTAGTGAGGCATAAAGGATTTTGTTAATAATTGCAATCCTTTAATAAAATGCTTTATAACTCAGTTATCAGACTCTGAGTTTAAGTTAATGTTTAAATTAAAATATAGGAATATTACGCACATTTTTATTTGACACTTGTGTGATATTTATGAGTGGTGATCAGAGTAAAATGTGATGAAAATAGCAGTGAAAAATTTCCACATAATACCAAATTGGTTGGCTATACACGTGTTGTAAAATATTGACTTTGTAGAAAAGATTATTGGTATTGAAATTAAAGATTATAACATTCTCCACAACAAAAATGTTTTAACTATAATATATTACAGTACCATGAGATAAAAGATATGCAAAACTTAAAAATTATGCATATGTAATGATTCTTTTTATGGGTGATTTTTGTAACAAAATATATCATCTTCAGTTTCTATATGGACCCCAGACTTACTCTTACTCCCAAGATTAGAAATCATCCTTAAATTAAAAATGTAATATTTCAAAAGGCAGTGCTGATCATACAAAATAGCGGCTCAAGTATGGTGGATGGAATATTTTCTTAAGGAGGTGCTTTAGAAGAACCAAGAAATGTGAATATCTTCAGGGTGTTTGGAAGGTCGATGCAAAATCTTTTGCAGGTGACAAGGGAGATCATTTCGACTGCATTAAGACAAACATATCTTAGTACAAAATCCAAATTTTCGTGTTTAAAAAAAAATACAATTTCTTCACAATTTCACCCCCTTCAGTATCTTTACAAACTATTAACACCAAGATATTTATTTCATTCAGGAAATTTTGGGAACCTTGACTTGTCAGTTTCCCGATATCTGCTTACTTTCTTGTATATCTACTATTTATTTATTAGCGTCCCCCTACAACTCTACTCCTACTGACAAATGAAACTTTCTATCTCGTGGATTAACGTCAAGCGCAATTTTTTAAACTTAATTAGTGAATGACCGAAATCCAAAAAAATTGTGTTAAGCATAACTCCTTTGTTATAATTTATATCATATTTACATTTCCTATTTTTTCTATACATGCTTTTGGTTCCGTGTTACATCAGCTCTAGAGAGTAGAACTCCACCATTGTGAATATATAAATGAAAGCATTGTTTATTTATGTTGTTAACTAACTAAGCTGGCATTTGGGAATGGTTTAAAACCTGAATTGCTATCTTTACCTTCTAAGTTTAATTTCACTAGTGTTCCCTCGCTGTAGCAAATAAGAAAACTTTAGATAAAAGTGAAAATTACTAATTGTTTAACAGAATAACTTACTTAAATAATACAGTACTTTACTCAGTCCACTTTCAAAAACCTTTTAGTGAGTCATATTTAACGAATAACTAAAGAATCCATATTAACTTATATACTTCAACAGCCACGTAGTGGATTGGAAGTATAGTAATCGTAAAAAAAAAAATCAAAATTTGTTTTCTTAAAATAGGTTTAGAATGTCGAGATTTTAAATTTGAGCGAAAAAAAATTTCTCCCTCTCGGTCTGTCTGTAACTTTTTTTGTCCGCACGTTTTCTCTGGAACGGTACACGTATATTATATTATAATGAGATCTGGAACTGGATTGTTTTTTGAACATATCGGGTGAGAGGTTGGGGGTAAATAGAGGTAAATATGGGGAAATAAGTAAAGCAAGCTGGTAAGAGTACAGAAACTTGAAATTTGGGATATGTACCAGAAGCCAAGGCCTCAAAAATTTTTAAAAATATTTTCCATTCCCCACCACCATCCCACTTCATTATTAAAGGGGTTGATAAAATAAAATTGAGATATTCACTTGAAATTTGGTACACGTATGTATTATAACCACATCTGGAACTAGATTATATTTTGAGATGATTCCGTTGACGGGTTGGGGGTTAAATAGGAGTAAATAGGAGAAAATAAGAAAAGCAAGCTGGTAAGAGCACAGAAACTTGAAATTTGCTTTGCGTACTATAAGTCAAGGCATCAGTTTTTGTTATAATATGTTTCAACTTCCCACCACCTCTACTCCATTATTAAAGGGGTTGTACGTAGAGGTGAATAGGGAAAAAATAAGTAAAGCAAGTTGTAAGGGTACAGAAACTTGGAATTAGGTGTATATACTAGAACCCAAGACCTCAGATTTCTTTCTAATGTTTTTCAATGTCTGAAGGGGTGGGAGGTGATACGTTGTGACTAGGGGAGAGTAAGTAGAGTAAGCTAGAAACATCATTTCTAACGTATATGGTAGAAACCAATGACTCAAATTTTTCTATGACATCTGCCCCAAATATTATTAAAATTCTATGACCAATAATTTCCACATACTAGAGTGCAATTATAGTCAAGATGTTTCCTTTAAAGTGACTTGAATGAATAATCTGGATGTGGAAGTAGTGATTCATTAGGCAGTGGTATTTTATTTTCTTGTTGCACATACAACATAAGAATTTGTATTGTCTCTCTTCGCACATATGAAAACGAGGAGTATATTGCATATGATAGGCACAATTCTGAAACAGTGTATATCGCTCACAGAGTAAATAAATGTTGTGTTGGTGTTCGATTTCTGAACAACTTCCAGAATGTTGATCCGTTTGTCTGTCCTTCTGTCCATCCGTCTGCTCGTTCGCTTGTATTAAAACTTGAACAGTAATTTTATGTTGTTACGAAGAAGAGAACCATACTTTTTAAAGAAAATCGATAGGCAAATAGAGAAGTTATTAAATTTAATTAAAAGATATCTATTATTTTTCATAATAAAGCATATTTCTGCAAATTGCAGAAAAATTTCTCCTTGAGAAATAAAAAGGAAAGCTCTCTATAAAAGTATTAATTTCACAAAAATTTGGTTATGTGAAAAAATTTATTAAGAGAAAATTATAAACTTGTCTTTGTTTTTGGATAAAACGTCTTATGAGTGACTTCATGTATTTCTGAAGAGCTCCAGAATAACCATTCCTATATGGAAACGTAAATGTAAAAATTTTTAAGGACAAGGTATGTAGATAAATTCAGATTAGGGCTTTTTGTTCTCTGACATAAGCAGATGTAGGTTGTCAGAGACATACAACGCTTTACTTTCAGTAGATTTTAACTCTTTATAGACTAGGCTTTTGTTCCCATTTTTAACTTAATCCTCATGGCCGCAATGGGCAACTAGTGTTATAATGTTAAATAAGAAATAGATAAATTCATTTTAGAATAATTGCTAGCATAATTGTGTGTGTGTGTGTGCTTCAGGTTTGTTGACTGCGGTTACAAAGACCATTCGCCAAGTTTCCTAGTGTGAAAATTATTTTTTTATTTTATTTCTTATCACATTATTCCTTGGTTACCAGTGTGTATCATCTTTCTTTGAACTACGTATTTTTCTATTGTATATAACGAGCGTATATTTACGTAAACGAATAAGTACAAACATACAAACATATATCTTTTTTTTGTGATATTTTTTTCATTTTTTTTTTTTTCACATATATTCTTTTTTATAACTAGCATAATTAGAATGCAGGTTATAGATAGAATGCAAAGATTCTAATTAATATTTTTATAGATAGTTTTTCTTTTTATTTCTCATGTATAACTTTTTCTGACAAAAATAAAAAATTTGTTTTAATACAATTATATGCAAACAAAAAGTAATTAATTTTGAACATAATATTTTTTGTTTTGTAATTGAACAACATAAAATTAAATGTCTAAAACTAACATCGTTTACAAATAAACTGCATAGAGTATCCCATGGAATGTACAATTATATAAAAGGAAAATAAATCGTCGAAAAATATAATATTTACTCTAGTTTATTATATATTTTTCTACATATTCGGCTA
Organism: Stenurella melanura; assembly: GCA_963583905.1. NCBI lineage: Eukaryota > Metazoa > Arthropoda > Insecta > Coleoptera > Cerambycidae > Stenurella > Stenurella melanura. Next base: position 48,956,473 of record OY757314.1, read on the forward strand.
GTACTAAATGAAATATACAAATAATACCGAAATGCCTTAATAATACCATCAGAATCTGTTGCAAGTTGTTAATTTCCTGCTATCAGCACACTAAACGTAAATCTACCCTACTGTCCCACACAGATGTCGCAGCTTCTTCTCCTGAAGTAATATAATAAGAAATTTAATATTCTTTAAGCAAGAACTTTCAGACAATTTTTCTTTGTACCTGAAATCGCCATCGAATACTTTTGTAATTCAAGAATTAAACTGTTTCAAAAAGTGACTTGCTTGGTTTTTTATCTATGATGATAAATGCTGAAAATATATAAATCTATTTAGAAAATCTGGTAATATGGTAAGGAAATAGTGTGCTACCTAACTTTAAAAATAGTAGGATATTTTTTTCTGTTTAAATACATCTACTAATAATCCGAAACCGTCATCAGAGTTGTTCTATCACGTCAGGATTTCCCCTAATCCCACTCCTTTCCGCTGATTATTAGCTATTTCTGGGATTAGGGAAAAATTCTGACGTGCTGCAGCAATTCAGACAGCGGTATTTGATTCAGGGGCTTAAAATATTATGCTCTGCTGAAATGTACATGACTTTTTTTTGTATGCCGGAGCGTACGGACACATACACACAAAGAAAGGCCGTGTACTTTTTAGCAGAGCATGATACTCCTGCAGCATGAGCCGCTTCTGATTAAAATTTTCATTGATTATTGGCAATTTTTTGAGGTTAATGTTATTAGGTTACCAGATTTACACAGAAATGTGCCATTTTAGTTTCCAAAGCCCACTAATCTATTATCTATTAGCCGCATGTTTCTAAAAGCTTGGTTGCATTGTATTTTGGCTGAAATTTCAAATATTTCTGAGCGGATTTTCAAAATTTTGGTATCATTAGTTTCGTATGAAAATGAGGTATTTAAAAATGTTGCGATGAACGATTAAGTTTCCATTTAAAAAAACCGAGTTAGTGGGTAAAAATTACATTTAAAAATTTTAAACGCCTCTAGAGAATTAAGTAATGCAATCATATTGCTCTTTTTATTTTTATAGTAACGTAGCACACAAACTAAAATATATTTTGGGCACCACAGCTCTCTGGATTCAGAAATAGATTTTTTAATAAAATTTTTAATGTTTATCAAAAGTGACCAAAATGGATGTATTGTATTCAAAATTTCCTCTAGATTCCAAAAATGAAAAAATAAATAGGGTATTCCATTTAAAAATCGATAAATAATTGGTAAAAATTTCAGAAAAATGTCGAAAATGTATGTAAACAATTGTATCTCATAAGTATCAAAATAGTTACAAAATTGTTTCCTGCTACCAAATTTTTTTCGAACATGTGTCTAAAAATGCTACTTGGGAAGAGTCTTTAGTCGTTTGTGTCCCAGTCTATTCTCCCTTGTTGTTTCAAGTACTGTCTAGATTCTTGGCTTTGTGAATTGAAAAAAAATGTTAGTCCATATTAGGCTAAAGTGTATAAAAATTCGGAATTAACGCCTAAAGACAAGAAAAACTAACTCCCAGAAAAAATCTTTGTAAAACCACTTGAGGGCACTAGGCATCAAATAATTGTGGGGTAAGTCACAAAATAGGTCAGGTGAGAAGGGCTGAAGTTCCGAGCCACCCGTTAAACAATCTACAATCTAAGTACTTTTTCATAGATACAAGTTATGTGATCTAGTAGCTATGGTATTTATTGTCTTAAATATAATTAGTGAATTGCCACTTTTTCGACGATTAGTATATATTATTACTATTTTTATGAATAATTTCACCTCTCTCTTGTAACTTCTTGGTATTTTATTATATATATATGTGTTGTGTTTTTTATTTATTTATGGGCGCCACTGTCTAGGGATAAACACACAATCACAACAGTTGAGCATGTTTTTAAAAGACTCTCCCAGTGCGAGTTCACTCACTAGCCAGTCGTTTCAAAGATCATGTGATTTAATTAATGAAATAATTAAAAATGAAATCAATATAACAAATTTATTGGACAAGGGTAAACTCTTTGTGATAAATTGACATATATTCTTATTAAATAACTTATACTATAGGCCTTTTCTTTTATTTGTAAATCGAAAATTTTTTATTTATTGTTAATGAAAAGAAAATTTTAGAAATAAAGTAATAAAACTCAAATGTGGTTTATTCTGATTAAAGGTACCTGTTTCCTAGATGTTCTTTTCTTCGCTAGCAATTCCAAGTTCCACTAATAGATGGCGCTATTATCTGTGTTCCTCAGCTGTTCTTTCGTGGCTAATTTAACGTTTTGAAATTAACCTTTACAGTAATATTATAATTTGTGTTCTTCTTTCCCAAAAATATTAAAATTTTAGTGCCTTTGGATGCTCTTCTCCTCTGGATACGTCTTTATTATCAGGTAAAACAACTACCAATATTAATTTCAATTTTCAATACTACTTTTGCTTTATTGTTTCTGGATATTTGTTATTATGATTAATTTCGTGAAACAAACTCTCATACAACTATGCTTTCTGTCTTAAATTACTGCTATTGGAAATGAATGGAGATTTGACTTGCCTGATTTTCATTTTCTTTATTAGTACTTGAAATCACACCAGTTGATTCTTTTAAAATGCACAACTTTAATTTTTGGTTTTTATAGACTGTAAAGCTGTAAAATTGATTTGCATTGACCCTTTTTTGTTTGATACGCCTGTCGGCAATTCTTCCCTTATTTAAGTTAATTATATCATGTCAATATATACCAATATTTTCATCTGTTTTATTTTCCGGTACGGAAATCCATTCACATCGATACGCTATGGTAATATATACGCTGGTTTCACTTTTTTCAAACCTCCCTCTATGGCTCCGAATGAAAAGTGCAGCGTTTGCGTTTCATATGATGACCGCAGTTCGGCCATGTGTGAATATGATCTGAACTCGAGTAGATAAGACCTATTAGTATTACTCATTATGTCCGTTTTATGACTCGAATGTGCTGCGGTTCCTTGTTTAAGGTCCCAACCCGAGATTTGGCGTGTTTTACCCTCATTACTTTCATATCACTTCACTAAAATATCAGATTATCCGCGGTAATAAAATTTAGGTGTAATTTTAGGAGTAATAAACTTTCTATATAGGAACAAGTTTGTAAAAGTTTTGTGCCCTATTTTAATGTGATAAAAATAATTCTTAATTGAGTAACGCTAACAACCTGTAATGTACAAAATTGTATATTGCTATATGTGAAAAGTCCTACTTATCTCTTCGTATTTTATCCTTTTGTAAAGATAAAATAGGAAGTGATAAATAGTTGGGGTCTACTAGAGTTCAGTGACCTTTGAAACGATGCCCAAATTATCTGGATCATTTTTTCCTAGTCCTACATTTTACTACACATAAGTGCGAGAGAAAATATTCTTAGGATATTAATTGGTGAGCCGCATACGACACATTGAACTTTACCTACATGTGAAACATTTATTTCGCTACAATAATGTCGAAGATAAATAACGGCAATACACAGACGACGGACGAAAGGACGAACAGCTAGGGTCTTATCCTGCAACAACGGTACCCTCCAATGAACAATTTTTGTCTCTTGAAGTAACTGATTTTTTTATAAGTTGTTTATGAAGGTTGCGAATTTATCAGATAAGCCGTCTATAATATTACTAGTTGCATAGTTCTACAGAGGGTATATAAAATTACTAATTACCCTAGGTTTTATAAAACGGCAACGGAAACATTTATATCAGAGACTTATAAAACTTTTAGTAACTATAGTTTATATAAAGAGTTTTTATAGAGGTTGCAGTCACAAAGTTATAAAACTAATAGTACTCAGTTCTAATAAAGGTGTTGACTGTGATGAATATAAAACTGATTGGTTCCACAATTACAACAGTAACTTTTGTACAATTATAGTTACATTTACAAAACTATTAGTAATATTTAAGAATACTTTAACTGTTTGGTGCTTTATCACGGACACAGGTTGAATTTTCATGGCCGCTTCAGGCCGGATTTCGTATACTAGTGCTATTTAATTAAAAACTTGTATCCAAAATAATGATCTACATAAGTGTAAGGATGGAATATGATACGCGCATAACATAAAACTTAATACTTAACTAATGTCTAAATTAGATAGGCGTACTAATGCAATCTAAAAGCTGTAGCTTAATATGGCACTTGACCACTTGTTTATATGAAACGACATATACAGATTCGGAAATTTTAGTTCGTGATATAGAGAATAAACGTCCCGCTCCATAATTCATGAACGCGGGTTCTGAAAATAATCGAGTCGACATTGAATTTAGTACGGCATGAACTGAGCATGGGGTACGTTGCTAATAATGTCTACACTGAACGAGACTAATATCTTGTCAAAAGCCAAGAACTTATTTGTCACATTTTTGACAAATAATTTCTTCTATTGAAAGTATTTCTGCAAATTCTTTTTTAGTCATAAAGGCTATGGGAATAAAATAATAATACTTATTAAAAACGAAATGAAAATAGAGCATTAAAATTAAATTAAGTAACTCTCAGAAATTAAAATCAACTAATAATAATTATCAAAAAATAAATTAAAGAAGTAAGGGTTCAAACAAACCACCTTCTTGTGCCGAACAATAGCCAAACCGATTATACAATGAATCTCTCATATCATTGAGTTGGGGTTATGTTTGCACAAAGTTGGAATGACCCCCAAAGTACCACTTCACAATTTGCACTTTATCTGCATTTGTATAAACAGCCGGCATTTTAACGAAATTGAGATTAATTTATTTTATTCAAACGTCTTTACGGCTAGGCTGCTGAAAGCAGAATGCGTGGGATCATCGACGAGATGGTGGTGTTGAAAAATATTATTAAGAAAACTGAGGCCTTGGCCTCTAGGACATACACCGAATTTCAAGTTTCTGTACTCTTACCAGCACGCCTTACTTATTTTTCTCTATTTACCTCTAGTTACCCCCACTCCTTTAACGCAAACATGTCAAAATATAATCTAGTTTCAGATATCGTTATAATACATACATGTACCAAATATCAAGTGAAAATAAAAATCTAGTTCCAGATGTCGTTATATTACATACGTGTACCAAATTTTCAGTGAATATCTCAATTTCATTTTATCAACCTATTTAATAATGGAGTAAGGGTGGTGGTGGGGTTGAAAAATATTATTAAGAAAACTGAGGCATTGGCCTCTAGGACATACACCGAATTTCAAGTTTCTGTACTCTTACCAGCATGCCTTACTTATTTTCCCCTATCTACCACTATTTAACCCACAACCCTTCAACGGAATCATCTCAAAATATAATCTAGTTCCAGTTGTCGTTATAATACATACGTGTACCAAATTTCAAATGAATATCTAAATTTTATTTTATGAACCGCTTTAATAATGGAGTAGGGGTATTGGGGGGTATTATAAAAAAATCTGAGGCCTTGGTTTCTAGTACATGCACCGAATTTCAAGTTTCTGCACGCATACCAGCTTGCTTTACCTATTTTCTCCTATTTAACCCTATATTACACGATTTAACCCCCAACCCTTCAATGGAATCATCTTAAAATATAATCTAGTACCAGATGTCGTTATATTACATATGTGTACCAAATTTTAAGTGAATATCTTAATTTCATTTTATAAACCACTTTAATAATTGAGGGAGGTGGAGGGGAGGGTTGAAAAATGTTATAACTGATCTGAGACCTTGGCTTCTAGTACATACACCGAATTTCAAGTTTCTGTACTCTTACCAGCTTGCTTTACTTATTTTGCCCTATTAACCCCTATTTAACCTCCGACTCTTCATCTAAAAATATAATCTAGTTCCTGATGTCGTTATAATACATGCGTGTACCAAATTTCAAGTGAACATCTCAATTTTATCTTATCAACCCCTTTAATAATGGAGTAGGGGTTGGTGGGGAGTTGAAAAATATTATAAATAATCTGAGACCTTGGCTTCTAGTACATACACCGAACTTCAAGTCTCTGTACTCTTACCAGCTTGCTATACTTATTTTCCCCTATCTACCCCTATTTAAGCCCCAACTCTTCAACGGAATCATCTCAAAATATACACCAGTTCCTGATGGCGTTATGATACATAGGTGTACCAAATTTTAAATGAATATCTCAATTTTGTCTTATCAACCCCTTTAATAATGGAGTAGGGGTGGTGGGGGTTGAAAAATATTATAAAAAATTTTGGGGCCTTGGCTTGTAGTACATACATCAAATATGAAGTGTCTGTACTCTTACCAGCTTGCTTTACATATTTTTCCCTATTTATCCCTATTTAACCCACACCCCTTCACCGGGGTTAAACCATTCCGGAGAAAACGCGCGGACAAAAAAAAGTTACAGACAGACCGACAGACAGACAGACAGACAGACAGACAGACAGACAGACGGATGGACAGATAGGCAGACAGACAGACACACTCTCAAATTTGAAATCTCGACGTTTCATGACATTCTAAACGTATTTCAAGAAAAAGAAAATTTGAAAATTTTTTTGCGACTACTATGCTTCCAATCCACTACGTGGATGTGGAAGTAATTATTTAAGTCCGCCCCTGAAATGTCCGGGGAAAATATATGGTTACATAGAGACACAGAAGTTTTTGCAAGAATCCCAAAAGTTTCTTATCAGTTTTATAGTGTGTTATAAATCACTGTCTCTTTAGCATAAGGGATATCCCACAGAGCTGCACTTAAAATTTTTGTGCACAATAACAGCAGAGATTTAGAAAATATTGTCCGTGGTAAATAAATAGTTATGTGGGCAGTGATAAATTAAAAAAATTCAGTCTGGCTTGCTTGTGTCAAGGTAGGAATAATATCTTATGCATTTGTGGAGCATTGACGAATTGGATATTCCATAATACACTGATAATATTAAGTTCGACTCTGTCGTGGGTTTACATACCTGCCGTAAACCATTATATCCTAAAATAATTCCGGTAAGAGGGAGTCGGATTACTATATCAAAATAATTTGTAATTACAATTGAAACAGGTGCGATTCCGTTTAATGATACCATAACACACAGTGTGACCCATTTTGAATAGAACCACCCCTGTAAAAAGTGTGTCTATTATCTGATTTTAATGGGGCTTTTCTAAAAGATAGGCTATCGAAAGCTCTACCTTATGACAAAAATTTAGAGATAAATTTCAATTTTCATGACTTACTATGATTTTTTTTCCATGTCAAAAATGGACAAATTTGATTAGCGATTTTTTAATAAAATCTAACTATACTACTGGATTTAGAAACATCTCAAATAGGCAAATCCATAATTTCGTGAAAAAATATTAAAAAAGACAATTTTATGACAAAATTAATGTAGTAATGTAGTAATGAATTTTATAATAACTTTTACTTGATTTTTTTCTAAAAATCGAAGTAGCCGGTGAAAAATAAACAATAGAAAGATAAATTAAGTGGATAGTTTTAATAAATATTGTCTTTTTATTGAGTAATGACAGATAATAATAGGGTGGCATGGAAAACAAATTTTAAAGTCAGACGTCTTTAAAATACGCATATATTCAGAGTACATTTTTATTGAAATTATACAATTGATCAGTAATATTATCAAGTATTAGTTTATTAGTTTGAAGTTAAAATTATGGATACTCTAAATGTAGTAGAAAAAATTGAACTTGTGCGCCTTAGATGAGATAATGACAGAGGTTTGGGAGAGGTATGTGAGATATGTAATAATAAGCACCCTAACAGGCCCAACATCACTAAAAGTACAGTTTCTAAAATAAACAAATGAGTGTGGCGCTGTGACAAAGCATATTATAAGAACGGATAATGTACAAAGAAGACCCAGGTACGAGCAGACCGTTTTAAATTATTTTAACAACAATCCAAACGCCAGAGTAAGAGTAGCTAGCTTAGATTTGAATTTACATAGAGAAAATATTCGCCGATGCCTTAAAAAGAATAAGGTAAAACCATTCAAATCTAAGTTTTTACATACGCTGGAACCTGGTGATGATGAAACACGAATATAATTTTGCTTGTGGGCTCAAGGAGAGTATCTTATTAACAGAATTTTTTTGAAACCTACTTTATTCAGAGATGAGGCAACTTTTACCACAAATGGGGTGGTATCGTCACAAAATTGTAGGTTTTGGGCTAGAGAAAACCCAGAGTGGGTCATTAATTGTAAAAGACAATATTCCCAAAAACTTAATGTTTGGTGTGGGCTACTCAATGAAACAATCATTGGTCCTTTCCTTTTTGAAGGTAAGCAAGTAGTTTTTACAGTGCCTAAGAAACGGATTTTGGAATATGCTACATGAACTTTCAATACAAGAAAGAGTAAATCTACACTTTCAATTAGATGGCAGCCCTGTCCATAATGTCAAAGTGATTACCAGATGACTTAATGCTAACTTTCCTAATCGATGGATAGGTCAAGGTAGCCCGTTAATTGGATGGCAACCCCGATCCCCGGACTTAACACCGATGGACTTCCTTTTATGGGGTTTAATAAAATCTAAAGTTTGCAGGTCACGCCTGAGTAATAGAGAAGATTTGTGTGCAGGAGTAAGACGAGCTTGTGTAGAAGTTAACCCGGCAACAATTACAGAATGTCGTAAAGAATATTTAAAAACGTGCATCGAAATAAACGGCGGCTACAAAAAGTTAAGATGAATTCTATTATCGTGCTTTCGTTTTAGTGTAATGTTGTAATGTGTTGTTATTTTGTTTATTAAAATTGTTTATTATTACTTTAAATTGTTCATACATGTTTTTAAGTCAAATATGATTAAGTTTGTTTAAAAGACAATATTTATTAAAACTATCCACTTAATTTATCTTTCTATTGTTTATTTTTCATTGGCTACTTCGATTTTTAGAAAAAATCATGTAAAAGTTATTATAAAATATTACCTACATTAATTTTGTCATAAATCTGTCATTATTTAATATTTCTTCACGAAATGTTGGATTTACCCATTTGAGATATTTCTGTATCCAGTGGTATAGTTAGATTTTATAAAAAAAAATCGCTAATCAAATTTCTCCATTTTTGACATTGAAAGGAAATCATAGTAGGTCTTGAAAATTGAAATTTTTATCTAAATGTTTGTCATAAAGTAGAGCTTTCGGTGGCCTATCTTTTAAAAAAAGGCCCATTAAAATAAGATAATAGACACATTTTTTACAGGAGTGTTTCCATTCAAAATGGGCCTCACTGTACTTTATATGAGAACAATGTTGTTTTATGTATTAAGTAATACATTATATTTATGATTTACCATTTTCCACAAAAATAGAACATGCCCCACTCTCCCAACTATACGTAGATGGCAAAGCTTTGAGGTTATTTATGTGCCTTAAATATATGTAGTGAACTATAATTGAAAAGTTTTCATGGACATACACTACTAATGTTATTATTATTCGGTGATGGTGATATTCAGAGTACCGCTACGAAACAAAAAGTGTTCATTGAACCGTTTTTCGAGTTTAAGTACGTATCGTTAATTATATTAATAAAACTGGGATTAGATAATATAATTAATTGTAATATTTCATAAATATTTTTTTCACTAAATGCTTGTCAAATAATTAAGTTGTGTCATTCTCAAAGATTAAGCTACTGATGTATTTCTTTTAATTTTACAATGCATTTACAAAAATTTCAATATGAACAAACCCAGAATTAATCAAAAACCTTAACCGTGAATATTCTTCAAGCGGCTGCTAGATCGTAAAACCAGGCTGATTTTTTTTAAATGCCGAAGTTATCCTCAGGAATGACTATTTCGACAATAAATCGCTTATAGAGATTTGCAGAATTTCAAAAATCAGGCCTTTTTTCAATTTCCAACAAACTGGATCGCTGTAAAAGTAAAATATTGCCATTCTATTCTATAGAAGCTGGACTCCTAAAGGTTACTCAGGTTACTTCCTAACTAAGCATTTTCCTATTCATAATAGATTCTAGAAACTTTTTTTAGGCAATTCTCTTTGTTGTTTCCAAAACAAAACAACAAAACCTATCATATTGATATTAACATTTTTAAAAACTCTCTTAAAATTAAGTTTGTAATAGTATATAAAAATAAATTTAAAATTGTGTGCCTTGTTTAGATACAGTCTGCCACGTTTCTAATTCTAAGTAGTTTTTAAAACTTTCAGAGCCTTGATAATGATCTAAATTAATGTCCTGGTTATTTTGGCTGTCAAGATTAAAAACAACTTTTAGTGTAGTGTGATCAGATAGTCCCCTGTGAATTGAGCTTGCGTGCACAGTACAATAATTAAAATTAGTTAAGATATAGTCCACTGCTGTAAAATATTTTTTTACTATTCGGATCGATTCGTCCAAGAGAGATTAAGTGAAAATAAAATAGTTGTCCGGTTTTTTCGGAGTAAACATCGTCAATAAAACCAATGGCTTTAGCCGCAAGAATTAAAATTAAACGTAATCCATTTAAAATTTACTTTATTTAGGTACTAATAATATGTTCTAGAAGTTTTAACAGTTTAGAATGCCTATATTTGAAAAAAGGTTGATTCAATTTTCAAATGACTTGAAATTTTTGAAAAATTTTCTTTTTTTCACAATAATTCAAAAACTAAAGAGGATACGTAAAAAATGCAAGAGTACAACAATTTAGGTATTTTCTTGCAAACTTTTTTTTAAATTTTATTCCTCTGGGATGAAAAATAAATGAGATATCACCGTTTTAAATTCGCATTTGAATGCGAGGACTATCTTCCCCGAGCCATTTAAACTCAAAACTCTCAAAAACGAAGGAAGATCAACATTACTGGTCTTTAAAAGTGAATTATTTATTTGCTTATAGTAATGAAACATATTCTTTATAGGATTTTGCTGAATTCAGGTTATGCTAGCAAATTAGAATCCTAAAATAAATTTGTCCAATTTCTTATTTGAGATTCTCATTATAACACTAGCATCCAACATAGTCCCCGGCTGTGCAGATTAAACTGGTATCTACATTCTAATGGATTACATTTTCATAAAATCTCGAATTCAGGTTCTTGGAAATGCTTAGCCTTTCAAACGTTTTTCGCCCTTATTCTGAGCTCAGCAAACTCAGACATAAATATTTCATACTTATTCATGGATATTGCCTTGGCTTTGCATGAAACATCATTATGAGTGGCTTTGTGCATTTCTGATGAGCTCAGATAAAGGACGAAAAATCCAACGACGCCAAATCAGTGACATTTCAAACATCAATATTTTCTATTATACAATTTTTAGTTTTCCATTTAAGTATGCCATAACGGTTCTAATATATTCTAAATAACCCGTGTAATACTACAAAAACCGAAATCCCATTAAAAACACTAAATTACGTGATTTATGAGCAAATGAAATTCACCAAAATTGTTTTTGGGGCAAAACTCAATTTTTTCAAATGGAACCATATCGGTACCGTAGTACCATTTATTAGTACTAATAAATAGGAATTTATTCATATGTCGTATAAAAATGTGCGATAAATACAAACAAAATTACAGCTAAGAAGATAAGAAAATACAATTTTGTTCTAATTAAATGTTAAGAAGTAAAAATATTTAGCTTGTCAAACATTTGTTGGTTTAACGGTGTTTTCATTGTCTTTAAAAATTGTTTAAAATTCTTGTTAATTGTGTTCAAAATGCCGCAAATGTATACAAGAGATGAAAAAGTGGGCATGTTAATTATTTGTGGGGAAAGGGAAAAAAATGCATTTGCAGCTATGGACCTTTATGGCCGACGATATCCTGATAGACAATGTGCAGCGAAAAATGATTTTAAACGTGTTGAAAATCAATTCCGAAGAGAGCCCAACAATGATCCCGAAGAAAACTTCATTATTGACGAAAGAACGGAAATTAATGTTTTGGCTCAAATAGAAGTTGATAAGACTGTTTATTTAAGGCTAGTTGGGTTTGAATTGAACATCAGTCACCAAACAGTAAGCCGAATTTTATACAAATACCACTATAAATCTTTTAAATACCAATTGTACCAGCTTTTGTACGAAAGTGATTACAAACGTAGGATGGAATATTGCAACTGGATTTTGTATAATAATGTACAGCCAAACTTTGGGACTGATGTTATTTTCGGCCAAGTCAAGGTTTACAAATTTGGGATTATTTAACCGACAAAACACAAAATATTGGTCGCAAGAAAATTCAAATTTATTACGGGAGGGTAACTTTCAAGTGCGGTTCAGTTTCAATGTTTGGCTTGTAATAATCGGTAGTAGAATCATTGGTCCAATAATATTTGAAGGACCTCTGATTCCAGATACTACTTGAAATTCCTGGAAACTGAGATTGAGGACATTTTAGACGAGTTACCTTTAGATTTAGAACAGGGAATGTATTTCCAACAAGATCGCACTCCTCCCCATAATTCAAGGATAGTAATTGATTATTACCTTTAACGGAGATTCGGAGAAAACGTAATTGCGACGAATGGTCCTGTGAGGTGGCCTCCAAGGTCACCTGATTTAACGCCCCTTGATTTCTTTGTTTGGGGTCATTTAAAAAATATTGTCTATGCAACCGCCGTTACAACCCGTGCAGACATGGAGCTACGAGTAAGACGAGCAATTAGTAGCATAACGGACCAGTAATTGGCGAACGTTTTTCGAGAAACAGCTATGCGAGTTCAGAAGTGCATTGACGTTAATTGACAGCATTTTGAACAACTGTTGTAATGCTTTGTGTTAAATTTTTGTATTCCAAAACCACCTTATGTGTAAAAGGATAATTAGAATAAAATTGTATTTTCTTATTTTCTTTTAGCTGTAATATTGTTTGTATTTACAGCACATTTTAATACGACATATGAATACATTCCTTATTAATAGTACTAGTAAATGGTACCATGTTACCGACATGGTTACATTTGAAAAAAAATTGAGTTTTGCCCCAAAAACCATTTTGGTGAATTTTATATGCTCATAAATCACGTAATTTATTGTTTTTAACGGGATTTCGATTTTTGTAGCATTACGCTGGTCATTTAGAATAAATCGGAACCGCCATGGCACACTTAAATGGAAAACTAAAAATTATATTATAAAAAAAAATGTTCGAACTGTTATTTATTTGGCATCGTTGGATTCAAAAAATTATGCAGAATTCAAAAATGTAATAATATGGTGTTCCATTTAAGAATCGAAAGTTAGTGTCACTTCCGGCGAAACCGGAAGTGAAAAAAAATCAACTGTATGTCAAAAAGTTCCACTTATTATGTATGTAGTATATCCTAAATTTCAATCAATTATCTTCAAAACTAAAGGAGATAAGGGGGTATACCATGATCTTGTTACACCCGGTGTAACTTTTGTTCCTTGAGCCATTCCCTACTTACTGTATAAATTTCACGTCAATCGGTGTTATCCGGGAGAATTCTGATCGAAATACCGTCAAACACTGGACTACAAAGACCAGATGCAATTTTAGTAGTAATAAATTTTCTGTATTGTAATAAGTTTGTAAAATCCTATGCCCTATTTGAATGTGGTAAAAGTAATTCCTAATTGAATTGTTGCAATGTTGTTGCCAGTAGCTAAAAGCAAATCTTAATTATCCTTCATCCAGCATTTGTGGAAATAAATTGTGCTTACAATTAGATTCCGGGAACGGAACAATTCCTTCCTTTTAATTCTTTATTAAATGACGTTTCATTTTGTAACAGACTTCTAAAATTCATGCAAGATTATCAGATAATAAATGAATTTAATCCCGAATTTAATATTCATTTTGGCATAACAGAGTTGTGAAGCAGATTGACCAACTAATTAGCTATTAATGTGTACATATAAAATTGTCATTTGTACACAATAGATACATAGTGTAGTCATTAAAAGAAATGCAATAAGAGAAGCCACAACGTAAAGAATCACTACTTCCACATCCAGGTTTTCCATTTAAGTACCGTTAAACGAAAACATCTTCATACACTCCAGTATGAAAATCACTGCTCACAAAATTTTATCAATATGTTTGAAATTGCTGCACCACCACCTTGGGGCTGATTGATGCCAAAAATTTCTCGAGTACATTTGCTGTTGTACACACACTTTAGATCACAATTTTATTTTGTTAACTTCTTCAATAATGGAAGGGGGTGTTGGTGAAGTGGCTGATTACATAAAAACCATGGATTCTTACTAGCATGTTTAATTTATTTACCCACATTTACCCCTATTTATCCCCCAACTCTTCATCAAAATTAGCGCAAAATATAATCTCGTTCCAGATATCGTCATAATACATATGTGTATCAAATTTCAGGTCAATATCTTAAACGGTTGCTGAGAAAATAAAAAAGTTACGGACCGACTGACATTTTATATGACATACTATGCCCATAAAAAAATATATTATTTTTTTTACCATAAGTATTGTACTTCCACTCCACTACATGGTACAGTGGGTCAATTTCTGGCATTTCTGACCAAAACCCAAATCAACCAATTTTAACAGATTTCCGAGATGTGGGTAATCAACAGGCTTCTTGGTAAGGGCGATTGTTATACTTAGGGGAACAGAAGACCTCGAACCCAACACCTGCTTCATTCTCGCTCTACGGCTCGAGAACGAAACATACGTTTTGTATTAAACTTGTGCAGTGAATATTTAGTGCTTTTCGAACAGTGAATTTTTTGTTTCTTTGTCTTCAATTGAATGAATCGGCAATGTCTGATACAGAACAAGGTAAGAGCTTTACTGTAAGCAGTTAGTTGTTTTTGTTTGCGATTTGGTACCTAAGTTATAGCCTTTTATCGAGCAAGCGGTTTTTGTCGTAAATTTTGATGAAAATGAAACTTTACGTTCCTGTTACGCTTTACTTCCCTAAGCTTCCGCATTGTGGTTTCTTTATGATATTGAATACAGTGTCCATTACTTGTCCTATGAATTGCAACTGCCTATAGCTGCCATGTTTTGAGTTTAGGAATTTTGAATACGCTGATACAGGCGAAAAATATTAAATTTCAAATGTAATAATAATTATTATTCATATTACAGTCACTGCATTCATTCAATTTGTTCATGAATCACTACTTCAAAGTGGAATTCACTTTCAATACACAACATCTCTAATGTATACCATCCTATACTTTTCAACCCCTATATTAGATAAGTAAGCAGATGAAATTGGCAAACATTATAATACCTCCTCTTTTACGTTTCCTTCAAATTCTAGCGCCCACCTTATAAACCCAAGCGACTTAATTTATTCAAGATTTGGAGAGAAAATCTAAAAATTCCAAGGGGAAATGACAATAAAGAATTGTGACCAACGAGGATATGTTGCATATACTTTTTTGGTTTCACCGGATCCTTTTATAAATATAGAAATAGAAATCTCAGCTGATTGTGAAGAGTCACATACATCTCAAAGCCCAAGTAGTTCGAGTGAACCACAAAGTGACTGCGAAAGTGACTATTAATCAACGATTAAATTTAAATTTAACTTTGTAATCCTTTGATTTTGTAACATAATACATTATTAAAAGTTTTTTTTTTTTTAGGTGAAATTCTATTAGTATCTTAAGTTTCCACATTTTATCAATGTGTTTCGATTTGCACTTGAAACCAAGCCTTATTCATCAGTGAAAGTTCTTTACAGTTTTTCCTTCAATTTGGAGGTATAGTTCTCTACATACATTTAAGGCAAATAAAAAATGTCGGGGTCTTTGATCTTTACCGCAAAGTCAAAGGCGCCGACACTTTTTATGTGCCTTAAATATATGTGGAGAATTATAATATTCTATTCGAATCCTAAATTTCACAATTTCATACAATTATTTCAATTTCCACATCCTGAAACCCTCCACCCACATTTATAGATGGATTTTAAAATTATTTATCCTGCAATTGCCAGCTGATATTGAGGCGTTTCCATGAGTTTCAGAATTTTGGCAATAATTTTTAAATCTGACCCTCTGTAGCTATCCAAAAAAGACGGCGAATCTATTTATCACCAACAACGGATGGTATTACTTGCCGGCATCTGCGCACAAGATCTTCATACTGGAGCTGAAATTGTTGACTCTGCGATGTAACCAATCGGTCAACGTCAGAAGAAGCTTGGGAGTCAAGGAATAAAGACCTTAAGAAATAGAGGCAAAGCCACACTAGAAAATTATCTAGACAACTAACGAACGAGGATCTTCTTCATTTTCTGCTAATTTCGTTCGACCCGTTCATCACAGGACTTAAAAAATGCCCCCAACAGAGGTCAACAATATTACCTTCCGAAGTATTAATTCTACTAGCAATACTAGAAGTACCCAAACCTTCAGCGACTTAGATGACATAAATACCATAGGAAAGCACCTCCGAAACTAGTAGTGGACAGGGCAGTATTGATTAGGTAGACATGTGTGTATTTTTGATAGGTCTTACTTTATTTATTATTTCTGTTCAAGAATATATAATACATTTATCTTTTGAATGCCTATTTTCTCTTTTTATTCCACAAAGTTTACAATATATAATTTTTTTGAATAATTTTCTAAAAACACTGATTAAACAATTTTTTGTACTCTTTACAGAAGGTATTTAAATTTTTTTTCATATACCTAAAGCGCAATCAACACGCATGCCGAGTTTAAAAAAAAAATCGTGCGTTATTTATGTTTTCAACCCTTCGGACTCACCCCCAGGGGTTGTTAAATTTTTCCCCACATTTTTCTCATAGAAATTTAGGTATCAAAAGTACGTAAACTGAGTTTCAAAAATATTGAACGTTGTTTATATTTTCAACCCCTATATCTCATCCCCAGACGGTGTCAATTTTTTAAAACTATTTTTCCCTTAATGACCTATGCACACTAAGTACATTTGCAGAGTTTCAGAATTTTGGCCAGAAATTTTAGATTCTGACCCGCTGTGCGTGGATGTGGAAGTGAAAGAGAGAAAAATGCGTTTCGTTTCATGGCATGTAATGAAGTGACCTTTATCCAAATAGCTACTACCCCAAGAATTTCCCTAAGGGAAGGGAACATAGATGATATTTCGAAGAAAATTGGGACAGTAGATACCGTTTACCAAATTTGAACTATTTTACTAAGTTAAAATAATTCCTGTTTAAACCTTGTTTATCCATGAAGGGGGGAGAGACTTAAAGTATACGGTCCATTTTGTTTCTAATATTTCATGCTGCCTCGAGTCAAAACCACATGCACCACGTTCATATATTCAGTTTCTCCGACAAGATACCACGTCGCCGAATCAAATTTCATCCAAATACACTGAAATTAAATTTTTCCAATTTTTATTTACACATATGCTGACCGGTCCTATAAGCATGATTTTATTGTAAATAGTTGCTTACTATTGCTTGGTATTTGCACACCCTTTTTTTCTGCTTATTACTTGCTGCTGTTTTTACCGATTTATTATCTATTTTTTTTGCTTCTTATTTCTGCTATCAATTTAAATGTTGTTGCCAATGACACTGTGTGCCTGCCTACCGCCAATAGTATCCGAAAATAGTAAATAAATAAGCTACTCATGGCCTGATTCATATTTTCTATGCACTAATTTATTTTTCTAAAAAGCTAATCTTTGAAATACCTGACACATCTCAACTTTGTTTATCATTTATTTATATAACTATGTTATGTACCAACACGTGTTTTTTACTGCTGAATGTGAGTGAAAGTCTAATTTGCCGTCCAGGACCTCTGGACATAACTGTTTCTCCACTGTAGCTATCCCGGCCCTGCTGCGTTAGGAGGCTAAGGTGGGATCTTTGCCCCACGTAAAAATTGCAAAGGTGTAGCTCGAGATAACCGAAATCACGCTTCCGCTTGATTATGCACTAGACAAGCGGAAGAAAGCACGTCACAGGGATTTTTTGCAAAACGGTGATGTTTTGAAAATTCACAAAAACTGTCACAGTTTTCAACGCAAGGCTCACATCTATGGACGACAGACAGAGCAACTGCACGGCACTCCGATGTTGTGATCTCCCGGGCTGCTTGAACAGTTCTTTCCGGAAGGGCAGCTTCGTCGTTGTCGGGCTCCGCATCAACCTTGTTTTTATTGTACTCCAGACAAAAAAGTCCATAGGAGTCATGTCCGGGGAGCGCGCCTGCCAAGAGCGAGTGCAGTCTCGACCGCGATCGATCCAACTTCACGGAGAATAATGGCTGGACATCCATCTAATTGGAACCATCTGCTTACTTTATCATTTAAAGGCATGTCGTCTAAGATCTAAGAATCATTTTCCAAAAAAGAGAAAAGTCGTGGAGAAATATTGGAACTGATGAGTGAATCGTTGCACTATCCCATTCAAACGTTGCACATACCGGGTGAGTCACGAATTGCGCTCGCCCCGATATTTCCTAAAATATTTAGAATAGAAAATTGAAATTTGGAGGCCTTATTACTCGACTAAAATGCCATATTTTCAATAAAAAATCAAGTTTGGTGCACATCCGGTTTGACCGGAAATGCCCACAACTTTCGATTTTTAAATGGAACACCCAATACATTTTTACATTTTTGGAATCTAGAGGAAATTTTGAATACAATGCATCCATTTTGGTCACTTTTTGGTAAACAACAAAAATTTTATTAAAAAATCTATTTCTGAATCCAGAGTGCTGTGGTGTCCAAAATATATTTTAGTTTGTGTGCTACGTTACTATAAAAATAAAAAGAGCAATATGATTGCATTACTTAATTCTCTAGAGGCGTTTAAAATTTTTAAATGAGATTTTTATCCACTAACTCGGTTTTTTTAAATGGGAATTTAATCGTTCACCGACATTTTTACATACCTCATTTTCATACGAATCTAATACCAAAATTTAGAAAATCCGCTCAGAAATATTTGAGATTTCAGCCAAATTCAATGCAAGCAAGCTTTTAGAAACATGCGGCTAATAGATAATAGATTAGTGGGCTTTCGAAACAAAAATGCCACATTTCTGTGTAAATCTGGTAACCTAATAACATTGGAAAAATCATAGTAGCCATTGAATGTAATAAAACAGTACCAGCTGTCAGACAGATACAAAATAAAGCGTTGCGGAAATCTCTTTGAGTAAAAATTAAAGAAAATGAATAATTTTAGTAGAAAAGAAAAGGTCGATATGTTACTGATATATGGAGAGCGTCTCAAAAATTCAACTGCAGCTGCAGAACTGTATCAGCAACGATATCCCAACAGACGTCATCCAAGCAGACGCTTGTTTGAAAGAGTGGAACAAGAATTAAGAAACGAACCCAATCAACAAGATGACCAGCAAACATTTATTGTAAGTGAGGACAAAGAAATTAATGTATTAGGATTTGTGATGGTACACCCAACAACATCAACAAGGGAATTGTCAATGGAATGCGACATTAGTCAGTCTTCGATTTGCAGAATCTTAAGGAAACATAAGTTTCGGTCTTATAAATACCAAATACACCAACATCTTTATGGAGATGATAACGACAGAAGGCTAGTATATTGCAACTGGTTTTTAAATGCAGTACAACAAAACAGATGAAATTAGATTTTCGAACCAAGGTATGTTTAACAGAAATGATATTAGGTACTGGGCTCAAGAAAATCCGAGGTTGGTAGGGCGGGGGAATATTTACGTAAGATTTGGGTTTAACTGTTGGCTTGGAGTACTTGGAGATCGAATAATTGGACCCATATTTTTTGATGGAACACTTACTGGCGAACGATATTTATTCTTTTTACAAAACCAGACAGCAGAATTTCTTGACTTACTTCCTCTTGCCTGTTTACAAAATCTGCGTTTCCAACAAGATGGTGCTCCCTCACATAATTCCAGAAGAGTGATGGACTATTTAAACAACTTGCATGGTGAACGCCTTATCGCAAATCAAGGTCATATCAGGTGGCCTCCTAGGTCACCTGACTTAACACCCCTCGACTATTATGTATGAGGTACTCTCAAAAATAAAGTTTATAAAACTTCTTCAAATACCCGTGAAGAGCTGCAAAATAAAGTTGTACGGGCTCTTAATGAAATAACGCCGGCTGAATTGCGTAGAGCCATTCAAGCAACTGTACGCAGAGCCGAATTGTGTATAGAAAAAAATGGTGGACATTTTGAACAATATCTATAAATGTCAATTTATGGTTTAATTATATTAATTATTTTAAAGATACCTACTGTTACCTAGTTTAAGTTTAATTGCTCAAAATAAAAATCAATTATTTTTATTTATTTATAAGCCCGATATGTTCATTTAAATAAAACTGGAAACCGAACTGATGTCGCATTCTATTGCAAATGTCCTTGTGGATGTAATTGTGTTTATCTCCACATACCTATGCTAAACTTAATTGTAACGTTCTTTGCGCTAACAATTATTAAATGTTTGATAGCTCAAGATTGCCTATAACTACACGAGTCTGTCTGACAGCTGATATTGTTTTATTACATTCAATGGCTATTATGATTTTTCCAATGTTATTAGGTTACCAGATTTACACAGAAATGTGCCATTTTAGTTTCCAAAGCCCACTAATCTGTTATCTATTAGCCGCATGTTTCTAAAAGCTTGGTTGCATTGTATTTTGGCTGAAATCTCAAATATTTCTGAGCGGATTTTCAAAATTTTGGTATGATTAGATTCGTATGAAAATGAGGTATTTAAAAATGTTGGTGAACGATTAAATTCCCATTTAAAAAAACCGAGTTAGTGGGTAAAAATCACATTTAAAAATTTTAAACGCTTCTAGGGAATTAAGTAATGCATCATATTGCTCTTTTTATTTTTATAGTAACGTAGCACACAAACTAATATATATTTTGGACACCACAGCACTCTGGATCCAGAAATAGATTTTTTAATAAAATTTTTAATGTTTATCAAAAAGTGACCAAAATGAATGTATTGTATTCAAATTTTCCTCTAGATTCCAAAAACGTAAAAATATATAGGGTGTTCCATTTAAAAATCGAAAGTTGTCGGCATTTCCGGTCACACCGGATGTGCACCAAACTTGATTTTTTATTGAAAAGATGGCATTTTATTCGTGTAATAAGGCCTCCAAATTTCAATTTTCTATTCCAAATATTTTAGGATATATCGGGGCGAGCGCAATTCGTGACTCACCCGGTATATTGATATTGAAAATATCGATTTCATACGGCATGAGAATTTTCGTGCTCCCAAATGTGAGCGCTATGCTGATTAAGGAAACCAGCGTAGATGAAAGTTGCTTTGTTGGTCCAAATCACCCTCCGAAGGCATCTTCCTATCTTCAATATTTTTTATCGGAGAAAGAGCATGTTTGGAAAAAACTTTATAAGGTAAAGGCACCAAAGGTGGACATGTTAAGGATACATTTTATTGTGACAGTTTAGTAAACGCTACTAAAAATATTTTGAGCATGGTAGTGGATAATCTCAAGGTCTATTTTTAGGGAAAAATGTTCAGTTTTGAATATTATTAATTATTTATAAAAAAAACTTAAAAATACCGAACCTGTGCGGATCACCCAATAGTGAACATAGTATTTTTATGTTGGTCCAATAGTGGACCCACCAATAGTGAACACCATTAATACGAGCATAAAACAAGGTGAATGATGGAGAGATAGAAAGAAAATTGATGCAAACAACAACAATCAATAAAAAGTGTATTTAAAGAACATTAGAATAGGCAAAAAACATATTTTCTCCTTAACATTTAACGAACGAACCCATAGTGGACATGATATGTTCGCATTGTGGACATGGTATGTCCACGATAGGTTCCTACTTTTGTATACTAATGAAACTTATAGCCACACTTAAATAGCATTAAAATAACATTGTAACCATGATAAAATAAGTTAAAAGTCAGTTATCCCTAAAGTGAACATGCCATGTCCATAATAGGTACATTAATCGTTTAATGTTCCTAAAGATGACATCCCTTTATCTAACTTTAAAATCATTATTCAACAAGAATTCTACTGAAAAGTAAGCAAAATGAACTAAACTTTGTGAGAGTAATATATCATATTTTGATTATTATTAAAATTAAAACATCAAACAGGAAAAAAGTCAATACTTACTTGTTAATTTCTTTGTAACAACCACTTGTAAAAACAATCAAAATAGTGCAACATGAACTTAAATTATCACTGTTCAAAAGAGGTGATGTCTAAAGGCGCGGTATATGTACCGTGTTAAGAACGAAGTTATACAGTGGTAACCAAACTATTTCATTTGTCACAGAAAGCTGTAGTTGACTTATTTCAAGAAATTTAAAAATGAGTGTCCACTATAGGAGCTATGTCCATTATTGGTGACTTTACCTTAGATGAAAACAGTCTTATTTTAACCTAAAAGATCTCTCCTGAACGTTTGGCGGTTTGACTCTGGGTCACCTTGTATAAACAGAAAAAGCAACAAAGTATTGACAAATAGAACGCAATTTGTAAACTATTTTGGTGAACATTCTGAAGCACTGACTGTTAATGTTGGTGTGTCACAAGAGAGTGTTCTGGGCCGTTGATTATTTATAATTTACTGCATACAAACGACATATATCACAGTTTTTTACTGTGAGTTTGCGATGGACATGATACTAGTGGCTTATGATAAAAATTATGCGGTTAAATGATAATATATCAATAGTATACGATTACTTTATTCATTTAAAAGTGAATCAAGAAAACACTATATTTTATTTAAACAAAGAGAAATATCATCTAGCTTGTCGTGTAGTGAAATTAGCGAATATAATAAATTCCTATTATCTATTACCTATTTCATTATTGGTTTCATAATTTTCATTTTCTTGTTTTGAATTAGTAAATTTTCTACAGTTATCAGTTATCTCTTTCCGTTTTCCAAATCGCCCATGGCTGGTATCAACGAGACTTTATTTTTGTAGATTCGAGAGCAAATTTCCGGACTCGGACTATAGCCCTCAAATAAATGTACAATGTTACATTTTCTTGCAGATAGTCACATATATGTATTTATTTCTTTTTTCCTTAACAATCCCCCGTAGTCAATGCAATAACCCAAATTATATGATGAGAGCAATCTTTTAAGAGCGTATTTATTAACAAAAAATATATCCAAATCCTTAAACAAGCATCGTACAGCATTTGATCTTTCAAAGACTTCAAAGAGAAATTGATTATTTTCAAAGTTCAACTTATTCCAAGTTACAATTTCAAAATAATCCTAATTTATGTAAGTACTACTTTGTTATTTTATTTCGACTTGGTTGGATATTTTTAATTAGAGTTGCTTTCAGGATGCTATTGAAATGTCTAGCCTTAACAAAAGAATTTTAAGCTGAAAAAACACAATAGAAATAAATGTTTATCTTCGTAAGTTAAAATCCCTGCCTGACTCTTGTTGGATGGAAGTCTGAAGACAGGATGATTGGCTGGTTTAACGTTTAGATTTATATTATGAAGGATTTATCGCACCTTTTTATTTTTCTGCGAAAAATAATACTCGGATAAAGTAGTAAAGCTGTCATATTAACTCTCTGCATTTGATATCCCCTGAATTAAATGTCCTTCACACTTGCGTTAAAAGAGTTATAAAATGTTTATTATAACCCTACTAAATTCTATAAATATATCTGATAGATACATTTATAAAAGTGTTATAAATTTGTGCTATTATTTAAAATACTGTTTCGGTACCACAACAAAATTAAAAAATAATTGGTTCTATGTTAAAATTGTGTTTAGTTCACTGGCAAACATTTTACAAGTTCATCGTTTAGAGATTCTAAATATGCACATATAGTGGCCCTGGTTTAAAACGATCCATATAAGATTTCGAAGGGCAAGCCGAATACAATTTTTTTAAATGCCTTTAATCCTTGCTATATGTATTCTTAAAACTCGTAAGGACGCCTTACTTATTTTAAGTATTTTTTCTAGTAAGTTCATCGTTAGTATTTAATGACTTAATAACTATTCTCATATTACTGTTCTAAACTGTATTGCAAAATTTTATGTTTTGTATAAAAACTATGTGTTTATTTTAAAACTAGGTTTCCTCAAACAGAATGGATGCCGATGGAGATAATCCTCTTATTCTCTCGCCTTGTTATATATGTAATGACATTCAAGTGTTGTATTTGCGAAGAGTATAATAACTCTTCGCAAATACAAAACGAAGAGTATAATGCATTCGATCGACACATTTCTAAAACCGGTAATATTGCGCGTGGAGAAAAAAAAAATTTTTGATCGAATTCTGAACAACTTTCAAAATGTCCTTCCGTCTGTCCATCTGTCAGTCTGTCCGTATGATCGTCTGTCCGTCTGTCCGTCTGTCTGTCTGCCTGTCCGCCTGTCTGTCTGTCTGTCTGTTTGTCTGTCTGTCCGTCCGTCCGTCCGTCACGTTTCTTGTAAGCACGATAACTTAAAAACAAGAAGTCCGATTGTATTGACATTTGGGCAGTAAGTTAGTGTTAGCAAGAGGAAGACCCCATTCTCTTTGAACAATATCGATCAATAAATAAAAAAGTAGGTATTTAGATTAAAAAAAAAATAATTTTTTGTGTATTTTGTAATTCAATAAAAAATGTCTAAAACTAATATCATTTACAAAAAAAGCTGCGACGAGTATCCTATAGAATGTGCAACAATCATATAAACAGTATAGTAAATCGGCGAAGAGTATAATGGCTAGCTTGTTTGCTTCCTTTCTTCTCAATTATAAGCATCCATTTTACATGGAAACTTATTTTAAGTTTTTCGAACTGCCCTGTTTCTTAGAGCACTATCATCAATAACGCTGTAGCGGGGTACCAGCGTGACAACTCTTTTAAACAAATCTACTCTAAGATTGGCCAAAATCTACCAAAATTTACCAGTTCAATTTGAGAATTATACTAAAAATCTGTTTTACATCAATTTCGTTCAAATGATATTAATTAAGAAAAAAACGACACCTTATCGATTCGAGTTGTGCATTCTGTGACCCTTACAAGAATTAATTAATGAATAAATTAATATCCCTAATTCTCTAGTATAATAATATTCACTGACACTAATGCCATCTATCTGGCGCGTCTGAAATCATCGTATCTCAAATCGGCTCCTGCCAGTGCGGACGATAGTCAACTGGAATTATAGCATCCGTATTCGCATTTGGCTGGCCGGATCTGTGTACTTTATACATATATAAGTTATCCTTTCCTTTTTAAATTATTTAAGAAGTTTTGGAGAACTGTAAACACAAATATCATTATACGATAATGACTTGATTACCTTGTTTCAAAAATACGTTGTTAAAAATAAGAAAATCGACGTATTATACAGTATTGAAACTTTTTATTTCCTTTAAATCACGCAAATGATGTCAGCGGATCCAAGTAGTGACAGTGTCGTATATTTACGACGATAAAGTTTTATTATACAGATGAGAATAATTTTTAGGAATGAATTTCCATCATATATTAAATCATACTTAAAAGATAGATCACAAGAAGTTAAGTTGAAGTATTTCAATCTTCTCTCAGTCCTACTCACATTGGAGTTCCTCAGGGCAGTGTGCTGGGCCCTCTATTATTTGTTATATTTATGACATTGTTATAGCTGATATGATTCATGGGACATACATTACAATATTTGCAGATAATGCCACATCATTTGTTTCAGGTAAACATTTTCATGATATTAGTATAAAGTAAATTCAACTATATTCTCGTATCAAAAGTATTGCATTGACAACAGACGAGTGCTTAATAACTTAAAAACAGATTACCTTCTATTTTCACCAAAAATACTTAATTAAAGTTTGCTCGTTAGAGTTGGTGGACACAGTGTGAAATAAAGTGATTGAGATTTTTAGGGCTTTATATTGACCCGACTTTTTAATAAACAAAATTAAAGTCGCATGTTTCTCCATATATCATTTAAGAAGTCATGTTAGTTGAGATGTTCTTAAAATATATTATTTTGGATATGTTCAATCGAGACTGAATTAATGTATGTGTTGGGGAAACGGCAACAAAATTAATGAACTGTTCATTCTACAAAAGAAAAAAATACGTACGTTATTTAAGAATCTATTCTCACAGGTAGGCATTCTAACAATTTCTTGTTTCTATATTTTAAACTGTGTTTAAAGTGAAATCGTCATAACTTCGTGACCGACAGAAATAAAACTCATAATTATTCCTTAAGACCAACGTACAATGTCGATGTATCTCAACATAGACTATCATTAATGGCTAATGGGTCCATGATCATGTCAATTAAATTATTCAATAAACTACTACTTTCTCTCAAATCACTGAATGACAGTAAAATTTTCAAATATAAAGTTAAAATTATGATGTTAAAATATAACGCTTACTCCATTGCGCAATTCTTGGAATGTTCTAATGTAGAAGAATAAGTGACAGATGTATTAATTTGTATACAGATTCGGAAATTGAAGTTCGTAATAAGTAAACGTGTATCTGCGCAGGCCTTATCCGTAGATCAATGTAGGGCATTGGTATTCGTTCATACCAACACCGCTTGACTGCGTCGACCCCACGCATTCTGATTTCAATTACTCAATTACATCGAAGTTTACTCGCTGTATCACGAAGCGTATTTTCCCATTCTCTATTTTATCTTTTTATTTTAATATTTCTATCGATATTTCACCCATATACCGGGAGTAACAGGATCATGGTATACCCTCCTTTATTTCTTTAGTTTTGAAGATGATTGACTGAAATTTAGGTTCCGATTTATTCTAAATGACCCGTGTAATGCTACAAAATTCGAAATCTCGTTAAAAACACTAAATAACGTGATTTATGAGCAAATTCATTCACCAAAATTGTTTGTGGGGCATAACTCACCTTTTTCAAATGGAACCATATCGGTACCGTGGTACCATTTATTAGTACTATTAATAAGGAATTTATTCATATGTCGTATTAAAATGTGCGATAAATACAAACAAAATTACAGCTAAAAGAAAATAAGAAAATTAAATGACCCCAAACAAAGAAATCAAGGGGTGTTAAATCCGGCGACCATGGAGGCCACCTCACAGGACCATTCGTCGAAATTACGTTTTCTTCGAATCTCCGTTGAAGG
Organism: Stenurella melanura; assembly: GCA_963583905.1. NCBI lineage: Eukaryota > Metazoa > Arthropoda > Insecta > Coleoptera > Cerambycidae > Stenurella > Stenurella melanura. The sequence goes on from OY757314.1 coordinate 48,983,541, forward strand.
TAATCAAATATTATCCTTGAATTATGGGGAGGGGCGCCATCTTGTTGGAAATACATTCTCTGTCTTAAATCTAAAGATAACTCATCTAAAATGTCCTCAATCTCATTTTCCAGGAATCTCAAGTATCTGGCTCCAGTCATAGGCCCTTCAAATATTATTGGACCAATGATTCTACTACCGATTATTCCAAGCCAGACATTGAAACCGAACCGCGCTTGAAAGTTACCCTCCCGTAATACATTTTCATTTTCTTGTGACCAATATTTTGTATTTTGTCGGTTAAATAATCTCAAATTTGTAAACCTTGACTCGTTTGAAAATAAAATCAGTCCGAAAAAATCATTGTTTGGCTGCACGTTATTATACAAAATCCAATTGCAATATTCCATCGACGTTCGTAATCACTTTCGTACAAATGCTGGTACAATTACTGTTTGGTGACTGATGTTCAATTCAAATCCAACTTGCCCTAAAAAAACAGTCTTATCAACTTCTATTCGAGCCAAAACATTAATTTCCGTTCCTTCGTCAATAATGAAGTTTTCTTCGGAATCATTGTTGGGCTCTCTTCGGAATTGGTTTTCAACACGATTAAAATAGTTTTTCGCTGGACATTGTCTGTCAGGAAGGATATCCTCGGCCATAAATGTCCATAGCTGCAATTGGATTTTTTTTCCTTTCCCCATAAATAATTGACATGTCCACTTTTCATCTCTTGTATAAATTGCACCTTTAAACCAACAAATGTTTGACAAACTAAATATTTCATTGTTTTCAAAGCCTTAGTTACTTCTTAACATTTAATTAGAACAAAATTGTATTTTCATATTTTCTTTTACCTGTAATTTTGTTTGTATTTATCGTACATTTTAATACTACATATAAATAAATTCCTTATTAATAATACTAATAAATGGTACCACGGTACCGATATGGTTCCATTTGAAAAAATTGAGTTTTGCCCCAAAAACAATTTTGGTGAATTTAGTGTTTTTAACGATATTAGGATCTTTGTAGCATTACACGGGTCATTTAGAATAAATCGGAATCGTCATGGCACACTTAAATAGAAAATCAAAAATCACATTATAAAAGAAAAAATTAATGTTTGAAATGTCAGTTATTTGGCATGGTTGGATCCAGGAAATTATGCAGAATTAAAAAATGCAATAATATGTAGGGTGTTCCGTTTAAAAATCGAAAGTTAGTGTCACTTTCGGTGAAAGCGGAAGTGAACAAAAAATTATGTATGTAGTATCCTAAGTTTCAAGCAATTATCTTCAAAACTAAAGGAGAAAAGAGGGGTATACCACGATCCTATTACACCCGGTATACGTATTATTGTCTAGGTTTAAAATTGTTCTATGATTGTTTTATTACTTGTATTTTTGGTTTGTATCTTACTAGTAGTATCCGTCTTTTTATTTTATTATATTTTATTATGTGCATTAATTATATCATTTATTATTTGACTATATTCTATACTTACTTTATAAATCTGAAAATAATGAATTATTATTATTAGTATTATTATTATCATTATCATTTTAATACCTTTGTTATATATTAGTCTAGTTTTGTATTCAACTTCAATCAGTCTACTGTGGAAAATGTAATTGCTAATTCCAATAAAATAAATAAAAAATTCTGACATCGAATATACAAATATTATATTGTGTTTAGTTATACATTTTCATCACGTAATGGTCAAATCAACTAACGATATTAATTTTTATAAGTTTTTATAGCATTCTTTTGGCAGATACACCACACACTCTTATGATGAAGCCTTTTTCTTTCACAAAGTACCTACCGTTACTCTACTAACATAATTACACCTTTAATTTTATACATACACGCACACCTTTTGATGCGGCCTACAAAAACATTAAAACAAGTAAACCGGCATTACTTGTTCCTCTCAAAGAAGAATAAACTAATTTGCTGGGGTCTGTTAACTGGGTATCACGTTTGATCCCGACATGAGTTTTATTTTTCTTTGAAATAGACATGTGGGCACCTGCTCATCAATGTTGCATGCAGCTCGAATTCTCGTCCTTCGTGCTACTTCAGGACAAAGATTGAGTACAGACGGTCAGTCTCAACCAGTGATAACCCTTGGCAAACTTTTAATTGGATTAGAATCTAATTTGGCCGAAGTGACCGCAACTAGAAGAGCTCCCAGAACAAATCAATTTACTCCTTGATAAATTATACATTTACGCTACCCTCAACCAACACGGTTTCGTTGGCACAGATTTATTGAAATTAATTTTATTGAGTGCTCTTTTTATATTCTCTCGGTTGTAATCCGTTGATTTAATTTTGAAATGGTTATAGGGGTGGTTGAACAGAATGAGGCGTTGTTCTAGCTAATTACCAATATTTACAAATTTAACAAGTCCGTTATATTTGTCAAGCATTTAATAGATTGTGTGCATGTAGAATATTTTAAGTCTGTGAAAAAATTAAAAACCGGTTAAATATGATGTCGTTTTTAAATGTGACAGCAAATATAGACGTAAAAAATAAAATAAAAATGAATTGCTTTCAAACAATAGATCGCAAAATATATTAAATTAATTTCGTCGTGACCTGGTTAATTGAATCTTGTCGGCGCGTTTAAACTGACGTACCTAGCGAAGCAGGTTCAAGCCCTCCACACTGCGAAATATTTTCAATTGTAAAATTATTCCCAAGTGGTTCGGACTCCACTATAAACTGTAGGGCCTCGTATCTCTTTACCTAACATAAAATACTTGAGAAGCGATTAAGAAAACATTTACATTTACTTTTACAATATCGATATTGTAGTCGACGACGTTTGATTTCGTTATTTGTCTATTTTTATGCCGACATCAATATCTCATTAAGTAATAAGGTTCAGTTAGTGGGACGTCGGTGATGTTTTATTTCATCATTTCTAGTGCCTTTCTCTTGAGGCTGTTATATCACTACTTAGCTTTAGGAAAAATTGAGACTGATATTATCGGTAATAGTCAAAAGCAATTCGAACTAAACACGAGTAGCGAGTGCGAACGGTTAGCTGGAGAGCGGGGATTTCGTGGGTTCACTTTTTCTTAGGTGAGTAAGAGGATGAACTAATATTTTCACGTTACCAAATCAAACCAGTTTATTTCGCCACCCAGATGTAGCTTAAAATGATATATTCCACAGGAAAATTGAAACTACTGCTAACCTCTGAGATAGTGAAACTGACCGCCGCGATGGATCCGATCGTATTTAAGACAGACACATACAAGAAAAATAAAAAAATTGAATTTCAAGACGAAATCAAGTTTATTAATAACTTTAGAATGATGAGTAAATAAAAGAAACAAAATTCTGACAAATTTAACCAGTATTACTAAATCTTCTTGACCTAGAAATATTCTTAATTAATAATAACGTACAATAAGAAACATATCGACAACTAGGTCTTATAAAAATTAATTAATAAGTTGGACCCAAACACAGGCGGCTCCTCAATGCGGTTTGATGTGTGGATAACCTGGATAATGTTAGGGTTTTGCTATATGTTGAGTTGACTCGACTAAACTAGACTCGACTCGACTATTAAGGTATAGATTCTATCAGGCATTTAACCATACAAACTGAATTACATGATTTCCTGGATCGTTGTAATCTTCATCTTCATTAAATTCCCTTGTATAAGACTATTGGGTGATAACGGATGTTATCGATGATTGTTTAGTCGGAATAATCCAAAGTAATTGATAATATAATTTGAAATAGTTATATGAATTGAAATAATTCTTGACAGTTTAAGTCATAACCAATAATTCCACAGTTTTTAGCAGAATTTCAAATAATCAACAGAATCCAAAACAATTAAGATAAGCAGTTAAGAAAAAAATCCAAAATAAATTAAAAGCAAAACTCCTAACTTTCGGAAGAAGAGATAAAATGTTATTAGCTTAGCACGTGTCCACAGAATTATGGTTATCATTAAATATAAGTTGAAATAAATTACCAGAACTGAAAAATATGGCTGATGGCCGTTAAGTACTAATGAGAGGAGTTTATTAAATAAATGTAATTACCTTTACCTAGATAGATCACTAAAGATAAAATTTGGTAACACCAAAAGTGACACCTCGTGTGTCTAATTAATTATCAAAACTTGGAGTGACTATTATATGCTGCAGCAGAATCGGAAATGAGATTCCGTTTGTTCTATGCCAGCTAGTAAAATGATATCCCCTCCCAATTAACATATTCTTACCATATTTCATAAATCAAAAATTACTATGTATTTAAATCCGAGTTCTATGCAACCCACAATACTCGCTGCTGTACATCATTTAAAATAACCAATAATTAAGCAACAGGTGCGATGAAATATAAACATATTTACTATGGGGTTATGGTCTTTGTGTTTAATAATTTGCCACTAGCAAAACATGTAACATAAAAAGCAAATAAGCGGTTTAAATATAAAAGTGCAAATATGTATAATCTTAAATCTAAACACATTGTCTGAGATAATTAAATACCTGGGTAAAAACTCGTACATATTTTTAAAATACTACGTGTGATTTATTAGAATTTAATAAAAATGCGTAAAATTCTCATATATACGCAACAAGGTTAGTAGTGCCGCCTCTGGATCACCTATTTAGCGTTTGCATAGTAAAATAAAATTTACGTCGTTTGGAATTTTTAAGCTTTAATGTTAGTCTCATCAAGGAATCCTGTTTTTTTTTAAACACCATGTAATACCTCTTGGCTATGGCAGAGTTTAGCTATAGCCGAGGGGTAACTCGCAAGGTGATCTTTCGACCCTTACAAAAGCGATCTAATGTTACAATGCGATTAAATCAGGTAGATATAACAATGACGTAACAACTAATTGTCAATTAATCAAACTCAATATTCCAAATATTACTCTACACATAACCCACAAGCAAAGAGAGGCATTGAATGCTAATTGGATGATTAGAGGGAGATTGGTTACAGAAGGCGAGGACGAGAAGAACTCTGCTCTATCCAATGATAGGCAGAAAAGCCAACTCAACCTGAGGAACAAACTCACGCTCATTAGGACCCTCATTGCACCCATTCTGACCTACGCCTCCGTTGCCTGGGGATACCAAGCAGCCACCTACTTGAAGAGGATACAAGCCGTGGAAAACGTCGCACTCAGGTGCGCCGTGGATGCACCATGGTTTGTCAGAAACGCCGACATCTTCAGAGACCTGGAATACACCCCGATAACTGAAGTCATGCAGGACAGAGCGAAGACACTATACGCCCGTGCAGCAGAGCATGGGAATCCGCTGGTCAGACAGGCGACTGACTACGACCCCAACGACGCTCCTAGGCACAAGAGGCCGAAGCTCCAGATCCTGGATAATGGGTAAGAATAACTAACCTTCCTTTCAGCCCGATCTTCAAGCCACGCCGCAAGGAGACAATGACCAAAACACCCAAATCACCCGATCCCGGGGGTATCCAGCAAGCAACCAGCTGGTTACCGTTACCCTAGCCCGTGCCGGCCTCCGACGCTAAAACAAGCGTCCTTGGCCGAGCACAATCCTTGAGCTACACAGCCCAAAACTTCCTTCCGACGAAATCGGAGCACATGATGCCAATTGGCACCCTGGGCTCCGACTAGTCACACACCCCCAAACCCTTCCAAACTCCGAGAGGGTGCGGCAACAGCCGTTCCCTCGCACGACAGACGAAAGACGCTCCCGGGAGCCGACATGCCAGCGAAGAAAGAAACTCAAGACAGCCAGGACCAGGGGAGGTCTGCTACTTCGCCTACACCGTCTGCATTTGCAGGTGGGGTACGTAAAAAGCAGGCCCACCCCCTACGAGGCCGGTCCAGGTCTACAGCGATGATTGGGGCAAAGAGCTGAAAGCTCGACCCCTAATCATCCGAGACCGTCATCAAAGTCAAGAATATTGGCGCAGAGGGAGATTGAAAGAATTTGGTAATGCTCAGAATTAGAAACAAAAATTATCCAAGATATCAGATTTGATCGACCACATAACAGTTGTCTCAAAATTTAATGGATCAAAGCTAAAGCGGATAAGATTCTCTGAAAGAAATCAGCAACGATATATATTTATTTTTAAACTTATTTAACTTGCCATGTTAGTATATACGGGGTGTCTCACCGGGAACTGAATCGATCGATATAGGAAAAAATATGACTTCCCGTTTTTACTTTTTGTTACACTTCCTGTAATGTTTACAAGTTCCAGCAAAGAAACAAAACTATTTTATGATAAAAACCTCGATTATTTACTTCAATATTGATTATGATAAATCCAAACTAGTTTGTTTATTAAACAATAAATAATATATACTATGAAGTGGTGGAGTAAATGTTATAAACTTTTTGGAATGATTAGAATCTGTTGAAAGTTTGAAGAGTTATAATTTTCTTTGCCTATTTTAGTAAATTTTGGGAACTATAAGACGTGACCTCAGAATATTTTTTCGTTTGTAACCTCGGTCCTTAACACACAGCAATAGCTACTTGTTGGCATCGTCAAATTTGATAATTTAAAAACGGCAGTGAAATCGAAGGAAATAAGTATTGTGTACACTTTTAAAAATTAGGTATACATATAAAAAACATTATACTGTGTTTATTTTCTTTATTTCCATAATAATTAAATATAAAGACACAATTAATTGCTGGCAACATAAAACATTTTTCCCAATAAAATAAACCATTTTTATAAAGGTAATATTAAATCATACATAACAAACAAAGTTAAGAATTAATGGCATAAAACTACCATATACCGTGTGCGTCACGTGAGAAAGTAAATTTTATTTCATTTTAAAATCTTTATACATATAACCTACTTTTATCTACTACATTTGTGAAACGTACTGGCAGTTACCTAAAAACATAGTTGATTCTTTATATTTGCAGTGTTAAAGGCATTCGACCCCGACAGAGTGTCAACATTACTTTTATATTTTTACTTATGCGGTTTTATCTCCTTTAATTATACGCCGCCGCCGAAATTGTGAAATATTTCAAAATCGCTTTTATCTACATTGTGAAAATTATTGGCATTTACGTCAACATTTAATAAAGGGAAAGGGTAGGCCATCCCAGATGGCAGTTTTGCAAACCGTAATATAAATCTAGCCATATGTATGTACATGTGTATCTGCAAATCTAGTGTGAAATTATACAGAGTCGGCGGTATACAAAAATGTCTAGTAATTCTCAGGCTGCAATAGACTTGTGGATTCGCGATTTCCCAGGACAGCAATTTGTTGGAACAGATCTTTATTGTAGTAGTTGCAACAAAAGAATTTCTTGGACATCTAAAACAAATGTTAATAGACATATTTCCTCATATTAGTGCTAGTGGCTCTACTGATAGTGACAGTCGACGTAGTTTTAATTTAGATTTAGTGGAAGTGATGGTGGGATGTAACATACCGTGGCACAGTGGTACCGTTGACATCAAAACTGCGACAAAATTATTTTCGGCGACTTTTTGTTGCAAATGAGAAAAATATATTAAAATTAGGTAAAAATAATTGTAATAATATTAAAAAGTGTTATATATTTGTGCCATTATCGTGAAAATAATAAATTTCTGATTAATAAATTAATTTTATTTTTCGCGTTCAATAATCTTTGATAATGTTGATGCTTTGTGAATTTTGCTGTTGTAAACAAGGACAATGCATCATCTGTGGTAAACTTTTGGCTTTCATTGTGTTAGGAATGATCGGCTGGACATATTTTCTTCGCATGCGTAGGTGTAGTAGAAGGCTCTTTTAAAAGTTTTGCACTACTTAAGATTCTGGCCGACCTTAAACTCTGCCAAGTGCAAAACTTAATTCTTCGGGACTTAGTTGCTCTCTGAGATCCGTAGTTCTTCGTTGTTTACTTCGCAGTAAAATCTCTACGAAATCTCTTTTAGGCCGGCCAGTTGGATTTGAACTATAAAATTCTCGAGGTAATATAAATTCTTCGTTTAACCATTTTGAACTATTTGCTACGAAACGGTAGCGAACAAGGTTGCTTGCCTCCCAAATTGACGTGAATTTCGCATAAAATAATTTCAATGAAATTATCAGACTCAATTCTAGACGTGAAATCATTATTGACATGTTTCTTTTTGCTATTAGAAAACTAAGCAATTTATTAACCATATGGGACACCTTATTTTTCCCTCTTGTCGGTAAGGCGTCCAATAACTCTTTTCTTGTACACCTGATACCTTGAATGTTTTAATCACACAATCTCATTATTAGAAATAATAAAAGTGTTATGCTTCGTTTTACTTAATTATGAATAATAAATAATAAATATGTTCTTTATTGGAAAGATCCAAAGGGCTATCGACCGAAGTCCTTCTGCCCGTAAAGTGATACAATATTAACGAAATTATTATTCTAGATTGTGTACAATCATTATGTTCATATACTATATAGGATATATATAAAAAAAAATTGTTAATTAGGATTGACTTCTTATTGTAGTTGTTTTATCTTCTCAATTAGGGTATATTCTGGTGTCTTATATTTAGCTGAGTCGTGTTAGGATTGGTTCTATTTTTGTTTTACGGTATAATTCATTATTTGATATATTGTGAAGATGGTTACGAGGGTGTCGTAGTTTGGTAATACTCCTAAGGGCTGCTCTTTATCCCACCTCTAAATTCTTCTTTGATAGTGGTCCGCTATTAAGGTAGAGTATATGTCCATATTCCAGTATTGGTCTGCAGATACTTTTGTAGATTTTTGCTGCTGTTAGTGTGGATATTCCGTTATGCTTGTAGGTCAGGGCTCGGAAGTGTTTAGCTCTTGTATTTATTCGTTTCTTCATCAGGGCTGTGTGCTGGTTGAGGTTACTTAATTATGATTTGTAAAGAAAAGAGCAAAATCGAGCAAACAATTTTATAACCACCTGCTTCACAAACATATACTGCAACTGAATAAATTATAATCTGAAAGTACTATAGGTACTTTTGTTTATAACTCTGTGTAAATTTAAGAACAATAAAACTGGAAATGTCTTCTTATCCACATCTTATACAGTCCCATATTCTTATTAATATAAAAAACAGAAAAGGGAATTTTACAAATGATAAAAATACGAATTTACCTGAATAATGGCCCTCTATAATAAAATATATTAGAAGTTACTTGATTATTAAAATAATAGTTCTTAAACTTTAATAAAGTGCACACAAAATACGTCTATTAACACTACGTTTGCAAATCGACTGCTTTATAATATACCTGTAATACGTAAGCAAATGAAAAAAACAGGTTAATTTCTTGGAAGGGCTGTACAGGGGAGGGTTGTAAAACAGTAAATGTAGTAAATGTTCATTGAAATAAATATTTAGTTTCACCCTTTTTGTCGCGTTTTACATGGCAATGGTACCACTGTGCGTGGTCGAAACTAGATAATGTTAGTTCAATGTTACATCCTCCGATACCTCATCTTCGAGTGAGTGTTTATAATAAACTGATTATATTAACTTTGAATATTACAGAGTTCCCTAAAAAAAGTACAGCGTAAGATATGTTGTATCACACTTGCATAAAAATCTTTCTCTAACACTATTTCGGAAACTACAAATTCCGCAACTAAAAATTGTGTCGGCACAAGTATCATTCAAACACACTGTTATGGTATAATGCCGCTTTCGACAAATAGGTTAGATTTTTACTTCGGAAAAATTCCTCGATCGATGATTCCTTTTGGAACGTGTTCGTGAAAGTGTGTAGAATATCATATCAAAATGTCTCCGCGAGAAAGTGAAAAAAAAATCAATAGCGCCATTCGAAAGAACGAAATTTTACAAAAGACACATATACAATACTTGCTTTTTCAATATAAATTGAGCGACCAGTAATTTGTTAAGTAACGTTCCGATTTGCGCTGCGTCAGCCGCCTGCTACGCTGGAAGTGGGCCGGCGCGAGGGCGCGCGCGTCACTAAAGTAGCTGTAACTTTTAATTGACTAAAGAAAACGACATAAAACCAAATGTATATTGAAAAGGATCAATTTTTTGAAGTATTACGTGTATTTCAATATTTTTTTTTCATATTTCAAATATTTCTTACATAAGCTTGAAGTTAAGTATTGCACGAATTTTCGATTATTTCATAATATTTAACGTTACTTGAATAAAATAGGCAAAAAAATAAACAAACAGCGGGATATTGCATTTAAAGGGATTACCCAAAATAAGACTTTCGTCAAAAAAATTAGAAAAATCTATTTTACGAAAATCGGACCCTCAAAGTTGGTCGATTTACGAAAAATGCATTTTTCCACTTTGACTTTCTAACTCTGATTGTAAATAATAAAGTATTGGAAAATGATATCGGAACTCTATAGGGGGTTAAATTAAAGTTTATGATGTGTACTTTAAGATACAAAAATTTGTATGTATTTTCGTAAGTTTTTTTAATGAAAAAGAAAAAAAAACTCTACAAGTCTGAAAATTGCATTATAAATAAATTGCTGTTACAGAAAAGAAAATTAACACTCTGACCACAAGGAGGTGGTAACCGACATATAAGCCTTGAAGGATAAGCTTTATAATATTTTTTTTTATGTAAAAACAATTGGGAAACAAAATGAGCGGTAAATAGTTAAAATATACATGTTTTCAGTACGGCTACAACTAGCGCAGGGCAATTCAATGGAAGCTGACCTGACCCGTGTATGTAGGATGTATACTTTTGATGTAAATTCTGGAAAGGGAAAAAGCCATCTGCTCTCTTTCTAGAGTGGGCAAGCCTTATAATTCAGCTCAAAACGGTACATTTTCTTTCGGCAAGTAGCTGCGTAATAACACGTTGCGCTTAACATATCCAGTTTTTTTTTAACAGTAGTCGGGTAAATAATTTAGTATATTATTATAAGAGTGATTATGATAGCCATTATTCACGAAGATGATATTTGAGCCCACGAGCCGTCAGGCGAGTGGCGCAATTTCTTGAATATGTGTACAGTTTTATTCATGGTTTAATTTTTTCGTTTTTATTTCATAAAAATATATTGTAAATTTATTAAAATCAATGTTTACCCAATTTTATACTTCTTAAATAGATACACCAACGATATTACAAGGTAATTTTTTTCCCTAAAAATACTAGAAATATAATTATAAAACAATAGTAGTATATGATATTTTATTGTAGACAAGCCATCGCAAATTTCTGTTATCTAACGTTAAATTTGTAGCTTCCATGCTTGGAAACTGAAAAAGTAGGTATATGGAATTTTTTAAATCAATTTTATATATACAGAGTAACCCATTTAAAAGCGGGGCACCTTCATAACTTTTTTCTTTTTTGTCCGACTTGAAGCAAATTTTACCAAAAGATAGAACAAATTAGGATCTACTTATGAGCAAAAAAACGTTCGCGTCTTACAAATGCAAAGCCACCTGCGGTACCAAAATAAATGGAAAAAATAAAGAAATCATATTAGGCATTTTTTTATCGAAAAACTTTATTAATGAAAGTTGCTCAGAATTGTCCAAAAACCTAGAGTCCAAAATTTCAGCAATATTAAAGCCTATTGAAATTTTGTTTAAAACAATGTCCGAGTCCGAAAATATCATTTTAATTGTTTCTTTTTCTTTAGAAAATCGTGCTATGACAACTTTGTTTGAAATTAAACGTAAGCTGTCAGGTAATTTTCAAGTGATTTGTATTTTGTTAAATTTTGTCGAAATTTTGGACTTCAAAAACAAAATTCAATATATTTAAAACGAATTATTAGTTTGCTGTATTAGTTTGCTTATAATTGTATTGAAACATATTCTTTACAGGATTTTGCAAACAGCAGAAAAAATAACTATAACAAAAGTTTTTCTTTTAGTTATAGATAGTTATTTTTTCTGCTGTTTGCAAATTCGTATAAAGACTATGTTTCAATAATATTCAATATATTTTAATATTGCTGAAATTTTGGACTCTGGGTTTTTTGACAATACTGAACAACTTTCATTAACAAAATTTTTCGATAAAGAAATGCCTAATATGATTTCTTTATTTTTTCCATTTATTTTGGTATCGCAGGTGGCTTTGCATTTGTAAGACGCGAATGTCTTTTTTTTTTGTCATGGGTAGATCCTAATTTGTTCTATTATTTGGTAAAATTTGGTTCAAGTCGGACAAAAAAGAAAAAAGTTACAAAGGTGCCCTGCTTTTAAATGAGCCACTCTTTATATATTAGGGGGCTTCACAATTTATAAAAAAAATTATAACAGATATTGTTAAACCTACAAATTAAAATTTCTATTTTTTTCATTTTTCGAAAATTTATTTTTGAATTAACCCGCTCTAAAAAAACTGCGTGATCAGTATTAACCAATCACACAACGACGAAGCGTGCTTTATCACGTGACCCATCAATATTTTAAGAAGAATATCCCAAAAAATCTCAAAAAATCTTTTTTTTCGGTTAATTTTGCAATATTCAACATTTTCATTCGCCATTTTGATTCCGCCATATTTAATTTCAAAATGTAATATCCGATTCTTAATCAGCATACCCAAAAACCCTAGGAACCTATTTTCGAAATTTTCCATCGATTTGTATTTGAGATATTCATTTTACAACTAATTTTGCAGTTATTTGTTGTTATTAAACAAATGAACAATAAGCCCATTTTTAAGAGGAGACATTTTTCATTGACACTATTTAGAAGTAAATGCAAAAGGTTTCATAAAAAAATATGGACCGAGGAATTATTCCGAGGTATTTGCCTTTTTTTGTCTAAGATGACTCCCCTAAAATCAGACGCCATTAAGCCACACTTAGCGGTTCGGTTACTATGGTTACGTCTAACTTCGCATTTGACGTTTTACACGTAGTACTCTCCTTCGGCTCGGACTACAAACTATTCGCTCGTGTTGAATATGGGCTATTCTAGAACTTGTAGAATATACTATTCCACACTGGCAGAGCCAACCCTGACTTTCACGTCACCGAGATAAAATTCCCGTGTCCTGAATTACACAAAATAGGTTTGTTCCAGCAACAATCAAGAACTAGTCAGAAGTAATATAATTGGTTGAAAACAATCCCTGATCACCTGATCACGTTAAAAAGACCTGACTGGCTCTGAGTAGTTTGTGACTTCTTGCTGGAACAAACCTGTTATTACATAGTAACCGAATCTAAAATTATTCATGGAAAGAAATTCCACTTTACAATAATTACGAATATCGCTTCACCAATGAATAATTTACTTGTTTTACTACCCATACGGTCACACTTTTATTCTTTTACATTATTGCAGCGTTAACTTAATGAAATAAAACATTTAAAACGGTTGCAAGTAATTCTGTGAAATGAAAAAAAATCAGTGTAAAATTAACCTACAGTCACGATATAGATTTGTTGACTACAATGTAAATTTTCATGTTAGTATTGAATTCGCAATGTCGAGGGACAAGTGAGGTAAACTGGAGTTCTGGTAAACCAGAAATTAATACTTCACAACAGAGGTTGCCACTGTTTAGAAAACTTATTTACATAGGACACTGAACTAATATTAGTCTGGTTTGTCGTATTTTAGTTTATTTCAAACTTGTAGGTGAGTTATTCACTTCCCGATTTTTTTTTACATTTCCGTATAGTCCGGGGATTTCTGAGTATTTTTAAATAGCCTATGCCCTAAGGGAAATCACTAAGAGTGTACACAATATTTTTAGTTAACCCATTTTGTAGATACTAATACAGGGTGAGTCAAAATTTAATTGGCAAACTAGTGTATTATGTATGTATCAACGAAAATAAACATGTATAGTTCTTCTAAACTATCTAACTGGTTGAAAAAATGTGACAAGAAAACATTAAAGGCCTGGCTTTAGTATTTCCTAAACATTGACAATTAACTTTGAACTTGATACTTCAATAAATTAATTACTTATATCAAATAGAAAAGTGTTAAAAGAAATAATTCACCGCCACACAAAAAAAGTTGTCTGAAATGTATATGCGATATATGGTTTCCGTAGTATTGTTTCCCGCTGAACACGAATCCGGTGTCAGAATTGCTCCATCACCCTTCAATCTTCAGAAAATGAAGACTTTGTACCCAAAAAAAGTTGTCTGAAATGTACATGCGATATATGGTTTCCGAATATTTCTTCCCACTGAATACGAATCTGGTGTCAGAATGGCTTCATCACCCTTCAATCTTCAGCAGAATGCTGAAGAATCTTCCGAAAAATGAAGACTTTGTGCTTACGAGCCGTGCTTTACGTGTAACACATGGTTTCCGAACTATTTTTCCCGCTGAAATCGAATCCGGTGTCAGAATGGCTACATCACCCCTCAAACTTCAGCAAAATGCTGAAGAATCTTCCGAAAAATGAAGACTTTGTGCTTACAAGCCGTGCTTTATGTGTGACATATGGTTTCCGTGGTATTTTTTCCGCTGAACATGAATCCGGTGTCAGAATTGCTACATCACCCTTCAATCTTCAGCAAAATGCTGAAGAATCTTCCGAAAAATGAAGACTTTGTGCTATCCGGGGACTTAGCCAATAAATTGGTAACGTCCGTTGCCCACCGTCACCACGTGGAGGTGCCGCTAAATGCAAAGCTATAGCGAGAGTACGGAAAATACCTTGATTTGTAAGCCAAATAAAGAACGAGAGGGTTCCGAAGTCTATTGTTGGATCCGTATAACAGTTGGTTCATATAAAGCCGCTACTGCAAACACCTATAAATACAGAATTATTTTAATATCTGTAGATTTTTCAGTATTTTGCTGAAGATTGAAGGGTGATGGAGCAATTCTGACAAAGGATTCGTGTTCAACGGGAAAAATACTGCGGAAACCATATATCACACGTAAAACACGGCTCGTAAGCACAAAGTCATCACTTTTCGGAAGATTATTCAGCATCCTGCTGAAAATTGAAGAACGACGAAGCAATTCTGACACCGGATTCGTGTTCAGCGGTAAAAAATACTTCGGAAACCATATATCGCATGTACATTTCAGACAACTTTTTTTAAGCAATTTAAGTAT
Source organism: Stenurella melanura (assembly GCA_963583905.1). Classification (NCBI taxonomy): domain Eukaryota; kingdom Metazoa; phylum Arthropoda; class Insecta; order Coleoptera; family Cerambycidae; genus Stenurella; species Stenurella melanura. The sequence goes on from OY757314.1 coordinate 48,998,568, forward strand.
CCAGGGAAAGACTCTGAGGGTCGCAAAATATTATTTGCCGAAAACTGTGAACATTTTTAATCAAGATCAGCACAAATTAAAAAAATTCATAAAAAGAAGTAGTCAAATCTCCGATAAATCGTTCTTTGGACCTTAAGTAACTTTGTTTTGAGTTTGAGGATTTTTTTTCGTAATTAACCCCTCAACCGAATCAAGGATAATTAGAGCCAGATAGCATCTTCAACTGCTCTCTTTTAGAAACTCTTTGGAGCAGCGGAAAGTCCTTTTTACTTTTTAACAGTCAAAGAGTCCAGTAATGATTCCATTTTTTTGGGCCCGTGAGGGCCGCATCCCCCGAAAAGTGTTCATTTTGACCATTTCCTTCCGAGGTCTTTCTCCAAGGAGGTGGAGCTTCATGGACTTGAATAATCATATGGCTCAGATTTTAATGACTCAAATATATGTTGACAAGGTATTTTTTGATTTTTCAAATTCTGTGTAAAGCCTTTTGTAAGCAGAATATATTTTAAGTTGGCACTTGCGGTAGTTAGTCTTAAAATAGTAAAGACTTACCTCCCAAATATGAACCAAATTCAAGCGGGGGCAACCGACTCTCAAATTCCGATTAGTTTTCGGAGAACACGTAAATTAAAATATCTAGTCTGTTTTATCACTGAATAAATGATTTTCCATCTACCTCAAAAGTCAGATGAACACACAAATAATGTGCTGTTTGTGCTAAGAAATAATCTCTCTTTTATAAAACTGCTACCTAAGTGTTTACGTTTAAATCCAATATATTGATGATTTCGGCTTAAGTTCTGTATTTCCGTATTATTTCAGACATCAAAGAACTCCTGTTATACATGAATTTATTTATAGGAAAAATAATACTTTAGGTTTTAAATGTGCTTTGTATATGCCTTTAGAGATTTAATATTAGATCTCTGGCGATTCAGCGTGAATTGTTAGTATTACGTTTGTCCCGACCATAAATAAAATAAATTATTTGATGCGTTAATCTTGAATATATTCCCATATGGTGAATATTAGCGTACGTTGTTAAATTTAATGGTAAAGTCTACAACTAGAAGGTATTATTTGTACATATCATGTACCCAGTTTTGCACAAGATGGCGATACCAATTCCGACAAAACTGAGTAAGCAAACTATCAGACAGAATTTTCTTTTGTCACAAATCGCTTTTAAAATGTATAGTGAACATATGATTCGATATCACTTGTGCTGGAGGACTGATAGGTAGAATTGAGTTGAAGCAAGTGAGGATGAGCTCGTACACCTACGGAATAACACACATATCACAAAACTGTGATTAGGGTTTAAGTGTAACTTATACATTCAGAGACCGTATGTCGAAACTCCGTTTTACATTCTATCAGGAGCGAAGTCAGACGCGTTTGTAAGAATGGTAAGGTGTGTTTCATTTGCAAAAATGATACAATCATCTCTTGTCAACGTGATAATGCTGAAACTTGGTGGAGTATACATAATACAACACTTAGGGCACCAAAACTTTTAATTCGTGGTGTCACAATAGTCACAATAGTAAAAGTTAATAAGTTTCAGCGGATGTAACTCGCATGGAACTATGATAGAAATGCTGACGGTTTCATATTTCTCTCGTACGCAATTTAGCACGGATTTCCCAATTAGACCAAGCAAATAAAGGTTTTTTTGGCGTGTATAAATTAGTAGCCGCAATGTTTTTGCAGAATTGCGTTGGGAGAAGTAATGGGAGAGGCTTCTCATTTCGTGAGTCAAAAAAATCCATTTATATCATCGTTTTTTATCAACAATTAGAGCAGAGAATCAGTTTTCTTAAAATACTCGAAAAGCTATCGGTCGTTAAGGAAAGTGAAGAATAGGTGATTTGTGCGCAATTAAAATCTCTACCTTCCAAATTAAAATCGCTCCAGCGGTAAAAAAGTTATTGTAAAAAACCTGAATTTTTTGCGTTTCAGTAGGTATGAGAAGAGTGGAAAAAACATTTTTTTAACCTAATTTTTCACGGGAATTTATCATGAAAAGTATTGTTCCGAATAAAAAATGTCATAGACTCTTTTTGTGTACAATTATCGTATCTGTAGGTTTAAATACAGGTAATTTGATCGCAAAATCAATCGGAATCTAGAAAATAGCGAAAAACAATTTTTAAGCAAGATTTTTGATGTTTACATTGTTGCCAAATGTCTGGCGTAGCCTCCTACTTCGGGGACTTTTGAGACGTTACAAGAATATACCTAAAAACATACTAATATCTTAATATACAGTGTCCGCCAAAAAGTCTGCATCATGAGAAAAACTTTTTTATTCAATTATTTTTTTTAACGAGAGTCACCATTAGTTTAAGCATGAATAATAAAGGCAAAATTGCCAAAAATATTTGTCATGTAACTATGACACCTTCAAAATGTCATTATAAATTTTCAAATGACCTGAAGCGTTCTTTGCGACTCGGAGACATGGACATGGTTACAGAGGCAGATATACTTCGTATTGATAATATCGAGATACAGTTCCTCGTACGGTCACCAGTTCAGGTGCCGGCAGCGAAATCGCGATGTTGGAGCCAGAATCGAAATGTATAGGTTGCAAAGACAGATTAGAACTGCCATAAACACCGCAAAAAACCGGAAATGGGGTGATAAGCTGGAAGCTTTAAATCCTCAAGATAACTCGCTGTGGAAGTTGGCCAAAGCGCTAAGAAATAGGCGACAAGTTATTCCAGCCTTGACTGGGGTAAATAACAACGCACACACAGCAGTGACCGACTTGCAGAAGGCAAACCAACTAGATGACAATTTTGAAAATATCCACAACAATAACATACCTAATAATCCGGAACATGACCGCATAGAAAATGACATTAACGAAATCATTGGCCATGATATTGAACTGACAAGACGAGAATTTCTAAAAGACATGGTCAAAGCCTCCGAAATCGTTAAAACTTTACGGACTTTACCAAACAATAAGGCACCGGGAAAAGACGGTATCGATTATAGGCTACTCAAATATCTGCCGAGGAAAGGTATTGTGCAATTGATGTATATCATTAATGCAATCCTACGACTCCAGCACTGGCCTAGCCGCTGGAAGTGCGCCGTAGTTGTGCCCATCTTGAAGCCGAACAAGAATCCGAAGATCGCGGGTAGTTATCGACCAATCTCGCTACTGTCCGCGATCTCGAAATTGATAGAAAAGATCATCCTGACCAGACTAGAATCTGTTCAGGATGAACTTAATGTTAACGATGAGTCTCAGTTCGGCTTCAAGCGGGGTAGAAGTGCGGTACAACAAGTTGTCAGGATTGTTAATGACATCAGACTTCAATACAACCTCGGTAAGAATACCACCATGGTACTCATGGATATCGAGAAAGCTTTCGATACCGTCTGGCATCTGGGCCTTATCTATAAAATGAACATGTATGGATTTCCGTTACACCTTACAAAACTTATTCACTCATACCTAAAGGACAGAAAACTCCAGGTGCGGGTGAATAATAAATTATCCACATTACGGAACATTCGCGCGGGCGTTCCGCAAGGGAGCTGCCTCGCTCCCAAATTATACAACTTGTACGTCTCTGATTTTCCGGAGTTCCCTAATACTAAGATTGCCAAGTACGCCGACGACACGGCCATGTACGCTCACAGCCACAATGCACAAGCATCTACGATGCTGCTGAAGGCGCATATGACTCGTGCCTCGGCTTATTACGACAATTGGAAGATTAAGGTCAACGCCGAAAAGTCAGAGGCAATGGTATTCACACGTAATTATACTAAAAACAAAATTATTACGCCAATTTTGATCAAGGGCACCCAAATTCCGACCAGGGATGAAAGTGTGAAGTACCTAGGGGTACACTTGGACAAAAGACTAACGTTTATGAAACACATTAACGAACGAGTACGGACAGTCTATTCTATGTCCAGGAGTCTGTATCCGCTCCTGGCCAGGAATAGCAAAGTTAACAGACATAATAAGAAACTCATATACACCGTTGTAGTGAGGCCAGCTATAACGTACGCGGCTCCGGCATGGTGCAGCATACCGAGCACGACAATGAATAAGTTAAAAGTCCTTGAACATAAGTTCATGCGCCTCATTACTAACACAACGCGATACATCCCCCTCAGGGATCTATATGCCTTATGTCACGACATTACTCCAATAGCGAACTACGTTTCTGAAATTTCACAAAAGTTTTATGCTTTCAAACTAAACGATAGTCCGCTAACAAACAACATAACGCGAATAAGACAGCATAATGCACCTTTTAGAATAAAACACAAATTACCATATCAGACGCTGCCCATCTTTCGGCAACCACTTTAGCCACAATATCTAGACATTCTTGCATTACAAAATTGTATAATTCTATCTTTCCCTTCTTTTCTTTTTGTACATTTTTGTTTTAAATTCATTTATATCCTTTTCAGAAAATCCTATTTTAACCAGAACTTTATTAATTCAAAAATGTATCCAAACATAAATTATTTTAAACCAAAAACTCTGCGACATCGTCGACTGTTAGCAATGTAAGTCTTGAACGAATTGCATGGAGCAGGTGAGACGCCTTAGCACTCACCTGTATATGTCTACCACCAACGACTGAGCTTGTCTTTTTAACCATATTTATATACATGTTTTACAAATTATTTTAAATATACACTTTTATATGTTCAATTTTGCCATCAGCTTTTGTAAATCTTTTATTTTAGAGATAGGAGTTAGTTTCATTGTTAATTATTTTAAGTTTTATATTCACTCACTCATCCAACCATTCAATTGCCACGGCGCTTCGCGCCGCGCATGTCTGGCTGGCTCTGAGTACGTACATATAATATGTTATTACTAAATTGAATAAAAGAAATTTGAATTGAATTGAATTGCTGATAACTTCACCAAGGAACTCCTTATCAAGCAGACTGAAAGTCTAGTAAGGACATGTCTGGATAAGGAGCCCTAAGGTACAAAGTAGGAGTACTACAATAGACCTCTACTGGTCGCAGTAGGCAAGGCCAATCGCCAGCTCCTCTAACTAAAATCTAATATCGAGATATGAGTGTGAATACGTTTAATGCGAGTTAACTCAGAAATACATCCTCCAATGTGATTCACTTGTTAACAACATCAACCGAGAAAGAGATATGGAATTGTTGGTAGTTGAGGAAAACCTAAGTGGCCAAGAGGATCTTCTAATGCTGATGAAAAAGTGTATTGGTGCGTCTAACATGAAATGGCGTGTTGCTGTCTGACGCACTGATAAACATATTCTTCGTAGAACATAATAAAGACATCAATTTAATATAATTCAATGTATTGTAGTGTAGTGTAATGCTCAACGCAATGCACAACAGCACAATAAAATGCAATATAATATAAAGTAATATAACGTTATTTAAAACCCATTAGCGTCCAGTGATCTATTTATAGATCACAAGAAACATTTTTCTTTTAACATGACAATTACACATTTAATTTCTTGAAAAGTGATTTAAATTAATATCTAGAATTACTACAACAGTAGAAGACCATTTTCTAATAATTTGTCAAATTGGAAGTATTTAAAAAAAATTCTTTAAAATCATGAAAAAATTGTCACTTACATTAACAAATTTATTTGTTTATAAACAAAAACCTAATGCATATGAAAATATGATATATGTCATAAGGAGTCCCTAGAATATAAAAGTTTATTATCCTATAACTAATTTTACAATATTTTCTTTATCAGCATAATTGTAAACAATTTTATTTAGCTGATCTATATTTATACCACTGGGCACATATGATATTTAATTGGAACTTTGAGAGTTTATCCGCATCAGATTTGTTAGGTCATTGTTTATTATAGGCCAGTCTTAGCCAGTGTGTGAGATAAAATCTTTTAGTGCTAGTTTTACTAAAATATCATCTACTTCCGTTGTATTGGTGAAAAATATAATTGGTAAGTAGAGCTTTTTTCTTTTGCGTTGATACAGGATACAGTCAAATATTTGTAAGTGAATATTACGAGAAAATTATAATATAAAAATTAAAACATGTTGATAGTTTGAATAATAATAATATTAAAAATTTAACTTTTTAGAGAACATGGATTCAAAGAGGGCGCTAACTATGCAGAAGATAGAAGAAATTATTATGATTTTCATATTGATGACGATAGTGCTACTCTAGACATTATTGTTTTACCTCCAGAAACAAATTATGCGACAGATGTAGATGAAGTGGATAATGACGAATTGGGCATAGCGGAGGTATAAGATGTTCCTGGTCAGTTGGAGATACAATATGGTCATGAAGATCAAAATACAGAAGACATTGCTGAAGACCAGAGTACAAGTGCGATTTCTGAGCAAAAAGGTATGAAAAAGCAGAGACTTTCTAATTTTCTACCGACATGGAAAAAATGCGATCAAAAGTATACTTTTACTGACACCGAGTTTGCTACTATTGAAAAAGAGAAAATAGAAGCACTGATAAAAGAACATGAGGCTCTCACTGCATTGAAGATTTTTGACAACTTTCTATCAAATGATATAGTAGATTATATAAAGGAAGAAATTTTGCGTTGCGCTAAGCGTGTAAGAAACGACGCTTCATTCGGTTTAGAAATTGATGAAATAAAGTGTTTTATAGAAATACTTCTGTTTTCTGGATATCACCAAGTTCCAGCTGAAAGAATGTACTGGTCTACAGATACAGACTTAGGTGTTTCAATTAATACATGGGTGGTGTCGAACATAATGATTGGTTTATTAGTAAATATGGAATCCAGATTCGTGGAAAAAATGGTTCTGGTCAATGTTCATTCGTATTCTGGATATGGCAATAACAAATGCCTGGATTTTATACCGCACCATGCATGGTCGTGAGGGTATCAGCTGTCTAGAATTCCGTAGAGTGGTTGCAGTTCCATATATGAAACTCACATCCTGTGCTAAAAGGAAAACCAAAGTAGCAGTGGCCCCTGAAGACGTCCGTTTCGATGGCCTAAATCATTTTATGCAATATCGTGATGGTCAGAGAAGATGCCAAAGAAAAGATTGCAAGAGTAGACCTAAAAGCTACTGCATAAAATGTGACGTTACTCTTTGTGCCAATTGTTTTCTACCTTACCACCAAATATAGCTGTTAAATTTTGCCATTAGTATTATAATTTAGTGACATTTTACTGATGTTCTAATGGTAATATTATTAGATAATAAGTAAACTAAAATCATTATTATATATTAAAATATATATTATATCTGCCAAGTGATCTGTTTATACATCACCACTTTTTTGATAAACCACATGATGAATATTTTTTTTCTTTTTTTTACAATCATTTGGAAGTCATTTGAACATTCATACTAAACATTTTTGCAAAATTCAAAAAAAACTTGTCTTGGGCGTTAATGGGTTTTAACATAACGTCATGACATAAAACCGCTGCCTAAGGAATTACTACTTCAACATCCAGATTTTCCTCCCAAGTCTCTTTAAAGGTAAACTTCTTGACTACATTTGCGCTTTAGTATGCGGAAATAATTGGTCATAGAATTTTAATAATATTAGGGGCAGATGTCATAAAAAAAAATTACAGGAGTTGCAATTTAGCAAGCTTCGATAATACATTGAAAGTGAACTTAGCTAACTTTCAAGCTTCACATATTTATAAAATATGCAAAATGTACAAGGGATAGAACTAAAGAAAAGTTTAATGTTACATTAACATTAATATTCCACAAAAAAATGATTTTCTTAAAAATGCGAGTACATTAATCTAGGCATCAAAATTTATCAACCGGACAAGCTATACAAAAACAACGCTAGACGTCGGTAGACGTAAAAATGCAAGAACATGAATTTAGATATCAACGTTAATCATATACATGTCTTACAGAAACGACGCAAAAGTCGGTCGGCGTCGAGACGTGAAGATACAAAAATGTGAATTTAGGTATCAAAATTTATCAAATTCAGAAGTTTTACAAAAACAACGCTAGGCGTCGGTTGACATCGAGACGAAAAAATTAAAGAATATGAATCTAGACATCAAAATTTATGAAATTAAGAAGTTTTACAACAAAGATGCTAGGCGTCGGTCGGCGTCATTCGGCGTCGAGACGTAAATATGCAAGATATGAATCTAGGAATCAAAAGTTATCAAACACACCAGTTTTACAAAAACGGCGCTAGGCGTTGGTCGACGTCGAGACGTAAAAATGCAAGAACATATATTTAGATATCTAAGTTTATCACTTAGATAAGTTATACAAAAACGACGCTGGGCGTAGGTAGACATCGAGACGTAAAAATGCAAGAGTATGAATCTAGAAATAAAAATTTATCAAATACACGAGTTTTACAAAAACGACGCTAGGCGTCGGTCGGCGTCGAGACGTAAAAATGCAAGGACGATGGATTTAAATATGAAAATTTATCAAATACACAAGTTTTATAAAAACGGCGCTAGGCGTCGGTCAGCATCGAGACGTAAAGATGCAAGAATATGATTTTTGGTATCAAAATTTATCAATTTCAAAATCAAATTTGGATCTTTCAAAAAGTATGCGATGTAACAGCACCGAACTCTTTCGTGTGCAAAGAAACAGCAGAATTTCCAAGCTATCCCCATATTACCGTTACATCTTCGATTTGTTAAGCATTCTGAATGTTAACAATTAAGGCATTGGTTTCTAGCACTTACGTCAAAAATGAAGTTTCTATACTCTTACTTGCTTGCCCTACTAATTTTTCCCAATTACAACCCCACCCCCCCCCCACCCCTTCAACAAAAAATACATAGGTGTACCGAATTTCAAGTGAATATCTCAAGTTTATTTCATCAACCTCTTTATTAATAGAGAGGTGGGGAGGGGGGGATATTATAAAGAAATCTAAGGGCTTAGCTTATAGTGTACACACCAATAAACCTCAAGTTTTTGTACTCTACACGGCTTGCTTTACTCATTTTCCTCTATATACCTATAATTACATCCCCACCCATTCAACTGAATCATTTCAAAATATAATTTAGTTCCAGATGTCGTTATAATACATACGTGTACCAAATTTCAAGTGAATATCTCAATTTTATTTTATCAATCCCTTTAACATGGGGTAGTGGGGGGGGGGGGGGGTGAAAAATAATGTTAAAGAAAATCTGAGGTCCTTGCTTCTAGTACATAGACCCAATTTCAAATTTTTGTATTCTTACCAGCTTGCTTTACTTATTTTCCCGTATTTACCCCTGTTTAACCCCCAACCCTTCAACGGAATAATCCAAAAATATGAACTATTTCCAGATTTCCAGATAATATATGCGTATACCAAATTTCAAGTGAATATTTCAATTTTATTTTATCAACCCCTTTAACAATGGACGGGGGGTGGTGGGGGGATGGAAAATATCGTAAAAAAAATTGAGGCCTTGACTTCTAGTATACATACATCTAATTTCAAGTTTCTGTACTCTTGCCAGTTTGTTTTACTTATTTCCCCGTATTTACCCCCCAACCCTTCACCGAATATGTTCAAAAAACAATCCGTTTCCAGATCTCGTTACAATATATACGTGTACAAAATTTCAAGTCAATATCTTAAACCGTTCCGGAGAAAACATGCGGGAAAAAAAAGTTACAGACAGACAGAAAATTTTTTTCGTCCAAATTTAAAATCTCGACGTTTCATGACGTTCTAAACCTATTCAAGAAAAAAAAAAAGAAAATATTTTGCTGTACTTCCAATCCACTACGTGGACGTGGAAGTAATACAGTAAATTATATAATAAAGGCACCGTTTCAAAATTTCTAATCAGAGCGACTCATTGGCTAGCCTGCCTATAACTCAATTACTTCCACATCCACGTAGTGGATTGGAAGTATAGTAATCGTAAAAAAAATTGTTTTTTTTCTTTCTTGAAATAGGTTTAGAATGCCATGAAACGTCGACATATTAAATTAAAAAAAAAAAAATCTGTCTGTATGTCTGTGTGTCTGTCGGTCTGTTGGCCTGTCTGTCTGTGGGTCTGCAACTTTTCTTTGTCCGCACGTTTTCTCCGTAACGATTTAAGATATTGATTTGAAATTTTGTACGCGTATATATTGTAACGAGATCTGGAACTGGATTTTAACATATCCGGTGAAGGGTTGGTGGCAGCGTTGCCACATTTGGTAGATTTCTACTTTTTTAGTAGATTTTGAAAAATTTTTTGTGAAGTATGGTAAGTAAAACTTGCTGGTAGATTTCTAATAGATTCTTGGGTATGTTTTTAATTACTTGACAATATATTTTCTTTTTACATATAAAAACATTAAATATGATAAAAATGAGAAAGTTGATAAAGATATTAAGTCAATAGGTCTGGCTAAATATTTAATATTCTAGTTTTAAGAAAATATATCTTTTTTTTTAATGTTATTAATAAATTAAGTCTTTAATATTAGAAGCGGTTCTGTTTTTTCTGTGCTAGTCTTAAGATACATATATAGGCAATAATTATATTTTGTAATATATGTTAAGTTCTGACATGAATTAACCGGTTTTCTGACTATCCCGAATTCTCGAAGTGTACTTTTCCTTTCTTGTGTCGTTTTTTATTTTCCCCTAATTTCTTATGGTTTTGTTTATCTATTTAAAATTGAATTAGACTATATAATTATATTTAAAAAGTCAATAACAACTTCTTACACAGGATATATAGCAACAGTAGATTTGCAGTGTTTTTAAAAATTCCTTTGGTAGATTTTTAGTAGATTCAAGCAAAGAAATTAGTAGATTCGCATTAAAAAATGTGGCAACGCTGGTTGGTGGGTAAATAGGGGTAAATATAGGAAAATAAGTAAAACAAACTGGTAAGAGTATAGAAACTTGAAATTTGATGTATATGTACTATAAGTCAAGGCCTCAATTTTTTTAATGACATTTTTCATCCCCCCACCACTCCCCACTCCATTATTAAAGGGGCTGATATAACGAAATTGAGATATTCACATGAAATTTGGTATACACATATATTATAATGACATCTGGAACTAGATAATATTTTTGGATTATTCCGTTGAGGGGTTTGGGGTTAAATAGGGGTAAATAAGGGAAAATACGTAAAGCAAGCTGGTAAGAGTACAGAAATTTGAAATTCGGTGTATGTACTTGAAGCCAAGGCCTCATATTTTTGTGTATTTTTCAACCTCCCACCACCCCAACTCCATTTTAAAGGGGTTGATAAAATAAAATTGAGATATTCACTTGAAATTCGGTACACGAATGTATTATAACGACATCTGGAACTAGATTATATTTTGAGATGATTCCGTTGAATTGGTGGGAATGTAATTATAGGTAAATAGGGGAAAATAAGTAAAGCAAGCTGTGTAGAGTACAAAAACTTGAGGTTTGGTGCGTCTACTAGAAGCCAAATCCTCAGATATCTTTATAAAATTTTTCAACGCCCCGCCACCACGTCTCCATTAATAAAGGGGTTGATGAAATAAACTTGAGATTTTCACTTGAAACTTGGTGCATGTTCGTATTTTTTGTTGAAGGAGTGGAGGGGGTCGTATAATTGGGATAAATCAGTAGAGCAAGCCAGTAAGAGTCAAGAAACTTCATTTTTGGCGTATGTGCTAGAAACTGTTGGAGTATACAACCAGATATACATTATAAAAAGAAGACGATAGGTGTCAAATTAATTTTTAATGAATGTCAGTGAGTTTTATACTTAATAAAACTTTGTGTATTTAGTTTCTGTTTTTTACTGGAGTATAATATTCATCTACGATCTACGAGACGTCCCAATAGAAACCAACGCTTTAATTTTGAAACTTGAGAATGTTTAACAAATCAAAGATGTAACGGTAATACCGCAGTAGTGATTTGTGTAACGCTTGGAAATTCGGCTATTTTTTTGGACACGAAAGCGTTCGGTGCTGTTACATCGCATACTTTTTGAAAGATCCAAATATGATTTTGAATTTGATAAATTTTGATACCTAGAATCATATTCCTGCATTTTTACGTCTGGACGCTGACCGACGCCCAACGTCGTTCTTGTAAAACTTGTGTATTTGATAAATTTTGATATCCAAATTTATGTTCTTGCACTTTTTCGTCTCGACACCGACCGACGCCTAGCATCGTTTTTATAAAACTTGTTTATTTGACCAATTGTTATACCTAGGTTCATGTTCTCGCATTTTTATGAAACTCATTTCTTTGTGGAATACTAACGTAAAGCCTATTACAATTATTGTAGTTGTGTAACTTTTTAAACTCTGTATCCGCAGCTTAATAAAAGTTTGAAAATTTCTAAACTTTTCTTTATTTCTATCCCGTGTACATTTTGCAGATTTTGTAAATATCATGCCGGGTTTGAAAGTTAGCTAAGTTAATTTTCAATGTCTTAACGAAGCTTGTTAAATTGTAACTTCTGAAATTTTTTTTATGACATCTGCCCCAAATATTATTAAAATTCCATGACTAATTATTTTTGCATACCAAAGTGCAAATATAGTCAAGAAGTTTACCTTTAAAGAGACTTGGAGGAAAATCTGAATCTGGAAGTAGTGATTTCTTAGGCAGCGGTTTTTAATTAGATAATGAGTAATACATTTTTATAAATGCAATTATTTTGAAATAACAACGTGATTTGTTTTTATCTAATTGTTAGTTGCGATTTTATTCTGGCAGCAAAGGTACTTAAAGATATATCCCTGCCAGTTTTGTAGTAGTTTCTAAATTGAAATCAAAATATTGCAAAATTATATTAAGAATACGTCAAGTTGTTACATCATTGAAATAAGGAAGTTGTCTCGACAATTGAGACATTGCACATACTGTATCACTATCGATTGTTAAATGCGCTTACATAAATTTGCTAAAGAACATACATATGAACATATGAACATATTCTTTTATATTTTTAAGAATGTAAATAAGTAATGAAAGTATTTTCCTTGAAAAGGAATACAAAGTGACATTTAATTTTTCTCTGATTCATTTGCAAATATTACATTTTCTAAGAGCAGCAGGCATCCATTCCGTTTGTATTAATTCGATAATGCTGTGCTAACTTGACGCGCATGTAAATAACAAGTAATAGGAGATTTCCAAATAATTGCAGACATACTTAACGGAGGCAATAAGCAAAGCAAGTGGATATCTGTAATCTGCACCCTTGTTTCCTTCGCTATTTGCGGTCGACCGAGCCATTTTCAGTCCGTCCTTATCAACCTCTTCTGCTATCCTCTTCCATTCTGTCTTTATCCGTTCTTCCACTAACACTTCATGCGGAATTTCCATGTATAGTAAAGGCTCAGAGGTACTCTTAACCCCAAACAGCCTAAACCACTTGTCAATTTACAAGGTGTGGATTTCGGTTTGTGCAGGAGTTGCTCCGTAAATTGTTGCTCGGAGATTTGCAGGTAAATGATAGCTGGATTTTCCCTCAATCATCTTGAGTTTCTTTTCTACTTCGCTGTCGATTGCAGCTAATATCATAGTATGTGGCCTATTAGCTATTAACTTAAGTAGTTCTCTGCGTTTTTGTGGAGTCCTGTAATACAGGGCGTTAACAAAAGTCGTTAAGAGAATTATATGGCAGAACCCAAAACTAAGGATAAGAAAAGAAGTTCCTATAATATAAGAAGTTTGAAAATAGCGTCGAGACAGTGATGGTGTTAAATACAGTAGAAATTCAAGTTTCTTTATAAATAATTCGTGGATAGTTTCTATAGAGGTTGAGCATAGGTATGCTTCCCAAACATATATTTATTTCAAATCAGCTTAAAGAGAACTAATATACGATTGAAATGTGTTGAACCCTCATTTTAACCGCGAATGTCTCAGAAACCGAGGAGCAGAACAAATTGAAAAAAATATGTGTTCGTTATGTGTTTACTCTAAATCAATCACTGAAATTTAAATAATGTACATTGAACACTTCTGAAGTTCTGCTAAGTTATATTGAAAAATGTCCTACTTTTTAAGGAAATTTTGACCATACCAGTATTAAATCCATTATATCTTGGAAAATATGCCTACTATATATAATATGTAAATAACATTTTAGACACCGATAAAGCATGGCATTTTTTGTAAGAGGAATTTTTTTTATAATTTTTTATTTTAAAATTGTGCAGTTATTCTCAAGAACGTGACGTCATGTTTATTCGGTTATTTATAAATGTATTTAAATTTTATATTTTAAAATTTGCAGTTATTCTCAAGAACGTGACGTCATGCTTATTCGGTTAATTATATAAAATGTAAGCATTTTCAGAAAAAATTATTGACATATATCAAATATTAACTTAGTTATCAAGCGAAATAGATAAATATTATTGCAAACTTGCAATGAAATTATCCGTTACGCTTGATAACTAAATTAATATTGGATATATATCAATTCTTTTTTCTGAAAATGCTTAGATTTTATATAATTAACTATTTTATCATTTTTTTTTTTAAATACATTGATACATAACCGCACAAACATGACATCACGTTTTTGAGAATAACTGCAAAATTTTAAAATAAGAAATTATGAAAACATTTTTTCTTACAATAAATGTCGTACTTTATCGGTATCTAATATATTATTTACATGGTATGCATATTTTCCAAGATATAATGGATTTAAAACTGGTATGGTCAAAATTTCCTTAAAAGTAGGGTGGACATTTTTCAATATAACTTAGCAGAACTTCAAAAGTGTCCAATGTACATTATTCAAATTTTAGTGATTGATTTAGAATAGATTCATAATGAACACGTAAATTCTTCAATTTCTTGCTGAGATATTCGCGGTTAAAGTGAGGGGTCAATACATTTGAATAGTATATTAAATCCTTAAAAATTTAAGAAGGTAGATAAAAACAGTTGTTCAATAAACCGAGAAGTTTTCAGTTGCAAAAATTAAATATTAGTGGGGCCATATGAAAGAAGATTCAAGATTTAGGAAGAAACTGGGAATATTTTTTTAATATTTAAGTGTTTGTCATAGAGGAGAGTTACAGCTAAAATCTTTTCATCCGACATTGACGGCATTGACAGGAGACCAAATTTATTTTATTTTTTTTTAAATTGTTTAATTCTTGTCTCCAGTTCAGTTTCTTCTTGCTTCTATAAACCAGATCAGGACAAAAAAATCAAATTGTTCGCAATAAATTTCTCTCTACAGCTAGGTTATAATTGTTTAAATGAATTTTCTAACTTCAACAAAAAAAAACCAACTTGGAAATCGCTGCCGTTGGTGAATTTTCTTTCTTTATAAAATATTTTTATTTTAGTAAATTATTTAGTAAAATTTGATCATAAATTTCTTATAGTAAAAATGAGTTTCAGGTATAGTAAAAATGGGTTTCAGTCGATTGTTCTGAAACTGAAAAATGTTCTTCTGGGCCCTCTGATTAAAATTCTCTTTGACCACCAGTCCGACCGAATTCATTTTTTTGATCTAAAGGCGATTGAAACTGTGAACATCTGCTGCTTAACTGTTCCATAAAAATTCTGAAAATATTCGGGCTCATTTTTTGGAGAAAAATAAGCATATTTTGTCTCTTGATATTTTTATCAAAGTGCTTCCTTCTCCCGGAAAAAAAAACACAAACAAAAAAAATATTTTTTTTTGTAATTTCTTTACGGGAAAAGGAAGAACTTTGAAGAAAAAGTTGGGGGGGGCATAAGTTGATTATTCTTACCTAAAGAACACGCCTGGTGGTTTTCAGAAATTCTTAGGCAAAAATAATTTTCTTTTTTTTCTTTTCCCGTAAAAAAAATTAAAAAAAAATATTTTTTTTTGTTTTTTTTTTTCGGGAGAAGGAAGCACTTTGAAAAAAAACACAAAACACAAAATATGCTTATTTTTCTCCAAAAAAAAATGAGCCTGAATATTTTCAGAATTTTTTTGGGACATTTAAGCAGACCTTCGCAGATGTTCAGTTTCAATCGCTACCTTTAAAAAAATCGAATTCTTCCGGACTGGTGGTCAAAGAAAATTTTAATCAGGGGGCCCAGGGGAACATTTTCCCCAAGTTTTAGAACAATCGACTGAAACCCATTTTTGCTATAAAAAACTGCGGGGTCCTTTAAAAGTATTTTAACACTAAAATGTAAATGAAGAGTGTCTTTTCAAAGACTCAAAAAACATATTACGTTGCACCAATCAAGCTATCGAGCTGATTAAAATTATAAATATAGCAATTGTGGATCAGGATGATTATTTAATACCAGTCCTAACGTTGAATAAAGAAATGGATTCCCATAAACTTCTCTCTTATTCTCTCAAGTCAAAGTCTTCTAATCACAATATTATAATTGTACTTAAAATTAATAAATTAGGCGCCAAGATATCGAAAAGTCAAGTTTCAAATTTCCAAAACATTTTTCTAGACAGGTAGATTTCTGTGCCCTGTTGATTGTTATGAAACTTTTTCTCCTAATTTTGGATGTGACTGTTTTTAAAACTAATTAAGTACTGGGTTTTGTGTAATCGCGAGAAATTTAACTAATGGCATGAAAAGGTTAAAATTTAGGGTATTCAAACGTTTTCCACGGAAATACAAGAGATGATTTGGTGGAGTTTAGAAAACTTCATGACAATCTAAAAGCATAATAACTATAACCAAATGGGAAATTAGTACGTAATTAATATTATATCGCCTAATAAATCAAACAATCCAGGATTATCATACAACTCTATATACACCTAATTTAACGATAATAGCTATAGTATGGGCGTTAGTGACTTAAACCTTGTACTTTGTATTAGTAGCATGAAACTTGGCACAGAATAAGTTTATATAATAGGGAGTGAAATTGAATATGAAGCAATTAAATATTGCCCTTCGCCTTTTCATGAGGTGGGAAAAAATAGTTCACAGAATAGGTTTTGCTAGTATCGTAAAAAAATAAATATAAGAAATATAAAATTCAATACAAAATTATCTATAGAACGTGTATTTGGCAATCTAAATTTAAAGCTAGCGGTTTATCCGCTACCAGTCATGAAAGACTAATGCTTTCATAAAACGAATCAGTGGCTTAATGCTTACGGGTTACGTTTGAGAGCACCGAGTCCCGTGTTCGAATCCTGGCTAGGATAAGAATGTTTAGTGGCGTTTTTAACGTATTATTCAAACGGTAGCAGTGGGATAGACGCACTTTGTAGCACATTTATTTTTAAATAAAGGCTTTGCTTTAAAAATATTTCTTTATTTATAATTTTATTTAAGCTGATTGCAATTATATAAAAACTGATGAATCGGCTAAAAGCATAATACTTACACCATACTTATTTTGTATGCTTTATGATGTCTATGTAAATACATTTAAACTAGAACTATTCGATGCAATACTACTAATAATTAACTTTTCCAAAGTAATATTAATTTTCTTGGATCATCTCAATATTATAAACTAACTAATATACGATTCAAATGTATCGACTCTTCATTTTAACCTCTATTCTAAATCATTCACATTTGAATAATGTTCATTGGACAGTTTTGAAGTTTTGCTGAAGTTATATTGAAAACGGTTCTATTTTTTAAGGACATTTTGACCATACCAGTTTTAAATCCACTATATCTTGGAAAATATGCCTACTATATAAATATTTTAGATACCGATAAAGCACGACCATTTTTGACACAAATTCTGAAATAAATGTATCCAGTTTGTTATTTGACATTCTCATTATAACACTAGCATCCAACATAGTCCCCTACGGCTAAGCAGATTAAACCAGTATCTACATGACCACCTACAGTATGTAAATTCAGTTAAAAATGAGAACAAAGGCCTGAAATTAATTTATTTACCTACCTTGTCTTTAATTTTTTTTTCATTCTGATGGATTACATTTTCATAAAATCTCTCATTCAGTTTCTTGAAAATGCTTAGCCTTTGAAACGATATTTTTTGTAAGAGAAATTTTTTTTATTCGGTCATTTATCAATGTATTTAAAAAAAAATTGATACAATAGCGAATTATATAAAATTTAAGCATTTTCAGAAAAAGAATTCATGTATATCAAATATTAATTTAGTTATCAAGCGCAACAGATAATATTATTGCAAGCTTCCGATAATATTATCTATGTTTAAAAGTGAATTATTTATTATTTGTTTGCTTATAGTAATGAAACATTTTCTTTATAGGATTTTGCAAACAGTGGAAAGAAAAGCTATCTATGAGAACTAAAGGAAAAACTATATATAAAAATATTAATGAAATCTTTGCATTCTTTCGATAACCTGACTTCTGGTTATGCTAACAAGTAAAAATTCTGAATTGCCATTCTCATTTTAACACTAGCATCCAACCTAGTCCCCTACGGCTAAGCAGGCTAAACTAGTAGATACTAGTTTAGCCTATTTATTATCGAAAGAATGCAAAGATTTCATTAATATTTTTATATATAGTTTTCCTTTAATTCTCATAGATAGCTTTTCATGAGGTCAAGTACATGTCGGCATAATTGAAATATAATGTTAAGATTTAAAATAAGGAACAAGTACAAATAAATATAATATTCAACTAGAAACAGAGCACAAATATTACTGATTGTAAAAAAAAGCTTAACCAATAAACAGATAGTAAATAAATACCCGCACATGTTATGTTATTACAACATTGAGATAGTACTGATTAAAAATATTTATCGTTAAAGAAATCTGATACCCTATATATTTCATATATATTTCTTATATAAATAGAGTTTTAATTTATTTTTAAATTTCGCGAAGTGCGAAATATCTCGGATATCACTGGGAAGAGCATTATATAGAGATCTGCAGTTGTAAGAAGGCGATCTCGTATAAATACTTTTGTGATGCATTGGTATACTCAAGAGATTGCCACGTGGTACTCGTGATATTTTGACCTTCTTTCAAATAGATTTAGATTGTTTTTAGCATAGGTTAGACATTTATAAATATAGATAAAAGGAGCGGTAAGAATACGATTTTTAATAAAAGTGTCTCCACAACTGACATTTATTTTGAGGTCAAAAATGAGCCTTATTATTCTCTTCTGGCAGATAAACACTCTTGCACAGTCGGAGGCTCCACCCCACGCGAGAATACCAAAGGACATGTGACTATAGGCCATGGAATAGTAAATAGTCATAAGGCTAGCCTGATCTAGAACTGACTTCATCTGTAACAGTGCAAAAAATGCTTTGTTTAGCTGACTGTATACATGGTCAATATGTTTCTGTCAGAAAAGTTTATAATCCAAGAATACACATAGTAGTTTAGCTGAGTCAGAAAATATAAGTTCCTCATTGTTCATTAAATTTATAGGAAGCGGTTTTTGAAGGTGAAAATTAAGACAAACAGTTTTTTTTTTTTTCATTTAATATTAGCTTGTTTCTTTGGCACCCTGTACTTAGAGATTCTGTTGTGTCTTTGACCAATTTATAAAGTTTATCCGTGTATCGGTTGACACTGTAATACTGATGTCATCCGCGAACATAGTCACGTTGGTCTATGAAGTAAGGCAGATCATTAACGTACAGCATGAACAATAGCGGACCTAGCACAGAACCTTGTGGAACTCCAAGTGTAACATTCTATTTTCCATGTAGGAAATTACCGATTGGAGAATATTTTCCCTAATACCAATGCTATATAGTTTTTGGCTTAAAATGTCTTTGTTGGCAGTATCGAAGGCTTTGGAAAGGTCAAATAGCAGTGAAACAACATACGGTCCCTTGTCCAAGCATTCATAAACATATTTAAGAAGATGGCAGGCTACCGTCTCGATAGATTTGTTTGTCCTAAAACCATGTTGCGCAGTCGATATTATGTTATACCGTTCTACATAGTTGGAAATTCTATTGTAAACCAGTCTTTCAGGTATTTTAGAAAGAATACTTAACAGCGATATTTGCTTATAGTTATCTAAATCGCAAGGATCATCCTTTTTAAACAGCGGACAGATAATAGCAAGTTTTAAAATATCCGGAAAAATCCCTGTTTCTATTGACATATTTACCAGATACGTAAATGGTTTCAGGATATTGTTTTCGACACTTTTTATGATTTTGGGTGTTAGGCCATCAAAACCACTAGAGTTTTTATTTTTGAGTTGTATTATAATATTATGTATTTCTTCACTAGTAGCAGGTTCAAAGTACATTGAGTTGTTAGCCTTCATTATACACTTGTACAGGGTAAGGAGAGGTTGGACCCAAAATGATCAATAATTTTTTTTGGTGCAGTAGTGGCGAAGTGGTGCCCAAAGGCTGCCATAACTTCGGTTTTGTCACTTATAACGCAGTCATTAACCTTAATAATGATTTTGTCCTTGTTATCTTTTTTATTTCTATCTAGTATATCATTAACAATCTTCCAGGTTTCTTTGTTTTTGTTTGAAGAATTATTTATTTTGTTGTGTCGTAGGTTTGTTTAGTTAGCTTCATATTTCTTCTGTATTTTATTTTTTCTTCATCATAGGTTTTCTTATGCTCAGGACAGTTTGAGTTTTTGCTGTGACCCAAAATAAATGTTTTAAGTGAATACTTTGTCGTTTTAAATCTTGGGTGATCCAGCCTTTGTTATTTTTATGAGTAATTATTTTTTCCTTTAATGGACAGATGACTTCATAGCACCACACAATACTATCAATAAAGTATTAGAAGGCATCAGTAAACCCTAAGAAATAAATACTTGACCGGTTAGTACAGTTTTTAATGGTAATTTAAACTGTTGATAGTATTTTCGTTAATAGCACGGTACGTATAAGAAGTGAATGATCCAGTGACGGTTGATGACTGTTTGGGAAATTTAACATTTAATATTTTTGCTAAATGGTCGGCCAAATTCGGCTGTATAATATTGCAGTTATACGTGTTGTGATTTAAATTAGTAAACATGTAGTCAATGCAAGTTTTACTGGTATAACCATTGGCATATGTAAAAATGCGTGTGGGTTCCAGTGAAGTTACAGTTAGATCAAAGGCATTTATGACGTCGTTGAGGATGTTAGCATTGAAACTTTTCTTGTTATAGTCTATGTTAAAATCGCCACATACGACAATATTCTTTGATACTCTCGAAGCAATGTTTAAAGCCTCCGACAGGTTGATAGCGAAGTCATGTATATTACCATTCAGAGGTCTGCATAGTACAGTGAATGATTTAGAATAGACACATAAAGAACACATATGTTTTTCAATTTTTTCCGCTCCTCCGTTTTTGAGATATTCGCGGTTAAAATGAGGAATCAATAAATTTGAATCGTATATTAGCACATAAGATTATAATAGATTTTAACATCAATTTTCTTATTTTCAGGTGAGTACCACCAATTAATTACCCAAAGACCGTAGAGGCGGTAGGTGAGTGTGTTTATTTCATTATTAATAAGTAAAGCAGTCCAAGCACTTTTCTGATTGGAAGTCGAATTTTTTTGGTTGATTAAATATTTCTCTCAAATGCTTCGTTTTCAAATACGTGCATAATTTAGCCGGTTTTGCTCTATAGAACCACAATTTATCTCCTATTATCAGAGCTCTTATCTCAAATTGTAATTACGAAAGCTGTATAAAAATGAACAAATAACATATTCGAATGAATTTTTACTTTTAGTGACCGTGTTTCTCAATGCGGTTTCATTTGTCTCAAATCTGTTTCTTCTACTAACTACAAATGAGGATTCTTTTTCCTTTTGGACAAACAAGAAAAACCTGTTTATTTAATAAAATATTAAATAATCTTTAAATGTTTTAGAAAAATAGCAGTTATAAATACTCCAAATTATCATAATTCACAATTCTGAAAACCGTTGAGATTTTGGTTTGTTAACCAATAGTGAACCTGAAATCTAGATATAATAACTGGAGGAAATAAAGCACATTCACCACGCCCACTTACATCCGCAGTATGGTACATACATATAAAATAGCTTTCATTGCATTTCGCATTGCCTTATGGAAAAGGGAAATAAAAAAACATATTGTTATTATATGAAATGGAAAGAGCATATATACTAACATCCTTAGATATATTTTAAGCCCTTTTCCACTAACATGTTATTCATTCTATTTTCAATACAGAGAAAAGTACAAAGCTTTTGTTAGTTTTTCCTAAGAAAACTACCATAGCAAGTAAGCGCTGCTATTCAGTAAAATATTTCTTTAAATAGATAGCGACTTGCATTTTACACTTTGTGAGAATTAGAGTGTTCGCCAAACATACATCGTCACTTTATCGTCCCATTTTATACTAGAGAAACAGGATATCATTTTTATTGCCAACTGGACACAACAGACTCCTTCTTGGAGTTTATTTTTCGCTTTTTAATTTGAAGTAGTTTTCTGGAGTGTTACATATATCTTAATGGACTATAAACTATACGGGGTGCTTATAACGACTTTATAAATGATAAATCAAAGATTTAACCGGTGTGATATGATTAGGGATATGAATCTATTTACTCAACGTATGATGATAGTGTATGTTATGCGACTACAGCCGCTCGAAGTGTTGACAAATAACAATTAGGTATTTTAATTATATGCAAATTTGCTTCTTTGATATTATTAAAATGAAGTACTTGATAAATTAAGGCACTTTGAAATATTTAAAAGGCATTCTATAGCGTATAGAATTAAAATTTCTACAAATGTTTGCACATTTGATTTGGTATGCAAAACATGATATGATTTGCAGTGACGTCATCAGTTGCATTAATGTCTAAAATCCAGTTTAATAAGTGATAAACAGAAATTTACTGGCTTTGTTTCTATACTCTTCGCAAATACAAAACGAACGATATATTGCATTTGATCAGCACATTTCTAAAACAGGTATTATCCGGACAAAAAAAATGTTGTATCGAATTCTTAACAACTTTCAACATGTCCATCCATCTATCTGCCGTTAGTGAGGAAAAATCCTATTGTTTTTGAACAAAATTGATCAATAAAAAAAGGCGTTATTTAAATTTTTTAAAATTAGTTTTTTATATTTTTAATTAAACAAAAAATGTCTAAAACTAATGTTATTTACAAAAGAGCTACGAAGAGTATTTTATACAATATGCAACAATTATATAAAAAATGCAGTAAATCGGCAAAGAGTGTGATGATTAGCTTGTTTATGTCTTACGGTTGATTAAATAGGTAAAGACTAATGGCTAATATGGAATTTGTAAGAGATATACTTGGAAAATTACCGGATGTTGATGTGCTGTTGATTGGCACATTTATGAAGAAATATTCTGTCATCTATATTTTACTATTAATTTTAGGTTAATGTTAGTATAAGCTCGCTAAGCAGGTTACTTTTTTATATTATTTGGCTTTATCCGCTAATGTACATTAAACAAATAAATAAACATAGAAGTGAGTGGCTCTAAAGCTGCAACGTAAGCATTTTATTTTTTCCTTTTATTCGACTGCATCTACTATTACATTACATTGTATAAAGTTTAATACAATATTAATATAACATATACACTGCATATAGATTTGTAATGTACACAAAGAATGGTTGGGAAAATACGTTCTATTTCAGCAAGTTTTTTTTCTCCACCTGTTGTCGTATGTACGTAGACCACGTCTATATGGTAGGTTTAATCCAGTTTATTACTTCCACATCCACGTAGTGGATTGGAAGTATAGTAATCGCAAAAAAAATTTCAAAAATTTTTATTCGTGAAATAGGTTTAGAATGTCATGAAACGTCGAGATTTTAAATTTGAGCGAAAAAAAAATTTCTGTCTGTCTATCGGTCTGTCTGTCGGTCTGTCGGTCTGTCTGTAACTTTTTTTGTCCGCACGTTTTCTCCGGAACGGTTTGAGATATTGACTTGAAATTTTGTACACGTATATATTATGACGAGATCTGGAACTGGATTGTTTTTTGAGGAAATCCGGTGAAGGGTTGGGGGTTAAATAGGGGAAAATAGGGAAAAATAAATAAAGCAAGCTTGTAAGAGAACAGACACTTGAAATTTGGTGTATGTACTAGAAGTTAAGGCCTAAGATTTTTTTATAACATCTTTCAATGATAAAATAAAATTGAGATATTCACATGAAATTTAGTACGCATATGTGTCCTAACGACATCTGGAACTAGATTATATTTTGGGATGATTCCGTTGAAGGGTTGGAGGTTAAATAGGGGTAAATAGGGGAAAATAAGTAAAGCAAGCTGGTAAGACTACAGAAACTTGAAATTCGGTGTATGTACTAGAAGCGAAGGTCTCAGCTTTTTTTATTAGTATTTTCTATTTCTCCCCACCACCCCCACTCCCTTATTAAGAGTTGATAAAATTAAATTTAAATTTTCACTTGAAATTTGGTACATTTATATATTATAATTATATCTGAAACTGGATTATATTTTGACATGATTGCGTTGAAGGAGTGGGGGTAAGTAGAGGTAAATAGGGAAAAATAAGTAAAGCAAGCTGGTAAGAGTATTGCAACTTGAAATTCGGTGTATGTCCTAGAAGCCAAGACCTCACATTTTTTAACAATATGTTTCAACCCTTCCACTACCCTTACTACATTATTAAAGGGGTTGATAAAATAAAATTGAGATATTCACTTGTAATTTGGTAGACATATGTATTATAACGACATCTGGAACTAGATTATATTTTGGGATGATTCCGTAGAAGGGTTAGGGTCAATAGGAGTGACTAGGGGAAAATAAATAAATCAAGGTGATAAGAGTACAGAAATTTGGGATTCGGTGTATATACTAGAAACCAAGGCCTCAGATTTCTTTCTAATATTTTTCAAACTCCACCACCTCCGCTTCATTATTAATGGGATTGATAACATCAAATTGAGATATTCACTTGAGATTAGTACACGTATGTATTGTAGTGACATCTGATTGAGATGCCTCCATTGAAGGGGTGGGAGGTGAATAGTAGAAAATAAGTAGGGTGAACTAAAAACTTCATTTTTAACGTATGTGGTAGAAACCAACTCCTCAAACTTTTCTATGACATCTGCCCCAAATATTATTAAAATTCTATGACCAATAATTTCCACATACTAGAGTGCAAATATAGTCAAGATGTTTCCTTTAAAACGACTTGGATGAAGAATCTGGATGTGGAAGTAGTGATTCCTTAGGCAGCGGTTTTTTATATTGTTTTTGTTTTGGCATTGTCACCAAAACTTTTACAGGCGCTTTTCTGGATATATCTTTGCATCCTGACAGAAGGGTACTACTTATTATTCTCTTCGTATATATAAAACGAAGAGTAATATTGCATTTGATCGGAACATTTATAAAACAGGTAATATCGCTCGTAGAGAAAACACTTTCATATCACTGTGTTGGTGATCGAA
This sequence comes from Stenurella melanura, assembly GCA_963583905.1. Classification (NCBI taxonomy): domain Eukaryota; kingdom Metazoa; phylum Arthropoda; class Insecta; order Coleoptera; family Cerambycidae; genus Stenurella; species Stenurella melanura. The sequence continues at coordinate 49,023,887 of OY757314.1, forward strand.
TTCTGAAAAACTTTCGAAATGTCCACCTGTCCGTATATCCGTCCGTCCCTCCATTCATCCCACCGTCAGTCACGTTTCCTCCTACCGCCAGTCACGTTTCCTGTAAGCACGATAACTTAAGAAAGAATAGTCCGATTGTATTGAAAGTTCTCATTACTGAATTGTTATTTTAATAATAATAACAATAATCGTCCTTATTAATACACTACGCATTATATTACATTATAATAATATGATATATAATAAATAACAATAAATGAAGGGTGCTTAGCTATTAGAGCTATTTTACCACTTAACCCATAGCTTAAAACTAATAAAAAGAAAGACATAGAGAGTACAGTAATAAAAGTGTAAATATAGTATACATGCTTATGAAGTAGGATAAAGATAGGAAATAATAATTACAAGAATGGTCAAAATAAATATAAATAATACAATGTTAAACATTGAGAGTAAACTAAATAATGGGACATTGCTAAGCCTACAAATTGGTGCGTGGTCGATACAAAATCAATTCCTGCTTAAATTTTCTCTTGAAACAATGTATATTAAGACACTTAAACATATAATGTTGTCATAAGAACGAACTGCATTAAGACTATGAGGTCGTTGTGGCATAGTTAAAGAAAGTACGGATCTTATATTTCGATCGTGAATTTGATTTATGTAAATAAACTTTCTCTTGAAGTAAAAGGAAATGGAAGTCAATATAAGACGATGTATAACAAGTTGGTGATAGTTAGAAATATCCTCCATTTCAAGCCATTTAAGGTCATCAAATTTTGAAGATATATGGTAGTACTTTCTCATACTGCAGATGAATCGACATGTGTATTGTACTCAATAAAATTGTTTTTTCAATATTTTTCAATGTTTTTCAAAATTGAGTATTGGAGGTCATAACAAGCGGACGTAATCATTACGCCCGCTCTTTTTGGCCCTAGAGTATAATCGCCTTGTTTATATATCTCGTATCCAAGCAATAAACAACAAGTTATATGCAACTGAAATATAAACATGTTTTCATACAAATTTGCATAATGTCTGGATATTATTTGTTTTTAAGTATCCGTTCTCCAAAGTAAGTGTGTGGTGAGACTAGTAGAATAGCTATACTCAGGAACTGCTACTGCTACTATGCCTGTTTTAGAAGGAAATATTTGCTCTGTTCTTTTTTAGATATTATTCATAAATATATGGATTAAAATATAAATGATAGGGAAGCATTGATTGGTTTAACCAAGGCTTTTATCTGCGTTAAAATGTGACTCTATCGCAAAAATTTGAAATATATGGGCTGCGTAGCAATTCTTACGAAAAATATACTTTCTCTGCGAAAATACAGTAGAATTGCCAATATAAATTGGATTGCCCCAAAGTAGCGTTTTAGGGCTTCTTTTATTTTTAAAATATTGTTATGATGTTAGCTATTTTTCTATTTTGTAAATTTCCGTAACACTGGGCGGAAATAAATATTTTGAAGAAAATTTAATCGCCTTTAAAATAATGGCCTCTAAAAATTTCACCGTCGCGTCGTCTTTCGATCTGGACCTTATTACCTAATATCGATTCTGAGCCATAGTGGAGCTAATGAGTGTGGGCAGTGAGCAAAAAATCAGCGACATTGTGGTCAAAGGATTGTTATGTAATACTTAAGCGGTACCTCGTTATATTATATAAACCCACATAATCTAGAGAAGTACTTTAAGTTCTATCCGCCTACCAAAGATGAAAACCACGACTAGGTCATTATGTGTAATTGCTACAATCGACCAAATTCAATAAAAATGTTTGACTGTAGTGTCCTTATACCTAATAATTTGTTCAACTACTATGAAATTTGCGGAATTGTTATAAACAAACGTGAAACGATCCCAACCTACCGCAATCAGTGGCGTCACATATAAATTTTTAGGTATATGTAAAATAATATTAGTATTCATATTTCATAAAATAAAAAATTAGTATAGTTAAATATATTTTTACACTCAACTCAGCCAAAAAGAGAAACTGGAGTTCTTTGAAGAAAATCTTTAATAGCACACATGCTTTTGTTTAGGAGTGGAATACCTATGAAATCTAACATCAAAACTGTCGAATGTTTGATGTTTGTAAAAATTTACACATGTTTCAACCATGTCAGTTGTTCTTATTGCCTAGCAAGGACCAACGTGGAGACGTGAGCATATCCCTTGCCAGCAATGTATGGTGACAGGGTTGTTAATTAAGGAGTAATGGGTTAAAAAAGAAAATAAGCAAACTTGCAAGTTAAAAGTAAATAACTCTTCCAACAACATAACTAAACTTTCTTGTTAAAATAAGATAATTAGAAAAAATACTTATCAAAGTTAAAAATTAATAACTGTTCTAATAACATACATAAATTTTCTTGTTAAAATAACATAATAAAAAACAAAACTTGACAGCAATAATTTTCAACAATAAATCATTTGTCTTATCACAATCACCACACGGCACTATCACAGGATGCCGCACTCACTCATCACTGTCACTGTCTCTGCTGGCTCTTACATTTATAATTATTAAAACTATTGGGGTTGAATTCACAGTGATAAGACGGCAGTCGTAATAACTTTAGCTTTAGCCATTTCATCCACATTACATTTCTTATATATCGGCGAATTCTGTTTCGCTAGGTTTATCAGTTCGGCTTTACCGAAGCACGATCGAATGAGATACATTTACCATTAACCATTCTTGAATTTGCGCAGTTCTTCCAGTAATCGGCAGTGGTGAGGGGCGTTATCCATAATAACGACAGATCTGGATTCTCTCTTTGCAAGAATTTTTGTAAACAATTCTTCGAAAACATCCGCATTCATGTCCTCATCATAATGGCTGCCTTTTTTCTACATGAACGATAGAAGTCTATCTTCCACGAATCCTGAATCACTTCCTAGGTGAGTTATTATTAAGCGCTTCCCTTTTCCTGTTGGCATTTGTAATCCTTTTGACAAATCTTCCATATGGCCTTGACGAACACTTTTTACATTCCCATCTTGCCAAAGTTTGGTTACACTATGTCCTCCATACTTATTTTTAAATTAGCTTTCAAACGCGCATAAGCAGATTTCGGAAAATACAACATTAAAATAGGTTTCTGAGAATTTAGTATAAGGTTATGTCTCCTACTATCTAAATTAAGAGCTGATAAGTTGCTAATAATATTCCCGCTTACTACATTAATATCATGTTGCATCGGATTAAATGTATACAAGAGTTTTGCTCATCAGCATAAGAAAATAGTGTAGAATTGTTTATGACCCTAGACATATCAAAAGTATAGAAAAATTAGTACGAATAAACTGACCTGTTAAATAAATTAAATTGGATAAACTGGATTGCTATGTCGCACGTACGTCAGCTCTGTTGATTTGAACGAGCGAAACCTCAATATCCAACTATTTCCTATACATATAATCACTGAGTGTTGAAAAAAGTGCCCAATTAACACACCAGTAAACTACAATAAATAAATTAGAGCAATTGACTCGTCTTGACTTGTCACGAGCAAACTAACCCGCGCAGTTAGTCGCACGTCTGAAGTGCTTTCGAGCGCAATATACAACTATTTCCTATATAATCACTGAGTGTTGAAAAAAGTGCCCAATTAACACACCAGTAAACTACAATAAATAAATTCGAGCAATTGACTCGTCTTGACCTGTCGCGAGCGAACTAACCCGCGCAGTTAGTCGAACATCTGAAGTGCTTTCGAGCTGACGTACCGGTGATTACTTGTGTGATTTCTTCGCACATATCATAAATACGGGTTAGTATCTTAATTTATACCACATAAACTCTTACAAAGTTTTTATTTGGATATTAAAAAAATAGATGAAAGCTGTTTATCGATACATATTGACGATTTTCTAAATATGCATTACATTTATTAGACTGGAAAAGTATCGGATTGATAAGGATTTCTAGTGATTGTGAATTTATTATTTCAAGCATGAATTAAGCATTGTACTTTTGCTGCATTCAGCTGCAGTAACTTGCATTCTCAATAGTTATGATTTTTTTTCAGTGTTGGCGACTAGTTTTAATCGGCGTATTTTATTCGACGCGTGGAAGAATGAACAATTTCTACAGAATAAAAATCGAACGGTTTTGGACTACGTGTGTGAAAATAGTGATTATAATGACTTTGATGTGTATTATCAGTGCGTGATAAAAAAACGGTGAGAAATTCTTGTGGACAGTTAATGAAAATTATAGAGTTGTTAACCATTTTGCAACCAAAACAGAAAACAGATAATCGAAATAATTTCGTCCTCCTAGAAATATAACATTGTCCGCTGCACCCTTTAAAAAACCATCCCTTCAGAGCTTACATTTATTTCACCATATTTACTTTACATCTTTTCTCAGATTCACAAATTTTATTCAAAAAGTTAAGTAATTTTAAGTTTCAACCCCCATCAAAACCATCCCCTTGGTCCTCAGAATTTTTGTACTATTTTTGGTGTATTCACGGGTACAATATTATCGATGCTACAAAGTTTCAGAATTTTAGAACTAAAAAATTTTTTCAACCCCCTCAAAAACCACCCCTTTAGTGTCTAAACTTTTTTCAATATTTTTCCTTTTTTCTAAAGAATATTTTCTGTTCATTTGCAAATTTGTAGAATTTTGTGCCCCCTAGAACTTGAAAAATGACCACTGTGTGTCGCTCAGCTCATGATTAACACAATCGAAAGTTTTGGAAAAATCTACCAACATCACAACAGTTGCCATTGACTTATCTAAAGCGCGGATAATATTGTCGGATACATTGAGAAGCAATGCAGTTGTACTAGGTATATCTTTTTCCAAAACCAAAATGATTTAATTTATTGGATGAAGATGGTGTTCATTAAAGTAATCTGTTAATTATATGAAAATTACTTCTTCTAGAATTTTACTTAAGACAGGTAAAAGACTTATAGGTCTTAAGTTGTTAAAACAGGAGGGGCTACTTTTCTTAGGTATGGGATTTACCACAGCAATTTTTCAAACTTCAGGAAAATAACCGGTCTCTAGGCAAATATTAATAATTTAAATATACAGGAAAATTATGCTTTTTAATGTTTCAAAAAGTTTTATTAAAACTCTACACGTGTTTAGGCTTATTAGGCCTTTATCAGGAGTACAAGATATTAATAGTATCTTGCACTCTTGATAAAGGCGTAATAAGCCGAAACGCGTGTAGAGTTTTAATAAAACTTTTTGAAACATTAAAAAGCATAATTTTCCTGTTTATTTAAATTATTGAAGAATGTTTCACAAGGAACCAACCGCAGAATTAACCCAATGCAAATATTAATATTAATTTTAAATTATTCTAACATGCCGTATGGTACAATAATTTGATCTTCGGGTAACTCAAGTGACTAATCATAGTACAGGATTGTGCCCTTTGAGACATTTAATCAGCATCACGTGAACTACAATTTCAGCCAATTCGATAGGGACCATCTCTCCGTACGACTAGTGCGTTTTAATTTTCAACAAAAATCTGAATGCATTGGACTATATCGTGTCAAATTTTAAACAATTGCCAGAACAATTCATATAAGGAAGTATAGCGCCTAGTCACGTCAGGTTTCTTTGTAGTCTGAGTGAAAATGTTCCGCCAAGTTAAAACACCACATAAACAATACTCTTGAAATAAACCACACTATTAATTAACTTAAATAATATCTGTTGCCAGTTATATTAGGTCGCGTAGTTATTAAGAAGAAAATCTAAAGGTTAAGAATCATTAGAAAGTTCCAGGAGCAAGTAAGCACTTAAAAAATAAATTGAAAACTTCTGTTTACTCATGCCGTTGCAAACCGCAACCGTAAATGTCTATGAATTGAAGTTTATTATAACTTATATGCCTCAAAGGTATACATTATACAATATCATACCTTGTCGGTAATATGTAAACCTCTGAAAATTAATATAGCCCGCTGTAATTACTAATATAACGACTAAATGGCGGCTTGCGTGACGACCCTCGGTAGGATTTGCATTTAATCAAGAAGTCTGTTTATTCATATAATAAAGAGACGTTAATTACATTTAAATTCTCAGTAAATGTTTCGTACATTTTATGAGTTGATCGTAGTTTCTGCGGTCGTTATTTCATCATCTTTATTTCATATTTTGCGACTTAGTTATTATATTTTGGATTTGTTACTAATTAAATTAACATTGAGTTTATTACGGAGGATATGAAACATAATTTGATATACCTAGATCTTTATTACTTTTTTACATGTCGGTGAAGTGCTTTGGTATTTATAATTTATTAATCTGAGTATATGCAAATACATGCAAAGAAATGTTCTTTTACGGAAGTGCTGAGGAAACGTAAAATATTTTTTCATAACGTATTAAATTTTAAGACATATTGCTGCAATTTAAATTAAAAATGTATGCATGACACTGTAAAGTTGTTACGTATACAATACTTACTTTATATTTTTTTTGAGTTGCTCAAAGCAACATACATGATAATGGAACATTTCGTTGATAAAGAAAGATATTGTTACGATAACTCACCCCTAGCTCAAATTTCGGTGGATGGGCCGTAGGTATAGAAATATTGTATTGTCATACACACCTTAATTGTTATTTTTTTTTTTTTAGTGGAGATTAAATTTTCCCAGAGAGTGAGAGAGAAAGATATAGGCGCCAATCCGTTTTGTAATTATAATTTACATTTTATACAGAAAATTAGTTATCAAACGGATAAACTAACCAATAATAGAATTTTCAAGATTTTATATAAAAAATGCAAATTTAATTTAATACGGTGGTGAGTCTTAATCGTACTTTAGCAAATGTAATAGAAATAGAAGTTGTTATTAGCTCACTACAACTTTAGAATAGTTATTTGAAATAAATCAATCAACTAAAATATAAAACTGATTTTATTAGAAATCAATAAAACTGAGGACTTAAAACTAGGTAAAACTGATATGCTTATGAGCCAATCAGGTAGATTCTAAATGAACAAATCGAAATTTTAATATATACCTGAGAAACAATATAGACAACAAGTACCATCAATAATATCTTAGTAAAAATATATAGTATGTTAAACATATACACTGTATAGTATTTTCAAAGATCATATATATTATAGAAAATAAACCCCTACCAAAGAATTTGTGATCCCAAAATCCGAACATTTACCTTTTATATAATTATGTAGTTAAATTCTCCATATTGCATGATAAATTTAACGAGCAATGTTATTTTAAATTTAAAAGAGTATGCACATGTATATACTTCAAATATAAAAATTATTAATAAAATTTAGGTTATTTACCATTGCACTCTTTGCTCAGATCACTTATTAATAATAAAATGAATAAAGGTGATGCAAACAAATTTAGAATAAGAATATTTTAACAAGTTATGTAGTGACACTTAGCTGAGGGTTTCTTCATAAGAAGAGGGTTTCGTGTCCAACGAAGGTGTATGATTATGAGAAAATCCACTCCTCCACTGTCGTTGAAGTTCTAGAAATTTTCAGCAGCAAGCCGAGGAGTTCCATGTACTCTGCTGAACCAATCCAGGACTTTTCCAAAGTGGCTTTAGAAAATCTTGTATACTTTGTCCTATATGTCTCCCAAGAATTTATTTTTTAAACTATGCTAAGGGCCTCCTACTCTACTTTAAATTAAGTATCTTCTTAATAAGAAGAACCATTAAAATAAAAAAAAAAAAAACGAAAATTTCGGAGCCATAAAAACACCCTAAAATGAAATGAAATATGTTTGAATTTCTAATAAGTGACAAGCGCTAAATTTGTTATATTATATGTTTTAGTTATTTACTTACGAAATACATTTTCCGGTGTTTCATGAGAAAATTCTCCCTTCGTTATAAAAACGCTCCTGGTCAGCAACGGGGTATGAAATTTGCTATAAAAAAGCGGAAGACACCATTTTAGAAATGGTCTCCATGAAGTAACTAAGTTATTCTTACCCTAGTTTATTTCGAAAACTATTAACCATCCGTATTTTTACTCTATACTGTCCACTAAATTTATTGTTACTAATTGACGTTAGGAAAATATTTAAAACAATATAATAAGATCAAAGATCTTTAATAATTCACAGCATTACTAGGACACGTCTATCTTCAATGACGGAGTAATTAAAACTGGTTCATATCATTTGAAATTCTATTTGCTAAAGTTGCTTTAATTTATCAAATTTAGGCAATTTTAAATACATGTATTTGCAAATTTGATTGTATACAGTTAACTAGATCGAATTTAAATATCTAAATATTAATAAACCCATAAGGTGGCCTTTTCCTAGAAAGAGACATCAAACAGAGAAATATTTATTGTTTTTGGCCATAACTTTTTTTTTTATTACGTATATTTAAAAAAACTATAAGACTACCTATGTAGAACCATGACAAGACTATTACTATGAACTTTCATTCAATAATTTCAGTTCTTTGCAACACAGTAGATTTAAATTTCAAAATTACGCTGACCCTATTTCGTAGTTTTAAATCTAACTGTTTTGCAAACCACTGAAATCATTGACTGAAAATTTATGGTAATAGTCTAGTTATGGTTCTACTTAGGTAGTCTTATAATTCTTTTAATTATACATACTAAGAAAAATGTTATGGCCAAAAATCATAAATATTTCCCTATCGGATGTCTCTTTCTAGGGAATGGCCACCTTAAGTTTTGCTAAACTAAATTGCACAATATTTCTGAAGATGGGAGTTAAAAGGCTATTAAATTATAAATAAATTCATAAAATCAAACCATGTTTTCACATTAACTCACACAAGCAAGTTTTTATAGTTACACATTTGAAAATGACAAAAGCTAGTGTCGGATTAATTTCTAATTTAAATATGAACCTTATAGACAGGGTTGTGAATTTGTCCACTTTTTTTAATTCTGTCCAGGACGTGGATAACATTGGACAAAACTGAATAAAGCCGGAAAACATTGGACAAAATCAACTTTCGTTTATAAGAATTAAGTATAAAAAGGGTAGAACAGTATAGAAGGGGAATAATAATTTAAGTTTTTCTGCAATAACTTCCGATTTCCTTAAAATATCAAATTCATATTTTAAACTTAGTCATAAGCCATCTGGATAATAGTTTACATGGCATCAGTCAAACCTTCTCTTCTGTTTAAGGTGTAGTTTTAGGGAGTGATTGTCAGTATTTTCCTTATAACTTTTTATTTCTTTTCAAACTTCTAAAGATTATTGTAAAAAAACTAATTTTTAGATCATGAAAAATAAAAAAGGTATACTTTTTGTATTTCTGTTCTAGGTTTTGACATATCTCCTAACAAATCGGCTGTCGTAATATACACTAGACATAGACTACCCAATGTAACCTATGCTTGGCAGATGTTAAAATACCGTCCTTACCACATTACAAATATTTGGGGGTTAGTTTATACACCAAATTAAATTGGAATGCCTATATATGCGAATGCTTAACTAAGGCAGAGAAAAGTCCTAATATCCTAAAAATAACTTGTAACCTAACCTGGGGTGCTGATCACAAAATCGCTTTCCTTTTCTACAGATCCTATGTCAGATCCATACTAGATTATGGTATTATTTTTTATCATTCTGCTACACATTATAGGCTCGTAAGACTGGACAGATTACAATATAAAACATTAAAACTGGTATTGAGAGCCTTTAAATCTACCCCAACATGTGCTCTATTGGCGGAATGTAATGAACCCCCATTTTATCTTAGAAGGAAATATTTGGACCACAAATTTGTACTGAAAAATTTAAACATTTCCAACAACAAAATCTGCATAAAACTAGTTACCCTTACTTCTTACAGTTTAACAATGTCGTACTGGCAAAATAAAAAACTCCTATCCTGGCCTAAGTATTTTCAAGTATCCCAAACCATAGTTCTATGAAATTTCACGCCTCAAAGTTAAAGTTATTTTTCCCAAATATGAGCACACCACAAATAATACGCAAATATTCCAAGGAATCACATTCAAATTTTCTAACCCTCATCAATTGTACACTGACGGATGCAAGTCAAAAATGGCGTGGATTGTGTTTTTTTTTTTATTAAGACCAGTGGAATATGCTTTGGATATCGGCTAAATGAACATTGTTCAATATTTACTGCAGAGTGTATGGCTATTAGTAAAGGTCTCGACTGGGCAATCGACAATCACAACTCCTTTATAACTATCCGACTCACAATCCGTCCTAGGTGCAATTTCAAACCCAAACAAGCACATTATGAAATCTAAAATAATAACAGATATTTTGGAAAAAGTTATAAAGTTGAAAACAAGGAAGTTGTCTTTATTTGGATAAAAGGACACTCTGGTGTAGTTGGTAACGATACAGCAGATTTAATAGCTAGAACTACCAAAGGTCCCGAAATCGAATATTTACCATACTAAGTGCCAAAATGGATATAAGAAAAAAATGGGAGGAAAAATGGATCCACACAAGGCAAAACACCCTCTATTGTCGCATATATAGCCGCCTACCTTCTAAACCATCTTTCATCTCATTCCCGTACAACAGGCAAATGTTTATAACATACATTCCTTGCCTATTTGGTCACGGAGCCTTCAAATCAATGCTGTTCAAGATGAAAAATCCTTGATAGTCCTATCTGCGACTGCAACGGAAATATTGGCGACATTAATCACTGGCTATTTGATTGCAATTTTAACGCAAGTTTGAGTTTGCATCGAAAAAAAAGTATGGTTTTTATCAGCTCGATATATTCTACATACAAAAATAATACGTTTTGCCAAGTTTTGCGGTTTTTTTCTTTTCCGATTAGTTTTTATTTGAAATTAAAATTCAAATAAATTGAACCGCCAAATCTGCTGACGTAGCTAAATCTAAGAACATATTTCTTGAAATTTACCCAGTTGCAACGAATTAATCTTCTTCCTCTAGTTTTAGACAGGAAACACATCTGTCATTTCAATTTTAGATTTAAGGTTAAGTGATAGATATGTAATACTGCTTTCCTTTGGTCCAGTGCAGGGTAATATTTATATTATTTTCAATAGCTGTAACCAATCACTTCTGCGTTTAAAATCTTTTAAAATGTTTTAAAAATATTTTATTTTGTAAATTCACACTTGCATTCCGACAAAAAGGAGCGGGTACAATGCATTCCTTAATACTCAATATACTCATATTTGAACTAAAAATGAAACATATTTTACATTAGAAACAGCATTGTAATAAATTGCATACACAACTTACATTTATTTGATGATTAAACCACAGATTTGATATGTGATAATGAATAAACATTAAAACTAAACAAATACTTAAAAATAAACAAACGAACTATAACCATAACCTAAACAAACGTATCTGTTATGTTTCTTATGGCATTAATTAGAAGAAGAGGACGAAGCATTCAACATGGCAAATACGAGGTTTATTCAATAGTCGGTAGTTTTTACTATACGTATCTCACTCCAACTTCCACCATTTGTATTGGTAATATATCTCTCGTGCGAAAATTAAATAAATCAGAAATTAGTATTCGATCCTCATAATTTTCGCGTTTTAGTTTCTACAATTATTGTTGTATTTACGACTAATGGATGGCGCAAAGATCGAATTATCGTACGTCACGGTTCTTCCCACTACATCCCTTCCACTTTTTTCATTAATTAATTTTGAAATAAATATTGATTACTTGAAAAAAACAAAAAATACGGGTAGCAAATAAATACATTTTTATCTGAACGCGTGGTATAATCTAACAACGTCGCAGTAAAAGTACAAATATGATATATGCCTGGATAGAGAATTAATATTCAAATACAGATGTATAAGAAAATGTTGGATGTTTCATTAAAAAAATCCAGTATTAGATTGCTGTCACTATGTGAAGCATCCTGTAGATTTAAAAGTTAAACCGAAACACGCCAATCTTGATAATTTTCAACTTGTTATCTGACACTTTTTTCTAATTTCAAACGGTTGAGCAGATCTTGACCGTCCCCTCACCCTGTATTATGAATATCGTCTGCCATCAATGGCATTTTTGTAGCAAGCATTGTGTACTTAAACGTACAGATATTATAGAGTAAGTTTATTTACTTCTACTATGTCGTTCTGCTATTCGCGATACCATTTACAAATGTGACAGTTTTGTACTTCTGCTCCAGGATAATTTTCTTCTAAGCACAGATTATAATGGTGCAACAACGTCATTAAAGTGCAGGTGCGATTTAATTTTTTACCCCTATTACGTGCATATTGCAGTATGAAAATGAATTTTACTCAAGAATAAAATATTTTACTATGATTTGAGCAATATGCAATGCATTTATATTTATAGCTCTACGTTCCTTGTTGTATCCCAAAGTACGTTACCCAAAATTGTCGTAGTAGGTGATTCCATGAGTTACTTTATGCAGAAATGTCCCATCCACTCGAGTTACTAGTGATAGGTTTCGTTAGTACGACACTGATGGCGGGCATATAAATAAAAAAATGTCCAGCCATCAGACCGCGAGCCCACGAACACAACTTTGAAGCTTTGAATTTTTGAAGAATTCTCTTTTGCAATGAATACACCTCGGAATACACGTATAATGTGTTTTATTATCCAGTGTGATTAATACTAATTAAAGGAAAAATAGTTATTCTTAAGTACTACCTTGCCCTCTTGCAATTATAGGTAGTTAATTACATGCTCGGGGCGGCCATCATGCATATTCGGGCTCCTCACGGTCTGACGGCTAGACTCTTGTCATAAATAATTAAATAAAACTTTTGTTGAATATGTTTTTTCCAATTTTGAGAATGTTTTTAGTGTAACAAAATTTACACCAAAGTTACCTCTTTCATTTTTTTAATGATTACCCATTTTTTAAGTAAATTTGGATGAAAATGTAAAAATTAATATATTTTAAAAAATCGCTGCCTAAGGAATCACTACTTCCACATCCAGGTTTTCCTCCAAGTCTCTTTAAAGGTAAACTTCCTTACTATATTTACTTCTTGACTATATTTGCACTTTAGTATGCGGAAATAAGTGGTCATGGGATTTTAATAATATTTGTGGCAGATTCCATAACATTTTTTACAGAAGTTGCAATTTAGCAAGACATGGAAAGTTAGCTTGGCTAACTTTATATTTACAAAATCTGCAAAATGTACAGGGGTGAGAAATAAAGAGAAGTTTTATAAATGTTCACTTTTATTAAGCTGCGGATAAAAAATTTAAAAAGTTACACAACTCGGAGTAATTGTAATAGGCCTTACATTAAGTACATTAATATTCCACAAAAAAATGGGTTTCGTAAAAATCTTAGAACATGAATATAGGTATCAAAATTGAACAAATACACAAGTTTTACAAAAATGATGCTAGGCGTCGGTCGGCGTCGAGACGTAAAAACGCAAGAACATGAATTTAAGTATCAAAATTGGTCAAATACACAACTTTTACAAAATCGTCGCTGGACGTCGGTCGGCATCGTGACGTAAAAATGCAGGATTATGAATCTAGGTAACAAAATGTATCAAATACACAAGTTTTACGAAATCGACGCCAGGCGTCGGTCAGCGTCGAGACGTAAAAATGCAAGAATATAAATTTAGATGTTAAAATTGATCAAATACACAAGTTTTACAGAAACAACGCAAGATGTGGGTCAGGGCCGAGACGTAAATATACAATGTGAATCTAGGCATGAAAATGTATCAAATACTCAAATTTTACTAAATCGATGCTAGGCGTCAGCTGGCATCGAGACAAAAAATGGAAGAATATGAACCTAAGTATCAAAATGTATCAAGTTCAGAAGTTTTACAAAAACGACGCCAAGCGTTACACAAATCGGTACTGGACACCCATATTACCGTTACATCTTCGATTTGTTAAACATTCTCAATGTTAAAATTAAGGCATTGGTTTCTGGCACATACGCCAACAATGAAGTTTCTGAACTCTTACTAGCTTGTTCTACTGATTTTTCCCAATTACACACCCCTCTTCACTCCTTCAACAAAAAATACATACGTGTACCAAATTTCAATTGAATATCTCAAATTTATTTCATCAACCTCTTTATTAATGGAGTGGTGGTGGTGGGGAGGTTGAAAAATACTATAAATAAATCTGAGGGCTTGGCATCTAGTATATGCACCAAATCTCAAATTTTTGTACCCTACACAGTTTGCTTTACTCATTATCCCCTATTTACCTATACTTACATCTCCACCCCTTCAACGGAATCATCTCAAAACATAATCTAGTTCCAGATGTCGTTATAATACATACGTGAACCAAATTTCAAGCGAATGTCTCAATTTTATTTTATCAATCCCTTTAAAATGGAGTAGATGTGGTGGGGGGTTGAAAAATATTATAAAAAATCTGAGGCCTTAGCTTCTAGTACGTACACTGAATTTCAAGTTTCTGTACTCTTACCAGCTTACTTTACTTATTTTGCTCTATTTACCCCTATTTAACCCCCAACTCTTCATCGGAATAATCCAAAAATATAATCTAGTTCCGGATGTCATTATAATATATACGTATAATAAATTTCAAGTGAATATCTCAATTTTATCAACCCTTTTAATAATTGAGTGGGGAGTGGTGGGGGGATGGCAAATTTTGAGGCCTTAACATCTAGTACATATACCTACATTAAATTTTACCTTGCTCTACTCTTACCAACTTGCTTTACTTATTTCCCCTTATTTTTCTTCGTTTGCCCCCAACCCTTCACCGAATATGTTCAAAAGACAATCCACTTCCAGATCTCATTACAAAATATACGTGTACACAATTTCAAGTCAATATTTTAAACCGTTCCGGAGAAAACGTGCGGACAAAAAAAAAGTTACAGACCGACAGATAGAGACAGATTTTTTTTTCTCGCTCAAATTTAAAATCTCAACGTTTCATGATATTCTAAACCTACTCAAAAAAAAAAAAAATGAAATTTTTTTAACAATTACTATCCTTCCACATCCACGTAGTGGATTGGGAATTAGATTGGATGAAAATTCTAAAAACTTAGTAAAACATTAATTTCACATGCTCACTGAATATGCTGGAACATGAATATACTTTTTTACATCTTTATATTTTCAATAAGTGTATTACCTAAAAGTTTAAGATGACTTCTGAGGAAAAACTCAGCTTTTTACAAAGCTTGGAATTTTCCTAATGGCTGATTTCCCTGGCGTTAATTCCGCCTTACCTTTTTCTTTTTTTTTTTGTGAGGGAGGGGAAATCCTCATGGACACTCGGCGCAAGAACTGGCGCGCCGAGTAGTGCCGGACTTCTACCGGCTAAAACCCCTCCATTTTCGACACAGCATCCCGGGACCGCGTTAGCATTACTACGGGGTGCTGTGCAGGGCTGGCCTTAGGCTAAGTAGCTCTATCTTCGGCATCTTTCGTGCCAATGATGGCGACGCAGAGATCGTTGATCGCTTGCCATCTCTGATATGTGCTAAGCATGATGTCGACGAACCTAGAACCTCGTTGAAAGGTTGTCCAACGGTCGCGGTGGCATTGTCTCTTTCGGTGCTCCATCGGGGGCAGATAAACATAGTGTGGGCCATGGTGTCGGGCATGGGGCAGTAGGGGCAGGTGTCTGTTGCCCTTTTGCCGATCCTACAAAGGTAGGTACCGAAGTTGCCGTGGCCGCTTAGGACCTGTGTTAGGTGATAGCCCAGTTGGCCATGCTTACGTTCGACCCACGTTTGGATATTGGGGATTAGGGTGCGAGTCCATGCTCCCACCGACGCGTTAATCCAGCAGGACTGCCAGCGTTCCATTAAACAGAAATCACCTGCAGGGCCACCGACGAAACCGTGCGGTACGCACAGCATATCCTGATGAGTGCTCCTCGTTGGGTTTTGAGTAACTTTTTCCTGTTCGTCTCCGTCTTGAGTCTATCCACCCATGCTGGGACGGCGTAGTGTAGAATGGATGTTACAATAGAACTGATAAGGCGGCGGGTGCTTGTTCTGGGACCTTTGGCCCTTGGCATTAGTTTGGCTATTGCCATTGCTGCTTTTTCAGCTTTTTCCGTAGTCTTATCAATGTGGACGTTCCAGGCGAACCTGTGGTCGCCTTACCTAGAAAAGGCAAAATTAACGCCTGATGCGGCCTAATATCTCGCATTCGCAAAGAATATGTTCTGCAGACTCTATTGCATCACAGTATCTGCATTTCCCATATTATTTGACCTAGTATATTCCTGCAGTAGGACTTTTTTTGGCCTTTTCCTATTTTAGGATTTCGTCAGTTATGTGTTACTTAGATAAACCTCAAAAAGGTTCGGTGCAAAAAATTAAACTTCAGAATGTCTTTTTCCCAAGGCGTCAACTAATTCATATTCTCTTATTACCTCGTGCCTTGAGTCCCATATGAAGATAACTTTGTTGTTTTTTGCTTGCTGCTTCAGGGATTGTCTGATGTCACAGCCAATTTTAATGTAAGACCTGAGAGCCTTTAACGCAGCTTGACTGTCTGAAGGTATTTAAATCTCTGCCCTTCGAATGCTTTTATTTATGCATTCCTGGGCACATAGATCTACAGCATAGATTTCTGCTGGAAAGACAGTTGGCGTCTTAACTAGGGCTCTGAATAACCTGCAATTAGACCTCACTACGCGCACAACCCCTTCAGCCATCTTTGATCCATCTGTGTACCAGATGAATGACCGTTTCTCCAGCTGCAGGGTGTCAACTCTGCTCTTTTGACGGATCTCAATTAACATATCAAAAGGACAGTCCCGCTTGATTGGCATTAACTCAGAGGGTTTGGTCATGGATTGCAATTGGATTAACCCCAGAATCCTCAAAGGACCAACCGGATTACCTAGTTTGACAGGGAGTACCTGCAGCAGTCTTAGGGACTAAGTGCTGCTTCCTTCCTCACGTACAGTTGCAGAGGAAATAGGTCTATCATTGCTTCCATAGCTGCTGTAGGATAGGAGCACATTGCTCCTTTAATCACTAAGCAGGCACGGCGTTGCAGTTTCTGCCACTTTCCTTGTGTTAATTTTTCTTCAGTTCTTGGCCACCTTAGACATGATGTATAGGTTATCTTGGGTCCCACAACCGAAAAAGAGGACCGCTAGATTATTTTCGATTTTAGACCCCAAGTCTTATCAAACAGCCTGTGGCATGCCCAAATAGCAACAGTGGCTTTGGTAAGAGTTTTTGCTAGATGTGAGATCCAGGTAAGTTATCGATTCAAAATTACTCCTAAATATTTAACTTCAGTAGACAAGTTCAGTAGTGTTTCACTTAACATAGGAACTCTTAAACTTATTTTTCTCCTTTTGGTAAACGGAACAATAACTGTCTTGCTCGGATTGATACTCAGGCCCCCCAATGAGCACCATTTGGATATTATGTTTCAAGCGATTTGCATGAAATTTAAAATCATTACCTCATTGCTCATGTCTCTCACAGTTACAACCAATTCATCAGCAGAACTTTTGAAATTTGGTACCCATGTACCATTACGATATCTGGAACTAGACTCTATTTTAAATTTGTTCCGTTGAAGGGTTGGATGGAGAGTAATTACAGGAAAATAAGTAAAATAGACGAGTAAGAGTTCAAAAACTTGGGAAACACGGATTTTCGTAATCGGTAGTGTTTCCTGAACTGCGTCCGAAATATATTCGAAACTCAGGCGCCCACGCCACCTGCGATATTAACCTAATATGACTTTTTTCATTTTAACTTCCTCCAAAAGGAGGGGTGTTATAGGTTTGAAGCCTTTGTCTGTGTGTGTGTGTGGGGTGTGTGTATGTCTGTCTGTGGAATTGTAGCTCCAAGTCGTCCGGACCGATTTCAAAGTGGTTTTTTGTTTCTTTAGCTGGCGTTTGCGAGATGGATTTTAACCATGTTTGGTGGAAATCGGGTATGCTGGTTTCCAAGATCTTCAGGTTTCATTGTGTCGGGGGTTTTTCAAATTTTTTGTTTAATTAATTGTTCCATGAATGTCTAGCAAAGTAATTTCTCAAATTGGTATAATACTAATGAATATTATAACATTTAGATTTAATGCAATATGGAAAATCAATCGTATAAATTATTATTAACAACTCCAACCGTGGAATGGATTGGCTAGTGAGATAACCTCATTAAAATATACCTAGGAGCATATTTCTATGGATCCATGAATATTCTAAATTCAGATATGATAGTCACAGATGTCAATTGAAGCGTGTGTTTAGTAATTCAACACAATGCAGGTCATGCATACACAATACTCATACATCTAATTTTGGTATTGGACTGGTATTCCAATAGTAAACAAGCCAATTTAATTGAATCGGTTCGCGAGGCTTCGTATAAATTATAGTGCGATGCAGCGGGATCTCTAATTGTGGAAGAAACTTTCGAACTGTCTTTGAAATTTATAAAGAATTTAGTACAAGAATATATTCGATGCATTTAGAAATAAATTAAACTTTTAAATTAAGAAATTCTTTAAAACGGCTTTGCGACACAGCTTCTATACATAACTACTTTTTGTAACAAAAATAACATAATAGATCAGTGGCGGACTTAGAATTTGGATAAGGGCGCGAGTGTGGCGTATTTTGGTAGTAATGGATTATTTTATTCCTTTGTTCGGAAATAAAAACCAACCACTTGATGAGCTAACGAAAATAGTAATCAGGAGTAATATGTAAGGGTTGAAAAATACTAATTTCACACGTAAAGTCAAAGAGTGACCTGTTTTTGCTTATTGATTGCGATTTTGGGAAAAATCGTAAAAAGGTTTAGCAAGTCTCAAATTAATCCTCATTAAAGACCAAAAGGAGCATTCATCTTGGTTTTTTGAAAATGTTCAGTAATAGGGTGTGTGCACTATTTTCTTTAATCGAAAATTATAAAGTACTCGTATAGTATAACTGAAACAATTTTTAGTCAAAAAAAGTTTTTAAATAATTTTAAAAGAAATTTAGTTTTGAATTAAATACTCGCCACCAAAAAGGACAAACCTGTATCCTATATCATATGTGACATCACTCATCATATAGATGTAGCAGTATTGAATATACTATAGTGGTAATCTATACAACTAACACTTAACTTAGCAATGGAAATAAATTTTGAGTTTGATGATGTCACTGAACTGCACTTGATTGAATAAAAACTTTTTTTTTAATTTGGACTAATATTTTTTATTGGTGAAGCAGCAACATCTTTGGATACGAAACATTTTCCTGTTGAGTAAGCTCTGTGTCTCACATCACTTTTAATTTTACATGTCACATATATACTGCGAAAGAATGGTTTGACCTGCACCCCCACACTTTTAGTCTGTATAATTTGACCTATGTCTGGTTGAACACATGTTCGTCTGCATCTAAACTGACCTGATCAGTGCTCGTACTGGATTAATCAAAATTTACAACTGGTGATAAATACGCCTGTTCATTACATATTGTTTCCATATTTTTAGCCAGCGCAATTTGAATATCATCTTGTTGATAAACATGTGTCATCACAAGTTCGTCTAATCTGACCTTCTCAGTGCTTTTGGGTTGATGATAGTCTGTAACGGGTGATAGATATATCTTCTAATATAATGGAATTCGTGTCCCGTATTAAAGCCCACTTCACTAACTGTTCTCTTTGCGGTTTTAAAGGAAGAGATCATTCTAGTGCAGACGCATCTCTCTTTCTGCCTGGTTGGTAGGCAAATATGCGTGGAACTACATCCTCTTTCAGAATCATATATCCTCCCATAAGTTCGTATGGCATGTAATTTTTCATGTCTTCCTCAAGCTGAAAATAATAAAGAAGTATATTTATTTCTTGTAATATATGACATAGGTGGGAGTTCATAGGGTTAAATATAACTAAGTAATTAGATTAATTTCTATTCAAAATGCAAATCATACCATTACAAGCATAATTTTAAGGGAAGTATATACCTAGTATGATCTATTTACAATATTAAGGGTAATGAGTCATTTAGCTATTATGATGATAACAAATAAATTGTACTTACATTAAAATGATCTTCACAGCAATAAAATGTCGATTTCGATATGGAAACATTGCGATTCTCTGCTTCAAACCATTTCTTTCTTCGTGAATAATTGGTTTTAGGAACACTTATAAAATTATTATTTGGTGTATTTACAGAGGTATTTCTGCATGTTGGCACAAAACACCACTTATTTGCTACTCCACTCATATTTCTGACTTATAATAATGACATTAATAATATCTGATATATTGTTTTTAACATTGGCTCAAAACTTATTTCCGTTGTCTCCCGTTGACGCCACGTGACGTCATCTTCTATATGAATGTGTGTGAAGTTAGCAACGCGTTGCCAGCAAAGCGTTGCCAACTGCACAAGTATGAAATATGATGTCACATGGTGTTTTCGAAATCATTCAAATATTTGAATTTTAGGTCGATTTGTTTATTAAATAATTATTTTAATCTGATGATATGATTAATATGAATGCGTTTAGGCTTTCGTATTTATGTATTACTTGATATTAATGCATCATTTGAAGTGAATTGTTATATAGTGCACACACCCTATTACCACTATTCAGGAGTTGAATAGATCCCTAATCCTAAAATTTGAAAATTATCAATAAATCTAAAAACAATTCTGTTTGTATTATTTCTATTGAATCAATGCTAAAAATGCGAAAAAATTTATTTTCTATCAAGAAGGGTGAAAAATTCACGCATAAGCCATCGAAGGTGATGAAATCATCCCCAAAATATCAAAAAAATCTAAATTATTTTTAATAGTTCTGAAAATAGAATATTTAATTTATAGTCATGACAAATATGGAAAAAAAAATCATCCCTTTCCAGGGCCTATGGGTGAATTTTTAACCCTTCCCTTTTTTAAGATTAATCTAATAGGAATAATACAAATAGAACAATTTTTAGATTTTTTGATTGATTTCTCAAGTAGAAAATGACTTTTTCAGGTTTTTGCTCATCTTATGCTGCCGAGCGTATGGCTCTACCGTTTGCAGAGGATCTCCGTATAAATCACATAAGCTATTCCAAATACTTAAAATCGGTTAAGAAAGATGAATATAGTCTGTTGTTAAGCTATCAGGTTAAGATATTTAGACGAATCATTTATGCATTGACACTCGAGACGAATAAACGTTTATTTGTGGTAATATGTGCTTAATTACTTTAAATATCATAGCGTACTACAGAAATCAAGGTCTTTCAATTTATTCAGTCTGCCTATCCGCTTGTATGTCTACATCTAAAACACTATTTGGTAGAGAAAAGTTACATTTGATAGGTGGTTGACGCCAATGCAAATACGTATCAAGATAAACCCATATATGTTATCGGATTATTTGTCGTTTACCGAAAACGACATTCATATTTCTCTCATTTTTACTTCCACATCGACGTAAAAAAAAATCTTTTTTTTTTTGTTGAAATAGGTTTAGAACTTCGATAGCTTCTGCCCTTATTACAATTTTTATTACTATCATTATTCTTTGATTTCTCAATTAGCGTGGTATTCTGTAGTCATCGGCCGAAGCAAGGTGAAAACAAACTATTGTAAGTTCAAGAACTTTTGAACAATGTGGCAAGTATTGAGAACCATAGACTTCTGCACGTCAGGGACTATAAAAGGGGAGACACCCAGGTTGGTTAAATTCTTGACGAGAAAATCCGGGATTGGTTTTTTAAACTCTTTGTAATTTTGTTTGAACCCTCTCAGCGATTTCTCAAGGTAATTGAGAAATATATTGCCGGAGATTGAACACGATGTTTATTGCTTCAACTGCAGTAAATTTTGATGTTGTTGGCATATGTTGAAGCCCCGTATGGCTAGAGGAATTCGCGAGAAACTTCCGTGTATGATCTTCAGATCTTCTTGAAGAGTTGGTTCCACAAATACCTGTTAAGCCTGTGAAATAACAACTGCGCCATCTGCATTCAACTGCAGTACTACTAGTTTGAAGTTTTCAAAATGGCACGAATAGTGTGATGCCGCCTCTAGCCAAGTTCCCAATCGTGTTATAATGAGCGCTGGAGGTAATGGCGTATTTAGAAGTATTTCTTTAAATAATCATACACGATGTGGTACTTTCAGGAAAACTTTCTTTACACTAGATGTTACGCTATCAACATTAGCGTAGCACCCTCTAATAGTTTCCAGCAATTCTATGGAGTCCATGTGCTAGACATGTTACATGTAGCATATTGCAATATGTTTCCTTTATAGTTCGTCCTGCAGCTTTCAGATAGTTCACTCCATATAAGAAATAATAAGACCTTCTCCTAAATTTAATGTCTTTAAACTAACCCAGATGTATTTCCCAGTAAGCTCAGAAGAAATTTTTTGTCAGTAGAGCCACAAACACTAATATGCTTTTGTGAGGAAAGATGTCTATTAATATTTGATTTAGATGTCCAAGCCTTTCCGTTCTTTAAATATTAACGTAAATGCCAATAATTGCCACAGTGTAGGTAAAACGTATTTTTGAAATGTTTCACATTTTCAGCGGTGTCGGATAATTAACGGAGATAAACCGCATAAGTAAAAAACATAAAAGTACCTCCGTACACTGGAATTTAATGTTGACACTCGGTCGCGGTCGAATGGCTTTAACACTGCAGATATAAAAAATGAACTATATTTTCGTTTCACAAATGTAGTAGATTTCCGATAAAAGTAGGTTATACGCATTAACATTTTAAAATGAAATAGAATTCACTTCATCACGTGATGCACATGATACATGGCAGTTTTATGGTTTATTTTATTGGGAAAAATGTTTTATGTTGCCGGCAGTTAATTGAGGTTTCATATTTAATTATTATTAAAACAAACAAAATAAGCACGCCACACATGAAACAGAACAGGAAAGTGTGTGTTTGATTCAAAATTATCTTTTTATTTGCTAGATATGTTTTACATGTTTTTGTAAGAACTGTTACCGTTTTTAAGTTAAATTTATTACCAAAAAAAATACAATGTAGCTGGCAATAATAAATATTTCACCACTTCGTCGTGTTTCTGATTGTTTCAGTAAATGTTTGCAATATAATATTACCTCCATGTAAGAGCTGTCTCTGGTAGTGATGGGCGATATATCACGAACTGTGATTTAATCACTGATATTAAAAAATCACAGGTAACCACTGTTAATAAAGTTGGTAGAAAAGCGTGACGTGATCACGACTTTCCATATACCAATATATTTTTTACGATATATATCGCTTTGGTAATTTGAATCTATTTTTGTTTGCGACCTTATGTATTAACAGGTAAAGCAAGCGATTCCGTGCCTTAGCGTTATTAGATAGATACGCATTTTGTTGGAAGAGGTTGAGATTACGGATGGACGTATAATGTATTGCATAACAACGGATAACAAAGAAATCATTATTATTTGAAATAATCAATTTGAAGCTGTGAAGCTGATATAATAGTTAGCTTGTTTACCTTAAAAGTGCTGCCAGCCGTTGAACAAAATCGAATGGAAGAGTTACCTACCAAATTTTTTATAAATATATTTGAATGAGAGAAATATTCTACTCTATTAAATCAAAATCCCATTGAATAATAGCAACTATAAGAACTATATAAATAAACATATTATATTATTCACTATTTAAGTTGTACCTTTGTATTATTGCAATCCGAGGCTTATATTAAAAAGGTTTCAATACTGTTATAAACAATAATACCAGCAAAAATTTAAATCGCTGCTTGATAACTATAGCAACCTAAATTTAAATTATAAAAATTTATTGATGCTTCCGAAATGTTTATATTTGTATAACTTTACAAAAATATGCTATTACGGAGTTCAAACAAGCGTCTCATTCAAAATTTAGTGCTTTTGCTTTATCGTCAATCCACAAATTAGGTTACTTGACTATTTCATTCAATATGTATCATAATTAATTCATAAAATATCATACGTATTACATATATCTTCATATCTACGGCCGCATAGTTTTCCAAAGTAGCGAATTCACCATTCACAGTCTGTCGACGCTTATTTAGGAGTAGAGAACAATTAACAATTTATCCCATTCGCTGCATTATGAAAAGTCGTGAAGTCGTGACCACATCACGTTTTAAATTCACTGATATAAGAAAATCACAGTCACGATTCACGTCGTGATTGAAAAATCACGATATCGCCCAACACTAGTCTCTGACACAAAGATAAAATTCCCGATCTCTGCATATAAGTAATTTTTATATTATGGAATTGCTAAAAATGCAGTTCATAATATAATTAATTGGAAAAATATAATTATTAAAATGACAATTGTAGGCGATGTGATATAACAGTATGATATTTCACTAGCTGGAATATTTCAATTGAAAAATTTATTATACACACAGCACTACTGCATATAAGAGCTGCGCTTGGAATTGACTGTGCTTATAATTATTAAACGTTGTCTGAGCGACTCCACACAATAAATTAATTTTTCATCTTGTTTATATTCACGTACAACACTCATGAATTTGGTCTTGGTCCACACGCTGAAATCTAATCAAAGCGTGAATTGGAAATTAAAATAAAAGGATATCGCTTGTGTTTATTTGTTTTCAGTCTCAGCAATCCTGATTTCAATTGCTGAATATACAGTTTTGATTGCGGCGATAAACATCAATACGAATTGCCGACATATTATCAATAAACCCCATGCATTCATTTCATGCTACTGTTAACACTTCACCGCGTGTATTTATGCAAAGTAATTAATGTACACTTGATTCAGGAATTATGCAAAAAATTTCCTGTTTTTAGTTCCGAAATTCATTTGGGATTATGTTCGGTTTATTATCGGTTTATTATTATGAGCCTATTAAAATTTATGTGCATATCTAATTTATTGACCCTTTTATTCTGTTACATCAATTGTGGGGCAATAATTGCTTTTGTCTCGGGTACGATTTAACTGTCGACTGACTCTGTACACGATCGGTAGATATAGATATGCACATTTGTGTCAGTGCTATCACTTTTATAATTTAACTGCATACTCGCGTTTAATATAGTAAGTGCTAAGACGAGTTGTGTTATAATCAGAGATAAAATGACAATTTTGAATCAAACACACACTTTCCTGTTCTGTTTAATGTGCGGCGTGTTTATTTTCATAATAGTAAATATGAAAATCCAATTAACTGCTGGCAACATAAAACATTTTTCCCAATAAAATAAATAATTTTTATATAATATTAAATCATACATAACAAAGTTAAGGATTAATGACATAAAACTACCATATACCGTGTGCATCACGTGACAAAGTGAATTTTTATTTCATTTTAAAATTTTAATACGTATAACCTACTTTTATCGGAAATCCACTACATTTGTGAAACGTACTGACAATTACCTAAATACATAGTTGATTTTTATATTTGAAGTGTTAAAGGTATTCGACCCCGACAAAGTGTCAACATTAAATTCCAGTGTACGGAGGCACTTTTATGTTTTTTACTATGCGGTTTTATCTCCTTTAATTATAGGACGCCGCTGAAATTCTGAAACATTTCAAAGTCACTTTTTACCTACACTGTGGCAATTATTGAGTTCTTACGTCAACATTTAATAAAGGGAAGGGTAAACCATCTCAGATCGCAGTTTTACAAATGGTAGTACATACGTATCTACAAGCCTAGTGTGAAATTATAATTATACAGAGTCGGCGGTATACAAAAATGTCTAGTGCTTCTCAAGTTGCAATTTGATGTAGCATATGTCTATTGTAGTAGTTGCAACAAAACAATTTCTTGAACATCTAAAACATATGTTAATAGACACATTTTCTTACAAGAGTATATTAGTGCTAGTGGCTCTACTGATAGTGACAGTCAACGTAGTTTTAATTTAGAGTTAGTGGAAGTTATGGTGGGATGTAATATACCGTAGTCAAAACTAGATAATTCACTTTTTAGACAATTTTTGGAAAAGTGTATTAGTGGCAAATATAACAATGTTCAGGTGTTGTCGGAAACGATACTCAGAAGAAAATATTTATCACCGGAGTGTGATGTTAGACAACAAATTTGTTCTGAGCTTACTGGGTTACTGTGGACGAACCCACAAATGCCGGCAATATATTTTTCAATTACCTACAGACATCGCTGAGAGGGTTCAAAGAAAATTTCAAAGAGTTTTACAAACCAATCCCGGATTTGTAATAATGTTATCTGTAACCTCTACATCTATAACGCGGCTTCAGTACACCAACGTGTTAATTACACCACCTTGGCAGGCCACAATGAATCCCTCGGCCTCCGACTTTATCCCAGCTGACCTTAAAAAGGCAAATGTCGGCCTTGTCGATAAACCCAGTGTTTCTAGGTTCTTATAGAACACACCGTGCATGGATTTATCGACATGCTGCCTAAACAGATGTTCCTGTTCGGCAGCTTTTATTTGGGCCTTCAGGCGAGGTCACAGAAGTTCAGTGACATACTCTGGGTCAGCACTGCACCAGCCTCCTCGCCTTCGTCAAATAGGAGACCAAGTTCGTCTGCCGCCTTAAACAATCCTGCACCCACCCCTGCATTATCCTGATCTTTCACTAACTGAAGAAGTGGCTCTGAGCTCCTTAGGACGTTGCATGCCATACTCAGTGCTACTCTGCCATGCATACACTCCAACTTCAAGAGTCCTCGTCCCCCCTCCCGTTGACGTGGGAGGTACACACGAGGAACGTACGATCTGGGATGAATACTCCTATGGATATTTATCATCTTGCGGGTACCTCTGTCTAACTGGCGCAGCTCATCCACAGTTCATTTGACTACTCCAAAGGAGTAGGGCAGAACAGGAACGGCAAGCATATTAATCGCAGATACCTTATTTCTCCCCGAAAGTTCGGATGACCAAATCTTTCGGAGTAGACATCTGTACATGCCGCGGAGAGATTCTTTCACTTGCTGCACATGTTGGATGTGATGTTGTTGCACACCCAGATATGTGTAGATCTCTCGGGCATCCATATGTCTTAGGATGCTTCCGTCTGCGAGCTGCGCGTCTTCAGCATAGCGAATCCATATTATTATTGTTGTTATTATTATTATTATTAATATTATTATCTTCTTTCGTATTTCTGCCTAATTTTGTGGTGTACGATATGTACAGTGAGAAACCACTTCAGATCATCTCAACTAGTTAAACATTTTCGGACAATATGTCATGTTTGCAACAGGGCCGCCTATTGTCCCATATCTAAGATGTTGCCTGACCGTCCTAGTTTAATGATGTTTAAAAAAAAAAGTAATACTCAAATTTCTTCAGTCGCTATTACCGGTGGGTATGTTTAATTTTTTTGGAGTTTTTAGATGTTCTTTTAGTGCCTGGGCCAGCAATGAAATGGACTTCATGATTATAACCCTTTTAAAACCTATTCGGGGGGGTTCATTTTGACGAGTCTACCACAAATATTCATATCGCCCTATATGGAAGCGGCGCTTTAACCCTTACGCACCCCTCAAACACGTCATTTTTCAGCCTTTAGGGTTTGATTAATCATTGTCCTAAAAGTACTCAGTTCAATTTTTGTAGCCCAAGCGTGTGTTTGATTTGAGTTATAAGTATGTCTATTCTTACGTGTTTGACACGGTCTTAAATGGAATTTAACTGAGGAAAAAATCGAGATTTTTTCATGTTTAATTAAACATATCTTAGTAATTAATGCTCAGTTTTAATTTTAATTTGATAAATGAGCAACAAATAAACAACTTTCTATGCGAAAAATTGTACTAGCATGTTTCTAAAGGTAGAAATCAAAGAAGTAATGTCATAATTTAGAATAATTTAGATGAATTAATATTCATTAATCAAATAATTATCTCTTTATATTTCTTTAACAAATTCAGCTATTTGATAATAAGTACTTTTCAAGCTATATAGTTGTACCCGTAATTTATTCTTTCTATACTAATAAAATAATGACAATATAGTTTCTTCATGGGAATTTAAATTTCCGCGACACGGAGTAGTATACTAATACTACTCCGTGTTCTGCGGTGATCTTTCTTCCAAGAAAGTCGTTCTACAGCGCATGTACAAATGAAGGAAAGGGAGTAAAAAAAGAAGGAAGGGCATCACCTGCTCCGTTTCATTAGTATATTATATACATCAGTTTTGCTCCATATTATTTCATGTGGTCGTAATTTCGTTTTTACAGTATTTATTGAAGGGTATTTACAGTATTTATTGAAGGGTAGAAAACAGTTATTATTTTGCAAATTATTTTGCACCTGTTCAGTAAAGAGTGAGATAGTAAGACCTTATGTAAAATTTAATTACAAAACTTTTATCTCTTTTGAACTTTTCACTAAAACTAGAAAAAAATAGTCAAAAAGTCATTTTTTTCGGAATTTTACAAAAAATTAATCACCAAAAATTTAGCTAAACTTTTTCAGGCTGCAAATTCCTCAGTTACTGTTCTTTATGTTATTCTTAAGGATTTTTCACAAAAAAATTACGTGCCCTTCATAACAGCCAACTGAAAACAGATGCTTCCTAGTCTATAATTATTCTGAAAAGAAGCACCACTAATAAAACATCTTTTTTGCATTTTTCTTGTCGGACCGTCCATATTTTTGTCGGACATAGATATAAATGATTTAAGAAAGTGTTAATGAATCATGTGGTGCCTTTGTCCGACAGGTTATAGTCACGAAACCATAAGGCTCAAAATTGACATGTTTCGGGTGTCGGACTGGGCGAACGCGTCATTTTTTTTGTCGGACAAGTTTACCACGATGTTTTACATTCAATTTTTAAACTTTGTGCCAAAAATGGTAAGGGTTATAGTCACGAAATCATAAGGCTCAAAATTGACATGTTTCGGGTGTCGGACTGGGCGAACGCGTCACTTTTTTTGTCGGACAATAGCTTCCGTATAATCTTATTAAAATCAAAAACAAACCCTAAAGGCTGAAAAATGACGTGTTTGAGGGGTGCGTAAGAGTTAAAGCGCCGCTTCCATATAGGGCGATATGAATATTCGTGGTAGACTCGTCAAAAGGAACCCCCCCGAATAGGTTTTAAAAAGGTTCTAATCATGAAGTCCATTTCATTGCTGGCCCAGGCACTATTTAGTTCCTAGGCCTAATTTGCGTACTTTGTAATTTTTTCCCGTTACGTTTTATGTATGCTATCTTACAGAGGAACAGCAATGTTTATGATAGTGTCATTTTTTGGACTTATGAATAAAGATAATATCTGCTCTGTTATACTCCACCGATCGGTCACTTATTATTGGTCTCTTCCAACATTAAACTGCATCTGTAGACTCTTAGACAGGTGCAGGGTCGTACTTGTAGTACATCTAGAAGATTTTATTTCATTGCCAGTTGATGGTGGATTAGTTCAGCAACCTGATTATGTCATCACAAACAATCAGACTCGGCTAGAGCGGGACAGCCAACGATGATATGCTTGATGGTCTCTGGTATTTCCACATTTTCAGAACATGTCAAGGGTGTCAGTTTTGCGTTTTAATAACTCTGTCTTTGTTAACAAAGCCCCTCAGCGTCTGGACATAGTTGCCTATGTACGAGGCATCTGATTGAGGCGGATTTGTCCATACCAACCTCCTGCAATAATTTGGGATGTCTGCCAGAGAAACTTTTATATTGTCTGCTACTGATGATGTTTCTAATATGTAATTGTGCAGGTTCGGTTTAAGTAGCGTATATCTGAACTATCTTCCTGAACTACTAGATTTAACAACTCGCCTTCATCCGTCAGCAAAAGTTGCCTCGTGCTCTTTTCCTGCCGAAAGCACAGATTTTTAATGTTTAGGGGCCCTCTACTTCCCCCTCTCCTTGGACTATTTAGCTTAACTACAGATGAATTAGAATGTACGCATCGAAATTTTTCTAGTAGTCTTTGTGTAAGACGGTCAAGTATCAGGTCAGTATTTGACCACTTTACTATTCTAAGGGAATAGGTTAGAACTGGCACTGCTCACGATAGTTTATAATACCTTCACTGACCTTAGTATTGTAATTATTATTATGCGCTGGTCATTTTCTCGTTTTTTTTTTTTTTACCGGTATATGATGGTTCTTTTATGCAAAGCAGAGAAGAAATTCGTTTTGTTCTATCATGCATTTAGGAACTTGGAATATGGTAAGTTTTCACCGCTTTCTGAATCGTTTTGATGAGACCTTTTGGAGGATCTAATTAGTCCAAATATTTAGATACTCAGTTGCTTTGTTACTATCCCCTTAACTGATATTATGATAGATAATATCCGAACGTGGTTTCACTCTCAGATATGTTGGATTTCTATTGCCAAATTCTGATATTTATCAATCTTTCCTTTTTCTATTTTTTGGATGTTGTTGATCAATGGGCAGCCAATGTCAACAAGAGTGGCTGTCTTGCTTAATTTGTCGATTTATTATTATTATTATCAAAATAATTTCTGTGGAGGTAATACTGACTAGCGTACAACTGGTGGCCCTTGGGGCCAAGAGTCTTTTATGAAAGCTCCTTTACCCCTTGCTTGGATAATGAAAATGTACCGTACAATGTCTGATGTTTATTTTTCATTCACATTGTATACAGCCATTAGTACATAGTATATGCATGCCGTTTGCATATATACACTATATACCACTCGGTGGTATGTCTAAATATATGCATGATAAAAGTCCAAGTAATCCTTAGATAGTAAGAATAAATGACACCGCTTTGCTCACATGTGACTGTAGCTGTTTTGCAATTATCAGTCCCTGCGGGTTTTACCCTGTTCCAACCACCATTCTTAATCGCTCCCTGTTTTCGGACTAATTATTGTTCAAATCCACTACCATTATTAGCAGAGGATTCATGAATAATTCGCAGTAATTAGCACTCCGGTTTGATTAATTCTTATAGCTTTGCTTACCTTCGAATTTATTGCAGCCCGTTTCTATCCATCCGCAGGAGCATTTAATATTTATCCAAATTGCAATCGATTCGCTAATTACCACAGTGATATCTACTGTCTATTAACTTCTAGTGGCGCATTTCAAAGATCAAACGTTTGAGAAATATTTTTTATTTCTATTTTTAGTAATAGGAATATGACTTTATTAAGGCAAGGGGCTCTGTCTCAGACTGCTTCTGCGTAACCTAAAATATTTAGAACATATGTAAATAAGAGAAACAGCAAGCAATGTGATTTGCTATTTAGTTGTAAAATATACAAGGCGAATCGTAGTACCTCTTTCCAATTTTTGCACACTTTATGTTATACATAGTTTGCTGAAACTAATGTGGGCCTGTAGATAAACATAGTATCGCTCGTCTGAGGGACGCAACAAAAATTTATAATGGACAGGCGCCAGCCGTGCCTTCGTAACGATATCATATCCACTCTCAAGGGGGATTCTAGTCAATCTTCAGACTTCCCAAGATGAAAATGAAGATTACACTTACTGCGATTGCTACAGTCTGCCCTCTGTCGTACTTTGTTGTCTAGCTGTGCACTTCTGCACAGATCGTCAGATCTTATAACTAGTACTTGAGAATCACTTCTATGGACTATTAAAACCATCGATAGATTCTGTGAGTATTCAGATTGATGAACAAACTTAACGGGATAGGAGTCGACTCGTGGTAAGCTGTTATCTGACAACACTGAAAGTATTTAAAATGGAATTTTCTATTTATTTTGGGTGTTTTTCAACTTTTTATCGTTTTAAAAATTGGCAGTAGAGAGTTGATGGTTAATAAGTTAATAAACTTTTGAAAGTCAAGGTAGAGTGTCTAACTTTGTGTAATTCGTACGGATTTGCAGTGCTAAACGTAAAAAACTTTCTATCTTTCGAAATAGATATCAGGTATATTGGGAAAAAGTAAATATAAACAATGATTTATATTGTAAACTTTGTTTCTAGGATTA
Source organism: Stenurella melanura (assembly GCA_963583905.1). NCBI lineage: Eukaryota > Metazoa > Arthropoda > Insecta > Coleoptera > Cerambycidae > Stenurella > Stenurella melanura. The sequence continues at coordinate 49,055,808 of OY757314.1, forward strand.
GCAGTTTCCGTGAAACTCGCGTGTGAAAAATTGTAATCAATGAATAATGTTATACGAATAGTACTTGTTAGATAAAATAACTTGCGAGTTGTGCACTCTTAATTTTACCAAAAACACAGGTTTACAAAAAGGAAAATGTCCGACCAATGAGATTTCATTACCGTACCTCGGAGGTTTTTGATGTGCTGAACGCGATGCCGTAGTCCATTTTGCACCGTTACGTCAGGATTTCGAGAAAACAACCTAAAAGTGCTAAAAATACCTCTTTCGCCTTCACTCATGCACAACTTAATTCACTCAATATTTTGGCCAGAATCTTATTGCAAATTCTGAATGTCTGACTAAAAATAGGCTACATTTGATCCAAATTTTCTTTTTGAAATTATAATTTTTTTTAGATATCCGGCGAGAAAAAATCAAAATTTTACAACTTTGCGGATTTTTTTACGCGAAAAAGAAGTTTGGACAAAAATTGTAAGAGGCAAAAAGAGTTTGGAATCATCCGGGGAGATTCTCAATTTTTTTCAGAATTATCTAATGTCCTTTGCAGAAAAGACCATTGTGGAGTTTTCAAGTGCATTAAAAAGGGCATTGGACAATTCCGAAAATGTTTTAGAATATTCCCAGAATGATTCCAAATTCTTTTTGTCTTTTGCAATTTTTGTCTAAACTTCTTTTGCGAGAAAAAAATCGCAAAGTTCTAAAATTCTGTATTTTTAGCACTTTTAGGTTAAGTTTTCTCAAAATTCTGACATGATGGCGTAAAACTACGGCATCGTGTTCAGCAGGTAGAAAACCTTCGGGGTATGGTAATGGATTTTGTAAACCTCTGTAATTATTGGTTGTAAATTTCATTTATTCCTTTCGGGGATAGCTTTTGACCGTTTGGGGGGTGAGGTAACCTCGGAGAGAGATCTAACCACTGCTATCGTGTTCAGCATTCTCGATAACGGGAGGAGGCTAGAAAAAAATTGTGTTTTTCGGGGTTCAATCCGACTCACAGAATGCAGTAATCACTCAGATAAGGAATTACATCCTTTAAATATGAAAACGCGCTTCCTTCCTTATTTAGAGCCTCCACAAAATTTTTCACGACCAAGTACTGTGTGCATTTGTGAAAAAGATATGAATTTACACACCTGCTGTACAACCTTCATTACGATTCCCTCATTTCGATTTCAGAATGAGCAAGTGACCACTCATATAATAAAGGTGATTATGATGCAGTAAACAAGATGGTATACCTTGCAACACTTGAGAACAATACCGGTAATTTCGATTAAGAGATACAGATTACAGATATTGACGATAATTTTTTTACCGAGATGGTAGGAGTGGGCTAGACAGCAGTTGAGTGGCAGAACACGACTAGTCGCTGTTATCTCTCCTAAGTTCGAATCTCCGCTGTGGCAGATGGCAATAGCGTAGGGAATGCTATGTTGTTGTCTGAATGTGCGTGATCTGGTGAGTGGTGAAATAGCCCGAACGTGGATATAAGTGAGGAGTTTTTGGTGTAACAGAAGTGTCACGGAAGGTGCGAAGATTTTATTGCCCTAACTTTGGGCCCTGTATAAACTTTATCAGCTAGTTATACGATACGTGCAATGATAAGATTTACTAACGCCTTAGATGTATAAGGAGGCAGAAGGATGGTGTATTGATGCTTCCGAAACGTGAATCTGAAGATATGTGTTAAGAATTCTCTGGATTGCTCTTCCCACAAATAATTTGATTCTCCGAGCAACACATCCCCCAAAACGACACTCTTGCATCGTATGCTCCTAGTTCCTTATATTTTCTGGCCACATCAGCAGAAAGGAGGACAAGATAGTGCGGTTGGATAGTTCAGAAAGATGAGCCTTTTAAATATAGGCTCATGTTACCAAACAGCTAATGGAAAATAAACTTACTAAGACCGTACGCCCAACGGACAACCACGGCAGATGAGATGATGCTGTCATACCAACTAATATATTGCACGGATCAGAAAACTGTAATGGAACTGTAAAAATGTTGTGAATAAGAAAGAATAAACTATTCTTATTCACGATGTTAAATTTACTTTTCATGCTGTTATGTTTTACATTACTCCTGTAGTTAAATACTCAAAACCAATAAAATGATACAAGTCCAGAGTATAAAGTTTAGTGGTGTTTTAACTAGATCATTAATATTGTCGTTAAAATATCACAATACTGCATGAATGTTAAAATGTACCTGACTTATGGAAATTAAAATGAAATTAATGCTGTGGATACACAGATTCAAGATGACATGGTATGTATGAGATGCATTCATGAATAAAAGTGTTGAAACAATTTTAAATACCCACAGAACGAGTTATAATCTACCGCTTACAATCCTTCGCTGTCGCGTCATGTCATATCATATTTTACCAACTTTTATGACATCTTATTCAAAACTGTGTTTGAAAAATGTGAGTTTAGTAGAGCCAAAGTATCGTAATACAACCAAGGTTATGAATTTCCTTCTGGACACATTCTAACTAAAAATAATGAGCATATGAATTATTTGTATCTGTTCTCTTTTCTTCTTTATAGCGATGGTTTTTAAACGAGCAATCTTTGGATGTGATGGAAACGCACCTTGTCTCTAAGGGTCGGTTTTTCTATCTATGGCTACAGTCTCGAATAAAATATATCCTAATAATAAACTCCTGGATATCTGGGATGAATTTATGTCGGAGAATAAGTGGTAATAAGTATTTAAATAGAGAGAATACCTCAGGAAATGTTACCGGACTTTCTTTTTAAATTTTAGGTTATAATTTTAATTGTTAATTGTAAATTAAACAATGCTTTTAGATGAATCAATCAATATATTATAAATACTCTACATATGTTTCGGCTTATTAGGCCTTTATCAAGAGTATTACATAGTACTTATTCTAATTTATACCTGAAAGTATTTATGTCTTAATCTATTTATGACCTAATCTATTTAAGACTTAATTTAACATCCTTAATTATTTGAATGTTTGGAGTGGACCTAAACTGATTATATAAATCAAAGGATAGTTCTTAACAATTGGTTTATTATAGGGGTATTTAAGAAATTTTGTTGATCATTTGTGGTACAAGGGTTGTACTTGAAAGATTTTTTGATTTCTAGTTGTTCTAGCAGATCTAAACGTTTACCTTTTCTTTCTTAATGAAGTAAATTTATGTTATCAGTATCTATGAAATGGTTGTTTTTAATGCAGTGTGTTGACATTCCTGTATTTTTATTGTTATTTAAGATTTATTTATTTATTTATTTATTTGATACACTATTCAACAGGTTAAAAAACCCAATTACAGAATAGGAGATAAAAACTAAAATTAAAAATAGTAACTTGTGAAAAATACATATACACACATAAATACATGAATACATGTGAATTCATCCTAGAGACAACTAACTAAACTAAACTTATATAATACACTTTAGTATAAATATACATATACAATATACATACATAAAAAATATACAGCTTACACAAGAAGTATAGTACACGGTGAGGCTACTTGTGCCAACAAAAAAGAACAAAATACAAAATTTAAGTTAAAGACAGATTCTTTATGTCTGTAAGACTACAAGTGAATATATCTAATCGATTATTTAAATTATTGTACATACTGCACATCTGCTGGATACAAGAAATTTTTTTTACGTTTGTCCTTGAGAAAGGCAAGTGAAATAAATTGTTGTGTCTAGATGCCGGTCTAGGAATTTGAAAATTAAGCATACTTAAAATATCTCCACAGTCGATGTTATTGTGTAAAATATTGTATAAAAAAGTTAATTGCGATCGGTGTCTACGGATCTCTAGACTATCTAGGCAAAACCTAGAGAGCAATTCTTCATGTGGATAACCAATAGCTGGATAAGTCCCGTCAGCCTTGAAAGTCGCATGTTTTAGGAAACGGCGTTGTATCTTTCCAAATTTTGTATGTGTACATTATAGGTTGGACACCATATTATTGAAGCATATTTAAGGTGAGGTCTAACAAAAGTAGTGTAGAGTTGCTTTAATGTGCGTACATTTTCAAAATGTGCGGAGTTTCTAATAACAAAACCCAGCATTCTATAACTTTTGGTGACAGCAAGTTCGATGTGGTTTACAAACGTTAGTTTTTTATCGAATGTCACACCCAAGTCCCGAAAAGTGTCTGGCCGGAAAAGTATATGATTGTCTAATTTGTAATCGTGCATGATAATATTTTGCTTTGTTGTAAATGTCATAACGTTACATTTTGTTTCATTCAAGGGTAATTTGTTTATCACACACCATGTATTAATACGATCAATATTGTTTTGAAGTTCATAGCAATCTTTTTCACTTGCAATATTACAAAAGAGTTTTAAATCATCCGCATATAATAATAATAATAATAATAATTTATTGGTCAACGTTAGATACAAATTGTATATGTGACAAGTCAAGAAGAGAATAAAGAAAGAAAGAAGTATAAGTGCAAGTATATGTCGGCATAATTGAAATACAATATTAAGATTTAAAATAAGGAACAAATACAAATAAATATAATATTAAACTAGAAACAGAGAACAAACATTGTAAAAAAAAAGCGTAACAAATAAACAGATAGTACATTGAGATAGTACTAATTAAAACTATTTATCGTTAAGGAAATCTGATACCCTGTAGTAGCATTTCTCATATAAATAGAGTTTTAATTTATTTTTAAATTTCGCGAAGTGCGAAATATCTCGGATATCACTGGGAAGAGCATTATATAGAGATATGCAGTTGTAATAAGGCGATCTCTTATAAATACTTTTGTGATGCATTGGTATACTCAAGAGATTGCCATGTCTTGTGGGGTACTCGTGATAGTTTGACCTTCTTTCAAATAGATTTAAATTATTTTTAGCATAGGTTAGACATTTATAAATATAGACAGAAGGAGCGGTAAGAATGCGATTTTTAATAAAAGTGTCTCTACAACTGACATTTATTTTGAGGTCAAAAATGAGCCTTATTATTCTCTTCTGGCAGATAAACACTCTTGCACAGTCGGAGGCTCCACCCCACGCGAGAATACCAAAGGACATGTGACTATAGGCCATGGAATAGTAAATGGTCATAAGGCTAGCCTGATCTAGAACTGACTTCATCTGTAACAGTGCAAAAAATGCTTTGTTTAGCTGACTACATACATGGTCAATATGTTTCTCCCAGGAAAGTTTATGATCCAAGAATACACCTAGTAGTTTAGCTGAGTCAGAAAATATAAGTTCCTCATTATTCATTAAATTTATAGGAAGCGGTTTTTGAAGGTGAAAATTAAGACAAACAGTTTTTTTTCATTTAATATTAGCTTGTTTCTTTGACACCATGTACTTAGAGATTCTGTTGTGTCTTTGACCAATTTATAAAGTTTATCCGGTGTATCAGCTGACACTGTAATAGTGGTGTCATCCGCGAACATAGTCACGTGGCCTTGGTCTGTGAAGTAAGGCAGATCATTAACGTACAGCATGAATAATAGCGGACCTAGCACAGAACCCTGTGGAACTCCTAGTGTAACATTAAAAGTTTCAGACGTTACTCCATCTAAGCTTACTCTTAGCTTTCTATTTTCCATGTAGGAAATTACCCATTGGAGAATATTTCCCCTAATACCAATGCTATATAATTTTTGGCTTAAAATGTCTTTGTTGACAGTATCGAAAGCTTTGGAAAGGTCAAATAGCAGTGAAACAACATACTGTCCCTTGTCCAAGGATTCATAAACATATTTAAGAAGATGACAGGCAGCCGTCTCGACAGATTTGTTTGTCCTAAAACCATGTTGCGCAGTTGATAGTATGTTATATCTTTCTACATAGTTGGAAATTCTATTGTAAACCAGTCTTTCAGGTATTTTAGAAAGAATACTTAAGAGCGATATTTGCCTATAATTATCTAAATCGGAAGGATCATCTTTTTTAAACAGCGGAAAGATAGTAGCCAGTTTTAAAATATCCGGAAAAATTCCTGTTTCTATTGACATATTTATCAGATACGTAAATGGTTTCAGGATATTGTTTTCGACACTTTTTATGATTTTGGGTGTTAGGCCATCAAAACCACTAGAGTTTTTATTTTTGAGTTGTATTATAATATTATGTATTTCTTCACTAGTGGCGGGTTCAAAGTACATTGAGTTACCATTGTTAGCCTTTATTGTACAGGGTAAGGAGAGGTTGGACCCAAAATGATCAATAATTTTTTTTGGTGCAGTAGTGGCGAAGTGGTGCCCAAAGGTTGCCATAACTTCGGTTTTGTCACTTATAACGCGATCATTAACCTTAATAATGATTTTGTCCTTGTTATCTTTTTTATTTCTATCTAGTAAATCATTAACAATCTTCCAGGTTTCTTTGTTTTTGTTAGAAGAATTATTTATTTTGTTGTGGTAGTAGGATTGTTTAGTTAGCTTTATATTTCTTCTGTATTTTCTTTTTTCTTCATCATAGGTTTTCTTATGCTCAGGACAATTTGAGTTTGCTGTGACCCAAAATAAATTTTTTAAGTGTATACTTTGTCGTATTAAATCTTGGGTGATCCAGCCTTTGTTATTTTTATTAGTAATTATTTTTTCTTTTAATGGACAGCTGACTTCATAGCACCATACAATACTATCAATAAAGTATTGGAAGGCATCAGTAAACCCTAAGAAATAAATACTTGACCAGTTAGTACAGTTTAAATGGTAATTTAAAGTGTCGATTGTATTTTTGTTAATAGCACGGTACATATAAGTGAATGATCCAGTGACGGTTGTTGACTGTTTGGGAAATTTAACATTTAATATTTGTGCTAAATGGTCGGCCAAATTCGGCTGTATAATATTGCAGTCATACGTGTTGTGATTTAAATTAGTAATCATGTAGTCAATGCAAGTTCTACTGGTATAGCCATTGGCATATGTAAAAATGCGTGTGGGTTCCAGTGAAGTTACAGTTAGATCAAAGGCGTTTATGATGTCGTTGAGGATGTTAGTATTGAAACTCTTCTTGTTGTAGTCTATGTTAAAATCGCCACATAAGACAATATTCCTTGATACTCTCGAAGCAATGTTTAGAGCCTCCGACAGGTTGACAGCGAAGTCATGTATATTACCATTCGGAGGTCTGTATAGCGATATAATTACCATTTTTGAATTGCTTATAAGGTAACTTATGCCGCATATTTCAATGTGACATTCAATCGATAAATTTTTAATCAGGGGTAGTTCCTTAGCTTGAATCTTATTATTTACGAGTATTAAAGCTCCTCCATGTAAATGCTCCACCCTGGAAAAATGACTAATAATTTTATAATTAGGACAGCTAATGTTATCTAAGTCATTCCGCTGAAACCAGTGTTCAGACATACTCACTATATCAAAGCGGTGACTATTTAGAAATAGTTCAATTTTATCTAGCTTATTTAGCATGCCCTGCACATTAACATTACAGATTTTTAGTTTAGCTTTTTGATTGGTATTAAATATATTGGGAATATTTTTAACACAGTTCTGAGTTAATCTATAATCTGAAGTTCCGACAGACGAGGGTATAAAAAATCCTTATTAATATTACGTGACATATCATTACTTACAGTCTTTATGGGTATGTTTGCAGTCAAATTAATTCCATTATTTATAGAGCTAGTTAAGTCTATATTATTTATTGGTAGAGACAAGTTAACATTAGGTATAGTTTCTGTAGGTATGTTTGTTGTCAAATTAATCACATTGTTTACAGACTTCGTTAAAACTAAGCTACTTATCAGAGGAGGGGAATTATCACACAGATGATTTTTATCGATATTAAAATTAAGTTCATTAATATTATTTGTCATGATATCAACAGTTTTTATTACTATATTATTGTTATGTTTGTGTTTATTGAGTGTGATATGTTTGAGCAGTTTTTTGCAAGCACTCATTTTGCACTGTCTGTTATTTTTTAATTTTATTTGATACATGTAGTCAATGGACACATTGTAGTTAAGTTGACAGAATTTTATCATTTTGTCATAGGTTGCTGTATTATAAAACTTATTTTTATAAAAAAAAATTTGTAAGTATAATTACATTTGTGAATTTACCAATCGGAAAAATATTTTTTAGAAGTGAATCTAAATATCTAGAATTAACAATATTTTTTTCGTCAAACATTACCACACCATAGTCACCTGATTTATAGTCTTTAACTTTAGTAAAAATATTTTCTGCCAGCTCTGCAACGCATGCATTAGGTTTCACGAAACTTTCTATAGTATACTTGGATTGGTCAAGGAGTGGATATAATATTTGAGCACAGTTCTTTCCAAATTCTTCTCCTATAATTAAGATTTTGTTTTTACCTAAATCTTCCATCTTATTTGAGGTGCCAACCATGTCATTTGCTATATTGTCGTTCTTAGTAGTAGGCATGTTGATGGGATTTCTAATTCTTGCTGTATTGTTACTTGTATGTTTCCTGCTCTTCGCTGAAGTTGATACCGCTTCAATTGTACACGTAGTTTCCTCTAAACATTTTGTTTGAATTTCTATACTCTTTAATTCTATATTGTTGGTTTGAAGACATTTCTCTTGAGTTGGCACCACAGCCTGATAAGCAGCATCTGCTGTTTCTTTGGGAACAGTTGCTTTAGTTAATAGCTCGAGTCTTTCTCTTAATACTTGAATTACAATTTGCTGCTCATCAATTTCTTTCACAAATTTCTGTTCGGTTTCGAAAGCATCTGTTTCGAAAGCTTGCGACATACGCTTTATTTTTGTTATATATTGGTCCTTATCTTCTAGCTCTTTAGTAAGAGTATTGACAGTTTCCTTTAGTTCCTCAATTTGCAGCTCAAGTTTGAGTACATTGTCCTCCTTTGCACATTTTTTGAGCAGATAATTTTATTTTTATTTAATATAATTAAGTCTTTTTTTTTGTCAGTACATTCCTTATGAAAAAAATTTTCACAAGATGCACAGAATACTGCATTTAAAGTGACAAGTTTACAGCACTTATAACGGGTTTCCATTTTTGATTTCATTTCGTCAATTATAAAGGGTTAGCACACAGCCATTTCTTATCAGTACATAAATACAGATTGTAAACAAAGTCACACAGATTTATTTCTAAACTTAAGTACCTAGTTTCTTAGAGTTTTTTGTATTTGCACAGAATCACAGCACTTTCTCGTACACCCCAGCACTTTTAACAGAAAAGATTCGCACAAAGACCACTTATATTCACACTTTGAAACCGGACTAAAAAACAGAGGGTGTTATTAAGGCTGTGTTCAAACTTCACTAAGAAGGCAGTTAACAGTTAGATTATCTACTATATCATTTACAAACAAGTTAAAGAAAAGTGGACCTAAGTTTGAACCTTGGGGGACTCCTGACGTGGCTAAAACCTCAATAGATCTAACACCATGGTATACAACATATTGCTTTCTATCAGTTAGATAGGACTTAAAAAGCTCAATAAGGTTGTCCGAGAAGCCATAACATTCAAATTTTTGTAAGAGGATACCGTGATTCAGTCTATCGAAAGCTTTGGAAAAATCAGTGTATATAACGTCTGTTTGTACACTCCTGTCAATAGAACCAGAAATAAACTCTGTAATATTAATTAAATTGGTGACTGTTGAACGGCCCTTGAAGAACCCATGTTGAGCTATTGATATTTGATGCTTTACGTGGTTAAAAATATAATGGTGTAGGAGAATTTCAAATGCCTTGGCGAAATTATTTATTATTACTATCGGGCGGTAATTAGAAATTTCAGATCTGTCGCCCTTCTTGAATACTGGAATTATTTTTGATAATTTCCACCGTGACGGAAATTTGGAGGACCTTAGTGATAAGTTGAATAATATAGTAAGGGGTTTAGCAAAAACAGCAGCACAGTCGCGTAATATGAATGCGGGGATACCATCTGGCCCAGAGGTTAATTTAGGTTTGATTTTCTTTAAAACATTCAATACTTCATCTTCTGAAAAACAAAGTATATTTAAAGGTGAACTACTCTTAACAAAAGTAAAATTTTGGGTCATATTTTCAGATTCAGAATAAGATTGTTGAAAAAAATTTGCAAAAGAATTAGTAATTAGTTGAGAATCAGACATATATTCATTATTATAATTCATGAAGTTTGGCAAATCTGAGGAACTTCTTTTATAATTAATAAATTTCCAAAACGAGGACGTATCGCCAACTATATTTTCCTCAATATGATTACAATATCTTCTATAAGAACTCTCTGAATCTATTTTCACTTTTTGCCTTAATCTTTTAAATTCATTCTGAAAAGTGACATCACCTGTCTGCTTGTATTTATTCAGCGCCCTTTGCTTTTCTTTAATAGATTTGATTAGTGGATAATCAAACCACGGTGGATATATTCTTTTTGAGGTTTTAGACTGAGGTACAGTATTAACAAATATTGAGCTTAACTTAGAATAGAACTGATCATAAGCGTCATCAATGGTTTCATAATTATTTAAAAATTCCCAATTAGTTTCGGCTAATGTTTGATACAGAACTGGAAAGTTAGCCTTCTTAAAGTTAAGTTTATAGTTCGAATTAAATTTAACTTTATGACTTTCATGATCTTTTATGATACTAAATGTCGACATAAGAGCAGGATGATGGTCATCCTCTGCGATGAGAACATCACTAGCTTTTTCGACCTGGCAGATTTTATTGGATAGAAGTAGGTCTAGTAATCTGTTATTTCTATTTCTTATTGTATTAAATTGCTTTAGGTTAAGAAAATTTTGAAAGTTTATTAGTGGCTGAAGGGTACCCGAAGTAGGTGCGGTGCATTGGTTGTACAGCTGCAGTACTCAGGTACATTAAAATCACCTAGTATTAAAACGTCAGAATTGTAAATAAAGTTTAAAGAGCAAAATGCATCGAACAACGCATGATACGTCTCCACAGATGTTCTAGGAGGAATATAAAGAGTAAATATATAAAAAGAGTAGTGATTTATAGTTATCTTAACGCCAACAATATCGACAGAGTGTAAATTTTTAAACAAGGTGTTACTTAATTTTAAGTCAACAGCCATTAGTGAGTTATTAACCGCCAACATAACTCCACCTCCCCCTTCACGATGAGTTTCTAACAAATTTCTATCCGCTCTAAAAATATTAAACTGTTGTTCGTTTAGTAACTCTGGATTTTGTACGTTTGATTGCAAGTTAGTTTCGGTAAAAGCTAATATACTATAATCACTGCTTGCTGCATTATTATAGAGGACACTAAGCTTGGTATTCAAACCACGCACATTCTGATAGTATACAGATAAATGTTGAGAATCACCGGAGTTTGTGCTTATATGAGACAACTGGTTAGTAGAAGCGTCAAGTAAGAGTGGAGTCTCTATTTGCTATTGATGACCTAAGTCCGATTTTAATTTCGAAACCGCGTTTAAATATGCCGAGCATTGTTTATAATCCCAAGCGGCGTGATCTGTGGAGATATTCAACTGTTTGCTTTCTTTTAGTACAGTACAGTTAATACATTTTAAGCTGTCTGCTTTACAGTCCCCTAAATTATGATTTTCAGCACATCTAGGACAATTTATCTCTTTTTTACAGGTATTTTTTGTATGATTTAAACCATTGCAATTAAAACAGCGCAAAATGTTCACGGCGTCATATACTTTGCATACATCCAGGCCTACCAGTAAAAATGCGTTATTTATTACCTTATCATATGTCACGTTATCCAGTTGCAAAATCGCTTGAAACAGATTTTTGTTCTTTTTTGTTGACGAAATATTAATTATTTTACATTCAGCATCATTACTAAAGAGATCCCCGTTTTGTTTCAAGATGTATCCATGTAGGGTGTCAGCATTAAAGTTTTCCGACATACCAACCACACGTATTCTTGGATGAACTGCCCTAACTTCTCGAATTTCGTAATTAGAGGATAGTTTTTCCTGCGCCATTTTTTTGAATTTCGAAGTACCTTCAGTAGTACTACAACTAACTATCAAACCGCCATCCTTTATATGTTTCACTTTGTTGAAGTTTGTGTCTGATTTAATAGGATTAAAATTCAGGAGAATATCAGATTTTGTCTGCTGATTGGTTTGCGTAGTTTTCGGTTTCACAATTACAGCCGGTTGAGTGGTGTTACGCAATACAGATGCATATAGTGGTTTGTTATTATTACTGTTGGTGTTTGTGGGTAAAGTTGATGAATTATTGATATTGGTTGAGCTACTAGCCACCATCTCAGACAGTTTATTTTTCGCCATATCCATAAATTGACTCTTTAAATTATCCAGCACAGAATTAAAACCATTTAAAAAAGAATCTACCTTCTCTTGAAATATGCACTGCAGTTTGCTGTCATCGAAAAAAGATTCATTTACCTTAATGCAAGTATCACATCTCCACTTGAGGCCTGGTACATCTTTCATATGCTGCACTATATCAACTGACGCTCCGATACATGTCAAGTGGTGTTGCATGTTACAAGGACCATCGCATGAAATACTGGGAGACTTTTTACTCACAGTTGAGTTATTACAAATACCACAGCGAGACATATTATCATATGATATTATGATTTTGCCTGGGCTGGTCACTACCTTGATCACGTCCGCTCTGTACGAAGGTTCGACATAATAAGATTGATTTTTTGTGTTCTTTTACCCTGTTAACAACGCTTCTACCACTCTGACCGATGTAGACAGCATTACAATCTTTGCAATTAATTTTATATACACCAGATTTATCAATTTTATTTAGTTTTTCTTTGTTATTAACCAAAATGTGTCCTATATTTGTTTTGTTCACACTTATTGTAGAGATACCTAAATTATTGGTCAAAAACAACGCAAAATGCTTCAAAAAGAATTTTTCACTGTGCCCAAAAAACCTACAAAATATAGTTTTATTAATTATGTTTCGAAATATAGTAACAAAATTTATAAAAAATTAAGTAATTTAGGTATCTCTACAATAAGTGTGAATAAAACAAATATAGGAAACATTTTGGTTAATAACAAAGAAAAACTAAATAAAATTGATAAATTTGGTGTATATAAAATTAATTGTAAAGATTGCAATGCTGTCTATATCGGTCAGAGTGGTAGAAGCGTTGTGAACAGGGTAAAAGAACACAAAAAATCAATCTTAAATAACAACAAAAATACAGGAATGTCAACACACTGTATTGAAAACAACCATTTCATAGATAATGATAACATAAATTTACTTCATTCAGAAAGAAAAGGTAAATGTTTAGATCTGCTAGAACAACTAGAAATCAAAAAATCTTTCAAGTACAACCTTTGTACCACAAATGACCAACAAAATTTCTTGAATACCCCTATAATAAACCAATTGTTAAGAACTATCCTTTGATTTATATAATCAGTTTAGGTCCACTCTAAACATTCAAATAATTAAGGATGTTAAATTAAGTCTTAAATAGATTAGGTCATAAATAGATTAAGACATAAACACTTTTAGGTATAAATTAGAATAAGCACGGCGGAAACTTTAGTATTCACTATGTAATACTCTTGATAAAGGCCTAATAAGCCGAAACATATATAGAGTAATTATAATATATTCATTGATTCATGTAAAAGCAGTGTTTAATTTATAATTAACAATTATTTTCAAGATGTTTCACAAGGTACCTACCATAAGTTCAGTTCAGTGTATTATAATTTTATTTTTATTTCTCTCTTTGCCAGTGTGTTCAGTTGCTAGAGTAATATGCAATTCCTAAAAATCATTATTAAGATCTAGACTAAATCACTGAAGGTAATCAGTGCTGAATTGGTCTAACCCTTTCGGCTGATTATTATTAAGAAAAATGGAAACTTATCGATACCAATATGTGGGGTTAATTAAAAACAATGATATCATAATGCACTTCTACTGTGTGAAGACTAAGGCTAGACGCGCATGGGTGACTTTTGTCACCTACCTCGGAGTCCATCGAGTCTTATGGAGATGCGCTCACGGAGCGACGTGACAGTCACGTCGCTCGTGAGCGCATCTCCATAAGGCTCGATGGACTCCGAGGTAGGTGACAAAACAGTTGCGTGACAAAAGTCACCCGTGCGCGCCTAGCCTAACTAGTGCGCGGCCTGAGTTAACTCTATACTAGGTTTCTATTAATTTCACAGACACACAAAAAAAAATTCTTTCTGGTAATCTGACCATGTTTACTATATGTTTTTTGGGTCGTTGAATCCGAATCCGAAGTCAATTTAACTCCATCAAATCAGGATTTTGCCATAACCTTAAAAAGACCATAATTTAAGCGATTTCGACATCTCTTCACATAAATTGCTTTAACTTTTTCTAGGCAAAAATGACCCCCTCTTTTTTGTACCAGATCGATTGAAAATTAAATTTCCAATCCGATTATGTATGGCACGATATTACGATATTACGCCAAAATGATGAAGGACGATCATTTTTATGACGAAATAAACTCGTTTCTCCCAAATGACGAAACAGACCTTTGAAAATCTTATGGTTCACTCTGTATACAATATACACATATTTACAAATGCATTAAATATACATCATACACATATACATGAATAGCACTGCCATATATACATGTAAACAACGCGAATTAAATACAGTTTGCATTAAATAGTGTACAAGTCAAGAGGAATTGTATCCCTTAGAGTATAAATACAGTAGGAGATAAAAAACCGTTTTAGCTGAGTCTTAAATCTATTTATATTAATAAATTTTTTAATATTTGGTGGTAGTTTATTGTAACAATAGCTGTCAGTACTAACGGGTGATTTTCTACAATGTTAGATTATATTTATTTATGTAGATATCCTTATTGTAGTGTGCAGTATGTTTATGTTTACAAATTGGTAATTTATTTTTGTTTCTGTGAATGTAAGTTAATAGTTTGTAAAGATATATGGATATTGATACTAGAGTAAGGATGTTCTCTCTTTGAAATGTTTTTCGACAGGATCCTCGAAAGAGAAGGGAAACTCATAATTGTAATAAATAATAATAATAATTCAAATGTAGATAAGGAATATAAATAATTTCTTATATTATTAAACGTGAAACACAAACACCTATGTTTAGCAGTAATTGTAAATTATTTGTGTTAAATGACTGCCACAGTAATTCTGTATGAAACCAAGGAAATAAAGCAATTAAGTCTATATTAATGCAATTCCGTTTTATAATAATGTTTGCAGTTGTCAAAGTATGAAGTCTAGTTCTCGAATATAACCAGTTTATTCATTTGTGTTTCAGTAAACACAATTGCAGAACAGGTCCAATTTATCCCCTCGTGTGATAACACGTGAGCAAACTGCTGTCATTTATTCTTCCTTTTCGACTCAAGTTAAGCTTAGTCGAACTTTTACTGGGCTTTAGTTAATAGTTCTTTATTTTGTTAGGTTTTATAGGAGTTCGGCTTTGAAGGGATTGATCTGTTATAAACTTTTAACTGCAGAGTTTCCAGGCATTGATATTCGAGCTGCAGAATCGTTTCACACTTTGAAGAATTAGGAACATTAATTAACAATAGATGTGAATGTACATTTAATTTCATTAAAATTAAAATGGAATTATCAACCACGCACATGAACCTAATAATACTATCGAAAAATAAAAATATTTTTTCTGCTGTTTGCAAAATCCTAGAAGTAAAGAATATGTTTCAATAAGCAAACAAATAATAATTCACTTTTAAACATGTATAGAGTATATAGGCTCGAATACTAGTTAGCTACTAGATAGGTGAAGATCTGTTATTATTATCAGTCAATGGTAAGTATAATTATTTCATACTTATTCATAGAGATTGTCTTGGCTTTGCATGAGACATCTTTATGAGTGGCTGTATGTCTTTCTGATGAGCTTCAGAATAAGGACGAAAAACGTTTCATAGGCTAGGCATTTCCAATAAACAGAATGATAGATTTCATGAAAATGTAATCCATTAGAATGAATTTTTTTTTAATACAAGGTAGCTAAATAAATTTATGTTAGGCCTTTGTTCTTATATTTAACTGAATCATCATGACCGTAGGGGGTTATGTAGATACTAAGTACACAAAATACATAATCTGCATGGTCGTGGGGGATTGTGTGAATGCTAGTGTTAGAATGAGAATTTTCAAATAAGAAATTAAACAAATTCATTTTAGGATTTTGATTTGCTAGCATAACAAGAATTCAGGTTATTGAAAGAATGCAAATATTTCATTAATATTTTTACACATAGTTTTTCTTTTAGTTCTCATAGATAGTTATTTTTTTCTGCTAGTTGCAAAATCCTATAAAAAATATGTTTCAATACAATTATAGGCAAACAAATAATAATTCGCTTTTAAAACTTAATAATACGTTTTCCATCCTTAGAATTTTATCGGAAAATCAAACACGTAGTTGGCTAATAATATATGTAAATTAAAAGTTTGTCTGATCAAATTTAATTTTTGACGGTAAGCTGCCAATTATCACGATTTTTATTAGTCATTTTCAACTAGCTTGAGAAAAAATTTATAGATAAAATTTAAGATAATTATGCCGCAATTTACGTTATTCAAGAAAGTCATGAAACTTGCTGCAAATTTAATTCACATATAGCTAAACATTCTGATAAAATTAATACTCCATTTACCATTTCGTTTTCGAGATTCATTCGCTCAAAGTTCGTAGTTCTTATCGCCTTTCGCTAATAGGCGCCAGGCCAAATAAATTGATGTCGTGGCACTTGTTTTCCCTCCTATGACTGATCTTTATTCGACAATGATCTGAAAAACGATGCAAATTGAAATTAATTCGCTGAAAGTTCCCAGTTTTTATCGAGATTTAACATTGATTGCGCTTATGGACGTCATGCGAAATAAAATGAAGCACGTGTATAAATATCGAGGTGATTTACCGCAACATAACGTAATAGCACCTACCCGAAAATTACACAGGTCCACAAAATAAAATCGATGTAAGGTTCCTTTGACCAGACCAGGTGTATCAGATGTTTTTGGGGTCGCTGAAACTGAATCCGAGACCCGTTTTGCCCCATCACCTCAGGTTTTTCTCCCAACTTCAAAAAATAGCTATCAACATCAACCTTGCAACCTAATCAAACTTCATAACTCCATATCATGATCCAAAAATCCAAATACACAATAACCTACAACCTCAGAACCCATAACCTCAAAACCCGTAGCCCCAAAACCCCATAATTGCAATATCCATAAACGGAGAGACTTCACTGGAGACTTAATCCCCGATGTTTAGAGAGTTGAACCAGATATTTGTTCCATCCCTATAACTCATAAATTTTGTAACCATAAAACTCTATAATTTCAATACCCAGTAATTTACCAATACCCAGTTCTTTATTGCAATTACCTACATTGAGGCATACTCGAGAACAACGAGGTGGACGTTGAAGTTTTCTGTTCCCTTTGGGGTGCTTTATTAACGTGAGTCCCCTTGCCTCTCACTGTTCGGGGTGGTTGATTTACGTGAGTCCTCTCACCCCCCACCTCTCACGATTCTTAAATGAATTTAAAATTTTTGTAAATAGACATTTTATTGGTCTTCACTCTTAGAGTGATAACGGGTTCGTTTGTTTGTGAATGATCTCCGTAGTGCCTTTCTCTTATGTTGATTTGACGTGTCTCTCTTCAAAGACCAACAGTAGTCTGTCAACATGTGGCCATCCCAAACACCCTGATATCTCTTTTCAATATCTTTTAAATCCTGGTGAAACCTTCGCCCTGCTCTTCACTAAATTTTCAGGAAAGTATCCAATATGCGAATGAAGGAAGAAAGTGCAGGTTCCACCAGGATTTGCAAGATGTTGCAAAGAGACATCAGGGTGTTTGGGATAGCCACATGTTGGCAGACTACTGCTGGTCTTTGAAGAGAGACGTCAAACCAACATAAGAGATAGGCACTACGGAGATCATTCACAAACAAACGAACCCGCTCTAAGAGTGAAGACCAATAAAATGTCTATTTACAAAAATTTTAAATTCATTTAAGAATCTTGAGAGGTGAGGGGACTCACATAAATCAACCACCCCAAACAGTGAGTGGCAAGGGGACTCACGTTAATTATAGAGTTTTATGGTTACAAAATTTATGAATTATAGGGATGGAACAAATATCTGGTTCAACTCTCTAAACATCGGGATTAAGTCTCCAGTGAAGTCTCTCCGTTTATGGATATTGCAATTATGGGGTTTTGGGGTTACGGGTTTTGATGTTATAAGTTCTGAGGTTATAGGTTATTATGTATTTGGATTTTTGGATCATGAGGATATGGAGTTATGAAGTTTGATTAGGTTGCAAGGTTGATGTTGTTGAGTTTTACCATTTTTAGCAATTTTTTGAGGTTGGGAGAAAAACCTGACGTAATGGGGCAAAGCGAGTCTCGGATTCAGTTTCAGCGACCCCAAAAACATATGATGCACCTGGTCTGGTCAAAAGAACCTTTCATCGATTTTATTTTGTGGACCTGTGTTATTGAAATTATTAAATGGATGACATGAGTAGTAGACGTGGCAACGTCGCACTATTTCTAATACTTGGCGCGGATATTTGAAAACACTTTGCGTTTATTTTAAATGCAGTATCATATAAGAAAGTAGGAGATTTACAAATTTTCGTTCTAATTTTATTATACTCTTCGCAAATACACAACGAAGAGTATACTATTGCATTCGAACGGCACCTTTCTAAAACCGGTACCTGATATTACTCGTAGAGAAAAAAATTTCATATCACTGTGTTGGTGATCGAATTCTGAACAACTTTCAAAGTGTCCGTCCGTCCGTCTGTCCGTCTGTCTATCCATCTGTCTGTCCGTCTCTCTGCACGTCCGTCACGTTTCTTGTAAGCACGATAACTTAAGAACGAAAAGTCCGATTGTATTAAAATTTGGACAGTAAGTTAGTGTTAGCTAGAGGACGAAACCTATTGTATTTGAGTAAAATCCATCGATAAATAAAAAAGTTATAAATTTTTTTAAATACAAACAAATTTCTTTTTTACATATTTTTTTTTATGTTTTGTAATTAAAGTTAAAATGTCTAAAACTAATATTATTTTCAAAAAAACTGCGAAGAGTATCCTATAGAATGTGCAACAATTATATAAAACGTGCAGTAAATCGGCGAAGAGTATAACGGTTAGCTTGTTTATTGTATGTATAACAATATATTTTTTCATTAATTTATTGAAAGAGGTACAAATATATTGAATTAGTGACGAGTCGATCAGCTGGCGTCAAAAATTCTATGCGGAGTTGCCAAATCTTTCCACCATCTCTCTCTCTCTCTCTCTCTCCTTCGCGTCTCAAGTTTATCGATTCGCAAACAGATGTCGCACCTCTCGCGATATAACTACCTTAAAGGCACGAATGGCATTTAGGAAGAATGTTTCACAAATAATTTGATTAAATACATAATATATCTTTAATATGAAGTATTTCTGATTCTTTCTTGACTTTTTATAAAACTTAAAACTTTAACAGCCAGTTTTTCAATATCGAGTGAACTCTTGTACTGGAGTTAACTCTGGATTAAGCGCACTGTTGCGTATTTCAAATGCGAGTTAACTTGAAACCTCGAGTTAAATCGAGGTTAAGATAACTCTAGACGAGGTATGAGTTAATTACAAATTTCGGCTTAAAACTAACCTAAAATTATTTTTTGGTGTAAATAAGTAAATTATGATGTTTTTCAAACACATCATGGATTATGATTTTAATGTAAATGCTTACAGCAGTGATGAGAAAGCTAGAAAACCCAATGTAATCAGATATAGGCCAAACCACATGGAAGAATGGGATCGACACAATTTTTTTTTGCGCAATTTCATTTGCATCCAAAAACTGTAGATAATATATTAAAAGAAGTGCAAGATATTATTTCATATTCTACGAATATGTATTTGTAATCTTGTGTTGTATAAATATTAACATGCAATGTTTATTTTACATGAGGGAACTGGTTCCCTCTCATCGCATGCTATGTTGTGGAGAATTGTTGTAGCCGCAACTGTCTGTATGGTATCCATTTTAAGGCGCAGCCTTAATGCTAATGCTCCTCTCCACTGTGTTTCTCGTTCTGATGTGGGATTGATTAAATAAATTCTCAGTATTATTTCTGATCCACACAAGAGGCGTCATAAGGTAGGGTTTCACAGGATGGCCACTATTGCCGATCAACAAACCATCATTAAAGTGACCTCATTAAAATAAATTGTATAAACAAAAATATAAATATTACATTGTAGAAATGATATCACAGAAAGTTAGGTTAATGTAACATTTTTAACATCACAGAACTATAGAAGACATTAGAATACTTGTGTAAAATTCCGAAAATATGGTTAAAATTCATACTTCTCATGTCAACATAACAAAATATTTCGCACAACTCGAGTTAACTAACTCGAATGAGAAATAGTAATGAAAAACAGTTGTAACGTTAACTTGAATTTAGCCTCGAGTTAAGGTGCGAGTAAGAGTTATCTAACTCGAACTTTAACTCAACATTGAAAAGCTGGCTGTAAGTGTACATCAAGAAAATGATACTTGCGGAAAATATTTCACGAAATAAAACATGACATAAATGTCATTGTCTACGCAAATTACACATATATAAACTGAGAGTTGGTGACAGATTTTTAGTTGTGATTTTACTTAGTATGTCTTGTAGAGGGCATTATGATGCGTGTATTCTCATAATGATAAGGAATGAATCATAAGGTCATCCTGGGTTCTTCGTATGGAAAAGTGAGTTTTCATTTGTTTGCAAATTACACGTTTTCCTACGATTTTATTCAGGCCGCCATGCGTTTTAAAATGAAACTCGTCGGAAAATCATCAGCGAATAATTGTTAATAAATTAAACACTGCTTTTAGATGAATCAATCAATATATTATAAATACTCTACATATGTTTCGGCTTATTAGGCCTTTATCAAGAGTATTACATAGTGAGTCAGTATTCACTATGTAATACTCTTGATAAAGGCCTAATAAGCCGAAACATATGTAGAGTATTTATAATATATTGATTGATTCATCTAAAAGCAGTGTTTAATTTATTAACAATTATTTTCAAGATGTTTCACAAGGAACCTACCACAAGTTCAGTTCAAATCATCAGCGTACCGTTAACGTAGAGCTGTTATGGTCACCAAATCTTGTGTTTGAAAAAAGAATTTGTCCGCATTTCCGAACAGGCTGCCATGCCACTATACAAGTTGCTGTTTTAAAGATGCTGAAAAAAGATGGCATACCGATTGCGTATGCCCAAGTACAGTTTACATTGAACAAATCGTGTAAACCAAAGAAACGATTAATCCTAAAAGTAAGTGGAATATCAAAAAGCCAACTGGCCGCTATATACCCAAATTTTAGAAAATGAATGTAAGGTTATTCCACCAAACATAGGCTGCAACGAAAAATGGAAATTTCTTCATAACTCCATAAACCTAGCTGCAGAACAATCAATTCCCAAATATGAACCTTTTAAAACAAAAAACAGACCCCCACCCCCATGGTGGGATACAGAATGTGACGACGCCACCAGGAAAAGAAAATTGGCCCTTAGCATATATAAGCGTACCTCATCCCTAGAAAATTACTTGTTATATCAAAAGAAATGTGCTCAAACAAAAAAATTCCTGAAACAAAAAGCCAAACAAAGCTGGATAAATTGGTGTTCCAATTTAAACAAAAATGTTTCTCAAATCGTATACCGTACCATATTGTATCTGCAATTATTAATATGTTTTCCAATAGGAATATTTACATCAGAGACAATGAAAATAAAATAATTGGCCCTCGCAAGAATAATTTGGGATTACCACAAGGCTCGGTACTCAGCCCTTTGCTTTTTAACCTGTACTCAGCAGACATACACACTATTGACAATATAACCTATAATATTGTGCAATGCGCGGATGACTTTTGTGTTTACGTTGTGAAAAAAAAGTACGATGAATCTTTGGAACAGCTAGACCGTGTAACACAAAGACTATTCGAATGGTTATATATAAATGGCTTTGATCTATCTGAAAATAAATCGTGTGTATGCGTCTTCACTAGACATAACACGCCTCTCATAGAGACAGTGCAACTTGGGAAGTTTACTTTCCCAGTTCAACGTGAAATAAAATATCTCGGAGTTATACTGGATAAAAAACTCACATGGAAAGCCTTTATAGAGGAAATCGTAAATAAATGTAACAAGGGGTTGAAGTTTCTAAAGATGACTACGAAAACTTGGTGGGGTGCCGACATTAAAACGTCTCTACTTTTCTACAAAGCCTACATAAGATCCATAATTGATTATGGGTCTATACTTTATGGTTCCGCAAGTCAATCGTTGCTTAAGCGTATTGACATTGTGCAGAATAATTCTCTAAGAATATGCCTTGGAGCTATGAGGTCGACTCCGATTGATGCCTTACATGTAGAAGCCTTAGAACCTCCTCTAAGCCTAAGAAGAGAACTACTAAGTGAAAAACTAATCTTAAAGATATACTTAAACAACCCTCCGCTTTTCCAAAATATATCAGATCTTAATCTCTCCGATCTGACGAATAAATATTGGTCGAAAAAAAATGCACCCCCTCTGGTTTCTGCATTTCGTGAATGCGCACATCTACTACCAAATATAGTAAACGGTCTAGATCTCTTAGACAAATACGACTACTTTAGTGGTTTTTCTAGTGTAACTGTGATTACCCCCCAATACAGCGAAAATGTGAATATTAGCCGAAACTTATTAAGGGCAGTTTTGGAAAAATTTACAAATTCTGAGTTAATTTACACAGATGGCTCTAAATGCCACAGGGGTACAGGGTGTGCCAATTATATACCATCAAAAAATATCCAATGCAAAATAAAACTTATCACTGAGTGCTCCATATTTACAGCAGAGGCCACAGCCATCTGTGAGGCTCTTATATACACACTTGACGCTAATACTCCGAGAATCCGAGAAGAGTTATTTTATCCGACTCTCTATCCGTCCTTATGGCCATAAAAAATACTAATTCCTATAATATAAAAACAAATCATCTTATTAACAGCATTAAGAAGCTAATACAAAATATTTATGACTCCGGAAAAGAAATTTGTTTTATATGGATAAAGGCACATATAGGTATGGAAGATAATGAACACGTCGATATCCTAGCAAAAAATAGTATAGATACCGGAACCAGCTCTAATTACAAATTGCCCCTAACAGACGTAATTAACATGCGCAAAAGCAACCTAAGGAACAAATGGGAATATATGTGGCAAGAATCTACTTTCACAAATCCAACTAGATACTCATTAATTCACTCGAATTTGCCCCATGATCTTTGGCACGAAAATTATAAATGCTCAAGAAAGTACACCACTACTATCATACGCTTAAAGTTTGGGCATGCCTGTTTCCTTGCGCACTTATTTAAAATTGGTATTTACCGCACAGATACCTGTGAATACTGTGATGTGACTGGGGACTTGGACCATATATTTTTCGAATGTAAACAGCATGCAATACACACTAATAGGTTATACACTGATATTCAGAGAGTTTGTAATATTGCAACACCTTATAATATGCTTCACCTCTTAACGTTAAACCAAAAAAAAATTTTCGATACGCTAATTAATTTCGTGAATGAGACTAAAATTAAGCTGTAGATTAGTTTTGTTTCCCCATTGTGTTTAACCTTTTGTTTATTTATACCTCCTATCCGTGGTCTAGTCTAGTGTGTCATGTAAAATGTCCTGAAAAACCCCTGGACGAGAAGAGTGTGTCCCCCTGTTTTTCCTTCCTTCCTTTGTCGTCGGTAGGGTGATGGTTTCTTGTTGTTTAGGTTAGAGATAGGTTTGGGAAAAATAAGATAATCGTATTCTTCAATATGTTGTGGCTGGCTGTATGGCTAATGGCCTTGATGCAAAAAAAAAAAAATCGTGTAAAATTATGAAATAATATTCCGTGATTTTAGTCAGTATGCCATTAAAATTTTCCTAAATATATGAATTGAAAGGCTAAAAACTACCGGCAAACACATAAAGCATTGCAAAATTTTCCGTGTATTTAATCAGTATGCCACCCTGTGTTTAATGCAATTATGATGTGTTCATGTGGAATAGCAAATTGCATATTGATAGATGAGGTCTGAGGTTTACCAAAATATATAAAGAGGATGCAAACATAAACAATAAACCTGTGCAACCTGTTGCAAACAAAGCTGTGTAAAATAAACGAAAAGTTTCCTGTGTTTCTAAGCAGTATGCCTGTTCGTTTTCAATGTAGGCATGGTATTATTAGGTGAAATAATAAATGGCATACCGATTGATAAGGTGTAAGGATTGTAAAAACAGATATATTTTTTCTTTATGTAGCTTTATATGAAAAATGGAGTTACAATAATGAGTGTAATACTATTTTATGCAGGTGTAATTAAAAAAACATATTTTATTGACAAATAAATTTTCAAATCATTATAATAGGGATTAAAGTTTTTTAATCACGTTTCAGTATCTTTAACAGTTTGGATCTTGGTCGCTATCATTCTTCTCTTTTTGTTCTTATGCATCTCTTTCAGAAACTGTAAATAATCATAAATGACATGACATAACATTGCAAATAAACCACCGTGGCGATCATTTAAATTGTGTACATAGTTGCATTATTTTGGTTTGTTGAATAAATATTGAGGTGGTCTTAGAAGGACTATTTTGTGATAAAGACAAAAAGCATTCTCATATTTAACCACAGAGTGTCTTGTACTTTATGCGATGTGTGATTATATTTTCCGTTTCCATATATAAATCGTAGGCATGCACCTTGATTTTTTGAATTGTGTAAAAATCGTATTGATAATGCAAAGATTAGGTAAAGCATTAACATAGTTAATTGCTAACAGTCTCCGAATTTAAGCTAGTAATGAGAATTTACACATTCGGTGGAGTCTAGTTATTCAGAAAACATTTATTTAATTGGTGATCAAGTTTATCGAACACATTGGACAAAATATCTATATATTTGCCTTTACTTTTGCTGTGCTCATCTAACCACCCACATGTATTATTATATAGAATAAACTTAGCTTAATTGATCCATCTTTCATAAATCCATGTTGACGAGTAGTGATTATGGTATTAATGGAATAATATATTTTGACATGAAGGATTTATAAGACTTTACTGAAGTTATAAGTCACAGAAATCGATATTCAATTTATCATATCTAATGTATTTCCCTTTTTGTAAGTGGGCTAATAATAGTTCTAATGCGGTCTATCATCTTTACTTTATTTTGTCAATGTCAATGTCAATTATATAAAACATCTTTGTGTCGCCAGGATAGAGAATGACAATTTGGGTGAAAGCAATACTAAAGACGTCTGTATTTTAGTCTCAAAAAAAAGAAGTTTGTTTTGTCGATTGTAAGAAAATGTAAATTGTGATTATAAAACTTAATATCTAAGCAGACATTTTCGCCTAATTAATAAACCTATTTGATTAAATCGAATAACTATTATATATGAAAATTACAATATATAAAACTTTTTCAAGTAAAGCATAAGGTCTTGTGATTATATTTACCAAATTAAATGTGTCATTCATTGTCAAATTTCAAGAAATAGTCGATCCTAAGTTGTGTTGGGACCAACCCGTGAACAAAATGGGGAAAAACTTCCAGTTCTAAATTTGTGACATGGAACTCATTTAGTTTAAACATTTAATATTGAGAGGCATGTCGTGATATGCATTGCTAGCTTTAGATATAGAGATAACGTAAAAGACTTTTTGTGTCTGATTTTTTAAGAGAAATTCTATGAAACTAGAAATATTTTAGTGTATAGCTACATCATAAAAAATCACTTGCATTATTTTCTTTCTTCGAAAATAGAAATACTCCTGAAAGTAAAACATTTAATGAAAAATTCACTTTGTGTAAAAGCGTTTAACACTCTCTAATTACAAATTTGTTAATGCATCCTAAAATTCTACATTTTTAACCCCCTGTATACCAATTTTTGATTATTGATTACCAATTTCATTGTATAATGAAACGGCGCGGCCTCTGCATATAAGTTAAATTGAAAGTGAAATTAATGACTTTCCCAATAAAAACAATTCCGAAATGGATACACAATTCCCTAATTTTAAATGTTGAAAATCAATAAATTACATAACAATTATTAATTGTATTAAAACCACGTTATAATAAACTTTTTATATCGGAAATTACAAAATGTTATTATCCATGAGAATCAATAATGTCCTTAGTCGCGACTGTATCCATTATATCATTGTTCTTATATGTCGGCAAATTTTCATTAAATTCTGTGCGTCGTAATGAAAGTTTAAAATTATATTTTGTTAATTACAGCAATAATATCTTTGAATGATATTACAACGTTCGTAGTATCATCGCACCTTTTTAACAACCATTATCATTATATATAATTTGAAATTACGTCTACTGGCTGTAAAAAGCAGCACTGGCAGAAGTCGGGACGATTAACCGTAAACAATTCACCGAAAATAATTAATAGAAATAGTAATTTACCGAATTTTATCACCACCGTCAATTCTTCTGAAGTCTCTTTATAAAAACTAGTTAGCCGAAGTATATTTTTCCAAATCTGCATTAAAATAAAGGTCGAAATAATTTAAAGAAACATTTTTAAAATTCATTGATGAACATATCAGCCATGTGATGCTCGAAATGAATGCAAGTAACAACCTACATATTATATACAGTGAAGTCCATAACTAACGGATAAATTCATTATCTACGTAATTTACAATTTATGAATAAAATCCTAAAACACGTCAATTTCTAATTCTAAAATGAAATTTTTTGTTCATAATTTTATACCCCCCCTTCAACCCCCTTGGAGTGAGTGAGTTGTGTGAGTCTGTTGAAGTAGGCTTCCGATTTTAAGTAACCACATAAAGAATAGCCAAGTTGGGCCAAATCGGGAGAACGGGCTGGCCACTCAATTTCACCGCGTCTACCGATCCATCTATTGGAAAAACTTGATTGAGATAGGCTCTTGCATCCAATGCAAAATGTGGTATAGCTCCGTTCTGCTGATACCAAATATTTCTGTCAATTTCATTAAGGTCGCCATCATCTAGGAATAGTATTCTTAGCTCTGGAACTAAGAAGTTTTCCAAGAAACCCAAGAACCTGCGCCATTTAATGTGTTATCAAAGAAATATGATAATTTGAGAATTTATAATTCCAGCCCAAACGTTCACCATCTCAGGATATTGAGTATTGGCCTGCATCATTTAATGTGGATTTTCTGTACTCCAGTATCTACAGTTCTATCTGTTGACTGTTGCATTTAAGACAAGGGTTGCCTCATGAGAAAAAAGTGTGTTATTTATAAATAACGGATCATCTTGGCATCTACATATTTGCCATGATTTAGAAAAATTCCAATCGGCGATCAGGGTTATCGTCGTTAGGTTCTTGAACCAAATGAATTTTATATGATATTTTCCATTTTGTAGAAGACGCAATATGGACGTTTTACTAACATCGTTATCGGCGGCAACTTGTTTTGTAAGTTTATGTGGATTATCTTCAATATTCAATTCAATTCAATTCAATTTATTTATGAGTTAAGATGCATCATGTTACAAATAGATGGGCACCTAAATTGGGTAATTTGTCTTGTGCCCAATGTTACAATAAACTAAACAAAATATACATTTTTGTTAACAATGTAGACGACAGATGAAAAATAAAAAGAAAAAATATTATGCCTAAATCATTTGAAAAGTATATCTAATTGTCTTACTATAAGTAAAATTGGTATTGACTGGAAAAAAATGGAAAGAAGGCTGAAATTGTATACATTAATTGTTGATAGAAAAATGTCAGACTATTGGCATTTAACCTATTTTCATAAATATTTACAGATTGTTCCGAATATACTCTCTGGCCAGTGCCACAAATTAAATTAAATAAATAAGATGTTAAAATAAAATAAAATAAAATACTTTTTGTGCAAAGTTTTTTTGAATGAAGCAGTTTGTAATTGTTCTTGTCTGGTATGAATGGTTGACATACTGTTTCTCGTTCATAGTGTGAATAAAAATACAACTTTGTACTGCATATATCTTTGTAATATTTAGCAAATTACTTTCATTATATAGGTTTGTTGTGGAATATATTTTCGGTTTTTTCAACATTACTTTTATAATTTTGTTTTGACTTGTTTCTAAAAATTTTAATGTAAAGTCATAGATTCCTCCATATCACTATAGCATGTCTTAAGATATATTCTACCAAAGCGTTGTATATCATAATTAATTGTTTGATGCTTAATACATGTCTAATATTATAAAATACAGGGATTACTGTTTGTAATTTTGATGTTATTAATTCTACATGATGTTTCCACTTTAAATGCTGGTCTATAATAACGCCTAAGTACTTTATTTTTTCGACAGAAACAATACGGTTTCTGCAGGAGCAGTTATTGCAATGTTGGCAATTATTTGTATGTAATGTTATGTACATTTGAGGATTACATCCAGCTTTTGATGGAGAGAAGAAAATAAACTTAGTTTTTTGATGATTTAAAGTTAAGACACTCCGATCAAGCCATTTCAGTACTGTACTAAGCCCAGTTGAACTCTAATTACTAACTGATTTCCAGTCTTTATTGTTGAATAGAAGCACCGTGTCATCTGCGTAAGATATTATTTTCAAGTTGTTATTATTTAACCTTGAGATGCTAATCATACATATTGAAAATAAAATTGGGCCCAGTACTCTACCTTGTGGTACACCTATTTCAACTGTACCTGGTTCACTAAGAGTATTATTAATTTTAACAAATTGTTTCCCATTTTGTAGGTAATTTTTAATCATCTCTATACAATGTCTTTTCGTCGTCTAAAATGCGTTTCCTACTAGATTTAAGAAGTTCTGTGGCATTTGAAAATTAACTAAATTTGTTTTCTACTATGCTAACCGTAGACTGAGTAATGCGATGGTCAGGATACTTAGGATTGGAGATTTCGCTTAGTTGCTTCTGCGTTCTTGTCTTATCACCACATCCTAATGATATTAATATTTCAATTATTTGGGTAACCGCAAGACTCATTGTTAAAATAATGATGAACTCGATAATCAGCGATAAATAACCAGAATTAAAAGTTTGCACAGATGTGAACTGGAATCATATAAAATAACCTCTTAACCAGTTGAGAATTTTGTGTATACTTCAGACAATACACTGTTTTCGGTACGTGTTAGAATACTGGAATGGCTGGACCAAGAATATTCGAATTCAGTGAATGCTTTTCTTTATACTTGAAATCCTGGAAAATATGTACATCACTTACTTCATCAAATTTTTCTGTTGTAATCATATTTAAAAACCATAGGAATTAATTGCTGCATGTTGACTTTGTGTTTGACTTTCAAATTGAAAGACCTTCTTACTTACAAGTCATTTATTACCATTGCATCCGATTGTACGTAATTTTTTAATATTAATTTTAATTTCAATCTATCTTTTATAAAATTGACTGAACATTTTCTTTGCGTGTTGACCAGTGCAACTAATAGCTCGTTTAACTTGCCCATGTATATTTAACAGTGAAAACTAAAATTGTAATATCAGAAATAATTATGGTAAACTTTGTATCAAATTGATATAATCGAATCAATTAGGAATAAATACATAAGATCTTCCAACATTACAATGCATCGCATGTTGTATATTGCATATTAATAGAAAGAAAGTGTAAAACACATTGTGTAAATATATCGACACAATAATCAATTGACAAAGTACCATTTATCATGGATGTCATCGAAGATTCTTTTAAATTTCCTTGTACACGTTTCTTATGTCAGGAAGTTTCAGTTTGCCTGCGTTTTTAAGATATTTAAAATAGAAAAGTTATGTCATAAACTCCAGTTATCGTTTGTAGAATCTTTGCTTTTTGGATCAAATGACTTTAGTTGATCTGGGAACTCCGACAAATTTAAAATTCGAATACTGAATTCCGTGTTCTCTCGAACCAAATAATTGCACTAGGGTTTAATTTTTTTTGCTGCAATTTAAGTTAAAATACTATTGAAATCTGAAATTGTTATCATGTATGAAATCTTTTATTGTTATTATCTTGGCGTTTACAGTTTCCGCAAGGAAAATGCAGTTCCGATTATACGGCGTGCCGAGACACGCATATAGTTGGTCGAGACCTTGTGTCCTCTAAAGCAAGCCACCCACTAGGAAGCACGTTGAGCAACATGCTTCTCAACATGCTTGTCAACATAACTGGCCGAGTTCACACATCAGGAAACATGTTGAGCAACTTCAGTTGACAAAACGCGAGGTAACGACTAGGTTAATATGAAAGTGCTGCCAAAGCAAGAAAAAGTGGCAATTGCGGTAGGCTTGACAGTAGCCATGGAAACTAAGAGAAGGAAAAGAAGAGTATGAGTAAAGAAATGGCTTTTAAGTCGAAGAAATACTCTCACATGAATCTGTTGCGAGAGTTGAAAACTAAAGAACCAAAAGCCTTCCAGAATGATTTAAGAATGGATGACATAGCATTTATCACTTCGTTAAATCTTGTGGGTCCCAAGATTGCAACTTGTGCGTGGAACTCGACACCCAGGCAACATGCTCGGCTCACGTCGGGGCTTCTTGGTCTCGTCCTGGAAGTCTGCGACTTAGCAGCATGTTGACCAACTAACACACACTAGGAAGCGACAATGAGGTATTACTTGAGGCAAATAGGGAGTTATTTAGACATGACAATTAATATTGATGTTTTTTTTTTAATTGAACATTCGAATATTATTACATATTTCGATTCTTCTTTTAAAGACAATTCAAACGCCATGCCATTTGATTGATCTGTAATAGATTGGTACCGTGACACAGATGAGATTGTACCAAAAATCTGTCAAATCTGTAAGTTCATTGTGACGTAACGGAGCATTTTGAGACCTAGTTTATGCAAAAAATTGTAAAAAGACTACTAGCTTACACTACTGTTCAAATATAGTAAAATCTCTTATTTGAAACTTAAAAAGTTTTAAGCCAATGGAGAAAGATCTAAAATTTAAAGTTGTAGAATATACTACCTGAAATTGATTAAAAAATAAAACTGGCAAATTCTAATTAACTCTATTTATTAACTAAACTCGAGCATGAGACATCAGGGGTGAGTGAATAACAAAACACTTTCGTTATATAAATATACAAAAACAATATAGCATAAACAATAAATATATGTACTTATAAAAAATTATAAAATGGAAATGCAAAGTATATATTCAAACATTCGCGTCTCGCCAGTTCCGCGTAAAATGAATGTTTTACTATTATAAAAACAAGAGCTAAATGATCATAATTTTTATAACAATATCAAAATCTATAAACTAGTTACAATGGGAGACCGACAAGTTAATATTCGATATGTTAGTTGTCGAACTAACATATATTTTCACACGCCAGGAAAGAGAGTCACTGGAGAACGCGACGATGAGGTTTAAATTCGACACTCGCGACGTTTTCGCTAATCAGTTTTTCAGGAAAACCACCGATGAAAAATAAATGTTTATGACAGGATGCAATGTCCGGAAATTGTAATTCTGATTACCGAACATCCAGGTACTACAGGATCATGACTTGACTAACTAAATACGTTAACAGAAGTTGTTCATGGCGTCGGCCATTTAAAATGCAGACAACGAAGATTCTTCTGTAACCTGGTAGTACACTACTTCACTTTACAATTTATGGTACATTGATAACATTAATTCTAGGTATCAATTTACCAAAACAGGTAGACTGAATCACCAATATAATAAACTGTTTTAAAATGTAGTACAATTCTACACAGCCGACCCGGCCAGGAGTCTGTCGGGTAATGTCTTGATAATGGCAGGATAGTTTTGATTGGTTGTTTATAAAATGACAAAAGATCTACCGCGCAATGGATCTATTTAGTCATTCATATAGATTTCTAGCGTACTAGCAGGGTAGGCTTAAGGTAATTTTAGAATAAAGTATTAAATAAAAGCAGTATTTTAAGTAAATTACTTTTATTATCGAGTGGACAACAGTGACCCGTTACAAAATATACCCTTTCAGAATTAGTTCAAATGGAATGCCCTGTATGCTAAGCAACAAAAGGATTGCCCTTTGAAAAACTTTCCCACTTAATGGAGTCTATCTGCCGTGAGTGCTAGATATTTGATGACGACAAAGTGGCATAATTTGAGATTTATTATAAAATGACAATCAGTTTCCAAATTTTTTATGAAGTTTCGGTGAAATGTCTATTCAGATTATCAACTCAAGAAGTCAACTTTTTCCTAGGTATTATTTACGTAGAACTTCACCACCAGTGTCTGCGAGAAACGTCGAGAATGTCAAAGTTCTCATTTTCAAAATTTAGTATAGAGGGCGTCAAATTAAAAGAACATTTATAAGCTTTAAAATAGGTAAATACAAATTTTTCGCTATTATTTTTTAGATGTTTAAAAATAACTTAATTTTGACCTCTTCTATCTCAAAGAAGGTGCTCTAGTTTCAGCTGGAGACAGATTCTCGTTTATTCTCGGTTTTCTTATTATGGCAAATTTACTGTTAACTTTACTGTATTGAAAATTACTTATCTTTAGAAATGTTGCGCCCAAGAAAAGAAAGACCGATTTACCAACCAACCGATAGATAGATTTTTTTTGAAAATTTAACATCTCAGCGTTTCATGTCATTGTAAACCAATTTTAACAGAAAAAAAATTCAATTTTTTTTTACCATTATTATACTTCCACTCCACTAAGTATATCCACTTGCGGATATTTGATATGAATATCAGAGAGGTCACTTTTATAAACTTGTCAGCCCTGGTCCATTACTAAATTAACATAATTGCCAATTTAATTTATTGTCTTAAAAAATGAGCACGTCATCGTGAATTTTTTGAGAGAATTTTATTTCGTACGACTTTAGTTCCGAAATATTTTGCTTTATATTTCACGGCTCTTTTACTGTTGTGTGAAGCGGCGTGGTTATCTTTTTTCTGATATATTTTATACTTATAGTTTACCTTAAACTTAAAAAATATATATATAAAAAGTGTCGGGGTCCTTGATCTTCACCGCAAAGTCAAAAACGCCGACAATTTTTATGCCGCCTAAATAAACGAGAAGAAGTATACTGTCAGTCGAATCTAAAACTGAAGTTTACTGTATTCAGTTTTAACTCTGCATATTATAGGATATCCAAAGTCAGTTTGGAACTCATAAAAAAAGACCGACAAAGGAATACTTTATAACGATGGACATGAGTCGACCCAGTTATTGAATTTTAGAATTACATTTTAATCATTGCAAATATTCTTTCACTACTTTATATTAATTGATAGGAATGATGTAAATGATTTATTTATAATGCATTATTTATTGATAGTAAATAATGTTAGTTTAATGAACAACTCCATAAATGATTCAATAAAAGTAAATAAATATCATTTAACCTACGGCTATGCTTACCGGCAATTATATAAATAAACCAAATAAGGCAGCGGACTTGTAATGGTGAGTCAGGTAAACAGTCGACTCCTTTCGTTCGAGGTAAGCGCATAGCATATCCGGTAAAATGTATTTTTATACGAATATCGTTTGCAATATTCAAGTACACGCCAGTACGCGGTCTCGTGTGTTATTCTATCACGAATAGGCTTTGTAATGGCTTATACTGGTAGCAACGCTTTGGACTGAATTTCCAAATTAATAATAATAGAAATACTATAATAAATTTGCTTCAACCATTGTTTACTTATCGTCAACTTGTTTCACATTTCTGGACTAGAAATTCTGTTTTTACTTTCATGTGTATTACAAAAAAATTTCCATGATTAAGACTCCAAGCAATAAGTGTGTAAATATTAATATAAATCATAGTTATTTATTTGAATTCTACAAATATTCGGAGCTACAGCGATTAAACGCACAAGAAAATGTCTCCCATATAAATCAATGTTTTCTTGAGATTCAGTGTGATGGTTTCTGGGAAACACTTTGTAATTAGACAAATTTACTCACTATGACCATAAACGTGACAGAAAGTAAATTAATGATTTTCTTCAATTATCAATTTTCCACATTGACTTACTGTAAGAGTTGCCATTAGAGGGATAGAAGTGCTTCCTTTACTAATGGCGCTGCTTGTAAGATTGATGATCGGATTACACGCGAAAGCGTCACACAATACAGGACAGCCCCGAAACCATCAACTACATGGGGATGGTCAAAAATTCACAGGCGAAATGTTACCGCACAGACTTGCATTCAAAGGCGTAGATACTTATTTCTAATGATTCATATTATTTTGGGTCTACCTTGAGAGAAAATAGAGGATAGGAATAAATACATTTACAGATATTATTAGAACGCTATCAAAGTAAACATAACTCATATTAACCTAATTTTATATATTTCTTACAATTATACCCATTTTTATATACCGGATGTAACAGGATCATGGTACACCCCCTTTTTTCCTTCTATTTTGAAGATTGAAATTTGGAACATCCTATATACTTAATAAACGTTACTTTTTAACATATAAATGATCTATTCGATTGACTTTTTTGTTTGGGGTCACTTAAAAAATATTGTCATCGTAATCGCCGTTATAGTCCGTGAACATATAGAGCTATGAGTGAGATGCGCAATTAATAGCATAACGGCCCAAAAATGGGCGAATGTTCTTTGAGATAGAGCTATGCGAGTTCAGAAGCGCATTGACGTTAATGTACGTCATATACCAACAAATCAGCTGGTATAAATAAATAAGTAAATAAAATAAATAAATATTGAACAGCTAATGTTTTGTGTTCCTTTTTTGTTTTGCAAAGCTACCGATGTATACAAAGAGTCTAAACCTCAAGCGGGCACAAATATTCCCGCATTTGCATTAGTGCTTAGAGAGAAACTGAAATATTTTGTGTTATTTTGTGGAAAAAAATGAGATATCAAAATAAAAATCAACCCAACTAACTTAACCTAAATAAAATGACATGAAAGAATGAAATCATTATAGGAAAAAGAAGAAAACATTATTTCTGCCGTCAAGTCAAACCTGAATTTGAGAAAAAATACATCAACCGTTACAAAAAAAAAGTGTATTGTTCGGTGTGTTCAGAAGTTGAATGCGGGACGCATATTTACATATACTAATGTATGTTAACACCAGGGTGTTAAAATCACTAAGCCTTTGCATAAACGGTATATTCACACATGCTAGTTGATGTTGACACTCGTTAGTTTATGTTAGGTACCTATGCAAAAAGGATTAATTTATTTAAGTTATTAATATTGCCACGGTAACCTCGGAGTAAAAGAAAAAAAAAGGTTAGACGGTATAATAGAGCATAGTGAGCATGGTGAGCATGAGGCTCTCAGGGTCCTTGTTTATCGTGGCACATATAATTAGCTAATAGAAAAATATATATACATAAGTATATGCATAACACACGTAACAACAAGAAAAAGGAATAATAATTAAAGTTTAATTAAACAACCTAAAATATCTTAAATATGATCTGCCTAAAATAATTAAGTACCAAATCAATGCCAGCTATATCAGTAGAGCAGGACAGTACGATAAATATGATTTAAATAATTGATATATGATTGGGGCGCCACGTGATTTAAAAAAAAATAAATAAAACAATTGATTTGGCTAGGTATTTTATTTTAATTGTGTTCCAAAATCACGAAATAACTCACAACTCTAAGTGGATAGACAAATGAATAAGCAAGATATTTATTTAGGTTATGACAAAGAAATATATTGATATGCATATATTCATAAACTAAAGTAATTTCAATAAAATAATTTAGCACAAAAAAAAATATAGCGATTTCCCAACTATATGGCCATATATTTTGGTTTACAACCTTGTACTTACATATCTATTATTATTATTTATACGTATGATTATATGTGTATTATTATGTATTAAATCATAGTAAGTAAATTTTTAAAAAAATATGATAAACAACGTAATTTACAATTAAATTAAGCAGACAAGCTAATGAGTATTACTTATCAAAGAATCAGACGGAACACATTAAAAAAAATGTAATAGATAAATATTATTACTTTGTTCTAGGTAAAAAAAATTAAAATTAAGCTTATATGTGTGTATAGTTATTTAAATATTTTAACTTAGCATCGGAATTTCATACATGTAGCAATGTTTATATGCTCGTGTTCTGGTCCAGAGTTCCACGAAGCGTTCTTATAATTTCCACAAGTTTAAATGGATGTTCCGAGTCAAAAAACAATTTATACAGTAATTACATACCAGAGCAACATATATTTTTCATTCAGGAACCTCGATTATCACATAGGCCTCGATGGATTGTCTGGAAACCACGGAAACCTCTTAGGCGTCTCCAAGTAGACAAGTGAGAGGAAAGTCTGCAACTGAACAGCAGAACCGTATTCGATAACCCAGAATAATTTCTCTTAGACGAAAACTCAGGGACAACTTATACATACATAAGGGAAGTGTGATGTGCACCCTGCCAGAGCGACCCTAAAATAATTAACCTCAATTGACAAATGCTCGTGACATAGTATCAGCTAATAATAATTTGCTTAACTTTAGAAATCTAACATACCTCTATGGAGGGCCTCAGAAGATGCTTGAATATTTCTTAGCAGGACTAAGACGGTGTTTGAAATAATGGCTTCAAAATCCTCTTACAGAGTTAAGATCTTCACAAAATTAAAATACGAAACAAATCAATAGAATATTATGTGAAAATCACGAAATGTCGGTGAATGTGGATTTATCCCAAAATTATGGATTTTCAAAACTATTTACCACTTTCACACAACGACTACCATTTACTTTCTGTCTTAAAATATGGCTCCTCGAATTAAACTCCCCGGAAATTAAATAGGAATCGAAATGTCTAGAAAATGAGTGGGCATCTGCCATCACTTGGGTAGGAAAAAGGGGTATTAGCGCCTAAAACGCTGAATCCAAACAATTAAAATCATTTAGGTGATAGCCCTATAAAATGCCTATCTAGAACACTTTACGGCATTATGTAATCTCTTTTAGTTAAAAAGATATTAATTTTATTACGGTAATGAAAAGACTAAAATCTGACGTACGCCTATGGACAGTATTAATACGACACGAAATCTTTGAGGCTGGTATAGCCGAATTATAAACTACCGATGGCCAATTTGCTATCATATGTACTTATAATTACCCGTAGTTAAACCCTTCAATACAAGCACTCGAGCCAAACAGCAAAGCAGAGTCCGCTCTCCAAACCAACACACGCACACTTCTTTTGCAAAATCAGATCAAAATAAAGTGGACCGTGACAATATGACAATAAACAATAAAACGCTGCTGAAATATCGGAAATATTTTTTTAATACCAATAAATAAAGTATCAATGATAAAATATTTGAAGTATATTTTAAAGCAGTCGTTTAATGAGCGGACCCATGCCTTTAGCGTTAGGTTGGTTTTGTGCAGTGTTTCTAGTTCTTTTTGTTCTTCTTGCTACCTCTGCTTTAGATGGCCGTCCAGGCTGAATCCTACGCGACCCGCATAGTAGCCCTTCGCGATGTTTCCTTCTGGTGATGGTAGTTGGTTGGACTTTAATTTTCCTGCCTATAAATAGGGGCTGTTTATTCACTGAAATGCAAAAATGGAAAAAATCTGATGGAGTTTCGATTTGGTTTAGTTTATTGTTAAAAAGTCTTAGCATTTTCTTCATATGACTGCTTTGATTAGAAATAATTTAATAAATGAAAACAAACAATGCACGAGCGCACATAAAACTAACTGCATCACCACGTGAGATCAACGCCCAAGGGTCAAAATTTGCGCGCCAAGCGATTGCATATTTTAATACTAGAGTCAACATCCATTAGCGTACGTAAATGTACTGTTAGCGCAAAACCCTAGCGATTTTAGCACTCTGGTGTCAACATCCATTAGCATAAGTAAATGTACGGTTTGTGCAAAAGCTTAGTGACTTTGACACCCTGGTGTTAACATACGTTAGTATTTGTAAATATGCTGGACCTCTCGCACCCTAAACGAGAACATTACCCATATGCCAACCATCCAGCTGACAATCAGCGCTATAGCATGGAATAAATAGGTTGACAAGGCGGTACAGCATGTGGGAATTACTATGTTCGTTTGGGTTGTAGACGCTAGTCAAGCGGTCATAAAGCGATTAGACCCCAAGCGGTCCCGCATGCGCCATTAGTGCTGCTGAGTCGCCGCAACTTGTCGACTATTTAATTCGTACGATAGCGCTGATTGTCAGCTGGATGGTTGGCATATGGCTAATGTGGCATTTCTAACTGTGGATGTTCAGCTGGATCCGGACATGAGTGTTCGGTCGGGTGGGATAGATTGAACAGTTTAATTTCGAATAACTGCGTTTTTGATTTTTTAATTTTTTTGTCGCTTAGGGTGCGGGAGGTCCCGGGTTCAGCTCCTGGGCACACCGAATGTTTTATTTTATTTTGTAACAATTAATATATCTTTTCACAAATTCAGGATTGGTTTGACGGTAGCAATAACGTTTTTCTCTTTTATCCCATAATAATTTTTTTCTTTCATGTGATTCATTTAGGTTAGGCTAAGCTAATTTTCCAAATTATCTAATCGTCAATAACTATCAGCGCTGCAGGCGGTATTAGCATCGAAGACAAAGATAGGAGGTGTGGGGGTTGTCCCCCGCGTCGTTTTCCACAAAATAACACAAAATATTGCATTTTCCAACTCTAAGCACTAATGCGCATGCAGGATTATTTGTGAAACGCTTGAGGTCTAGACGCTAGTCCTTATATATACCTGGGAAATTATAAATACATTATATATATTTTGTTATGTTATTAAATTTATTGCTCGACTGCACTGGTCGCGTACTGGTCTGTGAGACTGTAGATGTACCTAGTATCGTAGGGTTTGATGGACACGACAAGGATTTTACATAATTTAGGACGGAGCCGTGTCGCCGCTACGGTATCTAATAACTCTACTTACAAGAGATATTCAAGTTACCCTTCAGACTCCTCAAGACGAAAATGAACAAAATTATACTTACTGTGATTGCTACAGTCTGCTCTCTCCGTGGAAATCGTATGTCGGCGGTGCACTTCTAATGAATATATCTTATAATTAGCACTTTCTCAGAAACACTTCTTAATGATTAAGGCAGTAGATTGATTCTATGAGTATTCGGATAGGTACAACAACGTTGGCTGAATAGTGACTTTTCATGTCAGCCCGTAATAAGACGAAAACTGAACTTCGTCTATTCAGAAACGGGATCAAAGGTGACCCTCATAAAATGTAAAAAATATAAATATTCAACACTTAACTAATGTGTATAAGGCAAACATCAAAGAGCACCACCACTCCGCAAGCCGTTACTTCCCATAGGATCGTAACTCATCCAGCATCGAGAGAACTATGACAATCGACTGTATAAAAATATTCAGACTCCCAGTTAGTTATGATTGCAAAATGTATGCGTAACTTTTTGAAAATTATTCACTTTTAATTTTACAGTGAAATTATCGAAATGCTTGAAATCCTTGTCAGGATGCAAAGAAGCTATTTATATGAGTTCGATGGTTTTCCTGCTTTCACAAACGTACTAACGGCATCGAACCCAAATATGCTTTTTTCCCGTCGACTCGCCTTCGAGCGACCACTAGGGCGATGTCCGCCTAAGTCAGGATTAAAAGTATTTTGGGTTCGTCGGAATCGACTCTCCGACTTTGAATTTTTTACTAATCTTATGTACGTTCTAGTTGTTTGGACAAGGAATATGCTCTCCCACTTTGAGGATAATTAAATGAGGATTTTGGTTTTTATTGGAAAAGCCGTCCCATTGATTTTTTCCTAAATTTTGACGTTTAAACGCTACTCGCTACATTTTGACTGAGGATTTTGCCCTGTGAATCACTAACTTCGTGGTACTTTCGAAAAATTTGTCTAGAGGAGCGGTTTTCCGCCCTGTGCGAGTCTCTTTATTGTACTTTCGAAAAACCAAATTTGTGGTATTTTCAACTAATTGAATTCATCGTACTTTCAAAAAATTTGCCGAACGGAGCAGTTTTCCGCCCTGTGCAATTTTATTTGTGGTATTTTCGAAAAAGCAATTTCGTGGTACTTTCGAAAAATTAAATTCGTTGTACTTTCGAAAAATTAGTCGGACGGAGCGGTTTTCCGCCCTGTGCAATTGTATTCGTGGTACTTTCAAAAAACCAAATTCGTTGTACTTGGAACATGAGATTCGTGGTACTTTCGAAAAGTTTGTCGGGTGGAGCGGTTTTCCGCCCCATGCAACTTGACATTTTTTGAGTACTTTTGAAAATTCGAACGACGGAGCCCAAAGGCGATTGATCGTCGTCCTCGAGATGAAAAAGTCAATTTTAGGTCATTTTTAGTGAAATAATTTTTTACGCCGCAGATTTCGATGAATGATGCCAAGGGTGGTTTTTAATGTTTTTAAGCTGAATTTTTCATGGGATTTTTTGTCTGAATTTTATTTCTTAGTAAATTGGATATTTTTCAAAGGGTTCGTTCTACTGGGTTCAATAACAAGACCAGATAGTAGGTAATTTTTAACTAGTGTGTGGCGTAGAGGGCGTATCATTAACTCATACCATGTATCTCTCAGATATTCTTGCTTTCATCTCCATTAAAAGAGTTACAATTTGATAAAGGGGAATCAGATTTTGATAATAGAATGGATGAAGAGCAGCCTGACAATGAAATATTTTCAAATAATAAAATTGAGAATGAATAAAGTATTTAAGAAGGAGAAGAGAATGAGGAATCAACTATCAGTGCACGTATATCCTATATGGATCAGTAGATCGACGAAAGTAAAAAAATATGTGGCCATGAATAGTTCTCAATAATTCTGTAGGTATAGACAAAGAGACCTATTAGAAGAAGAACCCACCTCAGCGAAAGAATGTAAAAGCTAGACACACCTTTCATCTTCTTCGTCACCTACAAGAAACCTGAAGGCGCCTCAAGATGTATGACATTATTTTATAAATGAAGAAATCTTAACATCCTTGTTGTAATAATAACTTCATCGAACAAATCTATGCGAGTGCAAGATATATACACGTGAAAGGGATGCTAATCCTACAAATACCAAAGAAATTCGAGCACAAATCAGATTAATTTATCTCTGAGGTTTATGGCCAATCGCACAAACAGGGATTGTGTATGAAAGAGAGATGGTTATGTTATTGAACTATTCCATTTAACAGTGTCTCAGCAAAAATTTAAATTTCTATTGAGATGCACTAGATTTGATAACAAAAATACTCATTCTGATCGGTTCAGTGTTGATAAACTAGCCCAAATTCGTAGCTTATTTGACATTTTTGTTTGCTACTGTAAAGAGGGATACCATTTTTCTGATTTTGTTACCGTCGATGAAATACTAGTGGGGTTTAGAGTACGCCGAAATTTTCGGCAATACATGCTTCCAAAACCCAATAAATATGGCCTAAAAATATTCGCCATGTGCGATTCCAAGACGTTTAATACTGGTTTGGATGTTTTATACATACAGAATGAAGAATAGCGGTTCAGATATCTTTATTAGGCTATCCGAACATGGTACTGGCAGAGACATTATTATGGAT
Source organism: Stenurella melanura (assembly GCA_963583905.1). Taxonomy (NCBI): domain Eukaryota; kingdom Metazoa; phylum Arthropoda; class Insecta; order Coleoptera; family Cerambycidae; genus Stenurella; species Stenurella melanura. The sequence goes on from OY757314.1 coordinate 49,097,548, forward strand.
AACTGGTTTACCTCTGTTTTCCTAGTGAATACCCTACTTGCAGATAATAAACTTCCTTTAGAACCAGCAACTAGACCCGAAAGAACCAATATGTTTGCTTTCAGAGAAAAATGCAGTGTATTCAAAAAAAAAAGAAGAATGCGTTGTTGCTTTCAGGGTTCCATTGCGAACGATGCGGTGAATTACAAAAACCAGAAATAGTAATAATAATAATAATAACTTTTATTGAATAGTAAAAATAAGTACTAATACATACAGATAAGTAACATAACAATTAATAGTAATGGACTACAATCAATCTAAGGATGATGTGGATGTCGTCAACAAATTGTGCTCTAGCTACAATTTTGCTAGAAACACAAGCAGATCGCCTGTAGTAATATTTTATTACATACATATTGCAGGCATAAACTACCAAGTTGTATATTAGGATGGAACGAAAAATTCTTTTATTTTAAATTGTTCTGCCATAGGTGTGAAAATGTGCATTTGGATAAATAAAATTTATTCTCAAAGGCTGATCAACCTATCTCAGCATCTTCAGATTCCTTACGAAACCGAAAGTTTGAAAATTTTGATTTGATTGATTTTACAGGTTTTCATTACCTTCATTGGTCTATTTAAAAAAATATATTCTGTGGTAGACATAGTACTTAAGATAATCATTATAGTATAACAAAAAGCCCCTTGAAGTCAATTTGCTCTATTCTAATATCTCACGATTCCTCAATGTCTTTAAAAATCGCGTCGATCATGGGAATTACGCGACAAATAACGCGCTCGAATACAGTCACAGTCCAAGCGACAGGCCTCTATGACTGAAGTGTGGAGGTAACAAGTTCCAGCCTACTTTCATTTGTTTGAGTACTTCTACTAAGTATTGTTTTTAGTTGTATGTTTTTTGTGGGTGGGAGGTGTTACTCACATGTTCTTGTTGTTGGGATATTACACAATGGTGTAATTCAGTCTTTAAATTACAAGTCCTTTTGTTGGCGCATTTTTATTGGCTAGAGAAAGTGTTCTCTAGATGTTCAAGTTGGCAACGCGGAGAACTGTCAAGCAGATTTCCGTCGAGGATGGGTCTTTAAGACAGCCACGAGTGAACAGCGGCGGTTCCGATTTTGTGTGGAATTTTTGGGTTTTATATCGTTTACACTGAAAAGGGATTTTATTGATGTACCCAATGATCCTCACCGCCTTGCTGTGAAGATTTTGTGAATTTCCATGAAGGAGTTCTGTTGATTGCCACAAATCTGATCGCCACGTGTTTCGCGAGGTTATGCAATACTCTCAATAGGGGGTGAGCTTTTATTTTACTTAGTTGGGGTTTTATTTAGTTCTTATTTATTGTAATTATTACAGAGTGTTTGGTATAAGCATATGTTTGGCATAAGCATATATGTTTGGAGAGGCTCACAATTGGGATAAGCACGTGTTTGGGGCTGTCATTTTGGTTATGTAAGGGGGCCCAGTATTTAGAGGAGTGATAGGAGAAAGTCCATTACTCAGATATTTGGTTTTATGTGGGTCCTGCTGACATTTGGAGAAGTATTGGTTGGAGAGTTGTTCGCAGCAGTCTCTAAGAGATTTGGGCAGAGATTTAGGAGTGACACGGAGTCGCAGCTGCAGCCAACGTCGATAACACCTAGAAAAGTGGTAACAGGTCACGCTGCAGTCGTCAGAGAAAACGCCAAGGCTCTAACCAGGTTTTATTGCTTCATTTTAGTTACATAATTTTGTAGAAATTATTATAGTTTCATTCAGTGATTTTTTTGTGAATTATTAGAGTAAATTGCACAACGATTTTGCAACTACATACTGAGCATGACGAAGTATCTTAAGATTTTTTACTGTAAGTAGCGCATGGTACCACGTGATACTAATTTACCTTCTATTATGTCACATATGAAGTACTTTTAGTAGAACATAATTATTTTAGAACAATCTTTAACATTCTAGTGCACATAGCGAGCATTGTGAAAATTGGCTCATAGAATCATATTAGTTACATAATATTTTAGTGATGAGCGGTAATTTTAATCCATTGTAAACCTTTAACTCGCTGTTGCTAATTTAAAATTCATTGTTGGTATCCTTTAAGCCGTAGTTGCATTTCTATAAAGAAAAGGGCAAATCACAGAAATAATTTTAGAAGGGGTCAATTACATAATTTGCATTTCTTTTGCATATATAGATTAAGTTCAGGGGACAATTGGGAAACTATTTGTTTTTTATTGTTGTATATCTCACGTGTGTGTAATAAATGTCTAATGTCTACACGTTCTTATTATTTGCACTGGTACTCCTGATATTTGTTTAAATTTTGAGATTTCAAAGAGTAAAGTAGAGTTCTGATATTACAGATATATTTTGAGAATTCCATCGCATGGTTGCTAGTAACTTAATTTTGTTCCGAGCTGGCAAAATTATTTAAATCATATTACGTAACATACAGCCGGTGGCGCCCTATTGAGTGTCCACACACAAACCTAACCCACGACCTTGTGCTCTCCACCAAAAATCGGCTGCCGTTCGCATCGGGATAACATGTTTTAATATTTAGGTATCAAAATATGTTACATCGTTAAGTGTTATAATATTTAAGTTATTATGGCAACTATAGGTCTTGTTCCAAGATATTTAGCCAATATTAAACATTAAGTTAACGGTGTGTTACCTACTTTTAAGGACGTTATTTTTCATTATTTATTTGTTTAGAATAATTTAATGATCTAAGATATAAACGTGCTGGGAGAGATCTAGGTATCTCTGAAATACTCAAAAGTGTATCAAAAATTGAAGAGATTTGGCAATGTACATCAATTCCTACCATTTCTCGAAATCGCATCTGGGATAAATTTTAAAAATGTTACGTTACATTACCAGCAAATTCAGAAGAATTTAAAATCTAAGGAAAATTCTGCGACCACGGTAAGCAAGAAAATGAAAATGTCAAGAAAGGAAACCAATGCCAGCTTCCAGGCATTGAAAAACATGGCCTCATGTAGAAGTTCCACCGTTATTAAAGAAACAAATCTCTCACCCGTCATTCAGCTTTACTAGCGGTATGGAATTAATGAAGACAAGGAAGATGGTATCCAACGTGTATCATACGAGAACTTAGAATACCTAAAATAAATTTTGATTCCAAACATTAATCTTTGGGAATCACGTAAATGTTACTGAGTTGCCAGTGACTGCTAATATGGCTATATGTGTTACCAACGTTGAGTATCGTGCGTGTTGCAACTGAGGCATCACTAGCTGTCTCTGGCTAAGAAAAGCGAGACGGATTCATTTCAGCCCGTATAAAATCTAGAGAAATATTGCCCTTCATTTAAAACGATATCAGATTACTTTGAAAATGGATAATAACTGAAATATTAAACATATTCTGTTTTTGTTTGTTTTTCCATGACTATTTGGGTATTTTTTTTTTATGAAGTGTGTGGTATTATTTAATGTTCATCCTTTTACAGTTGTTGAATATAAAGAAAAAAATCATAAATAAGACCTGATCAAATAAGTTATACTTTTGGAAAAAGTTGCTTAGAAGTGTCTATTTTGACTTCCTTGAGGAACCGGAGGTGTGGATAATATCATTTAAAAATGTGACAGAGTGATTTGTGGTTCATTAATACAATTTTTGGCGACTATGACATTGCCAATATACAAAGGATAGAGAAATAACTAAGAAAAAACCGCTGCCTAAGGAATCACTACTTCCACATCCAGATTATTCGTCCAAGTCACTTTAAAGGAAACATCTTGACTATATTTGCACTCTAGTATGTGGAAATTATTGGTCATAGAATTTTAATAATATTTGGGGTAGATGTCATAGAAAAGTTTGAGGAGTTGGTTTCTACCATATACGTTAAAAATGAAGTTTCTAGTTTACCGTACTTATTTTCCACTATTTACAACCTACCACCCCAATGGAGTCATCTCAATCAGATGTCACTACAATACATACGTGTACTAACTTTCAAGTGAATATCTCAATTTGATGTTATCAATCCCATTAATAATGAAGCGGAGGTGGTAGAGTTTGAAAAATATTAGAAAGAAATCTGAGGCCTTGGTTTCTAGTATATACACCGAATCCCAAATTTCTGTAGTCTTACCAGCTTGCTTTACTTATTTTCCCCTATTTGCCCCTATTTAACCCCCAACCCTTCAACGGCATCATCTCAAATTATGATCTAGTTTCAGACGTCGTTATAATACATACGTGTACCAAATTTCAAATGAATATCTCAATTTTATTTTATCAACCCTTTTCATATTGGAGTAGGGGTGGTTGGGTTGTACAATATTATAAGAAAATCTGACGCTGTGGCTTCTAGTACATACACCGAATTTCAAGTTTTTGTAGTCTTACCAACGTTTTACTTATATTCCTCTATTTACCCCAAATTAACCCCCAACCCTTCAACGGAATCATCTCAAAATATAAACTAATTCCAGACGTCGTTATAATACATACGTGTACGAAATTTCAAATGAATATCTCAACTTTATTTTGTCAACCCCATTAATTTTAATACTAATTCTAAACCTATTCACGAATAAAAATTTTTGAAAATTTTTTTGCGATTACTATACTTCCAATCCACTACGTGGATGTGGAAGTAAAATAAATGGTAAAATTTTGAACCCATTGAGGAACCTGAAAATAACAAAGTACAGTTTTCAATTTTTGCACAGTTATTAATTACAACCAAATGCATCTTTTGATAATTATGTGGTAATAATTCTTAAAAAAAAAAACAGAATCTCATTTTTCGTTCCACCCTATTGTATATAGTTCAATTATTGCAGATAATTACAGGTTACGTAGGAATTTCTTACGTGAAATAGGAAATGGCTTAGTTGAACCTCAACTTCATACTCGTGCAAGACTTACAAATGTTTATGGATATCTATGGATTCTACTATAAACAGTTTTCTCATCTAAATAACCAAACCAATAAATATTGAAGTGATGCATTACTTTCATCTATCATAATATTACATAATTCAAGTGCAATTAATAATTGGACTGCTTTAACCCATTGATTACGATTTTCGTGAAAGCATACCCAAATAAATTATATTTCATTATGCCCACAGCGTGACGAAAGGTATCGATCCTTTATTCAATTTTCAGCGCACACGAGCCTTGAATCACTATTAGTAAATAATATAAACTCTCCTGCGAATTATATAGAAAACTATTAACGTACATAAAAGTTCACATCCCGTACGGATTCTTTCAGAAGACGCCTGTGTTAGAATTCAAAGATTGGGGATTAGTTTAATCCCTCGTGCGCGTTAAGTTGACTTCGTTTCCACCATTCACCTAAATAAGAATAAACTAATTTCACCGGGTCTGCCAACTCGAGGGATGAACTGGACTTGAATTAAAGACAGCCGAAAGCATTACATTCGAGATAAGGAGAGTTTTATTCTTCGTGAAAATGCGAATGTGTGTTTAAGATTTCCAGCTTTTACAGGAAAAACAAATAAAAATTTTATTTGTAAGTTGTAAACCCCAAGATATATAGTAACAATCGAAAGAAATAAAACGAACTGTGATTTACTGTTACAGGATTACAAAATATATTTTCAAAATAAATTTACTCCCTTGACTCTGCCTATCAAAGAGAACCGATAACTATTTACCAACAAATATATTTCTGTTTTATTTACTCACTACATTCAATCATAAATACGCATATAGTTAACTTGCAGATTTTCTGAGGTATTTAGAAAAATATATAATTCATTCAGAAATATACACTAAAATGTTAATGAAACATATTTATTATAAAATAGTCCACTATAATAATACAGACAATAAAAATACAATTATAGTATATTATTCAACAAACACAAAAGGATACTTATTTTACGTGAGTATGAAACGAAAAATAATCGTAATAATAAAGTAATTTTATAATACCTACCTAATACCTAAAACCTACCAGAAATTTCAAAATAAATAAAAAAAAAAGTAATTATTGCTGAAAATAGAGGCAAAATGATAATATTGTATCATTTTTAAACGTTAGTCGCGTAGATATAAATGAGATAATTTTAGAATCAGAAATATCTACCAAAAAGTTCAAATGAAATTGGTGCTTTTTACTCCAATAAACACATATATATATATGTAGCGATAGCCAAGCGGCCCTCAAGGCCCTTGCATCGAATCGGACCAAATCAAAACTGGTCCAAAACTGTAAACAGGCCCTCTGTGAACTTGGCTCATTAAACTGGGTCAGGCTTCTCTGGGTGCCTGGACACAGCAACATTGAGGGTAACGAGCGGGCCGATGCTCTGGCCAGAAGGGGCTCTCGTGAACCTCTGCTCGGTCCGGAGCCGGCTCTCGGCTACCCTAGATCCCAAGGCCAAGAGGTTGATAGATAACTGGACTCGCTTCCAGTTCATTGACCTCTGGGATTCCTATCCAGGACTCCGGCAAGCGAAGCTCCTAATCTCAGGACCCTTGCCGGAGAGAACAAAGCAATTTCTGCGTCTAAGCAGAAAGCAAATTAGAGCCGTAACAGGCCTCCTGACCGGACATGGCTCTTTTAGGAACACCTACACACAATGGGGGTGGTTGACCACCCCGATTGCAGGTTCTGTGAGGACGAGGAGGAGACTTCCATCCACGTTCTCACTTCTTGCCCAGGACTGATGAACCTGAGGCACAAGCACTTCGGCGCTGGCTTTCCAGTGCTGGAGGAAATAAGGAGTTCTCCCGTGGGAAGGATTTCAGCCTTTGGGCTGGAATCCGGTCTGTACGGGGAAGCTCCTTAATTTGTTAGCGGTAGCACAATGGGCCACAAGGCCTGAGTGCGGCGACCTCCAGGCGCCCCGCTAAAAGAAGAAGAAGAAGAAGAAGAAGAAGAAGAAGAAGAAGAGGTGCTTTTTCGGCATCGTATATTGTACTGAAGGAATTGAAAATTCAGCTCAGCGTGAGTGAATATACACTTAGATTTTTGAAAATTTGCAATTCGCATCGATTGTGCTACATTTTCGCTATAATTTGCGCAATTATGAGAAAACTTGACCTAAAAGTGCTACAAAGGCCATTTCTGCCTATATTCGTGTCCGAATAACTGGACGACGACATGAGATTTTGTAAAACGGACGAGATCATCTTATTCAGCTTTCCAAAATTTTCAAAAACCAATAGTAACAATAAAAATAGCCAACTATAAATGGCGCAAACATTATTTTATTTTTCAATTTAGCAAGAAATACTTTTGTGGTGAATATATATATTCAAGTAAATCGGACCTAAATAGCTAATTCCGTAGGATTTTGACGCGCTGAACCCAATACCGTTGTCCATTTTGCTCCATGAGGTAACGATTTTGAGAAAACATAAGCTCCAATTGGATAAAATAATATTATTATGATATTATAGAGAATATTATTTTAACCAGTTTGAAGTTGTTTTCTCAGAATGCTGACCTTATATAGCAAAACCGGCAACGGCATTGTGTTAAGCGCATCAAAGTCCTATGGAACTACCTGTTTAGGTCCGATTTACTCACCATATGATCGTTGCAACGACATAACCCCACTAGCGGACTTCGTCCGGGAAACATCGCAGATATTCTATGCCTTTCATCTGAGTGACAGTCCGCTAACACGCAACATTACCAAAATCAGAATGCATAATGCCCCACTCCAGATCAAACAGCCCCTACCATGCCAGGCGTTGCCTATCTTCCGGCAACCTCTCTAGCCATACTTTCCTTAATCATAGCTTTTCTCTATGACACACTTTTCCCTTCACACCTTTATATATTTATCTATCCTTTCCCCGTTTTGGCTGTTTGTCAATTGTTTGACTTTTTGTTCTTTTACTTCCACATCCACGTAGTGGATAGGAAGTAATCTTAAAAAGATATTTATTCTTGAAATAGGTTTAGAATGTCATGAAAAATCGAGATTATAAATTTGAGCGAAAAGAAGTTTTGTGTTTGTTTGTCGTTCTGTCTGTCTAACTTTGTTTGTCCGCACGTTTTCTTCCGGAACGGTTTGAGATATTGACTTGAAGCTTTGTACACTTATGTAATATAACGAAATCTGGAACTTTATTGTTTTTTGAAGATATCCGTCGCAGGGTTGGTTGGTAAATAGGGGTAAATGGGGGAAAATATGTAAAGCAGGCTGATAAGAGTACAGAAACTTGAAATTGGATGTATGTACTACAAGCCAAGGCCTCAGATTTTTTTATAATATTTCGACTACCCACCACCCCTACTCCATTATTGAAGTGGCTGGTAAAATAAAATTGAGATATTCATTTAATATTTGATACACGTATGTATTATAACGACATCGGGAACTAGATTATATTTTGAGACCATTCCGTTAAAGGGTTGGAAGTTAAATAGGGGTAGATAGGAGAAAATAAGTAAAGCAAGGTGGTAAGAGTACAGAAATTTGGGATTTGGTGTATATACTAGAAGCGAGGGCCTCAGGTTTTTTTATAATATTTTTCATCTACTACTCCCACTCCCTTATTAAGAGAGTTGATAAAATTATATTTAGATTTTCAATTGATATTTGGTACACGTATGTATTTTAACGATATCTGAAATTAGATTATGTTTTGACATGATTGCTCTCAAGGAGTGGGAGGTAAATAGGGAAGAATGAGTAAAGCAAGCTGGTAAGAGTACAGAAACTTGAAATTCGGTGGATGTCCTAGAGGCCAAGGCCTCAGAATTTTTAATAATATTTTTCGCGATCCGGGGAGGCAGTGTTTGTATTTAACTAATTTAAACAAATTTGTTATGATAATGGTCCGATTTACTCACGATATATACTCACCACAAAAATTTTAGCATTTCTTGCTAAACTCAGGACTAAAATAATGTTTGTACCATCTATAGTTGTTTCTTTAATTTTACTATTGGTTTTTAAAGATTTAGAAGGACAGCTGAGTAAAATAGTCTGGTCCGTTTTACTCAATCTCATATCGTAATCCAGTTAAATCCAGTTAAATGGAACAACTCGTTAAATTTCACTATGCAGTTTTCTTATTTTCTTTAATAAAACATTCTATTCCAAGGTACTTGAAATACAAGTTAATTTTCAGATCGTCAGTACATACTGTAAACATCAGACATCGGTACGTGCTAACAGTGCTACAACATCGTACAGCCCTCTTCCAACGTAGCTTTTCTTACACATCGGCAGCCTTATATAACTCTATTATTGATCCCATATATAAAAATCTATCGACAGTTAATATTTTCCGTAAAAAAATCAAAGCCTGGTTCATTAATTCTAACAAAAACTAGAATATATTCTTGGGCACCATTTTGCACTATGTTTATGATTGATTCTGTTATTTAGTTATTTTGAGTAATTAATTTTTTAGTATTTCTATAAATATATTTTATAAAGTGTGTACCGCCCCCCTATTACATTGGATTATTGTAATATTGTATTGTATTTTTGTATTTTAATGTTTTATTTTTAACGTAATTAGTTAGGTAAGTGATTTATAAGTTTAAGTGTAAGAATAGCCACATGTCTAAACTTCGCCTTGTAAATTGCTATTTGTAATGTACTTGTAAATGTACATCTACACTCTTTGAATAAAGCCGTTTATTATTATTATTATTATTAGGTCACGAATATAGGCAGAAATTTAAGTTAGGTTTTCTTAAAATTGTGACGTGATGGCGCAAAACGAACAAGGACATCGTGATCAGCACGCCAACAGCCTTCGGAATCACTTATTTGGATTAAGAAAAAAAGAACTTGCGGGTCATTGTTATATTATCGTACGTAAATTTTCCTAAATAACTTAAAGTGTATGTTTAAATGTGAGATAAAGTGTATAAAGTACATAACCATATAAGTAAACATAAAACAAATATCATAAACATATCCAAGAAATAGCCAACAATGGAATCATTGAGGGGTTGTTATCAAACAAAATATTTTATAACTGTTTCTATAACTATGATAAGACGTTCCATTAAACTTAATACGTCCGTAATATTTCGGCCTGTATAATTGCAATAGGCTCCCGTAAATTCTAATAAGACAGAGGGCCGAGAAGATTACTTACAGATCGATGACAGCAGGCTCTGGCATGCTAATATCCACAGTATGCAATTCAAATTAGGGCGAGAGTTAACGAGGACTTGATTAGCACGTCTACTACACATTGCGGTGTGCCGATATCGGCCCTGTAATAAGATGTCAGGTCGGAGTTTGTGCTAGAAGTGCGGTTTCACGGAAGTATGTGTGCGAGAGTAAAACAGCACTCCTGAAAATACTACACCCCCTACATTTATAAAATATTCATTAGCACCTTAATTTGGCTGACAGAAAATATTTGTCTGAAAGAGCGTTAAAGAATTAATTCATGTTATAAAAATGTGTTCTTTTTTCCTTCTCTATATTTACGTAATTTAATGTGTTAGTAAGGAAATATAGTATTTACGAAGTCAATTGGAACAGTACGGAACTAGAGGATCTTACGGGGTGTTGTCAACACATCGCTTCACATTAAATGGGAGAGCACAGAATTTTACAGATTTAGATTCACCACTCCTCGTCTACAGTCCACGTGGACTTGATCTGCCGGTCACATAGGTGGGATTAGATGCTTAGCGAATTTGATTTGTCAACGCCAACCTTGTTCAGAGTTTTGCATGTTATAATACCGGGTGAGTCACGAATTGCGCTCGCCCCGATATTTCCTAAAATATTTGGAATAGAAAATTGAAATTTGGAGGCCTTATTATACGACTAAAATGCCATCTTTTCAATAAAAAATCAAGTTTGGTACACATCCGGTTTGACCGGAAATGCCCACAACTTTCGATTTTTAAATGGAACGCCCTATATATTTTTACATTTTTGGAATCTAGAGGAAATTTTGAATACAATACATCCATTTTGGTCACTTTTTGATAAACATTAAAAATTTTATTAAAAAATCTATTTCTGAATCCAGAGTGCTGTGGTGCCCAAAATATATTTTAGTTTATGTGCTACGTTACTATAAAAATAAAAAGAGCAATATGATTGCATTACTTAATTCTCTAGAGGCATTTAAAATTTTTAAATGTGATTTTTACCCACTAACTCGGTTTTTTTAAATGGGAATTTAATCGTTCACCAACATTTTTAAATACCTCATTTTCATACGAATCTAATCAAAATTTTGAAAATCCGTTCAGAAATATTTGAGATTTCAGCCAAAATACAATGCAACCAAGCTTTTAGAAACATGCGGCTAATAGATAATAGATTAGTGGGCTTTGGAAACTAAAATGGCACATTTCTGTGTAAATCTGGTAACCTAATAACATTGGAAAAATCATAGTAGCCATTGAATGTAATAAAACAATATCAGCTGTCAGACAGATACAAAATAAAGCGTTGCGGAAATTTCTTTGAGTAAAAATTAAAGAAAATGAATTATTTTAGCAGAAATGAAAATGTTCCTAAAGCATTATATTTTTAAAATTCTATGACCAATTAGTTTTACATACTTAGAGTGCAAATGTAGTCAAGATGTATTCTTTTAAAGAGACTTGAATGGGAATTCTGGATGTGGAAGTAGTGATTCCTAAGGCAGCGGTTTTTTTTTTGGTAATATATTTAATATGAAATGCGAAAAACTGAAGACATCCCAGAGAGTGGTATTGTATTAGACTTAACGCTGAGCTTCATACTCTATCAATAAAAAACTAACTAAATGAAAAATTGTTATATTTTGTACAAAAATGAAAAGCCAAAAATCTGAAACCCATTATAAATGTAAGTGCTAAAAATCCCAAACCTTTCACTCATGTCAATTCCCGCATAATTTTCAACTTGACATCAATACACTCGCACCTATATTAACTATAGACCCTCTTAGAAATAAGTCGAAGGAACGATAAAATAGCGTCACTAAAAAGTGCCCGGTCCAGTAAGTTTTGAGTGGATACTAGAGGAGTTGAAGCGATTTTTATGTTGACAAACGATTATGTTTTCCAGGAAACAATAAACAACAACAAAACTTATAACACACATCAGTGTAGTTCGGAATAATTCCTTTTTGATGAGTAAAATTTGCATTCTCTGAATCTCATATAAAGCAGCGATGTGTTGGATAGGAACGTCCGGTTTTGTGTTTAAGTGGGGGATGTTATTCATTGCATCGTCCACACCACTATTGTCCCACCTGTCCACACCACACCACGCTCAATTAATCACTGCCTGCGTGATGGATGAAAATTATTCTGCCCTCTTCATCGAATTTGACAGATTTAACAACAACTAAAGATTCGGTGCGTTAATCTCGAACCAACCTTCGAGAGAAAATTTGCATATGGCTCGTTCACGAATAAATCTAGAAACTCTATTGTCCCTCCGTATCTACATCTGACATAAAGCATCTTGTTCATGACCCGAGTCTGGGTTTTTTTCAAATAGGCATTTGGCGCAAATCCAATTTGCTTATATTTGTATCTCATATGATATTTAACAGGGGTGGTCCGAGCCAGGTCGATAAATATAACATTTAAATGTATATACGATGTATGTGACAACCAATTTTTATACCGTCACATAAAAAGGGAGCGACAGATGTTTGTAATAACTATATTTTACTAGCATTAATATCACACGTCAGTAAAATCATGCAGTATATTCTTCATTCCAGACTTCAAAATTATCTGTCTTGGCAATTACCTCCCGAGTAAACAGGCCAATGAAAATTATTCAGACACTTTAAGGATAGGAGATTGTGAGGTAATAAACAAAATGGTTTATTTTGGAGCATTTGTGGACAATACTAGAAACTGCGAGTATGAGTTTAGATGAAGGATACAAATGTCAAGATCGGCAACTAGACATTTTCTTTGGCGCTTCTGAGAAATGAACAGTTAGGAAGGTAAGCAGAACAGAATAGTCGACAACGAAAAAACCGATGAACTTGCTAGACAAGAAGCAGCCTATATATTCTTTAGTCCAGGACCAGCGCTGTGCGTTACTAAAAGCTCTGCAAGAGGAACATTCCAGAACACCGACATGAGAAAACATACATCAAAGGTCTATGGACAAAACAAGAACTGCTCTCAAAGAACAGTATGCAGTTGAGAATAATAACAGGACATCTTCCTGTCAACAAATGCCGACAAAGAGCCGGAAATGGTGGATCATATTACATTCAACTACAAGACACTGGTGCGCAGAAGATATAGAATCTACGGATAAAACGAGCAGACCCGGAATTCGTCATCACTCGTCCAACCTTAGGTATGTATCACCGGATTCGGAGTACAGGGAATTGGAGTAGGTAGAATGAGGCAAAACAGTAAGATCACAATACACCTAGGAGGCTACACTGCCCTCATAGCTTTCTACAAACGAGCCCAAAAGGCAAAAGGCAGGCAGATGGCGTATTGGCGTTTTTGAAATATGGGTCTGAAAATGTTTCCTACGAATTCCCCGGACATTTCATCACACCAACAGCTCGATTGTCCAAGAAATATGTCCTCCAATGCGATTCTCCAGTGAGACTACATCAATTGGGATTTGAATTAATCAATCGGAGACAGGACCTTATAGAACGGGTGATAGTCCAGAGAAAACCAAATCGCAAGAGACGAAGAGGACGACTGTGGTAATGTTAACCACAGATTTAATAAAATAAAATTAAATATCTTGAATTATCATATATTGCAAATGCATAATACAATAATATAATATTGTTTCAAGTTAAAACAAACAGTAAATTAAATCTTATTTATTTTTTGTCAGAATATTATTCACGTCGGGGTCACCAATTGTGGTAATGTTAACCACAGATTTAATAAAATAAAATTAAATATCTTGAATTATCATATATTGCAAATGTATAATACAATAATATAATATTGTTTCAAGTTAAAACAAACAGTAAATTAAATCTTATTTATTTTTTGTCAGAATATTATTCTTGAAGTATTTCTTATTTTCTTTCTTGGTTACCGCTTTTCATTTCTTTTTTGGGGAGCTCTATATGAAATGTACATGTAGCTTCTATCTTAAAATGAGTACGCTACAACGACCTCCAAAACGTTGAGCTGACATCAAAGAGCTAATGGGAAGAAGCCATTATTCAGACAGTTTGTTTATGTAGTCGGAATATTTTGTCTGGGTAGCAAGAGTTACCTCACAGCAGTGTGCCATAACTTATATGAAAATGGAATAGTTAGCTTATAGACTGCATTGATAAGGTTATTATTATATTATGTAAAACAAATACAGAACTCGATAGTTTGCGACTTGGTTATGCGACGTCAGAAAATCAATTTAATCTATCGCCAATAGAAACACTGAGTAGTATTGCGTTGTTTCACTTCGTGGTATTATGAGCAGTGCAAACACTAGATTTGAGTTGTTCCTTCATTGGGGTTCAAATTATTATATGGAAACCATTGTGCGGCTTGAGAGGCAATGTCGGAGTTATTAACCATGAGATTATTTATATCTGAACATAAAGTTATTATAGTTGTATCATCAGCAAATGCAACGCAGGTGTTGAAAGACATGTTAAGGAAGAAGTCATTGACATAGATAATAAACAACATAGGCCTCAAAACTGAACTGTAGGGGAATTTCGTAGATAACTGACCAATAGTCGGAAAAATTATGGTTTATATATATGCACAGTGGGCCACGGAACCCAAATCCTGGACAAAAGTTTAAAACTTTTCAGATTAACTGATGATGGGTTAGTAATCGCGGAAACATTATTTTAAAAATCAGACAGTAAAAGAGGATGTATCAGAGGGGGTAAAAGCAGGTATTCTTGTACAAATGTGTGAAATTTACTAAATTATATGACGAGGATAGCTGTAAAGATATTTGTACAATCCAATCTATGCAGATGTGGATAGAAAATAGAATTTTCGATAAAATTCTGTATCCTCAAAAAGGTATTTGTGTGATGGCAGTATTTAAAGACATATTGAAATATTTTTAAGTAACACGAGGGATATCCTTAAAGGGGTAAGAAATTAATACATACATAATTGCTTTTGTTAGAGTGTTCAATTTATTCCAAAATGCAACTAAACTTTGTAAAAAAATACAGCAAACAAAAATACGAAGAAATCAGTAATCGTCGTCATTGTCATTCTGGGTTTCGTCAGAAGCTGAAGTCTCTGTTTCAGAGGCACTTTGAACCAGTTCATTACATGTAAATACTTCTTCATCAGGGGTAGTTAAAAGTTACAAAACTTCACGAGGGAAGGCGTCTCGGCTTTTTTTTCATAACTGAGTCTGAAGTCACTAGAAGCAGATTCAGAACGAGGGTAGTAATTGTTTTACAGGATAAACTGTACATTTGACAGATATTTTTAACACATATCTCGTGGTATGACTAAGTCTGATCAATTTTGTAAGCCAACAGGAAATTTATTTATTCCGAAATTAACCCCAAAATTGGGGAGTCAGAGATTTACCTTCGTAAAATTAAAATTTTCCACCAGATCGTCTAAAAACATTAGCAAATATAAGTACTGTATTAGGCTGGTCCATATTGTTTTACTTGACGTTTAGTTAGCTAAGAAATATTCAAAAAGTGATAAACAGAAATAGTGAAGTAGCACGTTAAACGTCACAACTTCGACTGGCTTGTACCTGCTTATCGACCTGTCTAGATTTTTTCCAATATCGACTCTTGGCCAGTTTGTTTTCTGTTTATCAAATAGACTCTGAGAAATGCACTACCATCAGCAGAGTGTGATGTGTTTAGAACACGTTTGGTAACTTTGTCTATCGTGTCTTGGGTTCGAGCTCTAGTTCCAACACTGACATTGTCGGTGGGTAGTGAATTTGTGGCAGAGTACCTTCAAAGGTGTTGCTTTCTAATAACCTTAACCAAAGATTAGAGAACTAACAAGATAGGACGGTCAGACGGAGAAGACGAAATAGACGAAGACAGTTGTATACTCCAATTTAAAGGGACACACCATTCAGCGGAAACGGTTTCGAGATTTGTCGGGCACGCACGCACGCAATATGACCAAGCTTACTAAAAGAGAGGTTAGCTCATTAGAATCGACAAGTGTAACGTCACGTATAGACCTCGATGACAGCTGCGTGTGGCTGTTTTCTCCTCATTTCATAGAAAAAAGCTTCAAAATTAATCTTTCAATGTAAAATCCTATCCTAACCAAATAGATACCTTACATATAAACATAAAAATACTTCGTGTGACATATGTTAAAAAGCAACCTGTTTTTTTAGTGACCTTGGGTACTGACAGTCAGCGGAGTTCGGTCGTTCTATCAGGACAGCGTTGTTTATTTTTCACTATTGGCCTCTCTTTCTAATGTTACCTTCTACGTCTGATTGTCAGATTGTGGCAACTGCGCGAGAACTCCGATTTAAATGTCGAGGTCAATGGCGCTATTGCTAAGAGATAAAAGGTTTTCCGCCGGCAATCCTATCTTGTTAATTCTCTAATCTTTGCCTTAACTTTGAATCTGGTTATTGTTTCTCTGGTGTGTTAATGTTTAATAGTGAAAAACTATTATTCCAATAAAAGATACATACCTACATACATTTTTAAATAAATAGAAACAGTCGTTTTACATAAAAATAGCATGTCTTGCGATGTGTTTTACATTTTTCATGGTACATAGTATAATTTGCATAGTTTTATATAAAATCCAACCCAATGGTAATTAAACCCGCGAAATAATTATCAGAAACTTTCCAGAGGTACGAGCTTAGTGTAATAATTTTCAGCACAATATTGAAATTGTTTAAAACTAATATAAGGCATAAATAGAAGTTAAATTAGTGCCACTTAATATTCTAAATTGTTACTTAATAAAGTTAAAAATAGTAGAGTGTTTTACATTAGGTTAAAAGTTTTACGGCAGATATTTTCTGAATTTTATTTAACATGAAACCCAGCGCTCTTGTTTTGTGTAAGTTGTATTACAAATTCGTAGCACGAAGCTAATCAGATATAAAATACAGCCGCAGTTAAATTAACCGTGCACGGGCTAAAGAACTAGATAATAGCGGGAACATTATAGGAATAGCGGGTAGAACTAAGAAATTAAATTTCTTAATGCATTTCACAAGAGCAATAGAATACAATAGTCACCACAATTTGCTTGGAAACCTGGCAGTAAAACTTTGCTGTTACGGCTGTGCGTCAAATTGGGATCAACTTGAACAAGCGGATCAGCGCAGGTATTGCAGATGAATGATATATTTATATGTCTGAGCTGCAAATGAAGTATGTTTTGTTAGATTTGATGATACTGGGTGTGCCAGATTTAAGCAGTTATAGTAATCATAATCTAAATAAACATTAAGGAGTATTAAATATTAAAACAAACACGTGGATAAGAATGTCCAATACTAAAAAATAAATTTTAGGAGTAGCAGTGTGGTATTACGTTTTCACTGCGAACTGAATATTTATGTGAGTGTTGACATATCTTCTGAGCAGCTGATGATATTGAGTAAATTATTTCCTCATTTGTTGAAATTAACTACTATCCCCATTATCACCCCTTCGGCCTACAAAAAGAAATATTGAAGACTGAGAAACATACATCTGAAATTCCATAAAATGTTTGTAAAGAAAAATTCTCCGGTTGATTTTCTTCGGGTTTGATGAATGCATTAAACTAAAAAACCCATAAGTTACGCCGACGAAGAATACTTGCACCACGGCCCTTTTTCAATTTCAGCCCCTGTGGTTAAACCTATGTATTATTTTAGTAATTTTCGACTTCTCACAACGTCTTCACATTCATATAATGTTTACTATACAGGGTGGGGCAATAGCTCGAGTTCTATGATAGGGGGCCGTCCATAAAATACCTATGCAGAAAGGGGGGGGGGCAATTGGCTAGCGCGATAATATGTGACGAGGAGGGGGGTGAGGGTCCGAATAGACGTCACGTAACGTTATGTTTGAAATACCTGCATCAATTATATTCCTCTTTTCCTTATAAAATTCTATGAAACAGATTAAAAATGTGCATGCAAAATGAAAAGAAGGAGGTAACATAGTCCGTAGTATTCAGACTAACAATAATTTTGTATTATTAAAAATATTATGAGTAAATTAGTGCAAAGTGTGTCGAATTCGGTGACAGACGCGTGTTTCGTGACTCCTAGAGGATCTCGAGATAACTAAGGATAAAGTGGTAACAAAACGTCGGAATTTGTATTGAATTAAAGCGTAAACAATTCTGCATTGATTGATATAAATTAGCACGAGTCAGGCTATTTCATATAGTTCATATTTAATTAAATTATGTTGGTTGAAGAAATCAACACATAAGAGTGTATATAAGTAACCCGAGGAAGTGTGCTGCTTGATCGTAAAATCTATACCTAGATGGATGCGGTCCCTTTTTCAAGTGGGCGATATTCTAGCTCATTACTATTTCTTTATTTAAATTGAAAAATTAGAAATCAAAATTGAAAAGATGTTTATTTATTGGTTTATTAATCCTTGTCGCAGGACAGTTTATTAAACAACAGAGAAAAAAATTAGGTAATGAAATAGAAAATACCCGGAATTGGAAAGTTGAAAATAATTACTGTAAATTGAAACGGATCGTTTCAAAGAAATAACATACCTACAGGGCGAGCAAACTATCCCTTTGGACCTTTTTTCTCATAACGCGCAAAAAGTATTGTTACCGCGAGATAGGGTCCTTCCCAGCAACTCCACCGTAAATGGATATTTACTTGTGGAACGGTTAATAAATAAAATAATAATAATAATAATAATAAAGCTCCCAGATTCAGAAACAGAAGGAACAGAAAACTTAGAAGACTAAAAATAAGGAGATGACGATAGACGAAAACTTAAAAGAAGCATGGAAACTGAAAAGAAGCATCTCGCAAGCACCTGCTTACCACAGCCGATGATGACAGATGAAACTTAATAGAAGCATGGAAACTTAAAAGAAGCATCTCACAAACACCTACACTTCCCATCCTGTATTCCCAACCCGCGTCATGCGGATCTCGCTGCTGACAACAAGCACGTCAAATGTCCAACCAGTCCGGCGGTATATAAGACATCCGAGATTTGGTTCTGGTACGCGGTTTGGCCGTCCGTTGGGCGTATTCGACGGACGACCAAGCTGCGTCGTGGAACGAACCTCCATGGCTGCCCGGAATCGGCAGCAATGCCTACCTTACGCTGACAAAGCGGTCAATCAATCAACCAATCAATTAAAAATGTTATGAGTAAATGAGATTGTTTGGACATAATTTTTGTATGTTACCATACATTAACAATCATAAAAATAATCATTCACTTATGGGGGGGATCCAGGTTTTGCGACGTATTACTAAGTCGGGGCCCGCAACCTCCAGGAAGCCGCATCCCTTCTGGAAGAGTGGTGCAACAAGTGGAAAGTCAAAATCAACACGGAGAAGAGCAAAGCCATCCTCTTCAAGAGAATCACGAAGCAAACTCCCATAGGACACGTCTCCTTGAACGGCGAGAACATTCAATGGCACGATACCGTCAAATACCTTGGCGCTATCATGGATCGAAGCCTGACGTGGAGACAGAACACGGAAGCGATCATACAGAAAGCGAGGACGAGGAGGACTCTACTTTACCCTATGATAGGTAGACAGAGCCAACTCAACCTGAGGAACAAGCTCACGCTTATCAGGACCCTCATTGCACCTATTCTGACCTACGCATCCGTTGTCTGGGGATACCAAGCAGCCACTCATCTGAAGAGGAT
Organism: Stenurella melanura; assembly: GCA_963583905.1. Lineage (NCBI taxonomy): Eukaryota > Metazoa > Arthropoda > Insecta > Coleoptera > Cerambycidae > Stenurella > Stenurella melanura. The sequence continues at coordinate 49,117,302 of OY757314.1, forward strand.
ACAAGCCGTGGAAAACGTCGCACTTCGGTGCGCCATGCACCATGGTTTGTCAGAAACGCCAACATCTTCAGAGATCTGGAATACACCCCAGTATCTGAAGTCATCAGGAACAGAGCGAAGAACCTATACGCCCGTGCAGCAGAGCATGGGAATCCGCTTGTCAGACAGGCGACTGACTGACCCAAACGACGCTCCGAGGCACAAGAGGCCGAAGCTCCAGATCCTGAATAATGGGTAAGTATAACTAACTCTTTATCTGTTTCAGCCCGATCTGCAAGCCACACCGCAAGGAGACAATGACCAAAAATATCCAATACCCGATCCCGGGGGTACCAAGCAAACAACCAGCTCGGTACCCTTGCCTAGCCCGTGCCGGCCTCTGGCGCTAAGAAAGCGTCTCTGGCCGAACACAATCCTGAACTACACAGTTCACACTTCCTTCCGACGAAATCGGAGCACATGATGCCAATTGGCACCCTGAGCTTCCGACTAGTCAACACCCCCAAATCTCTTTCAAACTCCGAGAGGGCTCGGTAACAGCCGTTCCCTCTCACGACAGACGAAAGACGCTCCCGGGAGCCTATACATACAGCGAAGAAAGAAGACCAAGACAGAAGAGCGCCAGAAGAAACGACCCAGTTCGCAGGGTTCAACAGCCAGGACTAGGGGAGGTTTGCTAACATCGTCAATACCGTCCGCATTTGCGGGGGATATGCGAAAAAGCAGGCCCACCTCTTACGTGGCCGGTCCAGGTCTACAGCGATGATTGTGGCAAAGAGCTCAAGCTCGACCCCTAATCATCCGAGACCGTCATCTTTAGTCAAGAATATTGGCGCGCACTAGGTCGGGGGTGGAAAAAATGTGATGCAGCGTGACAAAAGGGGAGGGAGGGCTAAAAAAATGCGTAAACTGCGTGACGTATTATATGGATGGCCCCTAGCTAGAAATTAAAAAAAATAGTAAACTAGATGAGAGTGTCTACCACCGAATATTATTTTGGAATATATAGGGCGACCAAGACAATATTACAGAATCGAGATAGTTTTCTAAATGAAATGCTAGGAATATCAACCTCTTTCTAGACTTCTTTCACTTTCATGTTATTAAGGACTCTCTACCAACCGCTTGGATGTAATGAATTTTCGTATTGAAATAATGCAATCTACAGACATATATTGAACACAGTCACAATTATGAGAATGCAAGAAAATAATATGAATACTAATTACGAGACATCTAATTAATGTTTTTGAATCATTTTCACTGCCTAAAAATAATTTTTGGCCAAAAATAATTTTTCAATTCAGAACATTTAAATTAAATATTCTCAAATTGTTCAAATGGAACACTCCGTAAATTCTTCTACGAAGTGATGTGGAAATGAAAGACGAAAATTTACTTGTATGTATAATATACACATCCCTATGGCTATTTGTAACCATTTTCGACTTACTGAGCAATAGGTACAAAATTCAAAAATGAACTTGAAAAAATAGAGATTCCTTCAAATAATTCAACAGAAAAAAATATGACAAGTGCTGTTGAACATTTTGATTAACACACATCTCTATGTGCTTTTGAAATCAGGTTTCTACTTCTCCTAAAATTGTCGATTTGGTAGATCTAAAAGCACTTATTATCCTTTTTTTAAAAATATTTTGGACTGCTGTTGGTATGCCTTTATAAACAATTTGCTTCACGTATTCCTATAATAGGAAATCCATTTTTACAAGATTTGGAGATCTAGTAGGGCATTTAGTAGGACGATTTCTTCCAATCCATTGAAGTGGGTAGATATTATTTAAATGATCCCTTATTGCATTTAAAGGATGTTGTGGAGCACCATCTTGCTGAAATCTTATCCTATTACAAATCTTCAGGTTGATTCACGAATAATTGTGGCAGATGAATATCTAAAAAATGAAGATAAATAGCTCCTGTCATTGTACCATCAACGAAATGTGGCCCTATTACACATTCTTCAATAATTCCTACCCAAACGTTTATAGACCATCTGTGTTAGTTATCAACTTCCCTGATAAAAAAATAAGGATTTTCCGAAGCATAATAATGGAAATTGTGCCTATTAGCAAATACATTTTTATGAAAAGTTGCCTCATCTGGGAATAATACAGTATTCAAGAAGGTAACATCTTGCATTTTATCCCAATTAAACTGTACAAGCCTTTGAAATTCGTCATCAGATAGTTCCTGGTACATTTGAGTATGATATGCATGAAACATAGTTTTTTTTTAAATTCGACAGAAAGTAAACTTATTCCTACTGATGACTTCACTTCTCTCTGAGTAATATGGGAATTCTCATGCGTTGCCAGCACCACAGAAAACTCATTCACTTCATTCCCAACACGTTTCATTCTTTCACTTTTTTGTACTCCACAGTCCAGTCTCCACAAGTTTATTAAGAAAGTTTTGTTACCATCAGGAATCCATCTTTCAAGATACCGTTGTCTGTGCATTCTATTGGCAAACAAACAATTTCTGTCAGACTCGCCCAGACAAAAGTCATGTCTACAAGTTCCACTGTTAAAATTCAGAACTTCAAATATCTAAAAATTAACACAAATGAGAACTGACGACCGATAAAGGCGATAAATGCTAGTTTGTGTAAGACAAGCAATAAAACCTCAGTATGGTATATACTGAGGTTTTATTGCTTGTCGAATCGGTATTCGACAGCAAAAAAAATTACAAAAAAAAAAATCGTTACAGCGAGGGACCAGCTAAATGCTATCTACACACTTCAGTGGATAGTCCTACTAACTAGCCTAATTTCAAAAGCATATAGAGATGTGTGTGTGTCAATCAAAATGAGCAACATGCATTTGTTATAGTTTTTTCTGTTGAATTCTTTGATGGAACCTTTATTTTTTAAATTCATTCTTGAATTTTGTACTTACTGTTACAAATAGTCATAGAGATGTACCTGCAAAAAGGGTTCGTTTTTCATATCTACATCACATCGTCGAAAAATATATAGAGTATTCCATTGGAAGAATATTATTCTATACATTTTTTGGCTTTTGGCGACACTTTGTCAGATAAATACGAATAATACTAAAAATTGAAATTAATTTCTTTAAACAGTTAGGTATTGATTGATTTGATATTTTAAATATGAGTAGTAAGTCGAAGAGAAGTCGAAGAGTTCTTAAAGCTGCAACTCTCCATCTAGCTTTATTCTGAAGAAAGATGGTAATGAATTGTTTAAATAATTCAAAAGACATGAAAATATGAACACAAACTTTAGTGTTACTAATTAAAAATGTCTGTAAAGAGAATGACAAATGAGTAATAACAATCGTGAAAAACAGTGGATACTCTACTTTTGCACTTTTGGGTCATTTTGAGATTCAATAGTTTTTACAACGTTTAATTTGAGAAATAACTATTAATTTGTAATTTTTGGACAATTGTAAATTTTATCACTTTGTAGCAATACATAATTGTTTAAATAAATTATTATTGTTTAAACAATTTGCGTAACATTGAACTATTAATACAATATATAATGTGATTAATTAATAATTTGTGCGAAACAAATTTCAAAATTTCAAATAAACGATAGTAAACGTCGAAATTACGCGTTACTCTACTTTTGCCCTAATGGAGCAATTTGGGGTCCTATAAAAGATACTTATGTATGAGGGACTAATTAAGAAAGAATCATTAACTCCCAGTCTCTGGATAATTCTGGAGAGGGGACTTAGGTACGGTTTTTATTTCACAACGATTCTATTGCAAATTTACGAGAAAATGTCTTACCCATAAGAAATACATGGAAAGATTCACCCTTTTGAAGCACGGGGAGGGGTTGAGTTATCCACTTAAAATTTTCTTTGATTTTTTCTTTTTATATTAGAATACAAATAGTGAGTGGGAGGCTCACATAAAAAAAAAACACGAATCCCACACCTATAGCTAAGGACCACCGTAGGGCCTATAGTCATGTTTGATTTTAATCTTTTCATATATTTCAGAATATCATCATTTGTGGTTTAACATTTAAAACACTGTTTATTTTTATTCACTAATGCCTCACTGAAAATATCAACGTCATCAACATCTGGCGTACGTGCGATTTTAAAGAATTTTGTAAAACTCTCTACGACTGATTTTTGAATTCTGAAACAGTGCTAATTTTAAAAATCGTCATACTGTAGTATGCTAAAATACTGGAATAGAAGAAATAATTGAGAGGCAAATTGACTAACCTCTATGATAGCACATAAAATATCGTAACGTTAATCTAGGCAGACCAGTCGCATCTCATTTACTAGATATAACGCATGTATTTGCACTAAATTTAGCTTATAATATAAATGCAAACTAGATTTTTGACCAATATCACGAGATCTTTAGAAAGCAGAGCAGATTCATAGTTGAATCCAATCAGTTTATGCTTTATTACTTAGATTGACGAATTCTATTTGTGAGTATATAAAGATGGTTTACGTGACTAGATTCACAAAACTTTTCAACAAAGAACTTTGAGCTGTTTGGTGTGGTCCTCCGGTATTCGATTCTATGGAATCTTATTATTATTATACGGAAATAAAAGTGTAATTTCATGTGGAAAATCTGTTATTACATAAACTTTCGAAGAACCATAGTGCTCTCTACTATATTTATTAGCTAATATGTAGGTATGGATATAACAGTAAAATAAAACATAGTTTGGAAAATCTAAATCAGCAGTGATTTTTTTAAAATTCTATAATATAAGAGATTAGTTATGCAATGGGCGTATCAACGCAAGATTTCTGGATGTTATATGAAAAATGCGTGAATTTACAATGTACAATTTTTGTCACTTATTAATGACAACGACCTAATTGCAAATCCCAATTCGATAAAGGGTCTCATGTTAAATTTTGTATAATGTACATTCAGCCTGTGATGAGGGTTTAAACAATTCTATAACACCACTATTCATTTTACAGTGACAAAATTATTCAATTTAATTCCGAGTTATTGTTCCTATGATGAAGATGACACATACTGCCTTAACAGTTGTGTTAACTATGTGAGAAATATTATTGGTCTGCTTGTCATTTTTTGTAACCATTTTAAAGATGTTAACCTTGTGTGTTTCTAACAAAAGTATAGCAGGTTCCTACCTTGACAATTGTGTTAACTACATCCCAATTATTGTCGTCCATTACATCTCTTTCATTAACTATTTTTTTGTGGTGTCCACGGAGTAAATTAGGAGGGTGGAGTGAAAGAAGTATAATTTCTTATTTGAAAATTCTCATCCACAACTGTTGAATGAGAATTTTCAAATAAGAAATTATACAAATTAAATTTAGGATTTTAATTTGCTAGCATAACCATCGAAAGAATGTAAAGATTTCATTAATATTTTTACTCATAGTTTTTCTTTTAGTTCTCATAGATAGTTATTTTTCTGCTGTTTGCAAAATCCCATAAAGAATATATTTCAATACAGTTATAAGTAAACAAATAATAATTCACTTTTAAACGTGCATAGAGTATATAGGCTCCAATACTTAATTAGACTAGATAGGTGTAGATCTGTTGTTTTTGTCAGTCAATGTCAAATATAATTATTTCATACTTGTTCATAGAAATTGTCTTGGTTTTGCATGAAACATCTTTATTAGTGGCTTTGTGCCTTTCTGATGAGCTCCGGAATGAGGGCGAGAAACGTTTCAAAGGTTAAGCATTAAAACAGAATGTTAGATTTCATGAAATTGTAATCCATTAGAATGAAAAATTTTTAAGATAAGGTAGGTAAATAAATTCATATTAGGCCTTTGTTCTCATTTTTAAGTGAACCTTCATAACCGTATGGGGTTGTGTAGATACTAGTTTAAGCTGCATGGCCATAGGGGACTGTGTGGATGCTATTTGTTGAATGAGAATTTTCAAATAAGAAATTATACAAATTCATTTTAGGATTTTAATTTGCTAGCATAACCAGAATTCAGGTTATCGAAAGATGCAGAGATTCATTCATATTTTTACACAGTTTTTCTTTTAGTTCTCATACATAGTTATTTTTTCTGCCGTTTGCAAAATCCTATAAAGAATATGCTTCAATACTTATTATGTGGTTAGTAAAATTGTAACGAGGTGAATTTTCCGTTACCAAAAATGCAAATTAAATTAATAATATACTTCGTTATTTGCCCCGTTTACATTCGAACATATGTATTGTAAATAATTATTATAGATTTCTCCTAATTTGGTTATCCGAAACCGCGAAACAGATTTCTACTTTAAATAGGTAATTCGATAAACCTGGCAGTGAGAGGGCTGTCCGTAATATTAACATAAATTACAAGATTTGATACTGAGGGCGTTGGTAAATCAGCCAGCATAAATGAGTTTCATTAGAGCAGATTTGAAAATCACTTTTGCCCGGTCCGTCGAATAGTCAAGTTGACTATTATTTCCGATATTCACCACATGTAAGTACACCGTTTTATCATCTCCGCTGGTTTCTTGTCGACGTTTTTATATTAACCGATAAAACTAATTCATTAAAATGTGTGTTTTAAAGCAATAATTTGAAATCTTTTCCGTTTAAATGTATCAGAATATAATTATCATTTTCCGACTTAGCCAAATAAATCTCAATTTAAAATTAAATATTATCAAAGTATGTGTGTTCGAGTTAGAATCTATTAAATTCTCCCGATTGTATCCAAACAGCTATGTTCCAAAGAATTTCCTCGAAATATCGAGAGAAAACCGTTTACCGTTTACCGTTTATATTATTTTAATCGAGACCATTTGTGATGGTACTGCGATAAAATAATATCTGTTGTTCTACCAAATGTATAGAAATTGTAATTACCGTATATTTTATTTTAGCTAGTTCGTACTTAACGAATTAAAATAAAATCTGTTGTTGTAAAATAATTTTGGTGTGATTTGTTATAGTGCTATTGTTCTACTAAAAGAGCAGAAATTTTAGTATACCGTTTATTTTGTTTCCAATATTTCGTACTGATACGAATTGAACCAAAATTGATTACTTTGAAATAATTCTTAGACATTTATTATAGTCCGGGAATTGAGAATAAAATCTAGGCTACCGTAAATAAATTAACTAATTTTATATTCTGACACATAGAAATTTTCCGCATCAAATCCGACAAGATACCACGTGGCCGAAGCGAAACTCATTTAATAAAGGCACACAGCTGTGTGCGAACCGAACTGAAATACCACCGTTCTAATTATTGATGTCTGTCCGTCTAGGCAGAATAATTACTTACTATGGTGTTGTGTCTTACCGCTTACCGTTTTTTCCCCTTACTGTTTTTTATCGATTTTATTTTTTCTGTACCGCTCTTACCGTTTGCTTGCTTACCACCGGTTGCTTCCGAATTAATATGAATAACTAGTAGCTAACTAGCTTCTCACCGCCTGGTTACCCGTACGTCACAAAATGGCGCTTTACCTAAATCAAATTAAATTAAAATGACATAGCTTAAGTTTTTTTATATTATGTATGAAAAAACTCCGTATTTTGGTTCCTAACCGTTTTTTATTGTTTTATGAATTTTATTAAATGTTAATAAACTTTGTTATTTACCGACATCTGCCTTTTACTGTTGAATGTGAGTGAAAGTCTAATCTGCCGTCCAGACCCCTGGACATACCGTGTCTCCAATGTAGCTATCCCAGCCCTACTGCAACAGGCTGCGTTTAGGAGGCTAATATGGGACCTTTGCTCCACGTAAAAATTGCAAAGGTGGGGCTCGAGATAACCGAATTTAACCGAAATATAGGTCAGCGCTAAAGTGATGCTTCCACTTGCCTATGCGCTAGGCAACTGGAAGAAAGCACGTCACAAAATAGCTTATGAATCTGTAAATTATGTTGCGTTTCATGCTTACAATAATAATTACCTAAATGTCAAATAATAAGTTGGTATCACATTAAATGTGGGCATTCCAAATGTAATATCACATTACCTAGATTCTTATGGGTATTATCACTTTCTTATAAAAAATATTTTTTTTGCATTTCTCTCAAATATTTTCCTCATCAAGGTCGCACTATTTTTTCGATTGCATTCCAAAAAAATTCTGCTATAAGAAATCGGTTTTCGGTTTTCAAAAAATCACCCGGTATTATACGTTACGTGTTGTTGGTCCTGCCATCACAGATTGTCGCCCTTTATATCTACTAGTCGTGGATTGTCATGTATTTTGTCGTTTACTCATCATTCGTCTGCGACTTTTTGTCACAGATCCTGTCGATGTAGGTTGTGAAGTTTATTCGCATATAATTGGTAAATGACTGCGATTCTATGTGACTGGTCGTCCCATCGCAAGTTGTCGTGTATTTGCATCATTCATCGATCCTCGCTGTTGTGGAGCACCTCTTAGCTTTTCATTGCCAGTTATATGTCTGCCTGAAACTGCTGGTTTCCAAGAAATAGGCAATATCTGCGTATTATCTCGCTTTTTGAGGTTTTGGGTATTTTTTCTAGTTTTGCGGGGTCTCTGGTGATTCTTCACTTGTAATGCTCGATAGTGGGTACTATTCCGGTGTTGCAGAAGGCGACTTTGTGGTCTGCAGTTCTTACATGATGTGTTAGGGGCATTATTGTCTCATCCCTTCATACTGTATTCACATGTTCTTCCTTTCTTACACTTATCCGTCTATTGGTCTATCCTATGTATGTATTATTGCAATTCTGATATGAGATTTCGTATACTCCTTGACATTCAAGGCCAATTTTGTGTTTTGGGTTTCGGAAAACCGTGTTGATTTTTATGTTTGTTTTGAATATCGTTTCTATTTGATGTTTGCATATAAGGTTCCTGTTTTTGTCCATTGTCCCTCTTGACACGCGTTTGTCACTGATTTTTCGAAGTTCTCCTGAGTTCTTGATCTGGTTGGTTCTTGTAACTTCTCTGTTTTGTACTGATATAATCCATTAATTATCAGCGCTTTCTGTAATGATTATATTTCTTCGTTGTAATGGTACGCATCTACTAATCTCTGAATGCATGTGACGAGTGTCTTTACTACTGAATTCAGTTGTGCTGGACAGTGGTGTGATCTTCCATTTAGATATCTGTCCGTAGAGGCGGGCTTAACCTTGTTTAACCTTTCAGTGGTCGCGCGAATTTTTTTTACTTTAGTGGTCGCACACGATCTCAGACACCGGCTTAAAAAATACGTTTAAAAGAAAAAATTCAGAAATAATTTTGAAGAGACCTCGAAGCTATATATATGTAATTAATAAATGTTAAGTATTTTCGAAATATTTATTTAAGTAAACCTTAATTTTTCAATCTAAAAAAAAAATAACAAAATACTGGCTCACCCTATATATACTTGAATAACAGAAATAAAAATTCTCATAAAACCTTTGTTAAAGTAAACTTGTCTTCTAGAAACATAAGGGAATCTATTTTTGTACATAAAGTTTTTAGGTTCCTTCCAAAAAAAAGCATGCACTTTATAAAAATTATAAAAATATTTATCATTTTCTTTCCTTGTTCTTACATTTTTGGGTGGACAATGTTTGTTCCATTTTGTTTTTTTTTATCTCTTCCCATAAAATATGGTGCACTTCCATTCATTTCCCCACCTTCATTTTCATCAAATTTCTGTTCTGTATCGCTATCTTCTGATCTTTCATAAATGTTGTCTTCCTCCCCGATTCTTCTTCGTCATCATTCTTCTCCACTGAGTACTTCTTCGAACAGCCTCAATATCTTTCTTGCTCTTTGTTAGAGTCAATATTTATATAAAGTTAGAGAAATAGAAGGTAAATCCTTACCGAAATATATATTTTTCAATGAATAACTCATAACAAATGACAGAAATTTTATCTCACTAGTGGTCGCACCCGGTCTAAGACACCGTGTGTGCGATTACAGCAGTTATATGGACACATGGCATAATAATAACTACAGCAATGTATAGACGAGAAACTTTATGAAAGGTACACCAACGGAAACGGATGAGTTTATCCGATTATTTGAAATATCACAAATTAACCGTTGCGCCGGTCTCCTACACCGTGCGCGACCACTGAAAGGATATCGAAGGGTCTAGAACGAACACAAGATCTGAAGCTGAAAGATCAAGGGCTAGTGTAAGCCTTCGTCTCGGACAATACGACTGTATTCCAGTCAGAAGTTCTAGCTATATTAAAGGCACTAGCCTCTAATAATATATCACTTCGCTTGGTGAAATTTGGGTGAGCAGAACAGAGCTAAACTATCCTGGGTGCCAGGATACTCCAGAATAGACGACAAAGAGAAAGCTTGTGAACTTTCTAGACAAGGAGCAGTCAGTATGCTTCTTGGCCCAGAACCTGTGCTGGACATTACCAAAAGCGTTTCAGCCAGAGAGGTAATTAAATATTGGATCAAGAGTAAATACAAAAACCGCAGGATGAACATTCAAGGAAACCGACGTGGGAAGACAATCAACAAAAGTGAATGTGCAAAACAAACTGAAGAACTGTTCTCAAGAAGCAGGACGTAGTTCAGATAATAACAAGACATTTTTCTATTAAGAAATACCTCCACATAATTGAAAAATTTGATGGTAATCTAGGCTGCAGACTACGAGCAAAGAGATTAAAATGATAGATCATATTATATTCAACTGTGAGGGACTGGCCCGCAGAAGATACAGTATCTACGAGCAAGCACATAGTTCATCAGCACTCGTATAACCTTAAACCTGTATCACTTGATTCGGGGTACAAGAATACTGGAGTGGGTAGTGTGGAGCATGATGGATGGAACACAATAAGCCCAGGAGACTGCAGTGCCCTCGGAGATTTCTACAGACAAACCTAGGAAACAAAAAAAGGGGATGGGCTTTCTGTAAATGGTATGACGTAGAGTTTCGTCTTATTTCTTCTTCACTAATACGTCTAGAAATGGAAGATAACCTTCAGTTTTTACCTCCACAGTGAATCGGATTTTGTAGTGAATACTCTTCAGGTGGTCTAGAAAACTATTTAAAAGTTCTCTTCCAGGAGTCCAGATTATAAGTATGTCTTCTACGCATCTTAACCAGAGTTTTGGTTTGAGTGGTGCCGTTTCTACTGCTCGAATTTCTAGTGTTTCATGAAGGAAGAAATTGGTGATAATTGAAGACAAAGTTAAACCAATCGGTACTATTTTCGTTTACCTGTACCACTAATAATTGGGTGTAAAGCAGTTGTTGTTTAAACAGTGTTAAGTTAGTTTGAGAATGTGCCCTGATGAATGATTAATACCTGTGTTTGATGTTTATTATTATATTTGTATACGTACACAATCTGTTTTTTATTTTTATGTATTTGTATCTTGGTTTGCGAGAGAAGTGAGTTAAGTGTCACCGTGAATAGACGTGTTTTTAAGATGCTTTCTTAAAAGCGGTAAAACAGCGGTAACACCCCGTTAAACTCGAAAAAATGTCAGCCACCAGTAGATTAAGAAATTCTTCGTGAAATGAAGCGCCTCAATAGAAAACCAAAGATCATATGGAATTAATAGTTACAAGGTTTTCTAATAATATTAAATCAAATAAAGCAAGCAAGCTTAAGTGAAGTGCAGTGTCCCTACGTACACCCTAGAGGACCCAACAAGATGCTTTATAAGTGGTTCATGGGCAATAAATAATAGCATAGTCAATGTCAAAATGAGGCACATATTTAAAAATGAATTATTATTTGTTTGCTTATAATTGTATTGAAACATTCTTTATAGGATTTTGCAAACAGCAGACAAATTAACTGTCTCTAAAAGAAAAACTTTGTGTAGAAATATTAATGAAATCATTGCTTTCTTTCGATAACCTGAATTCTGGTTAGGCCTTTGTTCTCATTTTTAACTGAATCTTCATAATCGTAGGGGGTTATGTGGATACTAGTTTAATCTGCATGGCCGTAGGGGACTGTGTGGATGCTAGTGTTAGAATGAGAATTGTCAAATAAGAAATTAGACAAATTCATTTTAGGATTTTAACTTGCTAGCATAACCAGAATTCAGGTTATCGAAAGAAAGCAATGATTTCATTAATATTTCTACACAAAGTTTTTCTTTTATAGACAGTTAATTTTTCTGCTGTTTGCAAAATCCTATAAAGAATGTTTCAATATGAGGCACATATGTTTACAAAGCAATATACCTGTGTTGTGACCTAAAGTAATTGTATACATTGGAAAGATTTTAAATGGGCAACACCAACTCAACCCAAGAAAGAACAGGAAAGGAAATAAAATAAAACAGCAATCACAAGACGCTGAAGAAAGACAGATAAGCTATAAATTTATTTATTTTATTTTATCTAATTTAATTGATATTTTTCTATTCTATCTTTCTTTACCATCTTAATTTTTATCAGCTCGATTTATTGATTCAAAATAAATTTTATTATTAATTTGGAAGGCGGAAATTGAAACCGATTGTCTCAAAGAAATGACATACAGGGTGAGCAAACTATCCCTTCGGACCTCTTTTTTATCATAACACGCAACAAAAAATTGTTACCGCGAGATAGGGCCCTTCCCAGCAACTCCACTGTAAATGGATATTTACCTGTGGAACGGTCAATAAATAAAAGCAAAAAAAATGAGAGCTGCGAGATTCAGAAACAGAAGAAACAGAAAACTTAGAAGAAGAAAAATAAGGAGATGACGATAGATGGAAACTTAAAAGAAGTATGGAAACTGTAAAGAAGCATCTCGCAAACGCCTACACTTCCCATCCTATATTCCCACCCCATTCGTCATGCGGCTCGCGCTGCTGACAACAAGCATGTTCAATCTCCAACCCGGCGTATGCAGCCGGTCCGGCGGTATATTAAACATCCGAGATTTGGTTCCGGCACGCAGTATAGCTGTCCGTTGGTCGTGTTCTATGGACGACCAAGCTGCATGCTGGAACGAACCTCCATGGATGCCCGGAATTGGCAGCAATGCCCACCTTACGCTGGCAAATCAATCAATCAATATATTTATATCTTGGTTTGCAGTTGTTTATTAACTACTCTATAGTATCAAGCAAATTAATTATGTATTTTAGTGTTTTATCTGTTGGAAATGAATAAATAAAAAAACATAAAGTATAAAATGAAAATATTAACGGACGACTATGGTGAGGCCCCTTTGCTATTATGGGTTTCCTGCCACTAAATACATGACTAAAAATTCTTGAGAATTATGCATGTATGGATTTATATGGGTCAGTCGTTGTACTCAATCAAATCAAGTTGCTGAAAGCTGTGAAATGTTTTAACAGGAATGTCAACCAAACACGTACGCTTCCTGAATATTTGATTTCAATTTTAAATTCAAATACGTACAGCTAGTGACAAAATGTATACCATATACAATACGAAGCGCAATGGGAAATTGAAAAGTTATATAGTTAAATAAAACTCCAAACAGTCGGTATCGAACTGGTGAATTTTCTGTCTCTTGAGAACTCCACTCGATCGTATACTAATGCAATAAAACCTGTCTTTTATGGAAATTATATTTAAAACTTCCAAGGAAACATTGTGACTTAAGTGTGTGTACTGAGAGGTAAGATCCGCATATCAAGATACATTTATTATTTTAAGGGTACTCCTCGTCTCTAAGCACTAAAAATGTAATACGCATTACCAGAAAACTCGAAGGAGCACGCAAGGAAAAATATATTTGTCTTTTTATTTCAAGCTGATGTAGGAAAAATAAGCAAAGAGCGCTTGTTTATCACTCGGCTTTTTGTGTCATATAAACTAATCGGGATAAAAAATATTGCAATATCTCTACTAATACCACTGAGTGAATAAAAAAGAATATAAATAAGGTGCTCCCAAACAAAAGCTGAACAGAGATACAAACGATCGATTTTTATAAAGGCGCGTACAGACTTAAATCTCGAAATTTAGGTGGGTTGCGTAATAGGATTTAACCCACCTTCGAGCCTTGTGATGTTGAACTATCGACTCATGATACCCACACACCATGATATTAAAATAAGAAATATGCTTCTCGTGTAGAATTCAACTTACCGCAATCTCCGCGGCGACGTCACTTAAGTAGTGTTCAGGCCGATCTAGTGTGCATACACTTTTTGTGGCATAAATAAATGTCATCTGAACCAAAGTTTCCAGGGGCTAATTTCTCAAAATAATAATTGATTAGTGGAGACGTGAAAAATATAAAACAATGAAAACAATAATTATTTCGTTTATCTTGCTCTAGCTCTAGCTCAGAAAACTTCTGGATGATCTTACTGTCTTATGGATGATCTTATGCTTCTCGTGTAAAGGACATGATAAAAGCGCCAGACGAGGCTTCTGCAAGAGTCGGCGGTATTTTTCACTCTTCACGATTCTTTACAAATCGCAAAGATGTTGAAGACGACAATGGATTACTTATCTTTGATTGCTACTGTCTGCCTTCCATCTCATATTGTAAACTAACGATGAACTCATTTTTCTGATGGTCAAATTAACACTGATAGATTTATTAATTGTAAAAAATGCAATATGTATACAGTAAAAGTATTAAAGGATTATTTAAATTAATGATAGGTAAAGCGACTCAGATTAACGGTCACCACACATGGCAAGTGGGCCACATTTCGAGCATGTAAGCATTTCGAGGATGTATTATTGCAACCTCATACAACGACGAAATGAAAGTGATAATTAACTGGTTTAGTTGGTTTTAGTTGGAAGGTTTTGAAACTGACTGTAGTAATCGCTAATTATTATGATTCACTTGTAGGTCGCTTTAAATATCCTAATTGTCAATTATATGATTCATCAATAATGTCAGATGACACACTTTTGATTGTTTTAAGAATGGTATATCTCGTTGTACGAGGCTTTCCAAATTTTTCAAACGTGCTCACTCCATACATCTTAATACAGAAAATCAGTCGCCGCTTCACGTGCGAACGATCTCTATGTACATGTCCGCATAGTTCTTTCTTCAAAAAATTTTGTCGTAGTAAAATCGAAGATTTATCATTCTTTACGTGAAACCTGACCTCGGTCGGCGTTGAATTCTTATTCACAAAGCCCGTGGCTGTAGTAAAGCAGTGATAATCGTAAATGTAAAAACCAGTCTTTGCAACGAAATTTGACTGGTTTCGAAAAAATATTTATTTGTGGATTTTACAAAATTTTGTTATCGGAGAAGTTTCCTGAATTTTGCATTATTATACACTTCGCAAATAAAAAACGAAGAGTATGTTGCATTCAATCGGCACATTTCTAAAATCGGTAATAGTGCTCGTAGAGAAAATCATATCACTGTGTTGTTGATCCAATTCTTAACTACTTTCAAAATGTCCGCACGTCTGTCCGTCCATCACGTTTTTTGTAAGCACGGTAATTTAAGAACGAAAAGTCCGATTGTATTGAAACTTAGACAGTAAGTTAGTGTTAGCTAGAGGGCGAACCCTATTGTTTTTTAACAAAATCCATCAATAAATAAAAAAGTTATTAAGTATTTAAATTTGAAAAAAAAGTTTTTTTGTTTTGTATTTAAACAAAAAATATCTAAAATTAACATTATTTACAAAAAAACTGCGAACAGTATTCTACAGAGGATAGCTCCTTGTTCATTCACCAGCCTAGGTGCCGGCAGTCGATCAGCAAAATGATGCAACGTCGGTCGGGTCCGACACATAAATGGGTGACCCAAATTCACTTTGGAAACCTCTGTCCATATGCTGAACTGTAAAGGCTTGACTTGACTGAGGCGGCTTGGCGAGAGAACGACGAGGGTTGATAACTCTACCGGGGCCCCTTATCAACAGACTCGAAGTCTCTAAAGGACCATATCTGGATATGGAGCCCTAAGAAGGTGGTACAAATGAGTAACTACAATAGACCTTCTAGGTTGCAGTAGGCAAGGCCAATCGCCAGTTCCTTCAGAGTAAAATCTAAAAAAATCCTATAGAATGTACAACAATTATATATCTAGTTACTATATATATTTTTTCAACAAAATGTTAATATGATGGCTAAACTTTAATAAACCTAGAAAATATAGGATTTTTTCTAAAGCACAGCAAAACGTCGCACATTTTCTAGGTATCGAATAAGTACTCTATATTTTCAGCATATAGGCTCCAGTAGCTATAACTGGTCAGCTATTAAGAAGACATTAAGTAATTCTCGATTTGTGGTTGGCATATTTTGATTATTTGCTGTTCGGTAGTGTTTTTGGCCATGATTTATGAATAATGTTTCCTTTACCATTTACTATTTAAAATATCTTTATTTTGTTTAGCTACGTCTAACAATTCATATAATTTATTTCAAGTACATCATTTAACAATATTAATATATATCCCGATGCATTACATAATTCTATGAATGTTTACGGTCCGGGATGTCGGTGGTAGGCCGAAGAATAAATCCGTTTTTATTTTAATTGTAGCTACTACCACATATCCATCAGAGTAACGATGTCTTTGATGTTTCTTTTTAAGCAGGTGTTTACCTTATAAACTACATCTAATTAATCTATTTTATTAACAGAAATCGGGTTCCTAGAGAAATAAAAAAAAAACCTACTGCAAATAATTATAATCGTTAAAATTGTGTGTTTTAAGATTATTGCGTGCTCCACGATGAGCTAGATGTCAATGGGAGAAAGGAGATTTAGGATGGAGGGGGCGTGTTGCCTGTCTGTCTCGTGTGAATGTTTTCTAGCCACATAATGCCCATGATTCAATGTTTACATCCTACCAGACTCTCAATAATATGTGACCCGCCATAGTAAAATGGTGGACTGATCGGGAATTGTTACGTATAAAGCTATTCTTAAAAATTGCAAATCAATTGACAGTAAACTGTAGACATGATATTAAAAAATATGTACTAACTACAGTTTCTTTAATGTCATGTCTAACGCATAAGCATTTTGTCAGTTGACTTGTGACGTGGACTTTAAACATGGCTTTATTTGCAAATAATTGCTGGTCGGCACCACGTTTTACTGTGGAGGGACACATATATGATAAAAGACTAAACTGAAGAAATATACGAAAATGGATGATACTGTACTTGTTTATCTTCCATCATAAACGATGAAGGAAAAAAAAGAAAAATGATAAATGTGAATGTTTTTTTTTTTAGACAAACATGAAACAATAACTCACGTAACCGTTAAATTAAATGTAATAATATATTCCTTTTTGTCCATGTAAATGTATTGTATAATAACGATACAGACCAAAACGCGTATTTGTAGCAAGCGTGAATGTGTATATCACGCGACAATTGCACAATGTATAAGGATGCATGTCAAGCTTCTATACTTCAAACGTATCTATACTTTTGTGGAACCAGACGAAGTGAGGTTGACTTTGAAAGCTTGAACACAGAGAGTGTAGTAGGATAGGCATGAGTTAGATGCCCCTAGAAAAATTTGGCTGATATTCTTACCTTGACATCACACTACTAAGATGAACTATAATGATATTACACCCCCTTTTTTGTAAAATAAATAAACAATTCGAATTTTGATAAATCATTTTCTCTCTCCTGTAAC
This sequence comes from Stenurella melanura, assembly GCA_963583905.1. Classification (NCBI taxonomy): domain Eukaryota; kingdom Metazoa; phylum Arthropoda; class Insecta; order Coleoptera; family Cerambycidae; genus Stenurella; species Stenurella melanura. The sequence goes on from OY757314.1 coordinate 49,134,823, forward strand.
ACCCAAGTATTATGATCTTTATATATGCGGTAAATATACCCAAGAAGTATTGAACAAAAAATCATTAACAACAGAGGAAGATATAATATTGTGCCAAAATGCGGAAAATAAATCGCTTGAAATAACAATGTGAGCGAGTTTTTTCAGACAGAGGAATTAAATATGCGATGCTAGAGCAAGTGAAACAATATATATATGGGTAGACATAGTTCTTTGTACGGATAGTTCATTTGGGTCTAATTCTGGGTCTGACTCAATTCCGAACTGTTTTGAAGAAGACTTGGTAGATTTTGATCGATTTGGCTGAAATCTCCTGAATTTTTTCGCTTATATATTTATATGCAACAGGCACCGCATACCGCACCATTTGGAAACATGGTTTCAGATGTCTGTAACATATTTTGGTATCATGTTACGTCTTCCTCTGTCGTCAATTTTTTTTTTGCCCCGCCACTTTCAACACAAAACGACCGTACACCCCACATTTAGGATTCTTCTCACTCTGCATTTTAGTTAATTAAAATTATTACTGAATAAGCAAGAGATATTAATAGGTGCTATCTGTAAAATATTGTACTGCTATCTCTTCGTACTTTAATATTTAATTAGAGACTCAAAAAACAACTTGTTTTAATTTACGGCGTATAAAGAATACGCATAAAATGTATTACGTAAACAGTGAATGCTTGTTACCTTTGCCATTAATACCATTGATGCATGTAAGTAATATATGAATAAAAAAAATCGAGTTGAATTAATTTTTTAATAGTCTTCTATTACTAAGACTATACATATTGATGTACATACGATTAGTGATTATATATATTTTTAAAAGGTTCTACCCATATGAAAATTTTGAAAAAATATATGTTATAGAGCATAGAAGGGGACATTTATGCAAAAAAATTGGTGCATTCGAATATTTTGGTATATTTTTTACTGCAAATACTCAATAATTTTTTGTGTAATACCTTGTAAAAATTGGTTACGTTATTAGAGAGAAAAAAGTGTTTTTTCAAAATTTTAATTATTTATTTATTTTAAAGACCAGAGAGGGTAGGGGTGTAATATCTTGCCAAATTGTTCCTCTTAGTAAGGTAAAAATATCAGCCCATTTTCCCGAGGGGCATCCTGCGTATGCTTACTCTGCCACACTCTTATTAGTCTGAAAACGGCTTGTCATTAGAATCCATTCTCTCATTTGCGACGACATATGTTTAATATAGACTGCTCGCAAAATATAAAGAAGAAAACTGATTTTCTCAAGGCACCACTGACTATTTTACTTCCACATCCACGTAGTGGTTTGGAAATATAGTAATCGTAAAAAAAAATTCTTGAAGTAGGTTTAGAATGTCGTGAAACGTCGAGATTTTAAATTTGAGCGAAAAATAATTTCTTTCTGTCTGTCGGTCGGTTCTCCGTCCGACAGACAGGAGTTCTATCGGTTGGTTTTCTCCGGAACGGTTAAAGATATTGACTTGATATTTTGTACACGTATATCTCATGACGAGATCTGGAATTGGATTATTATTTTAACATTTCCGGTGAAGGGTCGAGGAGGAAATAGGTGGAAATAAGTAAAGCAAGCGGGAAGAGTCCAGAAATTTGAAATTAGGTGTATGTACTAGAAGCCAAGGCCTTGCAATTTTTTATAATATTTTCCATCCCCCCACCACCCACCACTCCATTATTAAAGGGGTTGATAAAATAAAATAGAGATATTCACGTGAAATTTCGTATACGTATATATTATAATGACATCAGGAACTAGTTTATATTTTGGTATTATTCCGTTGAAGGGTTGGGGGGTAAATATGGGTAAATAAGGGAAAATAAGTAAGCAAGTTGTTAAGAGTACAGAAATTTGAAATTTGGTATATGTCCTAGAGGAGAAGGCGTCAGGTTTTTTATAATATTTTTCAGAGTGCAAATATAGTCGAAATGTTTTCTTTAAAGTGACTGGGATAAGAAACCTGGATGTGGAAGTAGTGATTCCTTAGGAAGCGGTTTTATAGTGGGCCCTGGACCTAGAGATCTGAACGATAACAGAGCACATTTCGACCTATACACAGCATAGTGCGAGGTGTGCAAATCCTCACCTTAATGCTTCTCAAGTGGTGAGCGCAGAACCATTTTCACTATACTCGTACCTTGACACGAAATGTTAAGCAACGTTAGTCACAGTTAGTACTTCGGTGACCTCTAGGGAAATACAACAACCTCATCACATCTTCAAGCGGGTTGAATATATAGAAGCTGTACAATATTAGGCGAACATTGCACAGTGTATATACAAGCATTTGGAGGGAATGTAAATTAGATGATTCCTTGGCTATTTCGGAAAGAGATTTGGTAAAATATCCAGGTAGCTTGTCTCTTGGCGTCGGTGAATAACCCTAGTCGCGAAAATAGGCTAGTATTAAACATGAGTTTAAAAAAATTCTTCTGAATGCCATTCTTTTGGATAATGCACCATTTTATGAACCCTAGGCGTATTTTCGATTAAATTAATGGTTGTTTGATGTTTGCCGTAATTCAGTAACATTTGTTTAATTCTACCTATCTGTAAAAATTCAATCGTTTTAATTACGTGGCGGTTTTAAGGGTAGAGATAGCACGCGATAAAGTCGCCGTTCAACCCACCTCTGTCAAACTGCAATGTTTGACCGAATTTTATGCAGCATGTCTACCCCTAGTAGCAAATCGAAGGCGCCGCGGTTCTGCAGACTCACAAAAACTATCAACAAATAGGTTTAGTTGTAACGAGTGGCGCCAGACAGACTGTCTCTATTTCCTTCTTGAAATCGTTAAATCTTCCCTCCTGATGCTGTGGAAACAATGGCAGGAGTTGAACTAACTTTTGAATTTTATGATTTTATATGGCTGAAATATTATTGTGTTCAGCAACTTGTACATTTTTTGCACCGATGAAGGTGGCATATGCAGCTTCATTATTCGAAGCAAAATTACTTACAGTAGAAATATTTTGTGCAAACTATACAGTACGTCTCACTTTTCATGACTCCTATATCACAGTGCCCTTATTAACAATGCGATTTTTTTAAAATTTGGGTGTGAGGTACCCACCAGGAGATTGTATCACGGTAGAATATTTAAAAATGTAGCAGTGGTGTTTATCCTTATGAAAGAAAATTAAGCAAATTTTTCAAAAAAATATGTTAGGCAAGGTTTTAACTGTAAGACAATTTCATAATCTTATACGTTGTTATCAAAAGCTCATTAATACCGAATGTCAACAAGCTAACCGTTATACTCTTCGCCGATTTACTGCACTTTTTATATTATTGTTGCACATTCCATAGGATACTCTTCGCAGTTTTTTATAAATAATATTAGTTTTAGACATTTTTAATTCAATTACAGAACATGAAAAATATGTTCTTTTCTATTTAAAAAATTTACAACTTTTTTAATTATTGATCGATCAAAAATAACAGGGTTCTTCTTCTAGCTAACACTAACTTACTGTCCAAGTTTCAATACAATCGGACTTTTCGTTCTTAAGTTATCGTGATTAAAAGAAACGTGATGGATGAACAGACAGACAGACGGAAAGACAGACGAACAGAGAGACGAACAGACAGACGGACGGACATTTTGAAAGTTGTTTAGAATTCGGTCACCAACACAGTGATAGTAAGTTTTTTTCTCTACGGGCAATATTACCGGTTTTAGAAATATGCCAATCGAATGTAATATACTCTTCGTTTTGTATTTACGAAGAGTATAGCAAGATGGTGTTCTTGGTGTTCACGTAGTAAAAAAATTAAATTTTCCTTTTTTAAGTATTAATTACACAGGAACACAAAAACAACGGTATTTTATGAGATTTTACATATATACGCCCATGTATTTTTACCGCTGAACACGATCCCGATGTCAGCTTTGCTCCATCAGGTCGTAATTTTTTGTTAACCACAAAAACAGTTTAAAACAGGGGCCTGGAGAGGGTTTAAAATAAAACCAAAATATTTCAAATTCGATGTATTTTTGACTGCTGAACACGATTCCGATGTCAGTTTTGCTCCATCAGGTCAGGATTTTTTGTTAACCACGAGAAACAGGTTTAGTGTAGACAAATTAGACGAACAGCGACCTAAACTTGAGAGAGTTTACCAAATGAATGAATTTTCACGAAACTTTGTGGAGTCTAGATCAAACTAAAAAAAGTTGCCGCTATGGACCCGCAATTGTTATAAAGAATGGTTTTGTTAACTGGCAAAATTGAGAAAGGTATAGTAAAAAAAGCAATATTATTTTTAGATAACTTGACGAAAAATAACAACTTTTTATTCTTGTAAAATTTTCGAATAAATGCGTATTTTCTGAGATATAGTGGTTCGAATATATCCAATGATGGGGGAGGTTGAATTGAAAACGAAAAAAGTGACAAAAAAAATCAGAATAATTCCGCTGAATATATTATTTAAATACAAGACGTTTCTTCCTTTATGACTTTTTCCGAAAGTACGCCCTCTCCAAGTTTTTCCGAAAAAACCCGAAAAGAGACCCTTACCGGAAAACGGAAAATCTCGTAAACTACGAAATATAAAAATGTGGAAAAATTCAGACGTATAGGTTAGTACATTCTTTAAAAATTTTTTGTAACATGCACATTTTCTGAGTTTTCAATAGTTTTTCACGATCAAGAACTTTTGACCCAAATAGGTGAACTAATTTAACACTCTCAGCATTAACTGAGTTTTTGTCGTGACCTGTTACCGCCCATACTCACATCTTTATTTACATATTCAAATAATACAAAAAATTGTATGTATATTTTGCATAGCATATGAAGAAAAAATAAAATTTGACAGTTACAAATTTTTTTCCAGAAAAAGATATGAAATGAAATAGTATATTATTATAAATCACTCTTTGGCCTTGGAAACTTGTCCTTTATCCACATATGTTGTATTTTTCAATTTTGTATATTATCATTTTACCACTATTTTTCTTTATTTATAAATTATACCTATATACCCTAACCACATCGATACTGGAACCTAAGACGAGATGAACCATCAGGATCTACAACAAAGGTGACACACTTCTTGCCCAGGGGTCGGTCAGGGCATTTTGAGACATACACAGGTAGACCTCAAATAAATTGGTTATTATTCTACAAAGGTTAGACAGTAGGAAAGACGAAGCTAAGCTATAAATTCCACTAATATTTTAACATAAGTTTTATCGAAAAACTATGTGATCAATTTAAATGCAAAAAAGTCGTTTGTGATCAATATGGAGGGTAGCCACATCGGGTCTATTATTCCTTTCTTTCTTAGTTCATTACAGAGCCACTTGGTATGTACTTGGTTATTTCTACAGTTAAAAAATATATGATTATGATCACCAAATTTGCCACATATACAATTAGGGCATTGCAGAACACCTATTTCTTTATAGGGAAATAATCGCAAAAATAGGCATAACTCGTGTTTTGGATTCTCAACTTGAGTTGCATAGCACACATTGACATTGTGAGTATCATCTAAAACAGTTTTGTCCCAGGGGTGAGGGTCTGAAGTCTATGAATAATTACGTTTAAAAGATATTGAATGTGTTTTCGATTCAATGATAAATGAGTTCGTTTAATTTCTTTTAACCCTAATCATACTTTCTTAACTCAAATGTCAATCTACAACAAATGTTCTGATTATGTTAAAGACATATATTTTGTTACATTGTACAGTTGAGAAAGATGTGATGTTACAATAATGCAATATTGGAAGTATTAGAAATTCACACAGTATTTTCTCATCTTAATATTCAAAATCCTAGTGCACATTCGAAGTATTTGTCGTCTAAGTTCTAATACCTGTCATAAATATCTTTCATGAAAAAACGTGTGCCAAGATTTGTACAAAGTGAATAAGCGTGGTATAACAAACATTAGAATCTAGGGAGAAAAGCTGTGGAAACAAGAGAGGTGGAGATAATCTAGAGGAAAAAAAGCTGCAGATAAAAATCCGCAAATGAAAAAGCTAGTTTATACAAAACGCATGAATATAAGAAACTATCAATTATTCAGAATTTTCGAATGCTTGTAATATCACTATCATTTGATCCATTATTATCGAATTTTGGAAAAAAAATGGCTAGCTACGAAGATTAAAAATATTAAGATGCAGAGAAAGTTTTTATGTAAAAAACCCTCCTTACTAGCTGAAAAGTACATAGCTGTGCAGCCAGAAGTCACTCCTGGGGAGGGAGGCGTGGGTGGGCGGTCAAACGTGTTAATTTTCAGTCAAAATAAAATATTTGAGTGCAGCTTTGAAGAAATAAATAAATGCGATGTACTCTTAGTATACGAAATATAAGGCAAAAATATTCAAAACAAATTAAAAGAGTACACTCGTACAGGAGTCGAACCGAGAAATCCGCTATGAAAGTCGTCGCTCAACGCGATGTGCTACGGTCGAGATGGACTTGAAATTTCAATTAGTCTCTTCGGAAAAAGCAAAACATGAAATTTTTATATGTTCGTAACTAATTAAATACATCAGCAGGAAGCTTTCGTAATGTCGATAACGAAAGATCGAAATTGACATTTTTTCGGCATCGTTAATTGAATGAGCGAAATCGAAAATTCTAGCCGAAAGTGAAGTGAAGTGAACGAAAAATAGCATTTTGTGGCATTTTGCGAATTCAGTTTATTTTTTGTTCCATTATTGTCACTGGTACGTTAATAACTGGAGAATTCGGAAGAATAGGAGATTTGCAATATAAAAACAAAATCGCCAGAACTGCATCTTGGCATTAAAATTTAAATAATTTTCTCACAACTACCGACTTTTGGCAACGTTTAATCCACGACCTAGATTTGTGGCAATAATTTTACGCAATTTCTATAGTTAAAAACTATAACTACACAAAATTTCAGAACTGTACTCAGATTTAATTTTGATTAAAAAAAAACAGCTGCCTAAGGAATCACTACTTCCACATCCAGGTTTTTCATCCAAGTCACATTAAATAAATATCTTGATTAGATTTGCAGCCTAGTATGTGGAAATTATTGGTCATAGATTTTTAATTTTATATCCCATATTCACAACCTACCACCTCCCACCCCTTCAATGGAATCACCTAAATCAGATGTCATTACAATAGTTACATGTACTAATTTTCAAGTGAATATCTTAATTTCATGCAATCAATCCCATTAATAATGGAGAGGAGATGGTGGGGTTTGAAAAATATTAGAAAGAAATCTGAGGCCTTGGTTTCTAGTATACACACCAAATCCCAAATTTCTGTACTCTTACCAGCTTGATTAACGTATTTTCCCCTATTAACTCCTATTTAACCCCCAACACTTTAACGGAATTATGTCAAAATATAATCTAGTTCCAGATGTCGTTATAATACATACGTCTACCAAATTTCAAGTGATAACTCAATTCATTATATTATATCAATCCCTTTAATAACGGAGTAAGGATGGTAGGATTTAAAAAATTTTGTTATAAAATTCTAGGGCCTTGGCATCCAGGACATACACCAAATTTTGAGTTTCTGTACTCTTACTAGCTTGCTTTACTTATTTTTGCCTATTTACCTCTACCTACCCCCCATTCCTTCAACGCAATCATGTCAATATATAATATAGTTTCAGATATCGTTATAATACATATGTGTACCAAATTTCAAGTAAAAATCTAAATTTAATTTTATCGACTCGTTTATTAGGGGAGTGATGGGATGGAAAATATTACTAAAAACCTGAGGCCTTCGCTTCTAGTATATACACCAAATCCCAAATTTCTGTACTCTTGCCAGCTTGCTTTACTTATTTTCCCCTATATACCCCTACTTAAACCCCAACCCTTCAACGGAATCATCTGAAAATATATTCTAGTTCCAGATGTCGTTATAATACATACGTGTACCAAATTTCAAGTAATCATCTCAATTTCATTTTATCAACCCCTTTAATAATGGAGTAGGGGTATTGGTGGGGAGTTGAAAAATATTATAAATAAATCTGAGGCCTTGGCTTCTAGTACATACACCGAATTTCAAATTGCTGTACTTTTGCCAGCTTGCTTTACTTATTTTGCCCTATTTACTCCCATTTAACCCCGAACGCTTCAACGGAATCATCTCAAAATATAATCTAGTTCCAGATGTCTTTATAATACATACGTGTACCAAATTTTAAATGAATATCTCAATTTTATTTTATGAACCCCTTTAAAATGGAGTTGGGGAGTTGAACACTGAATTTCAAGTTTCTGTACTCTTACCAACTTGCTTTACTTATATTCGCCTATTTACCCCTAAATAACCCCCAACCCTTCAACGGAATTATCTCAAAATATAATCCAGTTCGAGATGTTGCTATGATACATATGTGAATCAAATTTCAAGTGAATATTTCAATTTTATTTTATCAACCTCTTTAATAATGGAGTAGGGGTGGTGTGGAGTTGAAACATATTGTAAAAAAATCTGAGGCCTTTAGTTCTAGTATACACCGAATTTCAAGTTGCTGTACTCTTGCTTTACTTACTTTACCCTATTTACTCCTATTTAACCTCAAACCCTTCATCAGAATAATCCCAAAATATAATGTAATTCCTTATGTCATTATAATATATGCGTGTACCAAATTTCAAGTAAATATCTCAATTTTGTTTCATCAACCCCTTTAATAATGTACTGGGGGGTGGGCTGGAGGGGGGATGAAAAACATAAAAAAATTTGATGCCTTGGCTTGTAGTACATACATCAAATTTCAAGTTTCTGTACTTTTACCAGCTGGCTTTACATATTTCCCCCTATTTACCCGCCAACCCTTAACTGGATATTTTCAAAAAACAATCCAGTTCCAAATCTCGTTATAATATATACGTGTACAAAACTTCAAGTCAATGTCTTAAACCGTTCCGGAGAAAACGTGCGCACAAAAAAGTTACACAAAGACTGACCGATATACAGACCAACAGACAGACAAAACTTTTTTTTCCTTCGCTCAAATTTAAAATCTCGACATTTCATGACATTCTAAACCTATTTCAAGAAAAGAAAAAATTGAAATTTCTAACCCCTGTATGATTTGTTTTTAAATATATTTGCAAACGGGGCAAAATAGCTAATAAAAGGTAAGAAATAATGAACATACCACAAATAAATAATCATTGACATCATTTTCCACATTTCTTTAATTTATATTTTAGCAATTTTTATTTCAAAATCACCCATATACCAGTCAAATAGTATTTCGTCCTACGTGCCTGCCATTATTGTTTTAATCTTTCGAAGTAGTAGTTCTCTGCTCTATACATCAATAAAAGAGTATAATGATAAAATCAATAAAATGACCCAAATAACTGCATTATATGGGACCAAAAGTTAATATTTAATTTTCTTCCTCGATTTATTTACATTGTACGTAAGGGAGTACAAGGATCCGTTTTAATTCACTTTATGAGAGTCTGTATATTTTTTGTCACGTTTATCACAGAGAATATTCCGAAACGGTTCTGATATTTGGATTGCAAGCAAGCCAAGTGCCCCTAGCGCTGGAGATTCAGATTCAGTTATAGCTTCTCGTGAATTGGATTGCGTTTCTTCAACATAGGGAGGTCCCTTCTAACGTTAGCTATCCCAGTTGAGGCCAGCTATATTGACCAGTGGCGTACCGAACGACGATCAACCTCTTAAGAGTTTAATAAGCATTATTAAACAGAGCAAGTAGGACTTTGCGGTATTAAACATGTATAACAAATAAAATTTTGCTATTTTCCGTGTAAATTAGAAAACAAAATTAAAACATTTGGTTTAACTCTTAATTGTACATTTTCTCCTGTATTGTGCATGCTCCTTTTTTGTGAAATTTGTAATAGATGATAGCTTAACCGTTTGGAACATTCCTTAATCAAAGGTACAGTGTCTACACATTTAGTCAGAATTTGACAACATACGCGGAGGGGATATCGATCGTGTATAAACAAATGCTATAAAGGCTTTCAAGCTACTGAGTATTGCATAAATTTAAACAAGAAGTTAATCGTTTGTCTTGCAACGTTTTAGTTTTTTCTTGGCAAATCGTAAATAATCGATTCTAGGCTGATTATTAAAATTTGCAACATTCTGTATTCAGTGTGAAATTGTAAGTCCGCGAGATCGTAATATTAAATTTGCCGACGCATTTTTATGCGTTTTTCTATCGAGCTTGTAGGTAAAGTCGTGAAGAAGACAGACAAAAATAGGTCAGACAGTCACGTATAGGCAGGGTTGTGAAGTTGTCCACTCTTTTTAAATTTTGTCCAGGACGTGGACAATATTGGGCAAAACTGGACAAAACTGGATAAAACCTTACAATGTTGGACAGAATCAAATTTCATTTACAAAAAAAATCGCTCCCTAAGGAATCACGACTTCCACATCCAGATTTTCCATCCAAGTCCCTTTAAAGGAAACATCTTGACTATATTTGCACACTAGTATGTGGAAATTATTGGTCATAGAATATTAATAATATTTGGGACAGATGTCGGAAAAATTTGAGGCATATACGTCAAAAATAAAGTTTCTGGATCTTATTATCTTGCTTTACTTTGTCCTATTCACAACCTCCCACCCTCCACTCCTTCAGTGAAATCATTTCACTCCGATATCATTACAATACATACGTGTAATAACTAATGTGAATAATATCTCCATGTTATCCCTTCCATTCCATTTATTTTAAAGTATATTAAAAATGGGTTTGTATTGCTGCATTAGGATTTTCCTCAATCCAGAAATGCATATTCCGAGAATTAAACATGTCTTGTGGTGTGAATGTAGCCTCGTCAATAAAAAGTATATTACTTAAAAAAATTGGAGCATTTTGCATTCATTTAAGCAAGAATACACTAAAATCAACTCTTATTAGCATATCCTCTCGTCTCGGGTAATAACGGGTTGCAATTGTTGTCCATGTAGTACTCTTAAAGCGCTTTGGTGAGATATATCAATTCATAAGTCCAATCTTCCAGTACTTATCGTAGGATCTTCCATTAATATATCTAATATTTCTTCTTCAACATCAACGTTTCTTGGACAGCCAGCGTCTCTGTTTCTCACTTGAAGACTTCCTTTTTAAGACTTGCCGCATATTCCTGAAACATCCTGTGTATAAAAACGAATGTCATAAATCAGGTTTACGTATCACAAGACCGCAACGAGTCTAAAATTTCTGCTACAGTTAGTTTTACTTCCACATCCACGTAGTGGAGTGGAAATATAGTAATAGTAAAAAAATTAATTATTTTTTTTGTTGAAACAAGCTTAGAATGTCATAAAAGGTTGAGATTTTAAATTATTAAAAGGGTTGATGAAATAAAATTGAGATACTCTCAAGAAGTTTGGTACACGTATGTTTTATAACGACATCTGGAACTAGATTATCTTTTGAGATGATTCAGTTGAAGGGCTGGGGATAATTATTTTCTATAAGTAAACCAAGCTGGTAAAACTACAGAAACTTGGGATTTGGTGTATATAGTGCGTGTAGCGGAGAATTAGGCATGCACATTCATGTATTGTGAGAGATATGACAACACAGCAGTAGCGAAGTCGCCCGATGTGTCGGCACAAAACCACGCCGGCCACTGAAGTATCCTAGATGTAGTTATTCATTCTCCACTGGCACACACGATGTTGCAATTCTTACTTCCTATGTCCATTTTGCCATTACACGCACTGTATATTAGAAGCCAAGGGCTCAGATTTTTATATGTTTTTAAACCCCCCCACCACCCCCACTCCATTATTAAAAGGATTAATAAAATAAAATTGATATATTCACTTGTTTGGTACACGTATGTATTACAACGACACCTGGAATTAGATTATATGTTGAGATGATGCCATTGGAGGGTTGGGGATTAAATAGAGGTAAATAGGCGAAAATGAGTAAAGTAAGCTGGTAAGAGTACATAAATTTAGAATTTGGTGTATCTGCTAAAAGCCAAGGACTCAAATTTTTTTATAATATTTTTCAACCCCTCCACCACCCCCCACTCCAATTTTAAAGGGGCGGATTAAATAAAATTGAGGTATTCACTTGAAATTTGGTACATGTATGTGTTATAAGAATATTTGGAACTAGATTATATTTTGAGATGATTCCGTTGAAGGGGTGGGACTAAGCAATAGTAAATAGCAGAAAATAAGTAGAGCTGGTAAGACTACAGAAATTTGGGGTTAGGTGTATACACTTTATAATATTTTCAATCTCCTACCAAAATAAAATTGAGATGTTCACTTGAAATTTGGTACACGTATGTATTCACATTTGATTGTTATGATTTCGTTGAAGGGGTGGGGGAGGTAAATAGGAAAAAATAAGTAAAGCAAGCTAATAAAAGTCTAGATACTTCATGTTTGGCGTATAGGCTAGAAGCTAACCGCCAAATTTTTTTTATGGCATCTGCCTCAAATATTATATTATTCTATAATAAATTATTATCACATACTAAAGTGCAAATATAGTGAAGATGTCCACTTTTAAAGAGGCTTGGACGGGAAATCTGGATGTGGAAGTAGTGATTCTTTAGGCAGCGGTTTTCAGTATATGTTGCTTTGTGACTTTATTATTTATAAGTATTAACACATAAAACGAATTTTGTTTATTGCGATTCTTTACTGTCACGTCACAGATAAGTATTGTCATATTGGAAGAATGTCTGTGTCACCAATAATAGTTCAATTTTTAATACTTACAATAAAGCGAATAGGAGACCGGAATACTGAAATATAAATTATTATCAGTGATGTATCAAAATAGTTTTATCTAGGTTAATGTTTCGGAAGTTTAATTACTTCCACATCCACGCACTGGAGAGGAAGTACAGCAAGAAATTTTCAAAATCTTTGTCTGAAATAGGTTTAGAATATCATGAAGAGCCAAGATTTGAAATTTGAGCGAAAGGAATGTTCTATGTGTCTGTCGGTCTGTCTGTCGGTTTGTATGTAACTTTTTTTTTTTAGTGTGCACGTTTTCTCTGGAACGGTTTAAGATATTGACTTGAAATTTTGTACACGCATGTATTATAACGTGATCTGGAACTGCACTGCATTTTGAACGTATCCTGTGAAAAGCTGGGGGTAAACAGGGGTAAATAGGAGAAAATAAGTAAAGTAAGCTGGTAAGAACCCAGTAACTTGGGATTTATTGTATGTACTGGAAACCAAGGCCTCAAGTTATTGAGATTTGGTGTACATACTAAAAGCAAGTCTCAATTTTTTTGACATTGACATTGACATTTTGCACCCCCTCCACCACCCCCACTAAATTATTAAATCGAAATAACAAAATAAAATAAAGACATTGACTTGAAATTTAGTACACGAAGGGTTGGGAGTGCACTAGGGCTAAATAAATAAAGCAAGCTAGTAAGAGTTCAGATATTTGGAATTTGGTGTACATACTAGAAGCAAAGTCTCAAATATTTTTATGACATTTTTCATCCCCACCACCACTACCCCCACTCCATTATTAAAGGAGTTTACAAAATAGGAGAATGACATTGATATGATATTTTGTATCATAACGAGGTCTGTAACTAGATTATATTTTGAGCTTATTCTATTGAAGGGTTGGGGGTGAGATATGAGTAAATAAGTGAAGCAAATTAGTAAGAGTCCAGAAAGTTTGGATTTGGTGTGATATACCAGAAATCGAAGTCCCAATTTTTTGACATTTTCCACCCCCACCAACATTATTAAAGGGGTTAACAAAATAAAATTAAGAAATTGACTTACAGTTTGGTACAGATATGAATCATAACGAGATCTGCAACTAAATTGTATTTTGAGTTTATTCTGTTGCAAGTATAATATCAAGATGCTTTCCTTAAAAGAGACTTAGATGGGAAATCTGAATGTGGAAGTAGTGATTGTATGGGAGGGGTTTTTATGGTAAATGTTTTATAAAATAAAGATTAATTTAATTTCGTGTGGCAATAGTTAATCTGGATACAAATTATAGGACAATATTAAGAAATTCTTGTCTGCTACTGGAAAATAGCAGTATACCTCGAAATATGTTCAACGTTGTACTAGAATTGTTGTAGTGTTAGTACTATATCAAAGTACAAAATTGGTAAGTGCGTTATAATAGAATTGAGGAAAAGTTTAAAGAGGTGAGATGAAACTTTTAGAGATTTTGTTATAAGTAAGTAAAAGGTTTTTATGTGTCGTATATTATTATTCGCATGTTACTGTTTTTCAATGCATTAAAATTGCTTTTTTATGTTTGCAAATTAGAAGTCCAAATTTTCATTAAGTTGCAAATGTTAGATCTAAACGTGAGATTGTGAAAATATTTACCAATCTAGCAATTTTCACACTGTTCATATTTCTGTGTCATCTACATCTATTAATATATGATTCAAATGTATTGACCCCCCAATTTAACCATGAATATCTTAGAGCGGAGGAGCGAAGAAATTTTGTCTTCATTATGTGCGTATTCTAAATCATTCACTGAAATTTGAATAATGTACATTGAATAGTATTAAAATTATGCTATATAGAAAAATGTCCTGCTTTTTAAGATTATTTTGACCATGCCAGTTTCATATCCATTATATTCTGGCAAATATCCATATTATGTAAATAATATTTTAGATACTGATTAAGGACGGCAATTTTTGTACAAGTAAACCATTGTAGAATGGCCGATAGCCGCACAGAGAGAGAAGAAATATCGTCGCTGTTGGATAGAGACAAGTTTCTTAACTATGAACGCAGTAATGTCAGGGAAGAAGTTTCAGTAAAAGGTTCTCTCTATTCACCGAGAATCCCAGTATGTCACAGGTCAATTGGTATCTTAGAATAAACAACAGTTCTTTGTTTTTATATTTGAAATATTTGTAAATTATGATATTTAATTGTTTTAATTTCAAGTAAACAATACGATATGGCAAACATACAAAATAAATCAACTTGAAAACCTTAAAAATCATGTAGATAAGGAACTAAATAACTTTAAAAATATTCTAAATATGCATAGTGGTATAAAAGACGATAGCAAACTAAATGAATCTAAAAGCTATGCGAATGTTGCGGCAAATGAAGTGGTAATTATTAAACCCAAAAATAAACAGGATTCCAAAAAAACAAAAGAAGTTATACAAAAAAATTTAAAACCTGCCACACTGGAAGTAGGAATAACTCAGTTAAGGGATATCAAAGAAGGAGGAGTAGTAATAAAATGTAAGAGTAAAGAGGAACAAGAAAAAATAAAAAAAGCTGCTGAAAAGAAATTGCCTAAAACATATCAAGTTAATGCACCTGAATTAAAAAATCCCTGTATCAAAGTGGTGGACATTGAAGACCATTTAAGTGTTGATGACGTAGTAAATAATATTAAAAGACAAAACGCATGTACCCTTCACAGCGAGTCTGAACTCAAAGTTAAAGTTTTTAAAAAAATGAAAACCAAATATATGGCCATAATTGAATGTGACCCAGTAACATACAGGAAGATATTAGAAGAAAAGTACCTATATATTGATTGGGCCAGATGCAGAGTTTTCGACTACGTAAATGTGTTCAGATGTTTTAAGTGTGGTGGTTTCAACCATAGCATGGAGAATTGTGAATGTGAAATTATATGTTTAAAATGTGCTTCTAACCACGATACTAAAGATTGTACGAGTGATTATGTCAAATGTGCAAATTGTATTGAGGCGAAAAACAAGTTACAGGTAGATATAGATATTAATCATTCCATATATGATATCACATGTCCAGTATATTTAAAACGCATTGAAAGTCAAAGAAAAAAAATTAAATATTTACCAAATGAGTCTAGCTCCTCCACTTCTTTTTTACAATCTCAAAAGTAAATTCGAATAATGTTTTGAAAATTTGTCATATAAATGTACAAGGATTACATAATAAACTTGATGAGATTGAATTTCTACTGGCTCAATATGATTTGGATGTTTTATGTATATCAGAACATTGGTTTTTAAATTCAGATGTAGAGAACATTTACTTGCCTGGTTATAAACTCATTTCGCACTGCTCTAGAAACGAACACATACACGGTGGCTCATTAATCTTAACCAAAGATAAAATGTTAGTTACAGATATAATTTCTATAAGTAATCAATCGGTGCAATGTATCATTGAAGTAAGTGGAGCCAATCTAGTTTTAAATGATATAAATATAGCAATTATTGTGATATATAGACCACCTAGTGGTGATTTTAATATTTTTATAAGTAAACTAACAGAAATTCTAAAATTAGTTGAAAACAAATTTAGTAACATTATATTGTGTGGTGATCTTAATATAGATTATAGCAAGACAACGCTATATAAAAATATCTTATGTGATGTCCTTAATTCTTTTCAACTAAATATAACCACAAACCAACATACACGCATATTTACAAACGTGAATGGTGATACAACCTCTAGTGCAATTGATTACATGATTACTAACTTACCCCTCGGTGAATACAAATGTGAAATTATAAATCCTCATATAGCTGATCACTTTGCACACATATTGTCGCTTAGTTTACCGACAGCTTCTACAATAAATAGTCCTGTCAAAGAACACAATTTTGTCACCAGAAACTTAAGTCAATTAAATATTAATCAGTTGATTCATTATCTTAAAAAGATTAATTGGACAGTGTTTTACGAACTTATTAATAAAAATGATATAAACAGTGCATGCCATGAGTTCATTGAAAACATTAAGTGGTGTCTAGAAGCATGTTGTCCTTTTGTTACTTATAAGCTAAATTCTGCTGCTCGAAATAACTCGTGGTATAGTGAGGAGCTGAGAGAAATGAGTAATAACCTCAAAAAATTACATTGGAATGCTCTACATAGTAACCAACCGGAGATAAAAGACATATACCGCCAACATAAAAAAGAGTATAAAAAACAAATTGCAATCGCCAAGCAAAAATATTTCAACAACCGGATTGACAAAGCAAACAACAGAATTAAAGAAACATGGTTGATAGTGAATGAGAAACTAGGCAGAATAAAAAAAAGACAAGAAACAATCACATTAAGGGATAAAGATCAGATAATTACCGATAAGAACATAATTGCGGAAACATTTGCAATATTTTTTGCTACAAGTTGCAGCACAGCATTATCAAGGCATTTTGGCCAGAACCTATCATTACCATGCACAGTTTCAGATTATGTAAATAATACTATGTCAATTAACCCCATTTCCGAAAATGATGTGTATAAGTTAGTCGCTAACCTAAAAAATAAAAATACTACAGGTAATGACGGAATAAATGCTAAAATTATAAAAATAATTTTCCCTTATATATCTACCGCACTAACTAGCCTGATAAACGGCTCTATTCAATCAGGTATTTTTCCTGACATAATGAAAACGGCTTTAGTTATTCCTCTTTATAAAAAGGGTGATGTCCAAATACCTGACAACTATAGACAAATTTCATTATTGACAGAATTCTCTAAAATTTTAGAAAGAATAGTCTATAACTTAATCATTTCTTTTATAGAAGATTATAATTTATTAACAGAATCTCAACACGGTTTCAGATCTAACAAATCTGTGGAAACAGCCTCATACCATCTATTAAATTATGTGTACTCGGAACTTGATCAAGGTAAATATGTTATATCTTTGTTGTTCGATCTTACGAAAGCTTTCGATAGTGTCAATCCAGATTTTCTATTAAAAAAAATGTACAACCTTGGAATAAGAGGTATGATGTTAAATTGGATTAGTTCTTACTTGACTAATAGAAATCTGATTGTAAAAATTGGTCAGCAAACATCCAATCAAGCTGATGTTCTTTTAGGAGTTCCTCAGGGGTCAGTATTGGGACCATTACTTTTTATGCTTTTTATTAATGATCTACCTGAGCATATCAGTATCGGGAAAGTTACAATGTTTGCAGATGATGTCTCAATCACTGTTTCAGCGGACACTCCAGAGGAACTCCAAACACTAGCTGAACAGGTATGTGATGAATATAGTATATATTGTCAAAGAAATAAGGTTATATTAAATGAATGCAAAACAGTGTGTCTAAACTTCCATTTAAGAAAAGTACTGCCTGTAAATTTTAATATACTTGCCCTTCCGCTTTCTGTAAATACTAAACTTCTTGGAACATTAATTGACTCTGATCTATCATTCCAGTCGCATATAAACCATGTTTGCAATCAGTTAAGCAAAGCTTACTTTGCTATATATCAGATTAAACCATATTTAAATTTGCAAGGCATTCTAAATGTCTACTATGCACTAGCTTATAGCCACATATCGTATAACATTGCCACATGGGGTTCTGCAACGGAAAGTGAAAGGGTTTTTATCGCTCAAAAAAGGATCATTAGATTAATCTTTAATTTAGATTGGCTAGAAACTTGTAAGTACACTTTTAAAAATAATAAAATTCTAACAGTACCCTGTATATTTATTTTAAAATGTATCACCTTCACGAAAAGAAATATTGACACTTTCATTAAAGTTAATGAGGAACATGAGCATCACACTAGATATGGTCACTACCTACAACTACCTAAGCACAGAACTTCCGCATATGAGAAATCCCCACACTATAAGTTTGTTTCTTTATATAATGCTCTACCGCCAGAGTATAAAAATATAGAAAATTACAACCACTTCAAAAAAGCAGTTAAAAACTTTCTCCTTGACGGAGTGTACTATTCTATAAATGAGTTTGTGAATAGGCAGTAAATGACAACGGACTTTTGTAACTCTAAGCAAGTTTTTATACTAATTTTATTATTGTATTGTAATTGTATTATAAGCTAAAAATCGTATATAATTATATTATGTTTGTCTATCGTTCTTTCTTTTTATTATTGTATGTTGTTTTTAATCCAACAGAATTATGTATGTATTAAACTTCACACCTTAAAACCAAAACTGTACCTGATAAGTTTCTATTAAATAAACTTATTGTTTGTAATCTGTGACGTGCCATATGTACTTTGTATTCTATTTGGCCAATAAATTTAAATAAATTAAATAAAAATAAATAAAAAATAAAAAATACACGTTAGATTAAATGTAATGAGACTACAATTATAAAGTTTGAGATACATGCTTACAATATACTTTTTGTTTACCTCTGCTCTATTCCACTTCCGAAGTAATCCAGTACACAATATTAAATTATATTATTAGTACTCGGTAATAATATAGTGATAATGATTCTGATGATGGCACTTCAACACGTGATACCCGGCGGCCAGCCGTAGTTACAAAAAGTGTCCCTTTTTATACTCTGTTTTTATACACTATAATATAATTTTTTATTCAATTAAAATAACATATATTTTGCTATACATAACAACTGATAATAGATTTGTACGCATACTTTTCAAAATGGTATAATACGAGCTCCAGCTGTAGATTCCTGCTCCATAAATTTTAAAACAAAACTCACAATTTCTTGACAAGGATTTATGTTTTACTTTGCTCTCAAATACATTGCTATTTTCCTATAAATATTGCTAGTGATGGTACACGTAACAATGTGTATAAGTAGATACTTCTAATAGGTACTTACCTGTGCATTAAATATAAGTTATACACTACAAGCACTTTTCTCGAGACTATCCCACCGATGTTTCCACGAGCAAGGAATATAAACATGTGAGCTCCGTAAAGGTAGGCGGGTTTCGACCACTGCGCATCCTAATCTCATCGGCCATTCTATGATGAACAACCCGTACAAGGAAATTTTTTCATTATTTTTTATTCTAAAATTTTGCAGTTATTCTCAAAAACATGATAACTAAGATACTTGATACTACTTGATACTGCTTGATAACTAAGTTAATATTTGGTATATACCAATTTCTTTTTCTGAAAATGCTTACATTGTATATAAATAACTATTTTATTTAAAAACATTAAATTCATTGATATATAACCAAATAAGCATGAGGTCACATTTTTGAGAATAACTGAAAAATTTTGGAATAAAAAATTATGAAAAAATTTCCTCGTACAAAAAATGACGTGCTTTATCAGTATCTAAAATATTATTTGCATAGTAGGCACATTTGCCAAGACATAATGGATTTAAAACTGGTATGGTCAAAATTTAGCAGAGCTTCAAAACTGTCTAATGTATATTATTCAAATTTCAGCGAATGATTTACAATAGACACATAATGAACACATAATTTTTTCAATTTTATCCGCTATTCCGTTTCTGAGATATTCACGGTTAAAGTGAAGTGTCAATACATTTGAATCGTATATTAGTTTAGAGGATAGGGCTGAAAATGCCCCATGCATTAAATAATTGTACAAACTGTAAGTTTAATTTTCATATGAATCCATAAAGACTGTATATTCTAAAATACATGAATCCATCTGTCAGTTTAGCTCAAATCTTGCAAGTCAATTCTGAAACACTTGATTTATTCCCTTTAACTTTTCACCGGCGACTCCGGCAAAAATGCAAGAGTCAAATGCAATTGGAATTGGGTAAATTTTACATGAAATTCTATATTTTTAGGCTGTTTACACCCTAATTTTCCATTTCTTTTTTGTTTTTGTTACAAGCTTTTATTCAACTTTACATGTTTTTTGTCAGTCAGTCATTTTTCAACTCAATTTTACACCACCTCCACGTGATATATTGCCATAGAACTTTGCACACACATGTAATACTGATAATACAAATATCTGATAACTATGACCTGATGCTGCAACAATGATAGTCAGCTTACTATTAAGTTCCTCAGTGGTCAATGGTAGACATGCCGTGACTAAAACGGAAATAGTAAAACATAAGTAATTTTTTTTTATGAAAATAAGCTTTTATTAAAATGAAGTAAAACAAAGAAAATAAATATTACGTGATTTGATGGGAGCACGGTGGTAGTCAAATAAATGGACGCAGTGCGGATGAGTGGATGTCAATAAAGGTAATTTAAGAATTGTTGAATCAAACAAATAAAATCATTTTATCAATATACCTCGCCTTAAAGCTTGTCGCGAGGTATACATTAAAATTAGTCCTAGTTCTGGCAAATTAAATAACAATGAGCTTCTCGTTGTAGTAGAGTGAAAGTATAATAATAGTAAAAAAAATCACTTTTTTATGTTGAAATGGGCTTAGAATGCATAAAACTTCGAGATTTTGAATTTGAGCTAAACAAAATTTTCTGGTCTGTCGGCCTGTCCGAGAACAGAAACTTGGGATTTGGTGTATATACTAGAAACCAAGGCCTCAGATTTTATTACAATATTTTCCAACCTTTCCACCACCCCCAGGCCATATGGGAAATAAGTAAAGCAAGCTAATAAGAGCCCAGAAGCCACCGTCTATTTGACATCTGCGTCAAATATATTATTAAAATTTTATTACTAATTATTTCCACATAATAGAGTGCAAATATTATCAAGATGTTTTCCTTTAAAGAGACTTGGATGGAAAATCTGGATGTGGAAGTAGTGATTCCTTAGGCAGCGGTATTTTTTAACTTACCTTTGTTAATATCCATTTACCTGCACTGGGCCCACTTACTGGCCTACGGCCCCTGCCACAATCAATACATCAAAAAATATTATATGTCTTTACGCCTTTGTTCTCATTTTTTAACTGAATCTTCATGGCTGTAGGGAGTTATGTAGATACTGGTTTACTCTGCATAGACGTAGGGGACTATGTGGAAACTAGTGTTAGAACGAGAATTGTCAAATAAGAAAGACAAATTCATTTTAGGATTTTAATTGCTAGCGTAACCAGAATTCAGGTTATCAAAAGAATGCACAAATATTGTAAATCAAAAATTTTAAAGATAGTTTTTCTCTCAGTTTTCATAGATAGTTTTTTCTGCTGTTTGCAAAATCCTGTAAAAATATGTTTGATTACTATTATAAGCAAACAAAAAATAATTAACTTTTAAACATGTATAGAGTATATAGGCTCCTCTACTAGTTAGGTAATACACAGGTGAAAATCTGATTTTTCAGTTAGTCAGTGTCAAACATTAATATCAAAAAACTTGGTAATTGTCTTGGTTTTTGCATGAAACATCATGTGAATGATTTTGTGCCTCTCTGATGAGCTCCAGAATAAGGGCGAAAAACTTCTTTAACTGAATCTTCATGATCGTAACGGGTTATGTGGAAACTGGTCTGCTCTGCATAGCCGTAGGGGACTATGTGGAATCTAGTGTTAGAATGAGAATTGTCAAATAAGAAAGACAAATTTATTTTAGGATTTTAACTGCTAACATAACCAGAATTCAGGTTATCGAAAGAATGCAAAGATTGTAAATCAATAATTCGAAAGCTAGTTTTCCTTTTAGTTCTCATAGATAGTTTTTTCTACTCTTTGCAGAATCCTATAAAGAATATGTTTCATTATTATATATCTTCGTTTCAGTACATTTTAATAAAAGTTTATTTTAAAACAGATTTTTTACTTATGTTTTATTTCCTATTTTATTAACCTTCTTAGGTTAACCATAAAGCTAATTTCTATGAAAATTAGACCCATTGTCGTACATTCTATTTACGTGACTTTTTGATAATATCTATAATTTCGTTAAAACCACGATCGGGTTAAAACTCTATACATGAATACATCCTATTATGTTATATCAGCAGAGTGTACTATTAATTGCACCTCTTCATCTGAAGTAATTGAAATCAACATTATATCGCTTATCAACTTTTCAGTGACAAAATTTCGCTCGAGGCTTGATTGCGTCAAGAAATTTGGTAAATTATATAATCTTCCATCTTCCATCTTGACAACGCTGCTTGCCATTGCAATAGGCTTGTTCCATGACATTCTTTTTTTATATGATTTTTACACGTTTTTATATAGTACTCGATATGATTATTATGCACTTCAAATTTAATATTATTAATTTTTTCCGTTCTCGAGATAAAGGGGCTGAAATTAGTAATAGTTGCAAAAACAGTGCGTCTGTTTGTGATATCACTATACGCTACTTTGAGTTCAGAGATCTACCGAGATACCGCAACCACTAACAGCCGTTCAATAGTGAGTAAATACGTGGAATTGATGGCAGTTTTAGGAGTCTTAATTAAAGACGAAGAGTAGCGTTTTGTTCTGATACTAAAGTGAATGAACAAAACCGGACCTCCGTCTTGGCACGGGCGAACGAAAGATGGTTTTTCTGTTAAAAATTGAAAAACATCGAATTTTAAAAAATTCATAATTAAGTAAATATGTGGAATAGACATCCTTTCTAGGTCTCTATGGAAAAGACAAAGTTGGTCCTTTCTTCTGATATCAAATTGTATAGGTAAATTCGGAAATTCGGCTCTGCAAGAGCGAGAAAATAATTCGAAAACATAAAA
Source organism: Stenurella melanura (assembly GCA_963583905.1). Lineage (NCBI taxonomy): Eukaryota > Metazoa > Arthropoda > Insecta > Coleoptera > Cerambycidae > Stenurella > Stenurella melanura. The sequence continues at coordinate 49,158,191 of OY757314.1, forward strand.
TCTTTAAACGTTCATATCTAAGTTAATTCTTGTAGTGGAGGTTCGATTTTGGCCCCTATTTAAAAAGGAAGGTTGGCATTTTAACCACATCGTAAGTGTCAGAGTAGAAATCGGAATTTCTGCTAGGTCTGTACGAAATGAAAATGGCTAATTTTCGTAAGAATTTAAAATCATAAGTAATTAAAAAATTCATAACTAAATAAATACTTGGAAACGGCACTCGACATCTCTATGAAAAAAGGAAGAGTGGCGCTTTCTCGTGATACCAAGTTTTATTGAAAAAATCGAAAATTCGGCCTGTCGCGAGCCAGACCAAAGTGGTCTTCCGGGACCTTACAAATTTAACCTAAAACATCGACATACATGGAATTATCAAACGTTCGTAAATAATAAATACGACGATTGCAAGCTCGTTCTATGTCTCTGTGGCAAGGAGAAGGTTGGCGATGAATTAACATAGTAAATTTGCAAGGTCAAAATCGAAAATTCGACCCGACAGGAGCAAAGGCAAATCGGCCTTTTTTGACATTTGGTAACATTTCTCCAACTCATCCCTCAACTGCCCGTTCCTAAATTTAAGAGCCGACTTTTGCCAATAACTCCGAATTTATCCTAAACAATGTAGAATTAATTCTCCAGTGACATCGGCATCCCTAGAAATCGCCCCCACGAAAAGCCTTTGATAGATTCGGTCCGCAATTTTACAGAGGCACAGATCAACACGATTAGTATATAGATAATAACAATTAAAAAGCAACGGGTCGACTGATATCGCCGAGTCTATTAGTGAGGTAGCGCCTGGCCACGCCCTATTTTCGCGAGGTGGAGGTTTGTAATTATTTTTCAATCCAACCGCCAGTAAAGCCATACATTACCATAGCAATTTTCAGAAGTAAACAAACACTTTACTGTAAAATGTAGGCGATAAAATTTTGTATGCACCATGTCAGTAAAAAAGTGTCTTTATCGAACTTACCTGATACTCGCCTCGCTCGCTTCTCTCGTTCGCCTCATAATCTCAGACTCGTTCGATAAAGAATGACTTTACTACCTTGATACATAAATAACTATTAAGACACTAAGAATGTCGAACAATCCCATTGTACTTATTCACTAACGTTTGTAACTTATCAGATCTTTTACGACTCAAAGTGAATTCTGAATTATACCTCGTGATCAGTCACGCCCTATGATGTTTGGATGTTTAATAGCAGTTGAAATGTCAGTCAACTCCATTTAACTGACCTAAAAATAATAGTGATTATGTCTAATCTAAAACGAAAAACGGATGGAAGCAAAGATTCACCAAAAAAGAATTCAAGCTCTGGGCAACGTCTAAAGCAAATATAATGCGTTAAGGAGGGTAATATGAGGGAAACGTAGAAAACAATACGCATTGAGCTAGAAGGTGAAAAGTAACAGGGTAATTTCAACTATTAACGTTGGTAATAGATTTCTTTCAGAATGAATCAGCTAGGAATTTCCATGGGTATTGCGTGATGTAGAAGTTTTGGAAAACTTTGTCATTTCGTTTCTCGAACAGATGTGCTTCAATATAGTAAACCTTGTAAAATGGAAAATCACTATGCCAAAAGGCAGCGAGAATTGCAATTGTTTCAGACGCACGGGAGAGTTCTCGATGGAATTATAAAAAAAAACAGAAATGGGACTATATTTTTATGATTTGAACGAAGTTAATAAAGAAATAGCTTCGTTACACTTAGAGGCCTGTTAATAAAGAAGCTAGATAGTAATAAACTCCATATAACAAGAACACCAACAATTTCCATGAGTATTGCGTAATGTAGAAGTTTTGGGATACTTTGTCATTTCGTTTCTCGAACAGATGTGCTTCAATATGGTAAACCTTGTAAAATGGAAAAACACTATGCCAAAAGGCAGCCAGAATTGCAATTGATTTAGACGCCCCATACGGGAGAGTTCTCGATGGAATGATAAAAAAAACAGAAAAAGGACTATATTTTTATGATTTGAACGAAGTTAATAAAGAAATAGCTTCGTTACACTTAGATGCCTGTTAATAAAGAAGCTAGATAAACTCCATATAACAAGAACACCAACAATACTCGACTCTAATCATCACTTAGGTTTCATTTGTAAGATTGAGTCCTTATTCTATTTTTGAAGGAATGTGTTATATTTATGCAAAACAACATTTTTTTATATTATCTAAATCTTTTTTAATTATTGCGTTACTTATGCCTATGTTTATTGATTACAGTAATAATTAATTAAATAGTAATTTCAAACATTTATATTTTTTTTGCATGCTTGACAAGCTCCTAAATTCTGGACCAACTCCCCAAGTCAATTTTAAGAGACACATTGTGCGGTGTTGAGACGATACGGTTTGGAATTTCTCTAAGCATTTCATGTTGTGGATTATTTCGTCATTTAACCATTCGTCATTTGCAATTTCTATTTACAAAAACAGTCGGTGAATTGTTTTAAAAATTTTCGATGAGGTATAGTTAAGCATAAGCATCTTTCACGTTGATATTAAAATCGTAGGTAGCATTTTTCAGTGCTTAATTTTACTCCCACATCCACGTAGTAATATGGAAGTAATCGTAAAAAAAATTCAAAATTTTGCAGATGATGTAATGCATAAAGATATAATTATGAGAACGATTGCTTTCTAATTGATCACTAATTTTAAAGATAATATGTTCATATGCTTGGGACACTGAGTAATAAAACAGTAAAATATTTAATAATTTCGAAAGAAACAGTACAATGACGAATCGTGAAAATGATGGTTTTTGACAACGCCTCCTTCAAATCGAGCCGATTGTTCTACTTGAGTTGTTTTGGAAACTTTGATTGATGGGAAATCAATCACCTCACGGCGTATGATATTTCTGCAATCAAATATATCCATAATTAATTTTGTCGGCGAAATAATAAGCGAGTTAAAAAATCATTGTAACAAATTAAATTTGGTATAAATGTGAAAAAATTGAAAACTCCAATAATTTAATACAAAGTATATTATGTGGATTATCAAAGTAAAATGCCGCGCGCCGCTGTATTCTTTGCTTTATATTTCTTAATACAACTCTATAAATTGAATCTCCACTATTCAAGTGTGAAGACGAGACATCGACAAAACGACAAAACAACGGAAAATTGTAATATAAGAATCCCCAACTTTTCATCGAATCTCCGATGCCAAATGTTACATCACGGGCTATAAAAAACATCGTTTTTTATTACAGATTTGACTCTTACGTTCAGATCGGAATATTCAGATTCTTTTCATGAATTATTCTAAGTAGATGTAGAAAGGTGGAACTGTATAAAACGACAGTGTCAACGCCTGTAATGACGTAATTTTTTATGTTTCAGTTGGATGTGATAACTGGCAAGAATGGTGGACGTACGATGGGATATCAGGTAAGCACTTAAGGCATTTCTATTTATTTAAAGAATAATAAATGTATCCTTACAAAATGGAAATATTTCATCCGTAAAAAATTGTATTTAGCACAGTGCCCAGGAATTTTGAACTGGGATGAAATAGCGCTTATGTGACATTTTACATAGAAGAAAGATTTTCTTGGTATTAAAAAAATTCTCAAGGCTACCTTGCTTACGACATAAAATAAACTCGCATCAAACCCCCAAAAGTAATTTTTTAGAACTAACTTTAAGAACACGTAAAATATAAGAAAACCATAGATATGAAAATTAAAGACAACAACATTTTTACTTCCACATCCACGTAGTGGATTGGAAGTATAGTAATCGCAAAAAAAATTTCAAAAATTTTTATTCGTGAAATAGGTTTAGAATGTCATGAAACGTCGAGATTTTAAATTTGAGCGAAAAAAAATTTTCTGTCTGTCGGTCTGTCTGTCTGTCTGTCTGTCTGTCTGTCTGTCTGTAAGTTTATTTGTCCGCACGTTTTCTCCGGAACGGTTTAAGATATTGACTTGAAATTTTGTACACGTATATGTTATAACGAGATCTGGAACTGGATTGTTTTTTGAGGATATCCGGTGAAGGGTTGGGGGTTAAATAGGGGTAAATAGGGGAAAATAAGTAAAGCAAGCTTGTAAGAGTACAGAAACTTGAAATTCGGTGTATGTACTAGAAGTTAACGCCTCAGATTTTTTTATAATATTTTTCAACCCCCCACCACCCCATTAATGGGGTTGATAAAATAAAGTTGAGATTTTCATTTGAAATTTCGTACACGTATGTATTATAACGACGTCTGAAATTAGATTATATTTTGAGATGATTCTGTTGAAGGGTTGGGGGTTAATTTGGGGTAAATAGGGGAATATAAGTAAAACAAGTTGGTAAGAGTACAGAAACTTGAAATTCGGTGTATGTACTAGAAGCCAGTGCGTCAGATTTTTTTATAATATTTTTCAACCCCCACCGCCCCTACTTCATTATTAAAAGGGTCTATAAAATAAAATTGAGATATTGATTTGAAATTTAATACACGTATGAATTATAACGACATCTGGAACTAGATTATACTTTGAGATGATTCCGTTGAAGGGTTTGGGGTTATTTAGGGGTAAATAGGAGGAAATAAGTAAAACAAGCTGGTATGAGTACAGAAACTTGAAATTTGGTGTATGTACTAGAAGCCAAGGCCTCAGATTTTTTAATAATATATTTCATCACCCCACACCCTTACTCCATTATTCAAGGGGTTGATAAAATAAAATTGAGATATTCACATGAAATTTAGTACATGTATGTATTATAACGACATCTTGAACTAGATTATATTTTAAGATGATTCCGTTGAAGGGTTGGGGTTAAATAGGGGTATATAGGGGAAAATAAGTAAAGCAAGCTGGTAAAAGTACAGAAATTTGGGATTTGGTGTATATACTAGAAGCGAGGGTCTCAGGTTTTTTTATTTTCCATCTCCCCACCACCCCCACTCCCTTATTAAGAGTTGTTAAAATTTAATTTAAATTTTCACTTGAAATTTGGTACATTTATGTATTATAACTATATCTGAAACTAGATTATATTTTGACATGATTGCGTTGAAGGAGTGGGGGTTAAATTGGGGCAAATAGGGAAAATAAGTAAAGCGAGCTGGTAAGACTACAAAAACATGAAATTCGGTGTATGTACTAAAAGCCAAGGTCTCAGATTTTATAATAATATTTTTCAACCCTTCCACTACCCTTACTACATTATTAAAGGGGTTGATAAAATAAAATTGAGATATTCACTTGTAATTTGCTAGACGTATGTATTATAACGACATCTGAAACTAGATTATATTTTGGGATCATTCCGTAGAAGGGTTGGGGTTAATAGGAGTGACTAGGGGAAAATAAGTAAATCAAGCTGATAAGAGTACCGAAATTTGGGATTCTGTGTATATACTAGAAACCAAGGCTTCAGATTTCTTTCTAATATTTTTCAAACTCCACCACCTCCGCTTCATTATTAATGGGATTGATAACATCAAATTGAGATATTCACTTGAAAATTAGTACACGTATGCATTGTAATGACATCTGATTGAGATGACTCCATTGAAGGGGTGGGAGGTGGTAAGTTGTGTATAGTAGAAAATAAGTAGGGTGAACTAGAAATTTAATTTTTAACGTATATGGTAGAAACCAACTCCTCAAACTTTTCTATGAAATTTTCCCCAAATAATATTAAAATTCTATGACCAAGCATTTCCACATGCAAATATAGTCAAGATGTTTCCTTTAAAGTGACTTGGATGAAGAATCTGGATGTGGAAGTAGTGATTCCTTAGGCAGCGGTTTTTCAAAATGGGTCTCCACAAAATTTTGTACACGTTTTAGACATCGATAAATAGAACTTTATTCACAAACGAGACCCAATTTACACGGGAAGGCGTATTTAATTCAAGAAATTCGCATAATTGGGCCGAAAACAATCCTCATGTGTAAGAAATTATAAACAAACAGGAGTATCTCGATGATGCATGCGGTTCCCTGACTGTCGATGTCGTGCTGATTCATGGATAATATAGTTGACGATATTTGGGTTAGAGACCGAGAAGGGGGTCCGTAGGGGAATTACTAGAAAAATATGTAAAGAATCGGCATTAGACATTTTGAAGCATTAAGTATACTCTAGTTTTATATTTTATATATCCTGAATAAAGTAAAGTTGTGTAATTGACTACTTAATTGAGTTTTTATATAATAATAAACATAAATATTTACATTTAACTATTACATGCTAGAAGAGAAGCCCATTCTTAACATAAGTTCTTGGTAAATGTTTGGTGTGGTATGGTTAACGACAACCAAATTGGCCCACATATTTTTCTGGCAAGATTAACTACACTACACTGCCTTTTTTGTAGGAGGAAATTGTTTCAGAATTTTTTGTTCTAAAATTTTGCAGTTATTCTCAAAAATGTGACGTCATGTTTATTCGGTTATTTATCAACGTATTTAAAAAAAAAATTGTAAAAATAGTTAATTATATAAAATGTAAGCATTTTCAGAAAAAAGAATTAGTACATATCAAATATAGATTTAGTTATCAAGCATAAAGGATAATATCATTCCAAGTTTGCACTAATATTATCTATTACGTTTGATAATTAAATTAATGTTTGATATATGCCAATTATTTTTTCCAAAAATGCTTACATTTTACATAATTAACTATTTAACAAATTTTTTTTAAATATGTTGATAAATAGCCGAATAAACATGACGTCACGTTTTTGAGAATAACTGCAAAATTTTAGAATAGAAAATTATGAAATAATTTTCTCGTACAAAAAATGCTGTGGTTTATCGGCGTCTAAAATATTATTTAGATAGTAGACATATTGGTATGGTCAAAATTTCCTTAAAAAGTAGAACATTTTTAATATAACTTTTAAAATAGACTCATAATAAACACATAATGTTTTACATTTTTTCTGCTCCTCAGTTTCTGAGATATTCGTGGTTAAAGTGAGGGGTCAATACATTTGAATCGCATTTTGATAGTATAAATGTTTTGTAAATATTTTAATAAAATATTCATTTGTACTCTTTTTTATTCAAATTAAATAAATAAAGTTTATAATGGTAACCCGTTTTAAAATTAGTTTTATAAAACCGATATTTGTTCATTGTTTTATTAAATATTTTATAAATAGAAGCATGCATAATAATTATACATCATTGCTGTTCGCTGCAAAATTATAAAATAGCTAATCAATACTACAGTGTGGATAGTCTGCCTGAAATAAATTCTGTAACTTGGATATATATTTCTATTAATAATTTCTGAAACACTGGCTCTCATTGGTTATATTTCAGTGGCAATGTTCACCCAGAAGGGTACAACTTCTTCTTCATATATAAAGGCGACCAGAGATTCCTTAATGTTGTAATATTTCCCGTGAGGTTGACGAGGTTGTCTAATTTCATAGCTGATACGTTGCTGCGGAGCCTCAATGTTCTTCAGTTTCGTTAGACCTTATTCTTAAAATATCTTCATAAGAAAAATCGAGTGGAGTAATATGCGGAGACCTTGCCGGCCATTCAATTGAACTTTTTCTTCCAATGCTCCTGTTCAGAAAATTTCAAATAAATATGCTTTAGAAGACCAATAAAATTGACCAACATGATTTTTGTATATTTCTTAGAGATATTATAACTTGGTACTTTTTAGATAATTTATGCAATTATAGTTCTGGTGTATATATATATATACACCATATATATATATGTAGTTGTACCTGGTATGATGTGAAGTGCCTTGTGTTGTGGTCATGTATATAGGATTGCTGTTGAATGAATAATAATGACTATTCATGTATGTTACACGTTTGTAGATACAAACTGATGGGGCTAAAAGATTTGTATTACTACCAAAAACTACAAAGTTTGATATACATCATATTAAAAATTAATCTTGATACCTTCTTTAAAAACAAACAAACATTTTCTTGAAATCTCTTCTACATCCTCAACTGATGTACTTAAAGAAATATTCGAGTAAACTATTATAATATAATAATATTGCACTCTTGGGAACGGCACATCTTAGAAAATTCCTAGAATATGAGTTTCTGTGATCCCCTGTTAAGATCTGGACTCTGATTTGTTGGAGGAGACATGACTATCGTCACCATGAGGGCCCAATAACCTGGACTGGACCTCAACAGAATCGCATTCCTTGGGGTAATTTCAGGGAAGCTGTGATAATTTTTCCACAATGAGGAGTGCGAAATTCCATAATTATCACAATCATTCATTTATTTCTTCCTTTGATCAATAACATATTGGATGGAATAAGTATAACAAATACAAATAGAATGAGTTTAGAAATGTTATATAAGTAATACAAATACGAATATTAAAATGCAGGTTTTCACGGCCGTTGTCCAATGAAGTAGTTTCTTCCGGGTTTTGCCGCGGTCGTCGAACTTGACTTTACTTGACTTAAGTCAAGTTCGACGACCGCGGCAAAACCCGGAAGAAACTACTTCACGAATATTAAAGTTTCAGCACATATACAGATGTGGAAAATACTATATTTAAATGTTTAAAAATGAATTATTATTTGTTTGCTTATAATTATGTTGAAACATATTCTTTATAGGATTTTGCAAACAGCAGAAAAAATAACTATTTTAACTAAAAGAAAACTTTATGTAAAAATATTTATGAAATCTTTGCATTCTTTCGATGACCTGAATTCTGGTTATGCTAGTAACTTAAAATCCTAAAACGAATTTGTCTAATTTCTTATTTGACAATTCTCATTCTAACACTAGCATCCACGCAGATTAAACCAGTATCTACATAACCCCCTACAATCATGAAGATTCAGTTAAAAATGAGAACAAAGTCCTAAAATGAATTTATTTCTATCTACCTTGTCTTAAGAATTTTTTTCATTCTAATTGATTACATTTTCATGAAATCTATCATTCTGTTTCTTGCATAGAGTATATAGGCTCCAATACTAGTTAGCTAATAGATAGGTGAGGTTGTTTTTATCAATCAATGTCAAATATAATTATTTCACACTTATTCATAGAAATTGTCTTGGTTTTGCATGAAACATCTTTATGAGTGGCTTTATGTCGTTCTGATCAACTCCAGAATAAGGGGCAAAAAACGTTTCAAACTCTAAGCATTTTCAAGAAACAGAATCATAGATTTCATGAAAATGTAATCCATTAGAATGAAAAAATGTCTTAAGACAAGGTAGATAAATAAATTCATTTTAGGCATTTGTTCTCATTTTTAACTGAATCTTCATGATCGTAGGGGGTTATGTAGATACTAGTTTAATCTGCATGACCGTAGGGGACTGTGGATGCTACTGTTAGAATGAGAGAATGCAAAGATTTCATTAATATTTTTAAACGAAGTTTTTCTTTTAGTTAAGATAGTTATATTTTCTGCTGTTTGAAAAATCCTATAAAGAATATGTTTCAATACTACAGTTGAATTCGCAAATATACAAGAAATATAAAATTATGAAACACTGAAGATAAGAAACCGTTTTAGCTGAGCCTTAAATTTATTTATATTAAATTTTTTAGTATTTGGTGGTAGTTTATTGTAACAATAGCTGCTAGCACACAAGGGTAATTTTTAGTATGATGTTAGGTATATTTATTTATGTAGATATCCTTGTTATTGCGTGTAGCCTGTTGATGTTTAAATATTAATAATTAATTTTTGTTTGTGTCGATGTACGTTAATAGTTTTTAAAGATATTGTAGCGTATTTTCCACCTTCTTGGAAACACCCTGTATGAATCCGTGGGTTCTAAATAATTTCAACAAGAGATAAACCACTAACACTTTATTTAACAATTTACTGACTATGCAATACTTCAAATTCACTTTGTTTACTTGATATCTAACCTCACTTTTCACTTTTCAACTTGTTCACTTTTATAAACTGCCTTCTTAATAAAACTTCCCTTCTGCGCCGGTTTTCGCGCCTTATATACTCTGAAATTACCTCTAGATTAAACCAGAATCTTCTCCCACCATACTCTAGAAAAGTCCATGGCTCAGTTTCCAGTCACTACTAGTAGGCATAGGCGTATCAATTTCCAGTTCCAAGGGAGTGTAATTCATAACAATATATTGGTAATAGAGTAATGGAGTTTTCCTTTTTAAATGTTGTTCGACAGAATTCTCGGAAGTCTATGTTACACATAATCCTTAAAATTCACTTTTGTATTATGAATACTCGCTAAATGTCTACACTTTCACCCCACACTATTATACTATAGGACAACTTTGAATAAATTAGTGCATAGTAGAGATTTCTGGTCTAGGCAACAAAACAAGTCTGTACCAACTTTGAGAATAAGTGGTCAATATGTTTGGACCAACTAATATTCTCATTAGGGAGGTTGAGGCGTTACAGTCCCAGCCAAAAGTAAGTCGAATTCTAAATCGGAGCTTTTCAATAACAAATTATTACAAAAGGTTATAAGTCGATGATACCAATAATTGTTTTCATAAAGGCATAAATAAATAATTTTTTATTATTATTTAATTATTTAAGTAGATTTAATTATTTTACTTAATGAACTAACTTTTGTATGTTTTGTCCAAATTTATTAAAAAAAATAAATTTATGTAAATATCTGTGTATTCTACAAATTTGTTTCAGTAAACAATTTAAAACAAAATGTGAAGCAGTAAAAATTAAAATTAAATCATTGAATAATTGAAAAATCAGTTAGAAATCATTAAGGAAAAGAGAAATTTGACAGTTTACAAACGTGTAATAATTTTTCTGTTTATTATAAATATCTCCTAATTAAATTGGAAACAATATTAAAATATACGTATGACATCAATGCTTTATATAGTTAGCTTCGAAAGCTACTGACATTGTTTGGTTATTTGCTATAAATTAAAATGTACCGTTTGCATGCTGGGTTGACATATTTTCCATAAGACTACATGTAAAAGATTTTTAAAATTTTTAACTTTATGAGTTTACTAATGACTTTAGAGTTTTTACAGAAAATTGTGTCATATGAAAATCTATTAAAAATACTTTAGTTCAGATTTTTTTATTTTCGTCTAACACCTTAACCTCATTAAGCAATTTTCCTAGAAATTTTGTATCTTTTTGTGACACTATTGAGTGGTTATTACACCTTTATTAAAATTGGAATTTAAATTTTATTTTTCGTTTTAAAATGGATACAGGCACATACAACATAGCATAATATGTATTTAGTAATGAAACATATTCTTTATAGGATTTTGCAAACAGCGGAAAAAAACTATCTATGGGAACTAAAAGATGAACTGTATGTAAAAAATATTAATGAAATCTTTGCATTCTGTCGATAACCTGACTTCTGGTTATGCCAACAAATCAAAATCCTAAAATAAATTAGTCCAATTCCTTATTTGACATTCTCATTATAAACACTAGCATCCAACATAGTCCCCTACAGCTAAGCGGATTAAACTACTATCTACATGACCCCCTACGGTATGAAGATTCAGTTAAAATTGAGAACAATGGCCTAAAATTAAATTTATTTACCTACCCTGTTCAAAAAAATGTTTCATTCTAATGGATTACATTTTCATAGTCTCTCATTCAGTTTCTTGGAAATGGTTAGCCTTTGAAACGTTTTTCTCCTTTATTCTGAGCTCATCAGAAAAGGACAAAGCCACTCATAACGATGTTTCATGTAAAACCGAGGCAATATCCATGAATGAGTACGAAATATTTATATTTGACATTGACTGATAAAAAACAACACCTGTCTATTAGCTAACTAGTATTGGAGCCTATATACTCTATGCATGTTTAAATGTGAATTACTTATTATTTGTTTGCTTGTAGTAATGAAACATATTCTTTATAGGATTTTGCAAACAGTGGAAAAAACTATCTATGAACTAAAAGAAAAATAATATGTAAAAAATATTAATGAAATCTTTGCATTCTTTTGGTAACCTGACTTCTAGTTATGCTAGCAAATCAGAATCCTAAAACAAATAATAAATAATTCACTTTTAAACATGCATGGAGTATATAGGCTCCAATACTAGTTAGCTACTAGATAGGTGAAGATCTGTTGTTTTTTATCAGTCAATGTCAAATATAAATATTTCATACTTATTCATGGATATTGCCTTGGTTTTGCATGAAACATCGTTATGAGTGGCTTTGTGCCTTTTTGATGAGCTCAGAATAAGAGCGAAAAACGTTTCAAAGACATTTCCAAGAAACTGAATGAGAAATTTTATGAAAATGCAATCCATTAGAATGAAAAAAAAATTAAGACAAGGTAGATAAATAAATTTCATTTTAGGCCTTTGTTCTCAATTTTAACTGAATCTTCATACCGTAGGGGGTCATGTAGATACTGGTTTAATCTGCTTAGCCGTGGGGGACTATGTTGGATGCTAATTTTATAATGAGAATGTCAAATAAAAAATTGGACCAATTTATTTCAGAATTTTAACTTACTAGCATAACCGGAAATCAGGTTACCGAAATAATGTAAAGATTTCATTAATGGTTTTTACATATAGTTTTTCTTTTAGTTCTCATAGATAGTTTTTTCCGCTGTTTGCAAAATCCTATAAAGAATATGTTTCATTACTATAAGCAAACAAATAGTAAATAATTCACTTTTAAATGTATTTAGTAGTCTTTAAACATTCAGGATACCTTTAATTCGTAAATGGCATCATACGCCTTACATATTTAACTTTTTTCAAACACCATTCACATGAAGAATCAGAATCTCAGGTAAATCTATCATCAATGCCTAGAGATACTACTGTGTCCGAAAATTGTACATAACTAACGCTGCTTTTACTAAGATCACTTCTTATAATAAAATTAATGCGGCTAGTTTTATTTACGTCTGATCGAGCCTCCGTTGCAGTTAAGACTCCAGTTCCTTTCAGAGAAATTTATCCTTAAGTCGCACATTAAAAAATCACCAATTATTGACGACAAAGTTAGCCAATTAAATAATCACGATCTTATCAACAAATACTGGTTAAAAAGGAATTCACCACTTTTGTGCATAGGATTTCGAAATTCGAGTAATATATCTCCAGAATTAGACGAATTATACACACGATCGGATGATAAGGATTATTTAAGATATTTTAATAAACCAACGGTAATATCACCTAATTATTGTGAATTACCAGAAATAAGCAAGATTATTTTAAACATCTCAATGGCATAATTACTTACACATTTATACAGACGCGTCAAAAAATGAAAATGGGACGGGATGTGCAATTTTTGCACCTAGTACCAACCTGAAAGAAAAGTATACACTACATCAAGATACTTCGATATACTCTGCCGAATCTATGGGAATTCTGAAAGATCTACAATATATTGAATATCACGATTGCAAAAAGGCTATAATTTTATCTGATTCGCTGTCTGTTCTAACATCCATTAAAAATAGTATAGATATGAACTCTCCTTTCTGTAACACGTACATTATCAAAATTAAATCCGTATTAAGTAATTTGACTGATAGAGATTACATTATTAAATTTGTTTGGGTCAAAGGTCATATTGGCCTTGAGAACAACGAAGAAGTAGATCAGTTGGCCAAAGAAAGTATATCTTCAGGAATACCCTTATACAATGCACCGTGCCTAGAAAATGGAATTGGAAAATGCAAAAGTCTTTTAAAAAAACAGTGGTCACAACAGTGGAATGAATACTGCTTTACTAATCCGACAAGGTATACACTTATCCAGCAAGAAATCCCAAAAGAACATTGGTATAATAGCGTTGATTATTCCAGAAGGAGCATAACACATATAAGCAGACTTAAATTTGGTCATGGCTGTTTTCCATATCACCTGCATAAAATAGGAATATTACCATCAAATATTTGTGAGCAGTGTAGTGAAATAGGCGACCTAGATCCTATTTTCTTCAAATGTCATAAATACGCTCAAAAGACGAATGAATACGAATTATACACTAATTACTTCCACATCCACGTAGTGGATTGGAAGTATAGTAATCGCAAAAAAATTTTCAAAAAATTTTATTCGTCAAATAGGTTTAGAATGTCATGAAACGTCGAGATTTTAAATTTGAGTGAAAAATTTTTTTCTGTCTGTCTGTCGGTCTGTCTGTCTGTAACTTTTTTTGTCCGCACGTTTTCTCCGGAACGGTTTAAGATATTGACTTGAAATTTTGTACACGTATATATTATAACGAGATCTGGAACTGGATTGTTTTTTGAGGATATCCGGTGAAGGGTTGGGGGTTAAATAGGGGTAAATATGGGAAAATAAGTAAAGCAAGCTTGTAAGAGTACAGAAACTTGAAATTTGGTGTATGTACTAGAAATTAAGGCTTCTGATTTTTTATAATATTTTTCAACCCCCCCACCACCCCTACCCCATTAATGGGGTTGATAAAATAAAGTTGAGATATTCATTTGAAATTTCATACACGTATGTACTATAACGACGTGTGGAATTAGATTATATTTTGAGATGATTCCGTTGAAGGGTTGGGGGTTAATTTGGGGTAAATAGGGGAATATAAGTAAAACAAGTTGGTAAGAGTACAGAAATTTGAAATTCGGTGTATGTACTAGAAGCCAAAGCGCCAGATTTTTTTATAATATTTTTCAACCCCCACCCCTACTTAATATGAAAAGGGTTGATAAAATAAAATTGAGATATTCATTTGAAATTTGGTACACGTATGTATTATAACGACATCTGGAACTAGATTATAATTTGAGATGATTCCGTTGAAGGGTTAGGGGTTAAATAGGGGTAAATAGGGGAAAATAAGTAAAACAAGCTGGTATGAGTACAGAAACTTGAAATTCGGTGTATGTACTAGAAGCAAAGGCCTCAGATTTTTTAATAATATATTTCAGCTCCCCATCACCCCCACTCCATTATTCAAGGGGTTGATAAAAGGAAATTGAGATATTCACATGAAATTTAGTACGCATATGTATTATAACGACATCTGGAACTAGATTATATTTTGAGATGGTTCCGTTGAAGGGTTGGGGGTTAAATAGGGGTAAATAGGGGAAAATAAGTAAAGCAAGCTGGTAAGACTACAGAAACTTGAAATTCGGTGTATGTACTAGAAGCGAAGGTGTCAGGTTTTTTATTAGTATCTTCCATCTCCCCACCACCCCCACTCCCTTATTAAAAGAGTTGATAAAATTAAATTTTAATTTTCACTTGAAATTTGGTACATTTATGTATTATAATTATATCTGAAACTAGATTATATTTTGACATGATTGCGTTGAAGGAATGGGGGTAAGTAGAGGTAAATAGGGAAAAATAAGTAAAGTAAGCTGGTAAGAGTACTGCAATTTGACATTAGGTGTATGTCCTAGATGCCAAGGTCTCAGATTTATTGATACTATTTTTCAACACTTCCACTACCCTTACTACATTATTAAAGGGGTTGATAAAATAAAATTGAGATATTCACTTGTAATTTGGTAGACGTATGCATTATAACGACACCTGGAACTAGATTATATTTTGGGATGATTCAATAGGAGTAACTTGGGGAAAATATTCACTTGAAAGTTAGTACACGTATGTATTGTAGTGACATCCGATTGAGATGACTCCATTGAAGGGGTGGGAGATGGTAGATTGTGAATAGTGGAAAATAAGTAGGGTAAACTAGAAACTTCATTTTTAACGAATATGGTAGAAACCAACCCCTCAAACTTTTCTATGACATCTGCCCCAAATATTATTAAAATTCTATAACCAATAATTTCCATATACTAGAGTGCAAATATAGTCAAGATGTTTCCTTTAAAGTGACTTGGATGAAGAATCTGGATGTGGAAGTAGTGATTCCTTAGGCAGCGGTTTTAATCAAACACAAAGTAGAAGCCCCATTTAAGTTACTACAGCTTGTGGCTCTAAATAAAAAAATATAATTGATTGCATAATTTCATTTATAAATAAGACAAAAATAAATATTTAGAGTAGGTTTAGTCTTGTCACCTATATGTATTTTCTATTGTTTTTAGTAACCCACGTTACCCGTGATCAATAGTTGTGTGTGTAATTGAAAAATGCCCTGGTCGACCCCTGGGCGAGAAGCGTGTGTCCCTGTCCTTATCCTATTGTGTATAGAAATGATTAATATTTTGTCGAATAGGATAGAATTAGGTATAATAATATAAGTAACATAAATTGTGTCTGGCTGTGGGTCAGTCGCCCTAATGCCATTAAAAAAACAAAAAAAATTACGTTCGTTTCGTACACAGACAGCGTTCGTTGCATTATATTTAATCAGATGTTTATGTTATACTTCAGGTATTAGCAGTTGCCGTCTCTGAAATAACAATAGGGGTATCCATTCTTGGATCTCAACTGCACAACTGAGTAATATAGCGCCGATCTTGTTAATACTATCACCATATTTAACAAACTTCTCAGAAAACTATTACATCCAAAGTTATTCAGGGAACCATTTTTGGTTGGGCTACTCTGTACAGTGTGTCGCACTTTTCACGGCAACACCTACGTAGCTCAGTTATTAATAAATCGATTTATTTTAAACTTGGTTAAGTCATGTACCTCTTGAAGGTAACTAAAAGCGCATATACCTATTTAATTTATTCCATAGACGTGCGGACTAAGGGGGTGATAATGGGGTAAATTTTCAGGTAAATTGTATTAGGGACTTTTTTTTTAAAGATTACCACCATCTCATAGGGCATCCTTTAAAACCGCTTTGCGCCAAATTTTGTTAAAATATCTCCAGTAATTTTTTAAGAATTAATGGCCTTTAACTCGGAACGAGGTGAATTTAGGAACAAAGTTATTTCACATTTTTTGCTACAAATTTGAAGTAATAATGAAAAATATCTTCGTACTCGCCAAAAACGCTAAGAAAATTCTGCCCATTTATACGAGCCCTATACAGTTTATTTGTTTTAAATCTAGTCACCTATGAAACCGTAAACAAAATTATTAACTTGACAGTAATGGCAGTCTTTGTAGTTTACTTGTGTCATTATTTATTGTTTAAATTATTATTCAGTTTCTTATTTAAAATGGAACATCTTTCTGTAAGTGACCACAGCACTTAACAGAGAGATAGAGAAGATATGCGAAAGGGACCCCTGGGATAGGATCTGGAAATTCATAAGGAGACCCATGAATGAAGACATTGAAGGAATGATCAAGATGGCCGATGGAAAATACACAACGAGTAAGGAGGAAAAGAACACATATCTGGTTAAAAAGTACTTCCCAAAGGTGGAGGGGAATAGAAGAGATGAACATCTGGAAATAGAGAGAAGGAGAAAAGTCTATAGTCCGAATGATAGGGAAATAGAAGCGCGGGAGGTACAGGAGGTAGTGAATGGGATGAAGAATGGGAAGGCCGTGGAGGATGATAGGATTCCAAATGAAGCTATGAAAGAGATCGTGAAAGTTAAGGGAGCATGGCTAGCGAGAATATACAACGAGTGTCTGAGGCAAGGTATCTTTCCAGAAATCTGGAAAAGGGCGAGAGTGACCTGGATCCCAAAAAGAAATGGGGACCCTCGGCCGATCTGTCTGCTGCCCACCCTGGGAAGGGTGTTCGACAGGCTGATTAATGGTAGGGTCCAGTATTTCCTGGAGGGGGAAGGGAAGTATGATAAGGAGCAGTATGGATTTAGGAGTGGAAGGGATACATGCATGGCAGTCAAACGTATGATAGAGGTAATTGAATCGAATAAGAGGAAGGGCTACCATAGCATGGTGGTCGCGTTAGACCTTAGCAACGCCTTTAACATGGCATGGGGTCCGGTAGTGGACAAAGAAATGGAAATAATGCAAATGCATGGTAATATTAGGAGAGTGTGTGAGGATTTCATGAAAAATAGGAAAATAAACAGCGGGGGACAGACTTTTGAAATTGAAAGGGGATGTCCACAAGGGTCTAGTCTGGGGCCCACACTATGGTTGGTGTTAATGGAAGGATGGTTTCGACGAATGAATGAGGTGAATGAAAGGATGAACGAGGGAGAGGGAACAGGGGACGAAGAGGAAGGAAGGACATGCCACGTGCAGGCATATGCCGATGACCAGCTGATAATCATTAGGGGCAAGTCAGTTAAAAAAATAGAGAGGGTATGGACTGAAATCAAGGAGGAGTGTGAGAGATGGGAGAAAGAGAACATGCTGAAATACAATAGGGGAAAGACAGAGGCGATGTTTGTAGCAGCAAAAGGGAGAATACGTGAGCCACGGATACAAATGGGAGGGGAATACGTGGACATGAAAGAGTGCTTGGGGGTTCTGGGGATACAAATCGACAGAACTTTCAAGTATATCGATCATGTCAAGAATGTAAGGAAAAGAGTGGGAGAGTCCTGTACCAGGCTTTTGGCGATTCTGAGGAGGAAATATGGACTGCAAACGACATTATTACGGATCATATACGAAAGGATAATCAGAGTGGCCATATTATATGGCGTCGAAGTATGGGGTAGTAGGGCAAGGGATAGCAGAATTATAAGACAACTGAGGGCAACGCAGAGGTTGGTGCTCTTGGGCCTCCAGAGGGCGTATAGGACCACTCCTACAGCGGCCCTGGAGGTCATGACGGGAGTACCACCCCTCGAAACTATGGCGAACATCCTACACATAGAGAGGAATCTTGAATGGATAGAGAAACGGAAGATCGACAGCAATAGGACCCACCCCACCTTTGAGGTTAAGTTGGACAAAAACTGGGAAAGAAACAAAGAGGAAGCTCAGGACATCGTGTGCTACACAGATGCCAGTGCAGACGAGGGGGGGATAGTGGCGATAGCAGGGTGGGTAGAAACTAATGAGAGGTCAATGGTCGTTAAGGAACCTATCCAAAAAGGAACACCGATAACGACGGCGGAGCTGACGGCGATACGACGAGTATTGGAAATAATTAGAAACAAAATGGAGGAAGGGGAACTTGAACAGAGAGGGACAAGGGTAATGATCATCACAGACAGCCTTCAGGCAATAGAGAAATTGGAAAAGAGGGACACCAGAGAAGAGGAGGCCCGGAAAATACGCAAAACAATTGAAACCCTAGAGGGAATGGGAACATGGAAAATAATAATGTGGAGGAAAAAAGAAGGAGCAAACAGAAGGAACCAGAAGGTAGACACTTGGGCCAAGGAGACATGCAGGAGGGAGAGAAGACGGGACACAGAAGACGAAGTACGGTGGATGAGTAAAACAACGCGAAAGAAAGAGACGAAGAACAAAATATTGGAGGCCTGGCAAGTACAGTGGGTCAATGAAAAGACAGGGAGGAGCCTTTTTCAGGTGTGTCCCACCGTGGGCTACCGGGAACTGGGGCTGTCTTTTAAGGGGGCCCAGATGGCTACGGACCACGGAAACCTCCTGGGTTACCTGAGGAGATTTAACCTTAGAGTTACAAACGGGAATGCGAATGCGGTTTGGGCATGGAAAATAGTCAACATATAAGATACGAATGTGTGAGAGAGGACAGAGTAGTAGGGAGAAATCGAATTATGAATGATGGGGTGATTTACAAGTATGTATGAGAGCAGGAAGTGAAACGAACAGCGAACAAGTGAGAAAATGGAACGAATGGGCGGAAATGGTTATGGATGTGGAGAATATAGGGGGTGAATGATGGAGGTCGTCTCTCATAGATAACTAAATTGTAAAAATTGTTAAATCGTTAAAATGTTAAAATTGGTAAGCTGTCAAATTGTAAAGGTAAAAAGGAAATAAAGAGAAAAAAAAAAAAAGAGGGTCTTCCCCGCTGGTTTGGAGAAGTGGAGATGGGATGGGTTCCTTTGGCAGGGGTTTCGTTGGAAAGGGGTCAAGGTTTTTTGCCCAAAGCCGAAAGGCGGGGGGGGGTTTATTAGTATGTCTGTAAGTGATAAAGTCGAATTAATTCGGATAGTGGGTAAAACATAATTTCATATAAGGGAGCGGCCAGAATTTTCAATGCGAGACATTCAGATCGAAGAAATCCCGTAGCAGCAAAAACTGTATCTAGTATTAATAGACTTTTTAATTAGATTGGTTGTATTAATAAGCATAGACAATAAAATATCAAATATTAAATAATAGGTGTGCTGACGATCCACGAATCATAGCGGCATTCAGAGATAACCCAACATCTAGTATTCGCTTAGTTGCTCGCATTTTAAACGTTATTAAAAATAAAGTTTGGTGTTGTCTAAGAAGAAACAGACTAACAGCTATCAAGCCGAAATTTTTACACACTCAAAGATGGTAATGAGGAAAAAAGGCTAAAATATTGTTTGTGGTTACAAGGGGAATATTTGAATGATCAGAATTTTATTAAAAACATCGTCTTCACTGACGAAGCCACGTTATCAACTAATGGGATTATGTCATCACAGAACACTCGTTATTGGGCAGCTGAAACCCGCATTGGGTAATGAATTGTAAGGACCAATACGTAGCCAAAGTCAATGTCTGGTGTGGCATATTGAATAATAATATTTTAGGTCCCATTTTTTTTTGGAAAATTTAAATGCTGAAACTTTTCTCAACCTCTTAAATTATTATTTTGATGGATCTTTAATGGACTTTCCACTGTTGCAAATGGTAAATTTACTTTTCCAGTTAGATGGGGTGCCGGCTCACAATTCAATTGTTGTTAGGAATTGGCTAAACCTTAATTTTCGTCAAATGTGGATTGGAAGGAACAGTCCATTATATGAGTGGCCTCTGCGGTCCCCAAATATCACGCCAATGAACTTCAATTTTTGGGGAGTAATTGAAAACCGCGTTTACAAATCCCGTCCGAGAAACAAAAAATAATTATGTGAGAAGACAACAGAAGCTTGTCGAAAGGTGACACCAGTAGAACTACACACAGTTCTAAATCATAAAAGAAAAATAATATAAAAGTGTATTAGATAAATTGTGGCTTAGTAGAAATAACAAACATTTAGTGATGTTATTCAATATTTATTTAAATCATTTTGCTATTAACAATTTAAATATGTATTGTTTTGTTTAGTTTATGTATTACATAATATATTGATTAACTAAAAATAGAACACTGGATTAAAAACATATCTTTAGTGCTAAAAATTTAAGAAGTTTAATTTTATGTTAATTTAAAACCGTTTTAACATTCTGATCAATTTCTTAATGCGTTGCCCCACTTTGTTGGAATTAGCGTACTCCATTGCATAAACTAAAGGCCATTCATATGTACTTGTTTTTACCTCTATGTTACTAGAGATATTTTATTAATATATATATATTTACAAAATTTGGCACAAAGGGGTTTTAAAGGATGCCCTATGAGATGTGGTAATCTTTAAAAAAAAATCCCCAATACAATTTACCTAAACATTTACCCAATTTTCACCCCCTTAGTCCGCACGTCTATGGAATAAATTAAATAGGTATATGCGCTTTTAGTTGCCTTCAAGAGGTGTATAACTTAAGCAAGTTTAAAATTAATCGATTTATTAATAACTGAGCTACGTAGGTGTTACCGTGAAATGTGGGACACACTGTATATAGCTATATATAAAGATAAAGTATCTTTACTTTAGGCATTCTGGAGCAGATGTTGCTTGAACTGTATTGTAAATCTAGTGTCACGAAATGCACTCTAATAGAATTCAAGCGATTTACTAGTAATTGCCATAATTTATTGCGACGAATTATATTTGTCTAACTAGGTACATAGAATACGGCCATCAATTTTACCAAACTAAAGTTATTTTATCTGCAACATAAAAGTGCTGTGCATAAACTCTTCCCGTAAATCTTACACCATATTAATATTATACTTTAGTCCTAAAAATAAAATTCTGCAGGAGGTACTAGATATAAAGTTTTATGTGTAAAATTCGGTATGTGTATCGCAAAGATATCGGCAATGAAATTGAATCCTAGGTGCAATATGCAAGCGCTTTACGATGCTGTAGTAGGTCAATAGGTCGTAAATGGCATTTGACGTGTTTTGCATCACTATTATTACATATTCGGGGTTTCGTACTAATCACCATGATCGGCCGCCGGTCCAGGTGCGTTGTAGTATACAACAGCATTGCGGGAAATCAACGAGTTAGTGGTGATATTTAATGAACTCTCGGTGAAGTGGCCTTAAACATGCTACATTTCTGTTCATGCTATAGAGTAGATGCCGTTTTATAGAGCTTTCAGAATATTGCCGATCCATTCAGGACCTACCTTCCTAGCGGCTCTAAAATTTTACAGTTAATGAAATTCTTTCAAGTTTTCGTATAACGTGAATGCTGTTGTAACAATTTGAATGCCTAGTTACTTACTGCTATTTCCTTGACAAATATTGAATTAAACCGTGAGTTTGCGATGAGGGGAATAAATCCGATAAAATTGTTACGAAGCGAGTGACAAAAAGCCGATCGGATAGGTCAATTTTAAAATACATGTTTCTGCTGTTTGAAAATTTTTATATTTCAGTACTATTTGAGTCAGGAAATGTCAAACTTTCCCTAAGAGCAGAAAAGAGATTTCCGCGCTAAAAAAGTTGTAAATTAATGTTCTTAAAACAGAATAGCAATATATTAATACTTATACCTATACAGATTATTTTTTGTCATAATACTAACATTTACTTTTTACAATTCATAAGTGAAATTCAAGCACATGTGTTAGCAGAAGCGGAAGCAGAGCTAGTACTTACGTTAATAATCTCTTCTTTTTGGCCCAATATTTTGGATGCTATTTGAATCTTATATTCAGTGGAATTTTGTATACATCCCTCTGCCACATTCGATACTCTCCATCCACCAAGCCGCATAAGAGTGGTGATGTCTGGTCCTGCATCAGCCGGTATCAAAGCAGATGTTTATCTCAAGCAGTGCCCGGTGTAGGTGGATTAGATGTACTAGGTTATCTAATCTTTTCATACATTTTATAGATTTATTCTCTCGGCAGAATCTCTCCTAGACCGTCCTTGAAATGGCTAAAAATTATTGGAGTACGATCCTAAACTTTCGGTGAAGCAATATGGCAGATATTCTGATTGTTATTTAATCTGTGACTGAACAGGAGCAATAGAAAGTTGATATAAACGGCCGTCGTGCGGCCTACCTCACAATCATATCGCCACGAATATAAGGAAACTGTCAGTCCTAGAACACAATTTCCAACTCGAGTAGATACACGTTCCTCAGAAATTTGTAGGCCCATTGTATCGACATTATTCCACTAGTGGATTATTTTAAAATCATCGAAGATGCATTCACCTTTTGTATCAAATCCAAATTACCTTACCAGGAGCTGCCCATCTTTCGGCAATATATGTAGCCACCATATCGTTTAACAAGAAAAATATCAACTATTTATTTTTCCATCTTTTCTGCACACCTTATTCTTCGTTCCATGTTGTCATTTTTTTATTTGTCACCGTTTTGTTTCAGAATTATTCTCTGTCAAATTGAAAACATTTATTAAAACTATTAAATACGTAAAAATTAAATAAAATAACCATGACAATTAGAACTAAACTATACTAGGAATTTTATGGTATGTACGGCAAAGCCAGGTCTTTTTATTCCATTGTCTTTAACGGGAATTATCAGTGAGTTTTTTCTATCTTAACAATCCGCCAACTATATTATACAGTGCCTTATTATCTCTTTCTTCTCATATTTCATTTCTACATCCCCGTAGGAGTGGAAAGATTTGAATTTTTTTTTCTTGAAATTTAAAATGCTATAAAACTTCGAGATTTTAAATTTAACCGAAAGAAAAATTCTGTCTGTGTGTCGGTTTGTCCACCTGTTCAAGATATTGATTAAAATTTGATAGACTTATGTATTATGAAGGGATCTGGAACAACATATTCTGTTGAACGGTTGGTGGTAAATAGAGTTAAAACGGGGAAAATAAATAAAATAAGCTAGTAAGAAGGGATTTGGTGTATATAATAGAAACCAAGGCCCCAATTTCTTATGATACCTATCCTCCTCACCAACAGCCCACTCCATAATTAAAGGAGTTAACAATATAAAATTGTCGTTTAGTGTGTGTATGTGAACAAAATTTTGGACAATATTTTTTGGTACCCTCATTACCATTTTGGAGCAGATGATTTCAAATATGATACAAATAAAATTCTATGAACTATTTTTTGTACATATTGAAGTGCAGTTATAGTAACAAATTGTTTAAAGAAGCTTAGATGGGAAATCTGGATATGAAAGTAGTAATCCCAGCGATATTTATGTATTGTTAATTCCTTTGGGCATTTGTTTTCACCACCAGTGAAGCCTTGCGGCAAGGAGACAAGGACCAGAAATATCCAAATCACCCGATTCCAGGGGTACCAAACAAACAACCAGCTCAATATCCTTACCCTAGCCCGTGCCGGCCTCTGACGCTAGAATAAGCGTCTGGCCGAACACAATCCTTGAGCTACACAGTGCACACTTCCTTCCGATGAAATCGGAGAACATGATGCCAATTAGCACCCAGGGCTTTCGACTAGTCAACACCCCCCAAACCCCTCCAAACTCCGAGAGAAGTCGGCGACAGCCATTCTCTCTCACAACAGACTAAAGACGCTCCCGGGAGCCGACATGTCGGCGAAGACCAAGAGAAAAGAGCGCCAGAAGAAACGACCCAGCTGGCAGAGTCCAACAGCTAGGAGCAGGGGTGGTCTGCTAACATCTCCTACACCGTCCACATTTACGTGGGGGATAGGTGACAAAGCAAGCCCACCCCTTACGAGGCCGGTCTAGGTCTACAGCGATGATTGGGGCAAAGAGCTCAAGCTCGATCCCTAGTCATCCGAGACCGTCATCTTTAGTCAAGAACATTGTCGCGCTCCATAGTGAGTCAATTTCAAGCATTTCTGGCCAAAACAGATTTCCGAGAATTGGGTAATAAACATGCTTCTTGGTAAATGTGATTGTTATACTTAGGGGAACAGAAGACCTCGAACCCAATACCCGCTTCATTTGCGTTATACGGCTCCAGAACGAAACATGCATTATGTGTTAAATTTGTGCAGTGAATATTTAATGTTTTTTCGATCAGTGAATTTTTTGTTTTTTTGTCTTCAACTGAATGAATCGGCAATGTCTGACA
Organism: Stenurella melanura; assembly: GCA_963583905.1. Lineage (NCBI taxonomy): Eukaryota > Metazoa > Arthropoda > Insecta > Coleoptera > Cerambycidae > Stenurella > Stenurella melanura. Next base: position 49,183,269 of record OY757314.1, read on the forward strand.
CAGAACAAGGTATGAGCTTTATTGTAAGCTGTTAGTTGGTTTTGTTTGCTATGGTACCTAAGTCATAGCATTTTATCGAGCAAGCAGTTTTTGCCGTAAATTTTGATGAAAATGAAACGATACGTTTCTGTCGCGCTTACTTCTCTAAACTTCCGCATTGTAGTTTTGTAACGAAGCAAATTTTATTTTATAAATCCGCACATTTATTATATACTATTTCTACACTCAGAAAGCAAATAGTTGTTTAAATTTAATTATCCGGTTGGAGAGAGCTCCGCTAGATGGCGCTAGTTCTCCAACACCAATTAATTATGTTCCACCTGTATCGAATACTCAGCCGAGTCAACGATATAGCAAGGGAATCAGGAGCAAGAAATTCTAAATTAAGAAGACCACCGGCAAGGAAGTGAGTATATTAGGAACGTTGGTAAACAACTTGGCCAGTGTTAAGCACACAGGCTAATCATACTTTCTTTTCCAGTTGTGTGTCTGGTATGCCACGGACGTTCGAGCAAGTATAGAAATATCCAGGACAGAAAAAGGTTCTGCGGTTTCTGGCTGGCCTAGTCCCTTCAGCTGGTCAGATACCAACGGCTTTTAGATATCCTGGATATTATCTATCCTTACTGCCCGGAGCGTATGTACGCAGGGTGGAGGTATCCTGGGTAGACTCGGGTGTGGTTTGCTGGCCTAGTCCCTTCAGCTGGTTGACCACACGGGCTCGCTGATACCCCGCATCTCCTCCACTCTCGTGTCCGTAAACCCTGGAGGTTGGTCTATCCCTGCGGGTAGATTAATCAAGAGGGAACCGTGAGCCAGAGTGTTTCTGGTTGTAGACCGTCGAAGAGGATATCTGGAGTGATTCACTGGCCTAGTCCCTTCAGCTGGGTAATCACTTGAGATATTTCTTTCTAACTCACTGTTGAGTACGCACGCCTGGTTCTGAGGTGTTTTGGGTAGATAGGGTGACTTGCTAGCCTAGTCCCTTCAGCCGGTTTGTCACATAAGCCCTCGGCTACCCAAAATATCCCCCGTTCTGGAGTGAGTACATCCTAGAGGGCAATTTATGCCTAGGTATAAATTGGCCGACAGGGAACAGTGAGCAGGAGTGGGTGATTTATCTACGTGTGCATGCTAAATCTTGTATCTTTCTTTTCCGCTGCGCACTAGCCAAGTTGCATAGGTATTGTACCGTATTGCATGTAGATTTGGTAATTGCTTCCTCCCCGCTTGGTAATCACCGCCGATAATAATAACCGTGCTTGTTGTTGTAGTAACTTAACCGTAGTAACCCCCCTCGCTTACGCCGTCTAAGTATTGTTTTGTTTGCTTAAATTCAAATACGTTAGGGTAGTAGAATTGTAGATATTAGGATTTTGATTATAATAAATATGTATATTGTTTAAACTGTGCCTTTTACTGTGTGTGTGTGAAGTCTGATATCCCTAGACCCCTGGACATACCGTGTCTCCTCTGACGCTATCCCAGCCCTACCGAAACAGGCTGTGTTAAGAGGCTAGTGTGAGTCCTTTACCTCACGAAAAACAATTGTAAAGGTGGCGCCCGAGCTTACCGTCACCGCCGACTGAAGGCTCGAGTGTCAAAGTGACGATTCACTACTCGAGAGTGTGAATAAAACGTCACAGTTTCTTTATGATATTGAATGCAGTGTCTATTACATATCCTGTGAATTGCACCTGCCTCTAGCTGCCACGTTTTGAGTTAAGGTATTTTGAATAGGTTGATACAGGTGAAAAATATTAAATTTCAAATATAATTATTTATCCTGCAATTGCCAGCTGAAATTGGAGAGTTTCCACGAGTTTCAGAATTGTGGCCAAAAATTTTTAAATCTGACCCTCTGTAGTTATGCAAGACGAATCTATTTGTCACCAATTACGGATGGTATTACATGCGTCATCTGTGCACAAAATCTTCATACATGGAGCTGAAATTGTTGAGTCGCCGGTGTTACCAATCGGTTAACTGTCAGAAGAAGCTCGGGAGTCAAGGAATAAAAACCTTAAACAATACAGGCAAAGCCACACTAGAAAATCATCTAGACAACTAACGAACGAGGATCCTCTTCATTGCCTGTTAATTTCGTCCGACCCGCTCATCACAGCACTTAGAAAATTGACCCAAAAGAGGTCAGCAACATTACCTTCCGAAGTATTAAGTCTACTAGTAATACCAGAAGTACCCAAACCTTCAGCGACTTCGATGACATAAACACTATAGAAAAGTACCTCCGAGACCAGTAGTGGATAGGGCAGTAGTGATTAGGTAGGCAAGCGTGTATTTTTGATGTCTTTTTATTATTTCTGCTCAGAAATCTATAATACATTTATCTTTTGAATGACTATTGTCTCTTTTTATTCCACAATGTTAGCAATATATAATTTTTTTGAATTATTTCTAAAAACACTGACTAAACAATTTTTTGAACTCTTGCATATCATTTCTAGGAAGAAGGTATTTAAAAAAAATTTACTCATAAATACCGTACGCAATCAACATGCATGTAAAGTTTGAAAAAAATCGTGCGTTATTTATGTTTTTAACCGTTAGAACTGTTCATTTTTCCCCTTATTTTTCTCAGAGAAATTTAGGTATCAAAAGTACGTAAACTGAGTTTCAAAAATATTGAAGGTTGTTTATATTTGCAACCCCTATATCTCACCCCCAGACGGTCTCCATTTTTTCTTACTATTTTATCCTTAATGACCTATGCACACTAAGTACATTTGCAGAGTTTTAGAATTTTGGCCAGAAATACCTTTGACATAGTGTTCATATAATATTATAGCATAGATTTAATTATACTTTACCTGATATGTGTTCAGGTACAACAATTTAATCCCGGCTCACCCCCACAAATTAACTGTTTTTCTAAACACGCATGCTCGTTCAAAGGACCACGCACTAATCGTATGAAAAAGCGGTCCCTATCGAATTGGCTGAAATTTTGGTATATTGTAGTTCACGTGTTGGTGATCGAATTCTGAACAACTTTTAAAATGTCCGTACGTCCGCCTGTCCGTCTGTCTGTCTGTCCGTCCGTCACGATTCTTGTAACCACGATAACTTAAGAACGAATTCCGAGTGTATTGAAGTTTGGACAATAAGTTAATGCCAGCTAGAGGAGGAATCCTATTGCGTTTGAACAAAATCGATCAATAAAAAGTTATTACCTAATTATTAAAATAAAAAAAATAGTGTCTTTTATTCAAAACAAAAGGATTCAAATGTGCGCCAAATTTGGTATTAAAATCTTGGGGCTAATTGACACGCAGTCAAAATTTCAAGCCAATCTGACCACAAACAAACTTTTGGCGGCCACTTTTTTCACAACCCTGTGGCAAGTCAAAATTAGCAAGTACCGATAAAATTTAAACATGAAATACTTTCAACAGAAGCACAGTATGTAACCTATCGGCGATAAACAAAGAAGCACTCGTGTCTTGAAATTCTGGACGGTTCACATCGGTGAAGTTGGTTTTGACTACCTGCTTGTTATTTATCAAGACGTTGAATCCTCCAGCGTAACTACTTCTCTATTTATTCGTCCTTATATGGTCTATGTTTATGCTGGTTTCCTTTCGTTAGCCTCCTAAAACAAGTAATAGTATTAAATTAGGATGTTATTATAACTAATCATTAAGTCAAATTTCAAAATTTAGTAAGCTACCTGGTTATTTTTCATAGTCATTCATAGAAATAATTTCGAGAATTGTTTTGGTTTCAAATTGACAGATGTCAAATAAATCTAGGGAATTTTAATAAGCAAATTTGATATTATTGAGAAAGATTAAATTTTTTACGGTGAAAGAACAAAAAAGAGACGGCCATCTTTAGAATTTGTGGAGAGAAGAGAAAAGTGGTTCTCCAGGTCTCTTAGTAATTTAATTAAATTAAATAAAACCTCAGAACATCTAAGGTCAGTAATTTTGCTTTTAAATATTTAACATTTAGTATAAATACATACCTGGGCAATAAAATTAAGGTATGGCATTTTTTTTAGGTTTTTTTCTTTGTCTTGGTTTTTCTTTTGGAGCCCTATTGCCCTATTTTTGTTGAATACTGCCTAGATACAAATACAGAAATTTGTTGGCCTTTCAAGGATTTATTGGAACCACAGTATTTCCTTATTTTTTAAAAAAAGAAACTGTTACCAGGTACTAGCAACTTTGAAACAGACGTGTTGTCCAGGGTTGTCGTCTGGGCATCGTTCACTGTACATTTTTCCCAGGTAATACGTACGATTCTGAGGGTACGTAATATAGACCAAGTAAGTGACACAATTAATTATTTTCATCCCACTGGAGAGATTTATTTGGTTCAACCATAAAATTGTGAGGAGTCTCATCAGCCTCCAGCGCTACTGAATCCAACGTATATATATATTTTTTTGTAGTTTGTCGCCACTCATTTTCTTGCCACCGTTTTATACATAACACGTTCTTATTTGTTTAGTGTTTATATGTAATATGTTGTAAGTTCTTTATATGCAATTTGTAAACCATGAGCAGCTGCTTTCGGTGCTAAAAAATGAAAATACAAATGAATATCTTATGGATCTCTCGTTGTAAATTTAATGGTTTATAATTTAAGGGTGTATTTACACTGTTTATACCTACCTTCTTAAAAGGATACTATATTCATATCTGCAAAGTGCAGATAAGCCTATTTTTTTACATATATTTAAAATTTATTTACCTTATACATTTTATAATTAATTATTAAACTTTACCTTTATATACGTTGGCTTTCTACTTTGTTGTTTTGTTCTCTATCCCATTCTCTGTCAAGTTATTTGGCTGGCGCCCCCCAAGCTTATATAATTCGTATATAATTAACTTTCTAAGCATTTGCATAGTTATTAAAATAGTTTGACACATTGAATTCTAACCTTACCTACGAACCCAGCTCTCACCGCATTTCAAAGTTAACCGGGTTAGTCGAGTTTTCGCTGGTCACTTTGGACTATCGGGACTCGACGGTGACTTTTACGTCACAAAAGTGGCGCAACCAAGCGTGGGACCTTGTTAGAAGTTGTTAAATTATTATTTCTTTCATCTTAGCCGGTGCTATAAGCTTGTTTTCCTTAATTACCTTTCCCTATTCCTTAAGAGACAAAACAAACAAAATTGGTTAACTTAATAGCAGTAAAAGAAGTGTAGAAGCCACTGAAACCGTGTGTAACCGAGTTTTCAGTTTGTCGTCAGATAACGTTGCTTGCTGTGCAGTTTTTAAATATAAAATTCAGCACTTGCTAAATTATAAGATATACAGGGTGTATATAGGAATATTGGTATATGAGATATCATAAATAATAATTTTTACTATAGGTGTATTACTGAATAGTACTAACTGATCTATATTACCATATTACAGTTTTTGAATTTACAGGGCGGTAAATAATACACAATTGTGGCAAAATTTTCATCATTTATTTGATAGTAAATGTTACAAATTATAGGGTAGTTGATATTATAATACCAAGAAATATTAACAGTTATTTTCTGTTAGTGTGTGGTAACACGTTTATTTGTATTTCTCTCATTGTCAGAGTGTATTGGTTTATACAGGGTGCGCTGCAGAGGGTGCATTTCTGTGTAGTATTATTTACACACCTTATTTATTGAAATTTATGTGTATGTCACGCGTTTCTTGCAATATATTGTTGTAATAGTGTGTTATACAGGGTGTATCTGAGAGAGCTAGTGAACTTGGTACAATCTATTTTAACCTGAAATAGGCACTTTATTTATTGCGTTTAGCGGATTATAAACTGTTGTTATTTTAGATAACATTGTTATAATAGGTGTTTATTATACGGGGTGTTTTTTTTTTTACTTGGTGATTTAATTCATTCGGCATTATAAAAAATTGCATTTTGGGTTACTAATTTTGGCAAATATGGATATCAGTTATGATATGGAACCAAATTACTTGAGGGTGCATGAAGTAAACTACGAGTTGAAGATACGAGGGATAACTACGTCTTCAGCAGATATACCTCAAAAGAGAAAATTTTTGAGAAGGGAACTAAAAAAAGATTTGGCTCGACCAGCGGTGCAACATGAAGCTCAGGATTTCAAATTTGAGGATGAGCGTGAAGAAATCAAGGATAGCATAGATTCCGTAACCGAGTTGGTTGATAACTTCGATGGTACGAATGATGAAATTTACAAAAGGATCCGTACTCGACTAACACATCTGAACGGTAGGCTCAGGCGATTTCCTGACAATATTAGCAAGGAAGCTAGTGGATTTCAGGGAGATAATTTAATTTTGGTTGCATCACTCGAAGGAGATATCGAGGAAATATTAGAGAGACATAATCAGGCACACCAGGGACCTCAATTACCTTCTACTTCGAATAATACTAATAGTAAGTCCTATCCACTTCACAAATGGTCATTGAAATTTGATGGTACAACAGCACAATTCTCTGTTAACTCTTTTCTGGAGCAAGTCGAAGAGTTAAGCTTCTCACGTAAGGTTTCAAAGGAGGAACTTTTCAGGTCATCAGTAGAATTATTCACAGGTCAAGCTCTAATATGGTATAGACATGCAAGGAATAAAGTTGATAATTGGGATGGTTTGGTATCACTGTTACGTAAAGATTTTCTGTCTCCAAGACACGACAAAGAACTTATGGAACAGATTAACGCTCGAAAGCAGGGTGAGAATGAACCTGTTGTAATTTATATAGCGGCAATGGAAAATCTTTTTTCTCGCTTAGTCAAAGGTGTACCACATGCTGAAAAATTAGAAACGATCAGACAAAATCTTCTACCTGACTATCATATGCATTTGGCTCTGCAAAATATAACCTCAGTTGATCAACTTGGAGAAGTGTGCCGAACTTTAGAAGAAGCTAATAGTTTACGGAAACAAAGAATTAATGGTAATTCTCGGAAACATGTTGCAACAATGGAACCTGATTTGGAGTTCACATCGAGGACACATAGCACTGGATACTCAACGTTGCCCAGGAGAAACAACAATGGTCCTAACCATGATAGAGTCAACAGAGTTGATGAAGTAAAATGTTTCACTTGCAAACAGACAGGTCATGTCAAACGTGAATGTCCCCGAGTCAAGAAAACCCCTCATTGTTATAGTTGCGGCAGAGAGGGCGTGATTCGTCCAAATTGTGAGAGGTGTTCAAAAAAACGCCAGACCAAGAGGCACTCAGTAGGCCGATGTCTCTCGAGCTATTCTAATGCTAAGGTCTACAGAAATCGAGCTTCATTTCAAAATGCTTTGCATCCAACTGTACATACCATAACCACAAAAAGAAATAAAAATAATTATGGCTTTGGAAACAAATTTTCTCACGGTAAAACCACTTTGGTTGAATGGAATGCTTGGAAAGATTTCGTGAAAAGTTTTTATTCCAAGGACTTAGTTTCTCAGGCTACTGGTATTTGTCACGACACTACGGCAACTAAAAAATTTGATGATCTGGATAGTATAATAGCGGTTTGCGATGAAGACAGCAATATTGGTAATATGAACCCCGAGTCGAATTTAGTATTAGTTCAGAAAGACAATGATAATAGACCCTATATTAAGATTAAAGTTTTTAATAGTAGTATAGTAGCTTTGTTGGATACAGGCGCTAATAACTCAGTTTTTGGTGCGAAAGGTTTAAGACTTATAGAAAAATTTGATTTAAAATTGTTTGAGGCACCTGAAGTCAATATTAGTACAGCGGACGGTACCGCGCAGAAAATATCTGGGTATGTAAATTTGCCAGTTCAGATAGGAAACATTTTGCATATTATCAGAGTTTTAGTTGTTCCTTCATTATCGCACAGTCTCATATTGGGTAGTGATTTTATTAAGACTTTCGGAGTAGTTTTAAACTGTAAGAAAGCTTCATATTTTATCGATGACGGTGAATCGAATTTGGATCGCTTATATAACATGTCAATTTGTGAGATTAATCTTGCGAAAGTAATTCGGTCAAAATCTGAACTGACAGCAGATCAAATTAGTGAGTTGGATACGATTATAGATAAATTTAAAGCTTTGTCGTGGATGTCTGGTACGAAGTTGGGTCGTACAAATGCAATTGTACATAAGATTGACACAGGCACCGAAGCACCAGTAAAGCAAAGGCATCATAATATGTCTCCTTACATGCTTGATCATCTTAACAAGGAGTTAGACAAAATGTTAGCCTTGGGAGTAGTCCGTCCTTCAAACAGTCCGTGGGCCTCTCCAGTTCTTTTGGTGAAAAAGAAAAGTGGTGACATGAGATTCTGCTTTGATGGTAGAAAACTCAATAGTCTTACCAAGAGAGATGCTTATCCACTACCTCATGTGGATCACATTCTGAGTAAATTAACAGGTGCACATTATCTTTCGAGTATCGATTTAAAATCAGCTTTTTGGCAGATACCACTAGAAGAGAGTTCTTGTGAGAAGACAGCATTTGTCGTTCCATCTAGAGGTTTGTTTGAATTTGTAGTAATGCCTTTTGGGTTGAATAATGCGGCTCAAACTCAGCAACGACTTATGGATCAAGTCTTGGGATATTCTTTGGAACCATTTGTCTTCGTCTATTTAGATGATATCATTATTGCTACCCCAACTTTCGAAAAACATATCGATGTTTTAAATGAAGTCTTTCAACGATTGAAACAAGCAAATCTAACTATTAATCTTGAAAAGTGTGAGTTCTGTTTACCATCACTAAGATACTTAGGATTTCTTTTAGATGGCGAAGGTTTGCGTACCGATCCGGAAAAGGTTTCAGCAATGTTAAATTACCCTCGTCCTGGAACAGTGACGGAATTAAAAAGATTCATCGGTTTAGTTGGATGGTATAGAAGATTCATTCCTTTTTATTCGAATTTAACAGCACCCATGACAAATCTGATAAAAGGTAAACGTAAATCACAGAAATTGGAGTGGAATGAAGCTGCGGAAGAAGCTTTCCGAAAAGTTAAGGAAGCATTGGTTTCTGCACCCATATTAGTTAACCCGGATTTTAATAAACAGTTCACAATTCAGTGTGATGCGTCAGAGGTAGGCGTTGGTTGTGTGTTGACGCAGTTGAATGAAGATGGGCAAGAAGTTGTCATTGCTTTCACAAGTCGTACTCTTACAGCTGCTGAAAGGAAGTATACCGTGACAGAGAGAGAACTAATTGCAATTTTGCACGGGACAGAAAAATTCCGGGCATTTATCGAAGGAACTACGTTCAAAGTCATAACGGATCATTATAGCCTCCTATGGTTAAACCGTTTGAAAGATCCTTCTGGCAGACTTGCCAGATGGGCCGTTAAATTGCAGCAGTTCGACATGATTATTGAACACAGGAAGGGCGCATTAAATGTTGTACCCGATGCTCTATCGAGGTCTCCGATAGAAGTCTGCGTAGTCATGGTAAATAATGACGATGCTGAAAATGATAAGTGGTATGTAAAAATGACCCAAAATGTTTTGAAATCCCCAAAAAAATACCCTGACTGGAAGGTAGATGCCGGATCCTTATATAAACATATACCCTCGAATTTTGGTAACTATACAAATTTACCAGACTGGAAATTAGTTGTCCCCAAAGGTCAACGACTTCAAATATTTAAGAGTTGTCATGATGATGCTCAAGCAGCACATCTAGGTACATTCAAGACTGTGCAGCGTATTAGGGAATTGTATTATTGGCCTAGGATGTTACAAGACACAAAGAAATATGTACGTCACTGCAACGTGTGCAATGCTCAAAAGGTCAGCAATTTTGCTCGTCCTGGTCTCATGGGACAACCCAAAAAAGTAAATTTTCCGTGGCAATATGTGTCAGTGGATCTTCTTGGACCACTGCCGCGTTCTAAAAATGGATATTCATATTTGTTATTAGTGTCAGATTATTTCACTAAGTTTTGTCTACTTCATCCTTTAAAGAAAGCTTCTGCGCCATTGATAGAAAAATTTGTGGAAGAACAAGTATTTCTAGTGTATGGTGTTCCACAAATATTAGCGTGTGACAATGGAACACAATTTGCAAGTAATATTTTCAGAAACCTAGCTGAAAAATATGAGGTGAAAATTTATTACAATGCTCGTTATCATCCTCAAGTAAATGCTGTAGAGCGGGTTAATAGAGTATTAGAGACTGCAATCCGTTCATATTTAAAAGACACTGATCACCGTTGTTGGGATCAAGAGGTACCTAAAATTGGGTATGCTCTGCGAACCGCTGTCCATGAAGCGACAGGTTACTCTCCGACAATGTTAAATTTTGGTCGATATGTTCCGTCACGAGGAAGTTATTATGGCAAGGTTGACATAAAAAATATGGACATGGATAGCATGGACAGAGAAAAGTATAATGAGGATATGAAAAATTTGCCGGATCTGTATAACGATGTAAGACGTCGATTGGCAGAAGCTTACCGCAAGAATTGCAAAAGTTATAATTTACGTAAACGAAAGGCAGATACTTACCATGTAGGAGACAAAGTTTGGAAAAGAAACTATGTTTTATCTTGCGCAGCAGAACATTTCGCAGCAAAATTAGCTCCAAAGTTTGTATTATGCACTGTTAAGAGAGTTATTTCTCCACTCGTTTATAAATTAGAAGATCTAGATGGTAAAGATGTAGGAAACTATCATGTTAAAGATCTAAAACCATACCATGGATCTGAACCAGATGAGTCGTAAAAAAAAAGAAAAAGATTGTTTGAGCGTGTGAATGTGTTGGCCAGTGAAAGTCGTGTGAATGAAGTCTTATTTGTTTCTTTTCTTTCTACATTTAATGGTATATAGTTTTCACTAATTATGTTTTGGTGTGTAAATTCCATAAAAAGCATATTTAGACGAGCATATTTATTTTCCAGTTATAGTACAAGCTCCTATATGTTCCTTAAAAATTAGTAAATTAATTTAGATAAATTTTCCCGATTATGGCATAGTTATCGCGACAACAATAATAATTTAAAAAAAAAAAAATTATGATCTTGTAGTATAGTAACATTAACAATCAAAGATTGATTATGTTAATGACAAAGTAATACCAATCTAGACTCGTGTAAATAGTAAATTAGGTTAGTTAGGTTAAATATTAAACTTTAGTATCTATAGAATTATTCAGTAGGTGAACTACGGAGTAGTAAATTATCCAAAAATATTATAGCCAAGCTCTAATATTTTTAATCTAGCAAAAGGGGGTGTGTGGCAAGTCAAAATTAGCAAGTACCGATAAAATTTAAACATGAAATACTTTCAACAGAAGCACAGTATGTAACCTATCGGCGATAAACAAAGAAGCACTCGTGTCTTGAAATTCTGGACGGTTCACATCGGTGAAGTTGGTTTTGACTACCTGCTTGTTATTTATCAAGACGTTGAATCCTCCAGCGTAACTACTTCTCTATTTATTCGTCCTTATATGGTCTATGTTTATGCTGGTTTCCTTTCGTTAGCCTCCTAAAACAAGTAATAGTATTAAATTAGGATGTTATTATAACTAATCATTAAGTCAAATTTCAAAATTTAGTAAGCTACCTGGTTATTTTTCATAGTCATTCATAGAAATAATTTCGAGAATTGTTTTGGTTTCAAATTGACAGATGTCAAATAAATCTAGGGAATTTTAATAAGCAAATTTGATATTATTGAGAAAGATTAAATTTTTTACGGTGAAAGAACAAAAAAGAGACGGCCATCTTTAGAATTTGTGGAGAGAAGAGAAAAGTGGTTCTCCAGGTCTCTTAGTAATTTAATTAAATTAAATAAAACCTCAGAACATCTAAGGTCAGTAATTTTGCTTTTAAATATTTAACATTTAGTATAAATACATACCTGGGCAATAAAATTAAGGTATGGCATTTTTTTTAGGTTTTTTTCTTTGTCTTGGTTTTTCTTTTGGAGCCCTATTGCCCTATTTTTGTTGAATACTGCCTAGATACAAATACAGAAATTTGTTGGCCTTTCAAGGATTTATTGGAACCACAGTATTTCCTTATTTTTTAAAAAAAGAAACTGTTACCAGGTACTAGCAACTTTGAAACAGACGTGTTGTCCAGGGTTGTCGTCTGGGCATCGTTCACTGTACATTTTTCCCAGGTAATACGTACGATTCTGAGGGTACGTAATATAGACCAAGTAAGTGACACAATTAATTATTTTCATCCCACTGGAGAGATTTATTTGGTTCAACCATAAAATTGTGAGGAGTCTCATCAGCCTCCAGCGCTACTGAATCCAACGTATATATATATTTTTTTGTAGTTTGTCGCCACTCATTTTCTTGCCACCGTTTTATACATAACACGTTCTTATTTGTTTAGTGTTTATATGTAATATGTTGTAAGTTCTTTATATGCAATTTGTAAACCATGAGCAGCTGCTTTCGGTGCTAAAAAATGAAAATACAAATGAATATCTTATGGATCTCTCGTTGTAAATTTAATGGTTTATAATTTAAGGGTGTATTTACACTGTTTATACCTACCTTCTTAAAAGGATACTATATTCATATCTGCAAAGTGCAGATAAGCCTATTTTTTTACATATATTTAAAATTTATTTACCTTATACATTTTATAATTAATTATTAAACTTTACCTTTATATACGTTGGCTTTCTACTTTGTTGTTTTGTTCTCTATCCCATTCTCTGTCAAGTTATTTGGCTGGCGCCCCCCAAGCTTATATAATTCGTATATAATTAACTTTCTAAGCATTTGCATAGTTATTAAAATAGTTTGACACATTGAATTCTAACCTTACCTACGAACCCAGCTCTCACCGCATTTCAAAGTTAACCGGGTTAGTCGAGTTTTCGCTGGTCACTTTGGACTATCGGGACTCGACGGTGACTTTTACGTCACAACCCAAGAACATATTTTTTATGATTTTTTTTTTTTTTCGAGAATAACCATTATATCTTTTTGCAGTCCTCTTTCGTGCGCCAAAAAAATTCATTATAAAATTACATACAACGAACTTATTTTCACAACTTTCAAGTTAGTCCTAGAGTATTTTGTTTGTGTTCAAGAAGTCGGTTTATCGACGAGTTCTTTTCGTGCGCTTCTTGTATTTCTGTTGCTTTTGACATCACGTGAAGCTATTTCTGCAAAAAGCGCAAATTAGGCCACCGTCTTTCTCGACTTTTCCGACGTCCACTGTCAGCCTATGGCCCGTTCTTCGCAAAAACGACCTAATATAAAGTGGGTCTAAAATTAAAAATCCCACTGTATTCCGAGAAAAGGCGCATGTTAGGACTCGTGCGCCTTTTTCATATGGTAGCTCGAGGACCTCAGTGCTATACGTCTGTAACCTCGTTCGATGTATCATTATTTTTATGCATCAACTGACAGAATTGGTAGTTTCTCAGATGACAGTTAATAAACATGTTGATTGTAATGCTGGAAATATTTGCGTATCTTGTTTTCTGAGGTGTTTAAGTCCACGTTAATAAATATATGTACAACCAAAAGTATAATCAGCCGACGATTATTATGTTTATGTAAAACTCATGTTCTTTTGAATATAGCTTCCAACGAGTGCTTGTCACGGTAATCTCGATTATAACAAATTTTCTTGACATAATCTCGCTATAAATAATTTATTAAAAAAACCTCACATCCTGCCAAACAATTTCCAGCATTAACAGATAAGAACAGGTCATTATTAAAATAATTAATTTCACTTCCTGAAACAATAGTTGATATAATTGTTGGTATAAATTAACAAGTTGGTTATTAATAGCTCTAAATTGACTATCCCATAGGAAGAGATATTTTCATATCAATATACCGACATCGCGACAGTGCAAAATTATTACATTTCTCTTCATTCGTAATATTGCAGTTGAAATCAGAATAAGAAAGACTATTTTATTATGAATCGATTGGCAAGAATCACCTCAAAATTCGGAACTATTTACTGATAAAATATTTTTCAATTATCCAACGTAGGCGAGAGTAAATAACCTTGTAATCTGTACTGGGAATGAGCAAATTAAACATATAGTGGGCTCGTTCTGGATTTCAAAGTGACAACGTTTTTCTTAAACTTTTTTTTTGTGATATTATAAAGTTGGACCTCCCGAAGCTTATGGTGACTAGTGTGGGTGACTCACGGGTGGTGGAAGGGGGTTAATTTATATATAAAGATACGGGAAATCAGTTTTTCGGACTTAACACCCTTAATTTGTTTCAGATTTGGGGTAAAAATAAAGGGCTCGCAAATGCGCATAAAATGAATTTTGATTCGTTGAAATCGGTCCAACGGTTCTCGAGATATTGCAATTTGAAGGTCCGGTTTTATATACGGATTCTTCGCTGCGTCGGGAACGTACCGAGAGCCGTTTTCGCGTTTTTTTGCGGGGAGAAAAGCGAATTAGCGACTTGCTATTTTTTCCCAAGTAGATAGGTGGGTCCAAAGTACTGTGCCGAAATTTAAAGTCGCTAGGTCAATTAGGAGGGGTGGGGAAGGGGAAAATGAAAATCAAATTAAAACTGCTGTAACTTCCCCAATTTTGGCCACATATCACCCACCAAACGCGACATTGTGTATTAATGTTCCTACTTCAACGTTTTATCATTTGTTTATAATTTTCAGCATAAATATGTCTAAAACTAATGTTATTTACAAAAAAACTGCGAAGAATATTCTGTAGAATGTGCAACAATTATATAAAAAGTGCAATAAATCAGCGAAGAGTATAATGGTTAGCTTGCTTCTTTTCACTATTTCGGGTATGCTCTTGTTACACCTTAATATTACATTTTTAAGGGACTTTTAAGTAAAACTCACACACTGGAACCATTTTTACTGAAATCGTCTCTTACAGTACAATAATTGAATCTTCAGCTTAATCAGCTTCACGAGAACTGCAGTATACCAACTTTCAGTTAATTCGATAGGGACCGCTTTTCCATAAGATCAGTGCGTTGTCCTTTCATGTTGTCGATTGATGCAGATGCGTATACGTGTGTGTCTGTTGTTCTCAAATTACTCGAATCCTACATTTAATTTCAAAGGAACTTGAGTAACTTATATAATGTTTTATTGTTGAAATTATGACCCTGTACATATGAAAAATCACACATTGAGGAACGCGTCCAGTGATTCGATGCACAAGTAGCCACATTTGTTATACTATATTTTAAATAATAACAATATAAATACTTATACATAAAACACCGATGCATCGAAATACCAACACATGTGTTACTCTGCAGAGTCTGACCCTAGTGTACAGTCAATCAATCTTATAAGTGCTTTCCGATGACGAAAAATAACAGAGTGTGAAAAAGTTTCGATTATTGCATTTCCAAGAGCAGGCGTATCTGCTGTGAATCAGTAAGAAAATAAATGAAATAATGACATGAAAAATCCGAGCTGGTGTACGGAAGCAAAGTTGAAGTCTGACGTTGAGTACAAACTAACAGTCGACTCAAGTAAAATATTAAATTGATAGCAAGTGCTGTAAATAAAAACAACATTTTTCGTACCGATTTTGATTTTATTTGCGACATGAGTCATGGATTATTTCACTGTGCATATTTAGATTGTCACAAGCACTAAAACACTCGTATATTAATATTCTAAATGTTGTAGGTCAGTGTGTATACAAATAATTATCGGGCAAATTGTTAAGAAGCTGTACTTTTATGATTGATTATCACAGGCACATAAAAAAAAGTCGAAAGCGAGGCAGACCTATGTGTTCCTATGCATTTTGACCTGCTGAACACGAGTCCGATGTCCGTTTTGCCCGATTGGCTCTTGCATCTTTCCTAACCTGAAAAAACACTGTCAGAATGCCCGAAAAAATCTCAAATAGATAAATTAGCTGACCACCATTTCCATACGTATTTTGGGGCGCTGGAACCGAATGTAGGCAGCACGATAATCTATGTTCATTTTTAAGGGAGATACACACCGCCAAAGTCAAAGGTCCGAGAATTTCGCTTCTCCTTCGACATGGGTCCGCCTCAGGAGCAACTACATCCGAACCATCGACCATAAAATTATGAAAAAATTCAAATATACGCAAAGAAACGAGGGAAATCGAATGACGCAAACCAGACATCCCTACAATACTTAGTTTCCGAGATTGAGCCGCTCAAAGTCACCACAAAGTGAAAAATCTCTTTTTACCCCATTTATCGAGACTCTATCTTGGAGACCAAAAAAGATATAGACTTGTGGTTTGAGCAACTTAATTTATCATATCTCCTTACGTACTTATGAATTTTTTCAAAATTTTAGGTTTCCTCTAGTGGCCCATGAGGTTGGGTCGTGTTCTCGAACCTCTTATTTTGGCGGGTTCTATCTGGCTAAAAAAATATTCAAAGATCATCGTGCAGCCCACCATCAGATATAAAATTTAATTTTGTATTGATTAAGCAAAAGAAAGAGGGTCATCTTTGTCTGTAAAAGTTAGAGCTTGAAATGCGAGATGTCGAAAACGCGTACATTTTTTAAATGATCGTCAAAATTTTGAGAAAAAATGAAAGTGTCGCTAATGGCATGATTAAAATCAACCCAAATATAATTAATTAATAACTTATTTTGTTTCTCACAATTAACTGAGACACTCACTCGCATAATGCCGTCAGTATTTAATCTTACCATAAATTTTATTCTTATCTTGAAACTCCACGTTACTTGTTGGTTAAAATGATTAGTTTAATAATAGCACTGCATTATGAAAGCAATAATATAAATGATTCATGTCACTTCTGCATAATAGATAACTCTATTTTATTTACGTTTGTGTTTCACCTCGTCGAGTAAGATTAATACCTACTAAAAATAAAGATATTATGGACACATAAGAACTGTATTTTGTTTGTTTTCTAAATTAATTTAATAATAAATTCTTTTCAGTATATAAAAGCTATACATCAATAATTAATTCATATTTACATTAAAAACAAAAGACTTGAATTGCAAAGCGTCTAGTAACATCTTTTCCTAAAAGAGGTTATTCTGCGTGTGCCAAAATAAACTATTTTATTATGCAGCACGTATATTGTTTTCGAACCAATCATTTTGGAAACTTCACTGTACACATGTCACGTATCTTTTGTTTATTCAATATTTTACCTTTGCGGTTACCTGATTGCTGTGGAATTTTTGCTATAAAAATGGGTACCAGTGGAATATAATATATTTATGGAAGATAAAACGACATTAGAATACTTCAGAGAGTTCTGGGCACGCAGCATCTTCCAATGAATAAAAAAATATGTTATTTTATTACCCTGCTGCTATAAATAGATGAAGGTTAGCCTGAAAAATAAATAACAAGTACAGTTGTATCAAAGGTAAAATCAAACTAAGCCGAGAACTAAGCGGACAATAATTTGCCAGAGTATTTTCAGGTTACAGAAGAGTTTTCATATTCTTTTCACTAGGGGGAATATTCTAACCTTTACCGTATAGGTCCATTTCTTTACGCATGCAATTAGTCGAAATGGTTTCAAAATTGATATATTTTATTTAAACAGAAAATCTGTATAAGATTGGTTTTATATGAAATAGCCTACTTTTATTGTTAATGGGGAACATAACTTAAAAACAAATCGGTTATGGTGTATACACTCTAAATAATTATTAACTAAGAAACGATATAGAAGAATCGGAATGTAGTTATCACTGCAAACGACTTGCAATTTTTAAGGCTTTATATTGTATACTGTCAACCTTCTTTAATCTGGACTTACATGCTAACTCGTACAGAATTGATACATAATCAATAATGGATCGTATGTATGCCTTATAAAAAATTAAAGGAACGAAATCATCAGCTCCCCACATGATTTTACGTAACATTTTGAAGAAATTTATACCTTTTTAACAACGTTTTTTTACTGTGAAACGGTTATATATTAAGGGCTAAAATTTGACACAATTTTAGGCAACACGGATAGCCATAAAAAAAAGTGTGAACACGAATTCATACTAGGCCCCGCTGTCTCATAGTTACCCTCATAGTTACCCGAATTCAAAACAATCAATGTTGATGAAAATGAATTTTGAAGGCAAGGTGGTCGGCATATCATATGATTGAGCACAGTGACCAAAAACACCACATAGTGGAGTGTAAGTATTGCAAGTAATCGTAAAAAAAAATATTTTTATTCGTTGAAATAGGTTCAGAATTTCATGAAACATCGAGATTCTAAATTTGAGCGTAAATGATTTCTCTCTGTCGATGTCGGTCTGTAACTTTTTTTGTTCGCACGACATCTCTGGAAGGATTTAAGATATTGACTTGAAATTTTATAAACGTGTGTACTATAACGAGATCTCGAACTGGATTGTTTTTTGAATTTATCCGGTGATGGGTTAGTGGTAAATAGGGGTAAATAGGACAGAATAAGTAAAGCAAGCTACCAAGAGTACAAAAATTTGGGTGTGTATACTAGAAGCCAAGACCTCAGATTTTTTATAATATTTCCATACCCTCAGCACCACACCCACTCCATTATTAAAGGGGTTGATAAAATAAAATTGAGATATTCACTTGAAATTTGGTAGACGTTATTATAACGACACCTGGAACTAGATTATATTTTGAGATGATTCCGTTGAAGAGGTGGGGGTTAAATAGGGGTGAATATGGCAAAATAAGTGAAACAAGCTGGTAAGAGTAGAGAAACTTGGGATTTGGTGTATATACTAGAAGCCAATATTTTTCAACTCTCCCACCACCCCACACCATTATTAAAAGGGTTAATAAAATAAAATTGAGATTTTCACTTATATTATTACGACATCTATAATTAGATTATATTATGAGATAATTCCGTTGAAGGATTGAGGGAAATAGAAGTAAATAGGGAAAAATAAGTAAAGCAATCTGGTAAAAGTACAGAAACTTGGAATTTGGTGTGTATACTGTGACGTGCTTTCTTCCAGTTGCCTAGCGCATAGGTAAGTGGAAGCGTCGCTTTGGCGCTAAGCTATATTTCGGTTAAATTCGGTAATCTCGAGCGCCACCTTTGCAATTTTTACGTGGGGCAAAGGTCCCACATTAGTCTCCTAAACGCAGCCTGTTGCAGTAGGGCTGGGATAGCTACAGTGGAGACACGGTATGTCCAGTGGTCTGGACGGCAGATTAGACTTTCACACACATTCAACAGTAAAAGGCAGATGTCGGTAAATAACAAAGTTTATTAGCATACAATGAAATTTTTACAAAACAATAAAAAAACGGTTAGGTACCAAAATACGGAGTTTCTGATAAATACAATAACAAAACTTAAGATATGTCATTTTAATTTAATTTGATTTGAGTAGTTCGGGTGTCATTTTGTGACGTACGGGTAACCAGGCGGTGAGAAGCTAGTTAGCTACTAGTTACTCATTAATGCGGAAGTAAGCGGTGGTAAGCAAGCAAATGGTGAAAGCGGTAAAAAAAACAGTAGTAAAAGCGGTATAAAAAAACAGTAAGCGGAAAAAAACTACACAAATAATTTAAAAAAAAACGGACAGCGTGCAAGTACCAGGCAAAACCAAGCGGTTATCTACAGCAATAATCATGCCTACATGATGCATTAGAGTGTAAGTGTGAAGAACTTGGCAAAATTAAATAAAACTGATACCAAAGAACTAAAACGGTTTTCGGATTCGCTGCGGTGTATAACATAAGTTACTCGAATCGGAAAATAAAACGGTTATCGGATTCGGAGCGGTGTGTAACCTTGGTTACACTCGGTTCGGAATATAAAACGGTCTATCGGATTTGGTATCAGCTTATGGCGGAGATTATTCTGCCTAGACGGACAGACAGCAATAATCAAAAGGGTGGTATTTCGGTTCGGAAATGTTGAAATTACATCAACACTTGATGCGGTTTTTGCCAAGCGCCTCAAACCCCACAGCTGGGTGCCTTTATACATTCATTTCGGTTCGGCCATGTGGTATCTTGTCGGATTTGATGCAGAACATTTTTTTGTATCAGAATATAATGTTAGTTAATTTATTTACGGTAGCCTAGATTTTGTTCTCAATTCCCGGACTATAATAAATTTCTACAAATTATTTCAAAGTAAGGAATTTTGTTTCATTTCGTAAATATTGGAAACAAAATGAACGGTACATTAACAACAACACTACAATAAATTTCACAAAATAATTTTTGCAAAGACAGATTTTATTTTGCTACGAACTAGCTAAAATAGAATATACGGTAATTATAACTTCTACACATTTGGTAGAACAACATATTATTTTATCGCAGTACCATCACAAATGGTCTCGATTAAAATAATATAAACGGTAAACGGTAAACAGTTTTCTCTCGAAATATCATCTATGTTCTTTTTCCCATTTGGAAATTCTTGCGAACATAGCTATTTGGATAAAATCGGAGAAGTTGACAGGTCCTAACTCGGGCTCTCTTACTATTGTAATAATTTAACTTTAAATTTATTTAATTTCGGCTAAGTCGGAAAATAATAATTATATTCTGATACATTTAAACGGAATCGGTTTCAAATTATTGCTTTAAAACGGCCATTTCAGTGAATTACTCTTATCGGTGTTAATATAAAAAGGCCGACAAGAAACCAGCGGCGATGATAAAACGGTGTACTTATATGTGTTGGATATACAGAATAATATCCGACTGGGCTGTTTGACGGATCGGACAGAAGTGACTTCAAATCGGCTCTAATGAGACTAATTTATGCAGCTCTCTTACCAGCGCCCTCAATGTTAATTTTTGTAATTAATGTTAATATTACGGACAGTCTTCTCACTGCCAGGTTTGTAAAATTACCCATTTTCCTTTAAAGAGACTTGGGTGAAAAATCTCGATGTGGAAATAGTGATTCCTTGGGCAACGGTTTTATGTTATTAAAATTCTATGAGCAATTATTTCCCATATTAGATTGCACATATCATATAAAGCTGTTTCAGGAGACTTGGAGGGGAAATCTGGAAGTGAAAGTACTATTTTTTTTGGCAGCGGTTTTTAGTTTTATGATGTTTAGCCATTCAGTTTAGTTAAGTTTTAGGATACTCTTTTTATCACCCCTACCTAATAAACCTACTTTGTAAGTAGGTGTGCGCCCTTCACTAATAAAGCAGTAGCACGGAATAGAGCTCCAGAAGATATACTTAGAGCTGAAGGCGGATCCCATTCTAGGAATGCCCACGCACATTACAGTCCCAAAGTATAACTTCAATATGAATTTCAAAATTAAAATACCAGACAGGGAAGACTGGACAAACGGTCTTCCAATACCGGCACAAACAGTCTGGTATACAGGCGGCTCTAAGACAGAATAGAGAGTCAGAGCTAGGATTTACGGGATAAGGTCAGAAACGAATATCCTAATAAGTCTAGGAAAATACGCTAGGCTGAAGTATCCGCAATACAGTAGCGCGCAAAGAAAGTTATAGGGCACGGAACTGTTAGTCAGTCGGTTGCAATTTTTTTCGATAGTCAGGCTGCGTTAAAATCAATCGGCGCAAAACTGCATAAATGTAGGCCTTTATAGGATCCGAACTCTTTTGCGGTGTGGGCAAGCCATGCACACCAGCATCCATTGACAAATGGGTGCAAAGTAAATCTCTGGAATGGTGGAGAAGTTTCCCATGACAGAGACAGGCCAAAGAGTTCATTAAAGAACGATCGGCCAAATTCACAGAGGGCCTATTATGACAAAACAGAAATGCTATTAGAATAACCAGTCACTGCCGACTTAACAGACATCTGAGTCTAATGGGTCTGGTAGAGGACGCAACACAGATTCTGCCAAGAAACAGTGGAAACCTCAGTCTATCTATTATGACATTGTGAAGGCCTTACTAGGCTGAGATTCTAACTGCTTGACGAAGAAAAACCAAGAGCTTTGCCTTTACTGCGGAGAATCTTGTAGATTCTTAGATATAATTTCAGAAATATGAATAAATTAAATCAAATCTATTGCTTTTCAACTCGAGTATCTATATCATTAACAATATGACAAAACTTTTACAAACACACTGTAAATTTTCAAACAGAACCATACACAACCATATTAAAAACAAATTTATTTACTTTTCATCGAAATTATTTTGATGTGTGAATATTGATTATAAAACAAATACCTACGTAGTTACTATATGCATTATTTTTATGAGTTAAACGAAAATTAACAAATAATTATTTCCACATTCAGCGCATAAAATACAAGTATACTAATTTACATATGTAGATTGCAATTTATACAACATAAAACGTGTTATTAATAATTATTGAATATGATGCCAAACGAGGGTTTTTAGTATGTCTATTTGCCATTAGCAGCGTAAAGCTTTGTATTGTCCATTTTGACGTTTTAAAATATTATATCAATTATAACGTAAACACCATGCTAATGGAATTTTAACACATATATTGATGATGTGAATGCAAACAAATTTATTTTCATTTAGTTTTTTTGCTTGTTTATAAATTCACCAACATTCTATTATATCACCTGGCTAATATGTTTGTGCGGAAACATTCATTTAATGGTAATATGAATGCTGTTATTTGGTTGGGAATAGGGACCTTTTAAGGTATTTAGAGTGATGATGAATTTCATTTAAAAAAATGGAAACGCCCGCGGTCAAAATAGGGACAAGTAATTAAAGAATAATATTTACCAAGCCGAAATTAATTAAAAATATTTTAAGGTTGATTATTCCACCATGTTATTTATATTCTTTGAAATAATTTAGACATTTTAGGAATATATTGAACAATACTCAGTCTGCTTAGAAACCTAAAAATTTAACCTGAAATATGGCAGCAACTGGTCATATTGTAAGGGATCTCTTTTCTGAAACTTATAGTTTTTGTTTGTTTTAACCGACTTTAAATAACTGCATCAAGCACTGTCTGACATAAGGTGGGCAGAAATAGGAATTAGTATATTATTCAACGAGCATATTATGATGGCTATTATTCATGAGGGTGAAGTTTAAGACACGAGCCGCAGGCGAGTGTCATAAATCAGCAGATTGAATAATAGCCATTATATGTTATATATTGAATTATATTACTCTTTTTGAGTACCCAATATGTAAAATTATTGTAAATAATATTGGCGTAGAAATCGCACAAATTTTGACGTTTCAAATCAATTTACGCTTTGACACATTGTCATGGCTTACTAATAAAATAATACAGTTTGTAGACATGTAGGTAAATGGTTTCAAAAACAATGTTGGGGATTGCCGCGTGTTACTAATAGATGATGCTTTGAAAAGAACTTACTAATGTAGTTTTTGAGTATTCATTAATGTACCTCTTCGGCATTTGAGTGCTTCCTAGAAAACTTAGAGAGACAACACTAGTCTTTTGGTTGCTACAATTTGGACATTTTAAATTTTTAGTAAAAAGCCAATAATGTCATTTCTTATAAACAACTGACTGTCCTTATTATTCACTGCAATCAGTGAATAATCAAATCATTATTCACTGCAGAGAATAGTGTATAGCATTATTCTTGAGGAAACACATACATAATGAGTACATTACTTAATAGTCGTGGACAAACGTTTTATTTCATTCGAGAACTTAGTGAATGTTCTACGGACAAAATTCGTGGAAATTGTATTAAAATTGATAGTTAGATATTTTCGAAGTAGCCGGCACTGAATATAACATCTGGAGTTAAAAATTCAAATTGGCGAATTCAACAGGGCTGCAACAATTGCAAAGTCTTTGCAGATTTACCTAAAATTTGGTATGTGGGGATATGATGATTCTGTGATAATATGGCTAATAATAATTTTGTTACTATCTATTGGGTGCATTGCCACCGGGAAATATTTAGAAAATGTAATTAAATATACCTCTGCGCCAAATGGATCAGGCAGAGGTTTGCTCTTGAATACTTCTTACAAAATGTCTCATATTTAAAAATATATAAAATACAACAAAGTTATACGATAATAACAAAATGAAAACCGAACACAGTTGACTTTTCAAAAAAATTCTCTGTTCTCTATTTATGTTCTCAAAATTTTTAGGCCGTCAAACATGACATCATATTTCCAATGACCAATAAGTCAAAATCCTCCTCTAAGAAAAACAAACGGAGAGTGGGCTGGAAGTAATCAGGTAAAATCAATGCTGCTCGCTGAGCATTTGGAGAAAAGTAGAGTATGTAACACCAAAAGAAGTACTAGAAGGGATCAGAACAAACATAAATCCAGGATGTGATCCTCATAACTAACGAAATACTGAAATAATTACCAAGAAAACCAGTAGTAAAATTAACAGATCTTAAAAAGAATGAACCCTATCATTGAAAAAACAACATAATCTCGATACACCAGTTTAGATTCAGAGAAAAGCATGCAACTATGGATCAGGTTCATATGCTTACAAACTACCTAGAGAAATCACTCGAGGAGAAAATGATATGTTCAGCAGTATTCCTGAACGCTGCAGATGCTTTCCATAAAGTCTGACACCAGAGATTGAACACAAACTAGAACAACTTCTACCAAAAGAACACAGCCTCTTACTAAAATCATACATTAGTGAAAGAATGTTTAGATTCAAATGTGAGAAATAAGACTCTGAACTGAGATAAAGAAAAGGCTGGTGTACCACAGGGCCCTGTTTTGGTTCCACTGGAACACAAACTAGAACAACTTTTACCAAAATAACAGTCTCTTACTAAAATCATACATTAGTGAAAGAGTGTTTAGAATCAAATGTGAGGAACAAGACCCTGAGCTGGGACCAAAAAAAGGCTGGCGTACCACAGGGCAGTGTTTTGGGTCCACTGTTGTATTTATTATACACAAGTGATATCCCACTAACAGAACAAACTGCAATTTCACCATTGCTCTAATGACACGGGAGTATTGGCAGTTCAAACTGAACAAAAAGCTAACGAAAATCTCCAAGAACCTTTGAATAGAGTTAATGCAAGGACAAGACGCTGGCGCATTAAGCTTAACGAAAGCAAATCAGTGCACAATAACTTCACAAATAGATGGACTGAACAGCTGGCATTCATTCTCAATAATCATACAATCCCATATGGAAACACGGCTAAGTATCTAGGTACGAACCTCGATGCTAAGCTAAAATGGAAGGAATACATCAAAAAGAAAAAAAGGAATACATCAAAAAAGAAAAAAGAAGAATTATTGAATCTTAAATACACAAAAATAATATGTTAAGGGGAGTGGTCAATGCTCCTTGGTACGTATGATATAGCGACCTACACAGAGACCTGGGTGTGGATATAGTTGCAGACGAAGTCAGCACAAACTGGGTGTTGGTCTGGCTGTCTGCAACTTTTTTTGTCCGCACGTTTTCTCCAGAACCGTTTAAGATATTGACTTGAAATTCTGTACGCGTATATATTATAACGAGACCTGGAACTGGATTATTTTTTCAACATATCCGGCGAAGGGTTGGGGGTAAATAGGAGGAAATAAGTAAAGCAAGCAGGTAAGAGTACAAAAACTTGAAATTTGGTGCATGTGTTAGAAGCCAAGGCCTCGAAATTTTTTATTATATTTTGCATCCTCCTTTTTATGACATCTGCCCCAAGTATTATTAAAATTCAATGATCAATTATTACCGCATACTAAAGTGCAATTATAGTCAAGAAGTTTACATTTAACGAGATTTGGAAGGAAAATCAGGATGTGGAAGTATTGATTCCTTAGGCAGCGGTTTTTTTACCTACTTCGCTTCGTCTCTAAGGATTGGCAGCTAACTAGTACAAAAATCTATTGAATAATTTGAGACTAACCTATCCTCGTTTAACAAAACAATCACTGGATCCTTAAGTTTTCTTTTAGTTCTGTTGCTTTCTTCTTCCAGAATCTTCGCTGAGTTCCAGTGGATCCTGTGATTGTTATTCTACGCGTTCTCAATTTTTTTGTATTTTTCGAATTCTCTCCTTCTAGCGTAATTTCTATGTTCACCGGTCCCCGGTATAGGTATTCTGGAGAATTTTCAGCAGCAGGTTTTTAATAATAGTGGACTTAAGCAGGTAGATGACAATAGTAATGTGTAATTTTTCACTTTTCAACAAGTGATATTGCAATTTAGTTGCGCATAACAACCCGTCTCCTTTGTAACTCCTTTTAATGAGGCCCAATTTTTTTTAAACGTCTTGTAAACCTGTTCAAAAGTAATTCTTATACGCCGAATTTCAACCCCTACCTAAAACAATGTATGACACAGTTAGAACAGCTACGATTATACGCGCGAGGATGCGAATGAGGTCAAATGCTTGGGAATGTCTTTAGATACTAAACTTCAAAAGTCATCTAAACAAAATGACTGCCAAAGTCACGCCTTATAGGCCTGCAGAAAATTATTTCAAGAACTTTGATGGAATGTGACTTCATCAACTAACATTTATCAACAATTTGTCCTTACTTATAATACCTATATGATTTATTCAACTCATATTAAAACTGAATATATATTTTTTAATAACTATGGTAGAATAAAAAGTTATTAATTAATTAAATTTATGTATAAGTTTGTTGATTATTAGATGTCGATTGATATAGGAAAATGCAGTATTTACCACCTAGAGGGGGTAGCAAAAGTTGCTAGACGACGGAAAATTCGAACTTTGATAAAATTAACATTATCATGTATTTATAAGAACATAACAAGACGGAAAATTTATAGTCTATTAACTGTTAATTTATTAAGGAGTACCTCAGGCTTGCCCTTTTTAGGGGATAAAATAAAGTGTAAAGGAAACACTGAGACGATAGAAAATTTTTTCTGTCAAAATTGGCTTCAGCGTGTCAAAATAATTCGAAAAAATTATCCCACTCAGGATCTTAGGACAAGACTTATTTTTGTAGATCTGTGTAAGTTGTGGAGATGAATTAAATGTATTAATTCATATTCTCTGGACACTGAAGTGGAGAGGGTGTGCAATTTCTCTTTCACTTCATTATCAAGATTCTATTGCAACTTGCGAATTACGTATTTAAACAATAAAAACAAAAAGTAATTGCTGTTCACTGATACTCAGTAGCACCGCAAAACGTGATTTCAGCCGTATTCCAGTAAACTATTATTCAAATCGGTATTTGTAGCCGATCAGGTCCAACGACAACATCTACTTGTTCTATTGTGAAATTGTGCATAGAAGTTTAAACGCACCATGTATTTTAAGCACAGAATATAACTTCTCTCCACACATGATGCTACTTTAAACGAATACATAAAAAATAGTCACAGTTTTATTTCAGGGTTCCCCAAATTAACCATTTCTTGTTTGGTGCATTGCGACGCTACATTATTTTGGTTTCAAACTAGTGTATACATACGCGAATTTCAATGTAATTCTTAAAATATAAAGAGAAATTTTGCTATATATTTTGTCTCTTTCTACTTGAACATAAAAAGTTTTAATGACGCAGCAAGTGGCAAACAACTTTTTATTTAATTGTATAGTGTACGTCAAAAAAGCGTGAGTTATTTCAAATCTTTTAGTAATCTTTTGTTAACTTTACTTACAGTTTTGATGTTGTTAAGCAGCCGAATAATAATTGCTAGTGGTAGATTTATTTATGAAGCATGGTGCGAATTTTGTTGTATTGTTTAATACACTTTTCTAACCTCGCAATAAAAATGCGTTATAATTTGTTGATGCATATCTTAATGGAATTGCTGGACCTTTCTCCGGGTATTTCTTGATTTTATTCGATATCAATTTAAGCTTAAAAACCGCTGCCTAAGGAATCACTACTTCCACATCCAGATAAGGAAATATCTTTACTATATTGCACTTTAACATCTGGAAATTATTGGTCATAGAAATGTTAGAAAGAAATGTGAGATCTTTGTTTCTAGTATATACACCAAATTCCAAGTTTCTGTACTCTTACAGCTTGCTTTACTTATTTTTCCCTATTTACCTCTACTTACCCTCCACTCTTTCAATGGAATCATGTCAAAATATAATCTAGTTCCAGATATCGTTATAATGCATACGTGTACCAAATATCAAGTCAAAATCTCAATTTAATTTTATCAACTCTTTTAATAAGGGAGTGTAGGTGGTGGGGGGATGGAAAATACTATAAAAAAATTTGAGGCCTTGGCTTTTAGTACATTTACCGAATTTCAAGTTTCTGTACTCTTATCAGCTTGCTTTACTTACTTTCCCCTATTTATCCCTATTTAACCCCCAACCCTTCAACGGAATCATCTCAAAATATAATCTGATTCCAGATGTCATTATAATACATACGTGTACCAGATTTCAAGTGAATATCTTAATTTTATTTTACCAACCCTCTCAATAATGGAGTAGTAGTAATAGAATGGGGGGTTGAAAAATATTATAAAAAAATGTGAGGCCTTGGCTTCTAGTAGATACAACGAATTTCAAGTTTCTGTACTCTTATCAGTTGGCTTTACATATTTTCCCCCATTTACCCCTATTAACCCCAATCCTTCACCGAATATTTTCAAGAAACAATACAGTTTCAGATCTCGTTATGGTATATACGTGTACAAAATCAAATCTTCAACCGTTCCGGAGAAATCGTGCGGACAAAAAAAGTACAGACTGACCGACAGACAGAAAATTTTTTTTCGCTTAAATTCAAAATCTCGTCGTTTCATGACATTCTAAATCTATTTGAAGAAAAAAAAATTGTATTTATTTTTTACGATTAGGTACTATACTTCCAATCCACTACGTGGATGTGGAAGTAAAATAAAAATTGTCTGCAGTTGATCTGTAGCTGTTGAAATTTTTAAGAACGTGCTTGAATTTATTTGATATACGGGGTTACAGTTTATCTAAAGTCAGTTTGAAAATCATAAGAAAGACCAATGAAGAATAACTGATAATATGAGCGATGTCATGAACGTCGACCGACAATTTTTAGAATCACTTTTTAATTATTGTAAATATTGTTTTACTACTTTATATTAATTGATAGGCATGTTGTAAATTATTTATTTTTAAGTTAGTTTAATGAGCAACTCCATAAATGATTCAATAAAAGTAAATGATAGTATAGGCAATTTACTATGTTATGGAGCCAAATATGCATTTGCAAAAGTTATTAGTTTCAGAGATATTACAATATTTGTGTTTTCAGTAAAATGTTCTCCGCGGTCATATTATTGCGAGTTTAAAAAATGTCATTTTTTTCCGATCTCTTTTGTTCTAATCGTGTACTCTAAAGAGCATTTGTCATGAATGAATCAAAGTGACAACAATAACTTCAGCATTAAAAGATTACCTGGAGAAAAGTGTTTGCGTAATTCAAAAATTAACAACTTACAATTCCATAACGGTCTGTTTAAAAAATTTAGCGATCGCCAATTACTTTAAAAGTTTCTCTGAGAGAACTATGCAACATTAATAAATAAAAACTACAAATCGATAAGAAGTATGCTTGAGCTTAAAGGATGTCGATTTTTCGAATGTGTAAAACCTACCAAGAGAAGCAACACTAATCTCTAACTACTTGCATTGTATTTTCATTAATTAACACTTCTAATTGATGTTCAAAGTGTTCAGTCTTATTTCGAATACAAGCTGTGCTGTGATACAAGTAAAAATTTTTGCCGCAGAGGCATCTTTGATTAAAGTCACAATATTTTTGCAGAATTGGCAAAGTACCCAATGAAGAGTAAGAAATAAATACTATGCTTCAAAAATATATTCATTTATTAACACGCTCTTATTAGCTTCACCTGTATCTACCAATCTAACGGAATCTTTCAACGTAATTTTCACCTACTTCTAAGTTGTGTGAAGCTCCGATGACAATACAATATAGCATACTCAATATTATAATATGTTCAAAATGGTGCCGCCCCAAGATGGCGGATTATCGGTTTCCTTACAACCCTCATGATATGCGTATCAAAGGAAAGGGCTTGACAAGTAGAAAACAAATATGTCATCAAAACTTAAAAGTTTAAAATGGCGGATAGATTTTATCAATTAACGTCGGATTCGACTGGATCCCGTCTTCTGTTTATAGTCGCGTCATTTTAGCATGAAAAATTTGAAATCCCTTAAAAAACGGTACAGAGCCAATTGACTTCATTATTGTTGCAAAGAGTTCAGAAAGGCATTTAGAAAAAACAGCATCTTTTATTTTTTGGCGGAAATGTTTGGTTTATTTTTTTTTCTGATAATTGGCCAATATTAATGGCCAATTTAATTATGAAGTATGAAAAATACGAGTATTTCCTGAAAAACATACTACTTCCGGTCCGCCATTTTGAATTCTCCCTAATTGGACATCAGATTCGTTATCACAGATAACGAAAACCCCGCGAGTTCCCACGTTCAGCCCAAAAAAGAAGAGAATACGATTTTTCCGGAGAAATGGACTATGATTCCTGTTCTCCATTTTGAATTTCGTAAATTAGATTCGTGATCAGCGACCTTAGAAACTCCCAAGTACTCATTTTTAGCCCAAAGACGAAAAAGTTAAGAGTTTTTTTTATGATAAATTGACTTTACTTCTAGTCCGCCATTTTGAATTTACTAATTCAGATCTCGGATTCGTAATCAGCAACCTCGAAAACCTCCGAGCATATGTTTTCAAGGCTACGATATCCATTCTCATTTCTTATGGAGAATGGCCCGATTTCCGGTCCGCCATTTTGAATTTCCCAAAGTGAACTTCAGATTGGTGATCAGCGACCCCAAAACCACCAAGTAACCATTTTTGTCTAATTTTATGGCATATTGTGTATGATAACAAATTTTTCAACTAATTCAATCAAATTGGCCATTAATATTGGCCAACTATCGGAAAAAAAAATGAAACCAAACATTTCCGCCAAAAAATAATAGGTACTGTTTTTTCTAAATGCCTTTCAGAACTCTATGCAACAAAGATGAAGCCAATTTACACTGTACGTTTTTTTTAGGTAAAATGCCAAAATGACGCGACTATTATTATTACATTTATCTTCGTTTTAAGACTAAAACATAAAAAAATAAATAATAATTTAAAAAACACTCTTAAATAGCAAACCGAACTAAAAAGTAAAAAATAATTTTTAATTATTAAGATTTTGTTTAACAGCAATAGAAATATTGTCTAAATGTTATTTGCGGCATTATCTTAATTTTTTTCCTTCTTCAATTCTTTGGGACTTCCTGCCACATGTATGTTTTCTTTCTAAGCGGTGCTAGGGGAATCTACAAAATATATCACAATTAACCATGTTACTGGTAAAAAACCTCTACGCCTGTAACGTCTACATCAAAGGATCAGTTAAAGGTTGGTTTTTATAAATAAACAACACAAATAAGTATAAAAACTTGAAATTAAATATTTCGCCGTTTCGGAAATCTAATCTGTTTCCTTTTTCAAGGCCTTTTTGAAAAATCTTTTTTGCTGTGTATGACAAATACACAGCTCTAAGAATGTCTGTTATATTCAATATCCATAGATACTTACTATTTACATAGAACTGTTGATATAGTTAACAGTTTTTTAGTTTCTATACAATGTTAAGTTTGTGAAGTTCTTCTTTTAACATTGGCAGCCAAGTTGTACAGACATCTACGGAACAATTCGACACGCAATTATCCTCATTCAATAATATTATCGCGGATTCTTTAATTTTTCTTTTTTTGCAATCTGTCTCTTTTGTTAAAATTGTGAGATGTTCAGAGATCTTGGACCTCTGAATTTCATTTTTTCTGATATAATTTTGATGTTCGCCCAATCTTACACTAAAAGGTCTGGATGACTCACCCACGTATTGTTTGTTGCACTCACACGGAATACTATAAATTCAGTTTTTTGAATTTTGCTCGTGGTTTGTTGGTTTTGTCTTTGTCAGAATAGATCTTAAAGTGTTGCTTGTTTGAAATAGACGAAACCTTTAACTGATCCTTTGACGTAGACGTCACAGGCGTAGAGGTTTTTTACCAGTAACATACTGGTTAATTGTGATATATTTTGTAGATTCCCCTAGCACCGCTTAGAAAGAAAACATACATTGTGGCTAAGAAAAGAAGGTTTTCACTCGATGTTTAAAGATTGCCCAAGTGTTCAAGTGTGGGCCACCCTACGAGCGACGTGGTTAGCGTCACTGGTGTAACCTGGCTAGCACAGTAAAGATACGGAGAGCTAAAGGGGGTGGAGTTCAAGGCTTGGGCGCCATTGATTACTAAGGGTAATCAAAGAAAATTTAAGATATAGATAAACAAAAGACAAAAGTTACATATATACAATAGTACTATATTACAAAAATATTATATTACAAAAAAAGTACTATCACAGCACCAACGATACTGTATAGCAAAGTACCAGACAAAAATATATACAAAAGAAATTATATTACACAATTTACTATATTACACGATACTCTATATTACAATGTGCCCCAACGGCAAAGCAAATCTGAGGCGTGTACGAGAACCAAAAATATATTACAAAAGATACGTCTCGTAACTTTCACCTCAATACTAAAATCATATATTACACAACGTAGATATACTTGAGATCCTTTACGAGATGCCAAATAACTATATTACAGAAGATAAGTCTCGTAAATTTATCTCAATATTAAAAATCATACATTACAACAAAATTAGGAACTTGAGATCCCTTACGAGAGACAAAATACTATATTACAACAAATATGTCTCGTAACATTATCTCAAAGTTCATAAACTTAAACACTTTCGTTACAACCAAAAATTGAACCACGACTCACTATATCAACAACAAAAATGCATTACAGTACTACAATAAGATATTAATCATAAGGAATCACGATAAAAGCAACTACGAAACAATACTACAGCGAACTATTTGCGACAACGAATTCAAGATATAAGGAACTACGAATTAATATACAACAATGGATTTAAAATGCAAATAGCCAAAATATAATAGATTTCACTTGAATATAGTATGTTAAATTTAGACATTTTTGGCTCTAATAGCTCAACAATCATGTGAAAATAATCCCTTTTATTGGTAACAATTAAAAGTACTTATCTTTTATTTTGTTATCCTGATGGAGAGAACTCCTAGATACGGTCCTATTCTCCGATGATCATGGGTTTAATTTCACACGTGGCCGCCTTAATCCCATTGTGAGGTTATGAAATCGTAGAAGATTGTCGCCAAGACAAAATGAAGAAAATCTCTTCGCCTAGAATGTTTTCATATATTCCGATTCAAAATGTAGTATAGCAAGGTGTGCATAATCTCAAATCTTGCTTAAAGTAAATAATATAACGCCAAAGTACTTCTACGTTAAATCATTAGACGTGAATAAGTTTTGTTTCATAAGAAATTAATTCTTAATTTATAAGAATATAAGAAAAACCTAAAACAATATTTCAAATGTTAGATGGCATTTACCGGTATAATTATCAAAACCTTACCTCATGTGATCATCACGAGGTTTTTCAAATTCTAACATCCCCATTACAGGTCAAACAAAATTATAAATACGTCTAATTAGTGCAATGGTTCAACGAGAAAGAGTTTCACCCGGCGTTATTTAGTTGAAATACCATTGCTCTTGCGCGATCTAGTATTTGCGAACTTTAACTGCTGACAGATGACGTACGTTCATCATAGTCTAAGCAGTAAGGGACTCTATTAGTACTAAAGTTTGTGGGAATAATATTTCCGATAACTATAATTTTTCTAATAAATATTAACAGTGTAACGAAGGATGCTATTGAGCATTCCGCATGTTACAACATGTGGCAGGAAGTCCCAAAGAATTGAAGAAGGAAAAAAAAAGCAATAGAAAGTCCACCCACTCAATACAATTAAAAGATGTTTAATAAGTTTAAAACAAGAATAAAGTGATTAACAAAAACATTTATTTCATTGTAAAACAAGCGCGGGGTGTTTGATATCAACTGGTATAAATATTTCATTGGTAGCTATTTGTAAAAGTAGAGTTAGTATGAAAAAATATAGTAATAAGCAACCCACGCTTTCTTTACAATGAAATACTTTTTTTGTGAATCACTTTATTCTTATTTAAAACTTATTAAAAATCTTTCAATTGTATTGAGTGAGTGGACTTTCTATCGCTGTTAAACAAAATCTTAATTACAAATTATATTTTACTTTTTAGTTCGATTTTTAGTTTTTTAAACTATAATTTTTTAAAAAACTACAGCTGATTTAATTTTGCTAAAGAATCTTGGCTCTATATTATTGTTAACGATTATATTTGTTTCTGAACGTTTTAAAATCAGTTATCAGTAAGAAAATGTATAACAAAAGTTGATATAAGAAATAAAAGTTGTATATCATTATTAAATTTAGATAAACAGTTTTTGACTTCTGCACTTCTTCTCTAAACTTAATGTAAACTGAGTAAAGAACTCTTGAATGTTTAAAATTGTTAAAATTGTCAAGTTTTGGTACGATATATCGCAAACACTGTTCATTATTTGAGATTTTGTGCACTGAGACTTCTATTCAGAAGGTTAGAATCCACATGATAAAAATGTACACAATTCTATAAGAATGGTACAGGGTCTTTTTAAAATTAAAAAAAGGATTTGTTCTCTTTTATCAATCACACAACATTGACTTCTATTTACAGTGTTGCCAAGTCTACACAAAGTGAACAAATGATAAATAAAACTGTTGTTGTGTTTGGTTTTAAATGGCTCAGGCATAACCAATTAGCCAGTCGGTGAATAAAACTGCGAATGTAGATAATCTCTTAAATGTTGCACAATCAACACAAGGTTTACTTTTAACTTTGTAGGAGCAGTTTATTGCAGAATAAATATCCGTCTCAAAGAAATATTGTATTTAACTGATTTTTTTCTATGCACATGAAGATATTTTTGAAGAGTCCAAAAATTTGGGATGCTCAACAACCATCCTAATGACAACATTTTTGTTGCTTTTAGAATATTCTGAAAGTCCTGTTTTTGCGTTTCATCTTAATGCAAAATCAGAAGCAAAATATTAATAATGATTATTTCTATCTAAGGAGTGATAATAATGATATGACCTTCTTTTGTGCTACATTATGACCTTCTTTTGTGCTACATACAGTTAAGTAAAGTAAATGATTATTTTCATATCCAAGAAGTTTAGGCAATTTAAAGATACTGAAACTGATATCATGGATACTGTTTATTAAATAAAATAGAATATCATGAACAAAGCACATGTGGCTTTTTTATAACCGCGCTCATGTAGAAAATCAATTTCCGGAAAGGCAGCACTGTGGGGCGAAATTTTATCACATGCTGTCAAATTCGCACGATGGTTTATAGTATCTTGAAGATAGCCACTGGTGTGTATAAAGTGGTCGCAGTTCCTTCCCTTAATAAAAACCTTCTTTTAACCTGCCAATAAATGTGTTCTTTTGACCGCCGTTGATAGGTTTTTGCCTCATTGATTTTAATCTATAAAATGGCTATATAAATATGTATACACAGGGAAGTCAGTAATGACAATACAAGTTTTCCACGTGTTCCTACTTCAAGGTAAGGGCTAGTTTTGGAATTTTTATTTCAGCTTAACTTTACCTTTTTAAATGCAATTAATACTTGAAAGTTCTCTTAGTGAATTTTTCATTTTGTGATATTGATCGACACATGGAGCAATACGACTTATATGAAAAAATTATCTGGAGCATTCAGAATTAAACAATTTGAAATATTTCTTGAGGAAAATAGTTTGCAACCACAACTTCTCCGCTGGGTGCTGAGGAAGCTATGAAAGACTAGCAACCGACTAGCTCAGGGTTGGTCGAGGGTCACACTGTGGCGAGAAGAGTTATATATATTTTTTGAACAATTATTTGATTGTCAAATCAACCAAACAAAGCTACTAACCTACAAAGAATTTGGACGCCAGCGTATTCAGTACACAAACACTCTTGCAAACTATATCAGGGGGAGAAAACAATCAAAATCAAATATAAAACAAATAATATATTAACATAAGTATAAGACTGAAAATATTACAACACTTTACAAATTATCAAAAATATTTTTCATGAAAAATTTGATTTAATTAGTTAACTAGCAGACAAAAACAGGAATAATATTTAAACAAAGTAAATTTGAACATTAACAAAAAAATTATAATTTAGGAAACGATGAACTGGTTTACAATTTTTGTTCTGACCAAAAGTTCAATTTTGCACATAAATTTGGGCTACTTAGCTTAACGGAGACGTGGAATCCCGACGAGGTCTGGTCCTGAAGATGGCCGCAGGTACCCGGGAAGGAGGACGTAATTCTCAGGTTCTAACAACGCTGATTTCCAGAATGATATCCAGTACTTTGAGGATAACTCCAAATATTCAATCTATGCCCTTGTGCCTTGCTTCAATGGTGGTTTGGTCCAGGATTTTACATGAAAAAGGAGTAATGTACAGAATCAGTTGATAATACAAAAAAAATAAAAAATAAGTTGTGAGAAAAAGAAAACTTTAGATATTAGTGCCCCTCTAATAGAAAAAATAATTGGCAAGAAATTTTACTTGAGGTAAGAGAATACAAGAAAAACTACAAAAAAAACTATGGTAACGAAGGTCACTGCAAAACCAAACTATTAGCAATTTAACAAAAAAAAAACCTGAACATTGATAAAATTTTACTTTTGAAAATATATGAATAAGCTACTGATTAATATAATAATGAAGAAAATGAATAAATGAGAAACTCTACTGTCATGAAATTTTAGCCGTTCACAATGGCTGACACTGGTTATGACCAAAAATTTGAATAAAGGTAACAAAATTTAGCAATTAGATAAGAAAATATCTGAATTAGTATCTGAAAAAAACTAATATTGTAACAAATGTAGCATAAAAATATATGGGTTTAATCTCCCGAAAAATAAACTTCGATGACTTAAGAAAACAGAAAAAAATACTTTAATTAAGTTAATTACTTTAATTAACAAATTGAACCTGGCAGCCCTCTACAATATTATTGTATACCTCAAAACCTACATTTTGACGTAAGTTTTATTCATGTATTCGATGACACAAAAAATCGTGACCCGAGGTGACGGCAGAATTTCATGACGCGGGCAAAATTTGCAAAAATGAGAAGTGGCTCCCTGTATGTCTGTGGTAGTACTTACTCACATAAAGATTTTCATGTATCTTATTCTGTGGCGTTGTTTTAAAAGGTTTTAGTTTGCCCAAGATGTTCAAGTGTGGGCCACCCTACGAGCGACGTGGTTAGCGTCACTGGTGTAACCTGGCTAGCACAGTAAAGATACGGAGAGCAAAAGGGCGTGGAGTTCAAGGCTTGGGCGCCATTGATTACTTAGTGCAATCAAGGAAAATTGAAGATAAAGATAAACAAAAGACAAAAGTTACATATATACAATAGTACTATATTACAAAAATATTATATTACAAAAAAAATGAACTATCACAGCATCAACGATACTGTATAACAAAATATTAGACAGAAATATATACAAAAAGAACTATATTACAAAATTTACGATATTACAAGATACACTATATTACAATTTGCTTAACAGCAAAATAAATTCGAGGCGTATACGAGAACCAAAAATATATTACAAAAGATACGTCTCGTAACTTTCACCTCAATACTAAAATCATATATTACACAAATTAGATATACTTGAGATCCTTTACGAGAGACAAAATAACTATATTACAGAAGATAAGTCTCGTAAATTTATCTCAAAATTAAAAATCATATACTACAACAAAATTAGGAACTTGAGATCCTTTACGAGAGACGAAATACTATATTACAACAAATATGTCTCGTAACATTATCTCAAAGTTCATAAACCTTAAACACTCTCGTTACCATCAAAATGAACCACGACTTACTATGTTACCAACAGAAATGCATTACAATACTACGATAAAATATTTACAGTAAGGAATCACGATAAAATTAACCACGAAATTAATACTACGATGAAATATGTGCGACAATGAATTTAAGATATAAGTAACTATGAATCAATGTACGACAACGGATTAATTATAACAGCGTATTTAAAATGTAATCTAACGAAAAAATATAATAGATTTAGCTTGAATCTCATATTTTAAATATAGATACTTGGCTTTTATGACCCAAAACTACAATCATGTGAAAATAATCCCTTTTACGTGTAGTAATCAAAAGTACTTATCTTTTATTTGGTTATCATGATTAAGGAAATTCCTAAATGTGATCGTGTTCTCCGATGATCATGGATTAAAAAGTTGTTTCACATGTGGCTGCTTTAATTCCATTTTGAGGTTATGAAATCGTAAAAACGTCCGTACAAGATTTGTCGCCAAGACAAAATGAAGAAAATCTCATCGCTCGGAATGTTTTCGTATATCCCAATTCAAAATGTAGTATAGAAAAGTTGACTTCATATGAATATTGTTTGCTTAGTGGAAAACGTAGTAGGTATCGCTAATTGAATGTAGATAATCTCAAATCTTGCTTAAAGCAAATAATATAAAGTTGAAATACTTCTACGTTAAAACCATTAGACGTGAATAAGTTTTGTTATTAAGAAATAAATTCTTAATTTATAAGAATATAAGAAAAACCTAAAACAATATTTCAAATGTTAGATGGCATTTACCGGTATAATTATTAAAACCTTACCTCATGTGATCATCACGAGGTTTTTCAAATTCTAACATCCCCATTACAGGACAAACAAAATTATAAATACGTCTAATTAGTGCAATGGTTCAACGAGAAAGAGTCTCACCCGGCGTTATTTAGTTGAAATATCATTCCTGGTGCGCTATCTAGTATTCGCGAACTTTAACTGCTGACAGATGACGTATATAGTCTAAGGAGTAAGGGCACTCTATTAGTACTAAAGTTTGTGGGAATAATATTTCCGATAACTTATAATTTTTCTAATAAATATTAACAGTGTAACGAAGGAGGCTATTGAGCATTCCGCATGTTACATACAATTCATAGGAAATCTGTACAGCCGGCTCTCTACCTATAGATATTAGTAAGGAGATGACTCGTTTTGATTTAGTCTGTAGAAGGAATGATGAACGTCGTCGCGTGGTAAACCGCTTTGAAATGATGAAGCCTTGTTCTTGTTAAAAATCTCACATATTTAAGTTTCGATTAAGTGAAAAATTATTGCCAATTGACATTATTTTGTCGTTTTTAAGTAACTGGTAGCAGGATCATGGTATACCCCCGTTTTCTCCTTTAGTTTTGAAGATAATCGATTGAAATTTAGGATACTACATACATAATCAGCGGCACTTTTTGACATACAAATGTTTTTTTTTTCACTTCCGGTTTCGGTGGAACTGACCCTAACTTTTGATTTTTAAATGGAATACCATATATATTATTGTATTTTTGAATTCTGCAAAATTTTCTGAATTTTATTAATCGAATGATTGACATTTCAAACATTATCTTTTTATAATAAAATTTTTAGTTTTCCATTTAAGTGTGCCATAGCGGTTCCGATTTTTTCTAAATGACCCGTGCAATGCTACAAACATCGAAATCCCGCTAGAAACAGTAAATTACGTGATTTATGAGCAAATAAAACTCACCAAAATTGTTCTTGGGGCAAAACTCAATTTTTTCAAATGGAACCATTTATTATTAGTACTATTAATAAGGAATTTGTTGATATGTCGTATTAAAATGTGCGATAAATACAAACAAAATTACAGCTAAAAGAAAATAAAATACAATTTTGTTGTAATTAAATGTTGTGACGTAACTAAGGTGGCTTTGAAAAACAATGAAATATTTAGCTTCTTAAACATATATTGGTTTAACGGTGTTTTTATTGTGGCTTTAAAAATTGTTTAAGGTTCTTGTTAATTGTGTTCAAAATGCCGCAAATTTATACAAGAGATGAAAAAGTGGACATGTTAATAATTATTTATGGGGAAAGTAAAAAATGCAATTGCAGCTATGAACTTTTATGGCCGACGATATCCTGATAGACAATGTCCAGCGAAAAGTTGTTTTAACCGTGTTGAAAACCAATTCCAAAGAGAGCGCCCAACAATGATCCCGAAGA
This sequence comes from Stenurella melanura, assembly GCA_963583905.1. Lineage (NCBI taxonomy): Eukaryota > Metazoa > Arthropoda > Insecta > Coleoptera > Cerambycidae > Stenurella > Stenurella melanura. The sequence goes on from OY757314.1 coordinate 49,223,255, forward strand.
AAACTTCATTACTGACGAAGGAACGGAAATTAATTTTTTGGCTCGAATAGAAGTTGATAAGACTGTTTCTTTAAGGCAAGTTAGGTTTGAATTGAACATCAGTCACCAAACAGTAAGCCGGATTTTGCACAAATACCACCATAAATTTTTTAAATACCAATTGCACCAGCATTTGTACGAAAGTGATTGCCAACGTAGGATGGAATATTGCAAATTTTTTGGGACTAATTTTATTTTCGGATGAGTCAAGGTTTACAAATTTGGGATTATTTAACCGACAAAATACAAAATATTGGTCGCAAGAAAATCAAACTTTATTATGGGAGGGTAACTTTCAAGTGCGGTTCGGTTTCAATGTTTGGTTTGGAATAATTGGTAGTAGAATCATTGGTCCAATCATATTTGAAGGACCTATGACTGGTGCCAGATACTTGAGATTCCTGAAAAACGAAAGTGAGGACATTTTAGATGAGTTATTTTTAGATTTAGGACAGGGAATGTATTTCCAACAAGATGGCGCTCCTCCCAATAATTCAAGGATAGTAATTAATTATTAACTTCAACGGAGATTCGGAGGAAACGAAATTTCGACGAATGGTCCTGTGATGTGGCCTCCAAGGTCACCTGATTTAATGCCCCTTGATTTCTTTGTTTGGAGTAATTCCGGCGAAACCGGAAGTGAAAGAAAATCAACTGTATGTCAAAAAGTGCCGCTTATTATATATGTAGTATATCCTAAATTTCAATCAATTATCTTCAAAACTAAAGGAGACAAGGGAGGTATACCATGATCTTGTTACACCCGGTAAATGATAATACCACATAAAACTACTCAAAATAATTGTAGGACCAAGATCGCCTTTTGAAAATTTGAAGTTTGAATTTGAAATTCGACGCCTTAAATTACCATCTTGCACATATAAATATAGTTTTTTTCTTTCTAGCCAACGGAAATTTTTTTGTTGAGAGGTGCTTTATTTTGGATAATGAACAATATTTCTGAATATCCAAAGTTGTTTATTTTAGTTAATTCTAAAAAGCGCTTCATAAAGTGAGATAAGATAATAATCTAATTTTTCTTAAATTGGTAATTAAATTATTGATAAAAATTAATGATTGGGTTGATTCTACGGTTGGTTCCTTGTGAAACATTCTTCAATAATTTAAATTTAAAATTATTATTATTTAAATTTAAAAAAATTAATGATTTATAAAATTATTAATATATTATACATAATATATAGAATTAAGTTAAGTAAGTAAGAAATTGTCACGTTGAATTTGCGTGATAAAACCAGTTTTTTTTATATTATATAACGATTAGGACTTTTTCGAATTTAATGTTACTATACTACTACTAAACTGAATTCTATACGTCCCTTATCTATCAAATGGTAATGTTTTTACTAAATACTGCAGAGAACCATCTACAAACATACTACTACTATTTCACGAAAAGAAACTGAATGTTCTAGAAATTATACAAGAAGACAAATAAAAGAGCATTCATATTTTATTAAGGGTCGCGCAATAAATTAAGGTGTGTGTGGTCGCCTGAGAAGTTTCCACAAAGTTTTGCGAGCAAATCAAACAAAGAGCTTCGTCCAAGTCAAAAGCACGCGTACATCTCATATAATATGCATAAACAGCAAGACCGACCGTTGTCCGTCGCTTTCTCATGCATTATTCTAGGAGAAACGGAGCTCGCACGCCATCTGCGTTTCCATTCTCTGTCATGTAAATTAGCTGATTGCAGCTTAATTCAGTTTCTGTATTTGTATGGGTCTTGCATAATCCATACAGCCACAGGCTTCACTTTAAACTTGGAATGTGGATTCAAAAATAAGTTTTGATGATATTCTAGTTGATTCTGTTTCAAGGCTATTATTTTATTACAAGTAACAGGAAAATGGAATTTTCATGGAAATTGTTACTTGTGTGAAAAGGACATATGACAACGTAATTTTTATATTAAAGAGAGCTAACTTTACCTGACGTTGCCCAAGTAACTCGATTTAGATTATTGAATAATTAAAAAAAAAAAAAACGTTATTTTCAATTGTTGACATTTTGTCTTAAATTGGTTACAGATGTGTAAACTATTAGTTAGAGGGACGGCGACCATAATGGCTGCAGCATTAGCAATGTATGAAATTTATTTTTTCATGGAGTTTAAGTCCCCCTCTACAACTTTGTTCTATGAGGTAATGCTCTAGTGCTTCGCTGGGCGCCTTAGGTTAAAACATTTTAATTAATTCAAAAGTATTTTTAATCATGTCTGAAAATGATTCCACAGCATCTGTAAGACAAAAAAGTCACGAGAAACCCATTTTCAGGCAAGTCACCCTTTGCAAATAAATTTCCCAGCATATAAAAAAATTTGAGAAAACAAAAAGGCAAATTTGGAAAATGTCAATAATAAAATATTAATATTTATAATGTATGCAAACACTTAGAACAAATCAGTACTTTTTATAGGCTATGTTTTATCTGTTATCTGTTATTTCTTTACCTATTATTTACTATGTCCATTTTTCATTTAATAAAGCCAGTCTTAAATGAAATCTTGTAATTATTACAAGCTAATTTCAAGTTGAAACTTAGCAGGATGGCACATTGTACAGGGTGTCCCCGACGAACTGCGGCGGTCAATATCTCGAAAAGTAGACTTTAAAAATTTGGTGGTAAACTAATGTCGATGGGGGCAACTCAGCTAAAATATTTTCAAGATCGTGGCACTTCCGGTTATACCGGAAGTCGATACCAACTTGCTTATTTTAAATGGAACACCTTATATATTTTCGACTTTTTGAAATGACCATGAAATTCTGAGTCGAAACATGTAGCACATACTATACTAAACACAGCAGTTTCGGAGATATTTGACATTTTATAAAAAAATTGACAGGGGCAATGATTTGCAAGAACCGTTATAACACTCTTCGTGTAGGAGGTCCTCAATTGCTCTTTGACACGTAGAAAGAACACAAGATGAGCTAGTCTATTCAATAAAAATAAATTCCATAATAGTATACCAAGTGTTCTATTTTTCACGTTACATTTTGTCAAATTCAAACTTCAAAAACTTTTTTATTTCAAATGGAGCATCCTGTATTTTTTAACATCAAATTGTGTACTTATAATTAAACTCACTTTTTTTCGATATATGCATTGTAGGGGTTAATGTTTTAACTTTTTGAAATATTAATAAAGTAATATCAAGAATATGTAACACATTTGCAACTCGATACTCACAAGAACAGAAACTAATACCGTACACTGTAAAACAGATATTAGAATATTTGGTTCTATCAAGGCAGAAATTCTAAGGAGAAAGCCTTAGATATAATAGCCGAAGAGGCAATCTTTTTAACCACTCTATCGTTTCTCATGCGACAGTAGACATTAAACTGCTCATGTTCTTTAATATTTGGCTCCCTGAATACATGAGGATTCGAGATACCCCAGTAATGAGAACTGTATCGATTAAACAAAAAATGTTTGGTAAATTTAGCATCACCTGTCCATATAATATTTCCCAAAAAATAATTGTCACCTTCATGTCTCATTAAAATAAATTCAGAAGAATTTTCTCTCGTCAGTAAACATGTTTCTTTTAATTGTTGAACTACATGAAACGAGAATGGATTCATGTTTTGACAAGATTCTGTGAATTGAATTCTTGGATAATCCCGATCCCAAACCAGCTTGCCTTAATGACATAATTGGAAATGCCCGAAAATACCCCAGAATTGGTATTTCTATGTTTCCCTCATCAAAAATATGACTAACAAGTAGAAATTATAGTTGAGCATGGCCGACTGCGAATACCAATTTAATTGAAGTTGCCTAAATTTATGTAATGCACATAAAAAGGCAATAAAAGTCAGCCGTCCAAATATCAAAGACTTGCCGACAAGGTACTACAGAGCCACATTTCAAACTCTTGCGTATCAGAATGAACAAAATATTATACTAGAGGTTTAAAAATCGTATTCTCGGTAGGAACTTAATGACTTTTCTGATTGATTGATTGATTTGCCAGCGTAAGGTGGGTTTTGCTGCCGGTTCCGGGCATGGAAATTTATTCCGTCCCTCAGCCCGATCGCCCGCCGAACAACCAACTGCAGTCTCCCAGTCGTCTATTACATATTCATGCGATGACCGACGAACGATCCAACCGTGTGCCGCAACAAACCCACGATGCTTTTATATACCGCCGGACCGCTTGCATACGCTGGATTGGACATTGGTCATGCTTGTTGTCAGCAGCGAGAGCCGCATGACGCATGGGGTAGGAATATAGGGTGGAGCGTGTAGGTGTTTGTGGAATGCTTCTTCTTGGTTTCCATCTGTCTTCATCGGATGGGAAGTGTAGGTGTTTGTGAGATGCTTCCTTTAGGTTTTCGTGCTTCTTTTAACTTTCAGGTTTTGGTGAGATGCTTCTTTTCAGTTTCTTTCTGTGATCATCTTTTCTCCTATTCTACTTCTGAGTTTTCTGTTTCTGAGTCTGGCAATGTGTATATCCTTGATATTTCTTTATTGTATTCCGTCTTTTGTTGTGCCGTTCTTTCCCAGTGTGTATAATTCTTTCCTAGCTTTCTCATAATCCTCTCGATTGTTGTTATCCATGTGTAGCATGGCTTCCCTATTTTCAGTTTGTTGCTGTTCAGTCTTAGCGCTTTCTTTAGTAGGTGTGTCATATCTCGTGTTTGGACGTGTCCCCAGTATTTCATTGCGTCTGATTCTATTCTTTTGATTATTGTTTTTTCCTCCAGTAATGTTGACGTTTTCTGTCGTTTTTGTGGTTTTCCTGCTTTTGCTAGCAGTTGGATAATGTCCCTTTCAGCTCTTCTCAGGCTTCTTCTGTTGGCCTTTGTCGTTGCTGCGTTTTTGACTCCATATGTCATTGTAGACATTAACATGGTCGTGTATATCTTTTTGGTTAGGTTAGGTTAGGTGGTTTATTTCCCTGAATGAAGGGTAGTAGAGCTCTTGTAACTCTGTAGGCCGTTTCTATTCCTTCTTAATGACTTTTCTGGTAATAAAAAAAATCTGACTCAGTTTTGCATCAAGATAGGAATATCTGATGCATTGGTGGACACATTGCTCGTCCTTCACGACATTGACAGATAAATTTAAATTACGTTTCTGTTAATCTGTTCCTTAGGTATGGCGCTTTAGTTAGGGGTGATTCACGTAGCTATATCACAAGAGTTGGAAATCTTAGTAAAAAAGGCGAGTTTTCGATTATTTCTTATCTTATTCATGCCATAACATATTTTACATGAGGGTAATGATGTTTTATCTACTAAGTAATACATTATATTTCTTATTTAATCTAGTCCAGAAAAAATCGGTATGCCCCGGTCTCCCTATATATTAGCTCGGTCAGCAGCTTTGAGTTTTTTATGTGCCGTTTAAACATGGGGTGAACTATGATAGTTTACTTGACACGGCTTTTATCCACTATACCATGTCTTAAATTCATATCACAGTATTCCTGACAGATTCAACTGTATCGATCTACGAAAAGAATATTAAGATTCAAAAATATGCTCTAAACATAAGCCGCAGACACACTGACCGGCTGGCCGCAATAATTAAACAAGGCGGGGTGGCGCGCGGCGCACAGTGGGCCAAACCGAAGTTTTTCAGATAAATTAACTTTCTGAAGGCACTTTATGGCCAAACAAGCTGATTTTCTTTTAAATACTTACAGTCAAATTCGTACTCGATCCCTCGAGGCGGAGTTTTAATTTTCATTATAATTTTCAGAATAAAGATTTTTTTTTTTTTCTTCAGAAAATACATTTCCTCAGGTAATGTTTAACATTTTGACTTGAGATTTTGAGCAATATTGATACTAACTGGCCTTCATCTTTCCTGTAAATTTCAAGGTAAATGGGTCTGTACTTCTTGAGATACCATGATGTTTTAAAATTTTAGTAATTAAACGTTAATTGCGAAAAAACTTAAATAAAGGTTGTTCTAAAACAGCCAGTTTTGGAGAGAAATTCAAAGATCTTTTACTTTTACAGTACATTTGACAGTAGACCTGACAGATGCCAGGTGCCAAGGTTGCATTATGACATTAGATTCGTGATCAGCATTCTTCAAATTCCTAAATAGAGGGTCTTTCCGTTGAATCTTTTTGCGGAGAAAATTCGTGATTTTGTAATTTGACAGCAGATTTGGAAACTGTCAAGTCTTAATATTTTATACTGACATTGAATTCTCAGAATTCTCAGGGGCCTCTAAATAGGGTTTTTGATCCTAATTCAGATACCACTGTTCGAGCAAACAGATTATATATTTTGACAGCAGGTAGACAGTTGCCAACTGTTAGAATCATCCACCTGGAGTGATCGATTAAGAATCTGGTTCTGAGTTATATATAAAAAAAACAGTTCGCTTGGCCATAAAGTGCCTTCAGGATGTTAATTCGTCTGAAATAGTTTGTTTGGCACCACTGTGCGGCACATGAACTACTGAAATCGTCAGAGGGAAAGGATTATGTTATCAGTGGCATATCTCTTCAGGTTTTAATGCAAAAAAAAAAAAATAAATGAGCATGAGTAAATGCAAATATCTAGCAATAGGTACAGGCAACTACAATGGCCTAAACTTAGAAGATGAATGCATAAAAGGAGTTGAAAAAGCTATATATTTTGAAATCATATTTAACAAAGATGGCAACAGCAAGGATGAAATAACAGAAAAAAATAATAAAGGTAGGAAGCTCATAGGCGACTTAAATTCAATCCATTGGAGAAAAGGCATAAGAAGAACAACAAAGAAGCGATTGTATGAAAACATTGTCCAAAGAGTGATAACGCATGGAGTGGAAGTATGGGATGTAAATAAGTCAATGAAAAACAAATTGATAGCAACAGAAATGGACTTCCTAAGAAAAACCTGCGAATTGTTAAGAAGCGATAGAGTGAGAAATGAGGAGATACGTAATAGAATGGGCAGGAAAAGAATGTCTCGGAAGCGGTTGAAAAAAACACCTGACCTGGTCTGATTATGCTAAAAGAATGAACGAGAACAGATGACCCAGAATAATTTTGGAATGGGTACCACCAGAGGGGAGAAAGAGAGGGAGGCCTAGAAGAAGCTGGAGAGACGGCATTGCTATAAAATTTTGCAGGGGCTTTCCCACGTGGGAGACTAGTATACCGTTTTATTTCCCGCATGGTGGTGTAAGTCTAGTTCCATAGTACGTACCATTTTTCATCATCAACGAAAATTAACTTTCGATAAGTTGTTTAAATACTATGAAGATATTTCCTAAGTAAATAGAATGCAAGCAAGCAAAACATTAATTTAAAAACTGTTAAATTGATTTCTTGTCCGGTAAACCCTTGAATATGTAAACATGTTACAAAATAATTACAATTTAACCTACCATCTAGATAAAACGATCTGAAATATACTGCGGTGCAAAATACTAGTAAAAACAGTTCTGAAGTTATTAGTTTAATAGAGGAATTAATCAACGTCGGGTTTATTCAGCACATAGGGTCCTGATAAAACTCACTATAATAATGTAGAACCTAGGACTGACCCTTTTGAAATCCTTAGTTTATACAAAACATAGCAGAGGTTTATTATGAACGTATATTATATATTATTATGGGACAAGACTGGGATATTATAAAATAGTAAAATGAATTCTAACTGCCTATATTAATAGAAAATTAGGTTATAATAACAGGAAATTGGTATTATAATTATTCAATACAAATTTATAAATACGGCACCGTTTTTTCTATGTATGATATTGACAAGGCCTAAAGCATTAATACGTTCGATTATAAAATACAAAAATAATGAATTAAATTTGTAGTTATTTTTTAATTATTTATTTACAAGCATCCAACAATCAAGGACTATTTGCAAAGTAGGGAAGGTATAGCACACAATTTCTGATACTTTCTAAAATCACTTAAATGAGAATATGGTATATTTATGGTGACTCACAAGAACACGGAAACAATAAAAAATGTATCAGGGTGTTGCATCATGAGAGAGATAAAGTTTAATAGGAGGTAGAGAACATCAGTGGCAATCCGAACCTCCCATAGAAATGTCCTTGGGCCTTCACCACAAAGTTACAGGGTGTTTTATAATTTTTGGCAAAAACTGCTGTTTTGTCATTACTTTGAGGAATAATGGACTCATATTTGGTATAGCTAATACAGTAACGATCCCTTAGAAGTACATGTAAGACGCGAAGGAAAATCCAGGACCGGAGTCACTAAATCTTATGTTCCTTCCTTGCCTCTAAAAAACATGACTCTGCATATATTTTTTTGGAATTTCTATAGGATATCCTAAAAGAACATAAAAAATAAGCAAAATGACCTATTTATAATAATAATAATAAATCGTCTTTATTTCTCTACGTGTAATGTATTTACAATACGTGGATATTGGGGGATGCTCGGCGAAGTTTAGCCAAAGGCTACTCTTACACAACCGAGCTATTTCACTTTTTTGTTGCACCTTTGTGGCTATCTAGATACGGTGTTAAATATATAAGAATATGGACATTTTCTCACATATTTAATGTGCGTCTCAAACTAAATGCTGACTATTAACACATTAAATTACAAACAATTAACTATTATTTACATACACGAGTCCAACAGAATATACAATTCATTTATAGGACCGGAGATTTACAGACATATAGATGATAAACTATTCAACTGTTCAGGAGATTTCTTTTAATTATCTGCCACTTTGATGCCTATTCAATGATTGATTAAATATTTTGTTCATTTATACCTGATTGCTTATAAGGAATAGATTTTGTTACCAAAATTGATCTTTAAAACGTGTCGGAATTAGAATTCACCCAGACCACCTAGCTTCAATAGAATTTTTGCAAATTTTAGTTATAAAATTATTTAGTTCACGTGACTTTCATTTAATATCGTTCTGAAATCCATATTCTTGTACATTCTCTCTATGTATGTCTGTCAAGAAAACATACACACTTATATATGCACATTAGAATGGCCATTATTTATTAACGTTCAAAATTTAATCGTCCCAACCGCTCAAATAATTATGATATAAAAACAAATTCACATCAAATTTGGGGCAGCTAGGTCAACCCCTCCTCTTGCCTGTAAAGGGGTGAATTATTGCATATTCCTTAATATTTGGGGTTCATGGAATTCACCTCGCAAAATATCGCCTAAAACAAAAGAATGTGTATAAAATATCTGATATTTCTTAGGTAATTGTCTATAAGAATGCTCTAATGCAATTTTATTAACGGATATACCAACTCACGAAGAATTGAGGAGACGTACATTTACATGGAAATATTAGATTTAAGTAATTACGCTTATTTTTCTTAATACATTGTCAGTAGTTTTTTTTAGCATAACTTAGCTAGACTTTAGGGCTTGAAATGTTGTAAAGCAATCAAGTTTGCGGACAGTGCTGTATAAACAGGTAAATTTTATAAAATGCGAAACATTTATTATTTAATGTAAAAAACTTAGTAAACAACAATATCATACAGCACAAGGACATCCTCAGAACATACTGGGGACAACTTTTCAGGACATATGGGATATCCTGGGAAGATCCCATTATCCCATTAGAATATCCGTAGGATATCCAAATGGGACAGTCCGGGATTTGCTGATGGCGTCCTCAGGACATCAGTACGCGTGTGTACAGGACATCATCAGCTCTTATATGGGTTATGCCTGTGTACAGGACATCATCAGCTCTTATATGGGTTATGCATGGGCTTTACTATGAACAACCCGAGGACATTGATTGAATTTTATACAGGACTTCCCCAGTTTTTTAGGGCTTATTGGATATTTCTAAAGACTGCAAAAAATACGTATTATTTTATAAGTTCATTACTTTTAAACTGAGCCAATAAGCGAAGACAAAGGAATACAAGTTTATATAATAGCAGGGGTAATATGACTAATAAAACTGTGATACATATATATACAATTCCATACATATATTTGATCTATCAATTGGTTTATATCACTTTGAAAGTAAATCTACCAAACTAATAGAGGTTATATATAGTCCAATGAAATAAGTCGACAAATCAAAATTTTAAGGTAAATACTTAATTTTTGATATGTTACTTGGAAGTATTTGAACACGATTAATGAAAGAAATTTTATTTTCAACCCCGAGAAGGGGTGAAAAAATATAACAAAGTGTTTTTTCAAAATGACTCAAAAATGTGTAAAAGATAGTAAAGAAAGTTTCAAATAAAAATTATAAAAGCATGAAATATTACATAGAAATGATCTCTTGCCTTTTTTTATGTTATTAAAATCAACAGAGTTTGGGGTGGTTAGAAGTTATAGGGAATGATATGTACAACTTTAAAAAACCATGGCATGCTGAAGTTATAATGAATTAAAAAAAAAAAATCACTCAGAAAAATATAAAGGATTAAGTATCTGACAATAACATCTGCGGACAATAACCTATCACATTTTCCCCTTTTAGATAATATAATAAATGCAAAGATATAACATAGCAGCATTATATTTATGAAATATTTAACGTAATCTTATTTGTCGAAAGAACTTTAAAATGAACATGGAGAAGACGTCGACGCTCGGCGGATTTCTTAGAACTTTCGACTTGTCACAAAAAGGCGTCTAATTCAAAACACAGTATATGTATTAAAACCAAATTATAAATAACTGCTATTTAAATAAGATATACAGTTTTAATACATTTTTAATGAATTATTTGTACTGGAGGGGATTATCAAATAGAACAAACAAATAAGTTTTTAGAAGCAAATTTTAAAAACCAATAAAAGGCACCATAAATAAATAGCCTCAAAATAGTATATATGCTTTTCATTATTTTTGTTGTTGAAATCTCCTAAATAATAATACCTATAATAGGACAACTCTAGGACTTGCCCAGGATATTCTCACAGTGGATATTTTGTTACGCTTTTAATATCTTTGCAGGATATTACTAGGACATCCTGCCAGGATTTGTCTAGGATATCCCCATTTGGGATATTCTCAGGTTTATTGGGATATCCTAGGGATATCCTGAGGAATGTTGTCCTCGATTGCGATATACGGGACCAAATGAGGATATCCTAGGGATGTCATGTGATGTGTGGGATAAAATGTGCTAGATATAATGATTTTCACATTATCCGCCCTCGACCTCAAATATCTTTTGTAAATTATCCTGCATTTAGTTGTTGTCCAGAATTCGAAAGGTTATTACAAACGTTGTGATTTTCGTGGGAGTTACTTTCCCTATACTTTCAGACGATAATTCTGCCTTTTCTAGGTGCTTTAGCATAGTGCTAGCTTATAAGATTTTACATTGCAGTTTATGTTTCAGTATCACAGTATTTGTATTTATCATTTTCTGCCTTGCCCATGTTCTTAAAATGATATCTCAATGGGCAATAGCTCGTTAGAAGGCCTATCATCAGCCTTAAGTCAGATTTTTCCGATTCTAATGGCTTTGTGGCACTTTTTGTGGAATAAGTTATGAACTTTTCGCTTGCCTATGGCCTAGAGGATTCCTCCAGTGGATTTTTTTCTGACTCTTTTCCTGTTTTAGGATCTCTTCCACTATGTGTCCCTTAGATAAGTCGCAAAACTGTTCGAACCCAAAAAACGGTTCTTCAGAGTTTTTTTTGGAAATGTGTTAGCTATTACTTTCTATTCCCTCATTATCTTCTGACCTCACATCAAGACCAATTGCTATATACATTATCTGCATTCAGAGACAATTTCGGATTCATAGACGTTAGACCTGAGAGCTGTCAACGTTGCTTGTAAATTTCAAGGTAAAGGGGTCTGTGCTTCTTGAGATATGATGTTTTAAAATTTTAGTAATTAAACGTTAATTACGAAAAACTTAAATAAATGTTGTTCTAAAACGGCCAGTTTTGGAGAGAAATTTAAAGATCTTTTACTTTCACAGTACATTTGACAGTAAACCTGATAGATGCCAGGTACCAAGGTTACATTATGACATTAGATTCGTGATCAGGATTCTTCAAATTCCTAAATAGAGGGTCTTACTTGATTTTATAATTTGACAGTAGATTTGGAAGCTGTCAAGCCATAATATTTTATACTGACATTGAATTCTCCATCAGAATTTCGATCAGAATTCTCAGGAGCCTCTAAATAGGGTTTTTGTTTCTAATTCAGATACCACTGTTCGAGAAACACACAGATTTTATATTTTGACAGCAGGTAGACAGTTGCCAACTGTCAGAATCCTCCACCTGGAGGGATCGATTAAAAATTTGGTTCTGAGTTATATATAAAAAAAACAGTTCGCTTGGCCATAAAGTGCCTTCAGGATGTTAATTTGTCTGAAAAAGTTCCTTTGGCACCACTGTGCGGCACATGAACTACTGAAACCGTCAGAGAGAAAGGATGATGTTATCAGTGGCATATCTTTTCAGGTTTTAATGCAAAAAATTATAATAAATGAATATGAGTAAATGCAAATATCTAGCAATAGGTACAGGCAACTGCAATGAACTGCAATAAGTTGAAAAAGCTAAATATCTTGAAGTCATATTTAGTAAAGAAGGCGACAGCAGGGATGAAATAATATAAAGAAATAATAAAGATAGGAAATTCATATGCGTCCTAAATTAAATCCATTGGAAAAAAGGCATGAGTACAACAACAAAGACGCGATTGTATGAAAACATTTTTCAAAGCGTGATAACGATAACGTATGTAGTGGTAGTATGCGATGTAACTAAGTCAATGAAAAACAAATTGTTAGCAACAGAAATGGACTTCCTAAGGAGAAACTGTGAATTGTCAATAAAGGATAGAGTGAGAAATGAGAGGATACGTAATAGAACGAGCAGGGAAAGAATATCTCAGAAGCGGTTAAAAAAAAACAGCTGACCTAGTTTGACCATGCGAAAATAATGAATGAGAACAGATGATTCAGGATAATTTTGGAATGGATACCACCAGAGGAGAAAGAGGAAAGCCTAGAAGAAGCTGGAGAGACGGCCTTGCTATAAAATTTTCCAGGGGCTTTCCCACATGGGAGGCTAGTATACCGTTTTATTTCCCGCATGGTGGTGTAAACCACGCTGTATAGTTCTATAGTACGTTTCATTTTTCATCATCAACGAAAATTAAATTTCGATAAGTTGTTTAAATACTATGAAGATATTTCGTAAGTAAATAGAATGCAAGCAAGCAAAACATTAATTTAAAAACTGTTAAATTGATTTCTTGTCCGGTAAACCCTTGAATATGTAAACATGTTACAAAATAATTACAATTTAACCTACCATCTAGATAAAACGATCTGAAATATACTGCGGTGCAAAATACTAGTAAAAACAGTTCTGAAGTTATTAGTTTAATAGAGGAATTAATCAACGTCGGGTTTATTCAGCACATAGGGTCCTGATAAAACTCACTATAATAATGTAGAACCTAGGACTGACCCTTTTGAAATCCTTAGTTTATACAAAACATAGCAGAGGTTTATTATGAACGTATATTATATATTATTATGGGACAAGACTGGGATATTATAAAATAGTAAAATGAATTCTAACTGCCTGTTTTAATAGAAAATTAGGTTATAATAACAGGAAATTGGTATTATAATTATTCAATACAAATTTATAAATACGGCACCGTTTCTTCTATGTATGATATTGACAAGGCCTAAAGCATTAATACGTTCGACTATAAAATACAAAAATAATGAATTAAATTTGTAGCTATTTTTTAATTATTTATTTACAAGCATCCAACAATCAAGGACTATTTGCAAAGTAGGAAAAGTATAGCACACAATTTCTGATACTTTCTAAAATCACTTAAATGATAATAGGGTATATTTATGGTGACTCACAAGAACACGGAAACAATAAAAAATGTATCAGGGTGTTGCATCATGAGAGAGATAAAGTTTAATAGGAGGTAGAGAACATCAGTGGTAATCCGAACCTCCCATAGAAATATGTTCTTGGGCCCTCACCACAAAGTTACAGGGTGTTTTATAATTTTTGGCAAATACTGCTGTTTTGTCATTACTTTGAGGAATAATGGACTCATATTTGGTATAGCTAATACAGTAACGATCCTTTAGAAGTACATGTAAGACGCGAAGGAAAATCCAGGTCCGGAGTCACTAAATCTTATGTTCCTTCCTTGCCTCTAAAAAACATGACCCTGTGTATATATTTTTTGAAATTTCTATACGATATCCTAAAAGAACATAAAAAATAAGCAAAATAACCTCTTTATAATAATAATAATAATAAATCGTCTTTATTTCTATAAGTGTAATGTATTTACAACACGTAGATGTTGGGGGATGCTCGGCGAAGTTTAGCCAAAGGCTGCTCTTACACAACCGAGCTATTTCACTTTTTTGTTACACCTTTGTGGCTATTTAAATACGGTGTTAAATATATAAGAATATGGACATTTTCTCACATATTTAATGTGCGTCTCAAACTAAATGCTGACTATTAACACATTAAATTACAAACAATTAACTATTATTTACATACACGAGTCCAACAGAATATACAATTAATTTATAGGACCGGAGATTTACAGACATATAGATGATAAACTATTCAACTGTTTAGGAGATTTCTTTTAGTTATCTGCCACTTTGAATGCTTATTCAATGATTTATTAAATCTTTTGTTCATTTATACCTGATTACTTATAAGGAATAGATTTTTTTACCAAAATTGATCTTTAAAACGTGTCGGAATTAGAATTCACCCAGACCACATAGCTTCAATAGAATTTTTGCAAATTTTGGTTACAAAATAATTTAGTTCACGTGACTTTCATTTAATATCGTTCTGAAATCCATATTCTTGTACATTCTCTCTATGTATGTCTGTCAAGAAAACATACACACTTATATATGCACATTAGAATGGCCATTATTTATTAACGTTCAAAATTTAATCGTCCCAACCGCTCAAATAATTATGATATAAAAACAAATTCACATCAAATTTGGGGCAGCTAGGTCAACCCCTCCTCTTGCCTGTAAAGGGGTGAATTTTTGCATATTCCTTAATATTTGGGGTTCATGGAATTCATCTCGCAAATTATCGCCTAAAACAAAAGAATGTATAAAATATCTGATATTTCTTAGGTAATTGTCTATAAGAATGTTCTAATGCAATTTTATTAACGGATATACCAACTCACGAAGAATTGAGGACACGTAAATTTACATCGAAATATTAGATTTAAGTAATTACGCTTATTTTTCTTAATACATTGTCAGTAGTTTTGTTTAGCATAACTTAGCTAGACTTTAGGGCTTGAAATGTTGTAAAGAAATCAAATTTGCGGACAGTACTGTATAAACAGGTAAACTTTATAGAATGCGAAACATTTATTATTTAATGTAAAAACAATCCCATACAGCCCTCAGAACATACTGGGGACAACTTTTCAGGACATATGGGATATCCGAGGAAGATCCCATTATCCCATTAGGATATCCGTAGGATATACAAATGGGATAGTCCGGGATTTGCTGATGACGTCCTCAGGACATCAGTACGGGTGTGTACAGGACATCATCAGCTCTTATATGGGTTATGCCTGGGCTTTACTATGAACAATTCGAGGACATTGATTGAACTTTATACAGGACATAGAAATGGTTTTGGAATGAATGAGTCGCTTTTTAAAAACCCATTTTATTGTTCACACATGAGAGATCAAGACAAGACTAACTATCATTTACAATTTGCTTCTATTTATAACATTCAATATGCTTACTCTAACATTTATTTATAAAAGGATTACAATATGCTTAGATATATAACTCCTCCATCCCTTGATGGAAATCATCCCTGATTTCTTAGATAATGATGTCTTCATTCTTCTGTGTCTTCTTTACATTTTTCTTGGATATATATTTATTTCTAATAAGATTACATAAATATAATATAATAAAGGTAAATATGAATAAGTATAGGAATATTGTCCATATACTAGTTTTGTTAATAATTATGGGCTCATTTAATCCCTTAATTATTTTCTGTTGTTCCATCAATTCACTTTGGGTTTGTATTAACTTATGTGTATTGATGGTATTTAGGTTCAAAGGTCCTGGGTTATAATTAATATGATATTCTCTAGGTTGTGAAAAGTTAAGATAAGGTAACTCAAATTTATAGATCATTTGATTGTTACTATGAGTTTTCAATACATGGTTATTTATGGTTACTTCACAACTTTTATTTAAATTTAGTACATAGGTACCTTTTAATTGCATTTTATTTATTAATTTGTCACAAGTTTGGGTTATTACAGTTTCAGTAGGTATCACTAATATCCATTTATTAGTTTTAATTTTTTGAATTTGGATTTCGTTAATTTCAATTAAGATAGGTGAACAATCTGAATTGTCTTTACTGAAAGTTAGCAAACTAATTTCGCATGGCATATTATTATGAATTTTTACAGTGTTCACACTCTTGCAAAGATATTCGTTATCAGTGATACTTTTACATTTGTCGTCGGTAAATACATAGCTTTGTTCATTCAATGCTACATATTTAGATCGTGGTATAATGATTTGATAAGAGTCATTTGTCTTTACTGGCAGTGAATACAATTGAAAGTATTGATACATTTCTTTATCTACCAGAGGAATTTCTATAATAAAGATTATAGTAAAGTTAATTGAATAGGCTTTTATATTAGCTATATTTTCAAATTTTAAAATATTTTTTATATTTGCTTCGAATGGCAATTTAACTTCTTTTAAGTGAATTTCAGTATCTTTTATTTCTTTTAATAAATGGAATGGGTTAACAATTGAATTATGCAATGTGTTGAGCTTAGCAAATGTAATTGCAGTTTCTATTTTATCTAGCATATTATAAATTGTCTGATAGATAAAATTTATTTGATTTAGTATCATTTGGGTTAAGAAATAGTGATGGCTATTAATTTCATGAATTTTCATTTCTTTAACTATTCTCTCTATTTGCAAAATTCTTGATTCTAATATTAATTGATTGTGTGTTATATTTTGAGTAATTTCGTTAAAGTTGTTAATTGATGAATTGAGTAGAGTAACTTGATCTTTAAGTATCGATTTTATTTTTTGTTGATTTTGTTGTAAATATGAAATTTGTTGGTTATATCTTTCGGCGTCTTCATTGTCAAGATTTCCAGTTATAATTTTTACAATTGATCCTAAGCCATTTATTAATCCGCGTTTTTGTCGGTTTGACTCTAGATAAGTTGGGTTAATTTGACTGATTTGTTCAATTATTTTACTTTCTAAATTATTTATAATGTTATAAGAATTAAAGTATTCTGTTTTATACTTTTCATCCAAGTTTAATATACCTTGTAGATTATGAAAATGTTTCTTAATCTGATTAAATTCAGTTATAATAGGTTTTAAGTCAAGGATTTGTATGTACGTCCAATAGTCATTGCTTATTTCTGTTTGTCCAAGTTGTAAGGGTAGTAATCCAGGATTGTTGTTAATCTTTGTTAATTCTGGGTAGGCTGAGGCGGTTCCGATGGTATATCTGAAAGATGAGGTTTCTTTAATTCTTTCAAATGTATTATTTCTGTTTGTTTGTTACCGATATTTTTTATTTTGGCTTTATTATTTTGTAACAATTCAATAATAATAAAAGGGCCTAAATATTTATTCTTACTTTTTGCTGTTCGTTCTGGTGCCTTTTTATAAACTTTTTGATTTACTTTAAATTCATATTGTTTGGCTCCTTCGGTATTACGTTTATCAATCATTTTCTGTTTATTTGCTTTATCCTTATTTTCAACTTCTTGATAGAGGGTTTTTAATTTTTCTTGATGGGAAGTAATATAATCGGAATAAAAGGTAGTAGTAACTAGGTCTAAAGGATCTCTAGATTTTGTATGTCCAAAGGTCAATTCAAAAGGTGTAAAATTCGTGCTGGAGTGTATGCTGTTATTATAGGCAATTATTGCATAAGGCATTAAATTTATAATAGGTGTAGAGGGATCATTACTTCTAAGAATTCGAATATGTTCGATTAAAGTAGAATGAAAGCGTTCTACAGGAGAATTTGATTCATGATGACGGGGAGTTGTAAAGTGTACTTGGATTTTTTGAGCTTTGAAAAGTTCTATTAGGCAATGATTTTTAAATTCAGTTCCGCTATCGGATACTATTAATTCAGGGGTGCCATAATAAGAGAAGTAATTTATTAGTTTATCTTGAATTGAAATTGCATTTTTATTACAAGGAAAGGCTTGTCCTAATTTTGTAAATTTGTCAATAATCGTTAAAAAGTATTGGTTCTCACATATAAATAAATCCATGTGTAATATTTGAAATGGTTTCGAAGGTGTTTCAGTCAATACTAGGGGTACATAAGGGGTGTCTCTAGAATATTTAGCTTTTTGGCAAGTAGTACAGTTATTAATATAATTTACTACATCTTGTTTCATATATTTCCAATAATAATTAATTTTTAATTTTGCTAAAGTTTCTGTAATACCGCGATGATTAGTTTTACTTTCATGTTGGTGTTTTATCATTAATAGGCGATCGTCTTTATTTATTACCGTGTTGACTAATTTTGTACATTGTATAATTTTTAATGCTTGAAAGTTATGCATATAAGTTTTTACAAAAATTGGTATAATTTCTTTGCATTTAAAGTAGACATAAATAGTTTTACTAGGGTTAATATGATCTCTTAAAAGTTCTATTATATACTTTTGGCTATATTTTGGAATTTTTGCGGTTTTAACAATATTTTCATCGATTGTCTTTTCTGAAATTTCTAAATTTGGATGTACGTTTCTATCTAGAATTAATTGAAAAGGTTTATTGTTTATAATATCATCTAAAATTGGTATTTCATTATTATCGGTTTCAGCTGAGGTATGTACTGTTTCATCGAGTTCGTCCAAAATTTCGATTACGTCATTATTATCATTTTGATTGTTAATAGAATTGTCATCAAGTCGTATATCCTGGAGAATATTAATTCGTTGATTATTGTTGGGGTTTACGTTTGGTAATTCGTTATTATTAGGATTTATATCTGGTGGGTCATCTATTGGATTTTCTGCTAATTCGCGTAGATAATCTAAAATGTCTTTATTTATTTCACCGGGTTGATTTATAATTGATTCCGTTTCGTGTGTGTTTAATTGAATGCGACTTAATGCATCGGCGTTAGTATTTTGTTTTCCTTTTTTATATATTATAGTATAGTCAAACTCTTCAAGTTTTAGTCTCCATCTTACTAATTTCGAACTTGGGTCTTTCATGTTAAATAACCATACGAGGGGTCTATGGTCGGTATATATAGTAAATTTACGACCAAATAGATAAGGTCTAAACGTCTTGACAGCCCAGACAACTGATAAGCATTCTTTAAGTACCGTAGAATAATTAATTTCATGTTTATTTAATGTTCTAGAAATGTATGCTACTGGTTTATCATTTGGGGGTGTTCCTTGAGATAAAATGGCTCCTAATGCGTAGTTTGAACTATCTGTTGTTAATACAAAAGGTTTTGAGAAATCTGGATACTGTAGTATCGGTGCATTAATTAATAAATTTTTTAATTGATTAAATGACTCTAAAAATTCAGGTGAATGTACAATTTTTGATTCTTTTTTTAAACATTGTGTTAAAGGTTTCGATATTTTAGCAAAATCCTTTATAAATTTTCGATAATATCCGGCTAATCCAAGGAATGACTTTATGTCCTTAGGAGTTTTAGGAATAGGAAAGTTTTTGACTGCAGATATTTTATCGGGGTTCGGTTTTATTCCGTCCGGTGTAATAATATGTCCTAAATAATTTACGTTTTGTTTTAGAAATTCGGATTTATCTAATTGAATTTTAAAATTACTCTCGCGTAATCTTTGAAATATTTTTCTAAGTCGTTCTATATGTTCCTGTAAACTTGTCGAAAAAATAATAATGTCATCTAAATATACTGCGCAAATTTCATTTTGTAATCCGCGAAGAATATTATTCATAACGCGTTGGAATGTACTAGGTGCGTTTTTCAATCCAAAGGGCATTCTTTTAAATTCATAATGTCCAGAGTCTGTAGAAAATGCTGTTTTTGGTATGTCTTCGGGTCTCATTTCGATTTGATGAAAACCGTTAGCTAAGTCTAGTGTTGTAAAATAGTTACATTTTCCTAGTTTGTCAAGTATGTCAGAAATATTTGGTAGGGGAAATTTATCATCGATAGTCTTTTCATTAAGTTTCCTATAGTCTACAACCATTCGCCATTTTGTTTTACCTGATGCGTCTAATTTCTTTGGTACTATCCAAATTGGTGACGTCCAAGGGGAATTAGAATGTTGGATAATATTTGAGTTTAACATTTGATCAATTTGTTTATTAACTTCTTCTTTATGAACTATCGGGTATCTATAAGTTTTAGTATAAATAGGGCTTTCATTAGTTAAATTTATTTCATGTTTAATTTGATTTGTAAAGCTTAAGGGAATTTTATCTGAATAGAATATGTCTCTGAATTCATAGCAAAGTTTTCTAATAGCATCGTATTCTTCTTGATTGCAATGATTTAATCTCAAATTTTTTAAATTTTCTTTTTGAAGGTTGTCGGTATTTTTGTCAATATGTTTTTCCGTTTCAGTATTTTCTAAAAAGTTAATTTCATTTAAATCTATTTGTTCTACTTCCAGAGGTTTAAGTAGTGTAAATTTTATTTCATTTTCCGTATTATTTACTAAAGTTGTTATTGCATGATTATTCTCTATTTTTACTAATGCTTCAGGCGTTTCTAATTCGTCAAATTGTTTATAAGGCATAATTGCGTATCCTGAATTTTGATAAACTGGTAATGTTACAATTTGTTGTGTACGGGGTGGAATTACTATTGAATGTGGATTTTTCAAACTAATAACTTTTTGGTTGGAAGTTGTTTTTTCATAAGAATTTAATGTCTGAGTGAAATGCATTGGAATGTTAACATTTGGTATTTCAAGTTGTTTTGTTCCTAAATTTATTTTTGCATTTAAATTTTCTAAAAAGTCTAATCCTATAATTCCTTCAAAGTTTGGTGAAAAATCAAAAAGATAAAATGTATGGCAATAATCTATATTAAAATCAGCTAGTAGTAAAAGATCAATTATTTCGTTGTGAAATGATATACCATGAGCTGTTCTGACTTCGAAATTTCTATTTTGTATTGAATCTGAAAAATAACAATGAGCTAATTTGGGGTGTATGAAACTTTTTGTGCTGCCTGTATCAATAAGGAATTTTGAATTTAAAGACGGTATGTAAATAAATGGAAGTTCTTGATTATGATTGTTTAAAAATACTATTTCGGAGGTATTTGAGTTTGAGTCAATTGAAAATTTTGTTCTTGGAAACAATTACTAAAGTAATTTGTTTGTGAATCAGTAGACAAAGATGTATTGTCGTAATAGTTTGAATAGTCTATTGTTTCATCATCGTAACCTATTTCTGGATAATAAGGTGTTGTCGAGTCAGGGTGATAACTATCCTGTTGATAAGAATGTGCGTTTTCAGATTGATTAATAAAATCTAGGTCTTGCTGACTGTTGTTTGTGTGCAATATGTTATCATTAGACATGTTTTCTGTAGACGTGGAGTCTGGTTGATTTGAATTTCCTGTCACGCAATGATGGTGCAATTTTGTAAAATTACTATTATTTCTAGAAAATCGACTATTTCCAGATGAAAGATCCATAGGGGTTGGTTTAGGTAGGAATCGTGTGTCTTGCATGTGAGGTTTAAATACGTTAACTGGTTGGGTTTTAAATGGATTTTGGAAATTATTTTGCGAGTAGAAATTTTGTGGTCTTTGAATTGGTTGACTAGTATTATTCGGATTATTTTGAGAATAATGCATAGGGTTGATATTTCTTTGTAAAAATGGTCTTGGTAAAGGAAAATTTGTTGGTCTGTTAAAATTAGGGTTTAAGGGTCTTTGAAAATTTACGGGTGGTCTTGGTATATTTGTCTGTCTGTTAGGAATATTATTTTGTACTGTCGAATTACGATTTTTAAACTGAATGAAATTTTCTTCTTCTATAACAAAACTAATAGCTTGTTCTAGAGATGTCGGATTTCTTAATCTAACCACTAATTGCATATTATATGGTAAATTAGTTATAAAAGTTTTCAAAGTTAAAGCCTCATAATTTTCAATTTTAATAATTTTTGTTTCTCTACTTTCGTTTGACTGGTTTAATTTAGCAAATAATAAACTTCTAACATTTTGTAACCTACTTCCATAATCAATTAATGTTTCTTGTCTATTAGGTTTTAAAGATAAAAGATCTTGAACTAAGCAATCAATATTTCTTTGATCAGAAAATGTAGTTATTAATGTTTGTTTAACCAAATCCCAATTATTTAATTCATTTCTCGGGCATATTAAATCTGCTGCTCTACCTCTTAATTTAGAAAATATCGTGTCTAATAAGCATATATTAATCGGGGCATTAATGTTATTTCTGTCTTGAAAAGCCTTGAGGAGATTTTCAGATGATGTAATGAATCTTTGTAACAGTTTTGGATTTCCGTCAAACAAAGGGACATTGTCTGCTTGGTATCTTAATAATGAATAATTTGTTTCAGACATATCTGTTGGTAATGAACTTGAACTTGTGCTAATTAAATTTGATTGTGAATTTAAATTTAATTTTGTTAAGCCTGTTAAAATATCATCCATAAAATGTTAAATAGTTAATTTCTATAGAATTTCCTCTTTTACAGTTATTATATATTATATTTTAAAGTAGAATAGTTTTGTGACTTAAAATAAATTAATACACCAAATCTGTATCGACAACGAGGGATCGGTGACTACAAAATTTGCAGGCGATGCTCTATCGAAAATACAGCGTGTTTTTGAAAGCAAATAGTTACAATACTATTCTGTTTAAATTTTGTTTACGATTAAAATTAAATTTCTTAAAATTAAATGTTGAAATTTTGCGAACAGAGCTACTTGAAATTGTGACTGTTTAAGCGATTTCAAGTTGTTTGAAAGTACAAATGAAATGACTTACATTAATACAAGGGTGTAGAATCTGCTCATCTTTGTCGAATCTTCTTAATTCTAATCTTCCAGGGTCTTAGGAAGTCCTAAATCTATTCTTCCGGGGGTCTTCGGAATTTGTGCCTCTAACCACTAGGCTGCGTGGGAGTTCTTGCTTGTCGTCTCAGGGTTTCCAATGGTTGAAGAGATTCGCAGGATAAATCTGCTCCAATCCTCGATGGACAAATCTTCTTCGTTGGCTTCTGTAAGCTACTCAGTTCACTTACTTGATGGGTAGGCTACTCAATTCACCTACAGATTCGTTTTCGTGATGAAGGTTTGAAAACCAAGTTATTCTAGGACTCAGGATAAATCTGATCCAACCTCAGAAGGGCATCACTAGTCTAACTTCACAAAATCCTTGCCGACTGCGCCAGAAATGGTTTTGGAATGAATGAGTCGCTTTTTAAAAACCAATTTTATTGTTCACACATGAGAGATCAAGACAAGACTAACTATCATTTACAATTTGCTTCTATTTATAACATTCAATATGCTTACTCTAACATTTATTTATAAAAGGATTACAATATGCTTAGATATATAACTACATCCCCAGTTTTTTTAGGGCTTATTGGATATTTCTAAAGACTGCAAAAAATACATGTTATTTTATAAGATCACTACTTTTAAACTTAGCCAATAAGCGAAGACAAATGAGTACAAGTTTATATAATAGCAGAGGTAATATGACTAATAAAACTTTGATACATATATGTACAATTCCATACATATATTTGTATCTATCAATTGGCTTATATCGCTTTAAAAGTAAATCTACCAAACTAATAGAGGTTATATATAGTCTAATGAAATAAGTCGACAAATCAAAATTTTAAGGTAAATACTTAATTTTTGATATGTTACTTTGAAGTATTTGAACACGATTAATGAAAGAAATTTTATTTTCGACCACGAGAAGGGGTGAAAAAAATATAACAAAGTGTTTTTTCAAAAGTACTCAAAATGTGTAAAAGATAGTAAAAAAAGTTTCAAATAAAAATTGTAAAACATGAAATATTACATGGAAATGATCTCTTGCCTTTTTTTTGTATTATTAAAATCAACAGAGTTTAGGGTGGTTAGAAGTTATAGGGGATGATATGTACAACTTTAAAAAATCATAGCTTGCTGAAGTTATAATGAATTTTAAAAAAATCAATTCACTCAGAAAAATAAAGGATTACGTATCTGACAATAACATCTGCGGACAATAACCAATCACATTTTCCCATTTTAGATAATATAATAAATACAAAGATATAACATAGCAGCATTATATGTATGAAATATCTAACGTAATCTTATTTGTCGAAAGAACTTTTAAATGAACATGGAAGACATCGACGCCCAGCGGATTTTCGACTTAGTCACAAAAAGGCGGCTAATTCAAAACACAGTATATGTATTAAAACCAAATTATAAATAACTGCTATTTAAATAATATATACATTTGAATGAATTATTTGCACTGGAGGGGATTATCAAATAGAACAAACAAATAAGTTTTTAGAAGCAAATTTTACAAACCAATGAAAGACACTATGAATTAATAGCCTCAAAATAATATATATATACTTTTCATTATTTTTGTTGTTGAAATCTCCTAAACAATAATACCTATAATAACTTATAATACTCTAGGACTTGCCCAGGATATTTCCACAGTGGATATTTTGTTACGCTTTTAATATCTTTGCAGGATATCACTAGGACATCCTGCGAGGATTTGTCTAGGATATCCCCATTTGGGATATTCTCTGGTTGTATGTATTTTATTGGGATATCCTAAGGATATCCTGAGGAATGTTGTCCTCGATTGGGATATACGGAACCAAATGAGGATATCCTAGGGATGTCATGTGCTGTGTGGGATAAAATGTGCTAGATACATTGATTTTCACATTATCCGCCCTCGACCTCAAGTATCTTTTGTGAATTATCCTGCATTTAGTTGCTGTCCAGAATTCCAAAGATTATTACAAACGTTGTGATTTTCGTGGGAGTTACTTTCCCTATACTTTCAGCCGATAATTCTGCCTTTTCTAGGTACTTTAGCATAGTGCGGATTAAGATTTTACATTCGCAAAGAGTGTGTTTTGCAGCTTATGTTTCAGTATCAGAGTATTTGTATTTATTATTTTCTGCCTTGCCCATGCTCTTAAAATGATATCTCAATGGGCAACAGCTCGTTAGAAGGCCTATCATCAGCCTTAAGTCAGACTTTTCCGATTCTGATGGCTTTGTGGCACTTTTTGTGGAATAAGTTATGAACTTTTCGCTTGCCTATGGCCTAGAGGATTCCTCCAGTGGATTTTTTTCTGACTCTTTTCCTGTTTTAGGATCTTTTCCATTATGTGTCCCTTAGATAAGTCTCAAAACTGTTCGAACCCAAAAAACGGTTCTTCAGATTTTTTTTGCAAATGTGTCAGCTATTACTTTCTATTCCTTCATTATCTTCTGACCTCACATCAAGACCAATTGCTATATACATTATCTGCATTCAGAGACAATTTCGGATTCATAGGCGTAAGACCTGAGAGCTCTCAGCGCTGCTTGGATATCTGAAAGTATATAGATCTTTGTCCTTCGAATGCTCTTTTATATGCATTCTGGAGTTCATAGAATCTTGTTATAGTACGGGAGCCCATCGGTGAAGATGGTGTAGGCATCTATAGATACCTTTTCTCCCCAACGACAGGTCATGTGACCGCGCTTTTTTCGAGAGCAAGGCAAAAAACAAAGGGCCGCTTGAATATTGGTAAAAAATTTCTGAAAAAAATCAGGCATCTTGGGCATAATAAGCATCTTTTGTCTCTTGGTGTTTTTTCCGAAGTGCTTCCTTCTCCCGGAAAAAAAATAACAAAAAAAAAGAATTAATAGGTCTTAATGGAAAAAAATAACAAAAAAAAGAATTAATAGGCCTTAATTATTTTAGGGTGAAGGAAGCGTTTTAGAGAAAAACTCCAAGAGCCAAAAGTTGCTTATTTTTGTGCAAATAATACGCTTGCAGACAAAAATAATTTCGGCCGTGAACTTCCCTAGATTTTTTATTTTATTTCTTCAGAAATATTCCAATTCAGGAATATTCTTCAGACAAAAATAAACAACTTTTGTATTTTGAACTTTTTCATAAAAGTGCTTCCTTCTCCCGTAAAAAATGACAAAGAAATTAATTTTCTTTTTTGTTATTTTTTCCGGGAAAAGGAACCACTTTAGAAAAAACGCCAAGAGACAAAATATGTTTATTTTTGCCTATAAAAGGTGCCTGAATGTCTTGAGAATTTTTTGGCGACAATTAAGCGGCGCTTTGTATATATAGATGAAATATTACATGGAAATGATCTCTTGCCTTTTTTTTGTATTATTAAAATCAACAGAGTTTAGGGTGGTTAGAAGTTATAGGGGATGATATGTACAACTTTAAAAAATCATAGCTTGCTGAAGTTATAATGAATTTTAAAAAAATCAATTCACTCAGAAAAATAAAGGATTACGTATCTGACAATAACATCTGCGGACAATAACCAATCACATTTTCCCATTTTAGATAATATAATAAATACAAAGATATAACATAGCAGCATTATATGTATGAAATATCTAACGTAATCTTATTTGTCGAAAGAACTTTTAAATGAACATGGAAGACATCGACGCCCAGCGGATTTTCGACTTAGTCACAAAAAGGCGGCTAATTCAAAACACAGTATATGTATTAAAACCAAATTATAAATAACTGCTATTTAAATAATATATACATTTGAATGAATTATTTGCACTGGAGGGGATTATCAAATAGAACAAACAAATAAGTTTTTAGAAGCAAATTTTACAAACCAATGAAAGACACTATGAATTAATAGCCTCAAAATAATATATATATACTTTTCATTATTTTTGTTGTTGAAATCTCCTAAACAATAATACCTATAATAACTTATAATACTCTAGGACTTGCCCAGGATATTTCCACAGTGGATATTTTGTTACGCTTTTAATATCTTTGCAGGATATCACTAGGACATCCTGCGAGGATTTGTCTAGGATATCCCCATTTGGGATATTCTCTGGTTGTATGTATTTTATTGGGATATCCTAAGGATATCCTGAGGAATGTTGTCCTCGATTGGGATATACGGAACCAAATGAGGATATCCTAGGGATGTCATGTGCTGTGTGGGATAAAATGTGCTAGATACATTGATTTTCACATTATCCGCCCTCGACCTCAAGTATCTTTTGTGAATTATCCTGCATTTAGTTGCTGTCCAGAATTCCAAAGATTATTACAAACGTTGTGATTTTCGTGGGAGTTACTTTCCCTATACTTTCAGCCGATAATTCTGCCTTTTCTAGGTACTTTAGCATAGTGCGGATTAAGATTTTACATTCGCAAAGAGTGTGTTTTGCAGCTTATGTTTCAGTATCAGAGTATTTGTATTTATTATTTTCTGCCTTGCCCATGCTCTTAAAATGATATCTCAATGGGCAACAGCTCGTTAGAAGGCCTATCATCAGCCTTAAGTCAGACTTTTCCGATTCTGATGGCTTTGTGGCACTTTTTGTGGAATAAGTTATGAACTTTTCGCTTGCCTATGGCCTAGAGGATTCCTCCAGTGGATTTTTTTCTGACTCTTTTCCTGTTTTAGGATCTTTTCCATTATGTGTCCCTTAGATAAGTCTCAAAACTGTTCGAACCCAAAAAACGGTTCTTCAGATTTTTTTTGCAAATGTGTCAGCTATTACTTTCTATTCCTTCATTATCTTCTGACCTCACATCAAGACCAATTGCTATATACATTATCTGCATTCAGAGACAATTTCGGATTCATAGGCGTAAGACCTGAGAGCTCTCAGCGCTGCTTGGATATCTGAAAGTATATAGATCTTTGTCCTTCGAATGCTCTTTTATATGCATTCTGGAGTTCATAGAATCTTGTTATAGTACGGGAGCCCATCGGTGAAGATGGTGTAGGCATCTATAGATACCTTTTCTCCCCAACGACAGGTCATGTGACCGCGCTTTTTTCGAGAGCAAGGCAAAAAACAAAGGGCCGCTTGAATATTGGTAAAAAATTTCTGAAAAAAATCAGGCATCTTGGGCATAATAAGCATCTTTTGTCTCTTGGTGTTTTTTCCGAAGTGCTTCCTTCTCCCGGAAAAAAAATAACAAAAAAAAAGAATTAATAGGTCTTAATGGAAAAAAATAACAAAAAAAAGAATTAATAGGCCTTAATTATTTTAGGGTGAAGGAAGCGTTTTAGAGAAAAACTCCAAGAGCCAAAAGTTGCTTATTTTTGTGCAAATAATACGCTTGCAGACAAAAATAATTTCGGCCGTGAACTTCCCTAGATTTTTTATTTTATTTCTTCAGAAATATTCCAATTCAGGAATATTCTTCAGACAAAAATAAACAACTTTTGTATTTTGAACTTTTTCATAAAAGTGCTTCCTTCTCCCGTAAAAAATGACAAAGAAATTAATTTTCTTTTTTGTTATTTTTTCCGGGAAAAGGAACCACTTTAGAAAAAACGCCAAGAGACAAAATATGTTTATTTTTGCCTATAAAAGGTGCCTGAATGTCTTGAGAATTTTTTGGCGACAATTAAGCGGCGCTTTGTATTCTCTCTCTCTCTCTCCCTCTCTCTCTCTCCCTCTCTCTCTCTCTCTCCCTCTTTCTCTCTCTCTCTCCCCCTCTCTCTCGAAGAGAGCGTGGTCACGTGACCTGCCGTTGAAGGGAAATGGTACCTACAGATGGCTACAACATCTCCACCAAGCGGCGGCAACTGCGGTGCCCGAAGCCACTTTTGTCGATAGGCTCCCGTACTATTAGGTAGGGACTTAACTCCCATCGGTGAAGTTAGGTCATTCCAGTTTAATATAACAGTTATAATTCAATGTTTTCAAAAACTTAACAAAACACAGGCTTTTACTGGCACAAAGACGGACGAATGGTAGTGATTGGCGTTAAAATTTTACGTAGC
Source organism: Stenurella melanura (assembly GCA_963583905.1). Taxonomy (NCBI): domain Eukaryota; kingdom Metazoa; phylum Arthropoda; class Insecta; order Coleoptera; family Cerambycidae; genus Stenurella; species Stenurella melanura. Next base: position 49,252,355 of record OY757314.1, read on the forward strand.
AAGAGAGGAGAAAAGCTGATGGTATGCTTGTCGAGATTAACTTACTAAAGATCCAAACGACTGGAAGCGATACCGCTATTCCGTGTCTACACAAAAAAACTGTAAAAAAACATATTGGTCGCAAATTATGTCACCGAGATCATCAGTAAGATTATAGCACTCTAATGACCAAAGATGTGAATCAACGATAACATATTTTACAAATAATTATTAAAGAAAATATCACTAACAGATAAATAAATACTCATTAATATAAGACATAGTTTGTAATATTTAATAAACTGGCTCAGTGTTTTAGATTAGTGTTTGGAATAGGTTAGTTTTTAGTTTATTATTACTTTATTTAGTTTACAATACTGAGAATTCAGACTATTGGCAAATATCATTTCTCTACAGGCACAGGAAGAGGTTGAGATAACCATTCAAAATTTTGTGTGATTTTTTAAATTCTTGTATTAAAATACAATGAGTTGGTGCGAGAATCAAATTTTTAAAAATTGTCACATCTGTAACTAAGAACCACCCTAATGCACATCCAAGAACAATATCAACAGCGCTATAAAAATATATACCGTTATACTCTTCTCCGATTTACTGCACTTTTTATATAATTGTTGCACATTCTATAGGATACTCTTCGAAGTTTTTTGTAAATAGTATTAGTTTTAGACATTTTTACTTTAATTACAAAACATTAAAACAATTTTTTTTTTATTTAAAAAAATTATTTTATAAATATGTAAATAACTTTTTTATTTATTGATCGATTTTGTTCAAAAACAATAGGGTTCTTCCTCTAGCTAACACTAACTTACAGTTCAAATTTCAATACAATGGTTCTTAAGCTATCCTGCTTACAAGTAACGTGACGGCCGGACAGACAGACAGAAGGACAGGCAGACGAACAGACAGACGGACAGGCAGACGGACGGATGGACATTTTGAAAGTTGTTCGGAATTCGATCACCAACACAGTGATATTAAATTTTTTTCTCTACGAGTAATATTACCGGTTTTAGAAATGTGCCGATCGAATGCAATTTACTTCTCTTTTTATATTTACGAAGAGTATAATAACGTTTTAAAATAAGTGTTTAAAGAAACTGGTTACTGCCATATATTTCTAAAATACCTCGTAATCTAAAAACAAATCACGTTCTATGGCTATAATATATCATGAAAGTATTATATTTGTCGTGGCTTTTGACTCGCACGACAAATAATACACTTCACTTCACTTACACGCAAAAGCGATGTTTTCAAATTGAATTTGACGGATTCATTATACAAATAGCTGTTTGTGTTCAGGGAATATTGTGAAAAGTGATAATTTAGTGAGAATTTGCGAATGTTTAAATCACTTAATCTACTTTAATAATATTAGGAAAAATAATTTCGGCCGTGAACTTCCCTAGATTTTTTATTTTATTTCTTCAGAAATATTCCAATTCAGGAATATTCTTCAGACAAAAATAAACAACTTTTGTATTTTGAACTTTTTCATAAAAGTGCTTCCTTCTCCCGTAAAAAATGACAAAGAAATTAATTTTCTTTTTTGTTATTTTTTCCGGGAAAAGGAACCACTTTAGAAAAAACGCCAAGAGACAAAATATGTTTATTTTTGCCTATAAAAGGTGCCTGAATGTCTTGAGAATTTTTTGGCGACAATTAAGCGGCGCTTTGTATATATAGATGAAATATTACATGGAAATGATCTCTTGCCTTTTTTTTGTATTATTAAAATCAACAGAGTTTAGGGTGGTTAGAAGTTATAGGGGATGATATGTACAACTTTAAAAAATCATAGCTTGCTGAAGTTATAATGAATTTAAAAAAAATCAATTCACTCAGAAAAATAAAGGATTACGTATCTGACAATAACATCTGCGGACAATAACCAATCACATTTTCCCATTTTAGATAATATAATAAATACAAAGATATAACATAGCAGCATTATATGTATGAAATATCTAACGTAATCTTATTTGTCGAAAGAACTTTTAAATGAACATGGAAGACATCGACGCCCAGCGGATTTTCGACTTAGTCACAAAAAGGCGGCTAATTCAAAACACAGTATATGTATTAAAACCAAATTATAAATAACTGCTATTTAAATAATATATACATTTGAATGAATTATTTGCACTGGAGGGGATTATCAAATAGAACAAACAAATAAGTTTTTAGAAGCAAATTTTACAAACCAATGAAAGACACTATGAATTAATAGCCTCAAAATAATATATATATACTTTTCATTATTTTTGTTGTTGAAATCTCCTAAACAATAATACCTATAATAACTTATAATACTCTAGGACTTGCCCAGGATATTTCCACAGTGGATATTTTGTTACGCTTTTAATATCTTTGCAGGATATCACTAGGACATCCTGCGAGGATTTGTCTAGGATATCCCCATTTGGGATATTCTCTGGTTGTATGTATTTTATTGGGATATCCTAAGGATATCCTGAGGAATGTTGTCCTCGATTGGGATATACGGAACCAAATGAGGATATCCTAGGGATGTCATGTGCTGTGTGGGATAAAATGTGCTAGATACATTGATTTTCACATTATCCGCCCTCGACCTCAAGTATCTTTTGTGAATTATCCTGCATTTAGTTGCTGTCCAGAATTCCAAAGATTATTACAAACGTTGTGATTTTCGTGGGAGTTACTTTCCCTATACTTTCAGCCGATAATTCTGCCTTTTCTAGGTACTTTAGCATAGTGCGGATTAAGATTTTACATTCGCAAAGAGTGTGTTTTGCAGCTTATGTTTCAGTATCAGAGTATTTGTATTTATTATTTTCTGCCTTGCCCATGCTCTTAAAATGATATCTCAATGGGCAACAGCTCGTTAGAAGGCCTATCATCAGCCTTAAGTCAGACTTTTCCGATTCTGATGGCTTTGTGGCACTTTTTGTGGAATAAGTTATGAACTTTTCGCTTGCCTATGGCCTAGAGGATTCCTCCAGTGGATTTTTTTCTGACTCTTTTCCTGTTTTAGGATCTTTTCCATTATGTGTCCCTTAGATAAGTCTCAAAACTGTTCGAACCCAAAAAACGGTTCTTCAGATTTTTTTTGCAAATGTGTCAGCTATTACTTTCTATTCCTTCATTATCTTCTGACCTCACATCAAGACCAATTGCTATATACATTATCTGCATTCAGAGACAATTTCGGATTCATAGGCGTAAGACCTGAGAGCTCTCAGCGCTGCTTGGATATCTGAAAGTATATAGATCTTTGTCCTTCGAATGCTCTTTTATATGCATTCTGGAGTTCATAGAATCTTGTTATAGTACGGGAGCCCATCGGTGAAGATGGTGTAGGCATCTATAGATACCTTTTCTCCCCAACGACAGGTCATGTGACCGCGCTTTTTTCGAGAGCAAGGCAAAAAACAAAGGGCCGCTTGAATATTGGTAAAAAATTTCTGAAAAAAATCAGGCATCTTGGGCATAATAAGCATCTTTTGTCTCTTGGTGTTTTTTCCGAAGTGCTTCCTTCTCCCGGAAAAAAAATAACAAAAAAAAAGAATTAATAGGTCTTAATGGAAAAAAATAACAAAAAAAAGAATTAATAGGCCTTAATTATTTTAGGGTGAAGGAAGCGTTTTAGAGAAAAACTCCAAGAGCCAAAAGTTGCTTATTTTTGTGCAAATAATACGCTTGCAGACAAAAATAATTTCGGCCGTGAACTTCCCTAGATTTTTTATTTTATTTCTTCAGAAATATTCCAATTCAGGAATATTCTTCAGACAAAAATAAACAACTTTTGTATTTTGAACTTTTTCATAAAAGTGCTTCCTTCTCCCGTAAAAAATGACAAAGAAATTAATTTTCTTTTTTGTTATTTTTTCCGGGAAAAGGAACCACTTTAGAAAAAACGCCAAGAGACAAAATATGTTTATTTTTGCCTATAAAAGGTGCCTGAATGTCTTGAGAATTTTTTGGCGACAATTAAGCGGCGCTTTGTATTCTCTCTCTCTCTCTCCCTCTCTCTCTCTCCCTCTCTCTCTCTCCCTCTTTCTCTCTCTCTCTCCCCCTCTCTCTCGAAGAGAGCGTGGTCACGTGACCTGCCGTTGAAGGGAAATGGTACCTACAGATGGCTACAACATCTCCACCAAGCGGCGGCAACTGCGGTGCCCGAAGCCACTTTTGTCGATAGGCTCCCGTACTATTAGGTAGGGACTTAACTCCCATCGGTGAAGTTAGGTCATTCCAGTTTAATATAACAGTTATAATTCAATGTTTTCAAAAACTTAACAAAACACAGGCTTTTACTGGCACAAAGACGGACGAATGGTAGTGATTGGCGTTAAAATTTTACGTAGCAAGAGAGGAGAAAAGCTGATGGTATGCTTGTCGAGATTAACTTACTAAAGATCCAAACGACTGGAAGCGATACCGCTATTCCGTGTCTACACAAAAAAACTGTAAAAAAACATATTGGTCGCAAATTATGTCACCGAGATCATCAGTAAGATTATAGCACTCTAATGACCAAAGATGTGAATCAACGATAACATATTTTACAAATAATTATTAAAGAAAATATCACTAACAGATAAATAAATACTCATTAATATAAGACATAGTTTGTAATATTTAATAAACTGGCTCAGTGTTTTAGATTAGTGTTTGGAATAGGTTAGTTTTTAGTTTATTATTACTTTATTTAGTTTACAATACTGAGAATTCAGACTATTGGCAAATATCATTTCTCTACAGGCACAGGAAGAGGTTGAGATAACCATTCAAAATTTTGTGTGATTTTTTAAATTCTTGTATTAAAATACAATGAGTTGGTGCGAGAATCAAATTTTTAAAAATTGTCACATCTGTAACTAAGAACCACCCTAATGCACATCCAAGAACAATATCAACAGCGCTATAAAAATATATACCGTTATACTCTTCTCCGATTTACTGCACTTTTTATATAATTGTTGCACATTCTATAGGATACTCTTCGAAGTTTTTTGTAAATAGTATTAGTTTTAGACATTTTTACTTTAATTACAAAACATTAAAACAATTTTTTTTTTATTTAAAAAAATTATTTTATAAATATGTAAATAACTTTTTTATTTATTGATCGATTTTGTTCAAAAACAATAGGGTTCTTCCTCTAGCTAACACTAACTTACAGTTCAAATTTCAATACAATGGTTCTTAAGCTATCCTGCTTACAAGTAACGTGACGGCCGGACAGACAGACAGAAGGACAGGCAGACGAACAGACAGACGGACAGGCAGACGGACGGATGGACATTTTGAAAGTTGTTCGGAATTCGATCACCAACACAGTGATATTAAATTTTTTTCTCTACGAGTAATATTACCGGTTTTAGAAATGTGCCGATCGAATGCAATTTACTTCTCTTTTTATATTTACGAAGAGTATAATAACGTTTTAAAATAAGTGTTTAAAGAAACTGGTTACTGCCATATATTTCTAAAATACCTCGTAATCTAAAAACAAATCACGTTCTATGGCTATAATATATCATGAAAGTATTATATTTGTCGTGGCTTTTGACTCGCACGACAAATAATACACTTCACTTCACTTACACGCAAAAGCGATGTTTTCAAATTGAATTTGACGGATTCATTATACAAATAGCTGTTTGTGTTCAGGGAATATTGTGAAAAGTGATAATTTAGTGAGAATTTGCGAATGTTTAAATCACTTAATCTACTTTAATAATATTAGGAAGGAATGGATTAAAATTCCTTAAATGAAAAAGCAACAATATCTACAGTGTATGGTAATAAAATTTTAGCTGACGACTTTAATACCTCGTTTGGGACAGATAGCCTAACAGATTTACTGTCAAGTTATAATTTCCGACAAATGATAACTTCCAATACAAGACAATATAAATGTATCGATAATATATTCATCAACTTTAATAGTAATGTATGTTCATCATTAAGTATAGATTTAGGTATCTCCGATAATTGTGGTCAATTTTTAAATTTTCGTTTGGATACAATGGGCTTGTTCCATGATATTCTTTTTATATGGTTTTTATACTTTTTCATATAGTACTCGATATTCTCATTACACACTTAAAGTTTCGTATTATTAACTTTTTCCGTTCTCGAGATATAAGGAGTTGAAATTAGTAATAGTTGCAAAAACCGAGCGCTCATTTGTGACGTCACTATACCCAAGTGACGTAAGAAAAATAGCTCTCTGGGACCTTTCAAATTTAACCTGAAAAGTCGAAAAACATGGAATTTTTAAACGCTGGTAACTAAATAAATACGACGAGTGGAAGTTCGTTCTATGTGTCTACGGAAAGGAGAAGGTCGGCAATGAATTCTAATCGTAAATTGCAGGGTCAAAATCAAAAATTCGTCCCGGCAGGAGCGAGAGAAAATTGTAATTTTTTGACATTTCACCAAATTGTGCTCCCCTACTGTCAAGTAGTAAGCAAAACAAACAATACTTCGAAAACACTTATAATTATTATAACAAGTAAGGAGCATCAAGTCTATTGAGATCGCAGAGTCTATGCGTATAGTGACGTAGAGCCTGGCCACGCCCCATTTTCGCGAGATGGAGATTTGTAATAGTTTTTAAGATACTAAACGTGCGAATAAGGTTCTGATTTTTTGCAGATCCATTAATTTATACCTGCACTTTCGATTTATGAAATTAAAAAAAAAATGCCGAACAAGCCCATTCAAAGGGCATCTAATAGTGGAGTAAACGAAGGTTTTCACTTCAGAAAATTTTGTAACCAGGTAGACTTTGGTGAACAATATTCTTCAAGTATGCTGGAATAACGTAGTGGAAACTCTACCGCAAAAAAGTCTACGCGTCCTATTTTTATTTAACAATTAAAGTGCAAATATAACTATACAGCAACGTTAACTCAATACTATCACCTCATTTAGTAATCAAATATATTCAAAATATCAAAAGATTAAAGAAATAAACGCGAAAATCCGTTAAAAGAATAAGTAAACAATCTCAACTCACCAACGCCGGAAGCGAAAGTGAAGTAGTCTCGATATTAAAATGGCCTTAGTGATATTTCTAGCCGCGTATACGCATTTGTTGACTTCGCGTTGGTGTCTACCGCGGGAAATTCAAATTTATGTAGCACGGATGCTTGGACGAAAAAAAAATTTTCGTTACAAGCGGACCATTTTATGAATTAACGATTATTTAGTAAAAATCATTGTAAAATTAATAATTTATTTAAAAACCGCTGCCTAAGGAATCACTACTTCCACATCCAGATTCTTCATCCAAGTCATTTTAAAGGAAATATCTTGACTATATTTGCACTCTAGTATGTGGAAATTATTGGTCATAGAATTTTAATAATATTTGGGGCAGATGTCATAGAAAAGTTTGAGGAGTTGGTTTCTACCATATACGTTAAAAATGAAGTTTTTAGTTCACCCTACTTATTTTCTACTATTCACCTCCCACCCCTTCAATGGAGGCATCTCAATCAGATGTCACTACAATACATACGTGTACTAATCTCAAGTGAATATCTCAATTTGATGTTATCAATCCCATTAATAATGAAGCGGAGGTGGTGGAGTTTGAAAAATATTAGAAAGAAATCTGAGGCCTTGGTTTCTAGTATATACACCGAATCCCAAATTTCTGTACTCTTATCACCTTGATTTACTTATTTTCCCCTAGTCACTCCTATTAACCCTAACCCTTCTACGGAATCATCCCAAAATATAATCTAGTTCCAGATGTCGTTATAATACATACGTCTACCAAATTACAAGTGAATATCTCAATTTTATTTTATCAACTCCTTTAATAATGTAGTAAGGGTAGTGGAAGGGTTGAAACATATTGTTAAAAAATTTGAGGTCTTGGCTTCTAGGACATACACCGAATTTCAAGTTGCAATACTCTTACCAGCTTGCTTTACTTATTTTTCCCTATTTACCTCTACTTACCCCCACTCCTTCAACGCAATCATATCGAAATATAATCTAGTTTCAGATATAATTATAATATATAAATGTACCAAATTTCAAGTGAAAATTTAAATTTAATTTTATCAACTCTTAATAAGGGAGTGGGGGTGGTGGGGAGAAATAGAAAATACTAATAAAAAACCTGAGACCTTCGCTTCTAGTACATAAACCGAATTTCAGGTTTCTGTAGTCTTACCAGCTTGCTTTACTTATTTTCCCCTATTTACCCCTATTTAACCTCCAACCCTTCAACGGAATCATCTCAAAATATAATCTAGTTCCAGATGTCGTTATGATACATATGCGTACTAAATTTCATGTGAATATCTCAATTTTATTTTATCAACCCCTTGAATAATGGAGTAGGGGTGGTGGGGGCTGAAATAAATTATCAAAAAATCTGGGGCCTTTGCCTCTTGTACATACACCGAATTTCAAGTTTCTGTAGTCATACCTGCTTGCTTTACTTATTTCCCCCTATTTACCCCTAAATAACCCCGAACCCTTCAAAGGAATCATCTCAAAGAATAATCTAGTTCCAGATGTCGTTATAATTCATACGTGTATCAAATGAATATCTCAATTTTATTTTATCAACCCTTGTAATAATGAAGTAGGGGTTGAAAAATATTATAAATAATCTGAGACCTTGGCTTCTAGTATATACACCGAATTTAAAGTTTCTGTAGTCTTACCAGCTTGCTTTACTTATTTTCCCCTATTTACCCCTATTTAACCCCCAACTCTTCAACGGAATCATCTCAAATTATAATCTAGTTCCAGATGTCGTCATAATACATACGTGTACCAAACTTCAAATGAATATCTCAATTTTATTTAATCAACCCTTTTCATATTGGAGTAGGGGTGGTGGGGGTTGAAAAATATTATAAAAAAATCTGACTCCTTGGCTTCTAGTACGTATACCGAATTTCAAGTTTTTGTGGTCTTACCAGCTTGCTTTACTTATTTTCCCCTATTTACCTCTATTTAACCCCCAACTCTTCAACGGAATCATCTCAAATTATAATCTAGTTCCAGATGTCGTCATAATACATACGTGTACCAAACTTCAAATGAATATCTCAATTTTATTTAATCAACCCTTTTCATATTGGAGTAGGGGTGGTGGGGGTTGAAAAATATTATAAAAAAATCTGACTCCTTGGCTTCTAGTACGTATACCGAATTTCAAGTTTCTGTACTCTTACCAACTTGTTTTACTTATATTCCCCTATTTACGCCAAATTAACCCCCAACCCTTCAACGGAATCATCTCAAAATATAATCTAATTTCAGACGTCGTTATAATACATACGTGTACGAAATTTCAAATGAAAATCTCAACTTTATTTTATCAACCCCATTAATGGGGTAGGGGTGGTGGGGGGTTGAAAGATGTTATAAAAAAATCTTAGGCCTTAACTTCTAGTACATATACCAAATTTCAAGTGTCTGTTCTCTTACAAGCTTGCTTTACTTATTTTTCCCTATTTTCCCCTATTTAACCCCCAACTCTTCACCGGATTTCCTCAAAAAACAATCCAGTTCCAGATCTCGTCATAATATATACGTGTACAAAATTTCAAGTCAATATCTCAAACCGTTCCGGAGAAAACACTTATAATTATTATAACAAGTAAGGAGCATCAAGTCTATTGAGATCGCAGAGTCTATGCGTATAGTGACGTAGAGCCTGGCCACGCCCCATTTTCGCGAGATGGAGATTTGTAATAGTTTTTAAGATACTAAACGTGCGAATAAGGTTCTGATTTTTTGCAGATCCATTAATTTATACCTGCACTTTCGATTTATGAAATTAAAAAAAAAATGCCGAACAAGCCCATTCAAAGGGCATCTAATAGTGGAGTAAACGAAGGTTTTCACTTCAGAAAATTTTGTAACCAGGTAGACTTTGGTGAACAATATTCTTCAAGTATGCTGGAATAACGTAGTGGAAACTCTACCGCAAAAAAGTCTACGCGTCCTATTTTTATTTAACAATTAAAGTGCAAATATAACTATACAGCAACGTTAACTCAATACTATCACCTCATTTAGTAATCAAATATATTCAAAATATCAAAAGATTAAAGAAATAAACGCGAAAATCCGTTAAAAGAATAAGTAAACAATCTCAACTCACCAACGCCGGAAGCGAAAGTGAAGTAGTCTCGATATTAAAATGGCCTTAGTGATATTTCTAGCCGCGTATACGCATTTGTTGACTTCGCGTTGGTGTCTACCGCGGGAAATTCAAATTTATGTAGCACGGATGCTTGGACGAAAAAAAAATTTTCGTTACAAGCGGACCATTTTATGAATTAACGATTATTTAGTAAAAATCATTGTAAAATTAATAATTTATTTAAAAACCGCTGCCTAAGGAATCACTACTTCCACATCCAGATTCTTCATCCAAGTCGTTTTAAAGGAAATATCTTGACTATATTTGCACTCTAGTATGTGGAAATTATTGGTCATAGAATTTTAATAATATTTGGGGCAGATGTCATAGAAAAGTTTGAGGAGTTGGTTTCTACCATATACGTTAAAAATGAAGTTTTTAGTTCACCCTACTTATTTTCTACTATTCACCTCCCACCCCTTCAATGGAGGCATCTCAATCAGATGTCACTACAATACATACGTGTACTAATCTCAAGTGAATATCTCAATTTGATGTTATCAATCCCATTAATAATGAAGCGGAAGTGGTGGAGTTTGAAAAATATTAGAAAGAAATCTGAGGCCTTGGTTTCTAGTATATACACCGAATCCCAAATTTCTGTACTCTTATCACCTTGATTTACTTATTTTCCCCTAGTCACTCCTATTAACCCTAACCCTTCTACGGAATCATCCCAAAATATAATCTAGTTCCAGATGTCGTTATAATACATACGTCTACCAAATTACAAGTGAATATCTCAATTTTATTTTATCAACTCCTTTAATAATGTAGTAAGGGTAGTGGAAGGGTTGAAACATATTGTTAAAAAATTTGAGGTCTTGGCTTCTAGGACATACACCGAATTTCAAGTTGCAATACTCTTACCAGCTTGCTTTACTTATTTTTCCCTATTTACCTCTACTTACCCCCACTCCTTCAACGCAATCATATCGAAATATAATCTAGTTTCAGATATAATTATAATATATAAATGTACCAAATTTCAAGTGAAAATTTAAATTTAATTTTATCAACTCTTAATAAGGGAGTGGGGGTGGTGGGGAGAAATAGAAAATACTAATAAAAAACCTGAGACCTTCGCTTCTAGTACATAAACCGAATTTCAGGTTTCTGTAGTCTTACCAGCTTGCTTTACTTATTTTCCCCTATTTACCCCTATTTAACCTCCAACCCTTCAACGGAATCATCTCAAAATATAATCTAGTTCCAGATGTCGTTATGATACATATGCGTACTAAATTTCATGTGAATATCTCAATTTTATTTTATCAACCCCTTGAATAATGGAGTAGGGGTGGTGGGGGCTGAAATAAATTATCAAAAAATCTGGGGCCTTTGCCTCTTGTACATACACCGAATTTCAAGTTTCTGTAGTCATACCTGCTTGCTTTACTTATTTCCCCCTATTTACCCCTAAATAACCCCGAACCCTTCAAAGGAATCATCTCAAAGAATAATCTAGTTCCAGATGTCGTTATAATTCATACGTGTATCAAATGAATATCTCAATTTTATTTTATCAACCCTTGTAATAATGAAGTAGGGGTTGAAAAATATTATAAATAATCTGAGACCTTGGCTTCTAGTATATACACCGAATTTAAAGTTTCTGTAGTCTTACCAGCTTGCTTTACTTATTTTCCCCTATTTACCCCTATTTAACCCCCAACTCTTCAACGGAATCATCTCAAATTATAATCTAGTTCCAGATGTCGTCATAATACATACGTGTACCAAACTTCAAATGAATATCTCAATTTTATTTAATCAACCCTTTTCATATTGGAGTAGGGGTGGTGGGGGTTGAAAAATATTATAAAAAAATCTGACTCCTTGGCTTCTAGTACGTATACCGAATTTCAAGTTTTTGTGGTCTTACCAGCTTGCTTTACTTATTTTCCCCTATTTACCTCTATTTAACCCCCAACTCTTCAACGGAATCATCTCAAATTATAATCTAGTTCCAGATGTCGTCATAATACATACGTGTACCAAACTTCAAATGAATATCTCAATTTTATTTAATCAACCCTTTTCATATTGGAGTAGGGGTGGTGGGGGTTGAAAAATATTATAAAAAAATCTGACTCCTTGGCTTCTAGTACGTATACCGAATTTCAAGTTTCTGTACTCTTACCAACTTGTTTTACTTATATTCCCCTATTTACGCCAAATTAACCCCCAACCCTTCAACGGAATCATCTCAAAATATAATCTAATTTCAGACGTCGTTATAATACATACGTGTACGAAATTTCAAATGAAAATCTCAACTTTATTTTATCAACCCCATTAATGGGGTAGGGGTGGTGGGGGGTTGAAAGATGTTATAAAAAAATCTTAGGCCTTAACTTCTAGTACATATACCAAATTTCAAGTGTCTGTTCTCTTACAAGCTTGCTTTACTTATTTTTCCCTATTTTCCCCTATTTAACCCCCAACTCTTCACCGGATTTCCTCAAAAAACAATCCAGTTCCAGATCTCGTCATAATATATACGTGTACAAAATTTCAAGTCAATATCTCAAACCGTTCCGGAGAAAACGTGCGGACAAAAAAAGTTACAGACAGACCGACAGACAGACAGAAATTTTTTTTTCGCTCAAATTTAAAATCTCGACGTTTCATGACATTCTAAACCTATTTCACGAATAAAAATTTTTGAAAATTTTTTTGCGATTACTATACTTCCAATCCACTACGTGGATGTGGAAGTAAAAGAAAGAGAAATACTTGGATAGCACATTTAAAGGGATTATCTAAAATACGCATTCATCCAAAAAATTTTAAAACATTATTTTAGGAAATTTAGAGCTTTAAACTCTGTACTTTTCCGATTTCCTTAGACGTTTTCCGCTGTTTACATCAAATTATATAATTTCGTGATATCGGCACTTTATAAGTGATCAAGTTGAAGGTAAAGATGTCTTCTAAAAGCATCAATGATTTATTTTATGATACATACGCGTTTTTATATTAATTTTTTACGAATAAATCGAACTATACGTTTTAGAAGAAAAAATATCGAACATTTAACACTATTAAAAGTATAATAACTTCAAATAAATTATTTTTATTTGAATGCATAGAGGTGTTAGCTAAGGTACTTATCTTGATAAGAAAATCTTCTGGAAGAGTTGGGTGATAGTGAAATAGATCCTGTAGATCAAATGCATCATAATGAATTATCCAATATAAATGTATTCGAGTTTAAACTAGTAACTCGCAATACCATTAGAGAATACATTGATTCTCTAAAAACCAAAAACAGTAAAGACATCTATGGTCTAAATATAATCCTATTTGCAAACCTTTAAACTTGTGTATCAGTGAATCGTATTTTCCAGACTGTCTCATTGAGGTTATTGTAACTCCTATATTCAAAAAAGTAGATGCAAATGATGCAAATAATTATAGACCTGTGTCACTACTACCAATATTTTTAAAGATGGTGGAAAAAATGCTTTTCAGAGCAAACAGCAAACTACTTTGAGACCAATAATATCTTTTATAATAAGCGATTCGATTTTAGAAAATGAAAAAAATACTACGTCTGCAATTCTCGATTTAATAGAACAGGTTTCTGGGGCTCACGAGGGTCAAAAACATATGTGCACTATATTTTGCAACTTACAAAAAGCGTTTGACTGCGTCTCACACGAAGTACTGCTAGAAAAGCTAAAGAGATATAAGTTCTACCAAAACAGTATATCACTATTGAGATCATATTCAACAAATAGATGTCGAACGTAAACTAAAGAATGTATATACAAACAAAACAAAAATAATTCGTGGGGTGTCCCAAGGCTCAGTACTTGGCCCAGTCCTATTTCTAATATATGTAAACGATTTCCCATCTTCAAACGAATACTCTTGTGACTTACTTTTTGCAGACGATACAACTATTTAGGTTCAAAACAAGAATATTGAACAACTTTCTGCAATGGCGTGTGAGGTGGAGGCAAAGGCAAAACAGTGGTTGAAGTCAAATAAACTTATTTTAAGTAGAGAAAGAACAGTGAATAAGATCTCCTCACTGCAAAATAAAGTAGGGCACTGTGTTCCCAACCACCAGGAATCAACAAAGTTCTTGGGACTTTATCTAGATGATAAAATTGACCTGGTAGGTACATATAGAAAATTTGTCAAAAAATTTGCAAAAAATACATTTATCTTGAGGAATTTAGCAAATGAAGTTGTGAAGAAGCCTTGAAAAATGCATACTTTGCACTATGCCATTCTTTGCTGTCTTATGCTGTTTTAGTTTGGGGACAAGCATCAAATTAGCCTAGAATCTTTGCTCTACAGAAAAGAGCAATACGTATAATATCTGGGTTAAATTATAAAGATGACTGTAGAGAACAATTTCGTAGGCTAAACATACTCACATTACCGTCGATATATATATTTATGCGTTGCTTTTGTATGCTAGAGAGAACTTGTATCCTCAAAGTATAAAGAATATGATTACCATTACATTACAAGACAGAACAATATGTTAACAGCACCCTATGTAAAATTAACTAAGAGTCAAAAGGGAATCCAATTCATGGCACCCAAATTTCATAATAAATTACCAATAAATATAATAAGTCTACCAGATCGGGCATTCAAGAAAAAAATAAGGGCCATCTTGCATGAGAAATTTATTCGTATGATGAGTTTTTATCGCATAATTTTAGTATATAAGAAAATGTCCATTTGTTTCATTCCTGATGTTTGTCTTATATTTTATATGTTTAGTAGATATGTATATGTATATATTTGAAACTGAAATACTGACTTGTGCAAATACGATCTCTGTATATAGCACCAATAAAGTGATTTGATTTGACTACTTAATATCAGCGCATCCTTGTATTCTAGTTATTTTTAGAGGTAAGTAGACAGTTTCTAGTACAACAATAGAGGTTCATAATCTACATCTGTTGAGGTGCTTAGTTTAAGCCAACTGTCTCACGGTTGTTAGCCAAAATACTTTCCTCGATTTCTGTATGGTGGATTTCCTGGAATTGTTTTTCCTTCACAACCAGTAGCGTTAAACAATCTGCTTATGGTGGCTACCTAACACTAATTTATGGTTTAACAAATTCAACCAATGACGCAGATTTTGTGGGATTAGTATTAAATATCTGTCTATGTCTGTTATTTGAGATGGGCCGTATGTTCCTTGATTCTGTTTTAACTGTGCGCTATGTTGGTCCAATATAATTTACAATCCTTACATCATAAAAAGTGGGGCCTAATATCAACGACACAGCACATCTACAAGCAATAACTTTTTCACAAGTAAAGGATACTAATATGAACATATTGAAATAATAAAATTCTATGGTATGGAATTGGTCTGGATTCCAAGGAATTTTCCTACACTCTTCCTGTACTATTGATGCGTATAATGACCATGAAAATATAAATTTAATGCTGGTAGTTACGTATCAGTATATTATAAATTGCAGCAACAATTTAGTTTGTCCACAAAACGATATCGGTATTTATCGCATTAGTGTTTTAAGAGCAGTAGCAATAGCGGATAAGTCTCGGAAACGGCGTCTGAATGCATACGAAGCCATGTAACACTTTGGATTGAATTGAAAAGCAGCGCTAGTGCGAATTGCCCATAAGATATTTACAAGGCCAATCTTGGAGTTAGGGAGCTGGCGTCTTAGGTAGTTCTATGTTGAGCCTGCGGCTACATGGATTATGCATGACCTTTACAAATACAGAAACTGTATTAGACTGCAATCAGATAACTTACAAGGCAGGCAAGCGTATGAGAGCAAATAGTTTGTGCTCTCGCCTTTTATTTGAGCTTACAGTGCATTGTTCGTTACTTATGCATGCAACATAGGTGTAATAAGTTCTATATGCTGTAGTTGTTCATTTGAATTTCTCAGGTAATAACTTTTAATTATGAATCATCTTATTAATGATTCAATGGTCCAATTGTACTCTGGCATGTAGAAGCCTTCTTCTACCTAAACAATTAATCAGAAGATATTTTAAAGTATATCTGCATGTAGTGTGCTTTCAGACATTTTCCATTTTTTTTTAGAATTTTCCAAGAATATTCAAACAAAATGTCATTTTATAAATTAAGTCCTGGGATAATACTAAGTCTTGTGAATATTAGACAAATATAGCACATGCCTCGTCTAAAGGTTACACAAATTGTAAAACATTTTAATGGCCAATATCAGTACTCCCCTCATTCTGATTCAGAAAATACATTAAAGGTTGCAGAATTTAGATTTAAGGGAGGTCGCATAAGTTCCATGGTGTAGATCATCAACAGCTACACCTACTAGAAATGCTATATTTACCTGGTTTTAGGAATATTTCATTTAGTTAGTTAGATACTCGAGAAATGCATGACGAGTTAAATAATATTGTCGATAACAAAATGAGACTAATAAAAACTAACAAAAGAAAAAGAAATGTGATGTTCCACAGGGATCAGTACTTTGTCCTATGCTATCTTAATTCTACGTCAATGATTTAGCTCATAACTTTAAAATAGTAAATTTATGTCCAGATGATTCCAGTATTATTTTCAAAAAAGCGTTACAGGAATATACGGAAATATAGATAATAATGTAAATGATTCGTTTTATGCGAATAAGCTAAAAGATCCCAGAGCCGCCAGACCAACGTCATTTTAGCAAAGCTAATATTTTGACAATGAATAGTGTTGAAAGCAGAGCCCTTTTACAGGTAACCAGGTGCTAAAGGTACATAAATACACTAAGAACCTACGTCATAGCATGACGCCTGGTTTTTATATTGTTTGAGAGAATACTGTTAGAAACCAACATTCATTATTGCCAGACACTTGCCGTGGGCTCGCCAGACGTTTTAAAGTTCGAAAAAGACCAAGCAAGCTAGCTAACTAATTGTGGAATCACATCTACTATTATGTAAAAATACGAAACAAAACAAAAGATTTATTATGTTTTGTTGGGTTAGGCTAGGTTTTTTCAAGCTTTAGAGTATCCTCAGTTAGTTAATGAGCTAGCTTACTTGGTCTTCTTCGAACTTTAAAGCATTTGGCGGAAGTTAGGGCCCACGGGAAGTATCTCTCAATAATGAATATTAGTTTTTAACAGTATTCTCTCAAACATATATAAAAACCAGCCATCATACTATATTGTAAGTTCGTAGTGTTTTTATGTGCCTTTAGCACCTGGTTACCTGTAAAAGGGCCCAGTTTTCAAGCTAACAATTACGCATACGTACTTAACCACATATCACACTATTTATTGTCAAAATATTAGCTTTGCGAAAATGACGTACGTCTGGCGGATCTGTATACTATTAAATAGAACAAAAAGACAAAAAGACTTCACAGTTCATTCTGGTTATAATGACACCCAACAATGTATCTTTCTGTCTTGTCATTAGACACTATTAAATTCTTGGGTGTGTTGTGTGTGTATCTGGATGAGAGTCTGAAGTAGAGATGAACAAGAAAATGTTCAGTACTATGTCTGCATTATTTATATTTACGAAAAATTATTGGGTTGAAAACGTGGATAATAATTGTAAATTATGTATATTCTGGAGACTCAGGTTACAGTGGGGCGTTTCCGATTGCCAGTATCTATTTAAATTATGGAAATAAAAAAGATATTGGCTGTGTGCTTAGTCCTTGTGGCACCATGTAAAAGTGATTTGTGCCTTATTCCAGCAAAATGTAATGTAATTGTGAAATAGGTATTCGTAGTGTTCCACGTCCAACAGCAACTTCTATTCATTCACACTATCAAAAACAGCTAGATAGCAGTTATTTACATTTAATTTTATAATTGCTTAAAAAAGAAAAGTTGTTCTATAGCCAAAGGATCATCGGCCTGATATCGTACGCGCTAGGTTATCAAAATCTAGTCTAAGTATCTACATATTATGATTTTTCAAGTAATAATGGAGCCTCCTAACACTTGTTTTCAATTAAATTTTTAATTTTCAGTTTTTTATTGTATTCTAAGAGAATTATTCAAGACATTGGCAAACCACTTTCCAGATCATTTGGAACGAAGTTGGTTATCGTGTTTGGACAAATATGGAGGGTACCTTTACAAAGGTTGGCAGACGTGAATTTAATGTTTACTTTAAGGATGTTGGGTTCATTGACGGCTCGTCAATTAATCAAAAATAGTACAATGATATCATAAGACTAAAGTTTTAAACATTATCTTTTGTTCTCTTACCGAAGGATGCGAGAATATTTTAGTTATTAAGTATATACATAAACACATATTAGTACTATATTATTGATATGTCTCGTACGTTTTATTACACTTCAGAATAACAGTCTGTTTTCTTTCAATTCAGCCAGAAACGAAGAATTTCAACAAATAATATTCATTCTCGAGTTAGTCTCTCCATAATTATTATAATAATTGATAGATCGATAGACTCTATGAAACAATATAATGGTTATTCGCTATTAGATATTAATTTGTGTATAATCAACAGTTCAACAAGTATATAATGTTTAGCTAATGATATCATTTATTACGTTAAATAACCAATTATTAGGTACAGCTTGACGCATAGGGCAATAAGCGAAACAGTGTTGCATGCTGACATGAAACTAAAGAGGACTTAATTTTTTAAAACAGGTAATGTAAAAATATTAGCGCACCAACACCATACAAACATTATTAATGCTTCTTTAACCAATTAATATTGGTGAAGATTCATCGCTTTTTTTTTCTATTATGCTTATGACACAGAAGTGAAACGTGATTTGTAAATAAGAAATTGCATTTTGAGAGCAGTTATTTTTAATTTGGTGATCTTCAGTGCAAAAATAGTATGTTTCATTCAAAATTTGATGAATAATTAAAATTTCTTTAATAGTAATAATAATAACAATACACCATAGGTAACGCAACCTTCTGTATACCTGAAGGTCTGAAGTGACCTTATGAAGGAGAAGGCTACAAATTTCGAGACAAGGGACACAACCAGTATCGAAATACACTGACTAAATTTTTTTTCTGAAAGAATAACTAGTGGCACGACCAGGTATCGAACCCGAGAATCCAGAGTGAGAACCAAGAAGTGACTATCTTTCGACTACACACAGATTTTAATAGAGAGATGATACTTCTTAGAAAAATACTATATTTTTGAAATACACTTTGAACGCCAGTCCGATCTTTTCTTCATTTTCATATTTATTTATCTATTTCCTTCCATCTCAATAATTGTCACTTATTACCACAGTAAAGATCTAAAAAAAATCTGAGATTAACAGAAACATATGTCTTTGATATTAATTTATCAGCCCGATGATATTGCCATACTGCTAGTAGTTATAGAGAATTACAGTAATTTTGAATTGCTAAGAAAATTAGAGCGATCCTCCTAATCAAAAATATATCTATCTATTCAATAGAATCAAATTCAAGGGGACGGTAGCTCAGTGGTTTAGCGCGTCTAGCTTGCCACATTAACGAAACTTTACGGACAGTCTGTTCCATGTCCAGAAGTCTGTACCCGCTCCTGGCCAGGAATAGCAGGCTTAACAGACAAAATAAAAAATTATTATGTACTGTTTTTGTGAGGCCTTCTCTTACATACGCGGCGCCGGCGTGGTGCAGCGCGTCGGCCACGACAATGAAAAAACTTTCTGTTTTAGAGAACAAGTTTTTACGCCTCATCTCAAATTCTTCTAGATACACCTCCATCAGAGATTTACATGAGCGTTGCTACGACATAACACCACTAGTGGACTACATCAAAACTACATCACAGAAATTTTATCAATTCAAGCTTGGTGATAGTCCTTTTACAAACAACATCACACAAATCAGAGAGCATAATGCGCCATTTCGCATTAATAATAATAATAATAATAACGTTTATTTACAACAATACATTTAACAATAGTAACATAGATTTCTTAATATTAACTTAAAACTTTGTAAATAAACAACACAACTCACGAAGGCAAAGCCTTGTCCGTGAGTAACAATAACATATTTCATATTTCATACTGGCAAAGCATGAATACATAAAAATACTAAAAATTTGATTTGTACAATATCTGTAATCTTAACGGAAATTACTATAAAACTTAGCTTATAGTTGAACAGTGAATACGAGGCGAAATGAACAACAGTCTGTGCGCGGAGGCATCAGGCGTAAATATTAAGAATTAGTAACTTTAATGGAGTGTAATGCATTAATAATGTATCCTAGTTATGTCAATAGTATTAGTTATATTTTTAGTCTATTAAATCATGTATCTCTTTTCTAGGTGTGTGCAAGACGTACATCTTCAATTTTTTTTTGAATGAGTGGTTTGACATATGTTGAGTTTTTAGATTTAGAGGTAAGCTGCTATATAATTTTGGTCCGAGAAATTTGAAGCTTCTTTGCCCGATAGTTTTATTCATTATTGGAGGTATGTAAAACGTATTCCGATGTCGTGTTTGGTATGTATGTGTGAATGAATTAAGTGTGTTTTTATTTTTTTGTTGTGCGATATTGGCTGCTATAAAATAAAGTTGTCTCAAATCCAATAGTTTTGAGTCTAGGAACAATTGTTCCGTTGGATAGAGTATATTTTTTTGCAGGAGAATCTTTATAGGTAAATTTTTTTTGCGTTATTTCTAGGTTGGTCAGATGGCTTTTGGCAGCTCCGCCCCACCCTATTATACCATATTGCAAGTGACTTTGTACCAATGAGTAATATACAATTCTTAATTCCCTATCATTTAGTATATTTCGAAGGAGTCTAAATTTATATAATATGAATCTAAGTTTTTCCGCAACGTAATTAATTTGCAAGTCCCAGCGTAGATGTTTATCTATAACAATGCCCAGATATTTTATTTTATTTACAGCTTGGATCTTGCATTTCTTGCCTTCATTATGGATGGTGAAGAAATTGAAGGGTGGTATAGTAGATTTGTTGTTAGAGAAGGGTATATAATGAGTTTTTTGCAAATTTAGGGTAAGTAACTTAAAGTCAAACCAGTCCTTTAGGTTATTTAAATCTTTTTCGACTTTTATTTTCAGTTTTTCCCAAGTCTCATCTTTGTAAAAGATAACAGTGTCGTCTGCGAAACTAATTATGTCTCCACTACTCCGAAGTGAGAATAAGCCGTTTATGTATATAGTGAACAAAATGGGGCCTAAGACAGTACCTTGGGGAACGCCATACTCAATAAGTTTAAAATCACTAGTAATATTATTAATTTTTACAGCTTGTTGGCGGGCCGTTAAATAGCTTTTAAATAAATTAAGGGCTGTTCCCCTAATACCAATGTCATCTAATGTTGATGGCAGTTGGACATGGCTTACCGTATCAAAGGCTTTAGCTAAGTCTATAAACACACCCATACTCGGGCTACTTCCATCCAGAGCAGTGTAGATTTTTGTCGTTAACGCCTCAATGGCATCTTGGGTAGATTTGCCCGATTGAAAACCATATTGCATTGGGGAAATAAGTCCATATTTTGTTAAATATTTAGATAACCTTACTTTAATAATTTTCTCAAGTATTTTTGCAAAGTTAGTGATAATGGATATCGGTCTGTAATTCGTAATTTCTTTATTGTCCCCATTTTTGAAAATTGGTGTAACTATGGACTTCTTGAAAGCAGATGGGCACTTGCCTAATTCAAAGATTTTATTGATTAAATATGTTAATGGCTCTGCTATTTCGTTAGATATTTGTTTTAACATTTCTGCTTTAAAGCCATCAACTCCCATAGATTTTTTATTTTTTAATTCTGCTATAGTTTTGTTTATTTCTTGAGTATTAGTAGGTCGTAAGAAAAATGTGTTTATGTTAACTTCCCTTTTTATTTTATAATCCTTTTTAAACTGTATTTTACTAGCAAGTGACTTACCCATATTTACATATGTATTATTAAACTCCGCCGTGATATCATTCATATTGTGTATTATTTCATTATTCCCATTTTTTATGCATGCAATAGTATTGTTATCTTGCCTAGAGTTAGTAATCTCATTAATTGTGTTCCACATGTGCTTTGAGTTGTTTTGGTTTTCATTAATTTTGTTTTTATAGTAATTATGTTTTGTTTGTTCGATTAGTCTCGTCAGCATATTTTTGTAGTTCCTATATTGTAATTTTATTTCTTCATTATAAGGGTTTTTTTTGCTTTTATTATAGAGTTCATTTTTTTTATTCACTGATTTAATTATTGCTTTGGTAATCCAACATTTTCGTTTTTTTTCACTTCGCTTAATTTTAACATAAGATGTACATGACTCTAATATTCCAGATACGTCTGTAATAAAATAGTCAGTTGCTGTATCAATGTCAGTTGCCTGGTATACTTGTTCCCATTTATGGTTAGATAGAATTTTTTTAAATTTGGTGGTATTAATATTCTTGTAGTAATTGTCTTCTTTTATTAAATTTGGTTTTTCTATGCCTAATACAATTTGCAGTATAATTGTATAGTGGTCAGTAATGTTATTTTGTATTATAAGAGGCAGACAATTTTTATCATCGTGGGTCGTTTTCAAAAATATATGGTCAATACATGTACTAGACTCGCCTTGACATCTCGTGTAATTATTTATAGTCGATATAAAGTTATATTCAGATAAAGTATTTAGATATTCTGAGCTAATTTCAGTGGTTTCTGATATATTTATATTCATATCTCCTACTAATAGATGATAATCATGGAAATTACCTTGACTATTTTCTAAGTATCGTCTTAAATTTAGAATAAATTCATTTGCACTTGTCGTAGGTGACCTGTAGATTGCTGTAATAATAACACATTTTTTGCATACTTCTGCTTTTACTTGAATTAAATTTGTGTTATTAAAATCTATTATCTCATACGAGAAATTAATATTAGAGCGAATATAAACTATCAATCCATCATTTTTGTTTAATTTTCCATTGTTATACAACAGCTTATAACCTTCTAGAGCAAATAATCTAGTGTCACTAATCTGAAATGTTTCAGTAAGGACGATACAATCGTATTTTATTTCAAAGTTCTTTAGAAATATTTTAAATTCGTCTAAGTTTTTAGCAATACTACGAATATTTAGATGCAACATCTTAAAGTTGCCTACGTTATCATTTATTTTTAGAATTTCATTCGCCTCATATTCATCCTGTAAAGTAAATGTTTCTATTTGTCGCAAGGGAAAATCTCTGATATAAGGATCCATTAAAATTATGCTAATTATACAGATTATATCAGGGTATTTTATCTATTCTTATGAGACACCTCTTATAATTAAATTTCAAAGATAATAAATAGAGCAACAATACATATCATTTTTTATATTGAAACAAACAGATATACTTAAGTACATGAATAAAAAATTTCATCAGAATAATATCATGTGCCAATTGAAAACAAAGAACAGAGTTTATATTTAATTGGAGTATAATGCTAAATAACGTACAAAAGACTAATTATCTATTTATTTTTGTTTTAGTGTGTTTGACCTAAGGTTTTTTTGTGGTGCTTTATCATTTGGTGTATGTTTTTCATTGTTTTTTATTTCACTTGATTTCGATTTCTTTTTATCATGTTGGTCGTTATTATCGTCCAGATCCAGGTCTCGCACTAACCGTTTTTGTCCGCTGCTTATAATTGTAGTGTTTTCTGGTTCTTCTTTTTCCTCGGATGTTTTTAAATCTGTGGATTCCAAACTTTCTACGGTATAGATTTCATCAGCTATAATAAGCTTGTCGCCTTTAATACGGGCTTGTAGGCCTTTTGCTTTTGCTTCTTTTAAGTGTTTATAAAGAATTTTTTGTATAGCTTGATCTTCTGGGCACTGGTCTTGACCAATAAATATATTGTTCCCTCTTAAAGTTCTTGCTGTTTGTAAAACGCTTACTTTTTTTTGGTAGGAGATAAATTCCACAATTATAGGTTTGCTATCTTTGTTGTTATTTTTACCTATTACATATGCATCATTAATGTCAGTAGGAGTAATTTCCAGTTTTAGTAGTTCAGTGAGTATTTTTGCTGTGTTCTCAATTATATTTTGCTCGATCTCTTTTATCCCAAAGATAATTATGTTGTTCTTCCTTACTTTTCTCTCTATATGTATCAAATTAGTTTTCAATAATTTGTTTTCCTGTTCCAAAACTGATATTTTTTTTTCGTATTTTTCTACCACTGAATTTATTTCATTCTTTATTCCTTGTGTTTGTTGTTTTAATTCGTTTTTTACTTCCGTTATATTTTCATTAATAATAGTTGTTAGGTTTGTAAATAGGCTGCTTATATAATCTTTCTGTATATCACTAAAATCAGTCATAGTATCTATTTATAAAAGTGTATAGCCAGGTAGTGTATGGACCACTTTAGCTTAGCTAGGAACCTTCAATTACTGATACTGTTCGTTATCACTGATGGTTATCAGATTTGTTGTTTTGTTTTGATTACAATATATAATTATATGCTGAATATTAACGGGCCAATTAATGGTGATGTATTTTACTTACATTCACATAATCACAGACACAATTTTTACGTTTTAATTTTACAGTAACCACTTTAAATTCCAATTTTTGTGGGAGATGTTTTCACAGTATACACTTCAATATAAAGCAGCACATACCCATCAGCATTAAACACAAATTACCATACCAAGCGTTGCCCATCTTTCGGCAACAGTTGTAGCCAAAACTTTTTTCTTCTTCTTTAATTGCTATCTGAAACAATTTTCAATCTTCATTCCTTCCTATCCCTCTCTTCGTTTCTTTTTGTAATTTTTGTCTTTTGTGGAAATTTTGTTCCTCCTAATTATATTTTCGATTAATTTTGAAGTGGTTTGATATAGCCATACCTCGCTCTTGTTGAATTTCCTGAAACGGGTTCTTTGGTTAATAATTTTCCCGTAAAACCAATTTTATTAATATTTTATACCTTTATACTACTTATTTATTTACAAATTATTTTAAATTTACATAGTTAGAAAAGCCTTAATTTTACTTGCCTTTTAATTTACTTTTTGTAAAAGGAGTTGGTGTTTGTTAATAATTTTTTGTAATCCTACCTGACCTCACTCCGTCCAGCTTTACAAGTACTGTGGTATTTCTCGCTGCAGATGTTCGGCTTGCTCCGGACATGGGTGTTGGGTGGGAGAGATTGAATTTTTAATAAATATGTTTTTGATTTTGATTTGATTTGCATCTAGCTTGCATACTGGCATACCTAGCGAAGCAGGTTCAATCCCTGTTCACAGCGAAATAATTTTAATTATAAAATTATCCCCAAGATGTGGTTCGGACTCCACTATAAACTGTAGGGCCTCGTTTCTCTTTACCTGACACAAAATCATTCTAGATGTTCAAAGAGTTACATCGGTAGATTGAGAAGAGGTTAAGAAACAAATGATCTTGTATTTATATCAAAATTACGTCACATTTGTTTCATATTATCTAACAGATACCGCTGAAATTTGTCTTTGTGAATAATCAGCATTCCAGTGTTATATATTTCTCTAGCCATATTTTAAATTAACAAATGGCTCTGCTAGTAGGTGGAATTACAGAATTTATCAATATTGGGTGCATTTAGGAAGTGCAACCGTTGGCATTTTTCCAAGCAGAGGTTCCTTAAATGACAACGCTGAAAATGCGCTGACCGCTCATTGTTGAACGTTTTGGAGTTTAGTCAGCGGTGAAACTTAACCTCACTTTCTTTCACTCTTAGATATTTGTCTCCTACTGGTAATCTACAGTGCTTGTTTAAAAAAAAACATCTTTATAAGGAATTATTAATATTACATGATTATTTGTTAATGAATATCATATAATCATAAATGTTTTCTGTCACATGACAACCTCAGTTATATTGATATCATTAGCAACTTGTTTGACACCGTTTAGGGAACTCAAAGCAGCTTACTATAATCAAGTACTAATCAAGTTGAGCGATTGCTTTCGGCAGTTGCATTCCTAAACGTACCCATTGATTAAAGTTTGAACAGATATCATATTGATGTGGTAAATTTGATGGATACTGATTCACGCTATTGTCATCATATAACTTATAAAAACGTCATTTCCGTGTCACCATTCCCGTGTCATGATTCCCGTTCCATTTAAATTGACACGGGAATGACTAAATCAAAATTTCTTCAAGGGTTTCCTTTAATTTTATAATTTCCTTTTCAGAAATTTGAACTTAATTGCATTTTATTCCGTCGAATCTATGGCTAGAGCATAACACATGGATTAATATATTCAATATATGTATTATGTGTCCATTTTCAACTTCTTGTAATAGACTCTCTTTGGAGCACAATCTTTTTTTTAATTTGACACCAATAATTTCATCTTCAACTTCATGGTATCAATAATGGCTGTTACTATGTCATTGCTAGCTACTGATATGGTAAACAGTAGTATTTTTTTTCGTTAACTTAGATTTTTCTCTTTATATGTTTTTCCATTTTTTCCTCACCATCTTAACAGAAAATGACTCAGACGAGTACTCAACTGTAACTCAATATATGTAATGGATAAATTGAAGAAGTCTACGAATTGAAAATTAGCTTTTCAAATTAAATTTTCAGTAGTACAAATCGAAGAGAAATGTTAAGAAAAAAAAAATTTGAATTAGAAAAGCTGAAACTTTCACATTTAGAATGTTTCTTACACTATTTTAATCCGATGATTATTAAAGAAATTTTGTTTTACGTACATTAAATAGATATTTTTTTGTATTTGTTAAGATATAATTAAAAAATGGCGTCGGTTACATAACTTACCCCATTATTTAGAGATTCTTAGTACAAAGCGGTACACTATCCTAGGAAACCTTTTATCATCATATTCTATGTCCAAAGTGATACTATGCATGCACAAAGTTTGCTTAGTTAGCCAATCATTTTTGGGTCAAAATCTACAGCAAATGAACTATGCAAATATTTTCTTTATTCAGGTTGACGATAAGAACGTATTTCAGAATTGTTTTTAATTCACACATTATCATTAGCCGACAGACATGTATCGGGAGTAAAAATAGCATGTTCTTACTAACTTCGTCATGCTAAATAACAATATAACAAGCAAAAGTTTAAGTTGGCTCTGATTTTCCCAATACAGATAATAAAATGTAACGCAGGTATAAACCCTAGTTTATGGGCGGTCCTATCACAAATAACAGGTAGAATTAGAATTCTACGAACAATAGACATACTATACTGACCGTGCTAACTAACTAGCTCTTTATTTGTCACTAAAACTAATATTCATTCTGAGGTAATCGTATTTGTACCTTGTGCATGAAGCGTTCATTTTCGTAAGTAAATAGTGCTATTTTGAAAATATACAACGAGATTGTGTAAATACACCTAACAACTTTTATTATATTTGTGGTGAAGTGACTTTTTCGCAATGGGCACCTCATATTTGTTGCAGCAATTGTGCGAACAATATTTGCAGTTGGCTAAGTGGAAGAAGACGTTCAATGGCTTTTGCTGTGCCCATGATCTGGCGAGAACCTGATGATCATGTTACCGATTGTTATTTGTGCGTGATACCTCCTATTAGACATGGTATTAATGAGAAAAAAGGATGGTAATACCAATACTCCAATTTACCATCTGCCATTCGCCCGGTTCCACATAGTGATGAACTACCTATTCCTATTCCACCTCAAGAATACAGTCTTGATTCTGATGAACAATGGGATGATAATGTAGATGACGACTTAGTCCAGCCATCAACATCACAAGATCCCGATTTCTCTGCCGAAGTGCCCGGTGATGAACCAGACAAAATTAAACAACGCGAACTAAGTGATCTTATAAGAGACCTTGATCTGTCCTAGACGAAAGCGGAGCTTTTGGCATCTCCATTACAACAATGGAATTTACTACAAGAAAATGTTAAAGTTTCCATGTATCGAAGTGGTCAGAAGATTTTATACCTTTTTTCAAAATGGAAAATGACTTGGCTGCCTGCAAGGACATTGACAGTTTAATGAGTGCTTTACACATTCCCCATGATCCTAGTGACTGGAGACTTTTTATTGACGCCTCGAAACTTAGTCTAAAGGCCGTGCTACTCCACAATGCAAATAAATTGCCATCAATTCCAATCGCCCGTGCTGTCTACATGAAGGAAAATTACAGTAACATGAATGTAGTGCTACAAACTATACAGTGTGATTCAGAACTTATCCGGAAAAAATTTAAGGAGATATGCACCCTTAAAATTAGAGTCGATGTCCCGAAAAAATTATAATAAAATCCTAACATGACTGCCGTAAAAAAATATTGAAGTTATGGTATTATTAAACGCTACTTAGCTGGACGACTGGATGAAATACTGACCTACCCCTGTACGCGAAGACCTCCTGGTCCTGAATCCTAGACTAATACGCATCAAGCAAGTAGCAACAAGTTCAGGTCGTCAGTTTGTGATTTAATCATGCTGATAGTGGGTGTTTTTTGTATTTTAGTGCTGTAACTGAGTTTTTTTCAAAATTTCATATGTGTATAGTTACGCGGAATAAATGGACATGAGGCAAAATTGGATACGACGTTGTGAAAAGTGCATATTGGTCGGTGGACAAAATTTCGAGAAGTTATTGTAACATCAGGTATGTACAAAATTTGTAATCATTTAAAGTAAATAAAAAATTGATAGTAAACTTCTAACTTCAAAGATAAATTACGTTAGGTTACCGATTTCTCTTATGTGAAGTTTTCGCATTTCACAACTATTTATTCGTAGCGTAGAAGTGAAATTTAATTTTTTTTTTTAAGTAATTAGTTATTAGTATCTTACACCTTCTATACCACTCGAGAACATACAAAAACTGAATATTGAAACTTATGTAAAATTACCTGCTGCATCCGAATTTTGAGGTCGCGAATTAATTTGGGATTGCGAAATCAGTGAAATTGAGAATTTTTGATTTTTTTCGAAAATCTGGGATTTCTTCATATCATATGTTTAACTTGCCGTATATTTTTTAATAGCGATTATATTAATCTAAAATTTTAAACAGGTAATATTCAAATATTTCTGATCACATTGGTATGAACAAAGTTAAAAAATTGAAAATATTTAATTGCTTTATTAATAAAAGAAAAATGAAATAACGCGGCTTTACGTAATTTGCAGCAGAAAATGTAGTAGCTTGCTAACTTTTTTATTATTAAAGATAGCTAGGTACTATAAGCGACAAAGTTGTAGACAATGAAACAAAGAAGTTTTTTTATTAAAACATTTTTTTTAAATTTTGCTCAGTTTTCGAGAAAACGGGTGATAAGGCAACTGTAATATTTGCGCGCTGGCCTATCGCATATTATTTATGATTTCACCCGTATGTGTCCAAGTGTCGGATGTGCGCACAAGTTCATTTTGGTTGAAAACAATAAATATGCTGGTATCTGGTCATTATGTGATTGGTTATTATGTATTGAGGCGTGTTAAGTGCTAGTTGTGCATATAAGATAATTTTGAGAGTTTATTCAATACATTGATTTATTTAAAATTCATTTTTATGTATTTTTAACTTGTTTGTGTTTGCCTATAGATAATTATAATTTAGGTACTTTATATACTACTGAGTATACTTTTGGTATCTATACAAAATGGAGAAATTTGGTAGGTTCCTACTTTTTATATGTATATTTTCATTGTTATTTAAAAAAATATTCATCTTTTAGCCACGTCTCCAACAAATTTTAATTACGGGCTTTGTATAGTGTGTCAACGGGATAATTCCGAAACTGTACAAAGTGTGAACGACGATCAATTTAGTTCATTAGAATACGCTGCCTCACGTAAATTAGACAAAGTATCGGTTGTCCTAAAAGTCACCTTAAGGAGAGGGTGTCTTTTTTCTCAAAAAATCCTGTCTGGCATGCTCAATGTAGAAGATCATATACAAGAATTTATTATAATAAGAGATCGCAACCTGAAGACGAACGATTGCCAAAAATAAGAAGGTCAGAATCAACGGCAACATTAACAAATTTTTGTTTTATATGTTGCAAAGAACGTGACCAGAAAGGCAACAGAAAACTTGCAGCCGTGGTTTCATTTAATAGGCAAAATGAAATCTGGAAAAAAGCCAAAGAACTTAATGATATTGAAATATTGCTCAGAATTCAAGGGTTTGGAGACAGTTGTGTGGATAATATCACACACGATTTTAGATATACAAAAACTGCATACCAAGTAAATCCGAAAATACCAGATATTTTGGAATTTGGATGGTGTCAAAAGGAAAACATCGCTTTTCCAGTTATGATGTCAATCGGATCGAAACCAGATTTTCTTAAACTATCACCATTCTGCAAATGTAAAGACTGTTCTGCTAGGTGTAGTTGCATGAAAGCTAATGTGCAGTGTGTTATAAGTTGCTTATGTGAAGGGAAATGTAATATATTCGAAAGTTAAATATTAACAGTATTATAATTTACCAGCAAACACAGGTACATATTTTTTATTAGATTTAAGTCTGAATACTGCTAAATTATACAATATTACATTTAATATCAAAGAAAATGCCTAATCCAATAATTTTAATGTAACATAAATAACAAACAAGGTTCAAGATCATTCTGCCAAACCGCGTAAATAAATAAATTTTAACTTATGCTGTATAATTTATTTACAATAGAAATGTGCACAATAATATTTCTTTTGTAGAATATATAATATACATATTACTTTCCATATAATAATTACCTAACAAACTTATCAAGGACTACCTAAATCATTTTTCCAGGAATAAATCTGCAGACATTAAATACATTAATTAAATGTGAAGTATTGTACGTATTGTGAAATATATATTTTTTTAGATATATTTAAAATAACATAAATAAGATGGTTATCATATTCCGCATCAGTAAAATTTCTGGAAACCCCTAAAATAACTATATTTATTATACTTTAACACGTGATGGTGCTATCCGATGCAACGTCAAGTATATATATAACAGCAGTAGTGCAATTACCCTTAGATACGGCAAGAGAAGTGGAGAGCGCGCGTACAACTTTTGGGTTTAACTTACTATAACTTTTTTTGCATTGAAACTAAAGACATACTTTTTGCACTAAAAACAATTTTGATGTTTTCAGCGAAACTTTGTCGCTGAGTTCTTTTTAAATTTCAAAAAACAACAATCGTTCCCCGATTAGTCAAAATTTCACTACACACAAATGACAAGGTCTTATAAATTTTTTTTTTTTTTCAAAACGGTTTCATAGAAAACAATTTAACAGCACAAGTATTATAACCAGATACCAACGATCATTTTGCAAAAAAAATTAGCTCGATAACTTTCTTAATTGTGAAGATATGACTTGAGAAGTAAAAAAAAAACGTGTATTTTCGATTTTCGATTTTACGATTTTGGGGTAAAATTGACATTTAGGGGGTGTTCGCAATTCCGAATTTCATCGCGACCTCAAAAATCGAATGCGGCAGGTGGTTTTCTGTGAGAAACCATTTTCAGTTTTTCTATGTTCTCGAGTGGTATAGGCCTCTTTTTAGAAGCGTTTCTCGGGCGGCTCGGTTCCTAACTAAATTCTATTTCAGTTTTTCTTTACGCTATTATATTTATCTGGACCCGTTGTATATCCCCTTAAATTTTTCTGGACAAGTTCTGAATCACCCTGTAGAATATGACAAGTATAAGTGGCAAATTTGTGGAGACTTAAAAGTGATAGCTATCTTACTGGGTTTTCTTACTTTTTGTTGGGTATTTTGCCACTGAAAAATATTTAAAAATTTTTAATGAAAAAACCTCTGCGCCAAACGGATCGGACAGAGGTTGGTTCTTGAGTACTTGACTGTTTAAAAAAGTCTCACACCTAAAAATATATAAACTAGAACAATGTTATAAACTAAAAGCTGAAAATCAAAGCTATAGGTGGTTAACGTTTCGGAAGAGAATCTACTTCCGTTCTCAAAACTTTAACTACCTATAGCTGTGATTTTCAGCTTTTAGTTTATAACATTGTTCTAGTTTATATATTTTTAGGTGTGAGACTTTTTGAAACAGTCAAGTACTCAAGAACCAACCTCTGTCTGATCCGTTTGGCGCAGAGTTTTTTTCATTAAACATTTTTAAATATTTTTCAGTGGCAAAATACCCAACAAAAAGTAAGAAAATCTGAATATGCCACAAATAAACAATTACAGACAATATCTTACTTGGTATTCTGCAAGGGTATACCAAATATTGCTGTTCTCTTTGTGAGTGGGACAGTCGAGCGCGATTACAACATTACAAAAGAAAAATTTGTCCGCCAAGACTGAGTTTTGAACCAGGAGCAAAAAATGTTATTGACATTCCATTAGTTGATTCACAAAATGTAATATTGCCACCACTCCACATAAAACTGGGGCTCATTAAAAACTTGGTAAAAGCTATGGACAAAGAAGGACGGGCTTTCAGTTATTTAAAACAAAAATTTCCCAGACTTAGTGATGCCAAAATTAATTTTTGTGGGTCCTGAAATCAAGAACTTTTTGAAAGATGCTGAATTTGACAATATTCTAGAAGGTAATGAAAAACTGTTTGGTAATCCTTTAAAATGGTAGCAACACACTTTCTCGGTAACAAAAGAGCAGAAAATTATAGAGGCCTTGTTGGGAATCTTCTTTCTTGCTACCAGAAATTAGGATACAATATATCATTAAAAGTCCACTTTCTACATTCATATCTAGATTCTTTCTCAGTAAACTATGGTGCAGTAAATGATGAGCATGGAATGAGGTTCCACCATGATATTCAAAATAAGGAAAAAAGATATCAGGCCAAATGGACTTCTGTGATGTTAGCAAATTACTGTTGGACATGTATAAGAGATGCTCCAGAAGTAACTTATAAGAGACAGGCTAAGAAGCACAAGAAGAATAATACATTTTCTGATTAAAGAGCTTATATTCTAATTAAATATATATTATATATTTAATTGCTTTTTTTATTAAAACTATATAATAATATCTGAGTTAGGTCAGTTATTACATTTTTCAGAGCCAACAAATTTTTTTTAGGATTATGTTAGACGTAGCTGGGACCAATACAATACAAATAAGTGGTTTTGGTTATCGATACAAAATAAAAGTTAAAATTTGTCGGTTAGTGATTAATATTTTATTACCTAATCGATGCCTATGGTGTTAAATTTCAACATAATTAATGTACTCATGCTGCCCCTGTTTCAATTCCGGTTGTCTAACAACATTATTCTAAGTAATAGCTATACAATATATCCACCCACGCTGCCTTAGCTCGACAAGATACCGTAACCATTCTTATGTTGTGTCAATTCAATGGAAAAATAAATATGCTTTATATCGTGAAGCATGGTGCTTAAAATAATAAAACCGAAAAATATCGTGACATAAAAGATGTAAGCTGCTGCAAAAGCAAAAACTCAACCGCAATCTTAAAGCACATTAATAATATCCAGGCAAGTCTAAAAGCATCATTATAGGATATGCAGATATGCTAGAATGCAGAGCGTCGACACACGCAGGTCATACATGCGGTTATATCAAGTTACGGGCTCGCTAGGAATTCACAAGGAACGTCAGGCATGGACGGTGCTCTACAAGGCCCACTTTTCATGGCATCTAAGTGACTTACCGTAACATACCCGCATCAACCGTAGGGTCTTTTATTTATACATAGTTTGCTGCTGCCGACGATACCAACCTAATATTATATTCTGGAAAAAATATTGGTTTCTAGGGAGATAGAGAATACTGAAATATATGAACTTCCAAGTTTGTGTTTTCAAGATTCTGGCGGAGAAACCTTAAAATTAAAAGTTCCCGCATAACAGGAATTTCTTTAAAAGTTACTTTGCTTATTAAACGTGTACGTAGTATCGTTTCTCTTATTATGTCTATTAAACTGTATTCTAGTTTAGTTAATGATATATTTAGTTGATTAATTACTACTCAAAATACAGTTTTTAGGAAAAATACTATACATAATAAACCACTTGTAATAATAATAAAATGGACATATACTACAGTCAAATTAGACTAAGAATGAGTTGAAACTTTGTAATAATTCACGTAGAGCTGAAAATTGGTACAGACCTTGAATACATTATTACAAAGGAAATGTCAAAAGTCGCCACCGATCCCCCCGTCGGATAAAAATTTTGTTTATGGTCAAAGGTCACAAATCTCAGTTTTTCGCGTTTTTCTCGTGAACGATAAGTGTTATCGTAAAAATTGGTCATACAAAGTTTGTAGATCATGCGATTATCTACAAAAACTGACTCACACACTAAAATACCTAGAAATTATACGATTCTGAAATAAATTGATTCTATAGACCAGTATAGACATTTAAGTTATGTAAAGAGTACACGGAACAATAAAAGTGTACAGTTATCATGTCTTCCTCCAACATCCGCAGCTGCTTATCAACATTTATATCGTGCCTACTATCAAATTCAAGTATGGCTAGGCAACGAACTGGACCCAGAAGACTGGGAATGAAAATTAATAGAGAAGTGTTTGGAGCTAATCCAAACTCTTCTTCCGCCTCCTCCAGAAAAACTTAATACTTACTATTTTTTGTAATTGCAAGACGGGTTGCAGTAATAACTGTAGCTCTAAAAAAATCGGATTATTTTGTTCACCAGTATGTTTCAATTGCCAAGGCCAGTCTTGCTTCAATGTTGAATTAAATAGAACAGATGAGATGATATCAATGAGGAGATAACTGATCCATCCTTCTTACAACAGAAATCTTCTCCCAAGGAGAGGAAGAAGAAGACGAAGAAGAAGAGAAAGAAGCAGAAGACATGACTGTTGAAGTGGAATTCTAAGATTATTAATCACACGACGAATTTTGTAAATCAACAATAACACTGGTTTACAAGCAAAAAAAATGTCCGACCAATGAGATTCCATTACCGTATTCCAAAGGGTTTTGACGTGCTGAACACGATGCCGCAGCCCGTCTTGCGCCATCATGTCAGGATTTCGAAACTTAACCTAAAAGTTCTAAAAATACCAACATTTTAGAACTTTGCTATTATTTTACTCGAGAAAAAAGAAGTTTAGACAGAAATTGCAAGAGGCAAAAATAGTTTGGAATCACCTGGGGAATATTCTCAAATCTTTTCGGAATTGTCCAATGCCCTTTTTGATGCACTGGAAAACTCCACAATGCCTTTTTCTGCAAAGGACATTGGACAATTTGAGAATAACCCCCTGATGACCCTAAACTCTCTTTGCCTCTTGCAATTTTTGTCCAAACTTCTTCCTTTTCGAGTAAAAAAATCGTAAATTCTAAAATTTTGATTTTTCCTCGCCGGATATCTAACAAAATTGACAATTTCAGAAAAAAATGTTTCGAACAAAAGTAGCCTATTTTTGGTCAGACAATCCGAATTTGCAAAAAAATTAAGGTCAAAATATTGAATGAATTAATATGTGCATGAACGAAGGCGAGAAAGGTATTTTTAGCACTTTAGGTTAAGTTTCACGAAATCCTAACGTCATGGTGTAGATGTTCCTAGTATCGTTGGGTATGAAGGACACGACGAGGATTTTATATTAATTAGGCCGGAGCCGTGTCGCCGCTACGATATCTGTCAACTCTACTCACATGGGGGATTCAAGTTACCCTTCAGACTCCCCAAGAAAAGAATATACAAAATTATACTTACTGTGATTGCTACAGTCTGCTCTCTCCATCGAAATCTGATGTCGAGCGGTGCAGTTATAATGAATATATATATATATATATATATATATGAAGTGTTGGTGTTCTTCCGGGTGTTTTCCCGTGTAGTTGGTAGGCTCCTGTGGGAGCCACGCTTGTCTAAACGACGTTTCGGCGGAATCTCATCTGCCATCTTCAGGTTCTAGCTGAATGCTGCCTGCTGCTGCGGCTGCTGCTGCTGCTGTTGCTGCTGCTGCTGCTGCTGCTACTGCTGCTCCTCGTTGCTCGAACTGAACTGACGTTCTCTCTGTTATGCGGCTCCTTATATACGTTGTGGGGTGGGGCGCACCTGCGCACTTGGCTGCGTGTTACTGGCCCTCTTCTCTCTGTTGGAGGCGTAGCGGGCGCCTGAGCTAACCCGACAAGAGGCCTCGTTGAAACGTCACGTTTCACGTGACTTCTCGTTGATGGTCGTGCGTCCTCGTGTCTAGCCGGCTCTGGAGGTTGTCGTGGTCCTCCTTGGTTGGTTAGCGCTTGGCTCCGGCTCCTCGTGATGGGTCCCCTTGTAGCTGGTGTCTCTTCCTGAATGGTCGATACTCGACGGTGCCTCGTAGCGATCTGTTCGTTTACCGTGGGTCGTCGTCTGTTTTCCGTTACGTAACTTCCTGACAGTGCGGGCTTCCATGCAGTGGGTAATCTTTGAGTGTCGTCTCGTTTGTTAAGATTTTGAGGTCTTTTTTCAATTTCTATAGCCTCTCTGGTAATCCTTGACCTCCAATGCTCGATATTGGCTATCGTTCTGGTGTTGTCGAAGTCTATCTTGTGTCCTGTGGTTTTTGCGTGTTGTGCTAGGGACGATGTTTTCTCCTCTTTTTGCACTGCATTTCTATGTTCTTCTCTTCTTACACTTATCCGTCTGTTCGTTTGTCCTATGTATGATTTGTTGCAATCTTGGCACGGGATTTCGTATACTCCTTGGTTTTCTAGGGCGATTTTTGATTTCGGGTTACGTAGAACTGCGCTGATTTTTCGGTCTGTTTTGAATATTGTGTCTATATTGTATCCACGTAGAAGTTTTCCGATTTTATCTGTTGTCCCCTTCACGTAAGGTAAATATGCTTTTGCCACTGGTTTCTCAGATTCTTCATGGATTCGTGGTCTGGATGGTTCTTGCGACTTCTGTATTGTATACCTTGAAAATCCATTTCTCATAAGTGCTTTCTGGAGTGATAACATCTCTTCGTTAATATGGTCGCCGTCTGCTAGCCTTTGGGAGCGTGTCACTAGAGTCTTTACTACTGAATTCAATTGCGCTGGATGGTGGTGTGATGCTGCGTTTAGATATCTGTCTGTGTGAGTGGGTTTTCTGTATACCGTATGACCTAGTGTTCCGTCTTGTTTCTTTTTCACTAATACGTCAAGAAATGGGAGCTGGCCTTCTGCTTCTACCTCCATTGTGAATTTGATTCTGTCGTGAATGTTGTTTAGGTGGTTTAAGAAATTATTAAGATGTTCTCTCCCATGAGTCCAAATTACGAACGTGTCGTCAACGTATCTTAGCCAAAGTTTCGGTTTGAGTGGAGCAGTTTGTATTGCACGAGCTTCTAAGTCCTCCATATATATATATATATATATATATATATATATATATATATATATATATATATTGCTGTGTATCCACACTGTGGAACACTACCCAAGTATCGTGTTTGAAATCATAAATAAAATTCACAAAATTGTATGTATTTTAGGAAATAATCATAACAGTTTTACTTTAACGGATCATACAGAAGCAGGAGTATCTGTGGTTTATTTAATTGATTCAAGTTCACTTATTCTCAGCGAGTGGAATGCAAAGAATGAAACTTGATATTGAATTAGAACAAAATATTTGAATAAACATAAAATGAAGTTAATTTAGTTTAACAAGGTTATTCTAAATAGTATATGATAAAACATGAACTTATAGAGAATCACAATCTCATATAAAATGATTTAGAATGAAATTGGAAAACAAAAAAGTAAATTTTATAAAATCTGACATGCATGTCAAAAATTAGGGCTGAAAATCATAAATTGTGTAGAAACACTATAAATCTACACAAAATGAATATTGAATTGAAGACTAATACCAGTAGTTGCTTTGCAGCGTGATTATTTTAGAAATAGTAAGTCCATATATTACAAAACACTGAATGACATTTTAAGTTTTCAGATATTTTCAAATATCATTGCAGAAAGGTGTTTTGTAAATTATATTTCACATCATGCAGAAAGAAAGGACTAATAGTATGATGTTAAATGTTTGTTGGCGTATCAATTTCTTGTTTTAGTTTATATCAGTATTATGTCAGTATAAAAAACTGCAGTACGTTTTTAACTACTAGCATTTTGTGTTTATCATTGCTATTCATCTAAATGTATGAAATAGTATTTATTTGAGATTGGAATTGTTAATTGTAGTTATAAGTAGATTTTAAAAAATATATGTAATATGTCAATATATTTCGAGTAAATACAATTATTCACTTAATCCTGAAAAGTAGAATAGAGAGAGAAAAGTGTTCAATTAATGTAAAGAACAAACAAAACTGAATAGTTTAAATTTTAAATTAAAATTAAATTTTGAAATATTAGATCAAAATAGAAAAAAACAATTGAAATATTGGAAATTAACCCAATGAAACGACTAAAAATAACAAATCAGTTGATCACACACCGCTGAACAGCGAGCTGCGAAATATATTCATCCAAGAATAAATATTAAATTGAAAAGAGAAGAAAAGTGGTGAATAAGTTGAAGGTTACAATCCAGATATATTGATATCAAGAAAAATTTGTAAAGTATATTAAATATAAAAGTGAGTAAACTTTAAAAGTATTAAGAAGTAGATTATCCGGAAAGCAGATTTAGAAGTATTTGTTAATCCAGTTAACAAATTTATATGGTGAAGAAATTTCAAACGTCAATCAAGTGATAGAAATATTTCAAGGAAATCAGTTGAAAATAAATTGGAGGTTATAAACAAACGTCAATCCAGAAAAGAAGAAGAAGAAGAAGCCTTGAGAGGTTAAAAAGTCAGTCAAGTGACATAATATTTCAAGGATCATAATAACCAGTTAGAGGTTATAATATAACATTACTCGAGTCGAAAGAAAGACAAGGTAAAGCTTTACTATATCAGAAATCCATGGTACATATTTATTTTAAATAAAGGCCATATTTATCATTTTAGTTAAGTTAGATTTTGTTATTTAAATTTGTTAATTACATTCCAAGTTTAAATTTGTTAATAAATTAATACTTTGTTCGTTCAATACTGAGTTTGATTTATTTAGATTGTTATCTTGATCGATGAGCATTTATTGAACCGACTTCGTTGGACCCTGAGTAAGAGTCATTCTATAGATTGTAGATGGTCATGCTAATGGTGTTCTATAGTCTATAATATTAACAGCTTTTAAGAAACTGTTTGGCGCTCAATAAAATCATTTCAATTTACTTTCAAAAAGTAATTTCGAACGTATAAAAAATAAAATAGATATCAGAATATAGAACAATATATATATATATATATATCTCATAATTAGCAGTTTCTCAGAAACTCTTCTTAATAAGTAAGACCGTCGATGAATTCTATGAGTATTCGAATAGGTACAACAACGTGACGGGATCAAAAGTGACCCGTAGTAAGTAGTTGTCCGACTCAAGCCACAGAATTGCACGTCGGTCAATGTTATAATTAGTGAGAGCAATAAGAAATTGAATTCAAAATATATTTCCATTTATTAAAATAATTCATAAAATGTAAAAAATATACGTATTCAACACTT
Organism: Stenurella melanura; assembly: GCA_963583905.1. Taxonomy (NCBI): domain Eukaryota; kingdom Metazoa; phylum Arthropoda; class Insecta; order Coleoptera; family Cerambycidae; genus Stenurella; species Stenurella melanura. The sequence continues at coordinate 49,292,016 of OY757314.1, forward strand.
AACTAATGTATATAAGGCAAACATCAGAGAGCACTACCACTCGGCAAGCCGTTACATTCCGTAGGATCGTAACTCATCCAGTGTCGAGAGAACTATGACAATCGACTGTACAAAAAGATTCAGACTCCCAGTTAGTCATGATTTTAAAATGTATTGGGAACTTTTTGAAAATTATTCACTTTTAATTTTGCACTGAAATTATCTAAATGCTTGAAATTCTTGTCAGCATGCTTAAAGAAGCTATCTATATGAGTTCAGTGGTTTTCCTGCTTGCATAAACCTACCTAAAATATACTTTTTTTTTTCGTCCACTCGCCTTCGAGCGACTACTATAGCGATGTCCGCCTAAGCCTGGATTAAAGATATTTTGGGTTTGCCGGAATCGACTCTCCGACTAATTTTATGTACGTTCTTGTAGTTCGGACAAAGTTTATTTTCCCCTACTTTGAGGATAATTAAATGAGGATTTTGGTTTTTATTGGAAAAACCGTCCCATTGATTTTTTCCTAAATTTTGACATTGAAAATAGCTACTCTTGACTGAGGATTCCGCCCTGTGCACCACCAAATTCGCGGTACTTTCGAAAAATTAAATTCATGGTACTTTCGAAAATTTTGTCGGGCGGAGCGGTTTTCCGTCCCGTGCACCTTGAAATTTTGAAAATTCGAACGACGGAGCCCTCGTCCTCGAGATGAAACATTTTTCTAAGTCAATTTTTTGGTAATTTTTAGTGAAATAATTTTTTACGCAGATTTCGATGAAAGACGATGCCAAAGGTGGTTATAGGTCTTTTGTAAAGTGATAATGTTTCAAAGCTGATTTTTTCATGGAATTATTGGTCTGAATTTAATTTCTTAGTGAATTAGATATTTTTCACATTGATCGTCTTACGGAGTTCAATAACAATCACACAAAATGGACTACGGCATCGTGTTCAGTACATCAATAACCCTCGGTGTACGGTAATGGAGTCTCATTGGTCGGACATTTTTTTTTCTGTAAACCTGTGTAATTAATCCGTTCCACTTTGATAATTACTACGAGTTCCATTTTTTTAAATCAATAGTAAACTGTCCGATCAGATTTGCATAATCATAATCGATCGTGGATTATGCCTACTGAGGAAACCACGTTAAAAAAGTCCACCAAGTACACACTAACTAGATGGTGCTGAAAGGTGTGTATATTATGCAAAATATGACGTTTGCAACTTCAGAATTAATGATGATGAAGAACAGTTTTTGTAGATAATTACACGATCTGCACACTGTATAACGTATTATTACGAGAAATATGCGAAAAGCTGATGCTTGTGATCTTTGACGTTGAATAAAATGTTTAGGGAACTTTTTACATTTCATTTGTAATAGTGTCTTCAAGTTGTGTACCAATTTTCATCTATATGCGAATTATTAAGAAGTTGAATGTCTATTTTGACTAGAGTAATACCAGTTATATTTTTCACTTTCTTCAACAGTATACTATGTAACGCTCACCTTTTGAAACACACTGTAAGTTAATTTGTAAATTTCAGTTATGTGTGCCAATGCGATAAATCGCGCGAATATTCTATTATATTATTATTTAAATTAAAATTATAAGATACTGATCCTAGCAATATAGGCATTTAAATCTTATCGGCTAGTCATGACAAATGCTTGTCCAATAGCGCAGTAGTAGCTTGTACTTAAGTTTAAACAATAGTAGACGCCGGCTCTGGCTCAGGAGACGCTAAAAATTGGCGTAGCACTCGATTTGGATGTGTAGGCTGTATGAATTAAAGCCGCCATATATTTGTAAATATCTATATATAGTGATTAATAACTAGTATCAGAATCAGTGAAGTAATGTTATGTTATACGTATATGTTTATTGTGTATCATTACCCATAGCTACAGCAAGGCAATGTTTTCGTCAAATCAACTGTAAGTACAAACTTTTCTATTATGTACGCCTCTCGTGAGGCAAATGTTGCTGTTTGAAGCCGCTTGCAACCATGCAGAATTATTGATAGTTTAATTTCTTCATTCCACGTTTGGTCAGTAATATTTTCTATTGTACCCAGCTTTGGGCATAGAAACTCGGTGTTCAACTAACGAACAAGTTTATGTCGAAATTACAAATTGTCGGACCACGTACAATTTGTATTATTTGTGTGTCTATATGTAGTTTAGTTGAGGTTATTTATATTAACGTAAAAATTATTTGTTTATAACGCCCTGGCCGTACCGCGTTTAGTTTAGATACATTATTTACTGTATACGGATTCTTATTATGTACGATTTTGCCTATATTTTGCTATATGTCATATGGACTATTAATGATTTTTACATTATTATTCTGACGAAAGTTTTTTGAAGTTTACCTGCACCCTGATGGCACTTTCTCTATTATTGTTTGTGTCTTTTTCTGTAAACTATTAAAGTAGTTAAATTCAAATTGATTCGTTTTATTTCGACTTAAAAATATAACGTTTCAACTATGCATACAATAGGCTTGTTCCATGATATTCTTTTCATATGATTTTTATACGTTTTTGTAGAGTACTCGATATTCTTATGATGCACTATTAACTTTTATTATTAACTTTTTCCGTTCTCGAGATATAAAAAGTTGAAATTAGTAATAGTTGCAAAAACAGTGCGCCTGTTTGTGACGTCACTATACGCAACTTTGAACTCGAAAATCTACCGAGATACCGCGACCACTAACAGTCGTTCAATAATAAGTAAACACGTGGAGTTGAGGGTCGTTTTAGGTGTCTAATTAAAGAGGAAGAGTGGCGTTTTGTTCTGATACCAAGCTGAATGGGCAAAACAGGAGATTCGGCGTGGCACGGGCGAACGAAAGATGACTTTTCAGTTAAAAATTGAAAATCATCGAATTTTGAAAAATTCATAAGTAATCAAATATGTGGAATGGACGCCCGATCTAGGTCTCTATGCAGGACCGTCAAGAGAAAATCGGGGCCCGGGGGGTAGTAACATACAACTCCCACCAATTTTCTTCAACATGAATTTCGAAGAATGAGGGTAGGCATTCATAATAATAAACAATTTATCTCTAATAAAATTTCGAAGAGCGGTATTCCTTAGGATTGAAATATTTATCACGGTAGAAATTATTATTGTAAAGAGCAGGGGGATATTCGTTTTCCTAACAATTTCATATTTATCTCATTATAAACAGTACAAACCATTCGGAACTCGTTATTATTTACATCACAATAATCATTAAAAAGTATAGAACCCGTGCCCCCTCAAAACCACCGGGCCCCCTCAAAAACCACCTGACCCAGGGAGAAACACCCCCGACCCCCTCGCTCTCGACGGGCCTGTCTCTATGGAGAAAATAAGATTTGTCGTTTCTCCTGATACCAAATTGTAAAGGAAAATTCAGCTCTGCAAGAGGGAGAAAAAAATTGAAAACAAAATCTTTAAACGCTCATATCTAAGTTACTTCTTTTAGTGGAGGATCGATTTTGGTTTCTATTTAAAAAGAAAGATTGGATATTATCCACATTGTAAGTGTCACAGTGGAAATCGGAATTTCCGCTAGGCCCGTACGAAATAAAAATGGCTAAAAGTGGCTTTTCGGGACCTTACAAATATAACCTAAAACGTCAAAAACACGGAATTTTCAAACGTTCGTAACTAAGTAAATACGGCGATTGGAAGCTCGTTCTATGCCTCTATGGCATGGAGAAGGTCGGCGATGAATTGGCATAGTAAATTGCAAGGTAAAGATCGAAAATTCGGCCCGACAAAAATTACGGCAAATCATCATTTTTTGACATTTGGTAATATTCCTCCAACTCATTCACCTACAGTCCCTCGACTGCTCGTTCCTAAATTTAAGAGGTGAGAGAGATAGCGCGTTAATTACTCTAAATCCATAAAAAAAACTCTGAATTCATCCTAAACAATGTAGAATTAACTCCCATATCGAATGACACCAGCCGCGTTCCGAAAAACCGCCCCCACGACAAGCCTTTGATAGTTCCGATCTGCAGTCTTAGAGGGGCGCATATCAACACGATTAGTATATAGATAATGACAACTAATAACCAACGAGTCGACTGAGATCGCCGAGTCAATGCGTATAGTGACATAGCGCCTGGCCACGCCCCATTTTCGTGAGGTGGAGATTTGTAGTTATTTTTAAGACTCTAAACGTGCCAATAAAATGTTGGTATTTTGCAGATCCATTATTTTATACTTTCGGTGAACCTGGAAGTGAGAGGAAAATCCTCTGTATGTCACAAAGTGACGTTTATTAATGATATGATGCTCCAAATTTCAATCTTTGAAAGTGAAGAAAAAAGGAGGTACAGATGTGAACATTTTAATTTTCTATATAGTATACTTCGAAAATAATATATGCCAAACTTCAGCCGTTTTTTTTCCAGGTTAAAATCCTTGGTAAATGGATTGATATAACTACTCGTATATAAAAGCTATTAAACAAGCCAGTTAATTCAGATTAAATTTGTTCACATCCGTATTCAAATTAGTGTAATATATAAATTTACCATAATTTTATATTGTGTTTATTGAATCTGTTTGATCACTGAATCGCATTGTTTTGCCACAAATTTTAATTAAACAAAACCGAATCATTTAATAATCCACAATTATTATACCTGTATAATTGGCGATAAAACTGATTTTATTTGGTGTTATTTGGAGTTACTGAAATATTGTAAATTATTCGAAATTTAGTAGTTGATTTTTCAATTATATGGTAAACCTGGCTATTAATAAAAATCATTCTTAGTACAGTTTGTCCAGCAAACAAAAGAAAGAAAAACAATATGTATTTTTCCTTTTTTATAATATAAGGATCTATCACTGTCATTATTTCAAGTTTCAAAATATGTTATTCCCAATTAAGGTGGCCACTCATTAGAAAGAGACATCCAATAGAGAAATATTTTTAATTTTTGGCCATAACTTTTTTTTCTTGGTACGTATATTTAAAAAAACTATAAGAGTACCTAAGTAAAACCATAACAAGACTATTACTAAGAATTTTCACCCAATCATTTCAGTGGTTTGCAAAATAGTTAGATTTAAATTTAAAAATTATGTTAATCTTCCTATTTCATAGTTTTAAATCTAGCTATTTTACAAACCACTGAAATTTTTGATTGAAAATTCATAGTAGTAGTCTTGTTATGGTTCTACTTAGTTACTCTTACAGCCGGTTTTACAATCGCAAGTTAACTTTCATGTTAGTTGACTTTTACTTGAAGGTTAACTATAACTTTACCGACACATGCGTTTTACAATATAAAGTTAAGTGATGATTTGTAAACGAGAGGTTGTGAATAAAATTTATAATGTTGGTACTGGAAAAATGGGTAATATACATAAAATGTATGAATTTTTGTCCAAAGTCACGTCACCCGCTATCAAATATAAATGTCAGAAGCAATTTATGAGTTAGTGGTCTATTACTAAGTAAGTAGGTAGTATTTAGTCTCGATCTATTTAAAAAATCTCTTCCATCGTATTCTTCGAAAAAGTTAGGTCTATACAGGATTACCTTGGCTACTCATCACTGCTATATGCATTTACTTCGTACATATCCATTTTTAGGCAAAATATCAAAAAATTATTTTGTGACAGTTATTTTATAGGTTATAAATTGCCAGTAAACTGCCAACTTCTAGTTTACCCACACCTCATCTGCTACATTTTTTTTACCACTATATTAATCCAAGTCACCATAAAGGAAACATTTTGACTAGATTTGCATTCTAGTATGTGGAAATTATTGGTCATAGTATTTCTTATAGAACAGAAGGAAACTTTCCTTTTTGCTCGAATTTAAAATTTCTATGACATTCTAAACCTATTTCAGAAGAAAACAAATTTTTTACCAACATTTTTGAAAAATTAAAAAAAAAATAATTTTTTAACCACCACTATACTTCCACTCCATTACGTGAAGGTGGAATTGAAAATGTGACAGATGGCAGTAATATTTGGCATATGCACCTATTATACTTTTATTGAAAAATGTACAGGGTGGTAATCCCAAGAAATAATTCAGTCATGATGGACATTTATAAAGGTATTTGCGCAAGCCTTCCATATTTGGCACCTGTCATTTAATATTGAACTATTGTTGTTGTATGAGCACTCTGTATATTTTTTTGACCAAAACTTATCAGGTTTTCTTTGTAATAATAGTGATAACTATATTCCGATTATTATTTCCAATGTCATTTTGTAATTATTAATTTTTTAGAGTGACCTCCATGCACAAATAAAGAGGGAAGTTCTGTGTAAATATCTTTACCTTCTTTTACTACAAGAGAGAAGATGATGGAAAATAATTTTTTTCTACTACCGTCTATTTAAATGAACTTTGCAACCCTAGCGACACACGCGTTAACGAAAGTAAACATTGGAGTTAATTGGTTGCTAAGGCGTTGCTAGCTATCAAAGTAGAATTTTCGCGACTAGAACAGAAAAGTAAAAAATAACAAACGAAATTTAACTTCTTGTTTCAATGAATTAATACAACTAAATAATTTTGTATTAAGATATTAGCGAGGCACAAGCAATATTGGCTGCTTCTTGTATCGCATTTTCATCGCCACCAAACATATTTGTTTATTTTAATTTGATACCACCAGAAATTAAAATGTCTAACATAAACCTCGGTGACAGTTAGTAATTGTCTCGTTGGCATGTAAACAATTGTCACAGCCTCCTATACTATAAAATTTATTAAAAAGGTCAAATAATATAATGAAATAATTAGTTTTAAATTATTGAATCCCATATCTTTCGGTAGTAGAAAAAATTTAGTACATTACACGATGCGAAAGCCCTTGTAGGTGTTCGGTGTTTTTTGAAAGGCCTCGGCTTCACATCGGCCATTAAAAAACAGCCTCATGCCTAAAAGTAAACTTCCGTATCTAGTAATGTAAATAACCATTTTTTGCTCAAATTTTAAATTTCCACGTTTCATGACATTCTAAACCTATTAAAAAAATACCACTACCATAGAATAGATGATGGAAAAACATTTTTTTGCTCAAAGGAACACGCACTAATTTTACGGAAAAGTGGTCCTTATTGAATTGCCTGATATTTTGGTATATTGTAGTTCACGTGATACTGATTAAATGTCTCAATGGGCACCAACCTCTGCTATGGCTAGTTTCGTCGCTACAGTCACCCAAATATTAAATTATTGTACTATAAAAATAGTCCCGGTGTTTGAGTTTTACATAAAAGTTCCTTAAAAATGTAATATTAAGGCGTAACAGGAACATACCTAAAAAGTTTCCACGTTTCATGACATTCTAAACCTATTTAAAAAAGAAAAATAATAGAATTTTTTTTAACCATGATATTTGCACTCCACTACGTGGATGTGCAGCTAACAATGTGACAGATATTCAACAAAATTATTTAAAACATTGTTTTATAGAAAAAAATTAAAATATTTCCTTTTGTTATCAACAAAATTGTTTTAAACAATATCGGACCAAGCTACCGTCTGGTAACATGAATTTTCATAATCGGTGGTGTATTCTGAACTGCTTTCAGCAGAAAAACTGCGTCGAAATGCATCCATACCACAGAGTAGTAATAATACAGAGTTTTCACTGATGACGTATCATGGTTTAAGTTTCTGTCTTTCTCTTTTCGACTATGGGAGGGTATCGAATTTGAACCGACCTGCGCATGGCACCAACCAGTCTTTATTTGAATGTCGAATGATGAGATAGGCTCTCTGACATTTTATAATTTTTCATATTTTTCTATGTAAGATTGTTTTTATATGTTTATAATAGTGTTTTTTAGTTAAGTGATTGTTTTCTAAATTAATGAATGTTATAATATTCAGGTTTCCCAAAGATCATGAGAGGTAAAAAGAAATTAATAATAAAATAAATAAAATATGTAAATATGCGGTTTAGTAAAAGCGTAATTATTATTGTATTTTTATATTAGATGCTTAGCCTGGGCAAGGAATTGAGAACGAGAAGATATAATAAATTGATCCCCCACTCGTTTGTGCAGTAGTTACAGGGTACGCAGCTTGCATTTCGATGAAGACATATTTTCAAATCTCTTTGGAAAACAAGTGAAATAAGAAGGCTATATATATCTACCATCAGTTTTCAAGTCTGTCATAGATTCAGGTAAGACTGTATCTAATCTAATTATTTTTATCTAGTAGAAAATCTTTTAGATAAAAATAATACAAACATTGTTAAAAAACAGGAGATTATAAATCTTTTAACCATTTGCCTAGAACAAAATTATTTTCAATTTAATAATAAGATTTATACGAGTGACGAGGGTCTAATTATGGGTAATCCTCTCAGCCCACTTTTATCCGAAATATTTATGGACTTTTTAGAAAACCAAATACATAAAAACCCAGAAAGCAATAAATTTCTTTATTGGTATAGATATGTAGATGATATTTTAACTTGTTTCACAGGAACTAAACGACAACTCAACAATTTCCTAAATTTCATAAACTCACTCCACCCTAAAATTAAATTTACTCTCGAAACTGAAACCGAAAACGCTATTAACTTTCTAGATTTGACTATTACAAGACTCAATAAAAAACATGATTTCTCAATTTTTCATAAACCATCCCACACTGACATAACAATACACAACACCTCAGAACATCCTCGCCAACACAAAATAGCAGCATACAACAGCATGATACACAGGCTTTTGACTGTCCCCTTATCAGAAGAAAATTATATCAAAGAACTACAAATAATAAAACAAATTGCATTCAACAATGGTTACAACCCAGAAGTAATAGACAATATCATTGTGAAAAAATCTTTCAATAAAGCCATTAAAGAAGTATATCCAATAAAAGATCAAAATAATAGTTTCAAAGTTCTCACTTACATTGGCTACCCAACAGAAAAAACTTCCTCTTTTTTAAAAAAAACGTAATATTAATGTAGCTTTCAAAACTAATAACACAATAGGAAAACATTTAAAAAATGCAAAAGACAAAATTTCATCAGAAAATAAATCAGGCGTCTATAAGTTGACTTGTGGTGCTTGTCTTAATGTATATATTGGACAAATAGAAAGAAATTTTGGTAAACGGTTGTCAGAACATAAAAGAAGTTACATCAGTAATAAAACAGACTCAACTTATGCTAACCACCTAATTGGAACACCTCACGTGTTCAACGAAGAGTTTAAAATTTTACACACCGAGAAAAAAAGGTTAAAACTCGATTTACTAGAATCTCTAGAAATAAATAAACTAAAGTCGTCTGATATTTTATTAAATGACCAAATTGAAACAAACTCATCTCCCTCACTAAATTTATTTACTTAGACTATTAAAATTAGATTCAATAAATTTCCTAGAAATATATGTACCTTTCCATTTAGTAATTAAAATTATATTGTACTTTTCTGCTTAGCAATTAAGATTAGGATTACATCAAGATTGTATAAAACCATATAGTTTGTGCATTGTAAAATTAGTATACCAGTACTCAATATCTGAAGAAGCCACCGTGTGACGAAACAATTGTCATGTTGACAAGAAATAAAGTGAAAATCAAAAACTAATATAGTTTTCTTCCCAATTAGAAGTATTAATATGAAAATATTGAAAACTATTGCTAGGAAAATTATCAGAAATTTAACCCACAAAAAAAGAATAGGGCAACTGATTTTTTCTTACATTAGAAATCTGTGTCAATTTGAATCTTGCAATGAATTTTGATAAGTAACTGACAATATCACAAAAGTGCAGGTTAGATGTACACAACTAGATTTTAGAAAAAATGCGTTATAAGACTTTTTACACCAATCCAGAAATACAACTTTTAATATTTGCTCATATTTTTGTACAATCATTTATTCACCTAAAAAAATGTTCTTCTAATTAATACAGATTAAAGTACGACTGGATATTTTCAGTTGGATGAAAGTTTTTCAAATGTATACATTGTCTTGGGGATCTTCCATGAAATATTGTGAAATAGAATATTATTGTCTCTTAAATTGTTCATAATTGAGTAGAGTTCGGTTCATATATCATGTGAATAAATAACTAATTCCGCCCCTGCCTGAAGTAACTTTTGAGCTGAAGCCAATCCTGTCTATCGCAGGAACATCTGCACATGATCTGGGGGGTATACGTCACACAACAAAAAATGAAACTGTGAACATAGGGAATAGCATTGAGTGCAAACTCTGTATTATTACTACTCTGTGTCCATACCACCTGCTCTAATAAGAAAATATATATTTAAATCTTGTATTTTTTCACCACTGCTGCCTGTGTAAACTTTCAGTAACTTTCAGCGATTCATTCCTGGAATTTATTCAGAGCTTCTTCTGCTCCGAGTAGTTGTTCATATCCGTTCCAGAAACAATAGTGAAATGATTTATTTTAATAATGTTCCTGAACAGTGGGTGTTCACTCTACACATACGTAGAAACGTGTTTGTGTGGATTTGATGAGGTTGCACAGGCGGTTCACCATCTGGCGCACAAAACGTCCCACAGTAATGGACGCGGTTTACAATTGAGTGTGGGCTAGTACAATGCAGTACTAGTGACCTATCTATAAAGCCGCTTGTTGTCATCAGATCTGTGCAAATAATTTGTTAATTAAGCGAGTTGTATAAAAGGGTCCGTTAAAATTGTTGTTAGTAATTTATACAGGTGGTCTAAGTTGTGTTTATATACATTTTATCGATTTAAGAGAACAAAAGAGAATAGTCTCTAAGCATGTATTTATTAATAGTGTAGTAGAAATAGCCCCAAGTTGAAAATACAACTAAACATTTTAAGGTATCAATAAATCTTTTCATAGGTGCAAAAAGCGATAATTGTACCTCAGGACCGATGGCCAGAATTTTTTGGAGGGGCGTCGTCTGTTTTTTACAAATATATCGAAAAATACGTAGTTTAGCGAATAATGTCAATCGATCTTTTACAAAGTGTCTGAATTTTTCGTTAATGTTAGCCTTACCGCGTCGATTGTGGATACAGATTAACCGGTACCACGACCTTTCTAGCTATTTCTTTACCCAAACTTTATAGAAATCTAGTTCTTACGCCCCCTTTTTGCAATTTACCCAGAAATAATACGTTCTTGGCAAAAAATTGTACAAATAACATTGAATGCTTATTCAATTATCTTTAATTTCAGATAGTCACAACCCTTCATGAAAAATATAGTTTAGTTTAAATAATTTATATTTAACTGGAATGAATAAAAGTGTCATATATCCACAACTAAATACATATTTTGTTCAGAAAAATACTTTCATTGTGATCAGTGAAGTCTACAGCTTTTTTTGATTTCCGCCATCCTACGTGCGCCTGAATTTTTTTCAGATTTTTAGCTACACTTTCATTTTTTGGGACATTCTTACGGTATTTTTTGAGGTTACATAGGTCTACTTTCTTGTACTCGATATTTCTTTCTTGCTTGCCTGTGTCATCAACATCAATACCTCTTTTAGCCAACAAAGAAGTTATTAAACTTAACAACATTCTCTTTCTGTTAACTATCTGTACCAGATAGTTAAATAGCCAATCAATTGTCCTAGATATTCTCAAATGTTCCTCAAGTGAATGTTTACGAAAATGCTATGTTTAACTAATGCTGTTAATTCGTATGTATGTATGTTCAAATCTGGTGATCAAATTTTCGACCACTTCGCAATATCCAATTATGCTGAAATTTTGCACACAACTTTGGTTCTGAAGACAATACAATACACAATTTTCAATATAATTATAGATCCAATATAGCGGCCATCACAAAGTGGCGGATTGCCTTTTTATTGACAACCCCCTCAACATGGGTATAAAATGAAAGGTTATATAAAATGAAATACAAAAAGCTGTGTGACGTCATTCTAAATCCAATATGGCGGCCGGCACAAAATAGCGGATCACCTTTTTTTTACAACCCCCTCGACATAGGTATGAAATGGAAGGGTTTATAAAGTAGAATACAAAAAGCTATGCGACGTCATTCTAAATACAATATGGCGGCCGACACAAAATGGCGGATTACATATTTCTTTACAACCCCTTGATATGGGTACAAATGAAAGAGTTTGACAAGAGTAAACGAAATGATGGCTTTGAATATAAAATGAGAACGAGAAACTAAAAAGTAAAAAATTGATAAATAGTATTTTTTTAAACAATGGTTTTCTTTTAAAACTGAATAGCACTATCCCCTTGAAACATCTTAAAGTACACATTTCGAGATTTAAAAATCGCATCTACAGAAATCTAATAACGCGATTTAAACCAGAATAATAGGCAGTTATAGTTAGTTATACATATCAAATTTTATCACTTTCTCAAAATTTTGAAATGACGCTCAATGACTACTGTTGGTAACTTTTGGTATGTTGTTCCTGACATATTCAGAGATGTATTCTCAAAAGGTACCGCTTCCCGGAATTTCTCCGAAGTCAAAACCTCTATTGACTTCACTATGGCGAGATTTACCATTTTCCGATAAGGGTCCTTTTTTCGTGTTTTTCTGGAAAAACTTGTACGAAGTGCACTTTAGGAAAAAGTCATAAATGAAAAAAGTCTTGTATTTTAATATTATATTCACCAGAATTTTTCTTCACTTTCTCTCGTCACTTTTTATTTCCCCTCCCCCTTTGGAAAATTTCGAACCGCTGTGTCCAGGAAAAACGCATTTTCTCGAAAATTTTACGAGACTAAAAAATTGTTATTTTTCTTCAAATTATCTAAAAATGTATTTTGCTTTTTTAATTTCCCTCAATTTTGACGATTAGCAAATTAGCAACAAAATCATTATTTATAATAGAGTAAGATCCCACAGCTGTGGAATCACATCTACTACTAACTATACAAAAAAGCGAAACAAAACAAAAGATTTATTATGTTTTGTTAGGTTAAGTTAGGTTTTTTCGAGCTTTAGAGCGTCCACAGTTAGTTAATTAGCTAGGTTACTTGGTCCCTTTCGAACTTTAAAGCGCCTGGTGAAGTTCACGACCCACAGGAAGTGTCTGGCAATAATAAATGTTGGTTTTTATCAGTATTATCTCAAACATGTATAAAACCAGCCATCATACTGTGACGTAAGTTCGTGGTGTCTTTATGTATCTTTAGCACCTGGTTACCTGTAAAAGGGCAACGTTTTCAAGCTAGCAATTATGCATACGTTCTTAAGCATATATCACACTATTTATTGTCAAAATATTAGCTTTGCTACAATGACGTAGGTGTGGCGGCTCTGGGATCTTGGCCTATAACAGTTGCGGGGCAATGGCGGCCATTTTATTTTTTTTTGTATTTTGATCTAGATATCATAACGAACAGAATCCACAGAGAAACTCAGAAACTGCTGTATTTAGGTATAGGGTGTGCGAGATGCTTCGACTTCATGGCCATTTCGAAAATATATAGGGTGTTCCATTTCTCTTTACCTTACACAAAATCATTCTGGATTTTCAAGGAGTTACCTCGATAACTTGAGAAGCGGTTAAGAAAACATTTAAAAGAAAAACATTTAAAACATTTAAAATAAACAAGTTGGTATCGACTTCTGGTATAACCGGAAGTACCACATGCTTGCAATTATTTTAGTTGGATTGGTCACACTGTCTTTATTAGCTCCCAAAATTTTCAAAATTTATTTGTTACATACTTTTCCCAACATCGATCGATTCAGTTCCCGGTGAGACAACCTGTATAATATAAAGAAATTACTAACAAGCATTCAGTTTATATAGAATTTGCATTTATAGTTAGCTTTTATTACTATATTTTGTTTGCTAATAGACTTTAATATCGTTAGTTAGTCTATACCGGGTGAGTCACGAATTGCGCTCGCCCCAATATTTCCTAAAATATTTGGAATAGAAAATTGAAATTTGGAGGCCTTATTACACGACTAAAATGCCATCTTTTCAATAAAAAATCAAGTTTAGTGCACATCCGGTTTGATCGGAAATGCCCACAATTTTCGATTTTTAAATGGAACACCCTATATATTTTTACATTTTTGGAATCTAGAGGAAATTTTGAATACAACACATCCATTTTGGTCACTTTTTGATAAACATTAAAAATTTTATTAAAAAATCTATTTCTGAATCCAGAGTGCTGTGGTGCCCAAAATATATTTTAGTTTGTGTGCTACGTTACTATAAAAATAAAAAGAGCAATATGATTGCATTACTTAATTCTCTAGAGGAGTTTAAAATTTTTAAATGTGATTTTTACCCGCTAACTCGGTTTTTTAAATGGGAATTTAATCGTTCACCAACATTTTTAAATACCTCATTTTCATACCAATCTAATGATACCAAAATTTTGAAAATCCGCTCAGAAATATTTGAGATTTCAGCCAAAATACAATGCAACTTTTAGAAACATGCGGCTAATAGATAATAGATTAGTGGGCTTTGGAAACTAAAATGGCACATTTCTGTATAAATCTGGTAACCTAATAACATTGGAAAAATCATAGTAGCCATTGAATGCAATAAAACAATATCAGCTGTCAGACAGACTCGTGTAGTTATAGGCAATCTTGAGCTATCAAACATTTAATAATTGTGAGCGCAAAGAACGTTACAATTAAGTTTAGCATAGGTATGTGGAGGTAAACACCATTACATCCACAAAGACATTTGCAATAGAATGCGACATCAGTTCGGTTTCAGAGTTTTATTTAAATGAATATAAATATCGGGCCTATAAATAAATAAAAATCACTTCCATTTGAAAAATTAAACTTAAACTAGGTAACAGTAGGTATCTTTAAAATAATTAATATAATTAAACCATAAATTGACATTTATAGATATTGTTCAAAAAGTCCACCATTTTTTTCTATACACAATTCGGCTCTGCGTACAGTTGCTTGAACGGCTCTACGCAATTCAGCCGGCGTTATTTCATTAAGAGCCCGTACAACTTTATTTTGCAGCTCTTCACGGGTATTTGAAGAAGTTTTATAAACATTAATTTTGAGAGTGCCCCATACATAATAGTCGAGGGGTGTTAAATCAGGTGACCTAGGAGGCCACCTGATATGACCTTGATTTGCGATAAGGCGTTCACCATGCAAGTTGTTTAAATATTCCATCACTCTTCTGGAATTATGTGGGGGAGCACCATCTTGTTGGAGAAACAGATTTTGTAAATAGGCAAGAGGAAGTAAGTCAAGAAATTCTGCTATCTGGTTTTGTAAAAAGAATAAATATCGTTCGCCAGTAAGTGTTCCATAAAAAAATATGGGTCCAATTATTCGATCTCCAAGTACTCCAAGCCAACAGTTAAACTCAAATCTTTCCTGAATATTCCCCCGCCCTACCAACCTCGGACTTTCTTGAGCCCAGTACCTAGTATTATTTCTATTAAACATACCTTGGTTCGTAAATCTACTTTCATCTGAATATAAAATATGAAAAGGAAAACCTGGGTTTTGTTGTACTGCATTTAAGAACCAGTTGCAATATACTAGCCTCCTGTCGTTATCATCTCCATAAAGATGTTGGTGTATTTGGTATTTATAAGACGGAAACTTATGTTTCTTTAAAATTCTGCAAACCGAAGACTGACTAATGTCGCATTCCATTGACAATTCCATTGTTGATGTTGTTGGGTGTACCATCACAAATCCTAATACATCAATTTCTTTGTCCTCACTTACAATAAATGTTTGATGGTCATCTTGTTGATTGGGTTCGTTTCTTAATTCTTGTTCCACTCTGGCAACAAGTGTCTGCTTGGATGACGTCTGTTGGGATATCGTTGCTGATACAGTTCTGCAGCTGCAGTTGAATTTTTGAGACGCTCTCCATATATCAGTAACATATCGACCTTTTCATTTCTACTAAAATATTCAGTTTCTTTAATTTTTACTCAAAGAGATTTCCGCAACGCTTTATTTTGTATCTGTCTGACAGCTGATATTGTTTTATTACATTCAGTGGTTACTATGATTTTTCCAATGTTATTAGGTTACCAGATTTACACAGAAATGTGCCATTTTAGTTTCCAAAGCCCACTAATCTATTATCTATTAGACGCATGTTTCTAAAAGCTTGGTTGGATTTGGCTGAAATCTCAAATATTTCTGAGTGGATTTTCAAAATTTTAGTATCATTAGGTTCGTATGAAAATGAGGTATTTAAAAATGTTGGTGAACGACTAAATTCCCATTTAAAAAATCCGAGTGGGTAAAAATCACATCAATCACATTCTTTTTATTTTTATAGTAACGTAGCACACAAACTAAAATATATTTTGGGCACCACAGCACTCTGGATTGGAAAGATGGCATTTTACTCGTGTAATAAGGCCTCCAAATTTCAATTTTCTATTCCAAATATTTTAGGAAATATCTGGGCGAGCGCAATTCGTGACTCACCCGGTATATATAAACTTGTTAGAATTCGTACTAGAATATAATTAAAGATATTTACACAACGGAGGAATTTTTAAAGAACAATGTGATCTATAACGTACACTTGAATTATCCAAAGAACATTATGAAATTGTAAGTCAATTTGTCTGTTGAAATATAACTTGGTATTCGTCAGTCACAAGTACAATTTCTTGCATTATTTCACATTGTCCGTCTAACACTAAAAGTCTCCGAATATACAACTTTATTTCAGTAAATTTATTGGATTACTTCATCCTATAGTTCACCTCAATCTAGCACTTTCCTGACAAATACATTGTCTGTTCTAAGTCACAACAATGATAACATAAAAATTACAGTACAAATTTATTCTGACACTTCTGTGCTGTCCCTATAGTTTAAACCTGATTTTCCGAACTTAGAGACTTTCTATATAATCTGGAGAGTAACTGACGGAAAGAAATCAAATAAAAAGAACTCCCAATTCAATAATTCGATGAGAGGCTATAAAAGATATCAGCGATGGCTTAGCAGGTGGCAGCAAGAAAAGACCACAGAAAGCCACGTAGTAACAACTGCTGCCAAGTAGAAGGATTTATCCTTGTAATTGATTTTTTAAGTAATAAGTTGCCGAATTGTGTTTTTTTTTACTTTCTGTAATAATTCATCAGTTATGTTCGAAACGAGATAATTACTGTATTGTTTTGTAGTTTTGACTTAGATGGGACTAAAAGTCAATAGGACTTTTTTATCACAGAAATACAGCAAGTTCTAGTTAACCGACTTTAATTTTTTTTAAAGGAGGTGGTTCTCAATACGACCCGTATGTATGTCTTTCTGTCTGTTCCCATACTTTTTTCGTCAACCTCTGTCTAGTATAAGGTAAGAAAAAACCGGAAGGAAATGCTTTCTATTAGATAATATACAAAATTATGGCGGAGGTACAGGTTGGACGTAAATAGTCAGGTATTTTCGGAGTAGTTCGTGCAGAATCTCATTAGTCCAGTCAATTGGGGGTTTCACCTCTTATTTGAGTCCTAATAATTGAATTTTGATGAAAATTTGTGCAATGTGTTTGCAATGGCGTTAATAAAAAGTTTAAAAAAAGATTAGAGTAAGAAGTGATCGGAAGGGGTAGAAAACGCCCGTCCGTAACTTGTAGAATTAGGTCGAAAAAAATAATAAATTTACTTCTTCGGTCCAAAATAAGACGTTTTTACTCTTGTGAATTTTTTCGAAAATTTCAAAGAAAAAGTTGGTTCCCAAGTTTACATTGTTTTTTTTTTCATTTTTGACCTAATTCTACAAGTGATTTCTACCCATTTCCTACTCTAATCTTTTGTTCAACTTTTTACTAACGTCATTTCAAACACATGGCACAAAGTTACATCAAAATCCATTCATTAGCACTCAAATTAGAGATCTTGGTCATTTTAGTGCACCATATTGACTGGACTACATATGAAAAGTTAAAGATTCAAGATGGTGAACCTAACAGGGCTACCATAATTACATTACTTTTGTAGATTTACATGAAATTGCGTCATTAAAAGGGATGAAAGAATTTCGTTTGAAAAAAACCTTTAAAGCATCTGTCACTAAAATTAAGAAATAAAACTTCATTATCATTTGGTTAATTGAAACTTAATAATGCAAGAGCCAGGCATGGAATTACCTTACACTTTTGTAACCACTAGAGACAACATAAATCTTGTTCCTTAGAGCATGGCAGACAAAGAAAGTAATATGAGAAATTTACTTATACACTATACCAAACTTATAGTATTCTGAGTTGTAAAAGTGTCCAGCCAAGCTACGAAATGCCGTCAACAAGTGAATCTCTTTCTTTTACACTATCGGCATGCAACGTCTGTCATTAATCTGTGAACTTCCTTTTGTCTCATTTTAATGCAGCTGTACGACGAAGATAGAGACGTACAACACTGTCAAATGTTTGGCTTGCGCTTTTGGGAATTATCTTTCCACCACGATTTCGTCAGTGACTGAACACTTGCACGTTTAACTTAAAACGCTGTAAAATCCGTTAGTGTTACGAAGAAAGTGGACAAAAACAGTTTTATAGAAGATTAAATTTTCTATAAAAATATCAGT
Source organism: Stenurella melanura (assembly GCA_963583905.1). NCBI lineage: Eukaryota > Metazoa > Arthropoda > Insecta > Coleoptera > Cerambycidae > Stenurella > Stenurella melanura. The sequence goes on from OY757314.1 coordinate 49,310,538, forward strand.
GGTAGCATACTATTACGTCTATCTTAAATACTTTTGGCAAGAAGATAGTTGAAAGTCGCGCACTGGACAACTGTAAATTTTGTATTCAACTTTCAATCACTCTCACGCCTAAAGTATTGAAGATAGACATATGCCATCCGTGACTTTTTTATAAAAAATTTAATTCTCTATAAAATTGTCCATGTCCATTCTTTACATAACGCTAACGGTATTGCCAGTGTTTCGAGTCAAAAGTTCCGGCGTCCAATTTTACTCGTGTTTTTTTTTGTATAGTAGCCGGCAATTTAGATAATAATATTAATAATGTACTATTTTCTTTACAAACAAGTGTACATGCCTGTTATTCAATAAGATTTAACTAACAAGAAGTATTCACTAAGACTTCAGCCAATCCAATTTAACCTGCAAGAGAATTTACTTATGTGTCCCCAATTATTTGTAGCCTTGGTGGAAAAGCAAAATTCTAATATTTTAAGTTCTTGTCTAAATGTTATTTGTGGCATTATCTTAATTTTTTTCTTCAATTCTTTGGGATTTCCTGCCACATGTATTTTTTCTCTTTAAGCGGTGCTCGGGGAATCTACAAAATATCACAATTAACCAGTATGTATCTGGTAAATAACCTCTACACCTGTGACTTTTACGTCAAAGGATCAGTTAGAGGTAGCTTATTTTAATAAATAACACAAATAAGTATAAAAACTTGAAATATTATATTTCGCCCACGTTTCGGAAATTTAGTCTGTTTCCTTTTTCAAGGCTTTTTTGAAAAATCTTTTCTTGCTGTGTATGATAAATACACAGCTCTAAAAAAACTCAAAATGTCTTAAATTTGTTACAAGTATTTAAATATCAAGCAAATATTTTTTTATCGATTACTTTCCACTTAGTGAATACAAAAGTATAATTGGCATGTATTCCGGTTATTGGTCCAGCGACATACATTCTTGACCTGCATATTATATCACTGGATATGAGAAAGGAGTATCAAGATGATTTCTTTGTTATTGATTCATTAGCACTTAGTTACTACAAAAATATCTCGGTTAATGGAGGTCTAAAGGCACATTTAGGTTAGTTAGTGGAGGTACAGCGACAGATATTTTAAACTTACAAAGATGTCCACTTTTAAGCCATGATTGGTAAATGTCAAGTTGATTATTTTTAAGTAATTAATTTCATTTATAAATTAAGTTTGATAGTTTTTCGAAATCCCAAAAAATCATATTTAACACAAAAGCCAAGGGGATAACAAATTAATTCCAATTTATTGCGTTTGTTCCGGGCGGACACATTTCTCGGAATCATGGCTACCGTTTGACTCAGATTTTCTGGAGGCCCGTTTTCGCGCGCCGCCATTTTTTTTTCAGAAAACAACTTTTTTAAGACACTTTCCATTTAAAGATAAATAGCAAGAAACCGAATTCTTCTATCTTTATTACTCCTAAACAAAAGTTGAACTCAAACACCACGAAAACAGTGCGCTAAAGTGAAAGTCCTCCTTAAGATTTTTGATCAAGCAAAAATATGTATAAAATAATGGAACTGTATACCCGGGACGAATCAAAACTAGCGAAGGGCCACCAGATCCAAGGTGCAGCAACGGCATGGATGACGGAAGAGTTGCTTAGACTACCAATGGCGGATGTGGAGGAAGATACTGCACCAAAAAGAACAGGTTAGTGTCGTACCTCAGAGAGGCGGTTACCAGACAGCGTCTGTTCCTCATGTGAGAGGCGGCTGAGAAAGGGTTGTCGTAGACCCGCTTGTAGGAGCTTATCCTGCACACCCATAATTTTAAATGGTGCAATGGAACGTACAAGAAGGGAACGATATTCAGGCGGGCCGGGGCAGCGGGACCCGTCTGGAAAATAGACCTACAAATGACACCCGCAACGACCAAGGACACGTGAATGAAGCCCAGGAGGTTACAATTGGCGACCACACAGAACACCAACCAGGCGCCACCCAAAATGGAGGTGTTGCTGAAGTTATACTTCAGCCCACCACATCAACGGGAAGACTGAGACAGCGAACTATATGGACAGAGGAAACAAGCGAGTCTATAGACAGAGTAACCCTGCTAGAGACAGCCAAAACCCCTTTCAGCAAGGTACATAAAGATGTTACGGAACAGTTCCCAGCTCTAAGACAAAAAACTATCCAAAATATAATTGACCAACGTAGATCCATATTTAGCCCCAGATTCCGACTAATTGAAGATTAGGTCGCTAGATTATTTCATGTGTCAGTTTTAGTTTATAGTGTTATTTCTAGTAATACTATTATGAACAATAATTAAGAGTTGCAATAGTTCGTTGTATACTGCGAATAAACATTTGAACAATAAAAATTGGCTGTGTGTTTAATCTCAACCGCAGCACATAGAATTATATTGTGTCATATTCGAGTAAAGTGTTAATCTGCAGTCGGCCACGGCACACTACAACTGCTACTCGTTAATTATTTTTTTTACTTTCGCAGGTAAATTACTAACCGCGAATAGTAAGTGTCACATATGCCTAGGAAACATCGGCCCTACCAGCCTCGGTTTCCCAAACTGCATTCTAGACTAGAAATGTATCACTTACAGTTCATAGTATGTAGTCTACTATTAATCACCAGCATGGAGGAAGATTTGTTTTATGTTCAGTCATAAAGTTAACTGTTTAGACAATTATTACGTTTTGAATTGGAATGAATGATTGAAAAATAATTTGAACTGATTACGCTTACCAAAGACAATTGGAAATACCCCAATCTGTGTAACACATTCATAATAATTTATTTTCCGGAAAATACGTGCAATATCCTATCAATTTATTATATTAGCGGGTTGTAAGTAGAGTAATCATATTTTAAGGATAAGGTAATCAGAGCTGCAGTGCACTAATTTTCTATTTTATATCGGTTTATACTTTGTTTGGATTTGGTATCGACCAATTTTTTTCTGGCATGTAGATATAATAGAATAAAAATGGTAGCACGCCAGCATTAACGCGAGTTGCGATTTTCACATGCTTATGTTTACTTTTCATTAAAGGCTTAAACATATTTACTTAAACGTACGTGAAAAACTATTAGATGGATAAATGCTGTATTTGAAAAACGTAGCAGTTACTTTCTGAAAGCTACATTAAAACAATTTATATAAATAAAGAATGAATTTAGCTCTACAATTTAAAGTATATTTTCCATAGGATTTAATTTAACTATTAATCAAAGATATCATCGACTTGATAGAAACATGAAATTTCGTCATTTATCAAATTACTTTAATTCGTTTAACTGTTTAAATTCAAATATGTGATATAATGAACACTTGTGAGTGCTTTTCATATAATATTTAAATACCGTTACGATTAAAATATTAGTGAACATTGTTTGAATTTTTTATATCAAGTAATTTGTTAGTAAGGTACCTGATATTTATATGTGAAGTATACGGTGATGTCCATAAGCAGCGAATACATTCATTATGTACGTAATTTCAAAATGTGTATAATCCTAAAACACGTCCATTTTTAATTCTAAAATGACATTTTTTTAGCACAGTTTTTTATAATTTTTTTATTTGCTACATCTGTGCAAATTTATGATTCTAGTTATTTATAGCTGATTGTCAAGTTGATCATTATTTTAGCAATGAGTCCTTCGGTTAAAGAAACAATTGAAATTTTGATATGATTGTGATGTCGTGATAAAACAAGAACGCAGAAGCAGGTATGCGAAACCTTCAATACCAAGTATCCTGACCGTCACATTTCTCAGTCTGCGGTTAGTAAAGTAGAAAACAAATTTCGTGAGCTTTGAAATGCCACCGATATTCCTAAATGTGGTAGGAAACGCATTTTAGACGATGAAAAGAAATTGCATGTAATATTTATGTAGTCTTACCAGCATGATATACTTATTTTCCCCTATTTACTCCTATTCAACCCTCAACCCTTCAACGGAATCATCTTAAAATATAATCTAGTTCCAGATGTCGTTATAATGCATACGTGTCCAAAATTTCAACTGAATATCTCGATTTTATTTTATCAACCCCTTTAATAATGGAGTAGGGGTGGTGGGGGATTGAAAAATATTATAAAAATTTTGAGTTTTTACCTTCTAGTACATACACTGAATTTCAAGCTTCTGTACTCATACCAGCTTGCTTTACTTATTTTCCCCTATTTAACCCCAACCCTTCGACGGAAGCTTTTCAAAATATAATCTAGTTCCAGATGTCGTTATGATACATACGTATACCAAATTTCAAGTGAATATTTCAATTTCATTTTCACAGCCCCTTTAATAATGGAGTAGAAAAATAATATAAATAATCTGAGACCTTGGCTTTTAGTACATACACCGAATTTCAAGTTTTTGTACTCTTATCAGCTTGCTTTACTTATTTTCCCCTATTTACCCCTATTTAACCCCCAACCCTTCAACGGAATCATCTTAAAATATAATCTAGTCCCGGATGTCGTTATAACACACACGTGTACCAAATTTCAAATGAATATCTCAATTTTATTTTATCAACCCCTTTAATAATGGAGTAGGGGGCGGTGAAGGGGTTGAAAAATAGTATAAAAATTTTGAGTCTTTAGCTTCTAGCACATACACTGAATTTCAAGTTTCTGTACTCATACCAGCTTGCTTTACTTATTTTCTCCTATTTTACCATATTTAACCCCCAACCCTTCAACGGTAGCTTATCAAAATATTATCTAGTTCCAGATGTCGTTATGATACATACGTGTACCAAATTTCAAGTGAGTATTTCAATTTTATTTTATCAACCCCTTTAATAAAGGAGTAGGGGTGGTGAGGGTTGTAAAATAATATAACTAATCTGAGACCTTGGCTTCTAGCACATACACCGAATTTCAAGTTTCTGTACCAGCTTGCTTTATATATTTCCCCTTATTTACCCCAACCATGCACCGGATATCTTCAAAAAACAATCCAATTCCAGATCTCATTATAATATATACGTGTACAAAATTTCAAGTCAATATCTTAAACCGTTCCGGAGAAAGCATGCGGACAAAAAAAAAAAAGTTACAGACAGACCGACAGACGGACAGAAATATTTTTTTTCGGTCAAATTTAAAATCTCGACGTTTCATGACATTCTAAACCGATTTCAGAAAAAAATGTTTGAAAATTTTCTTACGATTGCTATACTTCCAATCCACTACGTGGATGTGGAAGTAAAATTAAGTAGTAAATATTAAAACAATAAGATGATCTCCAGCAATTTCTAGTGGTCATACTGGATTTAGGAAGATTTTGTTGAGAAACAAGTAAATCGGATTTTTTGAGAAATAGTCTATAAAGATATGCTGAGTTTTCATTTTAGATGCGTCAAATATGATAAGTTTAGTTTTGAAAGGAAACTAATTCTAACAGCACAATAAGAAATGAAAGTGGCAAAACTATAATTGAATATACATAGCACTGTAAACATGAGAGTGTAACGATTGCTAAAGAAAATCGATAAAATATTATCTAGTGTATTTTTACTAGGGTCTATTTGATATGTCTCTTTAATATATTAAAGTCGTGCCGTGACCTTAACCCTTAAAGGTGAAGTTTTAATTCACTTTGAAATTTGAAATGTCAGCTCCGGAATATTCTACCACAAACATTTTCAGCTAATCACTTTGGCCGCAAACGTCTGTGCCTCGCTAAAATAAATCTAAGAACAAAGATACCGGGTCTTCCATAATTATGCACAGTAAAGTGAGCACTTGTCACTTCCGTTATTATCAAATAGCTCTGTTATAGGAATGTTGTGAATTTTGTAAAAACCTCAATTACAATTTGATGTGTTTGTATATTTTATTTATAAGGCTTCAATAGTACAAAAAAAGACATTATTATTAAACCCACCCTTAACAAAAACGAAAAATCCTCTTTACGCCATAACATAGTCTATTTAAATTCCGCTCAGTAAAAGAAAACTAATAAAACAATTATGCCTCCTTAACTTTCAACGTGTGGGTGTGTGTTGAGCTTCGGTATCGAAGGACATGAGAAGAATGTATAGCAATCGACGTCAGACGTGCCTTTCCTACTCTCAGGCGGATTCTTAGAACTCTTAAGACGAGTATGGAAAAGTGTACTTTCTGCGATTATTAGTCGTTGTTATCTCTACGAACTTCGACTCTCAACTACGGTAGATGGCAGTGTCACAGGGAATGGTTGTTGACTACATGTGCGTGTCCTGTTTGAGTCATAGAATGGCTGTGGTGCAACTCCGCCGAGATGGTATTATAAATAAAACTGTTACATCACTACTTGTATTTAGGAAAAATTGAAATTAATATTACCGGTTAAGGTAACAATCAAAAGCAATTCGAACAAAACGCAAATAGCGAGTGCCAATGACTAGCTGATCCAGTGTGAGAGCGGGGTTTTCGTCGGTTCACTCTTTTATAGGTGAGTAAGAAGAGGCAAATTCTATATCTTCACAGTACCCTACCAAACTAGTTTGTTTCACCACCTTAGCTTAATATGAAATGTGTTATACGGGCGCCATCCACAGGAAAATTGAAGCTACGGCTAACCTCTGAGATAGTGAAACTGACCGCCGTGGAGAGGTCTGATCATATTTAAGACAGGCACAAACAAACAAAAATAAAAAAGTGAATTTTGAGATAAAGCCACAAGTTTATTAATGCCTATAAAATTGGTCCTTTCTGACCTGAAAATACCCTTAATTAATAATAATTAATAAAATTAATAAGAAACTTATCGATAACTGGGTCTTATAGAAAATATCAAGGAGGTTTCTCGATAAAATTATATCACAATTTAAAATTCAATGGTAATTATAAACAAATGATTTAGCGGCAATAAATGTTATACAATTGACAAATGAAGAATTTCACTTTCTCACCAATCCTTCACAAAAGTGAGCACTGTGTGATGGCTCCTGATTAGCACCGATGGTCGTATACAATGGTCTCCCACACACGGACGGCCCCTAAACTCGGTATGATGTCTAGGATAGCATTAGTGTTTTGCCGTATGTAGAGTTGACTCGACTAAGCTAAACTTGACTGGATTAAGCTATAGATCCTAGCAGGCATTTGGTCATCCAAACTGAACTACATGATTTCCCGGATAGTTGTAATTTCCTGACTTTAAATTCCCTTGTATAAGACTATTTGATGATAATGGATGTTATTGTTGGAGGTTTTAATCTGAATAATTAAAAATGATTGAAAATGGAGTCATGACTAATAACTCTTCAGTTTAAAGAGTCATAACTAATAATTCTAGACAGTTTTACTTAACTGATAATTCTACAGCTTAATTTGACAGCATAAATCCTACGTTTCGGAAGAAGAGAAAAAATGTTATTAGCACGTGTTCGCAGAATTATGGTTATCATTAAATATGTTGATATAAATTAGCAGAACTGAAAAAGATGGTTGAAAACCGTTAAATGTTAATGAGAGGAATTTATTAAATACATTTAATTATCTTTTACTGGATACCTAGACCACTAAAGAAAATAAATTGATAACACCAAAAGTGACATCTTGTGTGCCTAATTAATTATCGAAACTTGGAGTGACTATTCTATGCTGCAGCAGAATCAGGAATGAGATTCAGTTCGTTCTATGCCAGCTAGTAAAATGATATTCCCTCCATTCAACATATTGTTATCGTATTTCACAAATCAAAAATTACTAAATACAGATTCGGAAGTGTTGGTTTTGGTATTGCATTAAAACGTAAAGAAAGACAGAGACCAATTGAAATGCTGCAGACAGAGCTGCCCACGCACATGTGGTGGAGAAAGCAGGTGATGTGTGATACGATAAACAAGAATAGTCTATTTGCTTCGCTCTCGCTTGCTCCTATTGCCATACTTAAATGAACATTTTCCGAATCTGTATATGAACCTGGATAGAATTGAGTTCTACGCAAGCGACGATACTCTGCTGTAAGTCAATTTTAAGATAACCAATATTAAGCAAAAAATGCGATGAAATATAAACATATTTACTAATTGGTTATGCCCTTTATGTTTAATGAGAACCAGTAGTAAGAACTGTAACATAAAAAGCAAATAGATGGATTAAACATAAAAATACAAATAGGTATAATCTTAAATCTAAATGCATTGCCTAGTGTGCCTAATTAAATGTCAGGGCTTTAACTACTACAGATGTAATGAAACATATTCTTTATAGGATTTTGCAAAGAGCAGAAACTATATATGAGAACTAAAATAAAAACTATTTGTAAAATTATTGATTTACATTCTTTGCATTCTTTCGATAAACTGAATTCTGGTTATACTAGCAATTAAAATTCTATAATAAATTTGTCTTTCCTATTGGACAATTCTCATTCTAACACTAGCTTCTACACAGTCCCCTACAGCTATGCAGAATAAACCGGTATCCACATAACCCCTACGGCTATGAAGATTAAGTTAAAATGAGAACAAAGGCCTAAAATGGATTTATTTACATACCTAGTCTTTTGGAAAATCTTTCATTCAAATGTGTTATATTCTCATGATATCATTCTGTTTTTTTTTAAATGCTTAGCATTTGAAACGTTTTTCGCCCTTATTCTGAGCTCATCAGAAAGGCACAAAGCCACTCACATGAATTTAACGAAAAAGGTTTTCACTAGATAAAGTGACCCCGATGAAGAAAATTAATATCAGGTCTAAGTAAAATGCATGATATGATAAGAAATGTAAAGAAGCTGTAGCAAATAAAAAAAAGCAAGGTATAACGAGAATTCAGGTTAACGAAAGAATGCAAAGATTGTAAATCAATCATTTTACAAATAGTTTTTATTTTTAGTTCTCATAGATACTTTTTTCTGCTGTTTGCAAAATCCTATAAAAAATATGTTTCATTACAAGTATAAGCAAATGATAATTCACTTTTAAATACTACAGATAGTAAATATATGTTTCTCAAATATTAAGTGTGATTTATTAGAATTGATTAAAATGCTGGAAATTCCCAGACGTACGCAACAAAGCGTTAAAAAAACATTTGTGCGAACTGCTTTATTATGATTCTACAGCAAAATGTTACAAGATTTTTTATCATGCGCACCAAAATACCAAATATTACAAGATATGAAAACTGTAACATACAGTGTGTCTCTCAGATTGGAACGAACATAACTAATTAGCTCGCATATTCGGTAATTTATCAATGTAATTTTGAAATAACCGTTATGAAACTAGTGAAAGATGTGGTCTGGCTTTGCTTACTACTACCACCTATTCTATATATTTTGCAACTCTTCCAATCTTCTTATAGTGAAAAAATATTTTTTGGATGTCTTGTTTTTATTTGCTACAGCTTCTTTACATTTCTTGTCATACCATGTATTTTTTTTAGACCTGGTATTAATTTTCTTCATCACTTTATCTAGTCAAAACATTTTTCGTTAAATTCAATATATAATTCTGACAATTTCATTAACGGAAACTAATAATGTTTCTAAAAGGATAATTGCAAATCTTTATATTTTTTTTCTGTTTCAGGTACGTAGAAAGTTAATCTGGTTTTCCTTACTACTCTGTAATGTAGGTAAGAATATTAGTTTTATTTCACTGTAGCTATTAATGTATAACTGTATCGTGTAGGGATAAAAACCCGACTATTGTCTGATGCAACCAGAGTAACTACTCTAAAACGGGGGGGGGGGAGGATAACTATCCTCCCCCCCCCCGTTTTAGAGGATGCTGAACACCGTAGTGGTGTCAGGATTTCTTATTGGGGTGATCCACCTCCGCAAACGGCCAAGAAACAAACTCCAAGCGGAGGTTAATGCGTATTATAGTTGTTTGAGGGACTCTTACTTAGTAACCTCCCATTATCTAGGATGCTGAATAGCGTGGTGATGGTGGAATTCCTCCCCGGGATAACCCGCCTCCCTAAATGGCCAATAACAACCCTCTAAAGGGGTGAGAGTGCGTTCTTAGTATACCACCAGGCAAAGCTCCCACCGCCCTCTCCCCCCCCCACCATTTTTGAGAATCCTACATGGGAAAAAACATTAAGATGTCGATCTCGTCAACAAAGTAGTCATTTTCATTTACTGTAAAGTTGCTGAAAGATGAACTTATTTTTTTTTGAAAAAATTAGGTTTTTATAATAACTCAAACATCTGATTTATATAATTATAATATATTATATAAAATATATCTATTGACGCATACAATTACTGCATATATTGTTACTCTGGCGTTTCTTACTTTATAAAATACTATGACGATACTTAATTATAAACCTTCTTGTCCAGTAGTATGATGAGAGCGCTCTCTCACCCCTTTGGAGGGTGGTTATTGGCCGTTGATGGGTAGGGCGGGTGTCATGGTCCTCCTCGTGTTCGGTATCCTACAAAACGGGGGGAAATTATTTTTGTTCATGGTATGCGAAGAGCGCTCTCTCACCCCTTTGGAGGATGATTATTGGCTGATGAAGAGGTAGGCGGGTGTCAGACACGCGTCCCAGGGTCGATTGATACAATCCGCTAAATACTGTGTTATAAACTGAATTTATTTATCAATATTATCTCAAGCTATAAATACTCAAAAATACTCACTGGGAATCATTGTATCTATCATTCTATCTTCTGGAAATGCTTAGCCGTTGAAACATTTGTAGTCCTTAATCTGGAGCTCTTCCGAAAGGCATAAACCTACTTTTAAGAGGTTTCATGCAAGAACCAAGAAAAAAGTTTATAACAATTTTTTTAAATTTTTCATTAAAATAAGTTTTATACTGATAAAACAACATTCACCTCATTAGTAGTGAAGCCTATATACTCTATATATATTTTACAGTAATATTTTCAAAGTTTTTTATAACAATGAATTGTTCAAGTTAAAAAAAATAGCGGAAGAACCATGGGACAAAACTACTACTATAGTTATAGAAAACCATATAAAGTTTTTAAGTCAGTCTATTCAAGTCCAATCGACTTGTTAATAAATAGCATCCACCCTTGGTTCCCGCTATTGTGATTATTGCAAATATTTCTAAATATCTCATATCTTGAAATAAGATCAAATTCGTTTCAACACTGCCATGATTACACGTCTACCCCGTTTGCATCAAAATAGTACAGTACATTCACATTTACGCACATTAATGCGTGCTTGAATGATTACAAATTTTATAAACCGACTTTTTTATAAATAGGAGAAGTGTGTACAAGACTAAACAATATTAAAATTTCAAAATTGATTCGGTTGGTTGTACATGAATAAGCAAACCCTTTCCGTGTTGAAAAGCTTGATTGCTAATTTGCCAACAGGATTGTCCTTTACAAACACAATTCTTTATGGGGTAAAATAAATTTTGTCGTACATTCCTTAACCCACATAAGCCGAAAAGTATAACCTGGGTCCTAAAGTGCTTTGAGGCTGATCCCAACCCTTTAAAAGGAGTCTTTAAAAATTAATTTTTTAGTAATATGTCAGGAACAGCTAGCAGAACCATTTTCAAATTTGTGAGCCATGCTTTAATGGACAACTTTTGTTTATTTAGATACATTTTATTTAGTGCTTTTAAAGTTTAATACTGAAATATTCGACTAATGGGTAGGTGAACATATACGTTGATGATATTTAATTGTATATTATTATATGAGCTATTTATTATGATAGCTACTATTCACGAAGATGACGTTTGAGCTCACGAGCTGTAGGCGGGTGGCGCAAATCTTGAGTGAATAATGGTCATAATCGCGAATGTAATACTATGGTTTTTCTGCACTTATTAAACAAATAAATTAGTCTGAAATTTGATAACATTAATCAGTATCTACTCGTAAGCAGTACATACGTTGGAAAACGTAAAGAAACAATATGGCGGGACACTTGGCTGTCATATAAGTTGATTGTCAGCCGCACCAGCAAGGGTTCATCGCGGTCAAGGCTATTGCCGGATAAGAATAGTGATTTGGCCCACAGAACCGATTGGGCTATTAGTAGTCTTATATCGGCGTGGTCAAAAAAAGGTGCTAGACGCAATTTTTACCCCCACTTTCCCCCTGGGGAGTCAGGAGGCCCAAGAAACCTGTTATTACTTGGTTATTTTTTATTTAGTCACCTAGTAAACGATTCTTTACCAAAAAAAATCAAGAATATAGAGGAAGTAGGGTTACTTCAACTTAATTTTCTCTAATTCTCTGACCCCACTTTCCCCCAGATTTTTTTTTAATAAAATATTCTTTTTTTTTTACTTCGTGAAAATAACGGTTTCTTTAATTTTTGAGTATAACGCACCAATTTTTAGGGGCTACAAATTTTTTTATAGATTTTTGGACCAACATAAACAAATTATAAAATTTTTAGCGGTGCTATTGCCTCATTTTGAGAAACATTATTTTGAATATTTTATAATTTCTTTTGGGGGGGAAAGTGGAGCCAGAGAATTCTGAAAAAAATTGAGTTGAAGTAACCCTACTTCCTCTATATTTTTGATTCGTCTACTAGGTGACAATAAAAAATAATCAACAGGTTTTTTGAGCCTCCAGACACCCCCAGGGGGATAATTGGGGTAAAAATTGTGTCAAGAACTTTCTTTTGGCCACGCCGATATAATGACACCACTAATAACCCATACAGCACACCAAATAACCATTACGATGTGTTCGCATTGTGACAATGTATCTAGATGCAGACACAGGGTTACACAATTCTACGATGTAAATGTGCTACGTTTGCATATTGTAAGCACACACGTATGCACGAAGGTTAAACGTCCGCCTCACAATATAGCCACAGTATACCATTTACATATACACAAATAATGTGATCCACAGTGTGTTATCGGATGCACAGTGATTGTATTGTATGCTTAAACTCTGCTTACACATGGCATTTGTCCCACTCAATTTAAAGGTAAATATACTATTCGGTGTATATGTTGCTCTGTCACCTAGTGTATACACTCTGTCCAAGATAAAACAAATTTTCATAAGATATATACTTCAGGAAAATAAAAGTTTTTCCGCATGATCGATCTTTCGTTCTCAAAACAGGTACCTATTTAAAAAAATTTATTAATATTATAGTTTTTTTGAGAATGAAAGGTCGGGTGGCGAAACTTTTATTTTTCTGAAGTATCTATCTCATGAAAAGTTGCTTTAAAATTGTTCTTTTTCTCGTTCCACACACATCTTTTGATATTACGGATCGCTATCAATTGGTGAAACAGAAAACAGAAGTAGAAAAACACTAGAAATTGAAGAAGTTTTACAAGAATATTAAAATGTATTAAAAAATAAGTATATACATTAGTAAATACTCAAATATGTCTTATACTATAAATTGCCAGCCTTTACTGTAGCTCTCTTTTCAGCCATTCTTCGTTTCTTCAAAAAATTTTCTTCCTCCCCGTCTGACTGTGTTTTGTCTATATCTAGTTTTGTCATCTGTGCTTTAGGTTTTATTGCTTCTGTGCCGATATAGAACAGAAACTTAATATCAGAAATGTATGTATATATATATTGAGCCATCGATAACTTACCAAATGTTACAGTAAGGAGTTCTTTAAATTGTTTAAAACCTTCTTTCTGTGATCCAACCAAGTTATATTGTAGGGCTAACTCGTTCGTCAGTATACGAGAATATATGTGACCTACCGCTTTGTGCAATTCCTCCTCGATTGTTTTGGAGTCAAAATTTGGCAAATTGGGTATTGGACAAGCATCTTTCATAAAGAGTCGCTGCAAGAATAAAAAAAAAGTTGCCAGAGTACCTATAAGTATAGCACAAAAGATCAATTGTTATAATAATTGTAATTGTAGAACATTATAAAAATTACAAAACTTACAAGGAATGTGAAGTAACGGCTATTTGTTCTTAATGTTTCATTTAACAATTGCAGCCCTTCTATAGTTGACACAGGTAATGGCACCAAAGCTTCCATGTTGAACCGCTCGTTGTCATTAATACCATCTTCGGGTTTGTTATATTGATTAACCAGACTCTCAACTTGTTTTTCTAAAATCATAACTTTGTTTTCGGTTTCTGCAGTTCTATGCAATAGTCGGAAGAAGCAGGCTAGAAAAAACATGTTCGTATTAAAGCATAATCTTAGAGGCATCGATTTCAATTAAATATATAAATTGTTATAAAATAACCACTGACCTTTATAGAAATCGTCTACAGGTTTTCCCTCACTTAAGAAGTGTAATATATCCATATCTTGGATATGCAAATCTTGGTGAAATCCCAAAGGAACACCTAAAAGTATTTATTAACATTTAAAAATTCAGAAAGTATTTAACAATTTATTTATCTTATAATTCGTTTGAAATGGCACAAACACACAACACACACTTAAGGAGCTTCCCAAATTGTAATATATAAAAATGGCTGCTATATGTGTGGCTACGACCACTCTTATAGAGGAAAGATGACACATGAGATACACATGGCCGGTATGCTTACGCTGACGCTTTGCGCGCGCACACTTCCATGCTTGAATGGTCTAATGTAAACACGACAAGACACAACTAAGAAGTGTATACATAGTTTTTTGTATCCTGTGTATATATCGCACATTTCCGTGGTGTATGCAGTAGGCACAAATATTATATAAAGTATCACATATACATATGACTTAAACCTTGGAGGCATCTTGTGCCGACGTCAAATTTCAACATTCTAATAATCCTTCTTTGCGTTATATAAAAATGTTTAGAATCTTGAGTGCATACGGTATACAATTATTAAACATTGTGTATCACAATTCTATCAATATAAACGTAGGTATATCTCATATGTGTACGTAGGTACTAGGTCAACAATTAGATCCACCTTAACGTATTTTGTTTCTCATGTGTGTATCTTGTAGAGACGTAATTCCAATTGGATGTGCTGTTTGGGAACCCAATTGGTTCTGTGGGCCAAATCACTATTCTTATATCCGGCCTTTGAAATATCATTGAATCAGCGAAACAGTGATTTTTGAATTTGTATTTGTGATCGACCGGATGCGGTGAATTAGGTAAGATTTTTCGCCAAAAAGATGCTAATAATTGTCATATAATTAAACAGGTGTAGAAAAAAGTATTTTAGAGTTATTATTCTGTTAAATCGAAATATTTAGCATTACATTATGGGAAAATTTGTTCTTATTTATTACTAAAACAAACGTATTCTTGGGATACGTCGAAGTATAGCCCAAAATGGAAGTCTATTTTCAAAAATTCACAGATCTTGCATCTTTCGCAAGTATCTTAAGCGTATTGAAAATACCAGATGCAACTATACCGCTCTTGGAGTCCAAGGATGCATGGCTAGGATGATAGTTATATTCAGCATTTGCATTAGGTACCATTAGCGATTAGTGATAGAATAAAAAAAAAACCTGTATAGTGCTTTTCTACTGTACTTTCTTATATCATACTTAGATGTGTTTGATAATTTTATTTACTTAATTTTAAATATATTTGTCCATACGATCGAATTAAGCTAGTCCATGTTTTATTGGGCTATTTTGTTTTTTTTTACATTAATTTAAAAGTGACGGTGTTCTGTAAGAAATAACGTAAGTTATGCAAACTAAGTGACATACGATATGGCAGTGTCGGCATGTATCACAAGAGACCGTTAAGTTTAGGAGGGTTTATGTTTATATTTTAGTTTCGAGATACTGCTTGCACTGTTATTGAAACGTGATATCCCTAATAGCATGGCGTTGAGTGAACGGTACGGTTACAAGGCCGGTGCAGTGGCCTAGACAGATCTGTCGCTCTCGATACGTTTTTATATCATGCGCCCAGTAGTATTTTTAATACCAAATGACAAGTGGCAACTTAATATGTTCATCTCAACTGGTACCATGACTCTTTTTAAACATATTCTTCTTTACGAGGTTTCAATAGTCACTTTTTGAAAATTTTGAAAACCTCAAAAGTAGTATTTATTTTACATAGTAGTTAAAAAGAGTAAAACAAATTGAATTCTACGAGGAGATAATTAGAAGGTGCGGTGCAAATTTTAATTCCATTCAACAAATTATTCTTTCTGATAATGGGGCCTCGAAATGATAGTATCAATAATTGGATATCCACACTCAGAGTCCTCAAAAAACTAATATGTGGGCAGGAATTGTGGGACATTATTTCTTTGAAGATACTCTAACCGGGGAACGCTACTTGCATTTTCTTCAATTCCACCTCGTTCCTGGTTTAGCTATTCTATTTGGTGACGATGCACAGTGGGCCAGTTAACAATTCTAGCAAATAAAAAATGAAAATACTCAGAGGCAGCATTTTATATGTTTTATTTGCAATGAAAAATTATAAACATGTATCCAGCATCGTAAATACTATACACTTTCAGAGATAATAATAATAACAATATTACATAAAATAAATTATTTAATTGTATATTTTGGGAGGAAAGTCAATTAGTTTACTTCATACACGATATTTTATTCAATCAAAATTAAAATACATACTTTTAGGCGAAAATTTTCATATATTACAACATTTATTTTGATTCTAATTTGTATCGGAGTCCTAAGAAATGTCAATGCCATAGTTAACATCACAATTGGAGTCAGAATCGATAATTTCAGGCGTATATATCTGAAGTGCTAGATCTGCTAATAACTTAAAGGCATCCTTCGGTAGCACATTTTCTTCCGTCCAGATTGTTGACGTACTTTTTGATAACTTCGAGAAGAATACGAGAATACATTAAAGCGTGAAATAGATCTTCCATAGTTTTTTTTCTGGACGTTTTCTGTGTAGCTATGTAATTCCCTGAATTTCCTAACATCTTTGTTTTTGGATTCTAAAGCTTCCTCTGACAAGATTCCTGTGGAAAGAACTGCTTCAACCGTCAACATACAGAGGCAAGGCATCTTCTGGTGTACATTTCGTAGCCACCGATTTCGGAGAATATGAAGCTTTCTTAATCCTAGTCACTCGCTTTGGAGAGTTTGCTGTGACAGTTTGTACTGTTAGCGCAGCATCTCTTTTACCAGACATTCTTAAACAGGTGCTAGTCGCAAATGATAACTAATTTGTAGTATACGTTTCGAGTAAAGGTAAAACTTTTTGCATTTTGGACTGATCACCCGCCTCAACAAATTACTTTGTTGATCCAATTTTTGTTCGTCCTTTCGAGCTTTCAGTAGGTACCACAACCACAACGTATTCAGTCATGCATGATGTCGCGTGAGAACTACCTGGAGAGATAGATTACATTTCCACTTGTCGGCAGTTATTGTTTATATTTTTTGTTATTATTTTGGTTGTCCTCATGTTCCATTAATTTAAAGTGCAGAACGTATTCCAAAATTGCAGCATTTATGTTTGTTATGTCATGTTGTTGACGCCAAATTATCAAAAAATTCTCTTTGTGGCATGGACAAGGCACTGAAAAAAATAGAATTGCTATCTGGCCCACTGTGCGATGTTCTGAATGGTCAAATTTGGTTTCAACAAGACGGTGCCCCCCCTGAACTATGCATCCTCGTTCAGTAGTTTTTACATGCAACAAATTAATTAGAAGAAGGGGTCATATTGACCCTTAGAATTCATGCCTTGTCAGAGCAAAATATTATAAAATTATCCAATATGCGTTTTACAGTGTATGGTGATGGTTTCTGTTCTTGTGGGTATCGAGTAGCAAATGGGTTACATGTTCTTGATATTACTTTATCGCATTCTCCATAAATAATAAAGAAATCTAAAAAGTCTTTGTGAGTGTAATTTAAACGTGCTGGTATGCATTAATGATTGTTTCTATTCTTGATATAAAAAAAGACAGGTTGTTCCATTTGAACTAAAACGTTTTTGAGGTTTTAATTTAACAAGACGTAACATGATAAGCAGAACACTTGGTACGCTATTATGGAATTCATTTTTATTGTAGAGAGTAGCTCATCTTAAGTTCTTTTTACGTGCCAAATAGCAAATATGGATCTCCTACACGAAGAAAATAACTCCCAAAATTTTCAAATTTTTTTTTTACATACTATTCCCTATATCGATCGATTCAGTTTCCTGTGAGACATCCGTATAGCCAGAAATACGGTAAAAATGTGCAAAAAGACACATTTTTTAACATTTTTTGTATAACAAAAAAGCTTTCCACCGCTTGGATTTAATCCAAAACTTTTTACCACACTTATTTAGAGTAACCAAAAAAGTTTCTAAGGTAAAACAAATTCTTTTGAGGTAATTCAAACCCTCAGTTTTATCCACACACAGATTTTTTTGTTCGTGGACTTTTCTATGTTTATTTATTTCAATTGAAATACATGTATTAATGTTTGCAAAAAATGCTTTGTTTTTTACTAAATAAACATAATTGTCATTAATTACATTATTTTTAATAAGAAATGGAAAATGTTCTCCTTAGGAACTTATTGACTTTTATTAATTTATATTACAGAATCATTTATATTTGTAAAGTCGGCATTCGCGGTTGGTTGACAGGCTGAAGTTTTGAAGGTTTAATCTCTCGGGAATTCTGTATTGTATAAAGAACCAAGACGACAGAATATATTCCCTCCTCAGCGCACGGACTAGCTCATACTAAATTTTTTATTGTTTTACTGCTGTCAGAACTTTCTCGTTGATTCTCTTTTTTTCAGCGTTTACTACGTAATCTTGCTAAACTTTTATAAACTTCCCCACTATTAATTATTCTGTTGTTTTTATACGCAGCTCTGCAACGTTCGTTTACATCAAAAAGGTGTTTTATTCGATTTAATTAAAATGAAATAAATCATTCTGATGTTGTTTAAATCAAGATTAATTACCTACTCGAATTGTTTTGGTTTCCGTTTACGCTGGCTTTGAAATTTTATTCTTATTCTACTTATTGTGTATATAAGTGAATAATTAATCATAATTATGAGCTGTATTTTATAAATAAATGATCGGTCGGATTTTTGCACTTTCTGGTAATTAGTTGCAGTTTAGAAATAAGTTTTTAACTTCATTATCCAATTACGTAATAATAAAGCTCGGTGATTGGCAGAGATAGAGACAGTGCAGTGAAATCTTTTATTTAGACCAAGCGCCAGAGACAAAAAAAAAACAAAAAGAGTTAAATTGGAAGTAGGAAGTGTTGATTTTTTTTTAATCTCTAAAATTATTGATTATACAGGCACATGCACTTTAGAGCAGACGGTATGGGCACATGAGTATCGCCATTTCGGATGCAGTTTTCTTGTTAGAATCAGTTAAGGAGACACTACATTTGATTATATTGATAAACTTGGACAGGCGGATACGATGTAGACAGACTTTTCAAAGGCCTTTGACAAAATTGAGCATGCCTTATTATTAAATAAATTTTGGGTGTTGCATGCGTCTCATATTATTTTTCAAATCTTATTTATTACACAGAGAGTAATGTGTCTCGCATAATGGCTATAGATCTGAGGTTTCCTTAGCCACTTCTGGTGTTCCACAAGGCTCCAATCTTGTAGCTCTATTATTTTTACTTTACTGGTGCGTATTAAATAAGCTTGAGTTGAATATTAATAAATGCAAAGTTTTATCACTTACTAATAGAAGAGCTAGCTTTGTTTATAACTATTATAGTATTATTGTCACTATTTTATTCCGATGTACAGACACTAAAGATTTAGGAATGATTTTTTATTATCAACTTTCATTTAAAAAACATGTTCATTCAAATACATTACAAGCTATGCTGGGAATGCTTGGAACTGTAATTTTAACAATTTAGAAGCGCTAGAAATGATTCATTTGTCAGATCCAAACTTGAACATGGTTCCATAATCTAGAATTCATGCTAAAAATATCAAGAAAATGCTGTTGATGGAAGTCAGAGAAGGTTTTTAAAATTCCTGTCTTCAAAACAGCAATAAGTCTGTCTAATGCGATGAGATTATGAACCAAGTCTTGGTGGCTTTCATTCATCTCTCAGTTAGACAAAGCCGTCACTCGTTTATTTAATTGCGAAAAGTATTATTAGTACGTCAGAAATAATGATTTGAACTTTTTTCTCCATCAGATTTTATTGGATATAATGATAGATTTAGGTGTAAATAACAATAAGATCATAGTGCGTATGCACAGTTTTGGCTGGAAGACATACTTAAATGCACTTTTTTGCGCACTTTTATGCAAGAAAGTGCAGTTTTTTCTATGTTCTCGGATTTTTCTATAGTTTTTCAAATACAATCGTTTAAAAATAATTGATATTGACTAGAAACTTTTTAAATTAAAAAATATCATGCTGTACCAAATTTGATAACTATAACAATTGGCACCCTGGGCTTCCGACTAGTCAACACCCCCAAATCCCTTTCAAACTCCGAGTGGGCTCCGTAGCAGCCGTTCCCTCTCACGACAAACGAAAAACGCTCCCGGGAGCCTATACATGCCAACGAAGAAAGAAGACCAAGACAGAAGAGCGCCAGAAGAAACGACCCAGCTGGCAGGTTCCAACAGCCAGGACCTGTGGAGGTTTGCTAACATCACCAATACCTTCCGCATTCGCGGGGGGATAGGTGAAAAAGCAGGTCCACCCCTTACGATGCAGGTCCAGGTCTACAGCCATGATTGGGGCAAAGAGCTCAAGCTCGACCCCTAATCATCCGAGACCGTCATCTCTAGTCGAGAATATTGGCGCGTGGTTCCTAGAAATGACTAAAGTGGTGATGAAATATTATAAATTAGCGTGCAATGAAATTGTCTCGTATGTATGGATTTCAATTTTATTATTCTATTAACATCTTGTGTTATGCTTGCCATGAAATCTGTTACCGTCGACTATCGACTTGTTAGAGCTTGTCGTTTTCATTATCACACAGCAGCGTAACTATTTCATCTCCGGATAAAAATACTATTTTTCAAAGTTTCATGAAGTCATTAGTTTATAATTGAAACAATGGACTTATTCACACGCATAGTATATTAGCGAAAGGTACCTTACTTAAAACTTTAATCAGTAGGTACACGTCTTTGATTTAATTATAGAATTCTATACTATAATGTAAAAACTTTCTATTTTTCACGATATTTTAGGAAATTCCAATTTTTGTTCTACAGAATTAACCCATGTCTTAGTTTTATATAATATTATTTTGCCTGAAAAATTAAAGTAATATACTGTGTGTTTTCTGAAATCGGTTGTGGAATGACGTCTTTTGTATTTGACATATTATCACTGATTTATTGAGGTGGTAGGTTATTGTACGGCCGGGGGAAGTAGTATCATTTATAATAAGTTACCAATTTATCAGTGAGCGATAAAATTTTATGTATTCTGCTCATGCTTGAGCCAAAACTCATTTTCAATACGTTAGAATTTCAAAAATGCATACAGGGCGCTGGTGCCAGCTTAAAAATAAAATTCGCTTTAGGTAAACTGCCATTTTTGTGTTAGATATTGAAAAATTTTATAAGAAGAACTTGCTCAAAATTAAAAAAATCGGTAAAGGTATTTACACAGAACTTCCCTCGTTATTTGTGCATGGCGATCACTCTAAAAAATTGTTAATTGCGAAATGACATTGAGAATAATAATCGGAATATAGTTATTGCTATTATTACAAAGAAAACCTGATAACTTTTGGTCAAACAAATATACAGTGTGCTCATCCAACAGCAAAAGTTCAATACTAAATAACAGGTGCCAAATATGGAAGGCTTGGGCAAATACCTTTACAAATGTCCACCATGACTGAATTATTTCTTGGGATAACCACCCTGTACATTTTTCAATAAAGATATAATAGGTGTATATGTCAGATATTATTGCCATCCGTCACATCAATCCAACATTCGTGCATTGGAGTGGAAGTATAGTGGTGGTTAAAAAATTTCATTTTTATTTTAATTTTTCAAAAATGTTAAAAAAAAAATTTTTAATTTTTTCTTCTGAAATAGGTTTAAAATGTCAAACGTAGAAATTTTTCATTTAAGCAAAAAGGGAAGTTTCCGTCTATTCTATAATAGTGGTAAAAGAAGTTTAAGATTTAAAAATTACATATTTTACTTCCCTCGCATACCGAAGGGAAGTATTGTATTCGAGAAAAAATCACCCTCCGAGATTTTTTCGGATTCTGACGTTTCAGAACACGTAGATTCCGAAAATATAGGTTTTTCAATTCCGTCAGTCTGTCTGTCTGTCTGTCTGTCTGTCTGTCTGTCTGTCTGTTGATGCATTTACTAAAAAACTACTTGACGGAGAGCAGTCAAATTTGGTAGGTAGTTGACGCTACTGTCAGCGAAGAACTGGTAGAATTTTCACTGAAAAATATACAGGGTGGACCGTCTAAACGGAATAAATAGTAAAAAAAAAAAATTGTTTGCTCAAATTTAAAATTTCCACGTTTTATGACGCGCTAAACCTATTTCTGAAAAAAAAAAATTTTGAAAATTTTTTTCAATCATTTTTGAAAAAAATTTTACCACAAATATAGGAAGAAAAAATTTTTTTTTTCTTCAAATTTAAAATGTTCACGTTTCATGGCATTCTAAACGTATTTCAAAAAAAAAAATTTTTGAAAATTTTTTTACCAACATTTTTGAAAAAAAATTTACCACTAAAATAGGTGGAATTTTTTTTTTGTTCAATTTTAAAATTTCCACGTTTCAATGGCATTCTACACGTATAAAACAAATTTAGACATTTTTCTGAAAAATTTTCTTGAAAAAATTTATGTATTCATCACTGTCTTACTATAGAATAGAAGAAAATATTTTTTTCTCAAATTTATGATTTCCACGCTTTATGACATTCTAAACATATCTCAGAAAAAAAAAATTGAAAATTATTTTCACACATTTTTAAAAAAAAATTTACCACTAAAACAGATGGAAAATTATTTTTCTTTGCTCAAATTTAAAATTTCCGTGTTTCATGACATTCTGAACCTATTGCAGAAGAAAAAAGACTGAAAATTTTTAACCAACAGTTTTGAAAAATTGTAATAATTACAATAACTATATTTCCATTATTATTCTCAATGTCATTTCATATTTAATAATTTTTTAGTGACCGCCATGCACAAATAACGAGGGAAGTTCTGTGTAAATACCTTTACCGATTTTTTTTTAAATAGGGTTAGAATGTCATGAAACGTGAAACTTTTAAATTTGAGTAAAAAAAGTTTCCATCTATTCTAGTGTTAATTTTTTTTCCAAACTGGTAACAAAATGTTGCAAATTTTTTTTTTTCCGAAATTGGTTTGGAATGTCATGAAACGTGGAAATTTTAAATTTGAGCAAACCAAATTTTTCGTCTATTCTATAGTAGTGATAAATAGATTAAAAATGTTTTCAAATTTTTTGAAAAATTTTTCAAAAACATTTTTAAATTTATTTGAATAGTTTTAGAATGCCATGGAAACGTGGATGGTTTAAATCTGAACAAAGAATAAAAATTCTATCTTAGTGGTAAAATTTTTTAAAAATAGTAATCAAAATTTCTAATTTTTCTTTTAAATAGATTTAGAACGCTATGAAACGTGGAAATTTTAAACTTGAAGAAATAAAAAAAAATCCGTCTATTTTAGTGGTAAAAATGTTGGTAAAAAAAAATTTCAAAAAATTTTCAAAATTTTTTTTTCTGAATCAGGCTTAGAATGCCATGAAACGTGGAAATTTTAAATTAAAAAAAAAATTATCATTTTAGTAGAAAAAAATTTTTCAAAAATGGTAAAAAAAATTTAATTTTTTTTTTAATAGTTTTAGAATGCCATGAAACGTAGAAATTTTAAATTTCAGCAAAAAAAAATTTTTCATCTTGGTAAAAAAATTGTCAAAAATGGTGAAAAAAATTTTCAAAAATTTTTTTTTCAGAAATAGGTTTAACGTGTCATGAAACGTGGAAATTTTAAATTTGAGCGAAAAAAAATTTTTTTCACTATTTATTCCGTTTAGACGGTCCACCCTGTATATTTTCCAGTAAAATTTCTACCATTTCTGCTCTGACAGTAGCGTCAACTACCTGCCAAATTTCACTGCTCTCCGTCAAGTAGTTTTTTAGTAAATGCACCAACAGACAGACAGACAGACAGACATACTGACGGAATTGAAAAACCTATATTTTCGTAATCTACGTGTTCTGAAACGTCAGAATCCGTAAAAATCTCGGAGGGTGATTTTTTCTCGAATACAATACTTCCCTTCGGTATGCGAGGGAAGTAAAAATATAGTATCGTACCGTTTTTGATATCTATATGCATATTTTTGTATTTATTTATTTTTTTAATCATGTCATGGATCCTAGAATGGAACGTGAATCACCTTAGGATTAAAACCCCTTGGTATTACTGTTCCACAATTATTATTATTCAGATTACTCTGACATATATTTCGGCCTTTCGACTATTATCAAAGAGTTATAATAAGTTGTTATAACTCTTTGATAATGGTCGAAAGGCCGAAGGATATGCCAGAGAAATCTGAATGATAATTGTGGTACAGTAATACTAAGTGTTTTTAATCCTAAGGTGATTCACGTTCCATTCTAGGTTCCATGACATGATTAAAAAAATAAATAAATACAAAAATATGCATATAGTTATCAAAATCGGTACGACGCTATATTTTTTAATTTTGAGCAAGTTCTTCTTATAAAATGTTTCAATATCTAGCACAGAAATGGCAGTTTACCTAAAGTGAATTTTATTTTTAAGCCGGCACCAGCGCCCTGTATGCATTTTTGAAATTCTAACCCACTAAAAATGGGTTTTGGCTCAAGCATGAGCAGAATACATAAAATTGTGTTCATAGTAAAAAAAGTGAATTTCAATTTTAAGATGCCACCAGAGCCCTCTATACATTTTTGAAATTCTAACGTACTGAAAACAGGTTTTAGGTCAGGCATGAGCAGAATACAGAAAATTGCATTCGTAGTAAAAATGGTTATTTACACCTATACTAACGCCTTCACGTGGACACATTGTATATTATAACCGAGATTATAATGACGTATGGAACTAGATTGCATTTTGAAATTATTCCGTTGAATGGTTAGGGGTTAAATAGGGGTAAATAGGGGAAAATAAGTAAAGTAAGCTGGTAAGAATACCGGAATTTGTGATTTGGTGTATACTAGAAGTCAAGGCCTCAGATTTTTTATAATACTTTTCAACTCCCCCTCACCACCCTCACTCCATTATTAATATGATAAAATAAAATTGAGATATTCACTTGAAATTTGGTACAGGTATGTATTATCACTACATCTGTAATTGAATTATATTTTGTGATGATTCCGGTGAAGACTTCGGGGGTAAGTAGAGGTAAATAGGGGAAAATAAGTAAAGCAAGATGACAAGAGTACAGAAACTTGGATACTTCAGTGTGTGCCAATCGGGAGGGATGCACTCGGCGTCCGCCTCTTTGGCGCTTGCCGTAGGTTGATGGTGCTTTAATACTGGACTTGCCCTGGTATGGGCTGACTATTGATAGGACTAAATATTGTTCAGGCTGAAATATGTGTTGGAATATGTTTGTGCTTGAAAATACACCTGGGTGGCGTTGTTTGCAATGGATAGTATATGGGGAATAGGTAGTGTACATGTATTCTCGTTTGGTGGCATCTTTTGGACAATTGGTGTTAGTTGGGTTAGGTGACAGATGGCTCTTTTGTCACGTGAATTTGGTTTTGTGTTTGAAACTATTTCTTGTTGAGATATTTTGTTTAATTATGTGCTATTTTGTGTTTTGTATGTTTATCGTGTATTTTGTGTGTATTTTGATTTTTTATTGTTTTTTTTAAATTTTTGTGTTATGCATGGATTGTTTTAGTGTTTTGTTTGATATTTTGTTTAATTTTTTGTTTAATTTTTATATTTTTTCAGATAACAAATTAATTAGAGCATGTTAAGTAATGGCCGGGGAGTAAAGGTAGTTAATAGAGGGATGTTTAGGAGGGTCGAGAAATTTAGGGGTGAGCGGATCCTTGAGAGTTGGGTTTTCAGATAGATGAAGGGCTGCTGCAAAGTTGGGAATCTGACGACGATAAATGAAGTTGTTTAGTGTGAGAGTGCCAGTTATGTATGATGCTAGTGTGTGTACCCTGGTAGAAGTTACCACAGATTCTGAGGGCCTTATTTTGTAAGACCTGCAGTCGATGTTTCTGTGCGTTAGTGAGTAGTGGATACCATGATGGGGAGGCATAGGTGCTGATAGGACGGAGATATGACTTGTACAAAAGTGTGGCAGTGTCAGGGGGGGAGTTCTTAAGAATAGAGTAGAGTTGTCTTAGCCGAGCATAAAAATTTCTACTGATATGGTCGACATGTTGAATAAAATGCATTCTGCGGTCAACGAGTAGACCGAGATAGCGAAAAGATTTGAACCATTCTATTTGAGTGTCGTTTATTTTAATTTTGTCAGTAGGTGTGGTAAATTTTGTAGTGAGACAGGCAATTTGAGTCTTGTCAGTGTTAACAAGGAGGCTCCAGTTGCGATAAAATTCTGTAGTATTGTCAGTTTGCTCTTGTAGTAGTTGGGTGAGAATGCTAGAGTTTTTGGATGTGGCAAGGATTGATAAGCATTGTGTGATACGATGATCAATAGGGGGTGGAAGATCGTGGATGTAAGTGGTGAATAACACAGGCCCTAGTGCAGAGCCTTGAGGTACGCCAGAAAAGATGGGGGTAGTGGGAGAGCACGCCTGATTGACCGCAACTCGGAATGTTCTGTCGGTTAAATATGACTGTATTGTTTTCACAATACGAGTGGAAATTCCCGAGATGAGGAGTTTATAAAGCAGTCCAGACTTTGTCAAAGGCCCGCTCGAGGTCTAGGGCGACAAACCCCGTGAGTAGACCTCGGTTGTTGTTGGTGGTGGATATTTCACTGACGCGGAATAGTTGCTGGGTAGTAGAGTGACTCTGACGAAACCCAAACTGAAACTGATTTTCAGATTCGGCTTGGGTGAGTTGGAATTGAATTTTTTGTAGCAAAAGTGTGTCTAGATTTGGTATAAATACTAGAAGTAGATATGATTCCGTTGAAGGGGTGGGGAATAAGTAGAGGTAAATGGGGGAAAATGAGCAAAGCAAGCTGGTAGGAGTAGAGAAACTTGGGATTGGATGTATATACTAGGAGTCTCAGATTTCTTTATCATATTTTTCAAGCCCCCCCACCACCTCTACTCTAATATTAAAGGGGCGATTAAATAGAATTGAGATGTTCATTTGAAATTTGGTATATGTATGTATTATTATGACATCTGATCTGTGTAAACTGAGGAAAATTAGTGGAGCAAGCAAATAAGCTTCCAGAAACTTGATTTTTGGCGTACTTATATCCTAAGAACCAACGCCTCATTTTTTTAAAGAATACACTGCAAGTATTATAAAAATTTTATGATTCATTATTTCCGCATACTAGAATGCAATTATAGTCAAGATGTTTCCCTTTAGAGACTTGGAAGGAAAATCTGGATGTGAAAGTACTGATTCCTTAGGCAGCGGTGTTTTATGATGTGCTTTTAATAAAAAGCTTTGGCTATAGATAATTAATACAAGATTTCCATTCCTGCATTTATTTGAATTCAGTGAAAATATTGAAACATTATTCCCTTTAATTAGGAAAACTTCATATAAAATACCGTGTTCAAGAATAGTTGTACATTTTTTGTCTTTTGTATATGTTTTTAATTATAACTTTTCAGATTTTAATTCTATATCTGATGCGTCTATGCGAAGAAGAAAAGTTAGCCTTTGGTGAAGTATATGTCTAAACAAACTTTCATCACAATTTGTAAGCGTGTATTTATAACTTTGTTGAAAGTTATATTTCTATTCAAAGGAGTACATTTTTCAAGCATTTTTTTATTTTAGAAGGGAGCGAATAAAGCACAGTGAATGAGATTTCAGTGTAGTTCCGGCTACAAAAATATAAGGTTGTTGCATGAGGAATAGGCATATCTCACGTACTGTGGGCTTGTTTATAGCCACACGGGCTAATCAAAACGTGTTATTGTGGAAATAATGCAGATCATCCAGTCGTGATCCCATCAGCGATCACGCTGTGCTGGTAACCGTAATCTGGGTTGCGATCATAGCACTTACGTTCGGTACTTTTAATTACAGTTCGTATCGTTTCCAACATAATTTAACTACTACAGAGTGACTATCGAATGTGTTTTTTAATACAAAGATGAGTAAATTAATATGAAACTGATAGGTAACTTCTTGTCCTACACACTTTTTTTGAACTTCAATTATTATTAACATGCATGTTCAAATTAATTTATAACACCAAGAATAATTACATAAGGACAGGGTGCCTGATTATACCGTAAAGTCAACAAATATCATTTATGACAGGTGTGAGGAATTCTGAGAATCGCCAACAGCAACAGATTAATTTATAAAATAAGGTAACTTAGCACTGTTGGCATATTAGACGAAAATCGACCTAAACTTGATAAAGTTCACCAAACTGGATTCAGTTCGTTTTGATGTCTAGATCAAATTCCAAGAAATTGACCGCTAATGCCCTGCAATCGGTATAAATAATAATTATGTTACTAATTTGTTAATTAGCAAAATTGAGGTAAATTACAAAAACAAAATACATGTGTAGATAATTTGACGAAAAATAACAATTTTTTTCGAAAAAATGTGTATTTTCCGAGACATAGCGGTTCGAATTTTTCCAAAAGGGGGGAGGGAGATTAAAAAGTGACGAGAAAAAAATCCCGAAAAATTTCTGGTGATTGTATTATTAAAAGCATATAGGTCAATACATTCTTTAAATTTTTGTATCTTGTAATTTTTTTGTAACGTGCATGTTTTCCGAATTTTCAACAGATTTTCACGATAAAAAATGTACCTAAATTTTTTCATATCACAAAATGCATGTAGTCTCTAAAAATATAATTAATTACATACTTCCACATCCACGTAGTGGATTGGAAGTATAGTGATCGTAAAAAAAATCATTTTTTTAAATAGGATTAGAATTTCATGAAACGTTGAAATTTTAAATTTGAGCGAAAAGATATTTCTGTCTGTCTATCGGTCAGTAACTTTTTTTGTCCGCACGTTTTCACCGGAACGGTTTAAGATATTGTAGTCAAGATGTTTCCTTTAAAATGACTTGGATGAAAAATTTGAATGTGGAAGTAGTGATTCCTTAGGCAGCGGTTTTGAACATTGAAAATGTTTAACAAATCGAAGATGTAACGGCAATACGGAAGTCCAATAGCGATTTGTGTAATTCTTGGAAATTCGGTTGGTTTTTGGACACGAAAGCGTTCGGTGCTGTTACATGGCATACTTTTTGAAAGATCCAAATTTGATTTTGAATTTGATAAATTTTGATACCTAGAATCATATTCTTGCATTCTTACGTTTCTACACTGACCTTGCGTCGTTTTTGTAAAACTTGTGTATTTGATAAATTTTGATATCTAAATCTATTTTCTTTTAATTTTATGTCTCTACGCCGACCGGCCCAGCGTTGTTTTTGTATAACTTATGTATTTGATAAACTTTGATATTATCTAAATACAGGTTCTTGCATTTTTACGTCTCGACGCCAACCGACGCCTAACGTCGTTGTTGTAAAACTCGTGTATTTTATAAATTTTGATATCTAAATCTATTTTCTTGCATTTTTACGTCTCTACGCCGATCGACACCCAGCGTTGTTTTTCTATAACTTATGTATTTGATAAACTTTAATATTGTCTTAATATATGTTCTTGCATTTTTATATCTCGACGCTGACCGACGCCTAACGTCGTTTTTGTAAAACTCGTGTATTTGATAAATTTTGAGTTCTAAATCTATGTTCCTGCATTTTTACGTCGCAATGCAACCTAGCATCGTTGTTGTAAAACTTCTGAATGATAAATTTTGATACCTAGCTTCATATTCTTGTATATTCACGTCTCGACACCGACCAACGTCTAGCGTCGTTTTTGTAAAGCTTGTGTGTTTGATAAATTTTGATACCTAGATTAATGTTCTCGCATTTTTACGAAACCCATTATTTTGTGGAGTATTAATAGTATTAATGTTAATGTAATATTAAACTTTTCTTTATTTCTATCTCCTGTGCATTTTGCAAATTTTGGACACGAAAGCGTCGGACACGAAAGCTTGTTACGCTTGAAAGTTAGTCAAGTTCATTTTCAATTCTTAACAAAGCTTGCTAAATTGCAACTTCTGTAAAAATTTTTTATGACATCTGCCCCTAATATTATTAAAATTCTACGACCAATAATTTCCGCATACTAAAATGCAAGTATAGTCAAGAAGGGCAGTTCAAGAGACTTGGAAGGAATATCTGGAAAATGTGGAATATATTCGACAAAAAAACATTTTCTAATATTCAGGGTGTCTCGCTTAAATGTGGAACAAGCTTATAACTCCTTTGTTTACTGACCGATTTACATCATATTATAATTATATTTTCATCATCATATATTTACATCAGAAACACCTGAATATGAATATAAAAACTAGCACAACAAATTATACATTTTAAATCGAACAAAATTAAAAAATTAACAGGAGTAATATTTCAGTTTTAAGTAGGAATATAACACAAGTTAACTGAAATATTTAAATAATTTAAATTGCGGTTCCTTCTATTAAGTCCCCATTGGTAAAAATACATTTTTCTATTCTCCTTCTGTTACTAATAACAACTTTTCGCAGTTGCTGTCGAGTAATAGCACGACAAGCAGCGGCAATTCTGTTTATTAATTCGTCTATGGTAGCTGGCCGCTGCTTGTATACTTTTTCTTTTAACATACCCCATAAAAAATAATCTAAAGGGGTCAAATCTGGAGATCGAGGTGGCCACCCGATGATAGGGCTGTTATGCCCGATCCATTTGCTGGAAAAATTCTGGTTTAGCCAGTTTCTCACAACTAAAGAATAAAGTATGGAGGCTCCATCTAACTGG
Organism: Stenurella melanura; assembly: GCA_963583905.1. NCBI lineage: Eukaryota > Metazoa > Arthropoda > Insecta > Coleoptera > Cerambycidae > Stenurella > Stenurella melanura. The sequence continues at coordinate 49,341,432 of OY757314.1, forward strand.
AAATATAAATTATTCCTTTGGTGAATAGGCATATCATGTAATGCTTCCCACAAATCATTTTGGAGGAATTGTAAAAATGAATTTCCATTTAAATTTTTTCGAAAATAATATGGTCCAGTTAATGTTTGGTTTAGAATCCCACAGGGAACATTAATTTTGTGCGAGTACTGTCTTCTACAGTTGATAGTCCAATGTGGATTTTCGTTAACCTCAGCCCAAAATCGAGAATTGTTTGCGCAAACTGTCCCATTTGTATTAAATGTAGCTTCGTCTGTAAACAAATTATTATTTATAAAATCATTTAGGAAGTTTCCTTGAAGCCACAAACAATACGTCTTTGGAGACCTCTTTCTAACGTATGTAGAAGTTTGGGTTTGATAGGTACCATTTTATGCTTTTTGAGATATCTCTACATTCTACTTTTATCAATATTTAAATATATACTTGCTTTTCTGGTACTTGTTTGAGAAGGAAATGTAATAAAATTATGTAATAGCCATTATTTCTTATCCTGTTTCCGTTTTCTTTCCATCGTGCACCTGACCCCGTTTCTTCAAAGGGTCTATTAATTCTATACACTGTTGAGTGGCTTATATTACGTAGGGGATTAAAATTATTAAATTCTTGTGCAAGTTGCCATATTGTACGTTCATCATTTCCCATAAATTTAATTATTGAGACCTTTTTCGCTACAGTCAATTGTTGTTCGGCCATTTTACATTTTAAAAACGTTAATAACACTAGTTGTACTAAATAACACACATAAGTGTAAAATGTTTGATATTACTCTAATAATTTGGTGCTTCAATTGTTTTCAAAGTTTACTAACCATTTTGAAAAGTTTTATAACTTGGACGCCTACTGAAATATTGGTAGCAAACAATTATTGTACTAAAGAGACAAAAATAAAAATTATTCTGTTCAATTAAAGTGGTAAAATGGTATTAGAAATTAATTATTTAGGTTGTATTTAATTAATAACACAGACACATAAGAAGAAAGGGATCTGTTACCGGGACCCGACATAGTAACCTCTATGTACTTCGACATGCTGAACATGAATCCCATGTCCGTTTCACTCCATCACCCACCAATTTTTTTAATAATAAGTTTTTGTAATCAAGATAGATTATTTTTTATGGGGTACGTTAAAAGAAGTATACAAGGACCGCCCAGCTATCGTAGACGAATTAATAAACGGAATTACCGCTGCTTGTCGTGCCATTACTCGACAGCAACTGCGGAAAGTTGTTATTAATAACAAAAGGAGAGCAGAAAAATGTATTTTTGTCAATGGGGACTTAATAGAAGGAACTACAATTTAGATTATCTAAAGTACCTAAAAGAGGTGGAATTAACGCCTGAAGACATAGGAAAAGTAGCCCCCAGGAAACTCGCAAGCTTTGTAAAAACTTGGGAGCCCTGGGCAACAACTAATTGTAGGGTAATTCACAAAAGATCTTTTAGGTCGATGTGAGGAAGCGTTGAAAGATTTGAGCAACCCCCTAAACAATCTACAGTCTACAATTTCACATTACAAACCTTTGACATTTTACGCTTAAGAAGCCTTAAGGAATTCGATACTCAATTCAAAGTAATTCTACCAATATAATATACGTTATGCAAGTTTGCAACTTGCACCTATTCTTATACGAGAATATTTTATAGGAACTAATTTAAAAAATTCTGCGGGTCCTGTACATATTAAAAGGCACCGAAGTTAATGTATTGTGAAGTTTGACTTTGTCGTTCAACAAAGGGTATGCTTCATCGCTACCGTTCACACAGGTGCTAATAAGAATATAATAAATAATAGAAAATGTTTTCTTGTCGAACCAAAACTTTCGCTGTGAATATAAATGAACGCAATATGGTAAGCGACACTTATTTACTATATAATTTTTATTGATAAGGAAAATTACTCTACTTCATGTCTTTAATGTAAAAATGAAAGGTTTCCAAATAGTTTTACATTTAATATACATTTCGAGTGATACAAGCCTGATGGCATTTTATTGACGTATCATAATTTGTTTGAAAGAATTGAGGAAGTAGTAACTACTTGAGGTACTAGAAAAACTAGGTATAACAATTCAGTTTCTGTAAAATAAATATTATTAAGAAATGTTTGTTACTTTTAAGTACAGTTTATTAAATTAAATGTTCAGTTTATCCCGGTACACGGCGGGACAAAATATCAGAAATACGGCCAAAATACTGAATTTGTTAAGTTCCAAGAAATTACCTGAAACGGTCATAAAAGTGGTGTAGAATAGTCCCTCTTTAAGGGGTGAACTATATTATTTGGGATAGTTTGTCATTTAGTTGTTCGCAGGTAATCGGAACTGATAGGTTCAAGAGCGTGCGAGAATATGTTAGAAACGTATTTTAATAGTGTTGTTTAGAGACCAAATTTTCGTGTTTTGGGTGGAAGTTTTTGCAACGTTGGACATGGAACAAATTATTCGAGGTAAGTACTTTATTTTAGCATTTCTATTTGATTATTTAACCGTATTTATCAATTCAAATACGTTATTTGAAAATTTGGTGTAAACTGCTGTTGCCCTAAATGATATACAATATTATACGTGCCTTACAAAAAATATCTTTCTGTGTCCAGCTTTGAACTTTGTACCAAAATATAACTTGATTAATTCCCTAATTATTTTAAAAAACTTTACCTGCCCCTAGTTATCATATCTTTTTGTTATTAATGAGTTGATGGCTTAATCAACTTCAATAAATTCAAATAAAGGCAACTATAAAATAAAACAAACAAAGACAACTAAGTTTACCATTTAAATCATTATTCCAGATAATAAAGACACATATTCTCGTGGTGGTCGGCAGAGGATTGCTTGATATTTTTACTTCCAGCATATAGAATTATAATTATTTTTCCCCTGGAACACGGAGCACTTTAATTACACTTTTTGGTTTTATCTACCCAACCGTATTGAACTACATCAAGGATGTCAAACCATGTCTCGTCAAGATAAATTAGGTCTCTATTTGCAACTCGGTATTCTTTTATTTTACGCAGGTACTCGTGTCGATGATGAATGATGCGTGTTGATTCCATAACTACCATTCATTTGTCAAATTTTTTGTACGTAAAACTGCAATCGAGCAAAACGTTTCACGAAGTATTTAATGAATTATAGATATAATCTGGACAGTCGGGTAACTTATCCCTAATCATTTCTAATGTGGACACCTTCTGTTCATTGTAAAAGCCATACACAAATCGACGAATGACATCTTTGGACGCGCTATCAAGTGTTTTAAGTTTTTGTCCAACTCTTTTCTGTTTAATAGAATGATCAACTACATCTCCGGCTCTAATAACCCTATAAATCGTAATACGGCTAAATTTGGTTGATTCGCAAATCCTCTTCACAATTAGACTATATCAAGAATCAATATTTTCGCCTTTTAAACACGAGTAAATATTCAAAATAACCCTTTGAGTCTGAACGTGTAAGTCTTTATTTTCAAATTCCGCTTGTATAGGCTCTGTATCAAAATCATCCGTTTCGTTGTCACTGCTATCGAAAGGCCTCCAAAATGCTATTTCAAGCAACTAATTGCAAAAATCACTCAAACACAGTAATAAAACTAATAATTTGTTCAAATATTTATTAGAATTAAGTAATTTATAACGCTGCCTGGCTGTACCGCACTGCCTCGTACAGATCATACGATACAAATAGTTCATACGTATTTTTTTTATATATTATGACATACAAAAACTCCGAACAAGGTTGGTGTTGACAAATCAAATTCGCTAAGCATCTAATCCCACCTATATTTCTATGTGACAGGCGAATCAAGTCCACGTGGACTGTAGACGAATAGTGGTGAATATAAATTTGTAAAATTCTGTGATCTCTCATTCAATGTGAAGCGATATATTGACAATACCTCGTAAGATCCTCTAGTTAGTTACTAATATGCACTCTGTATCTGTGTCATGTAACGCAACAGTTACTGTACCAGTTTGCTATATCTACGCCTCTGTCAATAGTCGCAGTAACCAGCTCCGAGTGTTCGAAGCAGTGTTCGAAGCAAGTTCACAAACGCATTAAGTTTTAAAAAATATGCCACCTCCAGAAGTACCCCCTCTGAAGAACGTACACTGAAATGCGTTCTTTCTGCGAACTGCGAATTGGTTACAATATCTGTTTCAACGCATGATACAGATACAGAGCGCATATGAGTACCCGGTTTTTGATGTCACGTCAGTTGTCTGTGGGCATCCAAAGCCGCGTACTGATATGCGCTCTGTATCTCTATTTGTAACGGATACTGTAATCAATTTTGTAGCGTATACGTCTTGCACTCCAGGTTCGCGAACCTTCAGTCTGCTCCATCGCCACGGTCCGAGTGCATGTCGGTAAATGCCGCGGGCACAAAGGGGAGCGCTCCAGAATTTCAAACGGTTCGCAGGAAGAACGCAATGCAGTGTACGTTAATTGAATGCGATTCCCAAGTTGTTTCGAACACTGCGTTCCAGATGATTGGAGCTGGTTACGGCGTTACGTTGACAGAGACGTAAATGTAGCAAATTGGTACAGTAGCTGTTACGTTATATAACACAGATACAGAGCGCATATGAGTACCCGGCTCAACAGTTCAACATGAATCCTCCATTAACATCATCTTCCGACGAAGAAAATATTATATTAGAATCTAACTTTAAAAAGAGACATATTTACAAAAAGAAACTAAAATTTGAGTACATCCCATTAACAGAAAGCGAATGCATTTTCGTGAATTTCACTACCTCTATAATGACGCGGCTATGCTCTAAGAAATTACTACTTACACAACCAGATTTCCCATCCAAGTCTCTTTAAAAGAAAACAACTTAGAAATTGTTATTAAAAAAATTTGAAGCCTTGGTTTCTAGTATATATACCAAATCCCAAGTTTCTTAATGCATACCAGCTTCCAGTTCTTATTTACCCCTATTTACTCCTAACCCTTCGCCGGAACAAACTATTTTTTTTAAATATTTTACGATTGCGATACCTCTACTCCACTACGTGGCGTGGATGTGGAAGTAGAATTGTATCCTTGCAAATTTGCGATTTGCATTAAAAATTATCTTTATCAGCGAAACAGAGAGCTGGAGCGTTGACAAGTAATAATTGGTCGATAATAGATCGCAACCGGCGTACAGTAATTCTCTGAACATCGATGAAATAAAAAATATGTGTGCATATACTTAAGTTATTAAGTGACAAAATGTTCTTCCACATAATTTTATAAAATATTTTAAATTGTGGGCACAAGTTAATAATGTCTGGTGACAAACTCCCTACTAAATATTTCTGTCAGTACTAATAATGTGATGTTGAACAGTAAGTATAGTTTACGATGCCTGGGGTAAAGCAAGCTCACAGGTTTAATCTTAGAGAAGGTTTTTATAGAACGGAGCCATCTTCTTTTAAGTTATAATGAAATTTCAAGGAAACACGTGTTTAAAATCGACCAATTAAAACGCCAGAGTTCCATCGGATTATCGGGAATGGAAAGGAAAATTATTCATTGTAGAGTTGTGTAGGGGATTTATGAAAGATTTTAATTAAAATATGTGCGGAGCACATGTTCTTATTACCCAATTTATACAAATATTATATCAAGTGTAAGGCAAACTTCTGCTTGGTCTTATTTGAATGATTTAAATTGAAACACATCAGCTATGTAATATGTTCTGTGGAATTGCCTGTCTGATATTAAGTGCGAAATCTCGATAAAACTGAACCAGATTTATGTCCTCGGATGTACTCATACACAAAAGATTAACAAGTGTGTTATCAAGTTGTAGCGATATATTCTAATTACACGGAACAATTCCAAACACTAGGTAATTGCGTTGGTTTCGAGCGATATCTAGTAAACTACATGGTGTATCACATCAGGAATCACGTTTACGAGCTAGTAACACTTACTATGAATTTGTTAACGTATACAGAGTGGACAGTGGTTACCGGGCCAGGGGCCGAAAATTGACAAAAATAAACTATGGGGTCTTATATAGTTTGACCCACTTTGAATGGAAGAACTCTTATAGAAAATGTGTTTTTAAACTATTTTAATGTAGTTTTATTAATCTTTATATACATTATAAAAACCTTTATTTTATGACAAAAATTTCGAGATTTAATTCAATTTTCAATGACTACTATATTATTTTTTTCTGTCATGGATAATGGACCTATTTGATTAGTGAGCATTTTATTGAAAACCTAACTATACCACTGGATTCAGAAACCTGTCAAACGGGTAAATACCAAATTTCGTGAAAAAACATTGAATAATGACAGATTTACGATAAAATTAATGTAGGCAGTATTTTATGGAAACAGCCCTGAAAAAAAATGTTTAGTTTTGAGCTTATTCCGTAAATTTCAGCTTCGATTCCCTGTTCTGTCTTGAAACCGTTTATTTACAAACTGTTTGTGCTGATATAAGGGGACTGTCTCTTAAGTCTTCCCTGTCTGTTATTTTTATTAGGAAGTTTTTACTTAAGCCATACTTGGGGACTAGCGTCCATGGGCATTCCTAAATAAGATTTTCCTTCAATTCTGAATGTAGCTTTTGGTGCTTCCTTATCGGCATTAAGCCTTGCATTAGCATGTGCCCTATTAAACGATCTTGTGCTTGAATAAATATGTGTAGTGGGTGGCAGGTCTAGAGGGAATTCCAGTGCAGCTAGGGAAACAGTTTTTATGGCACGTGTGGCATACAGGCAAGGAAGCCTTTTTATGCTACTTAATAGCCTTATTGCTGCCGACTGTAATGTCTTAGTCCACTGTGCCACTGATCCGTAGATTATCATGGGTCTTACTACCCTGTTGTATAACCATACATTTTTGGTCACCAATTTTTCCCAAACATCTGCATGCACTTTCCCAAGCGCAATTGTTGCTTTCCGACACTTTTGCACGTTTGAAGCGCATTCTATAAATATGTTTTTCTAAGCAGAAAGTGTATACGAAAATTGATAGCACAACATGCGTTGTAACGTTTAAACTTTCAAATAAATAAGCTTAGTTTGTTTAAGATTGGAATACCCTGTGGAAAATCTTACGATCATACAACGGTCCAAGGACCGTTCTGTGGGTCAGAAAATTAATTTTATAATATTTCTAATATACTGCTATCCATTCAGAGAAATATGGTGCAGCATTTCTGATTATCATACCCTTCGCAACTACGAAAACGAAAAGTATATTGCATTTAATCGGCACATTTCTAAAACACTATATACACAGGCCCACCAAAAAAAAGTGATCTGTACCCGGAACCCGCACCCTATGGCGGTGCGAGCAGTGCGACCGCACCGGGCGCTGTCATAGTGGGGCGCCAGAAATGCAAGGATAGATCATCTGCGCAAAAAATAAAACCCAAGCACCTTAATACCACTTAACCCTACCCACCAAAATAAGAGTGGAATTATATTTCTTTTTCGGACGGACTAATAAAAATCAAACTTTTTACAGGATTTATTATTAAATAATAATATCAGTGTTGAAAAAAGACCGTTCGTATCCTCTTTTAACCGTAGGCATACTTGTTTTGGCAATTATAAGTTGAGGTGGTGCTTAGTCAGTTGCTTATTTATGCAAACATTCTACGCATGCTCTTCTGGCCAGCAAAAGAATTCACGTGTCAAGGTACTACCGCAGCATTTCAAAAGTAAAAATGTTATCTTCAGTCTCTATGTATAGCTTAATCACGAATTAGCGATAGCCTGGGAGGATGGTGGCGCCACAATGAGATTTCGCGCCACCTGAAAAACAGGAAGAGCTCTATTGTGTTTGAACACATTCGATCAGTAAATAAAAACGTTATTAATTAACTAAAGTTCTAAAAAAATATATTTTTTATATTTTGTGCAATTAGACAAAAATTGTCTAATACCAAAACAGTCCTCCTGTTAGGAGGGTTGTTAAGAAAATTTAGAGAAAGAAGCATAAAATAATAGTGAACATTTTAATGTATAGATACGAATATTGCTACATTGCAATACCAGCTACGCATAAATTCCAGTAGTCCTTAATGTATATATACTTAAAAGTAATAAATTTGTAACAAATGCGAAAAGATTATAGACCAGGCTAGGCGGCTTAATTCATGTCGCAGGTAATAAGGCCAAGGTCATTCGCTAACATAAACTAACGTTATTTACGATAAAACCACGAAGAGTATTCTTCACAATGTGCAACAGTTATACAAAAATTGCAGAGAATAATGGTTAGCTAAAATTTCATTCCGGTGATGCGTCATGAATTCGGTCCGTTGAAAAAGGCAAGCGAATTCTTTGTACGTGCCTATAGTCCCCCACAACTGTTTTAATAACAAGAATTTATATTAAACTAGATGTAACTTACCAATTGTTAAATAAAATCAAAGAGTTCATAATACGTCTTAGTTTCTTTTATTTAATTTACCATAACAGATTTTTGTAAATTATTGGTCATAACTTATAATATTATAAAAACTTTAAACAAGCTGACAAGATTTCATCTTCTTCACAAATGAAATACAGGAATCACAAGTTCAAAAGTTAACCAGGTTGTACTGCACTTTCGGCAGTGCAAATAAGTGCCCTTTCAGCCCTCGTGTGATTGTTGCTCGAGGCGTTAGTGGTCTTTGAAACTCGCGTCGAAAATTCCCACTTTATTTGGTGGATAAGCTAATTTGCAAACCACTATATTTCAGAATTAAAGATAGGGCACAATGCATCTTTCTGGGTAGTCGTCAATACCAACGTTAAGATAACACTAATTGTCTTTAAATTAAATTCATTTAAACATCAACTTAACAAGTTCAATATGAATTGAACAAACCAAATTGTCAAATTCATATACATAAAGTAGTCATTCTGCATTTTCTTGACATTGTTATCTCATGATTATTAAAATTGTGCCTTACAACAACTTTTACAGCCAGCAGGGCTGAATACATCCACTTCGCATCCTTGATTAATAAGTAACTATTTTTGAAATAATATTAAATTAATAGAATTAATGATATTTCTTAATTAGAAAAAACAGCAAGTTTCCATAAGGCTATTACTTAAACAAATACATGATTAATCCAAATTTAATTAAATTCAGTTTATAAATACAAGGGTTCATAATCCGTAATCATTTACTTACAAAAACTATATTATATAATTTACTCCTTAAACCCAAAATGGACATTACTGTTACTTCATATTATCCCTAGCTTAGTGTATATGAACAGAATGTTTTACATGTTGAACTTATCACTAGATAAATTTCTCACGTCCCCATAGTGCCGAAAAAAAATATTAACCATGACTTTCCTAATTAAATTAGTTGAAATTCAACCCCGTTATCCAAATACCTTATTAATTAATGTAATATTTCTTGTAAGTTCTTTTATTGTCATTTTCTTCATTCTTCAATGTTTAAATTTTTATACACAAATCACACATCATGTCTAGCCGCTATTCTCTCCTGAGTTCGTCTCAGCGGCGCGGCGGTGGATGACAATATCGCAGGGATAACCATTTTTAATACTGTGATGTGATTATCTTTATGCATCAAGTAGAGCAGCAATATACACATGCAAGAAGTATTTATGGCAGTGAGAGCTGTGTTAAATAATCGGAAAAACGCAATAAATAACAATAGCAAGAAACATATCTGATAAACTCATTCAAAATCATATTAGTGGATCGATTTCAATTTAAACAAAATGGTCCGGAAGCAATCAGTAGTTGAATACAAACATGTCGAGGAATCACGATTTTAACCACTGTCTTGGTTGGTAGTGTAGCGCAAGTCTACTTAAGGAAAATTTTAATTTATTTCTTGGTGATCGAAGGTTAACAAATATGGAAAAATTTAATTTTACAAAATTTTAATTGTACCCAAAACATGTCACTATAAAATTAAAATAAATTTCAAAAGGTACAGTTTAATCTTACTAATTCAGAAGTTACTTTATGATGGAAATAAAGCATCGATTTATCCTACCGCACAGTGGGACGAAATTCCGTGAAACTAGCCAAAATTCTGAAACTGTCAGAATAAGTAGAAAATCTGTTCACTATTTAGAGAGAAATACTGAAAAAATTCTAACTTTAAAACAGGGGTTGCAAAGGGGAATGAAACTGTAAGAACTTGACCAAAAGTTTTGGAACTGAGAATATATATATTTATATGATATGAAATTTTAGAATAAAATACAAAAAAATGCTAAAAAAATTCAAGTTTAAAATAAGTGACATTCTTAAGAAACATAGTCGAAGTATACAACTTTAGGGGATGCAACAGAGGATGAAATTATTAAAACTTGAAGTGATCAATTTTAAAATCTGCAATTTATTTACAGTACATATGAATATATTGAAAATAAAATAGTCAGCAATCATTGACTTTCTACGACTCATAGTCCGTATCGTCATTAGAATTGGACGTATCTTCCGATGTAGACATTTTTTGTAAGTCTGTTGAAGCCTCATCGGGTGTCCATGTGGTCATTTTAGGTTTAGAACGGAGCTCCAGAACTTCTTGAGGAAGAGGCACACTGCGCTTCGCAGATAAAATTCTCAGTCCTGTTATGTGTGGACCAGAAGAGATCAAAAGGAAACAGAATAAATCTTCGTTTGTTGTCTCTCTGGACATCTTTCTCGTATGGCTTCTTCGATATATTTTTAAATCCTTTCTTCCACACTCTTGGGCTACATTTTTTTTCGGAACTTAGTTGTCAAACTTTATACAAGTCCATCCGACAATATATTATGGCAGCTGAATTATTTGAGAAGTGGACAAACGAATAGCTGTTACCAAGTATCGCACCAAATTCTGTAATTGTTATGGATAATGCAGCAGCAGCATGCAAAAATTCCGAACACCAACACAAGAAAAGGCGATATCATTGAATTTATGAAAGGTAAAGGCTTGGAAACACCAGAAATAGCACAAAAAGACTTTATTGGAACTGACTGGAAAGCAAAATTTTAAAATTTTAAAAAATTTTGAAGCACACGATCATACTATTTTACCTCTGCCTCCATATTATTGCGTTTTCAACCCCATTGAAATGGTTTGGGCTGATGTGAAAACAAGGCTACGTCAATATAATCAATCCCCACAATTAAGTGAGTCTGTCATAAAGAATATAAAGATAATAGTAGACGAAATAGGCAAAAGCGATATATGGAGGAAGTGATGAAAAAGGAAAATGAATATTCTATATTACCACCAATCCAATTATTATTAATGTAAATACCGATTCAAATTCTGAAAATTCGGATAGTGACGAATGAAATACTGTTCATTTAAAGTTCAAATTTGTTTATTTAACGTCGACCTATTTCCACTACTGACACCAATTACCGATGCCAGGAAACGAGTTCCCCCTTTAAAATTTTGCCGAACCTTTCCTTTATAGAATAATAGAAATATTCTACCTGCCTAACGTCATAATACTGCAAAGTTCATATTATCGTGGTGTAACATTTAATAAACAAGACAGCTGCTTTACACCCCTTCGGAAGAATTATATACCATCTATGCAACTCCCGCGGAAGATTACATAACTTTGCCGCTAGAAGATAGAACAAGAGGTAGGTCACTAGACAATAGATGTAGTCTTAATATATCATTTATGTGACTTATCAAACGTGATAAACATATTTTTTCATTAGCCACTTCGATTGAATAAAGGTATTATTTCTTCAACAATTAATAAATATTTATTTAGTATTTACAGCACTTTTACATTTCTGCCGCTGCCGCCCATGTCCCATAAAAGAGATGCCGACTTTACTTCGAGTTTTCGTTATTATGCTGTCCCAATTGAGATCATATATACTATACCACACGCCTAAAGATCTATGCAGGTGGGGCAAGGCGGGTTGCGATGTGTGATGGGCGATGTGCGATGTACGCTGTGCTGTATGCCGACGTGGCCATGCATTTAGGCAGAGATTTTCATTACAGCTTTTTGATTCGAAATTCACGAATTCGATTAAGATTCGAAATATACTCTATACTCTAAAATTATTAATGGAAATTGAAAATACGTCTCGATGGTTTTATACTGCACTCGCTTACCGAAGGGAAGTATAGTATTCTTGAAAAAATTGCCCTCTGAGATTTCTTTGAATTTCCATTTTCAGACCATGTAGATTATAAAAATCAAGGGCTTTCAATTTCGTCAGTCTATCTGTCTGTTTGTTGGCGCTATATCTGTTCTACACGATATTTATTCATTTATTGTACGTTCGTATCCTCTGTATAGTGTTTAAGACGTCAACAAACGTTTCAGATTTTAATGTTGGTAAAGCATGAAAAATGAAGTAACTCTACGGCTTGAAAAACTGTTTAAAATTCTATTACTCATCTGCACGTGTTGAATTTTATGATCATGCACGTCCATTTACACGAATGAAATATTTGTTAGACGTCAGAAATGTCTTGTTATTGTTTTTCGGGGAGGAAAAGCTCGAAGCTAAAATCGAATAGGTCCTTGGTGAATGTTTTTTTGATTGAGTCAACACAAGGTCAGACGTTTTTATTTATAGAGCTTGTTAAGTACACGGTGTTTCATAAAAATTTCCCTTTGATTTATTTAAAAGCGTTTACACAACGTTTCATCGTAAGATATTGTTATAAATTCTGCTTTAAATCAGATGCTTACGCGATTGCTTTACATATTACTTCGATCGTTAAGGGCATATTAAAATATTACGTAGAGACTACCAGAGTCGATGTTGCATAAAAGTAGGTACATTACCTTTAAACAATTATTCAGCAACACATTTTAAATGCACTTAGCCGCAAAGATGACGTAAACTGTTTCAATTCCACCAATTCCGGCTTAATATCGATGCACCTCGACTTTTGGTTAATATTTTAAAAATGTTTCTGTAAATTTTTGAATACTTTTATTGAGGCATAACGATGACTATTGCAAAGCTCGTCTTGCTATGTTTTGTAGCTATAACAAATCTGGCGTTCTAACTGGTCGGTCAGTTCATTGTGAATATACCAACCTCTTGAAGAGGTCTTTCATGGAGTTTAATCTACAGCTCTTTTTGCAATTTCTAGATCTTTTACCCAACTCAAAAGAAGACCTATTACTATTGGATATTACGCATTACTCTTTACTATTTGCTACTCGTGCCTGTATGTGCTGTTAATTACAGCAAGTAGTAGAGTACCTACACATATTACTTGCATATACCTTGTGCCTTATTCTTCTTCCGAATTTATCATGATAAAATGAAATGAAATCGGTGTATATGCTTACCATGTAGATAGCCGCTCATTATTGCTTCGTATGCTGGGTGTAATGTTGCGCATCCAGATATGTGTGTCTCTCCGATACTCAAAGATGGGACACTTCCCACTTTTATTTGTGAATTATTGATCTTCAGAGCAAGCTCTGCATTTGCTATTTTACATATAAGTTATTGCAGGTAGTAAGAACAGCTCTATGACTTTGTGAAAATATCTTAATTAATTATAATCTACAATTTTTTGAAAGCGCAACGCTCCTAAACTTCACTGAGAGCGCTTTGGACTTTGAAAAATATAAAGGTCCTTCCTCCATTTGAAACCATTAGTAACCTCATACTACTGGTACCACATTGCGTCTCTGGGACATGACAGAAAACTTTTCTTAAGGGCGCCAATCGCACCTTCTGCAAAGCTTGCCAATTTGTCCACTCTCAGGATGATTCGTTACAACTCTTAGGATACGACTTAAGGTCTTCGCTCCGTAAAAGACAAGGAACAATACCCTCCATCTACCTTGAATTGCTACGTGGTGTTCTCCGATTTAATAATAATAATAACACATTTATTATTTACCAACTACTCACAGATATTTTACAAGTGTATATTTATATATACTTATACAAAAAAGAACGTGATAAATAAATGGCAAAGGTTCAGATCTGAAAACAGATTCTGTTCTTCCACCCATGGTAAATTATATTAAAGATTTTACAATGATGGACTAATGCTATATATCCTTCAAGAGGAGAGTTAACGACTCACTATGGTTTCTCAGCCCAAATTATCTGGTCAAAATTAAGTGGCGTAACTATTTCCTGTGATAGTTAATAACAAAAAGACATAAATTAAGGGGTATTTAACGTATAAATTTTAATAAAAAACGCTTATTTGGAAAAGTTTCATTGATTTACGTAACAAAAACATTGTATATTATATATCGTTTTCCAATTCTAATAAATCTAATTGGTCAATAGGCAATATATCTTGTAGGACGTTCTCTACATAATCCTCGACATCATCGACCACGCTGCTATCTTCAGATTGTAAAGTTTCGGTTCCAGCAGCATACTAACTCCATACTAACTCCAAAATGAAGTTAATGGTTTATGCGTGTTTGTAAACTAACACTTGAAATGATAGGATCTGATGTATCCATAGCTCAATTGAAAATATCTTCCATATTATTTTGTCCCCTAGTTTTCCTAGCGTGAAATTGTCGGTCGTGTTTGTACAATTTATTTCTAGCTTCAGATCCTTGTTCTCCAAAATACCCTACTGGCAATACAGTATTTTCAATGATCTGTTTACTGTGTGCTAGAACTTTATGCACAGTTGCAGGCATTGGGTACCAGGAATATTTCATCATGTATAGTCTGGCTGTTGCGTAGCAATATTCTTCCAATTTTGGTGCATCGATTTGGTAGTTACAGGACAGGCAAATTAAAATGACTTTAAATTTTTTAATGAGGTCTTCATCAACATCGGTAATTTCAGAAATTTTGTTAGTGTCCTTAAATGCTCGACAAGCAGTATTACCATCGTTTGTACTACCCCGGCTTTTGGTTTGTTCACATGTAAATGAATTTTTTCTAAAAATCTTTCTTGTATATATTTTTTCCTTTTGGCAATTTTTTTTTTTATTTTTCTGGCCTCGGACTTGCCACTCATGTATATCATATCGATAGGAGATGTGGAGGATACACTTAAAAAATCGAATCCAACAATGTAATGGACTTATTCCAAACTGCAAAGTACCTACCTATTTGGTTTTGGATCAAATACGTTTGTCGTTTTGAAATAATCAATTCGAAAAAAATCACTGGATGTGGCACCACATATCGGACAAGCTTGACTTGACTTTGTTCCGGTCACAGTATTCAATACTTTGCCATCAATTAAGGTCATGAAAAGATTAAACTTTATATTAATTGCTTTGTCATTCGGAAAAGAAATTTTCAGTTCCTTAAGAGTCTCAATTTGCAGATCGATAGTTTGCTTTCCTTTTAATATATTCTCCGCTGACTCTTTGAGGCCTGCAAAATCTCACAGATTGCGGAGTTCGAGTATTCCACAAAATAGTTTCGTGTGACTGCAAGCGAAAAGGCAAACAAAGATGCATCAATATGGGTACCAGAAGTGGTGAATTTGTATTTATATGTTGAATAACCTGAACTTCCATCGAAGCCGTAACTGAAAATTATTTCAGAATAAAATTAATTTCAGGAAGTTCTAATGATTCCATGTACTGTATAATTGGCTCTCCTTGCAAAAGTACTACACTTGTCGTATATTCCAGTAAATTGCTTATCGTTACATTTGCCACAATATCGGAAATTTTGATCCCCGTTGGCCTACATTTTTGTTTAGCCTTCCAAACTTCTTTGTAGTCGAGGTACATTTTACAATTTCTTGAAATAGCTCCACGTCGAATATCCAACATACTGTTGCTTACTTAAATTGGAATCTAAAATCAGTTCTAACGCTTCTTCGGCTGATTAATTCAATTTTTTTTTCTGGAGAAAAAAGGATTTTTCTAATTTTATCTGATCGGCTTGGACTTTTGCCAAATTGTGTTTTCCTTGTTGACGCAAAGCTATACTCCCAGCTTGTACAATTAAAGACCTTTCGTCTCTTTTTTCATGTAATAATTGCGCAGCTTCCCTTCTTTGTGATATGAATGATTTTTCGGAGAATGATAGACTAGGTCAACCAGAAGAAGATGATGGCGTTGGCTCGTCTATTTCAAAAACAAAATGTCCTTTTAGCCAAGTATCATTTTTGTTTTTAAAATAATCCTTGCGCCGAGAAGCTTGAGTCCACCGTTCATCGACATTCCGGCACAAATGACGTAATTTTTCCCGCAGCCTCTGCTCATTAGAATCAGTATTCTCTCCTATCGTATTTTTTACATTGTCCCAAATTGCCGAGAATTTCTCGTTTTTGCCACTTCCTTGTAACCATATTTCTACAAGTTCTTCATTCTTGAAACGATGCATACTTCTACAAAATATAATAATATATCAAAAGTTGCATATAGTTGCGGGTAAACTATACGGAACAATGAACACTGATAAAGACTGATTACATTGGCGTATAATTTATCACGACCAACCTTCGCCAATTTTTTATAGGTCAATTCAAATTTTTATATTTAAATTTCACCATAAGAAAATTCATAAACATCATTGTTACTTTACTGTAACCACTAATGGAAGGCTTGGGATTCTTCTATTAAATTTATAAATACTACATACCTGAAGGGCAAAATAAAAAATAAGACAAACGAAATCGGTTCTTCTAGAGGATTTTTTTTTCAATTTCCATTGCAATTTCGAAAAACTATCCTTAACCTAATTTGGTTAGTTAATATTGAAAGTCCCATCTGGCCAGAAAATAAGTTTTATTAAAGTGTCTTTTTATTTTTGATCTCCAAAACTAAGTGCCTTGGAACCCCTGTCATATAAGATTTCTTACTACCAGTTTTCATAGTGATCTGAAACTAATTGTACCCTGTAAGCGATAAGAAATCCTAGAAAGGAAAATGGGCAAATTAAGATCTAACGATACGTTACATCTAATGCGACAGCAACACAAAAAAGTTGGAACTTTAATAATAATAATTGTTAAATTATTAACTTATAATTTCTATTACACGAATATAAAACTCAATAAGCATGCAACAATAAAAATGTATTTCAGAAATACTGTGTACAGAAAACAACTTGATTGATCGTTACATATATGAATAAAGTAATTTAAAAAATAATTGTATGAATATCAAACAGTGAGGACGCACTAGCAATACTTCTTTGTCTGACAGAACAATATTGTAATAGTATACTGCTTCTCGGGAATTATTGTTCAAATTTTTTGTATAGGTAATAAAACAGTTTTCTGTTTACCCAAATTTTCCTAAAATTGGGTGATAGTGTATAGAATCTAAAATACATCGAAATTTTAAACACTTACAAAAGCGACTACAAATAGAAAACGAAGCAATACATGTGAAATGATAAAACAAAAGATAAAATATCAAACAATGTAGAAAGCACTAACTCAACCCTATAATCATGAAATAAAATATTGTTTTACTTTCTATTTCTCAATCTTATCTAGTACATAGTATGCTCTATATATTTTATGTATTTTCCTTGTATACATATGTTTATATGTGCGTTTGTGTGTTTATGTAAATATTCATATATGTAATATTTAATATATCCATATGTATTCTAAGCTTCAATTTTTTAGTTGTTACCTTATATTTTGACCTGCCATATGTATATATTTGTACCTGATAATTATGAAATAAAATATTGTTTTACTTTCTATTTCTCAATCTTATCTAGTACATAGTATGCTCTATATATTTTATGTATTTTCCTTGTATACATATGTTTATATGTGCGTTTGTGTGTTTATGTAAATATTCATATATGTAATATTTAATATATCCATATGTATTCTAAGCTTCAATTTTTTAGTTGTTACCTTATATTTTGACCTGCCATATGTATATATTTGTACCTGATTTTGGCTAACAAATTATTATTATTATTATTATTATTATTATTATTATTATTTGAGAACGATGACATCTTTAAAAATATAAATTGTTGTCCTAATTACTGGTCTCACTCCCTACTACGTCTACGCAAAGAAACTAAAGAACTATATATTATACTATGAACTAGTTAGCGTAAACACCAACTTTTTTTAAAGAGGCCATTGTTAAAAAAAAGGTCACTAAAAATAATAAAATGAAATTTCACCCAGTCCGTTGGGCCTTATTGCCTATGAAGTGATTACACAAACACCTAAACGCATTTCAGCTCAATGAACCATGACCTACTAACCAGTACAGCGAACTATTGGCATTACCTTTATCATTACCAAAAGTTGGAATTTTCTATCGACATTTAAAGTCCGAATTTGAGTAAATTTATTAATAACTAATAATGGCAATCAAATTTTAACCAACGTATGAAATCGTTCTGTATGCAGGAGACAGATCTGTTCTAATGCATTTTAATCACTGATTTCTAATTTTAATCAATACTAGTTATATACAGGGTGACTGGTATATACGTACGGATATTTTGCCGAGTATTTTGCATAATAATACATTGGTCTAAAAAAAAGTAAAACTGTTTGCTTTATTTCAGTGATTTTTCTTGAATTAAACATTCTCTAAAATTACGATATGTTCAGGATAGATACTTAGTATTACTTATAATATTGAGTAGATTAGTAACTGCCAAGTTCAAGGTCTTCTTGCGACCTGCATCTACCGTTTTATTATATTCATTACATCTATAAGAAAAAATGTCAAAAGAACGTCAGATAAGTGCCACCCAACCTATTCAATGTTGCTAGCTGTTTTTCATAAAAAGTATCCATGTCGGCAGCCTCAAAGAGATATGTCATGAGTTTTTCGGCTTTGCGTTGTTTAGCTGTAGGCTATTCCGCCACTTACAGTATTGTCAATGTATTTGATTTGTCTAGTTTTTAAGTAAATTTATAAGATAAAATCTAGTATTATTCTTATATAATTAAAATGCATTTTTGCAGATAGTTGTACTTTCTACGCTGAGAACATTGCCTATTTTTGATCAATTTTAAATAGAAAAGTACTCTTGAGTTAGAATTTTTTTTTAATTTTTTTTTTAATTTTAACATCTTATTTTTTTTAACGTCCTGGCGAAGTTTAGCTAATGCTGTTCCACCACTTAACCAGAACTTCTAACTTCTTTTGTGTTAACATATTATCATGCACAATATTTGTACACATACACCAGACACCCTGTATAATACATAGGTTCGACAATACTCGTCTTTATAACAAGTATATCTGTATAGTTTAGGTATTTTTTATTTTTGTTTTTTAGAAAATTTGATATTTTCGAGTTTTTTTAATGATGGCATAGCTAGAAAATGTATTTTAGATATTCTTGTTTGTTGGTATGTTTAAATGTTTGTTCGAACATGAATAAAAAACTGCTTTACAAAGGCTATACCTAGTGGATATGGTTGGCGCCAATAGTAGACTTCTGAGAAGACCACGAACCAGAAATAAAGAAATGCTGCAATTTTAAATGTTATAGTTAATTCGCGGGTCTTAGAGTATCATGGCATCCATCGCAGTTATCTATTAGGCAGATTACATCACCAAAAACTCTTTCCAATCAGCTTCTTGGTGACATCAGTCCAAAATATTAGGAATTACTTTTCGTCTCGTGTCATCTCGTTTTCTCTAAATGATCTACAGTTCCGTATTGTCCTGTCTTCGATTGATGAAGCCAAACAATGATAGAATGCTGGAGAATACAATGTTGTCTTATTTGTTTATGTTTATTTTTATGCTGACTTCAAGATTGCTAGTAATCAGTAAGTTTTAGTTAACTCAGTGATCGAGTGACATTCTATATTGTAACTTTTGTTGAAGACGGTTGTTTTTTTGAAATTTTTCAACCGGGTAGAAACAATAAATTTATAGCTCTTGACACAGGTATGTCAAGATTGTTTTATTTTAAAAAGATTCATATTACGCTGTGACTAGATTCCCGATCAAATGACTTCATTAAAATCGTTGTTGGGACTTACATTTCGTCCCGACTCGGGATCTATGCCCAGTCCCGAATAACACCATTAAATGCCATACTTAGTAATTTTGTTGGGACTGGTGTTCCGCCTCGACTCGGGATCCACATACGGTCCCGACTTAATAGAAGGCGAGAAAATTGTAACTATAAACCAAGACTAAGATGTAATTGAGCTTGGCGGTAACCATTTTACTAGAAATAAGTTCAAAGAGTTCATTGTACTAAAAACTAAACTCGATGAAGTTATTGGACACCGAAAAAGCTTCAAATTTTGCTAACACGGATAACCCAAATATAATCATTATAAGTAATGAAATATTAAGTAACTGTTCATACATCGACCATACTCAAAACACTAAAAATGAATGCCAAACTGAACCAAATGAGATTTTGCAAGATTGAAATAATAATGAAAGTATGTCTAATTATTTGGATAGAGAATTGATTAAAATACCTGAGATTGTTAAAAAAAGTTAGACCAAATGGTTCAGATCTTACTGCGATTGGTTTAAATAAAAAATAAGCAGTTATGGCTTTTTATAACTTGGTCATGAAAAGAAAGCAAAATAAAATGTTGTCTTGGATTTTAAGTGAAAAAGAGGAAGCAGCATTTTGTTCTATTCACACTGGTGAGAAGGTTGAGGACTGCCATATAGAAAATAATCTAGAGGAAGTTTCGGACGTCGTTTTAGATCCCGACGTTGACCTCACCCTAATTCGCTCATTCTTGATTGAACACGGATGGAATATTCTACAAAAATATAATTCAAAAAGGACGTAGGACGCTAATAAATACATGTGCGTAATGTGTGATATATTAGGCAAAACAGTGTTAGATTACTGCATCACTTCAACAAAATGGAAAATCTGCCTTCAGTATTTCCATTTGAAGTGAGTAAGTGTTAAGAAATTCCAAAGAGTCAGTAGAATTGTTTAAAATTCTTCCGTTACAATGTTTAGAGTTTAAACTGTCAAACAAAACACTGTCGCCAAAGTCAAAGCCAATGAAACTATAATTTGTTACTTGTTAACTAGGTAGCAAATTACCGAGCAAATTGCTCTATTTTCTCTAAACAAGTTTAGTATTTTTGAAATAAAATACAATGGGAAAACATGATATTTTCTTATTTATTGGAATTATATATCATGTTCGTAACTAATGGAGGTACGAATTCCGGATGTGGGTCCCGAGTCGGGGCGGAACACCAGTCCCAACAAAACTACTATTGATGTCATCTGATGGCGTTATTCGGGACGAGACATGGGTCCCGACAACGCTTTTAATGACGTCATTTGATGGCGTAATTCGGGACTGAACCTGTGTCCCGAGTCTGGACTCTAGTCACAGCGTTCATATTAACATATTTGAATAGATGAACGACTATAATAATAACAGATCTAAAAAAACCCTTTTATAATTGTATTCCTCTTTCTTACCTAACTTTCTACTATGTTGTCGTAATCACATAGCCTATAATCCTTTCTGACTCAGGCCCCTCGCACTAGTGAAATCCGCATTCAAATCGGAGTAGTAGTTTTGGAGTTAGCAACATATTATTATGCATATACATTATCTGAATGTATTTGATACAGTTTTAATCCTCCCCAGGCTATGACAACTTGATTGTCGAAACGAGCGCTAGGTGTAATGTTCTAGTTTAGAGTGCACAGGTTCGATGTCTGTAAAAAATGCTTCATTGTCGCTATCATACCAAATATTCAAGCCCAATATATCTATACTAGACCATATTTCTTTATTATTGTGGCAAGCTTTACACTATGTATTGTAGTACTTCTAACGAACAGAAAACCCAATATGAGAATTTCTCTAGGGTGTTAACCTCTAATTCTATTATAGTATAGCGAAAAATGCAATGCAATGAATCGACAATCCTTAGAGAATAATAATAAAACAAGAATATACTCCTAGCAGAGTGAGACAGAATATTGAGAAGGGAGTTGTAACACAGTACCTATAAAATAATATTAACCAATTTTAAAGCTGACTGATTAAACGATAATTAATTAAAAGCCCTTTACATTAAAATTGAATCAAAGCAATACGTCAGTTTACGAATACCATTAAGTATAATACGTACTCAGACAAGTCAATTTGATGTCATAAGGAACACCTTTGTCACATAATTGTCTGAATTGAGTCGGATATTGGATATCGGAGCAGGATAAGATGGGTAGCGGAGGATGAAAGGATATGAAAAAGCACAGCCAGTGTTACTCAGGAGGAGAGACTAGTCTCCCGCGTGTCTTAACGAGCTATTTAGCCGCCCCGCTGTCAACTGCCGACTGTAAATTTACTAGTTACTTCGCTACTCACACTCTGTGCTTCTTGAAAGAGACTGCAGAGATTTAGAAGCAGGTTTTTATTAAGGAAGCTCAAGTTGTGATTTCCTAAAAAACGTGTTATCGTCTAATGACTTTTGCAAATATCGGATGTTTTACTTACAGATTTAACAGTGACTCTTACGGAAACTGTGTCAGCTAATCAGGAAGTGTCTTTTTATAAGTAAAATTAGAATTTTATGTAGGTATAGTCTCTTGTATTTTAGGTATATACAGTGTGTACTATTAAGAGCGAACAGCCAGTAAAATTTTGATTTTTCAGCTGATTTCGAGCAGTTCTTAAGGTGGAGCATTAAAAACTGTGTCTTGAGACAAAATATATTCCATCATATTTCATTTACAAGCAAATAACCCAGTTACTAACGGTTTTAACATCGAAAATAAACTAGAACAGCTGAAATTTGGCCCATGATATTTTGAAAGTATTACTCTTTGAAAAATAAAAATGTTTAAAGCTGTTGCTTCATTGAAACATTTGAATTTGAATATTCCGTTTTTTAATATTTTGGAAAATAGCTATGGGCCAAAAAGAAAGTTAAATTCTTTCTTAAAGAATACATTTAGAGAAAAAAAAGTCATTTGATTATTTTTCTCGTAGAATCAATAGTTTTCATGTAAAATTAAGTGCAAGTGCGCTTTACTTTGGCGCTTGAAGCTAAAAAATCATAAATATCATAGCGCAACTTTATAAAATGTGTCACATCTACGTCAAATATGAACTTAAAAATAACGCAAAAAATTATTATCTTAAAGAAGAAGGTGCACTGATTTATTCATTTAAGGCATTACTCGTGTAGAATGTACATATGTATTTAAAAAAATTACTTCGTAAAAGTCACATTTTTATTTCAAATGTTTTATCTTAAAAAAATGATCAATATGTATAGTTCTTGTCGAGTTACATTCTTAATAGCATATATTTTAATTTAATAATAGGGCGAATCGTTTTTCGTTTATTGCCTTTACAAGAGAGCATTTTGAATTTTGTGAATTTCGACAGTTTCGAAATTAACCAAAAAATTTCAATCAATGATAGCTGTGAAATCGCGAAATATATTCCGAACACAAAACAAAAAAAATGAAAATGAAAGTAAGCCTGTGTATTATTATGTAACGTGCCGAATGCTCAAAAGCATCTTTCGCTACATTTCTAATATTTATTAGAAACATTATTAATTATTATCGGAGATTTTATTCTCCTAATGCTCTCTTACTATTTGACTCTGGTACTGTTACAGAAGAAGAAGAATTCAGTAGCTTACGATTAGTCACATGAAAATATAGACTTATCAAAACAAATAGAGATCTATTTTTAAATTTAATATTCCCTCAATAAAAGAGTACTACTACCTTTCGGTTGAGGCCACGTGACCACCGATCCGGGAAATAATAGAATAATGTATAACGATACATCACGCCGGGTTCTTTTTCGGTCGAGTCCTCAATCGAGATGGACGTAATTGAAATTTTGTTAAACATCTAAGGGGGATATTAAGATGGGAAAATCTTATGGACGCAGGAGGTGAGAGTTTAAATAATTACATATCGTTAAATACCTACCATCTAACGTTTAAAATATTGATTTAGGTTTTTCTTTTTTTTATGGCTTTGGGTCATAGACCATACAGCCAATCACAAAAGAACAATTTTTAATTTAGAATACTAAAACTAAACCCAACATAAAATGAGTAGAGTGAGATAAACAAAATGAGGAATTAGAGTGATACACGCTTCTCGCCCTGGGGGAAAATTTGGGTAAAATTATATTAACAACAACTTTTCTTAAATTTTGAGAGTACGTTTTCCTTAACACAATTTTCAAACACTGCGTTTTTCTAGATTCGAATAACGCTAACGTAAAGTTTTTCTTTAATTTTGTTATACAACAAAATTTTTTATAAGTCAAGTTTTCCTAAAGTGTATCTAAACGATAAGTTATATGTATATATGGTTTTTCAAATCAAAATGGTCATATCAGAGGGGTGCTGAAACATTTGAATTTGTTATCGTGTAATGGGAGCATGATTAATAGAAATTTCCTTCATCAGGACATGGTAAAATAAGATATGTACCTACCCATTTCTTCATAAATAAGAGATTATGTTTACGCATCGTTATTTAGTTTTATCTAAGCTTACATGTCTGCAAAACTTAAAACGCCAAATGTTATCAAACCAATAAATTTTCAAGCAAACCGGAAAATATTAAATCTTAGGTTAGGAATTATTTAATGGGTAAACAAATTTTAAGTATTCGTATATTTGCTACTTACAATATTGTCGTTATGTATATCTTTGTTTAGCGTAATTTTAGTTATTTTAAAGCGTGATATTATTTGAGCTTTGCCAGTATTGCAGAATCGCTTTGTCACAGTTACTTTTGTTTTGGATATGTCTAAGTGGTTAGACATATTGGTAATTTATTACACATAGTGCGCGTCGTGTAACCTGAAATTTCCTAGATTTGGCTCGTCAAATCAAATCATGTATGTGGATTATTTATATTAAAGGAATTCGGATGTTCGGAGCGCGGCGTAATGTGTACCTACCTATTCGCCAGGAATTGAGTTTTAGTATTATTGTAATTGCAGTCTTTGGGGTGTCCCATATTTTATCTGATAGAAATTAGTTCCAGTATTTTCCTTGTAGTTATGTAACTTGGGTTGTCACGTTTGTAAGTATTTGGCATTACATTCCCACCCTTTAATTGGTTTTCTGTTGGGTGGTTGTATCTAAATAAATAAATAAATAAATAAATTACTCAGCGGGAAGGCTAGATACTGGTGGGCTCAAATAAATTGCAGATTCGCGCGAAATCGCGTACCTTTTGTTAGGTTAAATTTATCGTTATCGTATCGTGTATTATATATACTTTTGTTCGGTAATAAGTAGTAGATTTTATCGAAGTTTATTATCTTTGGTTAGATTACATTTTATGTCTTCACTTCGTTGTAATGTATTAATTCGTTGTCTCATCTTATTTCGTTGTATATTATTTCGTGGTTATCATTTCTTATTTCGTGTTATTTATAGTATTTCGTCGTCTTGTAATATATGCTTTTGTTTATTATTGAGACAATTTACGAGATATCTTTTGCAATATATTTAATTTTGGCTCTCGCAAAAGTCACAAGCTTGCGCTAAAATTATTGTTATTTAATATTTTACTATATAGTATCGTTAATGTTCTGATATTTAATTTTTTTGTAATATAATATTGTAATATAGTATTATTGTAGATAGATAGATAGATAGATTTATTTAATTCTGTGTGCCAATTACAAAAATTGGATAGAATATGTCAAGTAAATACAATAAATTAACAATATTTTGCAATAATTTACGAACATTATAAAACACATACATATGTATACAATAATAACACAAGCAGGTACAATTTACAAATAACTAAAATTATGAACAGACGTCAAATTAAAAATTAACTAAAACAATGAGTCTTAGGATATATAAAAGTGACCATTAAAATGAGTTTTTCCCATTAGCTAAAATTTTCAAATTCATGAAGAGAGTAAAAACCATTGTTGGATAAAAATCTAAATAATGTAGATTTGCATTCGGTTCAATTCTTGACCAGTCTAACGTTTAACGGCAATTTATTAAATAAATAGCTTCCAGCATATATAGGAGATTTTTTATATAGTGCTAAATTGAAATTATTAACATATAAATTATTGCGGTTTCTTGTATTGTATTCGTGTTTATCACGATGTGTTGATAGGCTGTTTTTTATATTGTAGATATATATAAATAATTTATATAAGTAATTGCATGTAACTGTGAGAATCTTATTATTTTTAAAAGTACTACGACAAGAATCTCGGTACCCCAAATTGAAAATTACTCTCAATACTCTTTTTTGCAGAACAAATACCCTCTATAGATCTATACTTTGACCCCAGGCAATTATATTATAAAATAGTTTTGAATAAAATAAAGCATAATACACATCTATCAAAGAGCTACGATCTAAACTATTTGTCAACATTGAAATTGCAAAAGAAGGTTGACCTAATTTAGTACAAATTTGATCAATATGTTGAGTCCAACATAAATATTCATCTATAATTATTCCGAGAAAATTTGTACTTTTTTCTAAGCTTAACTGATTACAATTTAAGATAAGATTAACAGTTTTGTAAACATTTTTTGTCCGTGTTTTAAATAAGACACATACGGTTTTTCCATAATTGATGATCAACCTGTTTTTATAGCACCATGTATTGAATTTATCAAGGGTCAAATTTGTTATAATTTCTAGTTCTTCGAGAGTTTTGGCTGAAATGATTATAGATGTATCATCTGCATACATAAATAATTTCCCGTGATTGATAAACTCGGGTAGATCATTAATAAATAAAAGAAATATTAAAGGGCCGAGCACACTGCCCAGAGGAGTTCCAACTGATAATTCGTATTCGTCCGACAGTGAATCCCTTAATTTAACAAAAAGTCTCCTGTCCGACAAATAGGAAATCAACCAGTCATTTACTTTACCACGTATCCCGATTTTTTCTAATTTATCTAAAACTAACGATATGTTTAAAGTGTCAAACGCACTTGAGAGATCAAGAAATAACCCTATCACGTATCCATTGTTGTTCAATTTATCGTTCACCGATTGTACCAGATTCAGTCAATATCCTATATTGTATATATTATGTAATATGTCTTTGACTTATCTCAAGCTTTCTTTTTCTCGATTACACTAGTTAATCATGGCGCCTAAGCCTTGAACTTACTACCTCTTCGCTCTCCGTATCTTTACTGTGTTATCCAGATCAAACCAGTGACGCTAACTACGTCGCTTGTAGGGTGGCACACAATTGTGAATTTAACTTGGGCAATCTAACACCGATTAAACACTAATTTAATGCCGCAATTAGTGGAAGAAATGACATTGATATGCATAGGTTTGTAACAGCAAAATTATGATTTCATACCTTCTGGGGTATCACCAGGAATACATATCTGAGTTTTGGACTTCGAAAGCCTATTGCGTTTTGTTTATAAAAAATTCAGTTTTTTGAACAGCTTTTTTTTTTTGTAAAAAGGTGAATATCTTCGGTTCTAGAGGTCCCATCACGACAAACAAATACCAAGAGTCTTCGTAATTAAAATTCCAACAAATCTGCATTTTTGGGTGCTTTTAGTACGTATATAACAACAAAATTGAATAATCTGGCTAAAAAGAGGTTTTTTTTCTTCATTTTAACGCCTAGAGACGTTAAGAGCTCCGATCGGCTTCAAACTTTCAGAAAATATACCTCTTGTTGAAAACAAAACACCCTGAAATTTTGGTGCCCAAATATTGAACCCTGTGGACACAAATGAATTTGTTATCTGAAATTTAAATTGCCCGCCATTATATGACATTACGTCAAAATGGATCATTCTTTTTCAAAATGTTAATCTCGATGCCAGCTTTCCGTTGACATTAAAAAAAAGTTTTTTAAAACTCATTTTGGTCACGTTTTTGGCATTTGTTCATAAATCAAATAACAACAAATGGAATTACTCGGCCATTTCAGATAGACGAAAATTTGCCCTTTTTTTTAATTAAAGTTCTCGCAATTCTTTTTCTTTTCTGATACAAATTTTTCCAAAATGTGATCGTGTTTGTTAACATTTGGATTCTGATCTGTTGGAGAAGATATCATCAACGTCGCCAAACGAACTCAAAATCCTGGAACGGGATACAACAGGGCTCAATTCCTTAGTGTAACGCCCAAGGGATCAGTGAAAATGCCTCCTTAAAGAGGAGTGCGCTGTTCTATAATACAGAAACATTATTAGTGCATTTATTTCATCTTAATGTTGTTTTTTTTAAGATAATGGTAAGATAAAGACATAGAGATTGGTAACAAGTATTCAGATCATTTAGAATTATTCCCATTCGGGGTCCTTGTCCAAGTATTCTACTTCATTTGAGGATGCTTTATCTGAATCCTGTTCATCGCCGTTATTTAGACTTAATATTGTGGAAGTGTTAATTACGACATTTCCTTTACTATTCTACGTTTCTTTTTGGGATTCACATGTATTTTCACTTCCAAGTAAAGTCCGAGGAATCCACAAAATAATATAATTAATAACAATTAACGCATGTGAAACATACAGCTCTAAGAATATGCTTGTTATGTCCAATATCCATTGTTACTTACTAATTATACAGAACAGATCAGTTCTATTTTATAGAATGTTAAGTTTGTGAAGTTTTTTTAACATTGTCAGCCAGGTTGCAAAACTACGGAATAATTGGACACGAATACATCCTCATTCAGTAATTTTATTGCCGATTCTTATTTTTTTTTAAGCCCAGTGCAAATCATGTTACGTGACACAGTAAGCCCTAACAAATTGCAGTCTGTTTCGTAACTAAACAATATATGTACTAAATTCACAAGACAAATGAAGAAAAACCTCATGCCTTTAGTATGTATTAGCATATATTTATCACATATCATGTACTTTATTTATTGAATTATGTATATATTTTGTTAAAATATCATTTCTACACAATATCATAACTTTTACCTTGCACAGAATTTCAAATAAAGCAGTCGATTACTTTTACCAATTTGCTGTGCCATCCGGAATTTGTTTCGACAGGTAACAAGCAGAGCTCATAAGCTAGGAAATATTTTAAATCCAAGTTTAAATCCTCGGTCCATATGTGTAAAAATAAACAATGATTTTAAAACTCGTTCATTAAACAATAGAGTAAAAATTGAAAACAGTGAAATGCTGGTTTTAATATTTTACGATACAAAACGAGAAAAAACTAGAGCACATGAGTGGATTTTTTCATTGCATCAATCAGCAGCTTTTAACCTATAGAAAATTTTCACTACTCTATCGTTAAATAGAAGCGAGATTTTCAAGAATACACTTACTATAGAATTCACAAGATATGAATTTAAGAAGAAAAATAGTACAATTTCTAACTTAAAGCAATCTGAAACAAACTCATTCAATTTAACGCAAGAACTGGTTATAATAATAATAATAATAATAATAAATGCAGAGGCAGTTATCTTAGGGTCTCTTCGTCTACTTAGTAGGGCACACGATTTTGTAATTTACCGTCACTAACCCATAGGTCGTGGGGAGTGGTTGTAATTATCGGCAGCCAGCGCGGCTACCGTGTGGTACCGGTCAGAAAGCACGGAAGCTCTGTCCGGCAACAGATAAACCGAAATAATAATAATAATAAAGACTTAAAATCGATGTGCCTTAAATTGTCTTTAAGTTCCATTCTCCAGTAATGTTTTTGAGTACATTTTAAGAATCTTCAACGATAAAAAAAATTCCAAAAAAAAAAAAATTAAATAAAGCTAAGGACATAAATTTATATGCTAATAATGCAAGAGAAATAAGTCCAATCAATAGCTTCATTTTCAGTAGATTCTAGTTTTTTATTGAATAGATATGATTTTATTCTCATTTCTCACTTAATCTTCATAGTCGTAAGGGCCATGTGTGCACTAGTTTACTCTTTACATTCATAAGGGATATCCATTGTGAATACTAGTGTTACAAT
The DNA here is from genome assembly GCA_963583905.1 of Stenurella melanura. Classification (NCBI taxonomy): domain Eukaryota; kingdom Metazoa; phylum Arthropoda; class Insecta; order Coleoptera; family Cerambycidae; genus Stenurella; species Stenurella melanura. The sequence goes on from OY757314.1 coordinate 49,371,247, forward strand.
GAGAGTTGTCAAGTAAGGAATCGATAGATTCAATTTTTTAATAGCTAGCATAACTGGAATGCAGGTTATTGACAGAATCCAATAATTGGAAATGAATGTTTGTATAAATAGTTTTTATTTTTATTTCTCATAGATTACTCTTTCTGCTGTTTGCCAAATCCTATAAAGAATATGCGTTATTCCAATTATACGAAAGCAAAGGTAATTTGGAATGTGAGGAAATAATATAACCTTGCCATTTAGTTATATTATATACACAATCATAATTATAATTCAAAATAGAGCAGAAGACCTCAGGGGGCAGATTATCCTTGATAGCTTGACTTAATATTGGTTATCACTTACCTTGACAAATATTTGTTAACAGAAAACTACCAAAAAATAAATACACGGCTCTACAAGGCTCAACAAAAGAACGATAGTTGGACGCCACCTTATTTTTATTTACTGGAAATCAAATAATACACAATTTCTGCTCACTTTAAACTATAAATTGGCCGGGCAAAATAAGGAAACACCGAGCTATCCCAGTTTAAATGAGTGCTAGCTTAATGAAATTAAGCAACTACTAAAACATATAATCTATTAACATTCGGAGTTACAAAAAAAAAACAAAATACTCTAGTCAAAAATAGTATTACAGAGATGGATCGATACAATATTTTGTATCGCCCGGCCTGAGCTCAATGACCGTTCTAAGAAAACTTATAACTTACTCACTAAAATTACTAAAAACTGTACAACAAATAGCATTTTAACAAGGATTAACCAGTTAAATTAATTACATAAATTGATATGGCACTCTAAATTTTAACCCTCAAAGGGTTTCACAACTGAATACCCAAATTGGGAAGACATACAAAAAGCTTTCGGCGCGTAACGGTTTTTCTATTGTTTCTGGACAACCTTAAATGTTGCTAGCGAGCACACACTAATTAAGTCACTATGTATGCCTCTTGAGGCATCGAAATTGTCAACAAATCACGTCAATGTGGCCAATGTCTACGACTAACATGAAGGCGGTCAAATTGTCTACCGATCTCACTCGGGAAGGAAAAATAAATCACGAAACCAGTTCCTGAACGGCACTAAAAATATTGTTTCTCCACGCGCGTAGCCTTGAGCTACCACAACTAGTACATAAAATAAAAAACTTATAGTTTAATTCCTGGACACATGAAGGTCAATGGACGTATGGCACTCAACAAAAGTGAACGTACAAACTACAAATCAGGTACTTAAAATCACCAATAATCATGGATGGCATCAAAGCAACTAATTCAGATTAATCGTGCAGTTTGCTGCTATTTAATACAGATTCATTCTGTCATTCATTCATGACTTAAATATTTGCACTTTGTGATTTACACACTACTCTGATGCACAATTTAACATAAAGCCTTGCTGTAACTGTGGGCAATGTTACACTATATAACAAAACATATAAACTAAAATAACTACTTTACTGATTCTATTCGCAGTTAATATTCACTATATACAGATATTTACAAATGTATGGCGGTTTTTTAATTCTTACGGCCTACCGGCCAACCTCCTCTACACCATCTTTTTGGCGTCTCCTTGTTGCCGACTTGGCGTAGAAATATGCTCGCTTACTATTGGCTAAACTTGGTCGTACAAGCTCTCACGCTATTGGTCAAGCATTTGTCATATAATGCTAAGATTATAATTTAAATTTAAATGGTAAAAGGAACAATCGCGCGCTTTATCTCTTTAGCACACATAATTGAGATTTACAAATTAAATTATAGTGTGTAATTTTCGAAATCTGTTTTGGATCATACTGTTCGTCAGAACCATAAATCATTATTGCACAAATAATTATTGCCTGAGAAATGACTATTCAGTTCATTTCAAACTTTGAAAGAAATAGCACTGAAGAATGGTGTAGGATACCGAAACACACTCATGTAAGTTTCTAAAGTTTTTTGGTAAGTGTTTTTGTCTTTAGTTGTTTTTTGGTTATGTTGAGCAGGATAATTTAAAATTAAAAATAACAATATTGTGTCAGTTACGCTGTATGTAATGTGCATATTTCTTTCTTATAATCCAATGTTGTTCGTGACATATAGCCAGCAAAGTATTTTGTTTAAAAAGATATATGTTTCTGTACTTATCTGTGATAAGTTTTTAGTAAGAGTTTGTAATAATTACGAGTATTCATTCTTTGCTAGTAATATATTTGTTTCCCCAGATTCTGTTTTAGAGTACTCTTACATTGTAGGGAATTTGCATTTGCATTTAATTAGAGGTAATTTACTTTTAAAAATAAATTCATTGTAACCAACATCAAAAGAATATGATTAGCCTTCTGCTAAAAGAATCAGCACACTAAAAAAATAATCCTATCTACTTGGAATAACAATGAAATTGATGTCCATGTCCATGTTGATGTCCATCCAAGTCAAGAATGCTTGCCTACTGAATACTTAAATAAAGTCTTACTTCCTGCAGAATCGGACGTAGTTACAGAACAACACTGTTTACCTATATACCACATACCTTGTCTGTATGAGTTTAAAAACTCCTATAGTACGGATATCAAATTACCATTTTGTTTTCTAGTTTATATAAAACATACAAGTAAAATAAGTTTGTTATATAATTGCTCTCATCATGATTAGTCGCTAAAGCCATTTTAAAGATCACAGGGAGGAGATAAATCCAATCTAGCACACGTGAACTTACCAAGTCGAATCCACAAAAGGTGTGCGTTCTAATTAAGCGGTGATGCCTGATGGCAGGTAGGTTAAGTAGCAACTGAACTATTGTCTCACGTGTTACTCCACAAAGTCAAGACATCAAAGGCCCCCCATTTGCTGATGCACGGCGACTTACTGGCTGTTGCTGATATATGTAACCAATATGGCTTCTATCAAACTTAATTAATTTGCACTGTAGTATTTACACGGTATTTTACCGGCATCTATTAGGAATCCCGAAGGCCAATGGGAAAGTAATTATGAAGTATAAATTATTCGTTAAACTGTACGTTAAACGGGGTGATGTGTTGTACCGTAACTAATTAGAATTCACTGTGTCAAATTTGTACAACGTTTCTACGGAACTAAAATTTTAATTAACCTGATACGGAGTTTCGTAATATTCCTTTAAAGTGTCATGCATATCATACACTTGTACACATTTATATTTCTTTGTGACGCAGATTTATTTGGCGTTCACAAGTATGTATAATTGTATAAATTTGTGTTTCTCTGGTACAAATATGCACTAACGTTAGAAATCTTAGTTTGGGGAAATTGATTCAGCTCTGTATTTGCCATCACATACAATGAGGTCCATAACGAATAAATTCGTGATCTACGTAATTTACAATTTATAAGTATAATCCTAAAACACGTCAATTTTCAATTCTAAAATGACATCTTTTGAGCATAATTTTATGCCTTTTCCTTCAACCCCCTTGGACTGAAAGCTAAAATTTTTGACTGGAACTGGGGTGCATATGATAACTCATTTTAAAGGGTTCTCTATCCAGCAATGTAAAGTTTTTTGAATTTTGTATATTCTTCATCAAGAAAATTAAATTTGAAAATTTGAAAACGTCTTTGAAATATATCCTAAACTATTTATGCCTATGCACCGAAGTTCTGTTATATCTGACTTTTCTAATCCATTTTGTGTCATGTCATAACACTCTATTTAAATGCGTCGTTTTTTCTGACACACAGGTGCCAAGATACCCAACAAAAAGAAAGAAGTAAAGGGGTTTCTTTTTCCATATTAGAAAAAATTATAATTTCTTAATTTGCTACATCAGTGCAAACTTATGACTCTAGTTATTTATCGCTGATTGTCAAGTTAATCATTAATTTAACAGTCTTTAGGTTACCTTCTCAAAGAATAGAAATTTTGATATTATTAGGATGTGGTGATAAATCAAGAATTCAGAAGCAGGTATGCGAAATCTTCAATACTAAGTATCCTGACTGTCGCATTTCTCAGTCTACGGCTATTAGATTAGAAAACAAATTTAGTGAATTTGGAAATGCCACAATATACCTAAATCTGTAGGAAACATTTTAGACGATGAAAGGAAATTGGATATATTGTTAGATATTGAAGATAATCTACATAAACCTACAAGACAAGTTGCCGCCGATAATGATGTTAGTAAAACGTCCATATTGCGTTTCCTAAAAAATGAAAAATACAGCCCATATAAAATTCATTTGGTTCAGGAGCTTAACGATGATGACCCTGATCGCCGATTGGAATTTTGCGAAATCAAGTTCCGTTATTTATAAAAAACATAATTTTTCTGATGAGGCAACTTTCACCTTAGATGGAAGTCCATGAAATATTAGCTAAAAAGGGGTAAACTTGAAAAGTGCTGGGAAAGGACGAGGCCTCGTGTTTGAGGATGCTGAGTACGATGGTGATATTTTTAGGCGTTCCACCCCTTGAGACCTACCCCTAAACGCGAAAAAACACCCCCTATTCACGTTTCTTCCATTCTAGGCACGCGACGGTTAGTCGGATCGGGTTTCTCGGTAGGCCGTATTACCATCCAATATATTATCAACCCCCGGGGTTGAAACTTCCCCCTCCCCCGATACTAAAATCTCCCCAATATTTTCAAAATTGATAAAAATTTGTTCTCTTCGTTTGCAAGTGTGCCCAACAGGATAACAATATGCATTCCTCTCGAATCCTCCACTAACCACCCTCAAATCCCCGAGACAACCACCCCCTCTTTATATTTCTGGCTACTGGGCATGTGGGGAATCGTTGGATCGACGTTTTTGACAAGTTTTCTGTATTGTAAAGCAAGGTGAGTGCCGATACATGCAATTACCATCGGGGTTAAAAAATACCCCCTCCCCTAATATTAAAATCTGCCCAAAAATTCAAACTTTTTGAAAACTGTTTATCCCCGTTTTCGGTGCAACATATTTTCCTCCCCAATCCTTCACTGAACCAAATCCCCAAAACCACCCCCTCGTAAAATTGTCTATAAATCTCCTATCCAATGAGTCCACACATGCCCATTAGCAAGAAATATTACGAGGGGGTAGTTTTGGGGATTTGCGGGGGGTTCGGTGAAGGCTGGGGAAGGAAATTATGTTCTCATCTTGTTGAGCATCCCGTAAATTGGGATAAACAGTTTTCAAAAAGTTTGAATATTTGGGAAGATTTTAGTATTAGGGTAGTTTCTAACTCCTGTAGTTACTTCTTGTCTCGGCGCTCAACTTGCATTACAATACCTCGATTCTACAATTCTTCACGTGCCCAGTAGCAAAAAATGTAAAAATGGGGGTGATTTCGGGGATTTAGTGGCGGTAAGTGGATGGTAGGGAAGAAGTATATGTTGCTATCGCGTTGAGCACCCTTGCAAATAAATAGAAACAATTTTTTATCAATTTTGAAATTTTTGGGGAGATTTTAATATCAGGAGAGGGGGTAGTTTCAACTTCCTGGGTTGATAATATGTTGAGTGGTCAAACTCTGTACGGCCTACCCGAGAAGTACGATTTGACAAGCCCTCGCATGCCTAGAATGGAAGAAATACGAAAAGGGAGTGGTTTATCGCATTTAGGGTAGTTCCCAACGTGTGGTAGACCTAGAAATAGCACCATCGTATTCAGTACCCTCGAAAACGGACGGTGCGCAGGTCTCGTCCTTGTCACAGCACTTTTGATGTTTTTGCGAATTTTTCATGGACTGAAACAGAACTGTAGATACTGGTGTACAGAAATTCCACATTAGATGATGGAGGTCAATACTCAATAGGCCTAGGGGCTCGAACTATTACGGCCCTACACTCCTAATCGCTTTCAGCATTTTTGTTAATAAAACAGCTGACTCAATGCATACTCGCCTTCGGCTCGTACTATAACCGCCCCATTTGTAAAAAAAAACACCATTTTAGCCACAATAGTTATTTATTGTATAAATGTTTTAGATAGCGTTTTATCCACGCAAGAAAGTTTAAACTCGAGAACGAAGTTCGAGAGTTTAATTTTCTTGAGTGGATAAAACGCGACTAAGACACGAATGCTATACAACGTTTTATCCACAATCACGGTCATTTAGAATCAGATTTCATCAAAAAATGATTTGACATTTCGCTCTGTCAGTGGCTGTAACATCAAAAATTATTGGTGTTAAATGATTGCTATTTAGTTTTGATTGTTTATCGATTCCATTTGTAAAAACTTGTGAAGTTGGTGAAAAATTCAAGAAAGCGATTTTGTTCGTGTGCCAATCCTTCGGGAATCTGAAGAAGCAACTCTCTAATTATTGCTAGCGAAGTCCAGGGAACATTATGAAAAAAATGTTTCGAATTTAATGAATGGAAATAAAAACGGGGGATAATGACAATAAATGAGGAAGTTCTGCTATCGTATTTCTTAAATTTGAAGAAGTATGCAATCTCATCCATGTGGTCGAAGTATTCGATGCTGAAAGCCGCTATAAAGGTCCATGAAAACATAGACATCGGAAAATATAGTAAGGTTACTGCCAATCTGAAGAGTGAGTCGAGAGGGTACAAATCGAAGAAAGCTGCGGTATTGGAAAGTGCACACGTGGAAGAATTTTTAACAAGGGCTTGCGATAAAGAATATTTGATGATTAAGGTAATATCTCTTAACATTTTAGACATTGTAGATAAGAAACTTTGAGATATTTTAGGTTGCACTAATAATGGGGGTGTCTGGTGCTTGAAGTTGTTGTGAATTGACGAATTTGAGAATCAAGGTTGTAGAAGACACGGATGCATATCTGCTTGTTTCTATACCAGATACCAAGACCGGCGTTTCACGAAAATTCACAATTATGGAATAAGGATTCTCTATCAATACTGAGGAGATGTGTAGAAAATACATATCCTTACGTCCGAAGTTATCCAACAACAGATACTTTTTGCGATACACTAATCAAAAATGTACTTCACAACCTGTTGGAATCAACACTTTGTCGAAAGTTCCTTCAAGAGTTGCTTCATTTTTGAATCTGGAAATGCAGAAGCTTATAGCGGCCATTGCATGAGGCGCACTTCAACAACTTTACTGGCTAATTAGGGGTGCTGACCGCCCAACAATTAAACGACATGGTGTGTGGAGAAGTTCCGCTATAGCAGAAAGTTATATCGAGGATTCTATATCCAATAAGCTTGACATCGCAAGGAAAATCCACGGTACTCCTGGTACTAGTCGTTCCTTACAAAAGGATACATCCATTGTTTCTACAGATTTATCAAAAACTTCGTCCAACACTATGCGTTCTGAAACCGATGACAACTACAAGTTTGTTATTGTCGCATTGAAAAAAGGGCAAGTTCGAGGGTTTACATGGTTTTACTAAAACTCTCCTTTAAGGGATGACAAAGAAACAACAAATACAAATAATCAACAATATAATAAAAATATACATAACAACTTAAACGATCTTACCAATACACATAGTGGGGAGGAAAAGGTGTCATTTTCACTTAACTTAACTTGTGATTTCCAGGGTGGAGATCACTAAAACTGCCTGAAGGGCCTGGGCCCCACATCCTAAGATGAGGGCCCCAAACTAAGACTGACTGTAGACACTAAAACGTCGAAACTCAATTAATGAATAGCAAAAAACCAAGAGCGAAGAACTAAGAGCTAAGAGCCTCGTTTTGTTTCGATTATTGGATTTATATACTTGTTTATTTAGCAGACCTTTATACCAGTCAATGTTATGTTTATATATATTTGTGTTTTATTATTAAACAATTCTACTAACTGGCATTTAAATTATTTAATTGTTTTTTATTTAATATGGACTAGGGTCGAATATATTTAATTTATACAAACATTTGCGACTTTCCCGGATTTGGCTGTTTCCTGCGAGACATAATGGAAACGAAGTGAAATATGATAAAACAAATAAGGAAATGTCTGTTAATATAAATGTTAATATTAATAATAATAAAAATTAAATAAAATGTAATTGATATAAGAGTGTGTTATTCATTATTCCACCTAGTGGAAAAAGATAATTTCAATATTCTACTAGTGGATAAAGTGGTACTTTATATGCTTCATAAATGTGGATAAAACTCCAATTATAATGTGATTGTGGATAAAATACTATTAATTTGTTTTTAACAGAATCATTAATTTAAATGTTGTGAATGGACTACATGACTAAAAGTTGGACATTTGAAAATTAAAATGTTTTTCAGAAACATTTAATATTAATAAGTAACTTATTAAGATGAAAATAATTGCAGAATCGCTGCTATAATTATCCGTTATAAACGCGTTTAATGTTCATAACACGCAAAGTTGAATAGTTAAATGTTTTTCGCTTTAAGCTTGTATTCTGAATTTAAAGTAAGACAATAAGTCAATCAGTTAAATGGTTTAGTTTGCAAACTCTGCTTCTATGTCATAATGAAATCGTGAACCTCTTTACCGTGCTGCTTTTGTTCAAGTGGGTAGAAAAAAGACGAATCATCCAAAGAGACAAAGGCGAGAGGCGGTCTTCAAGCATTCAGCACGGTTCACTTGCTGCCCCATTTCATCTTGTCTAAACCGAAACGGGCTGATGTATAGTTAAGAAAAATGGTCCAGAAAGAAGACATCGCGGATCCGCCAAATAGTGGACCGAACGCGACTTGTGTCACGCCCGTGCGTTGTTTTCAAACTCATTACGGTGTTTCCCAACTTACTGACAAATGACGTGGATCGTGAAAAATGAAGTGGGAACGTCGACAAGTTGATAAAAGGGCTGTTGACTCGAATTGAGATTCCTAGTTCTATGAGGGAGAACGAAAATTTTCATCATGCAGATCAACGCTTTCACCTTTATTTCATCTTGGCTTTTATGTGGAATGACGGGGACACATTTTGTAAATTATATTTTACCCAATTTCACATCGTGATATTTATTAGTTTGATAAATTTTGACGTGTACAATTGATGTAAAATGAAGTAATATTGGACAGGCGAACTTGTAAAAATAAAATTCACATATCGAGAGAGATGTTTATCTACAGGGAGGCAATAGTAATTTACATTATAGGTGACTTGTTACAGTACGAATTGTTTTACGGACGTGGCGACGCAGGAGCCGAGTCCAAAATATAAACGGTTACTATAATGAGACCACCGGACGTGTATTGTATAATGTTTTATTTCATACTGTCTTTATAATTATTTTTAAAATGAATAAAAAGTTATAATTATTGAGATTTGAAAAATATTAGTTCGTAATCTAACAATCGCATCACCTTAACGATGTTATAGTTAGTTCTTGTTTTCCATAGTTAATTAAGATTGTCTTTAGCTTGTCACTGTCAAATAAATAAAACCATAATTTTTGCATTGTTTCGTATTGGAGAGATTTCGGAGGAGAATAAAGTTTTCATGTATTAAATAATTGCTAAACCTATTCAAATATTTTATTTCTTGTATTTTTAAGTGAAAAATCAAGTCAAAACTAAAAAATAATTGCTTGCTAATAACAATAATTTGATGGTATTACTAGGTAACGCATTACAGTATCTGATGCCGTAATGTGTTGTTATGGTATCAGGTACTGCAATGTTCAATTTTCCGGCCGTAAATGAGACCGGGAAATAGCCATCTACTGGACGGCATGAAATAATAATACAATTATTTACTTCATACTGTCTGATAAATTACTATTTTCCCGACTAATTTGCGGCCGGTAAATCGAACATTGCAGTATATGATACCGTAATGTGTTATACAATACAGTATCTGGTACTGTAATGTGTTGCCTAGCAACACTATCATATTATTGTTATTAGTAAGCAATTATATTTTAGTTTTGACTTTTGCACTCAAAAATATAAAAAATAAAGTAACTAAACGCACAGTTTTAGCTATTATTATTGAATTTTTTTCCATTATGTATTAACATGGAAATTTTATTTTTAAACTAACTACAATGGTATATAGTTCATACGATATCAGTTGGGACAGCATAAAAACGAAAACTCGGAGTCCACGTGGACTTGGTCCGCCTGCCACATTATGACACGTTGTGTTCACAAATCAAACTAGCTAGGCATCTAGTCCAGCCCACATTTCTATGTGACAGGTGGATTTAGTCCACGTGGACTCCGAGTTTTCGTTTATATGCTGTTCCAATTGACATCGTATGAAGTATACTAAAATTTGACAGAAAACTCTGAAAGAGCCTCTTGAACTTTCCGAAACAACATTTTATCATCTGTTTCTAAAGAAATAAGTCACTTAAGTACGTTAAATGACGATGGAAATTATTGATATCACTAACTTCTGTACAAAATGTACAAATTGAGTACATCTCCTTGCCATGATGCAACACAAGGATATAGTAATATCTATAGGTTATTCAAAATTTATAACACAAGCAACTGTCATAAATTATTATAATTCGTAATTATAATGTTTATTTCAATTATTGAAGGAAACACATAGGAACGGTGTCATAGCCAACTAGAAAAAAAGAAAATCATTTCTCGCTAAATAGCCCTTTTTTACTGTAAAATATACTTTAGTAAATTAAAACTATTATGTAATTACAGATTAGGCTTCTATTATAATATTTATAATACTAAAGTTAGTAATTTTTATTTAATTTAAACTTGTATTAATTCATTTTCATTAATTCATATTGATACTTTGGCCCCTACCACTACTTATAAAACATACTTTGTTACCGACTTTAGTAAATGAAGAATGTTAGATAACTAGAGATTAGGCTTCTACTTACAACATTTTTAATATTTTCCTTAACTAATATTAGCAATTTTTATTTAACTTGGAGTTATATTAATACAAAACTTCCACATCCACGTAGAGGATTGGCATAATAATCGTAAAAAAAATTTCAATTTTTTTTTCTTGAAATAGGTTTAGAATGCCACGAAACGTCGAGATTTTAAATTTAAGCGAACACAAAATTTTCTGTCTGTCGATCTGATGGTATGGTCGGTCTGTCTGTAATTTTTTCGTCCGCTAGTTTTCTTCGGAACGGTTTAAGACATTGTCTTGAAATTTTGTACACGTGTATATTATAACGAGAATTGGAACTGGATTGTGAAGCGGTGAAGCGTTGGGAGGGTAAATAAGAGGTAAATAGGGGGCAATAAGCAAAGCAAGTACACAAATTTGAAATTTGGTGTATGTACTAGAAGCCAAGGTCTCAAAACGTTTTATAATATTTTCCATCTCTACATCACCCCCCTCTCCATTATTAAAGGGGTTGATAAAACAAAATTGAGATATTCACTTGAAATTTGGTATATGTATATATTATAATGACATCAACATAGTGGAGTGGAAGTAGGTATAGTAATCTAAAAAGAAAATTCAATTAATTTTTTTGTTGTTGAAATAGGTTTAGAATGTCACGAAACGTCGAGATTTTTAATTTGAGCGAATTTGTTTTTTCTGTAAGTCTGTAATTTTTTTTGTGCTCACGTTTTTCTGGAACGGTTTAAGATATTGACTTGAAATTTTGTGCACGTATGTATTACAACAGATCTGGAAATGGATTGTTTTTTGTACTTATCCGGTGAAGCGTAGGGGGTAAATAGGGGAAAATGAGTAAAGCAGGCTGGTAAGAGTACAAAAATTTGGGATTTGGTGTATATACTAGAAGCGAAGGTCTCAGATATTTTTATAATATTTTCCATCCCATCCACCATCCCCACTCTATTATTAAAGTGGTTGATAAACTAAAATTTAGATATTCACTTGAAATTTTGGACGCGTATGTATTATAACGACATCTGGAACTAGATTATATTTTGAGATGATTCCGTTGAAGGGATGAGGGGTAAGTAGAAGTAAATAGGGGAAAATACGTAAAACAAGCTGCCAAGAGTACAGAAACTTGGGATTTGGTGTACACACTGTAAGCCAAGACCTCAGATTTCAACTTCCTCACCACCTCCATTCAATTACTAAAGGTGTTGATAAAATAAAATTGAGATATTAACTTGAAAGTTAGTACACGTATGTAGTGTAATGACATCTGATTGAGATGATTCCGTTGAAGGAGTGGGGGGTGGGAGGTTATGAATTGGGGAAAATAAGTAGAGCAAGCTAACAAGAGTCCAGAAACTTCATTGTTGACGTATATGCTAGAAACCGACGCCTGAAATTTTTCTATTATGACATCTGCCGCAAATATTATTAAAATTCTGTGACCAATAATTTCCACATACTAGAGTTCAAATATAGTCAAAATTTTTCCTCTGCAGTGACTTGGAGGGAGAGTCTGGATGTGGAAATAATAATTTCTTAGGCAGCGCTTTCTATTAAAGCACAGGTAGATTAGAAAAATATTATTTCATATTCTTCTAACTGAAGTATTCTAGTTAAAGATAATATATTGCATTTTTTTTTAAATTTATTAAAAATTATAAAGTTGTCAAAGTTAATATTTTTAAATATTAAACTTTTTTATATGTTTTGTTTTTGACCCGCTCCCAGATGCTGTATTGATTTGAAATTTTGCATGTGTATACAGTTCACAAATGACAAAACAATTCGTCATTTCTAATAGAAAATCCAAGATGGCGGACAGTTTATTGTCATTAGTGTTAGATTCTACTAAATATTAATATTGTCAAATATACTTTAACTTGGCCGGTCCATAGGTCGCTTCGTCGTCCGAACCAAATTTTGTTAACATACGTGAACAATGGTTTTAGGCTATTGCCTTAACTTTGTGTGCAAGAGGAAATGAAATCTTACTCGCACTTATTCACTCAACACAAGACAAGTTTACTCGACTCTAACTGGGGACTTTTGAGGTTGCAGATTATAATTATGTGATCGAAATTAGAAAAGTGAATGTGGCTGATAGATTTTATCATTTATCGTCTGATTCGACTCAAAGTCGATATCTGAGGGTTGACGATTGTGGCGTTGCTTTGAAAGGTTTTATTTTGTCCAAGTTATTCAAGTGAGGGCCATCCTACGAGCGACGTGGTTAGCGTCACTGGTTTAACCTGGCTAGCACAGCAAAGATGCGGAGAGCAAATAGGGTAGTGAGTTCAAGGCTTGGGCGCCATGATTAACTAGGGTAATCAAGGAAAAGAAAAACTAGAGATAACCAAAAGACACATTACATATATACAATAGTACTATATTGCAAAATATTATATTACAGGAATAAACTATCACAGCATCAACGATACTGCGTAGCAAAACTTGATATCAAAATAGAAATATGTACCAGATACTGAGTTAAAATAACCGAAGTTCAAGTTAGGCTTGAGACTTTTACGGGAGCCAAATTAAATATATTACAAACGAGATTACTTGCAAATTGTCCCAATTATCAAACAAAAGCATAATTACGAGACAGAAAACTATATACACCACGAAATAAGATAAAGGTAACTACGAAATATTAGCAAATAGGTGTTGCGAAAGGGGTGAAAATTCATTTTCAATCGGTCAAAAAAATCGGTAATAATTAGTTGCAGCATCCCGTCAGTTCTTCATGGAATCTAATTAAACAAGTAAAATATATCCCGCATTCGTCAAGAGCTGACATTTAGTACATTGCAGAACATTAGTAACACCCTCATCGGTTGGTTGAAAAAACAGCTCGATAGAGTTACAGCGACACGGATGAAACATTCACCAAATGCTTTTCATGCGTTTACTGGTTGTGATCAAAATCCGGCTTTCTATCGCACAGGGAAAGTCAGACCATTCAACGTGTTTGAAAAATTTACCAAATATCAAAAAGCTTTTGCAGCCTTAGGCGAAAGCTCAGATACCGAAGTACTTTATCGTGTACTGAAGGAATATGTTTGTACTCTCTATGGAGAAAGTAAATTAAAGGACGTCAATCTTGACTGGATCCTTAGGCAATTGATTTGGATTTTCGCTATTCATTTCAGACAAGGATATGGAGGAAGATCAGCAGCCTTATTCTTGACATGCTTCGCAGTGCACGTATACGTATTGATGCGAATGGCATATTTGCGAACACTTTCTATATACGGTATTCTTGACTGCATTTCGTTTAGTACACGAAATCACTTGGCATCATGGCAATTTTCGAAAAATACCTAACTTCACTGCGTTTGAAATGACAGATGACGTATCGTGACTGATGTAATTTGTAGTTGATTTTATTCTTTTAAAGAGAAAGAAATAAAGGAATATAGATTTTTTCCCTAAGGAAATGGCTTATAATGAAATTTAAAAAAAACATCTAATTGCTACAAATTCGTAGTAAAATCTTACTGTTGTGGTTACGCTCAAATCTATACCTAGCTCTTTTCTGTGCTCTCATAAATGGTCCTACAGTTTCAATGAGAAATCTACATAATACCTAATTCTAAATATTTGTACCTATGAACTCTTTTTCACTTAAAACTTCAAACTTATCTACATTTTTAAACTTGTTGTGCCTCTGTATGAGATTTTCTGCATTTTGTAGATTTTCAATGTTCGCAATACACTTGAGATCGTCCATTATCAACAAATATAACAATACAGTAAATATTGTTAATTTATCTTAACGATTTGAAGACTTTAAAAACATACCAAATAAAATATTAGGTTATGTATCATCAATCGCATATTTACCGACTACCAAAAACCTCTCGTTGTTTAGTGTGAGCACACGAATACTTTGCGAACGGTCAAGAATGTCTAGGATGAATTTTTATTCGAATTTTAGTGAAATGCGAGTAACCTTAAAAAATGTGTGCAGTCAAGAATAGCGCTGCAGGAGATAGATGAAATCCAGGTACGAAGCGATATCAATAGTGAATCAATAGGGAATTCCAACAAAAATACTGATGACTTGACAAACTTGAATATATACATTGAATAGAGAGGCTGATACTTGTTTATACCCATTTTATATCAAATTTTACATGACACCAAATATTTTTTCTAATTTATAAAAGTAGCATAAGAACTATATCCTGTTTATCCACGAAATTGTTCAAATGGGAGTATCGTCATGCCATGTACAATCTTCTATTGCATATTTTATTGTTTTCATTTTAATGGCTGTAAAAAATTAGCACAACATATTTATATTGTATAGAAGCCCATACTTATAAATTTTCAAATTTTCTGTTTACAAAGAAAATAAAACAACATTTATGCCACCTGCAATGCTAAAAATGTTATCATTTTTCCCACCCTAAATAAAAAATGGATAATTTATTTTTGCATGTTCGATAAACGAATTCACCCTTTTAGCAACGAAAGAGATGTCAGCAGTAATGGAATTTTTCTTCAGGATGTGATAAACTATTGAAAAACAATCGAAATCTTCATACCGCGATGAGGTCTAAAATCCCGGTCGAGGGCTCCCCTGCTATTAGCTTTTTAATATTTTTTACTTCAGAATGATTTTATTCAATTTTTGAATATTTTGTGCTTTTCAATTTTCAGCACTACGATTTTTGTTTGTATTTTGCATGTTTTGAAGGATATTTCCAAAGTACCAATTTTTGGACTTGACTTTAAGGCAGATTTGAAATGATTATAATAAAATTGTATATATCTGGTTTCTGAATCGCTATCTACCTACATACTAAGCTGTATAGTTTTATTTTCTTCAAAATATATTAGAATAATTAAAATAAATAATGTCCGCCCTTAAATTTTATTACTAAATAACACTTAACCGTCTGACTGATTGTTAGAAATCTCTACTCCATTAGGAATGAATTTCAATAAACAAACTGCAAAGCCAGACTTAAGAAGTAGTTGGAGAAAAATGAAATGTTGTTTTTATCTGTGAGGAACTAATGTCATAGAAGCGTCGGAATCTATACCATTCCGTTTGATTTAAGCTGCTTTCAGGCAGATTACTTGGAAAGCGGCCCTTTCGAAAAGATGATCCAGCCATAATTTAAGAAGTGGGAACGAGTGACTAGTGCTTACTTCGCGATGCAGTGTCTCACTTTGCGGCTTTAAAACGCTCAATCTCAGTCGACTGCTATGCGATCTCATAGACCGGCTCATCTCGGCTCTCCCCTTTATCTTAGCGCAAATCACACGATCCGCGCCTCCAAATAGCTTTATTTACTTACCGGAATAACTCCATTGCCACCGAGTGCTTTTTTCAGCTTACAACACTCCGTGGGTGTAAGTTGTATGTAACACTGAAGAGATATATTTTTTGAGGTTTATCTTGTCGCGACTCAAAGATCCAAATAAAATTTGATGAAAACTTAAAACTCGATGTTTTTGTCTTATATACCCAGTAAACTTATATTTTTATATAAATTTTCATGGAACTTTGTCAGCTGTATACAGAGTTGTGCAAATGTGTGGAAACACAGTTCAGTTATTAAATAGTCAATAAATTATCTTTGCTAGTACAGACTATTGAACACTTTAGTATTGAGAAAGAAACAAAATATTCATAATAAATGTCCGAACGACTGTCAGATGAAATTTGCTATCAGCAAAATGGAGCCCCACCTCATTATAGGGTTGACGTGTGTCACCACATAAATGAAATATTTCCACATTGAATTGCCACCGTGATCGCCAGATTTAAGACTTTTAGACTATTTTCTTTAAGGTCATTTAAAATCCCTTGTCTATAAGACCAAACCTCAGACGTTAGAAGAAGTGGAAGATCAAAGTAGGATGACTGTTCAAGAAATAGCACAGCATGCTATTCAAAACTTTTTAAGAGTAGCATCAATAAGAATATTGTCAGATTGCTGAAGGTCTCCATTCCTGCCAAATTTTGCGGAACTTGCCATCTGTATTCTTCGCAGAGTCTCATACTCGCAGTTTCCGGTTTTGTCCACAAGGGCCCCAAGGTTAACCTCACAATCACTTATTCTTAACATGCCTGGATGGTTTTCATTTGCAATCATAGTTGTTGTCTAGTTGTAATAATTTATACTCAAATTGAACTCAAAGCTTCTTGCTTTTAGGGTTGTCCAGCAGGTAATACATCTCATCCTCGCTAGCTGTAACCAAGGTGGTATCATCTGCAGACCTCCCATAACTACTACACCCAGTCAGTCCTCCAACTAACGTTCCGTTACGTATTCACTATAGGTATTAAAGAGGACTGATGACAGAATTCAACCCTGTCTGACGCCTTTGCCCCCTTTACATTGATCGGAGTTAGTGTTACCAAGCAGCACTTCCCTGAACCAGAATTTTCTTCATAAAATCGACGAATGATACCAGCTGTCTGGGTGCTCCCATCTCGAAAAGCGCAATCCATAGTTTATTCAATTCGACATTGTCAAATGATATACTGTAGTCCACGAAGCAAAGGTACATAGGTACAAAGTATTCTCGTGCTGTTTCAATAAGTTGAAGTAAATGAATTATTTGTTCTCTCGTGCCATGTCCCCCTGTTAAAAGCCTGCTTGCTCAGGAGGTATTTGCCAAGGCAGATACATCTAAAATTTGAATTATATAATATACAGCATTGCTTTACTAGCGCGTGGAATTAATGCGTTCAGTCTCTAGTAATTACAAAAATCTGTCGATGCCTTGTAACGAAGCGTTTTTTTCTAAATGACAAAACATAATTTAAATTAATATTAATCTTCGTTACTTGCTCCGTTCACCCTCAAATATCTTTGTATGCAAGCTAGAACCGCGTCTGTAATCAAATAATTCATTTTTGTGTTGTCACCGGCATTCAGTGAAACTTAAATATACTATAAATAGTAATTATAGATTTCTCAGATCTTAGCCGCGGCATAGGTTTCGCCTTAGGTGGGACATGTGTTAAAACCAGGCTTTGCAAAGATTTTTTGAAATCATATAATTTAGGAAAAGTACAAAAATTTACACCAATGGCGCTGCGCTGAGCACGCAGAGCAAATCATTATTTCATTTGAGAGTTTCAATCTTCCCATTCTGCACCGAACTGTTTAGCAGAGCAGAAGCAGTTTACCCAGTGACTTCACCAAGTAAGTAATACACCGTTTTGAGCTACCGTTTTTTGTGAGAGGTTTTTATACTTGCAATGATAAGAATACTTCACTGAAATCCGTGTATAAAGTGATAAATTTAAAATGATGTCGATTCAATGTATTAAAATAAAATTGCCGTTTCCCGAATTATCGAGGTAAATTTCATTTTAAATACAAATTATTATTAAAGAGTTATGCTCTAGTGAGGGCCTGTTAGATTCTCAAGATTTTATTCAAATAACTATGTTCCAGCAATTTTTCTTAGGACCATCTCTTGAAAAGAGAACATAGATGATATTTCGCGAGAATACCAGAAAACTGCTTCCGTTCCTGTTATTTTTATGTTCTGACAAGAATGCCACGTGAGAATGCACTTAAAAACACATAACGTAACATTATTATTATTATCACCATTATTTTTTTGCGCGTTATGAGCAAGAAGGCCCGAAGGGATAGTTTGCTCACCCTGTATATCGTTTCCTTGAAACAATCGGTTTCAATTTCCGTCTTCCAAATTAATAATAAAATATGTTTTGAATCAATAAATCGAGCTGATAAAAATTAAGATGGTAAAGATCAAATAGAAAGATGGAATGGAATAATATCAATTAAAGATAAAAATAAATAAATTTATAGCTTATCTGTCTTTCTGCAACGTCTTGTGATTGCTGTTTTATTTTATTTCCTTTCCTTTTCTTTCTTGGGTTGAGTTAACATTGTCCCATTTAAAAGCTTTCCACTGTATACAATAACTTTAAGTCACAACACAGCTATATTGCTTTGTAAACATATGTGCCTTATCTTGTCACTGACTGTGCTATTATTTATTGCCCATGAACCACTTGGGTCGTCTAGGGTGTACGTAGGTAGGGACACTGCACTTCACTTGAGCTTGTTTGCTTTATTTGATTTAATATTATTAAAAAATCTTGTAATTATTAATTCCAAATGAACTCTGTTTTTCTATTGAGGCGCTTCATTTCAAGCAGAATTTTTTAATCTACTGGTGGCTGCCATTTTTATTATATGTTAATAAACTTTTTTATTTATCGACCTGTGCCTTTTACTGTTGAATGTGAATGAAATGCTGATCTGCCTGGACATAACAGTTTCTGCACTGTAGCTCTCCCAGCCCTATTGCAACAGGCTGCGTTAGGAGACTACTGTACCTTTTTCCCACATAAAGAATTGCAAAGGTGGCGCTTGAGATAACCGAATTTAACCGAAATTAAACTCAGCGCTAAAGTGACGCTTCCACTTGCCTATGCGTTAGGCATCTGAAAGAAAGCACGTCACAGCTTTCTTATGTAATGGTACGAAGATTGACGTTTCCCAATCATTGAACTTGATTCCTGTTTTCCATATGTTTTGGCATATTATGTAGAGAATTCTCACTCCATATTCACCGACTAACATAAACGTCTCCACCGCAATAGTCAGAAATATGAGTGCAGTTTTATTACCAATTAACAGAGAGAAAAAATGTTCTTTTGGGAAGACATTGACCACCTCTAAAAATTATTCTTATTAATAAAGGGTCCATACTGCTGCTGGAAGACTGTGGAGGCGCCTCAGATTTTGAAATTGAAAAAAAAACATGCAAGCCGAGTAGTGGCAGAAAATGATAACCATGATATTTGAAGAACCGAGAATTGGTCTACTCAATTTTCAGTCAACTCGGTCACCGCTGCGAATTTTGAGAGCATTTCAAAAAGTCTGATTTTTCAAAAGCTCTCAAAATCCGCAGTAGTTGCCAAATTGAGTGAAAATTGAAGCAGCGGTGTGGACCCTTCATTCTTAAGAACAATTTTTGAAGAGGTTACCATCTTCCCAAAAAACAATGAATTATTTTTTCTGCCGATTGGTAGTAAAACTTGTGGCAAGTCAAAATTAGCAAGTACCGATAAAATTTAAACATGAAATACTTTCAACAGAAGCACAGTATGTAACCTATCGGCGATAAACAAAGAAGCACTCGTGTCTTGAAATTCTGGACGGTTCACATCGGTGAAGTTGGTTTCGACTACCTGCTTGTTATTTATCAAGACGTTGAATCCTCCAGCGTAACTACTTCTCTATTTATTCGTCCTTATATGGTCTATGTTTATGCTGGTTTCCTTTCGTCAGCCTCCTAAAACAAGTAATAGTATTAAATTAGGATGTTATTATAACTAATCATTAAGTCAAATTTCAAAATTTAGTAAGCTACCTGGTTATTTTTCATAGTCATTCATAGAAATAATTTCGAGAATTGTTTTGGTTTCAAATTGACAGATGTCAAATAAATCTAGGGAATTTTAATAAGCAAATTTGATATTATTGAGAAAGATTAAATTTTTTACGGTGAAAGAACAAAAAAGAGACGGCCATCTTTAGAATTTGTGGAGAGAAGAGAAAAGTGGTTCTCCAGGTCTCTTAGTTATTTAATTAAATTAAATAAAACCTCAGAACATCTAAGGTCAGTAATTTTGCTTTTAAATATTTAACATTTAGTATAAATACATACCTGGGCAATAAAATTAAGGTATGGCATTTTTTAGGTTTTTTTCTTTGTCTTGGTTTTTCTTTTGGAGCCCTATTGCCCTATTTTTGTTGAATACTGCCTAGATACAAATACAGAAATTTGTTGGCCTTTCAAGGATTTATTGGAACCACAGTATTTCCTTATTTTTTTAAAAAAAGAAACTGTTACCAGGTACTAGCAACTTTGAAACAGACGTGTTGTCCAGGGTTGTCGTCTGGGCATCGTTCACTGTACATTTTTCCCAGGTAATACGTACGATTCTGAGGGTACGTAATATAGACCAAGTAAGTGACACAATTAATTATTTTCATCCCACTGGAGAGATTTATTTGGTTCAACCATAAAATTGTGAGGAGTCTCATCAGCCTCCAGCGCTACTGAATCCAACGTATATATATATTTTTTGTAGTTTGTCGCCACTCATTTTCTTGCCACCGTTTTATACATAACACGTTCTTATTTGTTTAGTGTTTATATGTAATATGTTGTAAGTTCTTTATATGCAATTTGTAAACCATGAGCAGCTGCTTTCGGTGCTAAAAAATGAAAATACAAATGAATATCTTATGGATCTCTTGTTGTAAATTTAATAGTTTATAATTTAAGGGTGTATTTACACTGTTTATACCTACCTTCTTAAAAGGATACTATATTCATATCTGCAAAGTGCAGATAAGCCTATTTTTTACATATATTTAAAATTTATTTACCTTATACATTTTTTAATTAATTATTAAACTTTACCTTTATATACGTTGGCTTTCTACTTTGTTGTTTTGTTCTCTATCCCATTCTCTGTCAAGTTATTTGGCTGGCGCCCCCCAAGCTTATATAATTCGTACATAATTAACTTTCCAAGCATTTGCATAAAGTTATTAAAATCTGTTAAAATAGTTTGACACATTGAATTCTAACCTTACCTACGAACCCAGCTCTCACCGCATTTCAAAGTTAACCGGGTTAGTCGAGTTTTCGCTGGTCACTTTGGACTATCGGGACTCGACGGTGACTTTTACGTCACAAAAGTGGCGCAACCAAGCGTGGGACCTTGTTA
Organism: Stenurella melanura; assembly: GCA_963583905.1. Lineage (NCBI taxonomy): Eukaryota > Metazoa > Arthropoda > Insecta > Coleoptera > Cerambycidae > Stenurella > Stenurella melanura. Next base: position 49,392,745 of record OY757314.1, read on the forward strand.
GAAGTTGTTAAATTATTATTTCTTTCATCTTAGCCGGTGCTATAAGCTTGTTTTCCTTAATTACCTTTCCCTATTCCTTAAGAGACAAAACAAACAAAATTGGTTAACTTAATAGCAGTAAAAGAAGTGTAGAAGCCACTGAAACCGTGTGTAACCGAGTTTTCAGTTTGTCGTCAGATAATGTTGCTTGCTGTGCAGTTTTTAAATATAAAATTCAGTACTTTGCTAAATTATAAGATATACAGGGTGTATATAGGAATATTGGTATATGAGATATCATAAATAATAATTTTTACTATAGGTGTATTACTGAATAGTACTAACTGATCTATATTACCATATTACAGTTTTTGAATTTACAGGGCGGTAAATAATACACAATTGTGGCAAAATTTTCATCATTTATTTGATAGTAAATGCTACAAATTATAGGGCAGTTGATATTATAATACCAAGAAATATTAACAGTTATTTTCTGTTAGTGTGTAGTAACACGTTTATTTGTATTTCTCTCATTGTCAGAGTGTATTGGTTTATACAGGGTGCGCAGCAGAGGGTGCATTTCTGTGTAGTATTATTTACACACCTTATTTATTGAAATTTATGTGTATGTCACATGTTTGTTGCAATATATTGTTGTAATAGTGTGTTATACAGGGTGTATCTGAGAGAGCTAGTGAACTTGGTACAATCTATTTTAATCTGAAATAGGCACTTTATTTATTGCGTTTAGCGGATTATAAACAGTTGTTATTTTAGATAACATTGTTATAATAGGTGTTTATTATACGGGGTGTTTTTTTACTTGGTAATTTAATTCATTCGGCATTATAAAAAATTGCATTTTGGGTTACTAATTTTGGCAAATATGGATATCAGTTATGATATGGAACCAAATTACTTGAGGGTGCATGAAGTAAACTACGAGTTGAAGATACGAGGGATAACTACGTCTTCAGCAGATATACCTCAAAAGAGAAAATTTTTGAGAAGGGAACTAAAAAAAGATTTGGCTCGACCAGCGGTGCAACATGAAGCTCAGGATTTCAAATTTGAGGATGAGCGTGAAGAAATCAAGGATAGCATAGATTCCGTAACTGAGTTGGTTGATAACTTCGATGGTACGAATGATGAAATTTACAAAAGGATCCGTACTCGACTAACACATCTGAACGGTAGGCTCAGGCGATTTCCTGACAATATTAGCAAGGAAGCTAGTGGATTTCAGGGAGATAATTTAATTTTGGTTGCATCACTCGAAGGAGATATCGAGGAAATATTAGAGAGACATAATCAGGCACAACAGGGACCTCAATTACCTTCTACTTCGAATAATACTAATAGTAAGTCCTATCCACTTCACAAATGGTCATTGAAATTTGATGGTACAACAGCACAATTCTCTGTTAACTCTTTTCTGGAGCAAGTCGAAGAGTTAAGCTTCTCACGTAATGTTTCAAAGGAGGAACTTTTCAGGTCATCAGTAGAATTATTCACAGGTCAAGCTCTAATATGGTATAGACATGCAAGGAATAAAGTTGATAGTTGGGATGGTTTGGTATCACTGTTACGTAAAGATTTTCTGTCTCCAAGACACGACAAAGAACTTATGGAACAGATTAACGCTCGAAAGCAGGTTGAGAATGAACCTGTTGTAATTTATATAGCGGCAATGGAAAATCTTTTTTCTCGCTTAGTCAAAGGTGTACCACATGCTGAAAAATTAGAAACGATCAGACAAAATCTTCTACCTGACTATCATATGCATTTGGCTCTGCAAAATATAACCTCAGTTGATCAACTTGGAGAAGTGTGCCGAACTTTAGAAGAAGCTAATAGTTTACGGAAACAAAGAATTAATGGTAATTCTTGGAAACATGTTGCAACAATGGAACCTGATTTGGAGTTCACATCGAGGACACGTAGCACTGGATACTCAACGTTGCCCAGGAGAAACAACAATGGTCCTAACCGTGATAGAGTCAACAGAGTTGATGAAGTAAAATGTTTCACTTGCAAACAGACAGGTCATGTCAAACGTGAATGTCCCCGAGTCAAGAAAACCCCTCATTGTTATAGTTGCGGCAGAGAGGGCGTGATTCGTCCAAATTGTGAGAGGTGTTCAAAAAACGCCAGACCAAGAGGCACTCAGTAGGCCGATGTCTCTCGAGCTATTCTAATGCTAAGGTCTACACAAATCGAGCTTCATTTCAAAATGCTTTGCATCCAACTGTACATACCATAACCACAAAAAGAAATAAAAATAATTATGGCTTTGGAAACAAATTTTCTCACGGTAAAACCACTTTGGTTGAATGGAATGCTTGGAAAGATTTCGTGAAAAGTTTTTATTCCAAGGACTTAGTTTCTCAGGCTACTGGTATTTGTCACGACACTACGGCAACTAAAAAATTTGATGATCTGGATAGTATAATAGCGGTTTGCGATGAAGACAGCAATATTGGTAATATGAACCCCGAGTCGAATTTAGTATTAGTTCAGAAAGACAATGATAATAGACCCTATATTAAGATTAAAGTTTTTAATAGTAGTGTAGTAGCTTTGTTGGATACAGGCGCTAATAACTCAGTTTTTGGTGCGAAAGGTTTAAGACTTATAGAAAAATTTGATTTAAAATTGTTTGAGGCACCTGAAGTCAATATTAGTACAGCGGACGGTACCGCGCAGAAAATATCTGGGTATGTAAATTTGCCAGTTCAGATAGGAAACATTTTGCATGTTATCAGAGTTTTAGTTGTTCCTTCATTATCGCACAGTCTCATATTGGGTAGTGATTTTATTAAGACTTTCGGAGTAGTTTTAAACTGTAAGAAAGCTTCATATTTTATCGATGACGGTGAGTCGAATTTGGATTGCTTATATAACATGTCAGTTTGTGAGATTAATCTTGCGAAAGTAATTCGGTCAAAATCTGAACTGACAGCAGATCAAATTAGTGAGTTGGATACGATTATAGATAAATTTAAAGCTTTGTCGTGGATGTCTGGTACGAAGTTGGGTCGTACAAATGCAATTGTACATAAGATTGACACAGGCACCGAAGCACCAGTAAAGCAAAGGCATCATAATATGTCTCCTTACATGCTTGATCATCTTAACAAGGAGTTAGACAAAATGTTAGCCTTGGGAGTAGTCCGTCCTTCAAACAGTCCGTGGGCCTCTCCAGTTCTTTTGGTGAAAAAGAAAAGTGGTGACATGAGATTCTGCTTTGATGGTAGAAAACTCAATAGTCTTACCAAAAGAGATGCTTATCCACTACCTCATGTGGATCACATTCTGAGTAAATTAACAGGTGCACATTATCTTTCGAGTATCGATTTAAAATCAGCTTTTTGGCAGATACCACTAGAAGAGAGTTCTTGTGAAAAGACAGCATTTGTCGTTCCATCTAGAGGTTTGTTTGAATTTGTAGTAATGCCTTTTGGGTTGAATAATGCGGCTCAAACTCAGCAACGACTTATGGATCAAGTCTTGGGATATTCTTTGGAACCATTTGTCTTCGTCTATTTAGATGATATCATTATTGCTACCCCAACTTTCGAAAAACATATCGATGTTTTAAATGAAGTCTTTCAACGATTGAAACAAGCAAATCTAACTATTAATCTTGAAAAGTGTGAGTTCTGTTTACCATCACTGAGATACTTAGGATTTCTTTTAGATGGCGAAGGTTTGCGTACCGATCCGGAAAAGGTTTCAGCAATGTTAAATTACCCTCGTCCTGGAACAGTGACGGAATTAAAAAGATTCATCGGTTTAGTTGGATGGTATAGAAGATTCATTCCTTTTTATTCGAATTTAACAGCACCCATGACAAATCTGATAAAAGGTAAACGTAAATCACAGAAATTGGAGTGGAATGAAGCTGCGGAAGAAGCTTTCCGAAAAATTAAGGAAGCATTGGTTTCTGCACCCATATTAGTTAACCCGGATTTTAATAAACAGTTCACAATTCAGTGTGATGCGTCAGAGGTAGGCGTTGGTTGTGTGTTGACGCAGTTGAATGAAGATGGGCAAGAAGTTGTCATTGCTTTCACAAGTCGTACTCTTACAGCTGCTGAAAGGAAGTATACCGTGACAGAGAGAGAACTAATTGCAATTTTGCACGGGACAGAAAAATTCCGGGCATTTATCGAAGGAACTACGTTCAAAGTCATAACGGATCATTATAGCCTCCTATGGTTAAACCGTTTGAAAGATCCTTCTGGCAGACTTGCCAGATGGGCCGTTAAATTGCAGCAGTTCGACATGATTATTGAACACAGGAAGGGCGCATTAAATGTTGTACCCGATGCTCTATCGAGGTCTCCGATAGAAGTCTGCGTAGTCATGGTAAATAATGACGATGCTGAAAATGATAAGTGGTATGTAAAAATGGCCCAAAATGTTTTGAAATCCCCAAAAAAATACCCTGACTGGAAGGTAGATGCCGGATCCTTATATAAACATATACCCTCGAATTTTGGTAATTATACAAATTTACCAGACTGGAAATTAGTTGTCCCCAAAGGTCAACGACTTCAAATATTTAAGAGTTGTCATGACGATGCTCAAGCAGCACATCTAGGTACATTCAAGACTGTGCAGCGTGTTAGGGAATTGTATTATTGGCCTAGGATGTTACAAGACACAAAGAAATATGTACGTCACTGCAACGTGTGCAATGCTCAAAAGGTCAGCAATTTTGCTCGTCCTGGTCTCATGGGACAACCCAAAAAAGTAAATTTTCCGTGGCAATATGTGTCAGTGGATCTTCTTGGACCACTGCCGCGTTCTAAAAATGGATATTCATATTTGTTATTAGTGTCAGATTATTTCACTAAGTTTTGTCTACTTCATCCTTTAAAGAAAGCTTCTGCGCCATTGATAGAAAAATTTGTGGAAGAACAAGTATTTCTAGTGTATGGTGTTCCACAAATATTAGCGTGTGACAATGGAACACAATTTGCAAGTAATATTTTCAGAAACCTAGCTGAAAAATATGAGGTGAAAATTTATTACAATGCTCGTTATCATCCTCAAGTAAATGCTGTAGAGCGGGTTAATAGAGTATTAGAGACTGCAATCCGTTCATATTTAAAAGACACTGATCACCGTTGTTGGGATCAAGAGGTACCTAAAATTGGGTATGCTCTGCGAACCGCTGTCCATGAAGCGACAGGTTACTCTCCGACAATGTTAAATTTTGGTCGATATGTTCCGTCACGAGGAAGTTATTATGGCAAGGTTGACATAAAAAATATGGACATGGATAGCATGGACAGAGAAAAGTATAATGAGGATATGAAAAATTTGCCGGATCTGTATAACGATGTAAGACGTCGATTGGCAGAAGCTTACCGCAAGAATTGCAAAAGTTATAATTTACGTAAACGAAAGGCAGATACTTACCATGTAGGAGACAAAGTTTGGAAAAGAAACTATGTTTTATCTTGCGCAGCAGAACATTTCGCAGCAAAATTAGCTCCAAAGTTTGTATTATGCACTGTTAAGAAAGTTATTTCTCCACTCGTTTATAAATTAGAAGATCTAGATGGTAAAGATGTAGGAAACTATCATGTTAAAGATCTAAAACCATACCATGGATCTGAACCAGATGAGTCGTAAAAAAGAAAAAGATTGTTTGAGCGTGTGAATGTGTTGGCCAGTGAAAGTCGTGTGAATGAAGTCTTATTTGTTTCTTTTCTTTCTACATTTAATGGTATATAGTTTTCACTAATTATGTTTTGGTGTGTAAATTCCATAAAAAGCATATTTAGACGAGCATATTTATTTTCCAGTTATAGTACAAGCTCCTATATGTTCCTTAAAAATTAGTAAATTAATTTAGATAAATTTTCCCGATTATGACATAGTTATCGCAACAACAATAATAATTTAAAAAAAAAATTATGATCTTGTAGTATAGTAACATTAACAATCAAAGATTGATTATGTTAATGACAAAGTAATGCCAATCTAGACTCGTGTAAATAGTAAATTAGGTTAGTTAGGTTAAATATAAACTTTAGTATCTATAGAATTATTCAGTAGGTGAACTTTATAACTACGGAGTAGTAAATTATCCAAAAATATTATAGCCAAGCTCTAATATTTTTAATCTAGCAAAAGGGGGTGTGTGGCAAGTCAAAATTAGCAAGTACCGATAAAATTTAAACATGAAATACTTTCAACAGAAGCACAGTATGTAACCTATCGGCGATAAACAAAGAAGCACTCGTGTCTTGAAATTCTGGACGGTTCACATCGGTGAAGTTGGTTTCGACTACCTGCTTGTTATTTATCAAGACGTTGAATCCTCCAGCGTAACTACTTCTCTATTTATTCGTCCTTATATGGTCTATGTTTATGCTGGTTTCCTTTCGTCAGCCTCCTAAAACAAGTAATAGTATTAAATTAGGATGTTATTATAACTAATCATTAAGTCAAATTTCAAAATTTAGTAAGCTACCTGGTTATTTTTCATAGTCATTCATAGAAATAATTTCGAGAATTGTTTTGGTTTCAAATTGACAGATGTCAAATAAATCTAGGGAATTTTAATAAGCAAATTTGATATTATTGAGAAAGATTAAATTTTTTACGGTGAAAGAACAAAAAAGAGACGGCCATCTTTAGAATTTGTGGAGAGAAGAGAAAAGTGGTTCTCCAGGTCTCTTAGTTATTTAATTAAATTAAATAAAACCTCAGAACATCTAAGGTCAGTAATTTTGCTTTTAAATATTTAACATTTAGTATAAATACATACCTGGGCAATAAAATTAAGGTATGGCATTTTTTAGGTTTTTTTCTTTGTCTTGGTTTTTCTTTTGGAGCCCTATTGCCCTATTTTTGTTGAATACTGCCTAGATACAAATACAGAAATTTGTTGGCCTTTCAAGGATTTATTGGAACCACAGTATTTCCTTATTTTTTTAAAAAAAGAAACTGTTACCAGGTACTAGCAACTTTGAAACAGACGTGTTGTCCAGGGTTGTCGTCTGGGCATCGTTCACTGTACATTTTTCCCAGGTAATACGTACGATTCTGAGGGTACGTAATATAGACCAAGTAAGTGACACAATTAATTATTTTCATCCCACTGGAGAGATTTATTTGGTTCAACCATAAAATTGTGAGGAGTCTCATCAGCCTCCAGCGCTACTGAATCCAACGTATATATATATTTTTTGTAGTTTGTCGCCACTCATTTTCTTGCCACCGTTTTATACATAACACGTTCTTATTTGTTTAGTGTTTATATGTAATATGTTGTAAGTTCTTTATATGCAATTTGTAAACCATGAGCAGCTGCTTTCGGTGCTAAAAAATGAAAATACAAATGAATATCTTATGGATCTCTTGTTGTAAATTTAATAGTTTATAATTTAAGGGTGTATTTACACTGTTTATACCTACCTTCTTAAAAGGATACTATATTCATATCTGCAAAGTGCAGATAAGCCTATTTTTTACATATATTTAAAATTTATTTACCTTATACATTTTTTAATTAATTATTAAACTTTACCTTTATATACGTTGGCTTTCTACTTTGTTGTTTTGTTCTCTATCCCATTCTCTGTCAAGTTATTTGGCTGGCGCCCCCCAAGCTTATATAATTCGTACATAATTAACTTTCCAAGCATTTGCATAAAGTTATTAAAATCTGTTAAAATAGTTTGACACATTGAATTCTAACCTTACCTACGAACCCAGCTCTCACCGCATTTCAAAGTTAACCGGGTTAGTCGAGTTTTCGCTGGTCACTTTGGACTATCGGGACTCGACGGTGACTTTTACGTCACAAACTTCCCTCAGCTCTCTAACGCAAATATTGCCGACTTGAGCTGCATTGCCGGCTTTTAATGTGTTGCGTACATCTGGCAACTTTAAGTAATTTTATTAAATTCTATTAAACAGAATGAATTTTTGAGAAATATGTACAGGTATTTACCATACTCTAGTAACTAAAACCTCAGACATTAAATTATCATAGGTAATCTGTTTAAATTTAGGAATGTACACATTTATTATATTTTCATGTTTCATCCATTTAACTCTTTTTGTATTCCAGTTTTTGCTAACAGCTCTCGTACAACACAGAGGCTTCGATCGCATAGTAAATATATCTATTTCACAGCACAAATTTCTTAATTATTGGTTAAACCAAATATACTGCAGGAAGTATTATGGGTTGCATATAACAACGCGGACCCATTCTTAGTAATTTTTAGTTTATAGTATGGTAATATGTTAATTGAGACTTGAGAGGGGATATCTCTTTTATTAGCTAGCTGGTAGGAGAATGGCCATTTCTGTAGCCAATTCTGCAGCAGCAATTACTTTGACTTTTAAGTTTTTTTGATAATCATTCAGTCGCGAGTTGTGACACTTCTGCCATTATCAAACTTTTTCTTAGTGATCTATCTAATAAAAGGTAATTACATTTATTTATTTGATTCCTCTCATTAGTGTTTAACGGCCTTTAGCCATATTTTTCATTTCTGCTAACTAAACAACCATAATTCTGAAACATGTGCTGATAATATTTTTTTTTCTTCCCAAACGTAGAGTTTTGCTGCTAAATAGATGATTATATAGCTGATTATATAGCAAATAGACGATCAAATAGTTGATTATATAAATAACTGATTACATTAATAGATGATTATATAACTGATTATTTTAACAACTGATTAAATAGCTGATTAGATGATTATATAGCTGATTATATAGTAAATAGTTGATTATATAACTGATTATTTTAACAACTGATTACATAGATAATTAACAAATAACTGATTAGATAGTTAATACAAATTATTTAAATCATTTACCGAAATAATTTGCATAATCAGTACAAATAGTCTACATAATTTACACATGGAAAATCATTTTCGTTTGATGGTTAAATGTCTGCTAGATTTCATAAGACGGATAGTCCAGTCAAACACAGTTTAGTAAAGTTCAGCAGTCGATTGAAATTCCGTTTAGTCAAGTCCAGTTTAGTCCAGTCAATCCCAACCAACAGCAAAACCCTAGCGTTATACAGGTTAGCAAGACGTCAAACCACGTCGAGGAGCAGTCTGTGTTCGGAGAGGCTGATAGGAAAAGCTACCAGAACTCACCAGGAGCCCTCAGCCACTATCTATCCATTGTCAGGAGGATTGGTGAGATTCTGAGAATTTCATTGGTATTTTTTTTGTTGTGTCATATCTACTGTATAACTTTCATTGCACAATATATTTCTTTTCTTTTAATGATAAATTAATTAAGCTATAAATATTTTCTGTTGGAAATTGTGATAATATTACTTAATATTTCTATTTCATAATTGATAACATTATTTTATAATTTTTAAATTGATTAAAATCGCTGATTTGTTTTTACATTGATGATTTTTCTGAAGTAATTAATAAATAAGTATCTTTTATCGTAAAATTTAATTTTTCATTTTTTTTGTTTGTCTGTCCGCCATAAGATCAAATCTTTCCACGGCGGTTGGTTTCACCATCACAGGGGTAGCAGTAACTCTTAAATTTTCCGTGGATGGCGCTCATAATTTTTACATCATTTTAAGCTACCTCTGAGTGTTGGAACAAACTAGCTAGGCAAAATATCACAAAAATATTGGTTCACCCTCTAGCTGATTTAAAAAAATATATATTAATTGAACCCACGAAATCCCAGCCACGCACCAGATCAGCTAGCCGTTCGCCGTCACTATTTGTGTGTTGGTTGAATTGCCTTTGGTTATCACCTTAACCGGTGATATCATTGTTAATTTTTCTAGGGCCAAGTAGTGATGTAACAATGGTGCCCAGTAACGTGAGGCCCGAATAAGGTTCAGTAAGTTTCATTTTTTTTAGTCAAGTTATGTAAGTTTCAGATTTTTAAATGAGTAAAGAGGTGAATTTTGGAGTTTTTGTGGTATCAAGCATAAGCTAGTTTGATCTTATGAGAGACAGAAATTTAGGTTTTAAGTTTGAAAATATTATTTGTGCAATAATTTTATGTCTGGAAATTATTTTATGATAATTTATTTTATCTATATGGTAAATACTAGGTACAGAAACTAAGTATAAAATTCAATATTTTATATCTAATTTAGAGGACTATACGAATTCTTCTAGCAGTATAAAACAGGCGATGTTTTCTTTGTTTTTATTTAACCATAAAAAAATCTTATCACTTTTAAGGAATTTGGTATCCAGTGATAAAGATTAAGTTTGGTACATTTGAGTTGGGTTTAAAATTACCTATTTGATTAAAAATATCAAGGTGATTAAAAATTAAAATAGCGAGTTAGCAACTCCGTTTATTTTAATATTAGGTTCAGTTGAGTTAGGTATTGCAAATTTGATTTTAAATCAATTATATTTTAAAATAGCAAGTAAAAAACTTTGCGTATGGTAATAAATTTGCTACATTGAAATTAACACAAATTTATTTAGTTTAGTGAGTCAGCGATTGTACGCTAGTACAATCTTTATTTCAGTTTAGACTTTTTACGTTATTTTATAGAGTATTCTTTACTTGATAATTCAATTTCAGTTAGGTATTATTTTAATACCACTTATAGTTCGTTTTTCTTGTAGAGACATATACAGGTATTGATTTTTAATTTGTTTTTGAGTCAGTTTAAGTATCGTTAGTGGACAAGATGGACTCACCGCTTGTTATAAACCCTTCTTATCTGACAGAGGCTGAGTTAGATTATGAACTTAGAATCAGGGGTGTAATAAGTACTCGTAGAAAATTGCAAGACAAGAAAATCGTTTTGAAAAGATTTTTAGAAAAGTCAAATGGGGAGATTAAGAAATTAAAAGATCCAAATTTTGAGTTGGACACCGAGAAAAATGTGATTGAGATGACACTTATTGAACTCGAATCATTAATTCTAGATTTTTCAGCAACTGTAATTGATACTATGTACTTAATTATTTCTTCGCGTTTAGCTTCATTAACGTATAGAGTGGATAGATTTAAAGTTCCAGAGGAACCACTTGAAGTTAAAACCTTGTATACCGAGTTTAAACAGGATGCTCAAGCCGCATGTCTAGAGCTAGAAGCTAAACTAGCAAATAATGTTATCAAAACGGTAGAATTAGATCATAGCGACATAGTCTTACCCTCAACCTCTGGCAATAAAAAGTCAGTACCAGTTTATAAGTGGAATATAAAATATGATGGCCGTACAAGCGTAAAAGCTTTTTTAGAAAGAGTTGTGGAGTTGTCAAAAGCTCGCAACGTCACTTTTAAAGAACTTTGTGAGTCTGCAATAGACTTATTTGAAGGTCATGCTTTAATTTGGTACAGATCTGTTAGAGATAAGGTCACCTCTTGGGATCAGTTAGTTAGTGAAATGCACAATACTTTCTTACCACTAGAATATAATGAAACTTTATTAGACGAAATTAAATCACGTAAGCAGGGGCGTAGTGAGAAAATAACTATATATGTTGCCACCATGCAGAATTTATTTAATAGATTAGTATCACCTGTCAGCGATGCTGAACAGTTAAGAATAATTAGAAAAAATATTTTACCAGTTTATGTTGAGCGATTGGCTTTAGTTGATGTTAGGGACACTTGTGAACTAGTGACATATTGCAGGAAAATCGATGATGCCTTGCAGGCCAAGAATAAATATTCGCCTCCAAGTGCAACTAATGCCCTTGAATCAGATTTAGCTTACGTAGAAAGTTCAGAGCCATCATCTTCAAAAAGGCAACATGAAATAGTCAGAAAAAAATGTAAAACTTTTTCTAAGAACTTAGCTTCAGTTAATAAAGTAGTACAGGCAACAACAACAAACCCAGTAAATAAAGTTTCAAGTATAAGCACGTGTTTCAACTGTAAGAAAGTTGGTCACGAATTTATACAGTGCAAAGAACCTAGAAAAAGGTTTTGTTTTAAGTGTGGTAAACCAGACTGTACCATTAGAACATGTACCGTTTGTAATGAGGTTAGGTTGGTTCCAAAAAACTAGTAAGGAGGTCTGTCGACTCAGGCCGACGTCAGACAACTCCTCAGAATGGCCGAATATTTTATAATTCACGATTAAGTCAAATAAAGAATATTTCTAAGTCTAGTAGTCGTAATTCTCTCAATATAGTCAAGCCTAAAACGGATTTATCCGATTGGAATAATTGGAAAGTAACAGTCAAAAACTTTTTAAAGTCTAGTAAGTCAGTTGTGTCACCAGTAGCAGAAATTGATACTTTGGGTATTTCTTTAAATAATCTCGAACCTTGGTATCTAAAACTTAGAGAGAGAATTATGAAAAATCCACATAAGTTCCTTCAGTGGATGGTCAAAGATGGGTATCTTTTCAAACATACCAAGAATAAAATAATTTTGCGTACAAACATTTCAGAATGGAAATTAGTAGTTCCTCTAGCAGACAGGCAAAAAGTTATGGTTGACTGCCACGAGAATGAAAATTCTGGGCATTTAGGTTATTATAAAACGCTACACAAAGTAGCAGAAAACTTTTATTGGCCTAAAATGCGAAAGGACATACTAACGTACATTCGAAAATGTGAAATCTGCGGCAGAGAAAAGTCTCTGAACACGCAGAGGTTTGGGCAAATGGGCGCAGAAAAGAAAGCCTCTTTTCCTTTTCAGTTTGTAGCATACGATACAATGGGACCTTTTCCCAGAAGTACGAAGGGCAATAGGTTTTTGTTAGTAGCCGTAGACTATTTCTCTAAATTTGTGCTAATGAAACCCGCGCGTGAAGCCACTTCAAAAGCTATCACAACTTTTCTCGAACAAGTATTTTTAACTTATGGCACACCCCAAGTTTTATTGCTAGATAATGCTACAGCACATACTAGCAATATGTTTAATAACTTTGTTAAGAAATTCAAAATTTCTAAGTTGTGGTATAGTTGTTTTTATCATCCCCAAATAAACCATGTAGAAAGGGTAAATCGTACAATTGGCACTATGATCAGAAGTTTTCTCAAGGGTTCACATAAGAAATGGGACGAAAATATTTTAAATATTCAGTCTGCGATTAATTCAGCCGTACACGAGGTGACCGGATTCACCCCGGCATTCCTGAATTTTGGGCGAAAGCTGCCTGTGACGGGTGATTATTATGACGACGTCGACGTTTCAGATGTGGATGACCTTGGGGAAAGTAGAAGATCATATGCCAATGAGATGGATAAACTTCCTCAGTTATATAGGGATGTTCAAGTTAAGTTAAATGTTGCGTATCAAAAGGGTGCCAAATATTATAATTTGAGAAAACGAGACAAAGTTTTCAAAGTTGGAGAAAAAGTCTGGCTCAGAAATTTTGTTTTGAGTAACGCCGCAGAATCCTTTTCTGCTAAATTAGCTAATCGCTATGTACCGTGCATTGTCAAGAAAGTATTATCTAAAGTTGCATATGAGCTGAACCACCTAGACGGAACTCCAGCTGGTACTTGGCATGTATCGAAGCTCAAGCCTTATTTGGGCTCGAACGCCAGCTTGCACGAGGTCTAGAACCATAAGCTCGGACATGTTTTTAGTGCTTTGTAAAAATTTTGTATGCAGTGCACGTCCTTAAAGATTAATTTTTAGTTCAGTTTAGTACAACCTAGTCCCTTATTAAGTTTATTTAAGTTCAGTTAGTTTAGTTTGCCCAAACATTACAGTTTAGTCAGGTCTAGTAAAGTTTGCCCGTAAGTCCGATTATGCCACGGAGTATAAATCAGACAAAATTTTAGTTTAGTCAGGTCAGGTATGCTTTGGGACGCCAAGCATAAAAAAATATGCGTTGGGACGCCAAGCATAAAATATTTCAAAATTTTCTACTTAAGAGAATGAAATATAATAAATTTAATCTGGGGGCACAGTTTAAATTTAGTTTAGTTCGAGCTCAGTCTCGACAGTTGGGTTCAGTTAGGTTTGAGTTGTTTAATCGTACGGTAGAGTAGGTAAACAAAAATTTCAGTCAGGTTTGGTTAGGGACGCCTAACATATTCTAAAATTTCCTTCGAGAGGAAATGGAATAAAATAAGTTTATTTTACAAGACATTAAAATAAATTTAATTTAAGACGAGCACAATCTCGTTAGTTCAGTTTAGTATGAGCGCCGTCTCGACGCTTAGTTCGAACGACGTCGCGATTTTTAGTCAGGTCAGGTCAAGTAGGACAATGACTTTGTCAGGTTTAGTTTGCGGTTTCAACATTGAAAAATTAATGACAATTTTTCAAACCGCATTTTCAATTGAATTATAGTGCTTTAGTACTAATTTAACGCTTTTTGTGTTAACGAGAGGGTTGATTTGCAACCAAACCTCTCAACCGCGGATCTTTATGATTCTAGAACCATTTGTAGGTTTAACTTTGGTTTAGTTAGGTATAGTTAGGTATAGTATAGTGAGATAAGTTGCGGTAGAGCGTCGCAGTATTCAGAAAATATTTAGACGCCACCATAACAGTCAGTTAGGGTAAAAGTAATTTTAGTAGTACTGTTACTTAGTGTTAGTTAGTTAGGTTTAAATAGATTTAATTTGATTGGCCGATCATTTAATTTTAGTAACTTTTAGGTTTAGTTCAGTTTATTCAATTTTTGAGTCAAGCACTCAAAAGTGCATAACATCGCACGAAAACTTAGCGACATAATTTTTTTTTCATACCTCATGCATCTACTGTGATACTTCTTGACAAATGCAAGAATTTTTAATTGTTTTTTTTATTTTGTCGCTGAGATTATATAGGGTGGTAGGGTGGAGGTTCTTTAAATAGGGCCACTTAAAATGCGTAACTTTCAACTTAGCCGCATTACAAAGCGATACTCAACACCAAATATCTGCTTTAAAAAGTCGTCAAACTTTTGGGTTTAGGTGACCTCACACTACCGATTAATTTCGCATGAGGACACACACAGACAGACACAGTTCTGCCTTTTTAGTTTAGTTTGGTTTCGCAACTTGATGTGTTTGGATCGATGCATATCCAATTACACTTGTGGAAATATTTTATTTTAAATTTTATTTGCGAAATTTCGGGTTTGACGATGTTAAGAGATTTTAGATTGAATACATGTTTATTGATACTTTAGAGAAATTTCATCATTAAGCATATATAAATTTTTAGTTTTGGTTTTCACTTTACATCAACTGGATAATAGTCCGGGCGCTTGGTCCAAAATAGTTTTGAATGCGTAGTTGTAATTTATATCTCGTAGTTGAATACTTTAATTCGTTGTGAAATTTAACAAACATTTAACTCGTAGTTGTAAATATTTTTTTTACACGTGGTTGTATAATGTATGGCTCTAGTCTATGGGCATACAGGTTAGTTTCCAATATTTTCTTTTTAGAAGTTGGACTTTGTGAGTTTGTCACCATTAAGTTGGGACATATAGTAAATAATTTTTTTTAATTATTTATTTTTTTTTAGCCACGTATACGAGGTGTTTACTATTTCACTTTAGCACTACGAGGAAATAAATTTCACGCATTCATAATATTTTCAACTTTAGTTTAGTACAGTTTACTTTTAGTACAGTTTATTTTAGTACAGTTTGATGTTAGTACCATTTAGTCAGACATTTTGCTAATTAAAAATTTTTTTTTTTGAATCACAGCTGATCAAGAAATATTTCAGTAAGCTAAAATATTTCTTCCGGAGGAGAAGGGTGTGTTGCGTACATCTGGCAACTTTAAGTAATTTTATTAAATTCTATTAAACAGAATGAATTTTTGAGAAATATGTACAGGTATTTACCATACTCTAGTAACTAAAACCTCAGACATTAAATTATCATAGGTAATCTGTTTAAATTTAGGAATGTACACATTTATTATATTTTCATGTTTCATCCATTTAACTCTTTTTGTATTCCAGTTTTTGCTAACAGCTCTCGTAGAACACAGAGGCTTCGATCGCATAGTAAATATATCTATTTCACAGCACAAATTTCTTAATTATTGGTTAAACCAAATATACTGCAGGAAGTATTATGGGTTGCATATAACAACGCGGACCCATTCTTAGTAATTTTTAGTTTATAGTATGGTAATATGTTAATTGAGACTTGAGAGGGGATATCTCTTTTATTAGCTAGCTGGTAGGAGAATGGCCATTTCTGTAGCCAATTCTGCAGCAGCAATTACTTTGACTTTTAAGTTTTTTTGATAATCATTCAGTCGCGAGTTGTGACACTTCTGCCATTATCAAACTTTTTCTTAGTGATCTATCTAATAAAAGGTAATTACATTTATTTATTTGATTCCTCTCATTAGTGTTTAACGGCCTTTAGCCATATTTTTCATTTCTGCTAACTAAACAACCATAATTCTGAAACATGTGCTGATAATATTTTTTTTTCTTCCCAAACGTAGAGTTTTGCTGCTAAATAGATGATTATATAGCTGATTATATAGCAAATAGACGATCAAATAGTTGATTATATAAATAACTGATTACATTAATAGATGATTATATAACTGATTATTTTAACAACTGATTAAATAGCTGATTAGATGATTATATAGCTGATTATATAGTAAATAGTTGATTATATAACTGATTATTTTAACAACTGATTACATAGATAATTAACAAATAACTGATTAGATAGTTAATACAAATTATTTAAATCATTTACCGAAATAATTTGCATAATCAGTACAAATAGTCTACATAATTTACACATGGAAAATCATTTTCGTTTGATGGTTAAATGTCTGCTAGATTTCATAAGACGGATAGTCCAGTCAAACACAGTTTAGTAAAGTTCAGCAGTCGATTGAAATTCCGTTTAGTCAAGTCCAGTTTAGTCCAGTCAATCCCAACCAACAGCAAAACCCTAGCGTTATACAGGTTAGCAAGACGTCAAACCACGTCGAGGAGCAGTCTGTGTTCGGAGAGGCTGATAGGAAAAGCTACCAGAACTCACCAGGAGCCCTCAGCCACTATCTATCCATTGTCAGGAGGATTGGTGAGATTCTGAGAATTTCATTGGTATTTTTTTTGTTGTGTCATATCTACTGTATAACTTTCATTGCACAATATATTTCTTTTCTTTTAATGATAAATTAATTAAGCTATAAATATTTTCTGTTGGAAATTGTGATAATATTACTTAATATTTCTATTTCATAATTGATAACATTATTTTATAATTTTTAAATTGATTAAAATCGCTGATTTGTTTTTACATTGATGATTTTTCTGAAGTAATTAATAAATAAGTATCTTTTATCGTAAAATTTAATTTTTCATTTTTTTTGTTTGTCTGTCCGCCATAAGATCAAATCTTTCCACGGCGGTTGGTTTCACCATCACAGGGGTAGCAGTAACTCTTAAATTTTCCGTGGATGGCGCTCATAATTTTTACATCATTTTAAGCTACCTCTGAGTGTTGGAACAAACTAGCTAGGCAAAATATCACAAAAATATTGGTTCACCCTCTAGCTGATTTAAAAAAATATATATTAATTGAACCCACGAAATCCCAGCCACGCACCAGATCAGCTAGCCGTTCGCCGTCACTATTTGTGTGTTGGTTGAATTGCCTTTGGTTATCACCTTAACCGGTGATATCATTGTTAATTTTTCTAGGGCCAAGTAGTGATGTAACAAATGTCTGTATGATTGCCCCCACTTCTGATGTTAGTATTGAGGATTTGTGTTCGTAATCCTGTTGCCAGTCATCTCTGTCTCAGGATGATCGCCTCGATAAGATTTTCACAGTATTGGCGCCAAACCTGAATAATCTGATCCCTGTTAGTTCGTAATATACCAGTGTTATAACTGACCACGTTTTGTGTTTAAACTTGTGTGTCATCACCCTTACTATGTTGGAAGAGGTCCCTGTATGTCACTCTTGCAGATGTCTTGTGGAGAAGAATTCTTGTCTCTTCGACAAAGAGTCTGAATTCTCTGAGTTAGACTGTTATATTCGCGATTCTAAAGCATTGTGGATGTGGACACCTTGAGTCTTCTATATCAATATATCAATAATTTGTGAAGAAGATTTGACCACAAACAATATACAACCTCCTCGAATTTGTGGTGAGAATGTCACGATTTATTCCATCTATCAACATTATAGTAAGTATAAAAAAGTTCACTGTTTCTACACTCAAATTCAACCAATTCATGTGTTCTAGTATTAAGATCTCGAACATGGATCTGCATGGTTCTCGTTTCATTGAAAAGTATTTCTATCATGAGGCGAGTTCTCATGGGGTAGGGCAATAAGACTTTATACACGTAATGTTGGCTTCTTAAAACGCCGTGGTACAGGTTTGACTCCCATCCTTGCTCCACTGTATTTTTGAGATCAATTTTTAGGATACCCTGTATATTGCTTATGTATTATTAAGAAATCCCTTAAAGAAAGGAACACAAACTTTTTAATGAGAGAATTATAGACGAAGCCTGTTTTATCGGAAGCAACTTTTTGAATTAAAAAAGCATGATATATTCATACACGTCCTAAAGACATTTCTGCCGTTTGGATATACTTTGATGAAAATTTGCTACACAAAGTTTTTACATTTAATCCAAGTTAAAAAGTAGAAGTTCCAGTGTCTACACCACGATGTTGTTTTATTATTTCAGGAACTTTCAGGTGCGTATATTGAACCGGGAAAGTAATTTTGTGAGCCTTTATTCGACTTTAATGTACAGTAACGCTGCGGTTGTAAATCCTGCTTTGAGTTTTTTTATAGATTCGTTACGCCACCAACTAATGTTTGTAAAAAGGCAATATAAGGGAGACGTCCCTTTTAGCAGTTGTGAGTTTATGAAATAGGTTTTATTATGATATATCCTGAATGAAGGAATACATACACAAGCATTCAATAGTATCTCATACTCATATTTCTACATTCTCATTAAGAGAATAATTAAGCAATTGGAATACCGAATTTCCCAGTAAAAATCCATCCGTAATAATTTTTATTTCTGCATATATTTCATTGAGAAAATATGTTTGGGTATTTTGCAGGCAACTTTCATATACTCAATATCTAATATTACTTTGAAAAACAACAAATTACATATATATTATGTATACTGTTGATCTAGGTCTAACTACGCTAGTATAACAATAAATGCAATAAATAATAATAACAATATAGATCTTATAGTGTTTACCAAATCTAGTAAATATATTTATATTATTTTCTCTCAGTTATTTGAACGGTGTCAATAATGAAAACAAAATTTTAATTTTGATGCAATCTCATAAAAGGATTTTTATGATCTTTTAAATTTTCTATAATTCGAAAATTGTATTCCTAAATACTTAAAATATATTCGGATTGCATTGCTCCAGCCCGATTAAAATCATGAATATTCCTTATGGCCCTAATAATGATATTCCATACATAAATTGTCAAAACGTTTTTGAAAAATATTTGAAAGAAATCTGAGGCCTTCCTTTCTAGTATATACACAAAATCCCAAGTGTTTGTACTCTTATAGCTTGCTTTAATTATTTTTCTCTATTTACCTCTACTTACCCTCCACTCCTTCAACGGAATTGTGTCAAAATATAAGCTAGTTTCAAATGTCGTTATAGTACATACTTACGTATACCAAAGTTCAAGTGAAAATCTCAATTTAATTTTATCAACTCTTATTATATTATAAAAAAACTCAGGCGTAAGCTTCTAGTACATACCTACACCGAATCTCAAGTTTCTGTAGTCTTACCAGCTTTCTTTACGTATTTTCCTCTATTTACCCCTAGTTAACCCCCAACTCTTCAACGAAATCATCTCAAAATATAATCTAGTTCCAGATGTCCAAATTGAGGCCTTGGCTTCTAGTACATACACCAAATTTCAAGTTTCTATACTCTTACCAGCTTGCTTTACTTATTTCCCTCTATTAACCCCCCACCCCTTTACCTATGTCTTCAAAGCACAATCCAGTTCCAGACCTCCTTATAATTTATACGTGTACTTACATAATTTCAAGTCAATATCTTAAAACCGTTTCGGAGAAAACGCGAGGACAAAAGTTAGACAGACAGACAGGCAAAACAATTTTTTTCACTCAAATTTGAAGTCTCGACGTTTCATGACATTCTAAACCTATTTCGAGAAAAAAAACGTTGAAAAATTTGTTTACGATTACTTACTTACCATATAGACCAGTGCCAAACTGGTTTTCAGAGACCAAAAATTTTAGAGGTAAACGTGTTCTCTTACGATTTCTGGCAAAAGTAGACCTTCTATCGAAACAAATTTAATATAAAAGTTGTAGATAATTGAGAGATCTACAACTTTTATTTGAATCATTTTTTTACATGACCTGAAAAATATTGATAAAAATGGCAAAAACCAATTTTTTGGTTATTTATTTTTATCTTCCACAAAAGTAATTCGATTTTGATGAAATTCGGTAAAAATGTACATTTTTATGCCTTAAAAATGCTGTAAATTTTTTGAAGCGTAATATAAATTTTTTGATTTTTTGCGAATTTAATTTGAAAAAAAACCCTAATTTTCTATCAAAAAAGTTCATTAACAAATTTTTGATTTTTGAAAATTTCAGGAAGGCATTTTTTTCTTTGAAACCTGTACTTTAAGAAGGTGTAAAAAAATCCTATTGTTACCGTGGAAGAACATTGTCAAAAATGGAAAAAACTAAGAAAACACTTTTCTCAAAATCGATTTTTCCGTGAATGTCACTAATTCTTCACCGTTCGTTTAAATGAATAGAAATAATAAAAATGGTACGATTGATGAAATCGTCAATAAGTATTTGCATTGCGTACAGAACCACTACGCAGCAAACAGTTACGTTGTATTTGATCAATATCCCGAAGCCGATGCGACTACTACAAAGACAGCATCAACATTACCGCTTCCACAGCAATACATACATTTGAGTTTCGTAGTCATACACAAATTTCATTTACTCCAGAGAAATTTTTGTCTAATGAACAAAAAAAGAAAAATTTGATAGAAACACTGCCAGAAAAATTTCAATCAGAATGAATTTTATGTAAACAAGCAGAAGAAGACGCTGATGCCCTAAATGTTAATACAGCCACTGAATTAGCTGAAGATCCTACAAAAATCGTACTAATTGAGGGTCAGGATAATGATCTAGTTCTGTTAAACCAATTAAATTCAAATAATTCCGATATTTATTTTCACAAACCAGGTCCAGGTAATACAAAAGATACATTTTACATCTCAAACAGCTTCAAACAGGAATCAACAAGAAGATTGTTGCGTTCCTCCACTCTTTTTCTGGGTGTGACGCGACTTCCAGTTTCGCCGGAGAAGGGAAAAACACTATTGTAAAATCATTACTGTCTAACCAAAATATAACAAAGCTCACAGAAATTTTGAATAAGAAAAGGGATATGTCACTGAACGAATTGAGGTTTGAAATGTATCAAATCGCTACGATAAGGACTTCATTTGATTTAGAAAAACTACCACCAACTGAGGCAGCAGCTGAGCAACACTGCTACAGGATTTATCTTCAAATTCAAACTTGGCTTGGCTTGGTAACAAACTTACAGGATTGGGGATGAAAACACCACTGGAATAATGCCTAAATTGACAGAAAAAGAATTAATTACTGAAAGTTTGCTGAAATCTATCTGCTGCAGCTGTGAAACTAGTTGTGATAGTAAAAGATGTGTTCGTCGAAAGCATGGAGTAAAATTCTCCATTCGTGGCCGGAGTCTGTTCTAACTCTGAAATACAACCATTAGAAGAAATCAGCGATCCGGAGGAGATTTATGACGAAGCAACAACAAATGTTCAAAACAATATTGAAAATAAAGATCTTAAAAAAACCGAACAATGTCTTGAGTCTGATAATGTAGAGCAGCTTCCCAAAAAAATTAGATTATTATAAATTTTGATTATGTATTTCTACTTTGTAAATTGATTTAATGTAAAATGCGTAATAAACTTAATTGTGAAAGTGCCATTAAACCATAAAAAAAAATATTTTTTGCCTAAAAATAGTAATTTTTCGCAATTTCTTAGGTAAAATTATTGTTAAAACATTTTTCTTTCCAGCAGTCCCAACCTTAAACGGTCATTAAATATCCTCTATTACATATTGCATTGAAATTACCATTCTGCACCACTTTCAACACTTCATTTAATTGAACAATGAAGCATTAGTGACATTTACGGAAATATCGATCTTGAAAAAAGTGTTTGTTGGGTTTCTTCCATTTTTGACAATGTTTTTCCACAGTAACAATATATTTTTTTGTACACCATCATAAAGTAGAGGTTTCAACGAAAGAAACACCGCTCTGAAATATTAAAAAATCAAAAATTTGTTAATGAACTTTTTTGATAGAAAATTAGGGTCTTTTCTTCAAATTAAATTCACAAAAAATCAAAAAATGAATATTTCCCTTAAAAAAAATTGCAGCATTTTTGAGGCTTAAAAATATACATTTTCACAGAATTTCATCAAAATCGAATTATTTTTGTGGAAGACAAAAATGAATAACCAATAAATTCTTGCTTTTCTCAATATTTTTGAGGTTATGTAAAAAAATTATTCAAATAAAATAAATTGTAGATCTCTCAATTATCTACAACTTTTATATTAAACTTTTTTCGATAGGAGGTCTACTTTTGCCAGAAATTGCAAAAAACCACGTTTCACCACTAAGAACACACCTTTTCGAACTCCCACCCCACTTCCGGTTATCTGTTGCGGTCCAATCGATTTTTCCCCAGTTACATATCACTAATCCTAAATTTTCCCACCATCCACATACTGCAAAGAATTTTTTTTCTTTCAAAAATTATTGGCACTGGTCTAATACTTACAATCCACTACATAGATGTGGAAGTAAAAGAATTGAGTATTATTCTCTTTTTTTTTTTTGTTAAAAAAACTAGGGGCACCTAACCTCACTTGAAAAATATTTTTTTAAATTTCAATGTTTGTTTCAGAGTATATTTTCATATTCCCTGTGAAGCGTTTGAAAAATAAAGCAACTGAGGTTTTTTCCACAATTCTAACCCTTCAACACCACATTCTTTTAATTGCAAAAACATGTTTCTGCGGGTGTTTTCAAAATATCACCTTTGTGAAATGGTACATATTTCAACTCCTATAGTATTTTAGAATTTAAAGGTTTGAAACTGATCCAGAGTAGCGTTTCTTAGAAAAGAATTATTTCGAAAAATATAAATAAATGTCAACTTCTAGACGCTAATAATTAAACTTGGGAACTCACATAAATTGTAAAATCCACAGCGAAATTCGACCTGATGTCAGTATCATAACGTCTTATAACATTTTCACATATCAAAACAATAGAACTTTACGCATGAATATTATGAACTTATGTTTATTCGTCTCCAGATGATACCAACTTGATTAGTGAAATATACGCCGAGTGTTAGTTTAGTGCTCAAGTGTTGGAAATTACTTCATAGGCAGCGTCATTCCGAAGGTCTCAATAAGATCCCCCTCTCTCGCTAGAAATAAATATAAGCTCCAAGAATCATTATTTAATTTTCATCCCGAGTATAGCACAAATATTATATTTACTTCAGATGAAATTTATGCTCTCAAAAATAAAATGGCTTAAAAGATAGAATAAATGTTTCAAAAAAATCAGAAAAACATATTTTAGTCAAACACAAAAGTTTACTGGAAGCACATACTGTTCTGGTGTAAGATATTTTATGATACTTTATGGTCATATCGTCGGACTTACAAGCGTTTCGCAGTACATTACCTTCCAACAAAGCTGTGAAAGCATGGCTCAAACATGGACCGACACTTCTGTTATGATGTCGACCCCAAACTCCGACCCAGCACATTTCGGCTTGTGCTTGCTTTCACCGTTGCATTATTAGAATCGTTTTCAGTAATAGTTATTCACATCGCAATTAGTTTTAGTATCAATTCATCTAAGTAATCTCATCAATTATGTCGAAGAGATAAAGGAATGCGGTACACGAATATTGAAGACTGATATTTCATTTGCATTTCGGAGCAAAAGCGTACATATTATTTAAAAACTTTTAGAAATATTGTCACGCAGAAAATGTGGTTAATTAGTCAAATCTGGGAATGTAGCAAATGCTTGTATAAATAAAACATATTCGACCCTAGTCTAGTTATGAATTAGAAAACAACTAAATAAAGTCAATGCCGATAGTAGAAGTGTTTAATAATAAAACATAAATATATATAAACATGTAATTGACTTAGTATAAACTTTGCAAAACAAAGCAGTTGCTAAATATATAATATGAATAATGAAAACATTAATTAATTTTCATTCTGTCACTTCCGACGTTTTAGTGTCGACAGTCATTCCTAGTTTTGGGCCCTGATCTTGGAAATGTGGGACCCAGGCCCTTCAGGCAGTTTTAGTGATCTCTATCCTGGAGATCACCAGTTAAGTGCAAAGTGACACCTCTTCCTCCCCACTGTGTATATTGGTAAGATCGTTTAAGTTGTTATGTGTTCCATTTTTATTATGTGTATTATTGTTGTTGATTATTCGTATCTGTTGTTTGTTAGTTATCCCCTAAACGAGTGTTTTAATAAAATCGTGCAAAGCCTCAAAATCGCCCTTCTTAACACGCCTCTCCAGAAAACTCAAAGTCGCGTAGGGTGTAGGAACATGGTTTAAGGCCCTCGCCCTAAAACTCTTCGTGACATATGGTGGAGGCGCCGGGTTTCCAGGCCCATGCCCTAAACCTATTCGTGACAATGTCAACATCGAGAACTATTTATAGGCGTGATATCTGAGCGAAGATTAAGGCTGAAAATGTAAAAAAAGTTCAAACGTTTTTTCCCGGTAGGATTCCGGACCTTGCGCATGCGAAATATTTCTTTCGCTGCTACGCCAATTGAGAGTTTTCCTAAACTTTGGTTCAAATGCTATAAGTAGTTTGTCTTTTAGCAACGAAGAGCTGAAAACATGAAATTTTCAAACATTAATTAATATCTAAATAAATACGCCGAGTGGAGGATCGTGTGATGTCTCTTCGGAAAAAGGATGATTGGCATTTTGTCGGTGTCGTAAACGGTGACGCCTAGGCACGAGAAAATCAAAACGGGCTTTTTTAACATTTGTGATAGTACCGATGTCAGGTTATTAACTAAACCGCCGCTAGCTATCCAAAGCACCGCTCCCAGCTCGGATGACTCATGGACGGGTATTCAATGGATCATTAACGACATATTTACATAACATAACATACGTACCACACATAGTAGACCACCCCCAAATCCAAAGCCTCTCATAGACTGTCCGGAAGTGGGCTACACATTTGAAAAACCGCAGACAACATCCATTATCAACAACATTGCCAGTGCCGGTACTGGGGATCGAACCCAGTACACGTTAGGCAGTCTAACCAAGCGCGCTCGCCACTAAGACGCTTAGCCGACTGAGCTACCGAGCCAGTATTAAGGCACATTCTGTTCATTTAGAAATAGTACACACGCTAGCTCTTGGTGTATTATGTATTGTCTGATTTTGTTTTGGATAGCTGGAGCAAAAGTTATAGTGGGCAATCGTTCTTGTATTTTCCTTCGATACATTTTCAGTTTTAGGGAGAAGGTGCACATGAGTAACTGATGGTCGGAACCGAGTCAGCAGCAGGTCGCCACCGATTCCTTATCATAAGTCAGTCTGGTATAGAAATCTACTGCTAGGTGACAAGTAAATGTAAAGGCACCGTGAATGTTGCTTGAATTCCATAAAGATGTGGGATAAAACAAAAATACTCGATGAAGTAGGATATTCATCAACAAAATATATATCACATTCGACCACTCCTGAACCAATGGAATAGCAGGTTTTATACTAATGTAGAACAAAGATGTAAATATAAGTTATGAGACTTGTTGAAAATGGTATCTATGAGATATTATGTTTTAAGATTTGTTGTTTCCGCAGAACAGGAGGATCATGGATATGGTCGTCATCTTCTCAAGGGCTAGATGAAGACAGATACGGTACGAGGAAATTTGATCTATAAAGCATTCTTAACTGGTTAAACTATTTCAATCAAATAATTCGGAAAGTCTCCATTATGTTCGGATCATAATTATTGAGATTATTTTATTATTTCAAACGAGAACCAGCTGTAGGTATATAAGTGCTAAGTATTCTGCCTTTAGTTGTACCCTTCACACTACCCATATTCGAATTTCAACTTCCTAAGTCTACTCGAAGTTCCCTATAGGTTTTAATTACTACAGTTATACTGTAATGCCGAAATACATAAAAATGCTCAAAAATCCGAAGCGGATTGTTGTTGCTTTTCAGGTTACAGCAGGGGCTAATTTAATTGGAATATTGTGATATTTATAATGTTATCCGCTCAAGCGTCTAACTTTTGTTTCCATAAAAATATCACACTTCAATTAGTTATAATATTTAGCTATTTAAATTTCGTTTCCTTCTCTACAGTTTTAATAAAATAGGACAAATGAAGTGAATAAAGTACATTATGGAGAAAGTCTATTATTTACTTTGAAATTACCGTAATCAGCGTAACTTGTTCTATAAATCAATTTATTTTATAATAAATGTAATTTACCATTCAGATTTTGTGATACCCTTCATTAGTATTATTGATTTTTCAAGAGTGTAATAATAAAGTTCGAGTAAAATAGAGAGATATTTTGTTCGTAACAGTTTCATCTATTTCAATTTAGGCCTAATTTTATTTAGTTTTGCTTTAGATTATAGATTTTTGGAAATATATTGCTAAGACGTACTGCACAATTCATATATTCAAATTTATTCAATAGTTATTATTTAATATAAATATTATATGCGTTAACTAATATGGTGTGATCGGTTGTGGTATACGGTGTGCATATCACTATCCAGAAAATATTGCTTGTTTTTTATATCATAAAATTGTATAATTCTAGTGGCAAGTTCTAATATCAATTCCAATGTGACCCTCAACTAAGGATTGTCTTTTAATGTGTTCCCGAGATTTTTCACCAAGACGGGTGACGGTTCGTTTTCAGTACCCCAAAATTAGTAAAAAGAAGATGGTTTCCACACTTTACCACGGATGTGTCAAAAAATCACTTTTTTTCAAAACGTTTGTAAATCAATTAAATAACCTCTGCCCAAGGAATCACTACTTCCACCTCCAGATTTCCCAACCAAATCTCTTTAAGGGAAAATATCTTCACTATATTTCCCCTCCACTACATGGATGTAGAAGTAATTGGCTTATAATGTAAGGTCTATATGTAACGTACCTATTTGATTAATATTTTTGTCGAATAGGGCTCAGTTTACTTCTACATAGTGCCACTAAGATAAAGCAAACAATGAATATCTTTTGTAATTTCAGTGTATAAGTAGGTATTCGGAGTAAGCAACGCCCGAATGCAACGTTCACTCGTTTCCTGCCACATGCATTTTTTCCTTTTAAGAGGTGCTCGGGGAATCTACAAAATATCACAATTAACCAGATGACTGCCATATAGCAAATTGTTTACAATATTGTTGTCATATTGCAAAATTCTTGCAATATGGTTGCCATATTGCAAAATTTTTGCCGATTTATATGAAATTCGATACGTGGAAATGTCCGTCATGTTATTTTGAATTTGAAATCTTCAGGATGAGTCTGATGTTGAAGCTTTAAAATTGAAAGTTACCAAATGGGCCATCAGAAGTGTTAAAAATGTTTTTGTAGAAAGCCACCTACAAAGAAACCGTCACTAAAATTATGAAACAAAATATCGTCATCCGATTTCCTGGATTATATCTCGATATTGAGGTAGGCAATATTAGGTAATAAAGTCCAATTAACCAGGTGATATGATGGTAAAATTATATTTAACCATTTTTGTGACCGTGTTTGAAAGGCGATTTAACAATTTTGAAGAATAACAAACATTACTTCTGGAGTTTTGAAATGATTACACCGCTGCAATACACATTAATTAGGCTGTAGGAAATTATAAGTTGAAATATTTTATTTTAAATTAACTATATAGTACTATAAAGTAAATTCTTTATGAAGTGTTGTTGTTAGTTATTGATTGTTATACTCTTCGCAAATACAAAACGTATATTGCATTCGATCGGCACTTTTCTAAAACCGGTAATGTCGCTCGTAGAGAAAGATTTTCGTATCACTGTACTGTGTTGGTGATCAAATTCTGAACAACTTCTATCTGTATCTTTTCCTGTCTGTCCGTCTGTACGTCCGTCCGCCCGTCCGTTCGTCTGCCTACCTGTTTGTTTGTCTGTCTATCTGTCCGTCAGTTACATTTCTTTCAAGCACGATAACATTAAAACGAGAAGTTCGATTATATTGAAATTTTGAGAGTAAGTCAATGTTAGTTAGGAGAAGAACGCTAACGATTTTTAACAATACCGATCAATAGAAAAAAGAATTATTAAATATTTGAATTTAAAGAAAGAAAACGTTGTCTGGTATTGAACAAAAAATGTCTAAAACTCGTATTATTTCCAAAAAAATTGCAAAGAGTATCCCATAGAACCAAAAATTATAAAAAAAGTACAGTAAATCGGTGAAGAGTAGAATGGTTAACTTGCTTACTTGAATAAATCACAAACATAAAGCATTAAAAAACTAAGCATGTTGCTGCTGTACAAATAAATATAAAATATAACATTATTTAAGTTATAATAACATTTATATAATTTCCTATTACTTTATTAGTAGCAAAATAATAATGGTTAGTTAACAATACAAAACATCCCTTTTCACAGGAAATCCCACTTACTTACGACTGTTTTCTAGCGTCTCGAATGCTCCTTACTACTAGTCTGAAATTAGAAAAGAAACAACGAAATAACATTTTACAGAGAGTTGTTTATATATTTTTTGTTTCGTTGGTTATCCGTAAATCTAGTTTCTTAAAGTTAAAAGGAACTGGAAACTAACTGGTAGGGCAGTACTAAAATAACGTCATCGTAACGACTACTGCGAGTCAAACTTCAAAGAAGAGTTCTCTTTTGATGAGAGGAAATAGACTTTTTCAATCAATAAGAGTTATCAAAACGATCTATATATACATCTCGTATTCAATAAAATATTGTGAACTCGGTACCTTTCAGTAAAACGGATCTGAATATTATAAATTCGGTTTTTTATGTTAGGTAATTATCTCGCCCTTTCAATATTTGTACACATAAATGTAATGTTCAAAGTATTTTACACACATTTCCGAAATTTGTAATTTATGGGTTTTAGTTGGCAATAAAATGAATATCTAAGAAACATGTACTGCTATCGATTAAAGTGAAGTAAAATGATATATTCTTATGATATTTACATGCTTCAAATATGCTTACTCTAATGTTGAATACTGTCTATTGAGAAATATCTTAGGACCAATACAGAAGAGTATATATTGCATTAATTTTAGTTTTGGGTTATTACATGTAAATTTTATGTTATGAAATTGTTACCTTTCAAGATGGTACATCTAGATTTTATTTAAATATTCATTGAAGGTCATATATTTCAAAATTGTTATTTTAAAAGTGACATTTAAATATTTTATTAGATTATTTTCATTTAAGAGTAACTTATAATTACTTCTACATCCACATAGTGGATTGGAAGTATAGTAATCGTAAAAACAAAATAATTTTTTTTTTTAAATAGGTTTAGAATGTCATGAAAGTCGAGATTTTAAATTTGAGCGAAAGAAAAATTTCTGTCTGTCTATCTGTCGGTCTGCCTGTTTGTCGGTCTGTAACTTCTTATTTTCCGCACGTTTTCTCTGGAACGGTTTAAGATATTGACTTGAAATTTTGTACACGTATATATTGTATCGAGATCTGGAACTGGATTATTTTTTTAACATATACGGTGAAGGGTTTGGGGGTAAATAGGGGGAAATAAGTAAAACAAACTGGTAAGAGTACATAAACTTTAAATTAGATGTATACATACTAAAAGTCAAGGCCTCAAACTGTTTTATGATATTTTCCATCCCTCAACCACTCCCCACTCCATTATTAAATGGGTTGATAAAAAAAAATTGAGATATTCACTTGAAATTTGGTACACGTATGTATTTTTTGTTGAAGGGGTGGAGCGTGGTGTGTAGTTGGGAAAAATCGGTAGAGCAAGCAAGTAAGAGTACAGAAACTTCAATTTTGGCGTATGTGCTAGAAACCAATGGTTCAATTTTTAACATTAAGAATGTTTATCAAATCGAAGATGTAGCGGTAATATGGGGGTCCAGTAGTAAATTGTGTGACACTTGGAAATTGGACACGAAAGAATTCGGTGCTGTTATATCGCATACTTTTTGAAAGATCCAAAGACTTTGAATTTGATAAATTTTGATACCTAGACTCATATTCTTGCATTTTTACGTCTCGACGCTGACCGACGCCTAGCATCGCTTTTGTAAAACTCGTGAATTTGATAAATTTTGATTCCTAGATTCATATTCTTGCATTTTTACGTTTCAACGCCGGGCCCAGCGTTCTTTTTGTATAACTTATGTATTTGATAAACTTTGATATCTAAATATATGTTCTTGCATTTTTACGTCTCGACGCTGACCGATGGCTAGAGTCGTTTTTGTAAAACTTGTGTATTTGATAAATTTTGATATCTAAATCTATGTTCTTGCATAGCGGCGTATTTGTAGAACTCGTATATTTGATATATTTTGATTCCTACCCTAGTAGCACCAATGTTGCACCAATATATAATCCATATAAGACCAATATATGAATACAGGACGAATATTCATATATTGGTCCAATATATTGTCTAAATGTTATTTGTGGCATTATCTTAATTTTTTTTTTCCTTCTTCAATTCTTTGGGACTTCCTGCCACATGTATGTTTTCTTTCTAAGCGGTGCTAGGGGAATCTACAAAATATATCACAATTAACCAGTATGTTACTGGTAAAAAACTTCTACGCCTGTGACGTTTACGTCAAAGGATCAGTTAAAGGTTGGTTTTTATAAATAAACAACACAAATAAGTATAAAAACTTGAAATTAAATATTTCGCCGACGTTTCGGAAATCTAATCTGTTTCCTTTTTCAAGGCTTTTTTTGAAAAATCTTTTTTGCTGTGTATGACAAATACACAGCTCTAAGAATGTTTGTTATATTCAATATCCATAGATACTTACTATTTACATAGAACTGTTGATATAGTTAACAGTTTTTTAGTTTCTATAGAATGTTAAGTTTGTGAAGTTCTTCTTTTAACATTGGTAGCCAAGTTGTACAGACATCTACGGAACAATTCGACACGCAATTATCCTCATTCAATAATATTATCGCGGATTCTTTAATTTTTCTTTTTTTGCTATCTGCCTCTTTTGTTAAAATTTTTGCCGAGTCCCAGTTTATTCTATGTCCATTCTCCCACACGTGTTCGCAGATCTTGGACCTCTGAATTTCATTTTTTCTGATATAATTTTGATGTTCGCCCAATCTTACACTAAAAGGTCTGGATGACTCACTCATCGGTGATAGATTTGATATTAGGAAGGTATTTCAAACAAGCAACACTTTAAGATCTATTCTGACAAAGACGAAACCAACAAACCACGAGCAAAATTCAAAAAAACTGCATTTATAGTATTCCGTGTGAGTGCAACAAACAATACGTGGGTGAGTCATCCAGACCTTTTAGTGTAAGATTGGGCGAACATCAAAATTATATCAGAAAAAATGAAATTCAGAGGTCCAAGATCTGCGAACACGCGTGGGAGAATGGACATAGAATAAACTGGGACTCGGCAAAAATTTTAACAAAAGAGGCAGATAGCAAAAAAAGAAAAATTAAAGAATCCGCGATAATATTATTGAATGAGGATAATTGCGTGTCGAATTGTTCCGTAGATGTCTGTACAACTTGGCTACCAATGTTAAAAGAAGAACTTCACAAACTTAACATTGTATAGAAACTAAAAAACTGTTAACTATATCAACAGTTCTATGTAAATAGTAAGTATCTATGGATATTGAATATAACAAACATTCTTAAAGCTGTGTATTTGTCATACACAGCAAAAAAGATTTTTCAAAAAAAGCCTTGAAAAAGGAAACAGATTAGATTTCCGAAACGTCGGCGAAATATTTAATTTCAAGTTTTTATACTTATTTGTGTTGTTTATTTATAAAAACCAACCTTTAACTGATCCTTTGACGTAAACGTCACAGGCGTAGAAGTTTTTTACCAGTAACATACTGGTTAATTGTGATGTATTTTGTAGATCCCCCTAGCACAGCTTAGAAAGAAAACATACATGTGGCAGGAAGTCCCAAAGAATTGAAGAAGGAAAAAAAGAAAAAAAAAAATGGTCCAATATGTTATGCTACTAGGGTAGGTTCATATTCTTGCAGTTTTACGTCTCGACGCCGACCGATACCCAGCGTCGTTTTTGTATAACTTGTATATTTAATAAACTTTGATATCTAAATATATGTTCCTGCATTTCTGCGTCTCGACGCCGACCGAAGCCTAGCGTCGTTGTTGTAAAACTTCTGAATTTGATAAATTTTGATACCTAGATTCATATTCTTCCATTTTTTCATCTCGGCGCCGACCAATGCCTCGCCTCGTTTTTGCAAAATTTCTAGATTTGATAAATTTTGAAACCTAGAGCCATATTTTTGTATCTTCACCATTTTTTGTGGAATATTAATGTTAATGTAATATTAAACTTTTCTTTATTTCTATCACCTGTACATTTTGCAGATTTTGTAAATATCATGTCAGGCTTGAAATTTAGCCAAGTTCATTTTCAATGTATTAACGAAGCTTGCTAAATTGCAACTCCTGTAAATTTTTGTATGACATCTGCCTCTAATATCATTAAAATTCTGTGACCAAATATTTCCGCATACTAATGTGCAAATATAGCCAAGAAGTTTACCTTTATAAAGACTTGGAAGGAAAATTTGGATGTGGAAGTAGTGATTCCCTAGGCAGCGGTTTTTTTCTAACATGACATGGTGAAAGAGTCAATAGCCATGCATAGCATAATTTTAAATAGCCATGAAGCTAGTAAATATCAGTATGTATGTGACAACATAATATATATTTGAAATGCAAGGCACCCAGAGAAGCTCAGAAAATAATATTAATTGACATATCACGTGACTAGTGATCGGAAATTTGGTAATTTCAGCTCCGTACTGAGGTGATAGTTTAAAAGTAGGTAAAATTAAAAATATTTATTGATCTCATTTGTTTTTTTTTTTACTTTTTTTAATTCAAAGTTTCTCTTGAAACTGAATTATCTATCGACCTCAAAAAATACTGTAATTATGTTTTATTTAATTTTCCTTATAGAGCAGGCGATACGGGCGAATATATTTCAGACATAGTTTTTTTTTGCTGGAATCACTTCAGGAGACACCATCGATTATAAAATTTCATATTACCAGAAGGTACCCTGGTCTGATATAGTTTAGAACAACAGGAAATATTTCAGCAAAAAAACTGCGTCCAAAATTTATGTAGATGAAATATGCATTTCTCCTTTGTTTTATGTTTTATTGTTGACTTCGTCCTTACAAAATGATTTCACTATAGTTATCATCGGGTGTTTACTAATTACAACGAATTGTTTTAAAAAATAAAAAAGATCATAGTAAATAAGCTATCAGATTAGCTGCGTTTTTTTCATTGAAGACTATTTTCAATAATGAATCAAAATTATAGAACAGAGCGAAGAAGACTATTTGAAAACGATGTCTCCGAATATTTTGAAGGCTGCAAATATTGCAACATTAAGTTAATTTATAGAAAAAAAATATACCACTTTCAATATAACAAGTTTCAACAGTGGTGCCCAACAGACTTAGTAACAAAGTTACTGAACATGCTTTCC
Source organism: Stenurella melanura (assembly GCA_963583905.1). NCBI lineage: Eukaryota > Metazoa > Arthropoda > Insecta > Coleoptera > Cerambycidae > Stenurella > Stenurella melanura. Next base: position 49,426,564 of record OY757314.1, read on the forward strand.
TAGCTTATTTTTCAAAGGAATTAGATATATGCAAACGTTCCACATTGTGGTCACATTATCCAATGCTTAAATCTGGCCCCAAACGATAAATTCCTTTTAATGAAGGTAAAGTGTTAAATTTATTTGTGAACGTTGAACTAAAAGTTACAAATTGAACGTATTATGGATTATCCTGATAATTGGGATTTTCGGGACACATTCAAAGATGAAATAGTGGAAGTACAGCGTACTTTTACAATCACTGAGAACTCTGTACATTCAAATTAATTATGAGTTATTATATGTCACCACATGCGGTTTTAATTTAGAAACCGAAGACTAACTTTTAAAACCAATTAGTAATTTGAGTTGCATTTCAGAGACTATTCTTTTAACGAGCTCTTGCAAAACAACAAAACATGTAAAAAAAGGGTTGCAAAATGTTGTTTGCTGCCTTCAAAAAAGGTGATTCAAAGTTATAAAATGAAATTTTCCGGTCGTCCAGTTGAAGCCTACCTTACCTAATAGCGATTGAAGTCGACATAAATATTAACAAACAAGCTAACCATTATACTCTTCGCCGATTTGCTGCACTTTTTACATAATTGTTGCACATTCTATGGGATACTCTTCTCAGTTTCTACTATGGGGGCAGTTTAATCCTCTGTCTTTGAAAAAATTGTTTTCATCTATACAATGTTCTGCGAAACCAGTTGATTTTTTATTCTCTATATTTTAGAGAATAAAAAATCAATTGGTTTCGCAGACCATTGTATAGGTAAAAACTATTTTTTCAACGTCAGTTAGTAGTATTAAACTTTTGCACAACGTGAATAAGGGAAATAGCTTAAACGTGTTTGAAATCTTGGGAATCAAGAAGGCCTTAAATAAACAGAAAAACGTTACTAATTCACAAACTAAATTTCATAATACCCCCATAATAGACACCATACTAAAAAACCGCTGCCTATGGAATCACTACTTCCACATCCAGATTTTTCATTCAAGTCACTTTAACGGAAACCTCTTGACTAGATTTGCACTCTAGTAAGTGGAAATTATAGGTCATAGAATTTTAATAATATTTGGGGCAGATGTTATAGAAAAGTTTGAGGCGTTGGTTTCTACTATATACTGGTTAAGTGGTGGAATAGCATTAGCTAAACTTCGCCAGGACGTTAAAATAAATAAGACGTTAAAAAAAAATGGCGTTTCTGGTTTACCCTACTTATTTTCCCCTATTCACAACCTGCCACCTCCCACCCCTTCAATGGAATCTTCTCAATCTGATGTCATTACAATAAATAATAATTGTCCTAACTTTCAAGTGAATATCTCAATTCTATGTTATCAATCCCATTAATAATGGAGCGGAGATGGCGGGGTTTGCAAAATATTAGAAAGAAATCTGAGGCCTTGGTTTCTCGTATATACACCAAATCCCAAATTTCTGTACTGTTACCAACTTGATTTACTTATTTTCCCCTATATACTCCAATTTAACCCCCAACACTTCAACGGAATCATTTCAAAATATAATCTAGTTCCAGATGTCGTTATAATATATACGTCTACCATATTTCAAGTTAATATCTCAATTATATTTTATCATGGAGTAAGGGTGGTAGGTGGTTGAAAAATATTACAAAAAAAGCTGAGGTCTTGGTTTATAGTACATACACCGAATTTCAAGTTTCTGTACTGTTACCAGCTTGCTTTACTTATTTTCCCCTATTTAACCTCCAACCCTTCAACGGAATCATCTGAAAATATAATCTAGTTCCAGATGTCGTTATGGTACACACGTGTACCAAATTTCAAGTGAATATCTCAATTTTATTTTATCAACCCCTTTAATAATGCCCTATTTACTCCTATTTAACCCCCAACCCTTCAACGGAATCATCTCAAAATATAATCTAGTTCCAGATGTCGTTATAATACATACGTGTACCAAATTTCAAGTGGATATCTCAATGTTACCTTATCAACAACTTTAATAATAGCGTAGGGGTCGTGGGGGGTTGAAAAATATTATAAATAATTTGATATCTTGGCGTCTAGTACATACATTGAATCTCAAGTTTCTGTACTCTTATCAGCTTGCTTTATTTATTTTGCCCCATTTACCCCTATTTAACCCTCAGCCCTCCAATTGAATCATCTTAAAATATAATCTAGTTCCAGATGTCGTTATAATACATACGTGTATCAAATTTCAAATGAATATCTCAATTTTATTTTATCAACCCCTTTAATAATGGAGTAGGGGTGGTCGGAGGTTGAAAAATATTAAAAAATCTGAGGCTTTGGCTTCTAGTACATGCACCGAATTTCAAGTTACTGTACTCCTACCAACTTGCTTTACTTATTTTCCCCTATTTACCACTATTTAACCCCCAACCCTTCAACGGAAACATCTCAAAATATAATCTAGTTCCAGATATCGTTATAATACGTACGTGTACCAAATTTCAAGTGAATATCTCAATTTTAATTTACCAACCCCTTCAATAATGGAGTGGGGGGTTGAAAAATATTATCGAAAAATCTGAAGCCTTGGCTTCTAGTACATACACCGAATTTCAAGTTTCCAGCTTGCTTTACTTATTTTTCCCTATTTACCCCTATTTAACGCCCAACCCTTCATCAGAATAATCCCAAAATATAATCTAGTTCCTGACGTCATTATTATATATACGTGTACCAAATTTCAAGAGAATATCTCAATTTTATTTTATCAACCCCTTTAATAATGAATTGGAGGGGTGGGGGGATGAAAAATATTATAAAAAATTTCGAAGCCTTGGCTTGTAGTAGATACATTAAATTTCAAGTTTCTGTACTCTTACCAGCTTTCTTTACATATTTCCCCCTCTTTACCCCTATTTACCCCCCAACCGTTCACCGGACATCTTCAAAAAACAATCCAGTTCCAGATCTCGTTATAATATATGCGTGTACAAAATTTGAAGTTAATATCTTAAACCGTTCCGGAGAAAACGTGCGGACAAAAAAAGTTACAGACAGATAGACAGACAGATTTTTTTTTTTTCGCTCAAATTTAAAATCTCGACGTTTCATGACATTCTAAACCCATTTCAAGAAAAAAAAATTTGAAAATTGTTTTGCGATTACTATACTTCCAATCCACTACGTGGATGTGGAAGTAATTAAACATACCCAGAAATAGTAATTAAAAATTTAAATCAAATTCCTAATAGCCATATTAAAAATAAATAAAACGTTAATTAGGTTATCCATGCCTCTCAAATCCTATAAATGTCTTGTAATGGTCACTTTTAGGTTAGTTGTTATAACTCTTTGATAATAGTCGAAAGGCCGAAACATATGTCAGAGATATTTGAATAAAAATTATGGAACAGTAATACCAAGTGTTTTTAATGCGTATTCTATTTAGTATGTTTCACCAAGAACCTACCGCAGACTCAGTTCAATTAATTAATAACTTTTTTATTTATTTATTGCTATTTTCCGAAGACAATAGGGTTCTTCTTCTAGCTAACACTAACTTAACTGTCCAAGTTTAAATACAATCGGACTTTTAATTTTTAAGTTATTGTGCTTACACGAAGCGTGGTGGACGGACAGATAGGCAGACGGACGGACATTTTGAAAATTGTTCGGAATTCGATCACCAACACAGTGATATGAATTTTTTTTCTCTACGGGCAATATAACCGGTTTTAGAAATGTACCGATCGAATGCAATATACTCTTCGTTTTGTATTTGCGAAGTATAATAACGAGATAAATTGTATTTTAAACCGACTTCAATATCGAACGACGCCAATTTATATTATAATTTTTACTGACCTTTTTTTAAGTAGCTATTTTTAATTTTTTTATTTTAAATCTCATTACAGACATCTCTTAAATTAAATGTTTGGGGAGCAGCCCAGCAACCTTGGATAGGTTTTCAAAGGATAAGGATAATGGATAAGTCAAGGTAAAGTGAACTTCATATTTCTAAGTCAAATAAAACATTCCCGACAAAGGAGTGAACACGGCTCGAGAAACCCAAAAAAAAAGCCATAAAACTCGGCCATAAAAGTGTCAAAGCCGACGTAATTTATTGCGGCTCAGGACCGTACTTAAAATTATTGTGCCGTGAGTTACAATCTAATTAATTTAATGTATGGTTGATAAATAAACAGTTATTTGTTAGTGATAACGATAAATTTAAAAAAATTATTCTGTTTTGCTTGTGTTAAGATAGGAGTAATATTTTATATATTGGTGGAGCATTGATGAATTTTATTAGTCTAAATTAAAATTATACCAAATATTCTTTTGTTGCTCATAATTTAATATACCCATCGAATTATTATTGTTGCCCAGCAAGGACCACGAGGAGGTACGAGCAATTCCTTGCCAAAAAATGTGGGTTCAGAGTTAATGTTATCGATATTATTAAAATAGGTCAAAGAAATAAAGTAAATTTTTAAATTCATTAAATAAAGAAAATATTGAATTTATGTCAATAACCCGTAATCTAATTAACCCAGATTAAATAAATAAATAAAATTCTAGAAAACAAACAAATAATTGAAATAAATAAATTCAATTCTGGACAGCAAATAAATAACTATAAAATAAATAAATTCAGTTCTGAAAAAAAAACAAATGAATAATTATCAAATAAAATGTGTATACATATAATATAATAAATAAAAATCACGTTATATTGCATTTGCGCGTATGTAAAACACTAATGAAATGATAAATTCACAATGTACACTAAATCAAATCACATATAACATTTTATTTAAAACTCTAATCGCTACACTCCCTCAACACTTCACAACCACTTTCTAAATCGGTATCATCGTCGGTATCTGAATCTACAGATATTATTAAACGCTCTTGATTAGGGCTGATGCTTTTTTCTAACTTAATAAATTCATCTTCAATTTTAATGACATGCTGAATACACTTTTTCCAATTACTTGGTGTTATTTCTCCCACTTTAGCTTTAATAAGGTCGACTACTTTGGCATCAAATTTGGGCAAGGTGTTATTTTTGCGAATACTTCTTTTTAGCTGACTCCATATTAGTTCAATCGGGTTAAAAATGCAAAAATATGGGGGTAACCGTAAAACTGTATGTCCTTGAGCTTTAGCCATACTATCAATCACATATTGTTTTGGGAAGTTTTGCTTCTTAACAATTTCCAAAAGATCTTTCTTCCTAAAATTTTGTTCAAATTCCAAATTATGTTTTCGGAGAAATTCTTGAATATCTTTTTTCTTTGTTCCCGTATTTGGTATTTTCTCAATTTGTCGCGAATGATACGAAGCATTGTCTAAAACAATTACGCTGTTTTCTTCTATATTTGGTAGCAATAAAGTCTGAAACCATGCTTCAAAAATACCCACAGTCATGTTTTGGTGATAGTCAACGTTTTATTCTTCCATTTTTTTTTTCACTTAATTTGAGACCATTATGCACCCATCCATTTTCTGATCCACAGTGCACAATTACTAATCTGGTTCCTTTATTTGCAGGCATATCAACTTTACATTTCTTTGAACCATCTATCCAGCCTTTTTTCACTGGATCATGGGTATCATACCAAGTTTCATCTAAATAATAAATAGGTCGTTGTTCATTTCGATTTTTTTTTATATTTTCTAAATATTCATTACGCCACTGCACAATTCTGAAGCTTTCCATAATACCTGCCCTTTTATTAATAGTCTTCAACCTAAATCCTATCTTTATTATCCAGCGCCGAAGTGTTGCTTGACTAACTGACACTGCTCCATTTGTTTTCAGTTCCATATGTATTAATTCCACCGTTGGTACCTCATTTTCCATATACTTGCTATAAATTAAATCTCTTAACAATTTCACCATAGACGAATCTAATGCTCGTGCTGCTCCTTTATCCGATCTAACTTTTCGATTAGGTACCACATCCTTAATTATTCTATAGATGGACCGTTCTGAAATTTCTGTTAATTAGGCCGTTTTCTCCACGGCTCCTTTTTCACCTTCACTTTCTTTTATATTTTTATAAACGTTTAAAACTACTTTTTTAGTATGTTCGCATAAATATTGTCTAGAACTTTTCTCTGTAATTTGCGAGCCACTACCATTTCCCATATCTTCGTTAAATTCTCTGCTGGTGCTAGGTTGAGGATCTTCCCAAGGCCTGAATATTATCACAATATTATTTTACCACAGCCACTAAAAAACGGAAAACAAAGAGCAATTTCACTTATCTGTTAAAGTATTATACATTCTAGGCACTCACAATCAAAATAAAATGTAAACACTGAACCACACAGTGTATTATTGTATGCAGCACATAACCTATATATTCTAAATATAATAACAAAACTCGTTCGACATATCGCGGAAAACTGTGGGTCCGTCTCTGCTTAATACCTGTGCTGTTCTGCTTGCCCTTTTACAGCATTATGTATGTGTGTAAAAAATTAAGTAAACTGTAGTGACCGTTAGATCGTAAAATATTTTAGGAATGAGTGGCGTAATTTATTAGAAATTATAACTGATACTGGCGAGTTTCCCTTAATTTGTTATTTTAATCCATGCCCCGGTCTATCCTAGCGGTAATCGGCGGCAAAGCTTTGAAATTTTTTATCTGACGTAGAAATTTGAAGTTTACATTACAAATCTGTTGGATGCCTCCATTTCCGGTTGAGTTAGGCCCACTGTCCATGTATCGTCGCGTCATCGTCGCGTACTCGGCAAAAATACGATTGGCGTACGCTTGCGTGTCGCAGGCAATGTATAAGCATTGGTATCTGTCCATGAAGCGGCATCGGCGCGTTTTCGTTGAAGCACGTTATCGTCTCGTCTCCTTGCGTACTCATTTGCAGTCGTTATAAGCGTATGCTGCATAGTTGATATTATGTCTGCATCAGAGTTTGTGCAAGAAGTGGAAGAGCACCCGTGTTTGTTTAATCATAAATTGAATGTGTGACCCTACAATTACTTCCACATCCACGTAGTGGATTGGAAGTATAGTAATCGCAAAAAAATTTTCAAAATTTTTTATTCGTGAAATAGGTTTAGAATGTCATGAAACGTCGAGATTTTAAATTTGAGCGAAAAAAAATTATTTCTGTCTGTCGGTCGGTCTGTCTGTCTGTCTGTCTGTCTGTCTGTCTGTCTGTCTGTAACTCTTTTTTTTTTTTTTTGTCCGCACGTTTTCTCCGGAACGGTTTAAGATATTGACTTGAAATTTTGTACACGTATATATTATAACGAGGTCTGGAACTGGATTGTTTTTTGAGGATATCCGGTGAAGGGTTGGGGGTTAAATAGGGGTAAATAGGGGAAAATAAATAAAGCAAGCTTGTAAGAGTACAGAAACTTGAAATTCGGTGTATGTACTAGAAGTTAAGGCCTCAGATTTTTTTATAATATTTTTCAACCCCCCACCACCCCTACCCCATTATTAATGGGGTTGATAAAATAAAGTTGAGATAATCATTTGAAATTTCGTACACGTATGTATTATAACGACGTCTGGAATTAGGTTATATTTTGACATGATTGCGTTGAAGGAGTGGGGATAAGTAGAGGGAATAGGGAAAAATAAGTAAAGCAAGCTGGTAAGAGTACTGCAACTTGAAACTCGGTATATGTCCTAGAAGCCAAGGCCTCAGATTTTTTAATAATATTTTTCAACCCTTCCACTACCCTTACTGCATTATTAAAGGGGTTGATAAAATAAAATTGAGATATTCACTTGTAATTTGGTAGACGTATGTATTATAACGACATCTGGAACTAGATTATATTTTGGGATGATTCCGTAGGAGGGTTGGGGTTAATAGGAGTAACTAGGGGAAAATAAGTAAATCAAGCTGGTCAAGAGTGCAGAAATTTGGGATTCGGTGTATATACTAGAAACCAAGTCCTCAGATTTCTTTCTAATATTTTCCAAACTCCACCACCTCCGCTTCATTATTAATGGGATTGATAACATAAAATTGAGATATTCACTTGAAAGTTAGTACACGTATGTATTGTATAGTGACATCTGATTGAGATGACTCCATTGAAGGGGCGGGAGGTGGTAGGTTGTGAATAGTGGAAAATAAGTAGGGTAAATTAGAAACTTCATTTTTAACGTATATGGTAGAAACCAACTCCTCAAACATTTCTATGACATCTGCCCCAAATATTATTAAAATTCTATGACCAATAATTTCCACATACTAGAGTGCACATATAGTCAAAATGTTTCCTTTAAAGTGACTTGGATGAAAAATCTGGATGTGGAAGTAGTGATTCCTTGGGCAGCGGTTTTTTTATTAGGTTTTGATAGATATTTTTACTCATTCTGTATAACATGTGAAATACATAATCATCTTCAGATAATACTCTAGCAGCGATCAAAAGCCGACAGTTAATATTCCTTTCAATATATGCGTGTAACCAATTTTTTTTTCTTCTTCGTAAGTTTTTAATATAGTTATAGAAAACATACATCCTCTTCGTCGCTTGACATCTTGTTAACCGAATATAAACGCATCGCATTCCTTACGATTCTTAGACAGATCTCAAGCGTAAGCGTATCGTCACTTCATGTACGCTACGCTGACGCATCTATGCCGCGACGACTCGTGGACAGTGTGCCTTAAAGAACAATGTATACAACACCTGTGAATACCGTAGAACAGTTGAAAGTAATTGAACCACACTAGTGATACCTTAAGGCAGTCGCCTGAAAATAAGCACAGAGAGAAACTGTTCCAACAAATTTTGCAGATGGTTCTGGATCAAGGTCTTAATTAATTTTTTAAAACAATTCTAAAACTTCCGAGCGAAACGTTACACAGTTTTATGCATTTTGATTGCATTTAATTCTTGTTCATTTCATTTGTTTAATATAAAGATTTAGTTGCAACGATTTAGGGAAATTCATAGCTAAATGTATTTATTTTTATTCAACAAGTAATAGCAACCTAAGCTTAATTTAATGTCAACCATACCCTCAAACTTTATATTTTGTTATCGTTATATTTACAATTAGTTTTGAACAGGTGTTTAAAAGCTTTGAACAAATTGTAAATTAAATATGTGAAATTCTCAACGTACTTATTTCCGCTGTATACTTCATCTCAAACTTATTGTCGATATAAAAAATGTCGGGATCTTTGTTCTTTACCGCTCTATCAATGGCTCCGGCATTTTTTATACCCAGAATAAGTCTTAGGTAAACTATACAATAATGTAATCAGAGCCTAATTATAGCAGTACCATTCCCAGAGAACTTGTAATTTAATTATATATTATTTACCATCAGTTTTTCAAGTTGCTGCATTAAGAGATTGGAGAGATGAACACGGTCCATATCGACAACTCTTGTTTAGTGAAATGGTCACAACCAACTGCAATCGAAGTCTATTTAACAGGGTTTGGCGCGTTAGACTTCGAAAAAGCCTTTGACGATGTCTGACATCCACAAGCTTTCTATTTCGGGTTTTGCGATGCTTATCATACTTATGATATAGACCTATTTATCAAACGAATATTTTGAAGTGGTAGTCAATTTGTAATGGTATGTTCACCCAACAGTTTGGGATAAAGCGACACTTTGACACTCGAGCATTAGCAGTCGGATGACGCTAAGCTAGGGCGCCACTTCCTTTTGTGTTGGAACAACCAGTTACCCTCAAAGCCAGTTCAGCAGGGGTTGAGTAGCTACAGTGAAGAAACGGTAATGTCCAGCAGGTCTAGTTAGACTACAGTAAAAAGCACGGTTCAGATTATATATAACAAATTTTTATTGTCTTAGAACCTACTATTTATACAATACTACATAATACTATGGCTACCATTACGAAACTAAACAGACAACCAAGAGCTTGAACTATAGTTTGGCTACGGTAACAAAAGCTAAGATGAGAAAGGCGATGACGAACGAATAAACGATTAGTGAAACGGTTATGCGGTAAACGGTTAGTGAGTGGTGCTGACGGCCGAAAGCGGTAAAAGCGGACGGTAGTACAGACAGGACACAGATACCAGAAGTGAGTAGGCACTTACCAAGTTGATACATAAAAACTTTATTCACTTCCTCCTGCTGCTGCTGATAATTTTGGAGTCTACTGCTTACGGCGGACGGTCGGTGTAAACTGAATGTTGGTGTGCGGAACTGGATTTGAATAGACTACAGAGCTGCCACCACTCTAGTGGGCAACTGCATAGTCGGAACGCGCACCAGTTCTGGGACTTAAAAAAATATAAGCGATCTTACCTGCAAGTTCCTCTACTTACTGTTCCTTACACACGTCTATCTCCAACTAAATTCTCCAACAAACAGTGCACTGCTTGACGGGAGGCAGACTGGTTCTGCGCAGGTGGTGGTAGGAGTATGAACTGCTTTCTGCGAGTCTTCGGCACAGACTGAATAACAAAATGAAATAAGTGTAAGTATATGGTACATGACAAATTATATTGCGCACGTCAATACAGTTCAAATCTTTTTACGGGTTACCTAGCCTCTACATTGCAGTACAATATAATATAAATATATAACATGCTTAATATTAAAACAAACGGTGGTTTGGGGCACAATTTCGATAACGAAAAATACTTCGTTACAAATTAGCATGGCTCTCCTTTAGCCTAAATCCTATCCGGCAGCCCCAAGAATCACCCATTGATTCCATCCTTTTTAACTTATACATTACTGACGTACCATAACCGACTGACCACCAACAAAAAATACAAATCGTCCAAAATCAAATACTCCATCAAACAAATTAAATTCTCCCCAGTACTTCCATATATTGCCTTTACGACATTCCGATGTTACTACGATATCCAATTTTATCCTCAACAAACTCCATCGTAACCTCGCGAATTCTCTTGTTATATATACTAATACTTACCATCCGGATATAATGACCAACTTACTCGAAAACCAGACGGACACGACAATACAATGCTACCTAAACTAGCGACTTGAGATAAATATTACTACTAATACCCAATCCCTAGACTCAACCCATCTGCTTTTACTAAACGCTTAGGCAAATTCAAAAGCACTATTAAAATAGCAGACTACCTCAATTGACAGGACAAAGTAATTTACCAGAGGATAAAACTCGGTAATGAAGTTAGTTCCAAGTCTGACGATAGAAATATAGTTCCGGACCCGCACCTCCACTCCTTTCCAATCCTCCGTAATTCCTCGCCTCACGTAGCTTCCTTAAACCGTTGACTGATCGTCCGCTGAACGGTATTTTAATTTGATTCGTTTTTGCAAGTAATCGCCTGTGTTGTGAAACCAACAGTGGCTAGCACGGCCTTCACTCACAGGATGCAATTCAACAAAGGAAATACGTTTATCAAAGTGCTCACTGAGATACGTTGTATTACGTTACATAATACGTTGCGAAGATTCGAGAAAAAGGCAAGAAAATCTCAATAACTGTGCAGAAAATCGAGCGTGACGTATTAACTGGGATACCCTGTACACGCAATTATTCATTATATTATTATAATAATACTACGATATTAAAAGATACAATAATTACTAAGTAAACTTTCATAATTCCAAGAAATAAATAGTTTATTCTGTTGTTGTATGAAAAGCTAACATTTCATTACAAAAGTTCAGGTAAATTCAGCAGACGAGTTTAGTATTCATACCGCACATTTACTAACCCCAGTTTGTCTATCTTCTTCTCTAACTTCTTTAGTCGGGTTATCGCTCAAAATTCTCTGCTCGAACGTAACTAATTCAAGTTTGAGACTATTGTTTTGTGCTTTCTCTCTCAAGGAAACTCTACTATAACTCGTTGTGAGAATTTGTAACTCTTGAGCAATAGTAGAACGGTGTGCCTCCCAGCGTACCCAACACATTGTTTACCACAGAATCGACGATGTGCAAATTGTCAGCTTGTCAGCTCAGTTCTAAATTTACTTTACTGGATACAATCTTTCAATATTGTTATTTAAATATCTAAATTTACTTTATTTTACTTATTTTGAATAACTACTGTGTGCTTGAATATACATGGATACATAGAATAAGATATACTGGAGTTAATTCACTCATATTAGATGTAATACTTACACAGAGCATTCCATAATTTAATGCGTTTCTTCGAAAATGTTAATATGTTCACAGGGGATGTATAACCCCTTGAAGAGTAGAAGCGAAACAGTTCGTTGCTGATAATTTCAACCATTTTAAGTAGAAAAACATTAATTTGGAGTATTATGGAATTTTAAATATGTTTTGCATGTCCGGTTTCGCGAAATTTATTTTCTGTTTTACTAACTGTGATACGTGGTAACCATCAGAGTATTTATTGTTAAACATTTCACAAACTTGTTTGTTACCACTTTGTTACCGCAACCAATCATAATTAGAATATGTATTCTCCGAGTTTCGTTTAAATAAATCATAATAAAGTTGAATAAATAATAGACCTGGAAGTAGTGACAGATCCCTGAGAATGATTAGTTAGCGTCTGCCAATTTAAGGGTCTATTATTATTATAGGTATTTGACGAATTATGAGCGTATACGGAAAGTTTCTTCGATTACAGCGGTAATACAAATTAATTGTTTATTTGTGATTGAAAACCAGCGTTTTGAACGATCAGTTAGCGTCTGCAAAGTGATTTTTGTGAAACTTTGAACAAAAATAATCTAGCGGAAGCTAATCTGCAGACGATTTCCGCGTATGGGAGAGTAAAAAAAAAAAAACTTACCTTGCAAGAATAATGGACATTTGAGAAGAATGAGTTCGCCTCTCCCATTTAACTTAATATCATTAATGATGTTCAAATTGCCAAGAAACTACTTTGCAGACGATTACGACATGCACATGCGTTCGCGGATTACTTTGTACATACTATGTAATGATAAGTTTGGAGTTGAAAGAGAATTTGTTATGAAGTCTATGCGACCAAGTGTTGATATAATCATTGGCAGACATTTCGGACTTGCAAAACATTAAAAAAAATTATTCCAAAGTTGAAAAATAAAACATTTTGAACGATTAGTTAGCGGCTACTATTAGTTTTTTCATGAAATAAAAAATTTGCAGACAATTTCTTTATGCACAAGATTATATACAACAATAACAACATTGGAGACAAATTCAAATATTGTCGAACAATTAGTCATTTCTTCATGATGATAAAAAAAATAACGATTCGACAATCGGCAGACGATTATATGCATGTACAAGACTATATAAAACAATAGGAACCAAAAAATTATAATATTGTTGAATGATAGATTCGCGTAGGTATTCATTTTTACTGGTAATAGATTCGTAATACATTCAAACTTAACTGTTAAAATATTAAATTACTGACAAAATTTCATAGCAGCATAGTATTAATTACGAACAAACAAAGTCTAATCTTCATCATCAGACTACTATATTTAATCTATCTATATATCTATAAGTAAAGATGACATACGTGATTATATCGTTTAACACCATTTGAATTTTGTTAATGTTGTTATTGTTGTGTATAGACTTTTACATGCTTAAATCGTCTGCCACTTCTCAAATTCATTACTGTTTATTATGAAAACAGTAATGGTCGACGCTAACTAATTGTTCAATATTTGAATTTGTTTGAAATGTTATCATTGTATATAGCCTTGAACATGCTGAAATTGTCTGGCAATTGCCAAACCATTATTTTTTATTATAAATTTCATGATAAATCTAATGGCAGACGCTAATCATCAAAACGTTTCCAACATTTTTACAAGTTTATTTGAGTCTGCTAATTATTTAAACATTTTCAAAATGTCTGCATTTTTTTTAGCTATATTAACAATATCATACACATATTTAAATTGCAGACACTAATTAATCGTTCAATGGTATGTACAGAGTAATACAGTTTCTAAAAATCACTACCTCCCGGTCTATAAAGAAATTTTATTAACTATACTGATGTATGAGCGTAGAGTAAATTAAAATAAAGTGTCACTAATTGGAAACAACAATATTCCATGCCCAATTGATAGTTTTTGATGGAACAATAAATGCTGTTATTTCTTTAGGTTTTTACTTCCCTCGCATACCGAAGGGAAGTATTGTATTCGAGAAAAAGTCGCCCTCCGAGATTTTTTCGGATTTTCACGTTTCAAATCATGTAGATTACGAAAATATAGGTTCTTCGATTCCATCAGTCTGTCTGTTGGTGCATTAACTAAAAAACTACTTGACGGAGAACAGTCAAATTTGGTAGGCAGCTGACGCTACTGTCAGCGAAGAAATGGTTAAGCTTTCACTGGAAAATATACAGGATGGACCGTCTAACGGGAATAAGTAATGAAATACTTTATTTTTGCTCATATTTAAAACTTCCACGTTTCATGACATTCTAAACCTATAGAAAAAAGATTGAGTTTTTTTTACCATTTTTGAAATTTTTTTACCACTAGAATAGATGGAACGACATTTTATCTTGCTCAAATTTCAAATTTTCACGTTTCATGGGATTCTAAGCCTATTTCAGAAGAAAAAAAATTTAACATTTTTTTACCGACATTTTTGAACAACTTCAAAAAAATTAATAAATTTTTTAACCACTACTCTACTTCCACTCTACTACTTGAATGTGGAACTGAAATGAGCCAGATGGCAATAATATTTGGCATATGCACCTATTACAGTTTATTGAAAAATGTACAGGGTGGCCATCCCTAGAAATAATTCAACCATGGTGGACATTTGTAGAGATATTTGCACAAGCCTTCCATATTTGGCACCTGTTCAGTATTGAATTTTTTCTGTCGGAAGGAGACTGTGTATATTTTTTGACCAAAAGTTATTAGGTTTTCTTTGTAATAATAGTGATAACTATATTGCGATTATTATTCTCAATGTCATTTCGTAATTTATAATTTTTTAGAGTGACCGCCATCCGCAAATAAAGAGGAAAGTTCTCCGTAAATACCTTTACCGATTTTTTTATCACTATTATAGAATAGATGGAAAAATTTTGTTTGCTCAAATTTAAAATTTCCATGTTTCATGACATTTTAAGCCTATTTGAGAAGGGTTTTAATTTGCTAGCATAACCAGAATTCAGGTTATCGAAAGAATGCAAAGATTTCTTTAATTTTTCCACACATATCTTTTCTTTTCGTCCTCATAAATTGTTATTATTTCTGCTGTTTGCAAAATCCTATAAAGAATATGTTTCAATTCTAAACCTATTAAAAAAAAAGAATTGTTTTAGCCACTACTATCCTTCCACTCTACTATGTGAGTGTGAAGTTGAAAATGTGACAAATGACAATAATCTTTAGCATATGCACCTATTATAGCTTTATTGAAAAATGGAAAGAGTGGTCAACCCAAAAAATAATTCAACCATTGTAGACATTTATAAAGGTATTTGCGCAAGCCTTCCATCTTTGGAACCTGTTATTTAGCATTTAATTTTTGCTGTCGGATGACCATTCTGTATATATTTTTGACCAGAAGTTATCAGGATTTCTTTGTAATAATAGTGATAACTATATTCCGATTATTGTTCTCAATATTATTTCGCAATTAATGTTTTTTTAGAGTGACCGCCATGCACAAATAAAGAGTTAAGTTCCATGTAAATACCTTTACCGATTTTTTTTGTATTATTCTACAACCTACTTTAAAAAACTTTCTTGTCTATTGAATCCACATTAAAAACTTAAAAAAAACAATGGATCAGTTTCAGATTTTCTTCAAAATCAATAATTTAGCAAAAAATACTTTGCCTGAACTTACAAGACATTAAGAAAATTTTACAATTTCGAAATTTATCTTCTCAGTAAGTAATGTACCGAATATAAAAAAAATGTATGCCATCGAGTAGAAAATTAAAATCCTTTTCGAACGAGGTTCCGCCCGACCCCCTTTCCAATTTAAAATTTTCAAGGGGGTGTTCATAATTCAGGGGGGGGGAACCAACGCAGTCATCATTTTCATGCAGAGAAATGGCTTATATTACGTTTTTTTTAGTTAAACTTTCAAAAGATAATAATAATATGTAAACATTTCCATGCAAAATATTGAATATTTTTTATTACTTTTACTTCCCTCGCATACCGAAGGGAAGTATTGTATCCGAGATTTTTTCGGATTCTGACGTTTCAGATCACGAAAATATAGGCTTTTCAATTCCGCCTGTCTGTCTGTCTTGTTTGTTGGTGCATTAACTAAAAAACTACTTGACGGAGAGCAGTCAAATTTGGTAGGTAGTTGACCCTACTCTCAGCAAAGAACTGGTTTAAATTTCACTAGAAAATATACGCGGTGGACCGTCTAAACGGAATAAATATTGAAAACATTTTTTTTTGTTCAAATTTAAAATTTCCACGTTTCCATGACACGCCGAACCTATTTCAGAAAAAAAAAAATTTGAACATTTTTTTCACCAACATTGAAAAAATTTTTAGCACTAAAATAGATGAAAAAAAATTATTTTTTTTGTTCAAATCTAAAATTTCCACGTTTCGTGGCCTTCTAAACCTATTTCAAAAAAAACATTTTTTGAAAATTTTCTTTACCGCCATTTTTGAAAATTTTTTTACCACTAAAATAGATGGACATTTTTTTTTCTTACTTCAAATTTAATATTTCCACGTTTCATGACACGCTAAACCTATTTCAGAAAAAAAAAATTTTTTTTCACCAACATTTTTGAAAAAATATTTACCACTAAAATAGATGAAAGATTTTTTTTTCTTTGTTCAGATTTAAAATTTCCACGTTTCCATGGCGTTCTAAAACTATTCAAACAAATTTAAAAAAATTTTTGAAAAATTTAAAAACATTTTTCAAAACATTTTTAATCTATTTATCAGTAGGTACGGAATAGTCGAATTTTTTTTTTTTTGCTGAAATTTAAAATGTCCACGTTTCATGACATTCCAAACCTATTTCGGAAATAAAATTGCAAAATTTTTTTACCATTTTGGAAAAAAATTTAACACTAGAATAGAAGGAATTTATTTTTGCTCAAATTTAAATTTGCATGTTTCATGACATTCTAAACCTATTTCAGAGAAAAAAAAATTGAAATTTTTTTCACCCACATTTTTGAAAAAATTTTTACCACTAAAAATTTTCACGTTTCATGGCATTCTAAACCTATTTAAAAAAATACATAATTTTTAAATTTGTACTTTTTTTACCATTACAATAGAATAGAAGGAAACTTTCCTTTTTACTCAAATTTAAAATTACTACGTTTCATGGCATTCTAAACCTATTTTAGAAGAAACAAATTTTGAAAATTTTTTTTACCAACATTTGTGAAAAATTTCAAAAAAATGAAATTTTTTAACCACCACTATACTTCCACTCCATTACGTGAATGTGGGATTGAAAATGTGACAGATGGCTATAATATTTGGCATACGCACCTATTATACTTTTATTGAAAAATGTACAGGGTGGTCATCCCAAGAAATAATTAAGTCATGGTGGACATTTGTAAAGGTATTTACGTAAGCCTTCCATATTTGGCACCTGTTATTTAATATTGAACTTTTGCTGTTGTATATTTTTTGACCAAAAGTTATCAGGTTATCTTTGTAATAATAGCAATAACTTTATTCCTTTATTATTATTCTCAATGTCATTTCGTAACTAATAATTTTTTAGAATGACCGCCACGCACAAATAACGAGGGAAGTACTGTGTAAATACATTTACCGATTTTTTAATATAACTAGTAAGCCCAACAGCCAAGAAATTACTGTTTGAAACTTTTTCTAGGAAAAAAATATTTAAAAATTATTTGTACATATACTTATTATTCAATACTACGTACTGTATTGAGATGTTGGAAAAGAAATTTTTTAATATGACTAATTTAATAGAATCCAACATAAAACAAACATAAACGAAATCATGAATATTTATAACGACGAAAATTTTATAAATGTAGAGAAAGGGATGTTCAGGTACAGCTTGCGACTTTAAATTATATCACTTTTGGTGACAAGCGGTGTTATTTAATTTACTTCACAATGAATCTAGAATAGGCTCAAGCATCTCGGTTTACTTTCTGAGAAAAATCCGCAATAAGCTTAGAAGAAAATCGTTTAGTACACGGACAAATTTGTTAATCAAGGAAGAGGATGAATTAACTAGAATAAACACTTCATTAAGATCTATTTAAAATATAAATTTATTAGATTAAGATGAGTTTGAAGGCTTACCGCTATTACAAGGTTAACAATTTGTAAATACAGCTTGTAAAGTAAGCTCATCCCGTTAAGGATTGTTCCAACAAATAAAAAGGGACACAAATTTGTCACAACAATGATTTGTTGTATTTATTTAAACAATTGTAAACGGGTAAACCAGGATAAGCATGTGTACCAGAGTTTTAGTGGAAATTAGTCATAAGTTGATAGTGGTGGGAGATGAAATTTCCAATTTGTATGGGAGTTATGAGGTTAAGAAGAAAAATCGAAAACTTTTTAGATCAACCTACCATTTAGATGAAATAATACTATATTTAAAAAAATTTTGCATTCTTTCGATAACCTGAATTCTGGTTATGCTAGCAAATTAAAATTCTAAAATGAATTTGTCTAATTTTTTATTTGGCACTTCTCATTCAATTCTCATTCTGACACTAGCATCCACACAGTCCCCTACGGCCATGCTGAATCTTCATGATCGTAGGGGGTTATGTAGATACTTGTTTAATCTGCATGGCCACAGGGGAGTGTGTAGATGCTAGTGTTAGAATGAGAATTGTCAAATAAGAAATTAGACAAATTCAGTTTAGGATTTTAATTTGTTAGCATAACCAGAATTCAGGTTATCGAAAGAATGCAAAGATTTCATTAATATGTTTACACAAAGTTTTTCTTTTAGTTATAGATAGTTATTTTTCTGCTGTTTGCAAAATCCTATAAAGTATATGTTTCAATACTATACAATAGGCTGTGATGTCACAAATCAAGAAAGAAAAAATTATAAATTCAACATCTCCAATTTAGAAGCGATCGAAGGATAACTCAAGCGTACTGCGTGCGGCGCGGTTCATTATTACATCTCGCCACGGTCACTGACTACCACTATTATTAATATGTACTGGTAGTAGGGATACTATACCCCTACCGTTCCAATCGATTTGAAAATTAAGGCAGTATAGTGCAAAGGTTTTTACACCTTTAACATCGATTGATGAGTTGATCAAAATCTAGATTGGAAATCTGAGCATTTTTCGACGATGACGTCTGTACTCAGCCTACAAAAGAATTGTGTCTCTAGAAGTTTCCACAAACACCTCTTGAACACTCGACTACGAACTCTTGACGCATCAGCGTGGGATGATTAGTACTAAAGTACAACTAAGAATATGTCTATGTTTGTACTAAAATAATGTGGTGACTGAAGGAATTCAGCCGATCCTGTCATCCCTACTTAAAACTATGTCGTAGTTCAGCGTGACTAATAACCAATAAAGTGGTCTATTTGGGATCGATAGGTTGTCATTATTCATACTATTTTACATTTTTCAATTTCAAAAGCATTCCGCTACCTGTTATTTAATACATTTCCAATTAACTTTAAATTAATCATATCTATTTTAAGATTGTTATCAAAACCATATTGAGAAACACTAGACCTTTCAGTTTTTCCTTATTTGAAATGGGCCATACCCAGCAAACATTTTTGTCAAAATTAACTCCAATTCGACTTGGGACAAGATAAATTTACTCACTAAAGTAATTATAACGTAAAATTGACTGGAAAAATAGACCTCCGATAAAAATTGACCAATTAGTCTTAATTTAGATTTAAGATTACGTAAATAATACCAATTAATCTACATCATACACAATTTTCTCTGAAGGTAAATTTAACAAAAACAGCAAGTGGAAAACTACTAAAAAAATCTACCAAAATTGACCTCAAAGGTAAATTTCCAATAAGGTCGAAATGGGAAATATAATTAGGTAGCATTTACCTTTTTAGCGACTAAAAATATTTCCAATAGTCGAATATCTTTCTAGGTAGATTTTAACTTATTTGGTCACTTTTATTACTCTTCTTTGAAGTAATATTAGGTGGACAACATCGATAAATTCTACCTAGATTGTCTACCTAATTTCACCAATTAAGTCAATTACCGTTAAACTGACCTTAAAGTTAGTCTAAAAAAATACATTTTAAACCTCTTTGTCGCAGTAACCTGGCAAATCGACCTCAAAGTAAACTTCACTATAAAACAGTAATTCAGAAGCTAACCCCCGTCTAACCTGTTTGTAGAATTCATATTATTTAGGTTATTTGAACCATTAGGTACTTAGGTGGTATAGTTATCATCTAAAAATTATTTCAGTCATTAAAGGAGGCCATTAACGTAGCATGGTTGGATAATTCGTGGTGCCAATATACAAATGAAGTACGACAAAGGTAAAAAACTACCGCTTAAGGAATCACTACTTCCGCATCCAGATTTTCCATCCAAGTCGTTTTAAAGGAGAACATCTTGACTGTATTTGCACTCTAGTATGTGGAAATAATTGTCTATAGAATTTCAATAAAAGGGCCAATGCCCTTTTATTGAAATGCCAGCCGAGCTTCCAGAACTTTCGGGCGCTGTCGAATACCAAGGCAATATCATATGGCTCCATTATGACAACTCACTCGTCAACACAATACACTAGTCGAGTTAAAATTTACACATAATAAGTAGAATTTACCAATAGGTAGTATGTTCAAAATAAGGTAACATAAATAGGTTGTATTTACCTACAAGTAATTATTTGATATAACTTTCAATAGGTAAAGTTAACCAAAATGTCGTAAATTTTAGTGTAACTTGACCTGTGATAATTTCCACCTATAAAATACGTAGATTGTCATGGTAATTTTAACTTAGAGGTCTAATTAGCACAAGACGCCGTGTTTTCTCAGCGCAGTTGAAGTATGATTCCAAATTGTAGTTTGTAAAATGAGGGTATATGGAAACAAACTGACGAAAAGTTTAAGAAAATACATAATTATACCTGTAAACTCATATTTAACAAGTATAGTATACTTTCGGCTCAAAATATTACAATAATTTTTTTACTTGGTAACAGAAATTTTCTTATAGATGAATATTTTTGAGGCGCATTAGTACTTTATGGAGTACAGCTGCTATTATTCACAGAAAAATTTTCGGCGCATTGATTTCAATAAGCGAGAACTGCAAATACTTTCCTCATAAATTGTATTGATTTTAGTTACCGGCATTCATCTTGTATTGTTATTGTGAGTTAGGTATCTCTTCAGTTTTGTAAGTGACTGACAACCATATGTCGACTACTTATAGAGAAAAATACCAAATAAGTGTAAAAATCTTATTTTTTTCCACTTGGTGTCATTTTTCAATTTCACATATGTCCGTAAATTCTACCTAAAACTAGTCAACTTGATGTCAAATTGACGTTGAATTCAAGTAAAATTTACCTAAACAGGTATTAGTAACCAAATCTACTGTGCGACTACAAGTAAGATTTATATGTAATTTTACCTGTTTTAGTTGATATAACTTAATTTCGACGTCGTCTTATTCTTCACTTATGTCGATTCCACGTAGCATCAACGTAAATTTTACCAAAACATGGTTAATTCTAATTTTGCGACTAAATTTATTATATATAATTTAGGTAGTCTTGACGTCAAATAATACTTAAATGTTTGCTGGGTATGTTCTTTGAACCTTGTTATAACTGTACGTTTCGTTTGACCAACGTTCTTCAAATTATAATCCTTACAACTAATTTCGTAAACCCATGACAAACGTTGAAGGCAATTCAAAGGCTTTGAATCAGTTTTTAATGACTTCTTATATAATTTCTACCAAGGAAAGGATTTCGGTTTCAATTTCTAGGCTCTAACATTACACTGGTCTCAAAAGATTATTAGATCCCCATGTTCCAAATTTCATGTAAATCTGCAACAGTTTTGCAATTACGGCAGCCATTTTGAATTTTTGATATACTCAGTATCAGCTATTCCGAGAATGCCTAACTACTGATTTTAATGTAAGAGTGTTACTGCTGACCCATTCACCAAATTCTCGAACAGAAAAAACTTGCTTACCTTATTCAACATATAACTTGATCAAACTAAAGTGGGTCCACTACTGAGCCATACTCCTATAGTTTCATAGAAATCATTTAATCATTTAATCAATTCCAAAGTAATGATTGAATCAATATACAGTATGTCTCACTTCTCTTGACTCCCAGATCACAGCGACCTTATTAACAATGTGATTTTTTTTAAATTGGTATGGAAGGTACTTACCCATAAGGAGATTATGTCACGGTAAAATATTTATAAATACACAAGTGGCGTTCGTCCTTATGAAGAAAAATGAACCTATTTTTCCAATAAAATATATTAGGCTAGGTATTAACTGTAAAACAATTTAAAATTAATCACGTGACGTCAGTTCGTTTACGTGAGTCTAAATAAAGAATTATTGACTTGGAATTTAAAAAAGTTCAACTTTAAAGAGATTTAATCGATATCTAATTTCTTATGTTTTAATATCATACTGATAATAGCGAAGCACATTTTCGGTGGGATTAAATTTCTATAACATCTACCTTTTAAACATAAGTTGGGCGTGACAACTATTGAGCAAATCGTAACTTAGTTAGCTATGTAAGATTTATTATTTATTTAATTGTTCATGAATTTAGTTTGTTTAATTTTTTTTCCAAGCTAATTATTGTTTGATTTGGACTGTTAAGTAAACTGACTGACTGATTATTTATAAATGAAAGACTGTTTAACTGCAGCTCAACTCTTCATTGCGTCCGAAGTTAGAATTTTTACTGTATTAATTAGTACTTTAAAGAGGAAAATTTTATTTTCTTATTATGTGACCACTACACTATCTTATTGAAAATCGATATTAGTGAGTTTTTGACAACATCGAATAAGCTTATGAGATTATGAAACATATATTCTTTATAGGATTTTGCAAACAGTGGAAAGAAAAGCTATCTATGAGAATTAAAGGAAAAACTATATATATAAATATTAATGAAATCTTTGCATTCTTTCGATAACCTGACTTCTGGTTATGCTACCAAGTGAAAATTCTTATCAGCCATTCTCATTTTAATACTAGCATCCAACCTAGTCCCCTACGGCTAAGCAGGCTATACTAGTATCCACATGATCCCCTACGATATGTAAATTCAGTTAAAAATGAGAACAAAGGCCTGAAATTAATTTATTTACGTACCTTGTCTTTAAACATTTTTTTTTTTTCATTCTAATGAACTACATTTTCATAAAATCTCATTCAGTTTCTTGGAAATGCTTAGCCTTTGAAACGTTTTTCGTCCTTATTGATGACTCATCAGAAAAGCCCAAAGCCACTCATAACGATGTTCCATGCAAAACTAAGACAATATCCATGAACAAGTTTAAAATAATTATAATTTTGACATTGACTGATAAAAACAACAGATCTACACCTATCTATTATCTAACTAGTATTGGAGCCTATATACTCTATGCATGTTTAAAAGTGAATTATTTATTATTTGTTTGCTTATAGTAATGAAACATATATTCTTTATAGGATTTTGCAAACAGTGGAAAGAAAAGCTATCTATGAGAACTAAAGGAAAAACTATATATATATATATAAATACTAATTAAATCTTTGCATTCTTTCGATAACCTGACTTCTGGTTATGCTACCAAGTGAAAATTCTTATCAGCCATTCTCATTTTAACACTAGCATCCAACCTAGTCCCCTACGGCTAAGCAGGCTATACTAGTATCCACATGATCCCCTACGATATGTAAATTCAGTTAAAAATGAGAACAAAGGCCTGAAATTAATTAATTTACGTACCTTGTCTTTAATTTTTTATTTTTTTTTCATTCTAATGAATTACATTTTCATAAAATCTCATTCAGTTTCTTGGAAATGCTTACCCTTTGAAACGTTTTTCGTCCTTATTGATGACTCATCAGAAAAGCCCAAAGCCACTCATAACGATGTTCCATGCAAAACTAAGACAATATCCATGAACAAGTTTAAAATAATTATAATTTTGACATTGACTGATAAAAACAACAGATCTACACCTATCTATTATCTAACTAGTATTGGAGCCTATATACTCCATGCATGTTTAAAAGTGAATTATTTATTATTTGTTTGCTTATAGTAATGAAACATATATTCTTTAAAGATTTCATTAATATTTATATATATAGTTTTTCCTTTAGTTCTCATAGATAGCTTTTCTTTCCACTGTTTGCAAAATCCTATAAAGAATATATGTTTCATTACTATAAGCAAACAAATAATAAATAATTCACTTTTAAACATGCATAGAGTATATAGGCTCCAATACTAGTTAGATAATAGATAGGTGTAGATCTGTTGTTTTTATCAGTCAATGTCAAAATTATAATTATTTTAAACTTGTTCATGGATATTGTCTTAGTTTTGCATGGAACATCGTTATGAGTGGCTTTGGGCTTTTCTGATGAGTCATCAATAAGGACGAAAAACGTTTCAAAGGCTAAGCATTTCCAAGAAACTGAATGAGATTTTATGAAAATGTAATTCATTAGAATGAAAAAAAAAAAATGTTTAAAGACAAGGTACGTAAATAAATTAATTTCAGGCCTTTGTTCTCATTTTTAACTGAATTTACATATCGTAGGGGATCATGTGGATACTAGTATAGCCTGCTTAGCCGTAGGGGACTAGGTTGGATGCTAGTGTTAAAATGAGAATGGCTGATAAGAATTTTCACTTGGTAGCATAACCAGAAGTCAGGTTATCGAAAGAATGCAAAGATTTCATTAATATTTATATATATAGTTTTTCCTTTAGTTCTCATAGATAGCTTTTCTTTCCACTGTTTGCAAAATCCTATAAAGAATATATGTTTCATTACTATAAGCAAACAAATAATAAATAATTCACTTTTAAACTTATGAGATTGTTTCGCAGTTAAAACTTTGTTTAATATCTTCTTTTGGAAAATAAGATACATTTTTATTCAAATATTTTGCCGTGACACATTCTAGCGATGAGTGAACATCTTCTTTTTAATTACTTCCAAATCCATGTAGTAAAGTGGAAGTATAATAATCGTAAAAAAATTAAAAAATTATTTTTGTTGAAGTAGGTTTAAAATGTCATGAAATATCGATATTTTAAATTTGAGCGAAAGAGAATTTTTGGTCCGTCTTTCTGTCTGTCGGTCTGTAACTTTTTTCTGTGCACACGTTTCCTCAGGAACGGTTTAAGATACTGACTTTGAATTCTGTACAAGTATGTATTATAAAGAGATCTGGACCTGGATAGTTTTTTGAACCCGGTGAAGGGTTGTGGGGTAAATAGGAAAACATAAGTAAAGCAAGCTAGTAAGAGTACAAGAACTTGGGATTTGGTATATATACTAGACAGGGTTCCCACTAACCTGGAAAAACCTGTAAACCTGGTAAAGTCGGGGAATCAAAAATATGATCTTGGAGACCCCGAAAAGTCAGAGAATCCAAAAAACTTCAATAAAGCCCTGGAATTTCAGTCATCACATGAAATATTTTGAATTGATTTTCTACTGTGCAAAAATTCCCTATAAGATTTGAGTTTTATATATTTTGCTAAAAAGAATAGGTGCAATTTTAACTATTCCTTATCTTAAATAAATTCTTATAAACAAAATGACGACAAAAATTACTTTAATGGTTTCCCATATTTTTTCCATGCCGATCTGAAGATAATACAATTAACATCCACTTATATACAAGTTTTATTAGAATGTACTATACTTCCAAACTTTAATTAAAATGTTGTTCCTGGAAAGTCGAGAAAGTCAGGGAATTCAAAATTCCAATGCTGGTGGGAACCCTGTTGAAGCCAATGATTTTTGATCCCTTCTACCACTTCCACTCCATTATTAAGGGGGCTGATAAAACAAAATTGAGATATTCACTAAAAATTTGGTACACGTTTAAGTCATAATGACATCTGGAACTAGATTATATTTTAAGAGGATTCCGTTGAAGGGTTGTCGGTTATATAGGGGTAAATAGGGGAAAATAAATAAAGCAAGCTTGTACGAGTACAGAAACTTGGGATTTGGTATATATCCTAGAAGCCTCAAATTTTTTATATTTTTCAACTTCCCCCATCACCCCCACTTCTTTATTAAATGAGTTGATAAAATAGAATTGAGATCTTAAAATATGGTACACCTATGTATTGTAATGACATCTGATTGAGATGATTCCATTGAAGAGGTTGGTGGGGGTGTAAATTGGAGAAAATAAGTAAAACAAGCTAATAAGAGTCCAGAATTTTGTTTATGATATCCGCCTCAAGTGTTATTAAAATGATATGACCTATTATTTCCACATACTAGAGTGTAAATATAATCAAGATGTTTTCCTTTAAAGAGAGTTGGATGGAAAATCTGGATGTGGAAGAAGTGATTCCTTAGACAGCGTTTTTTTTTTAATCAGTTGAAAAGGTTACGGTTGTAGCGTTATATGGTATTCCACCAATAAATCAACTTGCATCACGCACTGTGCACATCTGAAAATATAGAATGCGTCCCTCATATTCTGCAAGTAAAACCTTCCTAGCTTTCGATCTATAATGTATTCGATCCAGTATTATAGTTATCCTAAAGTATTGCTAAATTGGCATCTTTTGTGAAATGCCTTTTTTATATAAATCTCCTTCACAGGATACTTGAAATGAATATAGGAAAAAGGTCAATGTAAACTAATTTATTACTTGCATCTGTTAACATTCTCTTCAAAAAAGGTCATTAGAAAGAAACTGCAACAGTTATAATAAAAATTTAAAAAAAATAGTTTTGATGCACAAAAATAAATATTTAACAATGTAGGTTCACCACATAAAATATTTCTACAAATAACATACCCAGAACACTATAATTTCCATGATAACAAATTGTATTAATTTCAATTTTCTTTCAAATATCGGTCATCTTATTTGTGTTTGTAATACAATTTGCATTTCCAGCCGTTAGACTGAAAAATTTATTTTAAGGCCTACCAACGCTTTAAAATAGATTGCATATTCAAGTGATGGATTGGTATGTCTAAACCCATTATCTTAATCCTATTGAACGTTCTTTGAATTCGCTTAGAAAAAATAAGCCAAAGTAAAGATCGATAAACTGAATGATGAAGAGATCAGCAGCTGTTTTTGGTGTGTTATATAATAATATTGGTAGAATTTGCTTTCAGGGCTGATTTTATGCGAACGTGTTTTATATTGGTGATTAATTGTAAGCTGTGAGTCACTGGCATCAAATTACCTGCAGAGACTTAAAGTATCTGGACTTTGGTTTAAAAGAAAATAAATGGTGTAAGTTACACAAATTACAGTTAATCATAGAGAAGTGCAACTAACTCTTTTTAATAAACGTCAATATGTCGAATTTAATCTCCGTTTAGCAGAATCAGTGCTTATAATGCCATCAACAATCCATGATATTGGACACATTAGACACTAAACTATGCCTTAATGGTCACATAAACACTGAAACAACCAAATAAGTCTTTTGTTCGATCGAAACTGGAGTATTCGTTAGTCATTTAGTCTCCTCATTATAACTTAACTGTACAAAACAATTATAGAATTAGAGGAATTTCTTGAAGACTTTGTCTTAAAGGAAAATCGTGTGTACCCTAATGTTGATTTCCCTCCGACTGTACTGTTAAATAGATTCTCGCTTTTGAATTTGGAGACTCGCAACATTATTACGATAAATGTTTCTTCTTAAAATAGCATATATCATACTGCCGCGTATTTCCACCCCTTAGAAAACCACCCTTTAAAATCTGTGGGTTCAAAAATTATAACAAGAGATAAACGCTAACACACATTTTTGAATAACTTACTGAAAACTTCACAATACTCTCATTAACTAAAATACACGTTTACTGACTAAAATAAACTTTTAAAATGTTTATTACTTGATATTTGTACTCCTCTGTTCACTTTTTATCAGTTTGGATTTATTTAGCATTAATTCATTAAAAAGTTCCTTCTCGCGTATTTACATTGGCTTATATACTCTACAAAAGGGATCTAGAAGCAGTCTATCCAAAGTTTGAACCTTCTTGCATGGCAATCCAGAACAATGTAGAAATTTCGATCCTGTGCTCTAACTTTCTAGCTTCTAGGAAACGTGCTACTAGTGGCTCCGAGATGGCGTGCATGAATCCAGGTGTGGAGATATGGTATTGCTGTTGCCTTCTAAATTCCGGCCACTGCCCATGAGCGCTATCAGTCCCAGCCCACAGGGGGCGCAAACTCGCAGCAATACGGATTGAGACGCTAGCTTAAGTTTACTAAGTTTTTCAAATACCTAGACCACGTTATAGATAAAATTCGTTATTCCATTTGCCGGCCACCAGAAGCATGAAATTCTCACCACTATACAAAATGTATAATAACTATAATAATTTCAAGACTATCTTCCACTGCAATGTAACTGCGATACATGGATTAACTAGTTTCTAGCAGTAGTAAACTAATGCTGTTTACTCCTAAATAATGCGTATATTTTTCTTCATCATAAGCTGTTTTGGCAAATACTTCCTGAGCAAGTGGTCCAGTCAAGGGAGCGCTAATATGACTAAAATCTTTAACCTGAGTGCTAGTGAATGGGTTGTGATGAAACCTTTTGCAATGTGTTTATAATGACGTTAATAAAAAAGTTTAAAAAAAGATTATGGTAGGAAATGATCGGTAGGGGTAGAGATATGGCCACTCGAAAATACCTAAAAGTGGGGGAGGAGAAATGTAAAACTTGAAAAAATGCAGGTGAATGTATCATCGAAATACTTTACGAAAGACTTTTCTTTATTTGCAACTTCCTGTAAAGTGCATTTCACCGAGTTTTTTCGAAAAATATGAAAGACTACCCCTTTCTTTGAAATTGTAGTGCTTTAAAAATATGTAATTTAAAAATTGGGAAAAATTCAGACGTATACATTGAGGCCTTCTAAATATTTTTTGTTTCTTAGAATTTTCTTGTAACTTGCTAATTTTCCGAGTTACAGGCAGTATTTCTAGATAAATAATTTAATTTACAACATTTTTTGCACATTTTCAATTAAAAAATACATGAAAAATCGAAAAATGAGCGTGATTTATACAAATTATTATAAAAAAATATGAAACCTATACCGGGTGAGTCACGAATTGCACTCGCCCCGATATTTCCTAAAATAATTGGAATAGAAAATTGAAATTTGGAGGCCTTATTACACGACTAAAATGCCATCTTTTCAATAAAAAATCAAGTTTGGTGCACATCCGGTTTGACCGGAAATGCCCACAACTTTCGATTTTTAAATGGAACACCCTATATATTTTTACATTTTTGGAATCTAGAGGTAATTTTGAATACAATACATCCATTTTGGTCACTTTTTGATAAACATTAAAAATGTTATTAAAAAATCTATTTCTGAATCCAGCGTGCTGTGGTGCCCAAAATTTATTTTAGTTTGTGTGCTACGTTAATATAAAAATAAAAAGAGCAATATGATTGCATTACTTAATTCTCTAGAGGCGTTTAAAATTTTTAAATGTGATTTTCACCCACTAACTCCGGTTTCTTTAAATAGGAATTTAATCGTTCACCAATATTTTTAAATACCTCATTTTCATACGAATCTAATGATACCAAAATTTTGAAAATTCGCTCAGAAATATTTGAGATTTCAGCCAAAATACAATGCAACCAAGCTTTTAGAAACATGCGGCCAATAGATAATAGATTAGTGGGCTTTGGAAACTAAAATGGCACATTTCTGTGTAAATCTGGTAACCTAATAACATTGGAAAAATCATAGTAGCCATTGAATGTAATAAAACAATATCAGCTGTCAGACAGACTCGTGTAGTTATAGGTAATCTTGAGCTATCAAACATTTAATAATTGTGAGCGCAAAGAACGTTACAATTAAGTTTAGCATAGGTATGTGGAGGTAAACACAATTACATCCACAAGGACATTTGCAATAGAATGCGACATCAGTTCGGTTTTCAGAGTTTTATTTAAATGAACATAAACATCGGGCCTATAAATAAATAAAAATCAATTCCGCTTGAACAATTAAACTTAAACTAGGTAACAGTGGGTATCTTTAAAATAATTGATATAATTAAACCATAAATGGACGTTTATAGATATTGTTCAAAATGTCCACCATTTTTTTCTATACACAATTCGGCTCTGCGTACAGTTGCTTGAATGGCTCTACGCAATTCAGCCGGCGTTATTTCATTAAGAGCCCGTACAACTTTATTTTGCAGCTCTTCACGGGTATTTGAAGAAGTTTTATAAACTTTATTTTTGAGAGTGCCCCATACATAATAGTACAACAAAGTACTGCATTTAAGAACCAGTTGCAATATATTAGCCTCCTGTCGTTATCATCTCCATAAACATGTTGGTGTATTTGGTATTTATAAGACCGAAACTTATGTTTCTTTAAAATTCTGCAAACCGAAGACTGACTAATATCGCATTCCGTTTACAATTCGCTTGTTGATGTTGTTGGGTGTACCATCACAAATCCTAATACATCAATTTCTTTGTCCTCACTTACAATAAATGTTTGATGGTCATCTTGTTGATTGGGTTCGTTTCTTAATTCTTGTTCCACTCTGGCAAACAAGTGTCTGCTTGGATGACGTCTGTTGGGATATCGTTGCTGATACAGTTCTGCAGCTGCAGTTGAATTTTTGAGACGCTCTCCATATATCAGTAACATATAGACCTTTTCATTTCTACTAGAATTATTCATTTTCTTTAATTTTTACTCAAAGAGATTTCCGCAACGCTTTATTTTGTATCTGTCTGACAGCTGATATTGTTTTATTACATTTAAAGATTGGTTGCATTGTATTTTGGCTGAAATTTCAAATATTTCTGAGCGGATTTTCAAAATTTTGGTATCATTAGATTCGTATGAAAATGAGGTATTGAAAAATGTTGGTGAACGATTAAATTCCCATTTAAAAAAACCGAGATAGTGGGTAAAAATCACATTTAAAAATTTTAAACGCCTCTAGAGAATTAAGTAATGCAATCATATTGCTCTTTTTATTTTTATAGTAACGTAGCACACAAACTAAAATATATTTTGGGCACCACAGCACTCAGAAATAGATTTTTTAATAAAATTTTTAATGTTTATCAAAGTGACCAAAATGGATGTATTGTATTCAAAATTTCCTCTAGATTCCAAAAATTTAAAAATATATAGGGTATTCCGTTTAAAAATCGAAAGTTGTGGGCATTTCCGGTCAAACCGGGTGTGCACCAAACTTGATTTTTTATTGAAAAGATGGCATTTTAGTCGTGTAATAAGGCCTCCAAATTTCAATATTCTATTCCAAATATTTTAGGAAATATCGGGGCGAGCGCAATTCGTGACTCACCCGGTATAGTTATATCATTGTTAAAGATTCAATAGAATTTTTAAATTGAAAATATGAAAAAAATATTGTACATTATTTATCGTGAAAAACTGCCTGTAACTCGGAAATTTAGCAAGTTACAAAAAAATTCCAAGAAACAAAAAATTTTTAGAAGGTCTCAATACTTACGTCTGAATTTTTCAAATTTATAAATTACATGTTTTTAAAACGCTACAATTTCAAAAAGGGGTAGTTTTTCATATTTTTCCGGAAAACTAGTTGGAAACGCACTTTATAGAAAAGTAGTAAAACCATCTTATTTTGAGCCAAAATGTGTTTTTTTTTCATTTTCGACCTAATTCTACAAGTTACGAAACACGTGACAAAGGGGTGTTTTCTACCCCTTCCAATCATTTGCTTTTTTTAACTTCTTTATTAACGTCGCTACAAACGCATTGCACAAGACTTCATCAAAATCCATTCACTGGCACTCAACTTAAAGGTATAATTGCACTAAAGCAGACTTTGCAAAAATGCTGCTACCAGAGATCTTAAGTACGTACAAGGCCTCTTCCCTGGACTTCTGCTTAATTTGTATTAGAATTTATATTTTTATTCGTAAATAAATTATTAATATTTATTATATATTTTCAAGGTATGATGTTAGTAATAATTTCAGATTCTAGATTTTCATTCCATCTCACCACAAACTAACTGAAGCGCGTCAGTCGTAATGTTGTCAATCCCAGTTGATTTGCCAGTTTGAATTTTTAGGTCGCATCACTTAAATGTAAACTCTTGGATGTTGGCAGTGTTGCTTCTAGGAATTACTCTTTCCAGCATGTCTCAACAGAAAAATATGTGTTTTATCATGGAAAAATCTGAATAGCCAGCAAAATAAAACATTGTCTCTGGATTTCTCCTCATTTTTATTCAAGCCTTACAAAAAGTAGCACAGTCTTGTCAACACTCATAAATGTAACACTATGTTATCATTTTTCAATCTGTAAATGCTAGAGGTAATCGACTCTCACAATATGTAGCATACCATCCCCCAACAACGTATCCATATTTGTTACTAAAGATGAGTTGCCACCATCACTCCAATTCAGTCTTTCAGTACACCTTCGTAACAAATTATTTCCTATGTGGAAGTGCATTAATGTCAAACTTAATACCGAATAAGATGCTCAAAGGTTACAATTGTACACACACTTTTTTGTACGTCAACTGGACAAAGATATTCCATGGAATATTTCGTTCAACAGGCGATGTTTGTCACGCACGTTTGTCCTAATCGCTCTTAAACTATTTCTTACGCAATAATGTATTTTTCTTACCGATGGTAGACACCTGATTATTGTTGAGGTGAATCGTCGCATTCGACAAGGAAGCGCAAGGAAGGAATTCCACTCCCATGAAGATCAATAGTTCTATCACACTCACATTAAGTTACCAATAGGTTGACATTTGATAGGTAGTTAAATTTAAATGGGTCATTTTGAAGCTGAAATTCAAGAACTTAAGTTTATTAGAAAACTGGATCCCCCAAAATATCATAAAAGCTAAAAGCAATTCACTACGAACAGAATGATTTTAAAAATCAATTGGTACACACGATGCTCTTCACCAATTTATTGCACT
The DNA here is from genome assembly GCA_963583905.1 of Stenurella melanura. Classification (NCBI taxonomy): domain Eukaryota; kingdom Metazoa; phylum Arthropoda; class Insecta; order Coleoptera; family Cerambycidae; genus Stenurella; species Stenurella melanura. The sequence continues at coordinate 49,459,649 of OY757314.1, forward strand.
TATTATATAATTGTTGCACGTTCTATAGGATACTCTTCGCAGTTATTTTGTAAATAACGTTAAGTTCAGATACTTTTAATGTTATAGTCTCTATGAACTTGGTGGTAAAATGCGCACTTAGAAATATCTGGAAACGAGATAGAACACTGTTAAGAATATAAATATCTGGGAACAATTATAGGCTCGGAGGGGGGAAGCAAAAGGGAAACAAGATCGAGAATAGGACAAATTAAGCAAGTCATCAACAAGATAAGCGCTGTTGAACGGATCAGATACCTGGGAAATAAGAGACAGAGACAGTCGACGACTGGGGGAAGTCCAAATGGATGCAACACGTAGAAGCTATAGAGTCTCCAGACTGGAACATACGTAACGAAGAGATCAAGAGAAGAATGGAAGTAGTTAAGTGTGATAGAAGAAATAGAAACCTGTCGCTTAATATGGTTGGGTCATCGAAAACCAATGCCACCAGACAAATAGCCAAGAAGAGTGTTAAGACGCGTCTCCATTATGGTCGGCTTTGCCGATCGGTATTGCCCCACTAGTATATTCGGCTTGGATTCTCTTGAAGTTTCCGACCGGCATAAGCCGAATTGTACGTACCCACTTGCCAACAAATGTCGGGCGGCCTTGCCGATCAGCAAAGCTGACGATAATAGAGACGCGCCTTATGAGTGGCATCCGCCGGGAAAGCGAAAGAGAGGACGACTGAAAGAAGAATGGGTACAGCCGTAGAAGGTATGTAACTTTAGGCGGGGGTTACATAGTGGATATACCATCCTTCGGAGGGGATGTAAAGCAGTCGGTCCCTTGTCTATTAAATGTTAGGCAAGTAAAAGATCCCTACTCTTCGATAGAGAAGAGGTTCGGCAAAATTTCCAGGTTGGGGGTAGCTCGTCTCCTGACGTCGGTGATTGGCCTTGGTAGCGGAAATAGGCCGACGTTAAATAAGTGATTAAAAAAAAGGTAGCAAGAGACATGGCGTGAAGTTTAGAATGTGGGATAAGGCCGACATATTGCTGTAGCAAACCCAATATATAAGAGAAGTATAATTGTTACACATTCAATAAGATACTCTTCGCAATTATTTTGAAAATAACGTTAAATATAAATATTTTTTAGTTTTAAGGCGTCTACGTAGACACCTTAGCGGTAAAATACTTGTCGGAATTAAATATAGTAAAATAAATTACTACATCTTTGGATTTCGAGTCCAACCACTAATATGATTTCGCCTTAATGTCTATAATAGTATGTGTCAAAGTGAGTCATATTTCTGCGTTTAGATATTGTATTATTAACTTTATATTTTGCAAACATATAAAAAAGAATTAATGACAGAGATAACATTCTACATTTATTACTAAACATAAAAATTAAGACAATTTTTCAAAATTTAAATAATTAGAACTTTTCTGTTTACAGAGTCTTTCAAAATTCATTCATTAACACAACAATTTCACATGTAAAATTTTAGAAACGGATCAAATGCAATTTACTCTTCGTTTTCGTATTTATGAAAAGTGTAGTAATTTCTGAATATATCACAACATTTTGGAGCGATTTCATCATTCTTATGTTTATCTTGGTGTTCAAGGATATTTTATTCCATTTTTTATAAGATTTCATGACTATCCGTAAATCCAACTGACAAAAATGTGCATTTCAAAAGCGATTTACCAGATACGTCCCAGGTCATATGCATTTTAACATTAAAATACTGTGAGGATTTCTCTTACGTTGCATTTTAGGGTGATATTAAATTAATAGTTGGCTTTAATTTTGTATTATTCTCTTTAATAATATCTAATATAAAATTTCATTATGCACGTCACGTCTATTTTCAATTGAAAAATTCACGTTATACCTGGAATGAAACAAAAATGCACGTTCACATAACCCTATTGGAATCCCTAATCGATTTATTCGCTGTACCTGTAATGATAAAGCCTTTTCCGGTACTGCAAAAAGTGTATCTTGTTTTATGGACATACGTAACCTTGTTAAATTTTTAATGAAGGAAAGCTATGAGTAGCGACGGTACATTGGAGATGAAGTAAGTAATCAAGTGGTTTGTCTGAATTTGTGTAAGCTATCATGAATCCAAGGTAGCACCGTTACAACTTATCAGTCAATCTATCTATCTATAGCTTTAGATTGATTCTATCATATATTTCCTAAGACTCCTTTCTGTTTAATATAAAAGATAAGGTCCTTAGAAGAATTTGATATCTATTATTGTTTAGTAGCACTAAATTTGTCTTCCGAGGTACATTTCTATTCGCAGTTCCTTCTTATGACATATAAAGAAAACCGCTGCCTAAGGAATAACTACTTCCACATCCATATTTTTCATTTCAATCAGATGTCATTACAATATGTACGTGCACTAACTTTCAAGAGAATATTTCAATTTTATGTTATCAATCCCGTTAATAATGGAGAGGTGGTGTGGTTTGAAAAATATTAGAAAGAAATCTGAGGACTTGGTTTCTAGCATATACACCAAATCCCAAATTTCTGTAATCTTACCAGCTTGATTTCCTTATTTATTCCTATTTAACACCCAACCCTTCAAAGGAATCGTCTCAAAATTTAACCTAGTTTCAGATGTCGTTATAACACAAACGTCTACCAAATTGCAAGTGAACATCTCAATTTTATTTTATAAACCCCTTTAATAATGGAATAAGGTGGTGGGGGGTTGAAAAATATTATTAATAAATCTGAGGCCTTGGCTTTTAGGACATACACTGAATTTCAAGTTTCTGTACTCTTACCAGCTTGCTTTACTTATATTCCCCCATTTACCCCTAAATAACCCCCAACCCTTCAATGGAATCGTTTCAAAATATAATCTAGTTCCAGATGTCGTTATGATACACACGTGTACCAAATTTCAAGTGAATGTCTCAATTTTATTTTGTCATCCCCTTTAATAATGAAGTAGGGGGTGCAGGGGGTTGAAAAATATTATAAAAGAATTTGAATTAGTACATACACCGAATTTCAAGTTACTGTACTCTTACAACTTGCTTTACTTATTTTACCTCTATTTAACCCACAACCTTTCAACGGAACCATCTCAAAATATAATCTAGTTACAGATGTCGTTACAATACATACGTGTACCAAATTTCAAGTGAATATCTCAATTTAGTTTACCAACCCCTTCAATAATGGAGTAGGTGTGTGGTGAAGGGGTTGAAAACTATTATAAACAAATTTGAGGCCTTGACTTCTAGTACATACAATCGAATTTCAAGTTTTTGTACTCTTACCAGCTTGCTTTACTTATGTTCCCCTATTTACCCCTATTTAAGTCACAACCCTTCATCAGAATAATCCCCAAATACAATCCAGTTCCTGATGTCATTATAATATAATATGTATGTAATTTAAAGTGAATATCTCAATTTTATTTTATCCACCCCTTTAATACTAGAGTGGGGGGTGGTGGGGGATGAAAAATATCATGAAAAAATTAAGGCCTTGACTTCTAGTACATATACATCAAATTTAAAGTTTCTGTACCCTTACCAGCTTGTTTTACTTATTTCCTCCCTATTTACCCCCCTTCACCGGACATATTCAAAAAACTATCCAGTTCCAGATCTCTGTACAATACATACGTGTACAAAATTTCAAGACAATATCTTAAACAGTACCGGAGAAAACGTGCGGAAAAAAAAAGTTACATACCGACAGACAGAGAGACAGAAATTTTTTTTTTTGGCTCAAATTTAAAATCTCGACGTTTCATGACATTCTAAACCTATTTCGGTTTTTTTTTACTATTACTATACGTTCAATCCACTACGTGGATGTGGAAGTAAAATTAGGATATATCAAGAATTATAGGGAAAGATGTAAATGCAAATCAAATTCAAGGAGCGCCAGTTGTAACTGCTAATGAGAATAAATAAAAATATAACGTTTAGCTGTGCAAAAGTTCAAGAGTAAATTACAACGGTTTAAGTCTTACATCAAACCAAAGATTATGATTTTAGACGAGATAAATGAAAACTATTCAAACACATTAGGATAGAGAAGTAGCAAGAAGGTTTTTTAATGATTGTACATTATGTTTTTGGGTCGTTGATTACGAATATGATATTCGTTTTACACAAAAGCGGTCCAATATTGAGAAATTGGCCATTTTTGGGGGGTTTTTGAAGGTTTTTATTACATAATTTATTAAACAATAATGTGATCATAACATTCTAAGCTTTTTGGATTTATAAATAAAGAAGTATTTCTTCTTACTAATAGAGAAAATTCAATATATGTTTGTTTGTTTGATTGATTATAACTCAAAAACTACTTGAGCGATTCAGCTCAAATTTTCCGAAAATATTACGACAAAAATCTGAAAGGTTATAGGACTAACATAATGCCATTAAAGTAATTTTTGTGAAAATTGCATCAATTTTTGTGCTTAGAGACTGAAAAAATCAATTTTCAAAAAATTGGTAGCGAGTATTTTATCTCTTATATTGTAACATATTTTGATACCTAAGTATTAAAACATGTTATTCCGGTGCGGACGGCAGCCGATTTTTGTTGGAGAGCATAGGCCGTGGGTTAGGATTGTATGTGGACACTCAAAAGGGCGCCACCGGCTGTATGTTACGTAATATGATTTAAATAATTTTGCCAGCACGGAACAAAATTAAGTTACTAGCAACCATGCGATGGAATACTCAAAATATATTGAGACGCACCCCCCCCCCCACACCTATTATTTTGTTGTTAAATTCTGGTTTGATTAATTACCAATTTCCCTCCCCTCTCCCCTGTTTGTCTAATTATTAAAACAATTAAACTAATTTGGCTGTGTGATTGTCTAGTTTAGTGGTAGGACTCAAATTTACGTTTATGACTCTGTAGTACTTGTTACCATAGTTCTTTTCCAAGGTTTGATATTACTGTTTATATTTATTTATTGATTTGATAATTAACTATTTATTATGACATTTAATGATTCGTTTTTACTCTAAATATTGCTATTAATTTATTTGGCAAGGTTCTAATTATAGTTCTTTATTTAATTGTTCAAATTAAGCACTGAATATTGTTTTGGCACTTGTTTATTTAATTGATAAAATAATTAAGTATTTTTATAATGCCCTGTATATAGTTCAAACTCAAAATTATTCCTTTTTATTTAATTTACTGAATTATTTATTTTATCTCTTAGGTTAACTTTTGTTTAAGGTTTTATCATATTTTAGTTTTCACTATTATAGTATCCAAGTAAACCTTATGTTTACTTATTTTATTTTAGATGATCGTTTTATTTAAGCCCAAGTAAATCTTATATTTACTTGGCTAGTTTTTCTGGTAATAATGCACTTGATTTTCTATTTCAGGTAAAAAGGTCAAGTAATTAAAAACAGGGAACGTTTTTATACGTATAATCAGACAATTGTCAGATAATATCAATTACAAATATCGGTGTGGCAATGGCCAGAAAATAGTTGCTTACATATAAATCAAAATTGTGAATAATTTAATCACCAATTTATATTACAGCAACACATTTCGTTGGGACAACAGTCACGTGTAAGTTTATCGAATGGTCAAATAAACAACTCCAATAATCACTAAAAATAATAATGATTATAACGAGAATCCTCGTTCAAAACTGAAGTGAAAGAATGTTGAATTCGGAACATGTAAAGTTCATACTTGGGTGGCGAAAACTCGCAATAGTTTATTTAATTGAATGCATGGCAAGTTGAAATCTCAAGTAATTGCCTATTCAAACATAGTTTGACGTTGCGAAGCGTAGAATGATGAGATCTGATCAATAAACTTGATTCAGAACCAGCCAATTGGCCACCAATAGGTTTTTGTGTTGTGAAGATTGTAATTATTCAAACAATTGAATGAACAAGCAATTTGTATCAATTTCAACTCGCCTATGACATAAATATGTCATCGTGAATGAATAAAAGTTAAAACACCCAGTACAAAGTTTAACATGTGATAATATTTAAAATGATATTTATGTTAAACTAGCAGGGGGCAAATCACAGGCCTTATCAGTGGATGACCCACAAAGTCCAGTGACAGCATCCCTACAAGTAGGCCATAAATAAACCGGCAGGTCCGAACAGCGGTAAAACCCTTCGAACAATCAAATATTGCAGAAGTTCATTGACCAAACGACAAAATAAAACGCAACAGAAATTGTTTACCAACAAAAATCTGCCGCTGTTGAAAAGTAAATATTTTAAAAGTTTTAAATAAGACATGATTTAACATAGTCTGAAATTGAGCAAACAGCTAATTATGCTACAAATAAAAATTAACATTATAGAAAATTTCTAAATAATAAAATTCTAACTAGTCAAAGTGCCACAGTAAAAAGATCCCCTCGCGATTCCGAGTATCCGAAATATAGAATCAGTTCGTCAGTTGTTTAAAACTAAAATGAATCAAAATAGTCCCGGCTTGAAATTATTAAGTTCACCTAACTAAATGTAAATACCGAAAAACCGAAATAATCATATTGATTTACCTGGTAATTGATAGACCGCTAAATGACCAGTGTCATTAGGGATGTTATCACGCGGCTCGCTCATGTCCAGCGAGTCGTAGCTGGACGGTGGGGTTTTATTAGCTCTGGACATCGTCCCCTTGAGTCGTACTAATCTGATATGACTCCAGCAATACAATAATAGTACGGTTTTCTCGCAAGTTGCTTGAACAGTGGTCAGCAGCGGTCAGTTCGTAGTGAGAGGATTAATTATCCCACTCAGACTCAAAGAGACTGAGGATTAATTATCACTCTGCTTATTGAAGTTTGCTGTTAAAGTACGGACAGTGCTTCGGAATCGGCTTGACCAGTGGATGGCGGTCAACTAGTATAATGATAATTATCAGACTCGTATTCGAGGATTAATTATCATTCAGAATAGTGGTCTCCCAGGAAGTGACCCGTGGACGTCGGTGGTCAGCTAATATATTGATAATTATCAGACTCGTATTCGAGGATTAATTATCATTCAGAATAGTGGTCAGCAAGTAAAGCATTGATAATTATCAGACTCGTATTAGAGGATTAATTATCATTCGTAGTAGCGGTCTCAAAGAAGTGACCCTTGTACAAACTTCTCGCGGGTATTTATACCCGAAAGAGCGATGACGTTACACACAAAACTGCGTAGTTTTTGGTACCGTTCTCACGGAACCGAGCCATCTGTGCCTATGCCTTATCTTTGTTTATATTAACATCGTAAAATTTCAAGTGATATGCGACTCTCCGAACTGGCCTTAACACCAAGTTTGGTACGTTTTAGGAAGACTTTAAAATATTTAAAACTATACGAATCGGACAAATTCTAAAACATTTATGTTCTAGCATGAAAATTGGGGTAAAATATTATTAGGTACGTACCGGGTGATATTTAATCGCGTGTCGAATTATACCGAATTTCAGAATTACGTAAATTTGGATTAATAGAAGCGGAAATAAATTTTTAAATTAATACACAGGGTGTGGTTTTCTTCACTCTCCCCTTTTGTTGCTTATATAATGACGGCGAAGCTAGTTATTTTATAAGTTACAAACCGCGCGAATCAGTTTACCGTGGCACTTGTGATTTACAAGTTTTCCCTAACTCTGATTGAAAAAAATATAAAATTTTAATACCTAATCTAGTCCTGTCAGAAAAATTAAATTAGAAATAATATCTAATAAAATCTTATGCTAAAAAAAAATCAACTTTTACCTAGACTATTTGAAAAAAAAAATATTCAAATAAAAGAAATTTCACCAGCTGGTCGTACAATTTTATATATCGGAACTTGAAGAGTTTTCTGCACCATAAATAGATAAGTCGGAAAACCAAAAATTTACTTTCCCCAGAAATATCCAAGAAAAATTTAAGTCCATAACAAAAAGAAAATATCTCCAGAATAAAAGCTGTGACCCTCAGTTCCCTGTATTTATCCCCATATTCCATGCTGCACAGAATCCTGTTGCAGCTTTCCCTCGTTGCGGAATACATATGATAGCCCGTAAACAGCCTTAGGACAAACATCTGTAACCAAGCCAGTCACAGAGTTCTATCCAGGAGAAAGCTACTTTAAACCGGTATATTTAAAAAAATGATATGAGTTAATACTCCACTGTAGTCAAGGCTATCCCTGGAGAAATTATTGCAAAGCAACAAAAATGTATGTATGTTCAATCATATTTCTGGTGCAGAAGAAAAAATTAAAAACAAAAATTAACCAATATTTAAAGTTGCCCTCAACTTACTTGTTCCTAACTTGAATATTCTAGCAAAGTGAAGAAATTTGAAATAAACCCTATATGACATTTAATTATTAAAATGAAATTTTATACCCTGTCGACATCCCTAAGTACCCGACGCTCCGATGAAAATCTAGCCTCCTCATCGCACTGGCGGTGCCCTCCCCTGCTTCGGAAACCAGTCGTAGGCCTCGGCGTCGCCCTCCCCTGCGATGTCAACCCCAGTAGGCCTCGATGATGCTCTCCATTCATCGCCTCCCGAAGGATCCATCCATATCCCAGCTCGCCTCTGATGCCCATATCGCTCCCATATTCGTACGCCTCTGTATTTGTGATGTCCATATTTTTAGTTGTTGTTATTGTTGTGTCGCCATAGCCAGTACTTGACACAGGTATATGGTCAATTAAATCCAGGTACATTATAACTGCATGTACATCGAAGTCGTCTTCAGCGAGTTAGATTGGTAATTTCCAGGCTCATAGGTTGAGTGACGCCCTTTACTTTAATGCAAATCCATTTCGATTAACATTGCACATAGTGGTAATGTGGACAGCTGCACAGATGAAATTTTGCCTAAGTGTATCTTCTCCAAATTGCACGAAAATTCGTAGCCAGTGTCCATTACTTTAGTACTGGACATTTCACCATAGAGTAGTTTATTTACATGTTTAAATTTGCCAATATTGTGATGTATTGTCGGGTTAAATGACTGCAGCTGGTTGGTCAGCAGGACGGTCAGTACTGCAGAGAATTTTCATTTGAATATTGTTTGTCTTCAGGCTGGAAATTAATTTTCTTGTCTGCTCCTTTCTCCCCTGTCCCATCGGTATCGCTTGTTCGGACTATGCGGTGCTGAGGTTTGTGGCGGCGTCGGCGGTATTCTCAAGGAAGTCGAGGGTGCCAGAATATTTTCTTGGTGACGGAGAAATTCGGCAGCGCCGGCTATGGACTTATTCGGTTTGAGCTGCCATAGCGACTGGATATTGGCAGGAAAATGTTTCATCAGCTCGTTCACAAGAGTAGACTCGGGGAGCGGTTCGGTTAGCAAGCGTGCCAACCCAACATAATGAGCAAAATGAGCTTCCATGTTTCGCCCATCTTTGCGTGACCATCGATGCGTAGATAGGAGGCGGCGAAGTTTGTTTTGTTCTTCCTCAGACCAGAAACAACTGAGAAAGTCTGCCTTAAAGTCGTCGAAACTTTCCCAGCAAATTTTGGAAATGGATGCCCAGTCTTGCGCTTCATTGGTCAGGGATTCATGTACCACGTTCAATTTGTTTTCTGCAGGTACGTTCATTTTCTGTAGGTAGGCTTCCAGTTCGTGTAGGTACTTTACAGGATGTTTGTTTTTGTTCTGGAACTTAGGCAGTGTCGGACTAGGCGTGATATATATTGGACAGCCATTGTTGGTGGGAAACTGCGAGACACTAGAAGTGGTGGTGTCTCTGGAGGCGGCAATTTCTTGGATTTGTCGTCGAATATTGGCGGTGGCGGCTTGTCGTTCCCTATGCGTGGCTACTATGCTTTTTCCCAATTGTGCATGTAGGCGACGTTGATTTATTTGCATTTCTTGTACTGTTGGCAGCAGGCGATCAAGTTTTTCTTCCAAGGTGGGAGGCGGCGGAGGCGGTACGACAGTGGTGGGTAGTCTCCAAGGGATTCTATATTTAAAACATAGGCAGTATCAGATTTATCTTAAAATAAAAGGAAAAAAAATACCCTATCAACGATTCTATATTTCGGACTCACGGTAACATTGTCTGGTGTTTGAAGAACAATAGACAATGCTAGAATTAAATGAAACAAAGTAATATCAATTTAAAACTCTAATATCCTGGTCACTTGGCATCAGTGAGACGCACCCCCCCACACCTATTATTTTGTTGTTAAATTCTGGTTTGATTAATTACCAATTTCCCTCCCCTCTCCCCTGTTTGTCTAATTATTAAAACAATTAAACTAATTTGGCTGTGTGATCGTCTAGTTTAGTGGTAGGACTCAAATTTACGTTTATGACTCTGTAGTACTTGTTACCATAGTTCTTTTCCAAGGTTTGATATTACTGTTTCTATTTATTTATTGATTTGATAATTAACTATTTATTATGACATTTAATGATTCGTTTTTACTCTAAATATTGCTATTAATTTATTTGGCAAGGTTCTAATTATAGTTCTTTATTTAATTGTTCAAATTAAGCACTGAATATTGTTTTGGCACTTGTTTATTTAATTGATAAAATAATTAAGTATTTTTATAATGCCCTGTATAAAGTTCAAACTCAAAATTATTCCTTTTTATTTAATTTACTGAATTATTTATTTTATCTCTTAGGTTAACTTTTGTTTAAGGTTTTATCATATTTTAGTTTTCACTATTATAGTATCCAAGTAAACCTTATGTTTACTTATTTTATTTTAGATGATCGTTTTATTTAAGCCCAAGTAAATCTTATATTTACTTGGCTAGTTTTTCTGGTAATAATGCACTTGATTTTCTATTTCAGGTAAAAAGGTCAAGTAATTAAAAACAAGGAACGTTTTTATACGTATAATCAGACAATTTTCAGATAATATCAATTACAAATATCGGTGTGGCAATGGCCAGAAAATAGTTGCTTACATATAAATCAAAATTGTGAATAATTTAATCACCAATTTATATTACAGCAACAGATTTCGTTGGGACAACAGTCACGTGTAAGTTTATCGAATGGTCAAATAAACAACTCCAATAATCACTAAAAATAATAATGATTATAACGAGAATCCTCGTTCAAAACTGAAGTGAAAGAATGTTGAATTCGGAACATGTAAAGTTCATACTTGGGTGGCGAAAACTCGCAATAGTTTATTTAATTGAATGCATGGCAAGTTGAAATCTCAAGTAATTGCCTATTCAAACATAGTTTGACGTTGCGAAGCGTAGAATGATGAGATCTGATCAATAAACTTGATTCAGAACCAGCCAATTGGCCACCAATAGGTTTTTGTGTTGCGAAGATTGTAATTGTTCAAACAATTGAATGAACAAGCAATTTGTATCAATTTCAACTCGCCTATGACATAAATATGTCATCGTGAATGAATAAAAGTTAAAACACCCAGTACAAAGTTTAACATGTGATAATATTTAAAATGATATTTATGTTAAACTAGCAGGGGGCAAATCACAGGCCTTATCAGTGGATGACCCACAAAGTCCAGTGACAGCATCCCTACAAGTAGGCCATAAATAAACCGGCAGGTCCGAACAGCGGTAAAACCCTTCGAACAATCAAATATTGCAGAAGTTCATTGACCAAACGACAAAATAAAACGCAACAGAAATTGTTTACCAACAAAAACCTGCCGCTGTTGAAAAGTAAATATTTTAAAAGTTTTAAATAAGACATGATTTAACATAGTCTGAAATTCAGCAAACAGCTAATTATGCTACAAATAAAAATTAACATTATAGAAAATTTCTAAATAATAAAATTCTAACTAGTCAAAGTGCCACAGTAAAAAGATCCCCTCGCGATTCCGAGTATCCGAAATATAGAATCAGTTCGTCAGTTGTTTAAAACTAAAATGAATCAAAATAGTCCCGGCTTGAAATTATTAAGTTCACCTAACTAAATGTAAATACCGAAAAACCGAAATAATCATATTGATTTACCTGGTAATTGATAGACCGCTAAATGACCAGTGTCATTAGGGATGTTATCACGCGGCTCGCTCATGTCCAGCGAGTCGTAGCTGGACGGCGGGGTTTTATTAGCTCTGGACATCGTCCCCTTGAGTCGTACTAATCTGATATGACTCCAGCAATACAATAATAGTACGGTTTTCTCGCAAGTTGCTTGACCAGTGGTCAGCAGCGGTCAGTTCGTAGTGAGAGGATTAATTATCCCACTCAGACTCAAAGAGACTGAGGATTAATTATCACTCTGCTTATTGAAGTTTGCTGTTAAAGTACGGACAGTGCTTCGGAATCGGCTTGACCAGTGGATGGCGGTCAACTAGTATAATGATAATTATCAGACTCGTATTCGAGGATTAATTATCATTCAGAATAGTGGTCTCCCAGGAAGTGACCCGTGGACGTCGGTGGTCAGCTAATATATTGATAATTATCAGACTTGTATTCGAGGATTAATTATCATTCAGAATAGTGGTCAGCAAGTAAAGCATTGATAATTATCAGACTCGTATTAGAGGATTAATTATCATTCGTAGTAGCGGTCTCAAAGAAGTGACCCTTGTACAAACTTCTCGCGGGTATTTATACCCGAAAGAGCGATGACGTTACACACAAAACTGCGTAGTTTTTGGTACCGTTCTCACGGAACCGAGCCATCTGTGCCTATGCCTTATCTTTGTTTATATTAACATCGTAAAATTTCAAGTGATATGCGACTCTCCGAACTGGCCTTAACACCAAGTTTGGTACGTTTTAGGAAGACTTTCAAATATTTAAAACTATACGAATCGGACAAATTCTAAAACATTTATATTCTAGCATGAAAATTGGGGTAAAATATTATTAGGTACGTACCGGGTGATATTTAATCGCGTGTCGAATTATACCGAATTTCAGAATTACGTAAATTTGGATTAATAGAAGCGGAAATAAATTTTTAAATTAATACACAGAGTGTGGTTTTCTTCACTATCTGTGATATCAAAACTCCTACTTCACTCTATGAAATCTCAAAATTTAAGCAAATATCAGGTGTACCAGTGCAAATAATAAGAACATGTAGACATTAGACATTTATTACAACACACGTGAGATATACAACAATAAAAAGAATAAATAAAAAAACTTCACCTAATTGTGGTTTATGCGTATTAAAGAAATTCGATACCGTTGATAAAAAACTTGATTTGAATTCAAGCTTAGATTTTTGACTGAGACTTTCTTGCAACTACGAGTTTGCCAATATACAACTGTGAGTTACAACTTACAACCATGAATTAAAAATTTACCATGTATTAAATTTTATATGCGTGACGTAATAGTGGGCAAACTAACATCTCACGGTACCATGGGTGTTTTACAGTAAAACTCTTAAATATATTATCATTCTATACACATAACTTAGAGCTTGATCTATAGTTGCAAGATTGTGTTATAACTTACTTCAGCATATGAACTAAAACCACTGAATTAAACTATAATATTTTCTTTAAAATATTTGACTAAAATGAACAAAAAAACCTGGTTAAGGCCTTGGCATTTTCTGTGACGACTGCAGTGTGACTTGTCACCATTTCATAGACGTTCTCGACGTTGGCTGCAACTGCAGTTCCGTGTTGCTCAAATTGCTACCTGAATCTCTGGGAGACTGCTGCGAACGACTCTGCAAGTCCTAAACTTCTCAAAGTGTCAGCGGAACCCACATGAAACCAATCATCTGAGTAACAGACTTCCTCCTATTACTCCTCTATATGCTGGGCCCCCTTACACAACCAAAATTACAGCACCAAACCTGTGCTCATCCCAATTGTAAGCCTCTCCAAACACATATACCCCTCCAAAACATGTGCTTATACCAAACATAAGCCTCTCCAAAACACTCTGTAATAATTACAATAAATAAGAACCAAATAAAATCCCAAACTAAGTAAAATAAAAGCTCACCTCATATAGAGAGAATGGTATAACCTGACGAAACACGTGGCGATCAGATTTATGGCAACAGACAGAACTCCTTCTTGGAAATTCACAAAATCTTCACAGCAAGATGGTGAGGATCATTGGGTACATCAATCAAATCCCTTTTCAGTGTAAACGATGTAAAATCCAAAAATTCCACACAAAATCGGAACCGCCGCTGTTCACTCGTGGCTGTCTCGAAAACGAATCCTCGACGGAAATCCGCTTGACAGTTCTCCGCGTTGCCAACTTGAACATCTAGAGAACACTTTCTCTAGCCAATAAAAATGTGCCAACAAAAAGGGCTTGCAATTTAAAGACTGAATTACACCATTGTGTAATATCCCAACAACAAGAACATATATACATAAAAGAAAACACGCTTTCTTTCCTTGTTGAGAATTTCAGATATGCAACCTGCTATGCCCCTTTGAAATACGAGTGGTTGCCTATCAAACAAATGAACTAATGGGTTAATCTACTGTATTCAAACTGAAAAACCGCTGCCTAAGGAATCACTACTTCCACATCCAGATTCTTCATCCAAGTCGTTTTAAAGGAAACATCTTGACTATATTTGCACTCTAGTATGTGGAAATTATTGGTCATAGAATTTTAATAATATTTGGGGCAGATGTCATAGAAAAGTTTGAGGAGTTGGTTTCTACCATATACGTTAAAAATGAAGTTTTTAGTTCACCCTACTTATTTTCTACTATTCACCTCCCACCCCTTCAATGGAGGCATCTCAATCAGATGTCACTACAATACATACGTGTACTAATCTCAAGTGAATATCTCAATTTGATGTTATCAATCCCATTAATAATGAAGCGGAGGTGGTGGAGTTTGAAAAATATTAGAAAGAAATCTGAGGCCTTGGTTTCTAGTATATACACCGAATCCCAAATTTCTGTACTCTTATCACCTTGATTTACTTATTTTCCCCTAGTCACTCCTATTAACCCTAACCCTTCTACGGAATCATCCCAAAATATAATCTAGTTCCAGATGTCGTTATAATACATACGTCTACCAAATTACAAGTGAATATCTCAGTTTTATTTTATCAACCCCTTTAATAATGTAGTAAGGGTAGTGGAAGGGTTGAAACATATTGTTAAAAAATTTGAGGTCTTGGCTTCTAGGACATACACCGAATTTCAAGTTGCAATACTCTTACCAGCTTGCTTTACTTATTTTTCCCTATTTACCTCTACTTACCCCCACCCCTTCAACGCAATCATGTCAAAATATAATCTAGTTTCAGATATAATTATAATATATAAATGTACCAAATTTCAAGTGAAAATTTAAATTTAATTTTATCAACTCTTACTAAGGGAGTGGGGGTGGTGGGGAGAAATAGAAAATACTAATAAAAAATCCTGAGACCTTCGCTTCTAGTACATACACCGAATTTCAAGTTTCTGTAGTCTTACCAGCTTGCTTTACTTATTTTCCCCTATTTACCCCTATTTAACCTCCAACCCTTCAACGGAATCATCTCAAAATATAATCTAGTTCCAGATGTCGTTATGATACATATGCGTACTAAATTTCATGTGAATATCTCAATTTTATTTTATCAACCCCTTGAATAATGGAGTAGGGGTGGTGGGGGCTGAAATAAATTATCAAAAAATCTGGGGCCTTTGCCTCTTGTATATACACCGAATTTCAAGTTTCTGTAGTTATACCTGCTTGCTTTACTTATTTCCCCCTATTTACCCCTAAATAACCCCGAACCCTTCAAAGGAATCATCTCAAAGAATAATCTAGTTCCAGATGTCGTTATAATTCATACGTGTATCAAATTTCAAATGAATATCTCAATTTTAATTTATCAACCCTTGTAATAATGAAGTAGGGGTGGTGGGGGTTGAAAAATACTATAAATAATCTGAGACCTTGGCTTCTAGTGTATACACCGAATTTAAAGTTTCTGTAGTCTTACCAGCTTGCTTTACTTATTTTCCCCTATTTACCCCTATTTAACCCCCAACTCTTCAACGGAATCATCTCAAATTATAATCTAGTTCCAGATGTCGTCATAATACATACGTGTACCAAACTTCAAATGAATATCTCAATTTTATTTAATCAACCCTTTTCATATTGGAGTAGGGGTGGTGGGGGTTGAAAAATATTATAAAAAAATCCTTGGCTTCTAGTACGTATACCGAATTTCAAGTTTCTGTACTCTTACCAACTTGTTTTACTTATATTCCCCTATTTACCCCAAATTAACCCCCAACCCTTCAACGGAATCATCTCAAAATATAATCTAATTTCAGACGTCGTTATAATACATACGTGTACGAAATTTCAAATGAAAATCTCAACTTTATTTTATCAACCCCATTAATGGGGTAGGGGTGGTGGGGGGTTGAAAGATGTTATAAAAAATCTTAGGCCTTAACTTCTAGTACATACACCAAATTTCAAGTGTCTGTTCTCTTACAAGCTTGCTTTATTAATTTTTCCCTATTTTCCCCTATTTAACCCCCAACCCTTCACCGGATTTCCTCAAAAAACAATCCAGTTCCAGATCTTGTCATAATATATACGTCTACAAAATTTCAAGTCAATATCTCAAACCGTTCCGGAGAAAACGTGCGGACAAAAAAAAAGTTACAGACAGACAGACAGACAGACAGAAATTTTTTTTCCGCTCAAATTTAAAACCTCGACGTTTCATGACATTCTAAACCTATTTCACGAATAAAAATTTTTGAAAATTTTTTGCGATTACTATACTTCCAATCCACTACGTGGATGTGGAAGTAATTACACAGGCCTGCATTTGATAACATTTTCAAAGTTGATTTAAAAATTTTAACTGTTTTTTGGTAATTGGGTAGCACTGATTTCAAATCTGCTTTCAGTTTTTTTGTATCACGTAAGGTTATTTTTCAAACCAGCAAAATCAAGAAATTTAGAAAAACACGATTTATTTAATTTATAAGCTAGTTTTATAACATATTAAAGAGAAAAATACAAAAACATACAAGATATAGACATTGAAACTATTTGGAATAGTTGTTTATTCTTTAAGCTTCTTAAAAAACCGTTTTCTTTTTTCAGAAAAGCTTCTTTTTGTTGTTTTTCTGTCATATTCAGCTAAAGGAAGATCTCTCCTCAATGTCCAACAGTAATCGGCCATCATGTTTGTGCCCCAGCGCTCCTGGTATCTTTTTTCCACCTCTTTAATATCTTGATGAAATCTTTCACCTTGCTCTTCACTCACGTCCCCAAGATTTTCCGGGAAATAGTCCAAATGGGAATGTAAAAAGTGAATTTTTATGCTCATATTGCAACCAAGAATCCTGAATTTTTCCAGCATATTTTCAATGATCTCAACATAGTTTGTGTCTTTATAATTCCCTAGAAATTTATGTACAACTTCTTTAAAAGCATTCCACGCATGTTTTTCCTTATCTTCCATCACATTTTCAAATTCTCTATCTTTCATCAAGCTCCTAATCTGCGGCCCTACAAAGATTCCCTCCTTTAATTTTGCCTCTGACAGAGCCGTAAATGTGTTACACAAATATTTAAAACAATTTCCTTCTTTGTTTAATGCCTTAACAAATTGTTTCATAAGTCCAAGTTTTATGTGAAGTGGTGGAAGTAAAACTTTTTTAGGGTCAATAAGACTTTCGCGAATTACATTTTTGGTTTCAGGTGTTAAAGTTTTTCTTTGTGGCCAGTCTCTTTTTATCCAATACTGTTCTCGGTTCCTGCTATCCCACTCGCACAGGAAACATGGAAATTTAGTAAATCCAGACTGCTGAACCAAGAGAAGGCATAAAATTTTTAGATCTCCACACAATTCCCAGTTGTGATCTTTATATTGTATTCTTAAAAGTAATTCCTCTAAATTTTCATAGTTTTCCTTTAAATGAACTGAATGGCCGACAGGAACAGAAGCAAAAACATTGCCATTATGTAAAAGAAGATGTTTTTAATATTTTTTTCTTTTTTTTGGGAAAAAAATTCTGTGGGTGATGGAGCCCAATGGTATTTAATTAGTTATTTCTATATAAAAACTGAGCTTAACAAACAAAAATCACGTCATCACAAATTTCATGCAGGCCTGTGTTATTAATGTAGATTTTTCAAATGCTACAATATACTACACTAAAATTAAGGTTTTTAGCCAATTTGCTTCAATTTGGGCAGTTAGACGTTGTAAATTATTGTCTTGAGAATACTTTTAAAAATAATTTAATTATTTCAAGCAATACTCAGGTGTAGATCGAATTTTGTCCACAAAAATTCATTTTTGAATCACTGTGCGACGCGACGTAGGTAATCGAGAAATATTACATAAAATATTTGTTTTATCTACAAATTATTAGAATGCGAACAGTTCATTTGCCTGATGTTAAATTTGCGCAAATTCCTTGGATTCAATTGTTTTCGCAATTATCACCTACACCAAACTTAATCAACTGATAAATTTAACGAGGGAGATAAACCGTCCCAGGATATAATCATAAAAAATTGATTTATAAAATTTTTGACATAACTATACAATGCTTTTGTGAGCAAAATTCAATTGCATAAATATTCTACACAATCTAAATCGTACTTTACATAAATTCCAAATTTTTAATTCATGAGCAGTGGTGCTTGGTAGCGTGACCGGGGGCTTTGTTTATTGCCTGAATCGATAATGTACAAACTGTCAACGTATATAGCGGGGTGTTTATTTGTAAATGCATGCGATAAGGTCGATTTACTTAACCTACAGCCCCTCCGGAATGTTTTTCTTCATGCGAAAAGGCTCGTTAAGATAAACGCGCGGGATGCAAAATGGACTCGAGGACGATCGTCTGGGAAAGTGTAAGACGGGCTGATTTTATCACTAAACGAGGCCCAGGGTTGGCCTGGCCCAAACTATATAACTTTATGCTTATGAGCCTCTAGGAGCGTGTTACACGGTTTACTGATTTTATCTCTAAACGAGGATCAGGGTTGGATTTGCTTCTGCCACGGAACTTCATATAATTTGCATTTCAGGCATCATGTATTACACAAAAGTGACTTTTCTCCTTTATTTAGGTATAAGCTGCTCAAAATATTTTGTTACGAGAACTTTAT
The DNA here is from genome assembly GCA_963583905.1 of Stenurella melanura. Classification (NCBI taxonomy): domain Eukaryota; kingdom Metazoa; phylum Arthropoda; class Insecta; order Coleoptera; family Cerambycidae; genus Stenurella; species Stenurella melanura. The sequence continues at coordinate 49,478,668 of OY757314.1, forward strand.
TTCATTTCTGAATAATGAAGTTAAGTAAGTAGATACTTTTTGGTCCTAATATTATAAAACGAAAATTATTGTACTTAATTATAAAAATACATAAACATAATTTAGTTCGTCATGAGAGTTAGTACAGGCAATGACGGCAAAATTTTGTAAAATCCTCGCAAAAATTAATAAAAGGATGGTCTCCGAGACTTAAGTAGGTAATAACCTCTAGAATGGAATGATGCATTCTTTGCACTTCCAAGTTCCGGGAAAATTCAAAAAAATTTGGAAAAACTTTTGGATTTTCGGTTTTTTTGCTCTAGCGGCTAAAATAATGAAACAACAGAAACAAGTTTTTAATAAAATTTGTAGCTCGTCTCTTTCTCTACAAATAAGGTCTTCACAAATCTTTGTCTTACTTGAGCCGTTTAGGAGATAAATCCAGTTTTCCACTTATAGTTTAGAGCCGCTCCGAAATACGCGGAAAATGAGAATTCTCTGGGAGTTTCGTACGACCGGACACATCGATCAATAATTCTTACTATTCAGATCCGCTAAAAAAAATGAAAACAACACAAAATGTAGAGAAAAGTCTAAGCTTTAATGTGGAACTAATCATAAAATTCATACAAATTTTTATTATAGAGAAAAAAGTGTTAGAAGATGGCTCAGTAAACTTTATACAGTTGATTTATTCATATCTTTGAGTTTTATGCATCCTGCCTATTTCTCCCGTAATAATGGGTACTTTTTCAATGCATGGATTCGATTCCACGCACATTAATCTATATTTCGTGAAAATTTCATTGAAGAATGTTAAGAATCAAATAAGTTGTGTATGTTTTACTGTATAATTGTGCATTTTCTGAACGAGTATGAATAATGTAGACAAATTCAAAAAATACTGCACGTTGGTTAAGCAAGTAAAATCAAAACAGTTAAAATCGCCAGTTATTGTTAATTTTTTTATTTAAAACTCTGATTAGTTCAAAAACTTCATGCGTCTCGGTACTGACTGTCGTACGATAATAAATGCCTTTTATATGTCGTATGGCAATTATAATTCAAATATGCTATTTTCCGACATATTTATTACGCTTCATAGAAACTCCTGTACCTGAATCGCCAAGGAAACGAAGTTCGTATATTTATATGTACATGAATTTGAACTGAAATATCACGTACTTTTTTTGCTGATTTTCAAGTCATATTTAAATAAGAGCATCATGTAAAATATACCCTTCTACCATCAAATAATTTCAAGTCAACGAAAAGATGTGCAAGTTTTTCATATTCACCTGAACTCTCCAGCATGACATGCAAGTTATTCGAAATAAAATTACATGCAGTGAGCGAGATTTTATAGTCTTTTGTTTTATCTTTTAATAAATTCTTCATTTTGAAATGTACCAACTGTTTTATTTATGATGTAATTTGACACACAATGAAGTATTGCCTAGGTAGAGCTGGGATTTATTTTTTTTGGGATACATAGTGATTTCTCGTAAAGTGGAAGAAGCCTCTTAATCAACCTTTTCAGACAATTTAGTGATGCTGTTGATTAGCTTGATTAGTATATTAGTGTAATCAGAATTACATCAACAGTATACGAAAAGAAATGGTAATTTATTGTATTTCGAAATTAAATATTGGACATTGAGCATATAAAAGTTATCTGCTAAATATCTTAATAACATTTCAAAGTAAAATTGATTTATCACACCATATCTCACTAATGTCAGTTCGAACCTAGAAGGCATCCTATATTATTCAATGTGGATGTTTTGTACTTCTTTGTATTTTTGTTTTCTTAATAAAAAACCTTAGTAGTGTATCACTCTGAAACTATAATAAAACAGTAGTTTAGGACAGTTTAAACGTCTGTGAAAATCATCACTTATGGCAGATATAGTCTTAATCCCATAGTTTGTATTCTACCATGCTATGTTATAATATAATTTGTCCACGGAAAAGGGATATTATAGGTGTAAGGAACAATTTTTTTTTTTACTATGAACACAGTTTTCTGCTTCTGCTTGACCCAAAACCTATTTTCAGTACGTTAGAATTTAAAAAATGTACAGGCGTTTGTGGCAGCTTAAAAATTAAACTCGCTTTATTTACTATGAATGCAATTTTCTATATTGTGCTCTTGCTTGACCCAAAACCTATTTTCAGTATGTTAAAATTTCAAAAATGTATAGAGGGCGCGGGTGACAGCTTAAAAATATAATTCGCTTCAGGTAAACTACCATTTTTGTGCAAAATATGGAAGAATTGAAGAATCGAGGTCAATTCACGGGAATTGTCGCCCTTGAACTCGAGAAAGCCTTTGACATAGTCTGGCATCCTGGACTGTTGTATAAGCTCCTTGTCGCTTATATCTCCGTACTTATAGTGAAAAATATACAGTCATATCTCATCAACAGAAAAATCCGTGTAACAGTCAACAAGGCATGCTCTCCTGATATTACCACCTTTTCTGGAGTTCCTCAAGGCTCAGCCTTGGGACCAGTCTTGTTTACTATTTACACGCACGATCTACCAGGTCCAACAGACCACAGATACAACATATGTCTCTATGCAGACGACACTGCATTAATAATCATATCCAATAACCCCGAACTCATGACGTCCCTATTACAACAACAATTGGACAAGACCATAGAATTTTACAACAATTGAGGCCTCTTTGTAAACAAAGCACAACCTGCATTTTTTACAAAAACATTTAAAACGCCAACAACAAAAATACAAATTGGTAACCAACGCCTAGATTAGAAAGATAGGTACCATCTATTACCTGGGTCTCTATCCAGACAAAAAAGCCAACTTTGTTAAACATATTGACGAGTATACCACCAGCTACATTCAATATCGATACCTGGCAGTATAAAGCCTTACGCTTGCAATGAATAAAAAGGCATCTGCTGTTTGCGAATCCAAGATTCTGTAAAATGGTTATATTTTGATACCACAGCGGTTAATACTGGACGTTTAATTGGTGCATGTGTTTCAATAGAAAATACTTTACAAAGAGATCTTTTCAGGTAAAAAGACAGATGTTTACCTACTTACGATGGCTCAATCTCGAAAATGAAATGAGATACAAAACTACAGTTTGCGCCATTCGATTGCTCTCGCCTTCCTACGTACCCCTGAATTTTTTCAGACTTTCATTTCATTTTATTTTTTGTTTGCTTATACTTGTAGTAAAACAATATTTTTAGGATTTTGCAAAGAGCAAAAACTATCTATGAGAACTGAGAGAACAACTATTTGTAAAATTATTGATTTACAATCTTTGCGTTCTTTCGATAACCTGAATTCTAGTGATGCTAGCAATTAAAATCCTAAAATGAATCCATTTAAATGAAAAATTTTCCAAAAGACAAAGTATGTAAATAAATTCATTTTAGGCCTTTGTTCTTATTTTAACTAAATCTTCATAGTCGTAGGGGTTATGTGGATACCGGTTTACTCTGTATATCCGTAAAGGACTGTGTTACAATGAGAATGCATATCCGTAAAGGAACGTGTTACAATGAGAATTGTCCAATAAGAAAGACAAATTCATTTTAGGATTTTAATTGCTAGCATAACCAGAATTCAGGTTATCGAAAGAATGCAAAGATTGTAAATCAATAATTTTACAAACAGTTATTCTTTTAGTTCTCATAGATAGTTTTTTCTACTGTTCGCAAAATCCTATAAATATGTTTCATTACCATACAACAGAATTTAAAAAATTATGCTATTTCGACATCTTTTCGCATAAACCGCTCTAACTTTTTCCAGACAAAATTGATCCCTCTTTTTTGGTTCTGATCGATTGGAAACGAAATTTCCAATCCGATGATGGGCATGACCTGTTCCGGTAATTTTTAAGTGAGATAGCGGCCGCCAAAGTAAGAGGTCCTAGGATTTCGCTTCTCCAGCGACACAGAAAATGAGAGCTGACTGTTCACTGTTCTGTCAGAGCACAGGCTGACCAATATTTTTGAATAAACTAATAAATAAACAAACTAATAAATAAATATTAGATTTTAGAAAGCTCTTTCACCGTCGGTGTCTTGAGCTCTCGGGCCATACAGCTTTCAACCGGTTTCAGTATTCTTGGACTCAAATAAATGTCAAGAATTTTCAATTTGGAATTGAATGCGAAAAAGTCAGGAAACACTTAACGCATGATGATGTGTCGCAAATCATCAATTTTGTAAAAAGTGCTCTAGAAGAAAAACAGGTACCAGATGATTATAGAAAATTTGTCGAATTAACAGCGATATTCCTCTTAGAAGTTGTTGTTGAGGAGTTGTAAATATGAACAAATTACAAAATAGAACGAATTTTTACACGACCACAAAATCTATATTAGGTATAGTTGTCTTCATTCGTTTAATGCGCATAAAAAATCTTGAGGGGAGATCAGGGTATGTCGATTTTCAAGCTAACTCTTCTATGACATATTAAATATTAAATATATTATACTACTTAATACATAGAACAACATTATTCACATATAAAGTATGTTCTGGAATGATTAAAGTGACAAATTGAAGAAAACACACCTGTTCCAATTATTTAATTTATTTATTTTGTTCATATTTACCAACTCCTCCCTACGGAAAATATTTTACGACCTAGCGGGGACGAGAGAGTCGATCTTTTAATATTGTCAGTATCACTTAATTTTAAATTAACCGCATGAGTTAAGAATATATTTGTATGTGCTTTATAAAATAAATATAGTTGGTGGTCTATGTTTACATTATATTTAGATTGTGAGAGCTTAAAAGGGTAATATACTTTAATAGGTATATGATATTTTCCTTTATTGTGTTCTAGCGTATTTTATCCAATTGTGTTTTTATAAATATTTTGGCGGCTAGTGAATTATTCGGGTGTTTTGTGTTTACAAGTGGCTGTGGTAAAATAATATCGTGAAAATGTTTAGGCCTTGGGAAGGTTCTTTACCTAGCACTAGCAGAGAATGACAGGAAAGTATGGGGATTACTAACAGTTCGCAAATTACAGAAAAAGTCTCTAGACAACATTTATGTGAACATACTAAAAAGCAGTTTTAAATGTTTATAAAAATATTTTGTGAAGGAGAAACCGGAGCTGTGGAAAATCCGCCTACTTAACAGAAATTCCAGAATAAACTATTTATAAATTAATTAAGGAAGGACCATATAATCGAAAAGCTAAATCGGACAAAGGAACATCACGAGCATTAGATTCGTCTTTGGTGAAGTTGTTAATAGATTTAATATACAGTAAGTGTAAGGAAAATGAGATACCAACAGTACAATTAGTATATATGGGACTGAGACCAACAGGTGTAGTGTCATTTAGTGAACAAAATCTTAGGCGATAGCGATTAAAAATAGAATTTAACTTTAAAGTGATTCATAAAAGAGCAAGTATTATGGAAACCCACAGAAATTTGAGCAAAAAAATTTTTTTCCATCCATTTTATACAAAATCGGTAAAGGTATTTACACAGAACTTCCCTCTTTATTCATATAGGACGGTCACTCTAAGACATTATTAATTAAGAAATGACATATGAGAATTATAATCACAATAGCAGCCCTATTATTACAGAGAAAACCTGATAACTTTCTTCCATAATCTACTCTATAGTGGTGGAGAAAGAAAATTTTCATTTTGCTTTTTATTTTCTAAATATTTTTTTGTTGGAATAAGTTTAGAATGTAATGAAACGTGAAAATTTTAAAACTGAAGAAAACATTTTTTTCCATCATCTGTTCCAACATAATGGTAAAAGTGGGAATTTTGTATTTAAGCAAAATAATTTTTTTTGCACCATCCATTTTATAAAAAAATTTCAATTTTTTTTTATTTTCAAATTTTTTTTTTAATAGTTTAAAATGTCATGAAGCATGGGAATTTTAAATTTGAGGAAAATCATCAGTTCTATAGCAGGTAGTGGTAAAAAAAATTAATTATTTTTTTTGAAGCTTGTTTCGAATGTCGTGAAACGTGGAAATTTTAAATATGACAAAAAAAATATTCTTCCATTAAACATTTTGTACAAAATTTTCAAAATTTCATTTTTTTTTTCCATTAAGTTTCCAAAAAAATATTTTTGGAATGTTTAGAATGTCGTGAAACGTGGAAATTTTAAATTTGAGAGATGATTTTTTTTTCATTATCTATTCCCTTTAGACGGTCCCTGTATATTTTCCAGTGAAAGTCTATCCATTCCTTCGGTGGCAGTGGCGTCAGCTACCTACCAAATTTGACCGCTCTCTGACACACCAACAGACCGACAGACTGACGGAATTGAAAAATCTATATTATCGTAATCTACATGATCTGAAACGTGAAAATCCGAAAAAAGGGTGATTTTCTCTAGAATACTTCCCTTCGATATGCCAAGGAAGTAAGAATTTTCTAATTTTTTTTCTTTTTGATTTTCAAAAAAACGTTTAAAAAAAATGTGTTTAGAATGTTATGAAACGTGGATATTTTAAACTTGAGAAAACAAAAATTTTTTACAATTCACCGTTTTATAAAATATTTTCAAAATTTTCTTCCATTTTAAATTTTCAAAAAAAAAAAAAATTGAAATAGGTTTACAATGTCACGAAACATGGAAATTTTAAATTTGAGGAAAAACATTTTTTCCATCCATTTTATAAAAAATATTCAAAATTTTTTTCTTTTTGATTTTCTAAAAAATACACATATATAGAATGTAATGGAGCATGGAAATTTTAAATTTGAGCAAACAAAAGTTTTTACAATCTTCCCATTTTATTCAATATTTTCAAAATTTCAAGTTTTTTTTCTATTTTAAATTTTCAATTTTTTTTAATAGGTTTAGAATGTCACGAAACAGATTTTAAATTTGAGCGAAAAAAAATGTTTTTGCCTTTATCTATTCCCTGTATATTTTCCACTGTAAGTCTAACCATTTCTTCGGTGGCAGTGGCGTCAGCTACCTATCAAATTTGACTGTTCTCCGTCAAGTAGTTTTTTAGTTAATGCACCAACAGACAGACAGACAAAGGTTCAATTAATAGAATGATGATAAAATTTTATATCTTAGTTATTCGTGACCGATTTTTTAAACTTCAAATTTTTTTTTTCACGACTATTAAAAATGTGTCTAATTACAATATACCTACCTATTGGATTAAATCAAACAGGGATAACAAAACTTAATATAATACAAGCTAACCATTATACTCTTCGCCGATGTACTGGTCATTTTTGTCTGGAAAAAGTTATAATGTGAAATGTGAAGAGATGTTGAAAACGTGTACATTTTTGTGGAGAAATGAAAGTGTCGCTAAATATCTGACAAAATTCACGGGTACGTAGGATGATGAGAGAAATCGAATGGCGCAAACTAGAAGTCTATAATTATTTTGTTTTCCGAGATAGAGTTTTGAGAAGTGGGGGAAAAAAGTGACTCTCCTTACGGTGACCTTAATCGGCCCTATCTCGGAGACGAAGTATCGTAGGCCATTCGATTTTTCTCTTCCTCTTACGTATTTCTGAATTTTTACTTCCCTCGCATATCGAAGGGATGTATTGTATTCGAGAAAAAATCACCCTCCGAGATTTTTTCGGATTCTGACGTTTCAGATCACGTAGATTACGAAAATGTAGGTTTTTCAATTCCGTCAGTCTGTCGGTCTGTCTGTTGGTGCATTAACTAAAAAAACTGCTTGACGGAGAGCAGTCAAATTTGGTAGGCAGTTGACCCTACTGATAGCGAAGAAATGGTAAAATTTTCACTGGAAAATATACAGGGTGCACCGTGTAAACGGAATAAATAGTGAAAAAATTTTTTTTCGCTCAAATTTAATATTTCCACGTTTCATGACACGCTAATCCTATTTCAGAAAAAAAAAATTGAAAATTTTTTTCACCAACATTTTTGAAAAATTTTTTACTACTAAAACAGATGAAAAAAAAATTTTTCTTTATTCAAATTTAAAATTTCCACGTTTCATGGCATTCTAAGCCTGATTAAAAAAAGAAAGAATTTTGAAAATTCTTTTTACCAACATTTTGAAAAATTTTTTACCACTAAAATGGATTTTTTTTATTTCTTCTAATTTAAAATTTCCACGTTTCATAGCGTTCTAAATCTATTTAAATGGAAAATTAGAATTTTTTTTTACTATTTTTAAAAAATTTCACCACTAAGATAGAATTTTTTTTCTTTGTTCAGATTTAAACTATCCATGTTTACATGGCATTCTAAAACTATTCAAACGAATTTAAAAATGTTTCTGAAAAATTTTGAAAAAAATTTGAAAACATTTTTAATCTATTTATCACTACTATAGAATAGACGAAAAATGTTTTTGCTCAAATTTAAAATTTCCACGTTTCATGACATTACAAACCAATTTCGGAAAAAAAATTTTTGCAACATTTTGTTACCAGTTTGGAAAAAAATTTGACACTAGAATAGATGGAAACCTTTTTTGCTGAAATTTAAAAGTTTCACGTTTCATGACCTTCTAAACCTATTTCAGAAAAAAAAATTAGAAAATTTTTTTCACCAACATTTTTCACAAAGTTTTTACCACTAAAATAGATCGATTTTTTTTTTCTATTTGCTCAAATTTAATATTTTCACGTTTCATAGCATTCTAAACCTATTTAAAAAATATACATAATTTTTAAATTTTAAACTTTTTTACCGCTGCTATAGAATAGAAGGACACTTTCCTTTTTGCTCAAATTTAAAATTTCTGCATTTGACATTTGAAACCTATTTCAGAAGAAAAAAAAATGAAAATTTTTTTACCAACATTTTTGAAAAATTAAAAAAAAATGAAATTTTTTAACCACCACTATACTTCCACTCCATTACGGGAATGTTGGATTGAAAATGTGACAGATGGCAATAATATCTGGCATATTATGCACCTTTTATACTTTTATTGAAAAATGTACAGGGTGGTCATCCCAAGAAATAATTCAGTTATGGTGGACATTTGTAAAGGTATTTGCGCAAGCCTGCCATATGTGGCACCTGCTATTTAGTATTGAACTTTTGCTGTTGGATGAGCAATCTGTATATTTTTTTGACCAAAACTTATCAAGTTTTCTTTGTAATAATAGCAATAACTATATTGCGATTATTATTCTCAATGTCATTTCGTAATTATTATTTTTTTAGAGTGGCCGCCATGCACAAATAACGAGGGAAGTTCTGCGTAAATACCTTTACCGATTTTTTTATAATACTGTTGTCCCTCCTTCGCATGCAGTTGCTCTCAAGGCGGACCCATGTCGCCGAAGAAGCGAAATCTTCGGACTTTGGCGGTGTGTATCTCCCTTAAAAACGACCATAGATCATCGTGCCGCCTACATTCTGTCTTAGCGCCCCAAAATACATATGGAAATGGTGGTCAGCTCATTTAAACTTTTTATTTACTTGTTTGAGATTTTTCGGGCATTCTGGCAGTGTTTTTTGAGGTTAGGAAAAATGCTAGAGCCAGTTGGGCAAACCGGACATCAGATTCGTGTTCAGCAGGTCAATATGCATGGGAGTACATAGGTCTGCCTTCTCGCACTCGAGTTTTTCTTTTGTCTGCCTGTGTTTCTCTCATGCCTTGTTTTCTAAATTATTTTAGCAACTCTCTCTGGAGGGGTGGGATCGTTTATATTTTAAATTATTTTTTAATTACAAAACATAAAAAATAGAAATTATAAAAAATTTAGTTTATTAATAACTTCTGCATTTACACATCGAAATTTCAATACAATCGGAGTTTTCTTTGTGAAGTTATTGTGCTTACAAAAACCGTGACGGACGAACGGGCTGACGGAAGAACTGACTGACATTTTAAAAGTTCATAATTGGATCACCAACACAGTGATATGAAAAGTTTTTTTTATGAGCGATATTACCGGTTTTAGAAATGTGCCGATAGAATGCAAGATATTCTCCGTTTTGTATTTGCGAAGAGTATATAATACTGCTGACTTGGGGCAACGAAAATAGCAAGTCTCCTGAAATAATTTAAATTTACGATAGGTGCGAACCCTGAAAGAATTATCACGTCCAAAAAATTTTAAATTTATTATTTCCTTCTACCGATTTCTTATCTTTCACAATATGAAAGTTATAAAATAAATCTAAATGTAATACCTGGCATTATAACTTTACTTGCTCCAGAACGACTCGTTACAAAAGCTTTATAGACATTTGATCTGCAATAAATAATTCAATTATCGAATTTAACAGCGATTTTAACGTGTTAATGCATGCTTTGTAGATCGTTTACACGCCTAATAAACCTGCTTGTTTTGTTTTTCCCTTTTTATATCACAAAATCAATTTAAATTGCCCACATTAAAATTTTATCGCGAACAAGTCGTTATTTTAGGTTATGGCAATTAAAGTTTACGCCATTTAAACTTTATTTTCTACATAATAAACTTCATTCTTACTGCTTAAATGCCGTACCTGCAAAGTGGATATTTAATTGGTCATAATTCATTTTATTTTTTATTGGTACACTGACCTATGGAAAAGATTAAATCTGTCTCATAATTTTTTATAGATTGTTGGCAATAAGATACAAATCAATTTATATAATAATAAAACAAAAAATTAAGATGATGCTTGGTATAAGCGAAAAATCATTAATTCTTTAACAGTATTATAGGCTGGTCATCAAGATGTGAGGCATCACTCTTCGCTTCGACTTGATGATTTTTTGTGAATGTCCTTGAATCTATGAAAACTATTCATTTTACTTCCAGGACCGCTTTATTGGTTAGTAGGTCGCAAGGCCGAGACAGAGGTTAGGTAGGACCGATGAGATGGGTTTTTATTCATTGAACCATGACATTAGTTAGTTACAAATACAGCATACACTATTGAGTTTACTTCAGTTTTAATCATCGTCACATGATGCCAACTTGGTTGGCGAAATGCTCATGCGGTGAAGTATTCGAAACAGTGCTTAAGCGTTCTGATGTTTGTAGAGACTGCTTCACCGTAAATTCATACTTAATAATAGTGAATTTCGACTTCCAATTGTAAATTCCGGGACACAATTGTGCACAGCCGTAGAGTACTATGTAGATACTAGTGTTAAATGAGAATTGGTAAATAAAATAGACAAATTCATTTTAGGATTTTAATTGCTAGTATTACTAGAATTCAGGTTATCGAAAGAATGCAAATATTCCATTGATATTTTTTACAGATGCATTTTTCTTTTTAATTCTCATAGATAGTTTTTTCTTCTCTTAGCAAAATCCTATAAAGAATATGTTTCATTACAATTGTGAAAAAAATTAATAACATGTCCTTTCTTCGCTTTTGTATGAATCTGTAAGTACCCATTCAATCTTAAGCATCTAAGGAAAAACATTTTCAACACATTTTCGTCCGACTTCCAGGTTATTTCAGTAATCCTCTTGGGTCTGGATGATCAGCTTTTATCTAAAGAAAACGGTATCTTACAGTTTATATTAATTTAAGGAACACTTCTTGAGGATAATACTACTAATAATAAGTACTCTTAGTCCAATAATTGTAAAGATTTCCATAACAAAAAATGTTATCTGATATTTTCCTCCAGTAACTATTAGTGGAGAGAATTTACATCACAAAACCACCAAAATCAGTTCTGGGGGTGCCGCGCAACCCCCCCAAAAACCACCGCTTCGATGAAAAAAGCCTTATTTTACTGGTAACTCGTTAACCGTTGAAGATATAAAAAAATTGCTCATCATAAAAAATAATGCTGGACTAATTTCCTAAAAAATACTCCTCTTATAATTTTCCTGTATATGCCATGATTTTCGAGAAAATCGACATTTAGGAAGAAAAATCAAAATGGGTTTTAAAGGGGATATAAAATACTCTCTTGTGTTTCCATTTTTGATGGCTATTGATATCTATTAGTATATAAAAATAATAATATAAGTAGTTATCTCTTGATTTTTTGCGCTTTTAAATATTCACAGGCCCATACAAAATAACTGACTTTAATATAAGTTATAAATGCATTACTTTTTAGTTGAAGGTAGTACTTCAATGCAGAAAAAGTTAGGAATAAAAATATTCACATTTACAAATTTACTAGCATGTTGAAGTTAGCCAAATTTTGACCAATTTTTTATTGTTTCTTAATAATAAAAAAGACCCAAATGTCTTGAACATTTAGCTCAAATTTTTTTTCTAAGTTTATGTATCATATGAGTATTGTTTCTAATCATTTAATAGTTAAAAAATTGCATAATAAAAATACCAACAAAAAATTGAATATGCAGCCTTTTTTGTATTTTATTTGGCTAACTTCAACATGCTGGTAAATTTGTAAATGTGAATATTTTAATTCCTAACTTTTTCTGCATTGAACTAAAAGATAATGCACTTAAAACTTATATTAAAGTCAGTTATTTTTTATGGGCCTGTGAATAGTTAGATGCACAAAAAAAAACAAGAGATAACTATATTATATTGTTATTTTTATATACTACTAAATATCAATAGCCATCAAAAATAGCAACACAAGAGAGTATTTTATGTCCCCTTTAAAACCCATTTTAATTTTTTTTCCTGGCTTGTTTGGTTCTCGAGCAATTCAGTTTTTTCTATAGGCCGCGCGCAAAAAATTTCAAACAAACGAAAATTCGCGCACATTAAAAATACAAATTCTCCAATTTTTGTCAATATCGATTTTCTCGAAAACCATGGCACATACGAGAATTACAAGGGGATTTTTTTTAGGCATTTAGTCAAGTTTTCTTTTTTATGATGAGCAATTTTTTTATATCTTCAACGGTTAACGAGTTATCAGTAAAATAAGGCCCTTTTCACCGAATGGGTGGTTTTTTGGGGAGGTTGCGCGGCACCCTCAGAACAGATTATTGTGGTATTGTGATGTGTAATCCTCCCACTAACTGTTACTGAAGGAAAATCTCAGATGACATCCTTTGCGAGCTTCAGATGTATTTTTATTTTATCGACTGAACCATTTATAGAATCATAAATAATTTATTAGGCTAATGACGGACTGCCTACTTGAGGATAATTTTGCAACGAAAATTAATTACGCAGTGTATGGGATATGAACCCTCAAGTATATTCCTGAGGGTCGTTCTTCCATTTTCTGAAGCTGTTAAAACTACTTCTTTGTAACTTTTGGAGAATCAGTATCTTGCATAGAAAGTATATATTCCGTATCTCCTCAGGCAAGTGATAAATGTTGTCGTCAGTTTTACCCATAATTTTGATATACGATTTACCCCTGATATCTCATGATGTGAGAATGGGTCTGTTGGCTTAGTTGTAAGTCTTTTACTCTTCTTCGCGAATAGTTGTTAAACATTTTCGTCTGTCATTCCCTTTTGTTCTTCCACGCTCTCCTATCCACCTGAAGGTGATCTTATTATCTCTTGCTAATTACTTTGCTGTTTGTAGACATTCTTAGACAATTTAAAAGTAAAACTAAATGATATTAAAACAATACTAGTAAATCAATTCACGTCAAACTCAAATCTGGCTAATTTGAAATCTGCGGATTTGGTTATTCTAACAGAAATTCATTTGGATTATCGAATGATCAACCAGATCCACTGGTTTGAATTTTTTACTAAAATGCACCCGAAAGCACTGACAGCTGTGTCCTTCTTTGACATGAATTCTGAAACAGACGAAATTCAATTCTTCTGCTGTGCAAATATCAAGACAGTATTCATTAGCATTATCTAATTCAATTTACATTTGAATCCAAATTACGCGACAATGTCTACAAACGGTAGAGCAATTGGTAAGACAAGACAAGGCAACCTTATTGTATGTGCCAATGTATGAAGAAATAAAATAGAATAAGGCTGCAGAATAGTGCAGATGCTGCAAGTCAAGATGCCAAATCGTCATTCGCTGGACTGGAACTTCTCTGTGGGAAAAAAGATCACCATAAAGGAGAAGGTAAGAAAATGGGAGATCAGTTCAACAAAAATACTTCTACTGCAGTATAACTTCAAATACAAGCGAAGAATTTCTTACGCTATTCACTAAAAGGAACCAGAACTAAGACTAACAGCAGAACTTTTCGCACTACACTTTTTTATGTAAGGTTTTCATCGCCCAAAGTCCGCCACAGATGAAACAGGTAGCTTTGATACCTTCAGAATTGAGAAAGGTGCCACCATACCGAATAATCGTAGACATCGTTAGAACCCTAGGATTGGTTAGGCACGCATAAATTTTATTCCTGCGATGGTCAGCGGGATCGGTCCTATAGATCCAAGGATACTCAGATCAATTAGAAGAGAGGTGCTTTACATCTAAATGATACATTTGCAATTTAATCTAACTTAGTAGTATATTATTTAAGTTATATTATTGCTTTTTATTTTAGAATTATTAACAAAATAGTTCTCTTTATCTCGATGCTTTCATACCTGTCTTGTTGCAAAGAATTTTTAATGCAAACATTATTTCTTTCACTGGAATTGCATATAATGGTTTTTTAGCTTTATCATATTTTCATTGTTTACATTTTTTCCAGGTCCAAAATATTGGGGACTTATGAATCCACAGTGGAACATGTGCTCCAAAGGACGAAGGCAGTCTCCCATAGATATAGAACCCGACAAATTATTATTTGATCCTTATTTAAGGCATATACACCTAGATAAACACAAAGTAAGTGGTAAAGATTTTTTAAATTTAATTAGCAACTATGTTACGGATTTTCTTAAGTGACATTTGCCCTGCACTACGTCATAATAGTTTTGTTTTTAATTATACAAGGCATCTATTTAGGTCCATCGTGTGGCAGAATTAATTGATATTGTCATTAGATATGTGATTTGAAGAGTACAAAATCAGCCATAAGCCCTCTTTTCCCTAACATTTAGCATATAATAGTAACCAACAAATGCAAAATATTAAAAATGTGCCACACGAGGTGCGTGAAGGGATCTTTCCTCTTTCGAATACGCTCCGTTTGAAATTTATATCTCATTCATTTTAGTAGAAATCAGCTGTTTTCTGACACTCTGTAATACGTCGTGTGAACACAGCAAATGTCCTCCTAAAACAAGAAAGATACTGGCATTAATTCCACTCTCATTTTGGTATTTAACCAACATGAGACTGTATGTAAATAATTTTCCAGTGACACAACTGAAAAACAGTCTTTTCTTAACAACAATAGTACTTACTATAACCAAGACAGCCATAATAATATTATTGTCCTTTGTTAATTTGTTGTGAATTGCATATACAAGCACCTGTCTTCTCTAATATCACTCGAGGTTTCGATTTTAAATAATATTGTAAATTTTAATTTACACTTTGAAAATAAAATTTGATCAGCCTCTAAAAAAAACTAGACTTACAGTTGTGCATTTTCGTGCCACGGTTTGCATTCGGCATATTGTCAGTTTAAATGAGGTTTTGATTAATAAAGATATGAGGATGTTCCTTCAAAAATGAATTATTATTTGTTTGCTTATAATTGCATTGAAAGATATTCTTTATAGGATTTTGCACACAGCAGAAAAAATAACTATCTAGACCTAAGAGAAAAACTGTGTGTAAATATATTAACGAAATTTTTGCATTCTTTCGATAACCTGGATTCTGGTTATGGTAGCAAATTAAAATCCTAAAACGAATTTGTGTAATTTCTTATTTGACAATTCTCATTCTAACACTAGCACCCACACAGTCCCCTACGGCCATGGCCATAAACTAGTATCTACATAACCCCTTACGATCATGAAAATTCAGTTATTTATCTACCTCGTCTTTAAAAATTTTTCATTCTAATGGATTGCATTTTCATGAAAGCTATCATTCTGTTTCTTGCAAATGCTTAGCCTTTGAAACGTTTTTCGCCCTTATTCTGGAGCTCATCAGAAAGACATAAAGCCACTCATAAAGATGTTTCATGCAAAACCAAGACAATTTCTATGAATAAGTGTGAACTTATTATATTTGACATTGACTGATAAAAGCAACAGATCTTCACCTATCTATTAGCTAACTAGTATTGGAGCCTATATACTCTATGCATGTTTAAAAATGAATTATTATTTGTTTGCTTATAATTGTATTGAAACATATTCTTTATAGGATTTTTACAAACAGCAGAAAAAGTAACTATCTATAACCAAAAGAAAAACTATGTGTAAAAATATTAATGAAATATTTGCATTATTTCGATAATCTGAATTCTGGTTATGCTAGCAAATTAAAATGAATTTGTCTAATTTCTTACTTGACAATTCTCATTCTAACACTAGCATCCACACAGTCCCCTACGGCCATGCATATTAAACTAGTATCTACATAACCCCCTACGATCATGAAGATTCAGTTAAAAATGAGAGCAAAGGCCTAAAATGAATTTATTTATCTACCTTGTCTTAAAAATTTTTCGTTCTAATGGTTTTGCATGAAACATCTTTATGAGTGGCTTTATGTCTTTCTGATGAGCTCCAGAACAAGGGCGAAAAACGTTTCAAAGGCTAAGCATTTCCAAGAAACAGAATGATATATTTCATGAAAATGTAATCCATTAGAATGAAATATTTTTAATACAGGGTAAATAAATAAATTCATTTTAGGCCATTGTTCTCATTCTTAACTGAATCTTCATGATCGTAGGGGGTTATGTAGATACTAGCTTAATCTGCATGGCCGTAGGGGACTGTGTGGATGATAGTCTAACTAACACAATTTTCAGCTTCGTAATTATTTTATAAATGTTTTATGAGAAAAATGTGTGCTTCGTTTATATAACAATTGTTTAGCAGCTATAGCCAAATACAATATGCCCCCAGCAATAATATTGTGTTAAATAGATGTTTGCAAATTGACCAAAAAGTGCCGGAGGTCATTACTATAAATCTGCTATAAATTAATTTTGCTTCATGAGCTAAAACATCCTATAATAATTGCTGTATAAACGTTTACAGAACAGCGAGAAACAAATTCTACAAAATGTTTTATAATTTAGCTCTAAGAACATTCTTAGCACTTATTTATATGACGATTTAGTTGTGAAGACTAAATAATCACTTTGGCATATTTAATAAAACAAAATAATTTTTACAGAGCAGTAATGCAACAGTAATAAAATAAAACTGTACTATCATCTTAACTTTATAGAGCAATTTTGTTAGTTGGGTATGTAGAGAGTTCACATTTTATTCTAAGGGAATTATCTATTGAAAGGATATTGAAATTTAATTTTTAGTTCACTTTATCACAACCACTGTAAACAGAACCACATCATGTTATGAGTATGAAGGTAAAAGCCATGAATAGATCGACTAGCCATTCAGGACGTTAATAGTGTTTAAAACTCTACTCAGGCTGCACATTTTTACAAAAATGCGAATTTTAGCGAGAATTTAGTGTTTTGATTTATACTAACCAATATTAAAGAAATAAATAAGATCATGTCAACTTTTAAATCTAATGCCAGTGGTGACTATCAAATATCTCTAGAAATGGTTAAACTAAGCTTTCCCGTTATTGCTCCATATTTAGTTCACATTTTTAACATATGTTTAGAAGAAGGCTATTTCCCGGCGAAGTGGAAAAACGCTCTTATTCGTCCGCTACCAAAAATAAATGATTCTAAAATAATTTCTGATTTACGTCCCATTAGTCTTTTACCTGTCTTGTCAAAAATGTTAGAGAAGGTCGTTCAACGTCAGATTACGGCATATTTATCGGCAAACATGGTACTCCCCATGCATCAGTCTGGTTTTCGCGCAGGACATAGTACAACCACAGCATTATTAAACTTACTTGAAAATATTCTACAAGCCCGCGATAAAAAACTTGCGACAGTTCTTATATCATTAGATTTCTCAAAAGCATTCGATACCATTGATCATAATTTACTGTGCGATAAATTACATTATTGCGGTTTTGATGAAAGAGGCATAAGCTTTTTTAAGTCGTATTTATACGATCGATATCAACGAGTAACTGTCGCTCATCAAACATCCACCGCAAAACATGTTATTTCGGGCGTACCACAAGGCTCAATTCTCGTTCCACTACTATTTTTATTGTACACTGCAGATATTTTAAGACAAATTCAGCATCCACATATTCAATCGTATGCAGACGATACACAGATGTTATACTCCTTTCATCCCTCTGAAACCTAATCTGCATCTCGTACAATTAATGAGGACCTTCAGTCAATCAATACGTACGGTGCAGAACACAATTTAAAATTAAATCCAAATAAAAGTGTAGCTATGCTATTTTGTTCTGACAATAAGCTGATAAATATAAAAAATGAGCTAAATGTAACGATAGATAACAGCGTACTGCAATTTTCCCAAGAATCGAAAATACTAGGTATTATATTTGATGAAAAACTCAGATTTTATTCACACGTGTCTAAGCTAATTCAAAGGGCCTACATCAAACTCAAAGTTTTATATTCGAACAGATATATAATGAATTTTAAACTAAGCAAAAAACTTTGTGAGTCACTGGTAATACCTATTTTTCATTATAGTGACATTGTATATTTTCCATGCCTGGATAAATTTACGCAAAATTGCATTCAAAGAGTACAAAATCTTTGCTGTCGGTTTGTATGCAATGTGAGGAAATTTGATCACGTATCTGACAAATTCTCACAACTTAAATGGTTAAAAATGACGGAACAAACAAACTATCACTATTTAACTTTTATTCACAAACTTTTACTGACCTCCGTTCCAGTTCATCTTAGACAAAAACTTATACCTAGAAATTCTATACACAATATTAGTACTAGATTTCACACCAAACTTACAGTGCCCCAACATACTACAACCATCTTTCAAAGGTCGTTTTCTTATAACGCTGTAAAATTGTACAATGGTATACCCGAAAATTTCGATGTCACAGCATCAGTTTCGTATATCTATAAAAAATCTGTATTTTAATAGATAAGTAAATATAAATTGTAGATACGTATCAAATTAATTTAAGTACTAACTTCATATAAATTTCACATTAAATCTACATAATTAATGTTTTTTTTCTATTTTCTTTCAGTTATAAGATTAGTATATGTACGTAGTACCATTTAGTTTAACTTAGAATTAGTTTATTACTTAGCATTGTCCTCAAAATGCTCGGTTAAGTGTAAGAGTAGCCTTTGGCTAAACTTCGCCGAGCACCCCCCAACATCTCTAACATATTGTAAATACATTTTCTTTGTATTTCACTTACAAAAATAAAGACGAGTTATTATTATTATTATTATTAAGTACCTCAGACGGTGATTATCTCAGCGAAAAACCAACGAATTCACATTATGTATCTGGGGATAAGTTCTTTGTTCGGAGCTTGGCATTCATACAGAATTAAGTGGTTGATAAAACTCACTAGTATAATAACATTATCAACGAATTAGCCTACAGTACAAAGAAAAATATTAACCGAATTGGGCAAACAGTTTAGGAAAAATCAACATTGAAAACGTTGCCTAATATTCGGTGTACCAGTTCAAACTTTGAGCGCTGTAATTTAACTACTATTTGCCAAATTTTGCGGTCACTAGGACTGCTTCCTCTGCAATTTTTTTGAATCTTACATATTCTTTATGGCAGAGTAGAGCGATATTGAATAAAATGAATGCCCCTTCACAATGTAAGCCAAACCTAAATACATATTCTGTTGAATAAATAATTTACCTTTCACGTTATTTACATAGCCGAATGATATCCATTATGAACAGGTGGAATAGAAAAATTAGAATAGAATATGTATTGTGTTGATCTAGTTGGTGTACATTGTTTTACTGGAAACGACTTTCCTTATTCTTTTTTCGATACCTCAGTATATTTATTCCAGTAATTTACTTACACAGTTATGGAATCGACTATTTTATTTGTGACAGAAAATAGGATTTTGTACTAAATAAGTATTGGTTTCCATCACGCAATGTTTAGAAAATGTTTAAATTAAGTTCACGAGATTCTTTTAAACTCTATTAAGTTTAGTTTCGATTTCTTATGTACCAAATACTTAGCACTTAGTTTCGATTTCATATGTACCAAATACTTAGCACTATAGTGCTAAGTATTTGGTACATATGAAATCGAAACTAAACCTAATAGAGTTTAAAAGAATCTCGTGAACTTAATTTAAACATTTTCTAAACATTAATAATTAACATATAGGTTATTAAAATCAATATACTCAAAGCGTGGAGCAAAATTTTGTTTCTATGCAGATCATTTATATTTTCTGACTCAACTAATGTGCAGTAATGACAATGGTAAGAAATGACTCATTACATGTTTTAAAACATCCTGTTACTAATTTCTCAACCGTATGAAAGTTTTTCAGTTCATAAAAGTTTATTCCGATTAATAGCCTTATCAGATTTGTTAATAACTAAAAAGAAACCCGCTGCCTAAGGAATCACTACTTCCACAAACATATTTTCCCTCGAAGTCTCTTTAAGGGTAAACTTCTTGACTGTATTTGCACTTTAGTATGCGGAAATAATTGATAATAGAATTTTAATAATATTAGGGGCAGATGTCACAAAAAATGTACAGGAGTTGCAATTTAGCAAGCTTTGTTAATACATTGAAAATGAACTTGGCTAACTTTCAAGTCTGACATGATATTTACAAAATCTGCAAAATGTACAGGGGAAAGAAATAAAGAAAAGTTTAATATTAAATTAACATCAATATTCCACAAAAAACGGTTTTCGTAACGTAAAAATGTGAAAACATTAGTCTAGGTATCAAAATGTATCAAACACACAAGTTTTGCAATAACGACGCTAGGCGTCGGTCTTCGTCGAGGAGTAAAAATGCAAGAACATGAATTTATATATCAAAATTAATCAAATACAAGTTTTAGAGGAACGACGCAAGGCGTTCTTCGGCGTCGAGACGTGAAGATCTAAAAATATGAATCTAGGAATCAAAATTTATCAAGTTCAGAAGTTTTACAATATAGAATATGAATGTAGGTATCAAAATTTATGAAATTCAGAAGTTTTACAACAACGACGCTAGGCGTCGGTTGGTGTCGACACGTAAAACTGCAAGAATATGAATCTAGGAATCAAAATTTATCAAGTACACGAGTTTTACAAAAACGACGCTAGGCATCAGTCAGCGCAGAGACGTAAAAGTGCAAGAATAAGAATTTAGGTATTAAAATGTATCAAATACACGAGTTTTACAAGAACAATGCTAGGTGTCAGTCCGCGTCGATGCGTAAAAATGCGAGAACATATATTTAGATATCATCATTTATCAAATACACAAGTTTTATAAAAAGCATCGAGACGTAAAAAGGCAAGAATATGATTCTAGGTATGCAAATTTATCAAATTCAAAATCAAATTTGGATCTTTCAAAAAGTATGCGATTTACCAGCACCGAACGCTTTCGTGTCCAAAAAAAAACAGCCGAATTTCCAAGCTTCACACAAATCACTACTGAACTCCCGTATTCCCGTTACATCTTCGATTTGTTAAACATTCTCAATGTTTAAAGAAATTAAGGCATTGGGTTTTAGCACATACGCCAAAAATGAAGTTTCTGGACTCTTGCTTCCTTTGCTGATTTTTCCCAATTACACCCCCCCCCCTCCACCCCTTCAACAAAAAATCCATACGTGTACCAAATTTCAAGTGAATATCTCAAGTTTATTTCATCAACCCCTTTATTAATGGAGTGATGGTGGTGGTGGGGGGGGTTGAAAAATATTATAAAGAAATCTGAGGGCTTGGCTTCTAGTATACACACCAAACCTCAAGTTTTTGTACTCTACACAGCTTGCTTTACTCGTTTTCCCCTATTTACCTATAATTACTTCCCGACATCGATTTGGTAGAGTATCCACAAGATTATTTATAAAATCTTGTGGAATATTCTCCCATTCTTCACGAATGGCCTTACTGAGCGTTTCTAAGGTTTCAGGGGGTACATCAAGAGATTTTACTTTAAGTTTTAAATAAGACCAAACGTGTTCGATGACATTAAGATCCGGAGACTTTGCAGGCCGGTCCATCCTATTGATGTTTTGTGCCTGCAAAAACTCTGTGATCCTTCGCGCTCTGTGAGGTCGAGCGTTGTCATCCACCAATAGAATTTCTGGGCCGTAATGTCGAGCAAAAGGAACAACAATAAGTTCCAAAATTTCCTCCTGATAAACAGTAGCATTAATGGTTTGGTTGGTAATGAATAGCTCAGTTTTACCATTTCTTATGATATCTCCCCACACTGTAACACCTCCGCCACCAAATGCTTCTTGAGGGGCCATATTTTCCTCCAAATATCGCTGATTTGGCCTTCTCCAAACTAACATTCGGCCATCGGAGTGAAACAAGTTAAATCTTGTTTCGTCAGTAAATATACAATGGCTCCACTTTGCATTACCCCAATTCGCATGCCGATTTGCCCATGCCCGCCTATTCGCTCTATGGCGTTGTAATAACCGCACACATTTTGCTCTGCGACGGGCTCTATAATTTAAAATGTTTGGCATTATGTTATGTTTTTAAAAATAAAAAATCTCACCTCAAGTTGTTTTTATTTAATGTTCTTTTCACTGTTCTGTCCGAAACTCTCACCCCAGTTTGTTGTCTTAAAGAGTCATTTAGTTTTCTAGAGTTCTTTGTTCTATTCCTCATAGTTTCTCTCATTAAAATTCTTTCGGTTCTTTGGTTTATTTTTTTTGTATGTCCACCCCCATGCCCATAATTATGATGACCAGTAGTTTCGACGCGGCGGTTCAAATTATAAATTGTCTTTCGGCTGACACTCTAAATGTGCGCAACTTGCTGTTTTGACATTCCTTCGTTGAGAAGTCGAATGCAATTTTCCCCTTTCCGCCGTGGTTAAACGCCTCATATTAATTAAACTTTACAAAATTATAACATTGGAATATGTCAGATTATTTCTAAAATAATGTAAACAGTTTTTAATTCCATAGCAACAAATTTGTTTTTCCAATGCCTACTTTGAAATTGACGCGTCGCGTAGAAATTACACCCGATCATAATTATGGGCATGGGGGTGGACAAACAACTCTTTAAAACTGAATGATTCTTTGAGACAACAAACTGGGGTGTGAGTTTCGGACAGAACAGTGAGAAGAACATTAAATAAAAACAACTTGAGGTGAGAATTTATTTTTACAAAAACTTAAATAATGCCAAACTTTAGAGGGCGTCGTACCCTACGTTTTTGTTTATTATCGACCCGGTATAATGTGTAAATTTCAACCCTCAAATAAAATGCTTACACCATAGAAAATCTACGTGAAATAAGGATTCCAAATCCGTAAAAATCATCAAGAACCGTCAATCCAATGTCAAGTTATAGCATTTTAAAGATTTCGGGATCCAAATTTTATGTTGAGTAGTGTGTACAAGGCCTAAGGGCCTTAATCCAAAAACTGACAAAACCGTCTAGAGATATTGATGTTACCTTAGTAAGGAACCATATTGCAACGACCAAAAAAATTTTTTGCGGAAATTTCACTCATACAAACTTTTTGATTTTTTGCATGACTTCATTGATCACCCCGTATATAATAAACTTATGGTCCTACGATAAATATACGTCATGCAGCTTAATCCGAAAAAAACTAGCTCTTAAAATTTGCAAGCCGCGTTCAAAAATTTGCATTCCTGTTGAAAATATTGAACTTTAAATTTTGCCTAAAAGTCTCTATGTGTAAGTTCGAGTGGCCAGCAGTGTATATGCGTATACCAGATTTCAAGTGAATATCTCAATTTTATTTTATCAACCTCTTTAATAATGGAGTGGGGATGGTGGGGGGATGGATAATATCATAAAAAAATTGAGGCCTTCACTTCTAGTATATATACATGTAATTTTAAGTTTCTGTACTCTTAGCAGTTTGCTTTACTTATTTCCCCCTATTTACCCCCAATCCTTCACCGGATATATTTAAAAAACAATCCAGTTCCAGATCTCGGTACAATATATACATGTATAAGATTTCAAGTCAATATCTTTGAACCGTTCCGGTGAGAACGTGCGGACAAAAAAAAGTTATAAACCGACAGACAGACAGACAGACAGTTAGACAGACAGACAGAAATTTTTCTTCGCTCAAATTTCAAATCTCGACGTTTCATCATATTCTAAACCTATTTTAAGAGACAATTGTCTTTTACGATTACTATACTTCCAATCCACTACGTGGATGTGGAGGAAGTAATAGGTACAATAAGTACAAAGTCACCTCTTGAAAATATGTAATTCTTCAATCAAACTGAAAATTAATAGGTAATTATTATATTCTTCGCAAATACAAAACGGAGAGTATATTGCATTCGATCGGCACATTTCTAAAACCGGTAATATTGCTCGTAGAGAAAAAAATTTCATATCATTGTGTTGGTGATC
Organism: Stenurella melanura; assembly: GCA_963583905.1. NCBI lineage: Eukaryota > Metazoa > Arthropoda > Insecta > Coleoptera > Cerambycidae > Stenurella > Stenurella melanura. The sequence goes on from OY757314.1 coordinate 49,503,049, forward strand.
GAATTCTGAACGACTTTCAAAATGTCTGTCCGCCGGTCTGCCCGTCTCTCTGTCCGTTCGTCACGTTTCTTGTAAGCACGATAACTTAAGAACTAAAAGTCCGATTGTATTAAAATTTTGAAAGTAAGTTAGTATTAGCTAGAGGAAGAACCCTATATTGAAGAAAATCGATCAATAAATAAAAAAGTTATTAATTTTTTGAATCAAAATTTCTGTTTTTGGTTTTGTAATTAAATTAAAAATGTCTGAAACTACTATTATTTACAAAAAAACTGCGAAGAGTATCCTATAGAATGTGCAACAATTATATAAAAAGGTCAGTAAATCGGCGAAGAGTATAATGCTAGTTTTTAATTTATTTTAAATTTCTGCATCATTTCGGCATATCTATGACAAGCCTATAGGAATTCTTTGCAAATTGCGTTTGATGTTTGTGCATCGGGACCTAATACAAAGAGATTTTGTCCGAATCTAACGTGAACTAACATCAGCAGTAACATTTCTCCGACATACTGCACGGTTATATTCAATGATTAGCCTTCTAAGGACACACCATGTTTTTATGCATCTAAACCTTCTTCGACGATTATACAGACAGACAGACGTAACTATACTTCATTACACCTTAAGAGTGAGCTAAACCTAAGATTGGTGGGGAAGGGGGATAAAGCGCCAAATGAAGAGATATCTTCCTAATATCAAATTTTAACCAAAAATGTTCATCAACAACCCTGTAGTATTTATTTATGTACAACTTACAATTATTTTCAGTTAAATAACATCACTCAATTTGCAAAAAACAGCTTATTGTTAATCATTAAAATTATGATGAGGTTGTACATAAATAAATACTAAAGGGTTGTTAAAGAATATTTTTGGCTAAAATTTGATTATCAGGGAGATATCTCTTCATTTGGCGCTTTATCCCCCTTCTCCACTAATCTTAGGTATAGCTTACCTTCAAGGCAGACGATTTCAAAAATTATATTGAGCAATTATTTGCACATACTGAATTGCAAATAAAATCAAAATATTTTCGTTTAAAGATACTTTGATGGGAAATCTGGATGTGGAAGTAGTAATAATAGAACTTGATAAGTCCAACCGTTTTCGAGGAAATTGTGGTTAAACATTTGAATACTTTTTTGAAAGACAAATTCAAATTTAACGAAACAAATTGTATTTATTGAAAACAGTACAAAATGTAAGGGAAAACAAAATCATAATAACGGCGTAAACTCTTTCTCACTTTCTTATGAACTAATGGAGTATTTTCACGGTATTGAGATAAATACATAAATCAAAATATTGTGTAAAATAAGGAGATATATTATAATAAAAGACCAAAAAATAACATGAAAGTTGACAATGACATTAGTATTTATTGTATAAATTGCCCCCCTTGCAAAAACCCCGGTGCTGCAACTTAGAGTAAATGTTCGATATGGTCTCCACCTACCTCTATGCCTTTTCAATAAAGTGGTCTGCCTTTTGTATTTTGTCCCACAGTTCTTCACTTGAATCGCTAGTATTTGCATACACTAAGGACTTCATAAGTTCCCACACATAATAATCCGAAGGATTATAATCAGAACTCCTTGGTGCCCAAGCAAACTCACCTTCTCGACCAATCCATCTGCGTGGGAAAATCTCATCAAGATAATTCCTGACTTCAATGGAGAAATGAGGCGGAGCTCCATCTTGCATAAACCACATTCTGTTCCGTATGTCTAGCATGGAAGCATGTAATATATCAGCAATAGTATTTTGAAGAAAAAACACATAAGACTATTCATTTAAATTTGGAGGAAGGCAAATGATCCCAACAACTGATCGCCGATAATACCACATCAAACATTAATCTTAAATTCATGCTGAAAATACCTTTCCTTAACGGCATGAGGATTTTCTACTTCCCAGTAATGGGTACTTTTTTGTTAAAAACGCATCGGCGAGTAAAAGTTGCTGCGTCGGTAAACAAAATGTTCTTAACAAATTTCAATCCCTGTTGTGTTTATTCAGAACAAATTGACAGAATTGTAGCCTTTGTGGAACATCCCTTCGAAGTTAGTTTTGTACCGGAGTGAAGTGATATGGGTAGAAGCGTTCTTTGCGTAGGACTCTTAGAATATATTGTTTACTCGCCCCTGTTGCCGCTGATACACGACTTGAGCTGACTTGAGGATCTGCATCCAAACGAACTAAAGTTTCTATTTTTTGATCTGGAGTAATTCGTTTCGGTAGACCTACATAATTTTTATGGTTCACCCTTTTCTCCTAAATGACGAAACTGATCTTTGAAAAACCTTATGGTCTGGCTGTATTCTGTTTGGAGCTGCAGCACGACCGCTAAAAATTTTTGTACGTAAACATATATCATATCCCTTATTTCCCTATTTGAAAAATTATTATGTAGAGACATTTTAAATAAAGACATTAAAGAAGTTAGCTCGAGGAACACAAGAACAAAATAAAATGATTAAATGTCATACATGACAGAACTGAAACGTAACCAAAGCACACTTTTCAATGAATACACTTTGTTTTATTAAATTTGAATTTGTCATTCAAAAAATTATTCCAATGTTTAACGGCACCTTTCTCGAAAACGGTTGGAGTTATCAAGCTCAAATACCTCTTACACGTGGAAATGACGCCATCATCAGATTTTCTGGTCAGAAGTACCACAACGTTTCGTCCAAAAAAAATATGAAAACAATTCATTATCAGATACAGGTCCTGCGGCGTCTTCTATGATCTAACGTGATGTAATACATAAACTGTTGTTTCTTAGAATAAAAAAGTTCCGCTAGTAAATTTGGAAACGATCAGTCAAGAGGCTGTTGAGTTTTTGCAAAAAAACGACAAAATAATTTGAATTTTGACACCATGTATCTTTTTCCACAGCAACATTTTTATTATTAATGATCCACCCTGTATAAGGACTGCCATATTAAAACATATGAATGAATTTCAAAAACACCCTGTATAAATAATGTTTCGTTACTTAAGCAAAACATTTAGTGTATACTTGAGCTCAAATTATATCATAAACAAATACATATGCCGTACTGTAGAGAAAATAATTTCGTACTGTCGACTTACAGAAACAGAACTGTAATGGTAATTAAAGGGTATTATTTATGGATCGTATTTCGTTGACAAATGACCTCTTAAAAACCCAACCGAAAGATTGAACGATAACATTAGCTGTTTTTCAAATAATTGAATTTTTTGTTCAGTCGTGCAGAGTTTTGAATAACAATGTCTGAAGTGTTTAGCGAACGTAGAGCAAAAACCAAATGTGACTGTAAACTGTGTATAATGGTTTTGATCATTAGTGGTGGCCCACAAAGCGTGTACTGTGATTGAATGATAGATGACCTAAGCTCGTAGAGTATTTCAACTTACTTTTACCGCCATCATCATTTGTCATATATCAAATATTCACTATTCTATTCACTAATGCCATGTATCGCTTTAAGGTGTTAAATCATTGATAGGGAAAACTATATCCGTTCAACGACTATTTAATCAATAATCCACTTCCTTGTTATTAAGGGCTGTTAAATAATTATTGACGTGAACAAGAAATTAGAATTTATATCCGGTATTAGAGAATAGTTTTATTTTTGTAATTAGATTAAAATTATGATTAGTCATTATGCAAATGAAAACATTTTGATATTTTTATTAGAATATAAAATCATTTATTACCTAAATAAAGAGATAAACCAAGAAATAAGTAAGTAATAGTTTTGTGAATGAAAAGAAAAAGTCAAATATGAAAAATTTGGGACATCGATTCGGGAATAATAACTCGATATTTGTCCAATTAGTTTATCAAATCAACTCAAATGTATTTATTGGTTGGTTATACATATAAAATGAACTCGGAAACTCGCGTTCTGATTCGGCCGAATATCCACGGTACCGTAGCTCCATGACAATTGAAGGGCCGGTCGGCAGCGAGGCCAAGATGAAGTTAAGAATAATTTAACTAAAGCTCTACTCGTATCTGCGCAGCTGATTAAATACCAAGACAGAGAGGCCATGTCGTTCCACTAAATAATAATAATAATAATAATAATAATAATAATAATTTATTGGTCAACGTTAGATATAAATTGTATATGTGACAAGTCAAGAAGAGAATAAAGAAAGAAAGAAGTATAAGTGCAAGTATATGTCGGCATAATTGAAATATAATATTAAGATTCAAAATAAGGAACAAGTACAAATAAATATAATATTAAACTAGAAACAGAGCACAAACATTACTGATTGTAAAAAAAGCGTAACAAATAAACAGATAGTAAGTAAATACCCGCATATGTTATGTTATTACAACATTGAGATAGTACTAGTTAAAACTATTTATCGCTAAAGAAATATGATACCCTATAGTAGCATTTCTCATATAAATAGAGTTTTAATTTACTTTTAAATTTCGCGAAGTGCGAAATATCTCGGATATCACTGGGAAGAGCATTATATAGAGATATGCAGTTGTAAGAAGGCGATCTCTTATAAATACTTTTGTGATGTATACTCAAATATTATAATTATTTTAAATAGTTTTATTATATGTGCTGAAATTTGGATAATAATTTCAAAACAAAAAATCGGCAGCTACTGGAAGCGGCTGGAACCTCCCCACCCGGTGGTTGAAATTAGTGATGGGTTGCTAAGCACTAAGCAGTCTGCTACTTTTTAACTGTAATTGGATTCTTAGTAGTAGAAAATGCCGCGAGCTCTGATAGTGAATTCAAATCAGCCGACATGACATGCCATTAAATCAAATATATTATTGTAATATGACCCACCTATATTTATCTAATTTACGACGTCCTATGTGTTCACCGCCAAAACAGAAATAGAATTATTTATATTTCATTTAAAACTAGTGACCAGTCCTCAAACTCTGAATAATTACAAACACCTAATATATGATGATATTTAATCATGTAACATTTTCCGCAATTATTATTAATAAAGTTTATAATGAAAAAAGAAAGAAAAAAAAACAGCACTGTGTTAGGATCGAACCGTCGATCTCTTGATTTGTAAGTCGACGCTTTAGCACACTGAACCACTGACAACTTATGACGTATTTTTACATATGTTAATATTATAGAGACATTGAATTTTGTTTGTTCTCTATACAATAATTTGTATAAAAAACTGTAGGTATATAAAAAAAAGGTGCAAGTGTGATATATCGTTGAAATCGGAATTTTAACTGCTTTCCAATGGTTAGATTACAAATTGTAAGTAATAATAAAATAAACAAGTTGTTATGCCAAAATGACACTAAACGTAATCCGATCTCAACCAAAACCTTTTCAGATCTTCTAGAGCACTAAAGAAACCCTCATGCAAAGTTTCATCCAAATCCGTCCAGTAGTTTCGCCGCTATCGTGCTAACACACACACACACATACACACATACACACACACAGACATTTTTCAAAAACCACTTTTTTGGATTCCTGGGACCTCAAAACGTAAAGATTTGACGTTATCTCAATTTTCGATTTTGGACCAATTTTAGTAACCTCCCACAATTTTATTGTGGGGAGGTTAAAAGGCGACGAACTGAATAACAAGAAGCGAAGAAAGAGGTAGACAGAAAAGGTGGGAAAAAAGAATAATTAATAATGTGGCATAATGGTACGGATTAGGGTGGCTACATGTCAGATGGGCAGCTCCTAGTATGGTAATTTATGTTTTATAAGAAAAGGTGCATTATGCTCTCTTATTTCTGTGATGTTACTTGCTAGCGAACTCACCAAGTTTGTATAAATAAAATCTTTGAAAGATGATTTTAATGTAGGTCGCTAGCTAGACTGTGTTGTAACTACGGGTGTATAAATGAATAGAGGAGGTGTATCTGATCGAGACTAATTAGGAGGAATCTGCTTTCTAGGATTGGGGGTTCTTTACTATTGTGGCCGACGTGCTGCACCACACTAGCGCTGCATATGTATGGGCCGACCTCACGATGCGACGGTCATATAGATCAACTTTTGTTGTTGCCGTTAAATTTGGAGTTCTCTACCATCATATGATGCAGAGGCATAGGCGAGTAGTAAACTTTGCATATCATCTCGTTTACGTGTTTGTTATAGATCAATCGAGTGTCTTAAAATGTTGACAGTTTCATTCGGTTCTCACTACCGGATCGAGATGATGTGATGATTTTGTTTTTCGAGGCTCGATTACCAAAAATACCACACACTCTTATATTTACAGGAATTTGACATTTTTCTCTAGGTTGAGTTTCTAAAGCATCACAGATGTATTATATCGTTCTTAAAAGATGATTTTTGTATGCATCGTCGTATAATCATCGTTAAAAGCTGTTACCACAAATAAATTCATTTAATAACAAAGAATGCTTCCCAGAACGAGATGTCCTTTAAACAGTTTTAAGACCAGAAAAGATACCTACCAAAGATATCCTGCCAATTTTAATATGTCCTTTCTTGTAAAAATTTCCAGTTTCTAGAAGACTAGGCACCAAACTAACCAAACAGAAGAAAATTGTGCACAAATATTAAGGTGCGTATAGACTCTCCGAAGCTGCCCCCGCGTGACAGGCGCACTAGGCATGGCTCGCAAAGTTTACACCTGCCTTGATTAAGGCTGCTCGCAACTAGTGCAGCTGCGGCTTTAGTGACAAAATGAAAACAATGGAAATATAACAAATATATATCCTGTAATAAAAATATCCTTAACCTGAGAAAGATGAAAAAAAAATATATTTTTAAGAAAAATTTTTTGTTGAAAAAAATGTACTAAACAGTAAAAAATAAAATTTTTAAATTCATGCATCTGGAAACCAAAAGCTTTGGGGACGGTCATATAGCACTATTGAACCGTTGAACATGAATTTAAAAAAATATATATTTTTTACTTTTCAGTTCATCTTTTTTTTAAATAAAAGCTTTTCTTAAAAATATTTTTCACTTTTTAGTCTACTTATTTTACAGACAAGCAGACGGACAAAACCTTATCATTTGTTACCTATGTCAAGGGAGTTCTGAAGAAAAAGGTAATTTGCCATCCTAGGGCATGCGCCATATTGGATTTAGGAAGATATTACACAGTTTATCTTATTTTACTCGTCAAACCCTTTCATTCAATACCCATATCAAGGGGGCTGTGAAGAAAAAGATAATCCGCCATCTGACAAGCGTCTAGGGAAAGAGAAATGCGAAAGCTTCGAGAATGCACATTACCTTGTAAATGTGTAATAAATTCGCGCAAGTCGAGAAATTGAAATGCTTCGTACTGTTTTGTGAAAAAAAGGCGGTGGAACACCCGTACCCCCCTTTTCTTTGTCTGAGACGCTAATACTGCCTGCGGCGCTAATAATTATTAACAATTAGATATCAGTATAAAAACCTACTAGCCTAACCTAAGGAAAGCACATGAAAACATGAAATTATTTTAAGCAAAATGAAAACCTACTAACCTAACCTAAAGAAATCAGAAACAATTTGTGGAAAAATATATTAATCGTTGCCAAATTATAGAAAAAGAAAAACTCAGCGGACATACGAATTCCATCCCGGGATCTTTCGCACCCTCATCATAAATTTATCCTCTTTTTATAATACAAAGTATTGCCCCCTGGATCGAGATCCGGAGCCAGCCGCACAATCACGGCGCACAGCGCCGTGGTGTTAGTACGGGTGGACGAATCGCGACCGGTGCGGCTCAATAAAACTTATGCTAGAAGACAAGATTCTTGCCGGCTGTGGCGGCTTAAAATTGTCATTAAAATTATGCACATTAAAACTTAATTATAGAGCACTGGAAATTAAAAACCCTTAATCTATAAGTTGGTAAAACACTATTTTTAATTGAACTCAATAGAAAAGCCCCGTTCTAAGCAGTTTACCCCAAATCTACTCACCGTTAGGAAGTTTTGATTGCTTGAAAGGTACATTGAGTTTAAAATAGTTAGAATTTTTGTGAGGTTTATCGGTCAAAATTGAATTTTACAACAAAAACGGACAGAATAACAAAAATTACAAAAATACAAACATGTGACAAACAAGGAGAAAAGAGGTAGATATAGAGTAAAAGACATGGTTGTGAAAAGTGTATGATAGATAGAAGTTCTGGTAGAAAAGAGTTTGGCCAGTGAGGTTGCCGAAAGATAGGCAACGCCTGGTATGGTAATGGGTGTTTAATTTGGAAAGGAGCATTATGCATTCTGATTTGGGTAATGTTGCGTGTTAGCGGACTATCGCCCATTCGAAATTCGTAGAACATTTGGAATGGAGACCTTTCGCACCATAAGCGAAGGCGTTACCTATGCGCCAACCGTCTGGCTGAAAGTCAACACTAGAGCAAAGAAGAAATAGTCAGAAAAATGATATCACGTTTTGTGCATGGTCGAAGTATTCGCATTTCGGTTTCCCTAGGCGCTTATACATCTTAGGGCGTCCGCCATGTTGAATTTAGAATGACGTGCATAGTTTATCATGTTTTACTCGTTAAGCCCTTCCATTTGAAACCCATGTCAAGGGGGTTGTGAAGAAAAAGATACTCCGCCGTCTTGGGGCGTCCGCCATATTGAATTTATAATGACGTCACCTAGTTTAACGTATTTTACTCGTCAAACCCTTTCATTTGATACCTATATCAAGAGGGTTGTGAAGAGAAAGGCAATTCGCCTTCGATCTTGTGTCGCCCGCCACATTCGATTCAGACCGATAATGGCTGTACTGTGTTGCATTGTCACTGGACTTATACACGTGTGCAAAGTTTCAAAGCTCTATCCTAATTGGAACTAGTCGAAATTCAGCTTTTAAGATTTGATCTAAACAAACACACTAACATTGCAAGTTAAATAAAAACTTTTAAAAAGGTTTGCAACGAACACATGAGATAACCTCATTTTTTACAACTTTAATGTTTCTGTTTGCGCTCGCTAACGTCGCAGAGTTTCTGTCCATATTATTATTATACTCTTCTCAAATACAAAACGAAGAGTATATTGCATTTGATCGACAAACACATTTATAAAATCGGTAATACCGCCGGTAATTTTCATATCACTGTGTGGTTGATCGAATTCTGAAGGACTTTCAAAATGTCCGTCCGTCCGCCCGTCCGTTCGTCTATCCGTCATTTTGTGTTTCTTGTAAGCACGATAACTTAAGAATGAAAAGTTTGATTCTATTGAAATTTGGACAGCAAGTTGGCTAGAGGGTGAACCCCATTTAAACAAAATCGATCAATAAGTAAAATAGCTATTAATTATTTAAATTTTAAAATTTATTTTTATATGTTTCTTAATGAAACAAAAAATATCTAAAACTAATATCATTTAGAAAATAAACTGCGAAGAGTATCCTGTAGAATGTGCAACAATTATATAAGGCAGTAAATCGGCGAAGAGTATAATGGTTAGCTTGTTTTCATTACTTTGGACATAAAAAGTGTATGTTTCCTTAAGGACTGTAAAACTTGTTTTTAACATTGGAAATGTTTATGTTCGTACGTGGGGGTCGAGTTACCAGTTTTCGTTAAAGGTCAAAGGACAGCGGTGTCGCGGTCGAGTAAGACTGTCGTATATGCAACGGCTGATATATGCAAATGTAATATGGGTTGCATATATCACAGGGGGTCAAGTTACCAGTTTTAATTTAAGGTCGAAATACAACGGTGTCGCCATCGAGAGTGGATCGTTGCTGTTTCCGGACTGGGCTTCGCCTCGTCCGGAAAAAGTTTATGTTTTATGTATGGTGTTATCATTTCCAATGTCCCGATGGTTGCAACAATTGCGAAATCTATGATTTTTGTTTGTTTGTTTGTATATAGGAAATCAACTTATGCCGCCTTTTGTATATGGCATTACACAGCAACTTGGTTATGGTTAACATACAAAATAAAAAACAAATAAAGAATATGAATTCTGAATATTTTACATTAAAAGACAAAAGAAACGCCTTAAGAGTGTACGTATACAAAAAATAAACTTTGTAACAAATCCATAATACCACTTATTTTTAAACGTTGATTTGGACATATCTCAAAGTTGGTGCTCCACCAGATTTTTTGAATAATTATCCTTCATGAAACAATCAAAACAACTCATAAATCGTAAGGCGACGACGTGTCAAGAAAGCCACCTATCTCTTGGACTATATTTATTATTCTGCAAAGAGCAGCATATTCTTTTTACACTGATAACGTATTGATAACCTCATCGTTGAGAATTATCAGCTACTAATCAACACCCTAATAGCTCCCTTAGAATAATAATACATTCTTGGCGCGGATTTTTACATTCTGTTATAAAAATGATTTAAATATTCATGAAAGCAAGGTTCATTTTGTATTCAAATCAAAACTTCTGGTTAAAATAGGTAGCTCGCCGGTTATCATATTTTCGGGAGTTTTGTCTATGGGGATCTGACTAATTTTAATAGAAGGCAGTTGCATAAATTTATTCTCTGATAAATTGGTAATTATTTAGTTTCAAACGCATATTAATGAATCGTTATTAATACCAAAAGTACACATCACCAGTTGCTTTGCCCAATGATTTTCTTTACTTCCAAAAAATAAACAGTTTAATTTTGGATCGCGTATAACCAATAAGCGAACCAAGATTCAAAGCAAAAGCAATAAAGAATGTTTGTGAACATTATACAAAATAAAGAAACTAATAATTCTCTGCATTTTCTATGGGAATGCTATTAGAATAATTTTAATTCTAAAAAGACAATTAAAAAAATTATATACCGTGCGTTTCACTTGAAATGGTAACACTCCAAACTTTTTTATTTTTCATTAAATTAAAAAAAAAATTATGTTTAGATTCTAACCTTCTTTTAAAGGTTTAAACAACATTTTAGCCTAAGTAAAAATCTAGTCTCTTGTGATCAAAAGTAATCTGAAAAAATAAAAAAAAAACAAGTTTGGGAATTTTTATAAAAAAAGTTTATTCAGGAAAGTTGTTGTTCATTATCACTAAAACCATAATTCCCAAGTTTGGTTGAAAAAAAGTTCACCCCAAAAAATCAACAGTAAAATTTATTTCAGTGTATGCTATCACGGGATTGTCATGATTTATTTTCAATTACAAATTATCATGATACCTTTCTATTAAATAAAACATTGAAGTCATTGTGTCAAACTATTAAAATATTGTTGATTATTATTGTTTAAATAATTAAATTATGGCAGTAGAAAGACTAATTATAGCTGAAAAAGTGGAAATTATAAGAATTGTTGGCGATAATGCTGTCAGTGAATTTAATGTGAGGCATCCTGGTCACTTAATAATCATAAGACGATTTTTAAATTAATCAAGTTTTATTGGAAATATAACGAAACTGAAAGCAAATGTTGTCCAAAGATATCCAGAAGATCAAGTTATTTTGAACTTCATAAACGATAACCCTAAAACAAGTATTAGAACAATTTCACATAATTTAAATTTATCTCTATCGAAGATCTGGCGTTGCTTTCGCCATCACAAGAAACTTCCATTTAAAACGAAATTCTTACATACATTAGAACAAGGTGACAATGTTGGAAGGTTGGAATATTGCTTGTGGATTCAAGGTGAATATTTGAATGACAGAAATTTTCTAAACAATATTTTGTATATAGACCAAGCTAGATTTACAACAAATGTGATTTCATCATAAAATTGCCGCTACTGGTCTGAAGAGAATCCACACTGGGTTATAAATTGCAAGAGGAATATTCACAGAAGATCAATGTATGGTTTGCAATATTAGGTGATACAAAAATAAGACCTTCCCAATAAAATTTGAATGCACCTAGATTTTTAGAGTTTTTGAAAAATGAATTTTGGGATGCAATAAATGATATCCCACTTCAAGTGTGACTAGATATGTATTTTCAGCTCGATGAAGCCTCTATCCATAATTCACTCACAGTTAGACAATGGCTAGATCAAAATTATCCACAGAAGTTGATATGGAGAGAAAAGCCTAGTTTTCATTAGTCAAGTTAGCGGTCAAGTAATTTGGTCAAGTACTTACTATCCCTCTAATTCTATCAATGAAACGTAACTGGTCGAGTCGAACACTTTACACTTTACCACCGTGTAATCCTACTCTACGCGACCATGATCTAGTGCTCGACTCGACCAGTTACGTTTCATTTATAGAGTTAGAGGGATAGTTAGTACTTGACCCAATTACTTGACCGCTAACTCGACTAATAAAAACTAGTCCTTTAATTCTATAGCCGCCTAGATCTTCCGACCTAACCCCGCTAGATTTTTTATTTATGGGGAACTATTAAAGCTAAAGTGTATGAAAGAAGGCCACAAAATTTAGATGAACTTCGTGACAGAATAATCCAAGCTTGTCAGGAGATTACACCAGCTAAATTACGCAGAGTAGTAAATAACAATAGAAAAGGAATAGAGAAATGTGTTGTATTAAATAGTGATTTAGTAGAGAAAATCTTTATTTAACCAGAATGTTACAATTTTTTTTGTTATAATATTTAATTTACTTTTTTAGAACTGAGAATAAATTTCGCTGTTGATTTTTTGTGAACTTTATTTTTTGTTCTACCAAACTTGGGAACTGTGGTTTTAAGGTGATTTTGAACAACTTTCCTGAATTAACTTTTTTTATAAAAAAAACCCTAATTTGTTCTTTAACACGTTTTTATTAGCATCACATGTATCTATCAATGTAACGTAATCTTTCAACGTAATTTTCACCCACTTCTAATTGTTGTAAGTAGGTATTGGGCCGGTTGGGACAGACAGTCGTTAAGATGGTCATGAGGTGGTCATGGGGTGGTCATGAAGTGGTCATAAAGTGGTCATGAGGTGGCCATGAAGTGGTCATGGGATTATCATGAGGTGGTCCTGACGTGATCCTGAAGTGGTCATAAGATGGTCATGACCACCCCATGATAACCTCATGACCACCTCATGACCACCCCTTGACCACCCCATGACCATCTCATGAACACCTGATGACCACCCCATGTTCACTCATGACCACCTTAACGAGTGTCTGGACTGTCTGTCCCAAACGGCCCAATGCCTACTGTTGTATCATCGTGAAACTTGGCAATTGTCTGTAGCTCCGATGACAATACAATACAGTATACTCAATTTGATAATACGTTCAAAATGGCCGCCTCTCCAAGATGGCGGATTATCATTTCCTTTACAACCCCCTTGATATGAGTATCAAAGGAAAGGGCTTGACAAGTAGAAAACTAATATGCCATCAAAACTTAAAAATTCAAAATGGCAGCGTCAACACGGCGGATAGGTTTTATCAATTATCGTCGGATTCGACTGAAAATCGGAATCTGTGGGGTTGCATATTAGAATTATCGGGTCAAAATTTAATAATTCAGAATGGTGGCGTTAAAATGGCGGATCGAGCAAAATTTTGGTATTCAAAATTCACTCAATCCAATATGTTGGTGAGAAACGTGCCGAAGGATGAATGCCAAGAACGTGATTAAAAATATCATGTCGCTACCGTCAACCTCGGGGAACCGGGCACACCCTGTTGTATAAGAGCCTTGCTCTTCTATCGGACCTCTGGGAGGGTTGACCGTTTAATTGTCCATTACTCGTGGGAATAACAATGTAAAATGAAAATATAACACAAAAGGAGATTGGCGAAAAAATATAAATTTAATAGAAAAAATTAGCAGAACTCTCTGGCTCAAAGTTAACAGAGAGAGTTCCATGTAATGGTGATGCATTGGATGAAATGGCTAGGTTACGAGAACATGAATGAAATAATTTTAGGTCTGTTGTCACATACGTATACCAAATGATCCCATTTTCTGATTACGATTACATTTAAGTTCGTTTTAAGACTAAAAAATAATTAGTAACAGTTTGAAAAACTAAAGAAACACGCTTTAATAGCAAACCGAACGAAAAAGTAAAAAATAATTTTTAATTATTAGTTTAAAATAAGAATAAAGTGATTAACAAAAAAATGTATTTCATTGTAAAAAAAGCGTGGGGTGCTTGATATCAACTGGTATAAATAATTCATTGGTAGCTATTTGTAAAAGTAGAGTTAGTATAAAGATAGAGTTAGTATAAAGAAATATAGTAATAAGCACCCCACGCTTTTTTTACAATGAAATAAATTATATTGACATCATTTGGAGATGATGTGTTTTAGTCATCTCCAGATGATGCGAACATGGTTGGCGGAACACGCACCGAGTAGTATGTAAGTGCAGCAATAATTGTGAATAATGAAATACAATATCAATAGGATTCTATTATCATTATTTATTCATAAGTTTTTCTATAATTTGTTATACTTTTATTATGAAATCAATCAGTTGCTCGAAAAATATTCTCAGACATATTAGTTTTACAGAGTACCTTACTTGTTGATTGTGAGTATTGTTAAATAATAATTAATTACATGAGAACAGTTAAACTACAGAGTTGACAATAGTGAATTTCAATATTCTGATAATAGATGAGGAGAATATTGTCTATAATTATTTATTTGAGGCTTAATAATTTTTTCTTCTCTTTGTTGGGTACTTTGCCACTGCCTAAAAATATTTAAAAATTAAATCCACCACATTTAATGGCTGAAAATATTTAAACAAGGCCAATAAAATATATATAAAAAGAAAATTATTATTATACCTTTGACTTTAATAATAATTGTAAAAAATAATTCTTGAGTAACGAACATAACCCCATTGCACTTTTGCGTAATGAAGAAGCACCCCTAACGAGGAGGTGGAAAATTAATAACTGAAAAAAAAATTAATAATTCATATTTTAACTAAAATGTGTTCTTATTATTATAATGTTATAATGCGTACCATGCCGAGTTCTCTATTGTTATCGAAGTGGTAATTAATACCTATCTCTACCAAGGGGACTGAAAGACATTCATTGCGATAAACATGGAGAAATGCGTATTTTAATTACAATATATTTTGTTTATTTTGATATGATAATATGCCCCTCTTATTTTACCGATAACGTCAATTTAACAAATTACATTAAAATAAAAACGCCCCAAACAACAATAATGAATATTGTATAATTGCCCTAACCGTTGATAAACGCACTCTTATTTATAATATGTATTAATAATCATTACTCTAATATAAAAGTGTACAAATAACTTCGGTAGGGTAGTCACTATGCATCGTTATATTAAAATAATAATATCTCATTATTAAAATACTTGTTGTCCCCCAATATTAGTAGTACTTATGCAATTCCCCTCGTTACGGGTGATTTTTTATTCATCAGTTGTTAGTTGGGTTTAATTTTAGTAGTTTAGTTGGTAAGTATTATAATGTAATACAATGGTCATTTTATAGTTAAAATGTTTATTTTCCACTATTTGTAATAATTGATTTTTAACATTCTTCTTAAATCTAGTTTTCGTTTCATCAATTTAGTCGGTATGCATTATAATATTATAATATAAGGGTCTTGTGGCAGTTTACTTACCTTCAAAATTATAAAATACTACGAGACATGTAACCATTACAAGAAAAAAAGAACAATAACAATTTTGAGAAAAATAACAAAAAAATTACTGTCATCATTTGAACTGTTGTAGAGTGGATATGTATGAATAAGGCGTTTAACTAAAACTTGTTTCACAACCATTAAACGATTTATGATCCTAAGCCTTGAAGTTTTTATTTTAGTAACAACAAAATTAATAATAGTTACAAGGTCTCTATAGACCAAATGCTTATTCTTTACTGTAATTATTGATTTTCAACCCCTTGCGGGGTTTGTTATTACGCATAGTCGCAATCATTATTAAAATCTGAATTATAATAACTGTTTTGTTTTATTAAATACATTTTGTATACTGTTTAAATATAAAACACTTAAGTAGGAGTAGTTTTCCCAAAGATTCATTAGAGACCAATGGAATCAATTTTACACCTTTGCTTCTCTCATAATCTACTACGCAAAAGAGGCGAATTTCAGGCTTATTTTTCGGTCTTAAAATCCTGTTATGTTTGCAACGAACATCAATTTTGAGTCGCAATTTTGAAATAATCTGTAGAGAAATATTTCCTAATTTCATATTTATATTTTAAATATCTGACAGTGACAACATTAAACCATTTGAAAGAAAATTAAAAGACATTTTCCGGACAACTGCTCATATCTTTATCGAATTTAATATTGTCTGGTGACCCAAGAGTACAAAGTTTAATATTCTTTCATATTCACAGTCGCGTACTATTACAATATCGTGTTCAGATAATAGAATTCTACTTTTTTGTTTCAGGTCAGTGGTATGCTCCATAATACCGGCCAATCTCTGGTATTTAGAGTTGACAAAGACACGAAACAACACGTGAATATATCCGGGGGACCATTAGCGTATCGATATCAATTTGAAGAAATATACATCCACTACGGCAGTGAAGACCAGCAAGGATCGGAGCACCACATCCACGGTTATTCGTTCCCTGCGGAGGTAAGTTCTTTTCTCTAAAAATGTCAGTTATAGATTACCTCAACTGTAAAAGGTAGTGCAGAGTGTAGTTCAAGTACATTAACGGGCTATATGAATAGGCTTGGGCTACGGATTTTGTACATAAAAGATGGTTCCCCTTTTATTTGAAGTGGAATACTAAATAACGTTAAAACAGATTACTCGATAAATCTTCAGATGTACTTGTTATTTGACTAATTTGTCGAGAACAAAGGTAAATTTAAACCTCGTTTTTGGAAATCTTTGTTTTTGTTATATTAAAGGCAGTGTGCAACAATATACAGCGCGTTTTCCATTTAGGCTATAAATAGTAAAATTCTAGTAAACAGTGATCAAACATAAAGCTCCATCTAGGGTTTCTCAAAAATTTCTTGTTGTACGTTATTATTATACGTTTTTACTTCCCTCTCATACCGAAGGGAAGTATTGTATTCGAGAAAAAATCACCCTCCGAGATTTTTACGGATTTTCACGTTTCAGATCATGTAGAATACGAAAATATAAGTTTTTCAATTCCGTCAGTCTGTCTGTCTGTCTGTTGGTGCATTAACTAAAAAACTACTTGACGGAGAACAGTCAAATTTGGTAGGTAGTTGACGCTACTGTCAGCGAAGAAATAGTTAAACTTTCACTGGAAAAT
Organism: Stenurella melanura; assembly: GCA_963583905.1. Classification (NCBI taxonomy): domain Eukaryota; kingdom Metazoa; phylum Arthropoda; class Insecta; order Coleoptera; family Cerambycidae; genus Stenurella; species Stenurella melanura. The sequence continues at coordinate 49,520,188 of OY757314.1, forward strand.
ATACAGGGTGGGTCGTTAAAGGGAATAAATAATGAAAAAAAATTGTTTTTGCTCAAATTTTAAATTTCCAAGTTTCATGGCATTCTAAACCTATTTCAAAAAATAATTTTTAAATTTTTTTTACCAACATTTTTGAAAAAAATTTTTACCACTAAAATAGATATAAATTTTTTTTTCTTTGTTCAAATTTAAAATTTCCGCGTTTCGTGGTATTAAACCTATTTAAAAAAAAAATATTTGAAATTTTTTTTACCATTTTTGAAACATTTTTTTACCACTAAAATAGATGAAAAAAAATGTATTTGTTCAAATTTAAAATTTCCACGTTTCATGCCATTCTAAACCTATTTAAACAAAATTGAAAATTTTTTGAAAAATAGAAAAAATTTTTGAAATTTTGAAAATTTTTAAATTTTTTTATAAAATGGGTGATGGAAAAAAAAATTAAAATTTTCACGTTTCGTGACATTCTAAACCTATTTAAAAAAAACTCTTTTTGAAAATTTAAAATAAAAAATGTTGAAATATTGAAAATTTTGTATAAAATGGATGATGGGTAAAAAATTGTTTTACTCAAATTTAAAATTTTCACGTTTCATTGCATTCTAAACATATTTCAAAAAAGAACTTTCAGAAAATAAAAAAAATTGTGAAAATTTTTTATAAAATGGGTGATGCTCACATTTAAAGTTTCCACGTTTCATGGCATTCTAAACATATTTCAAGACAAAAATTTGTTTTGAAAATTTTAAAAATATATTTATTTTTTATTATTTTACCACTACAATAGAACAGATGATGGAAAACATTTGTTTCTTCAATTCTAAAATTTCCACGTTTCATTATATTCTTAACATATTTCAACAAAAAAATGTTTTGAAAATTAAAAAAAAAATCCCACCACTATACAGCAGACGATGGAAAAAAGTTATCAAGTTTCCTCTGTAATAATAGGGCTAACTACATGGCGATTATAATTCTGATATGTCATCTCGTAATTAATAATTTTTTCGAGTGACCGTCTTGTATGGATAAAGAGGGAAGTTCTGTGTAAATACCTTTACCGATTTTTATAAATGGAGTTGTTTAAACTTCTAAAAATAATATCCGTCAGTCACTCATAAAGGTTTTGCATGAAACATCTTTATGAGTGGCTTTATGTCTTTCTGATGAGCTCCAGAATAAGGGCGAAAAACGTTTCAAAGGCTAAGCATTTCCAAGAAGCAGAATGATAGATTTCATGAAAATGTAATGCATTAGAATGAAACATTTTTAAGACAAAGTAGATAAATAAATTCATTTTAGGCCCTTGTTCTCATTTTTAACTAAATCTTCATGATCGTAGGGGGTTACGTAGATACTACTTTAATCTGCATGGCCGTAGGGGACTGTGTGGATGCTAGTGTTAGAATGAGAATTGTCAAATAAGAAATTAGACAAATTCATTTTAGGATTTTAATTTGCTAGCTAGCATAACCAGAATTCAGGTTATCGAAAGAATGCAAAGATTTCATTAATATTTTTACACAAAGTTTTCCTTTTAGTTATAGATAGGTATTTTTTCTGCTGTTTGCAAAATCCTATAAAGAATATGTTTCAATAAAACGAGGCGTGTCAACTTTTCTGGTTTATGTCATGTTTGCAAAAAACCTCTCAAACCAAGTGGAATTCAAAATTTGTATCAATTCTCTATGAACCATTTAAACGTGGTCTGAGAGGTCCTTAAAATCAACAGAAGAAAACTGGTAAACCTCATTAACATTATTTTTAATAGAAAATACATGTGGCAAAAAATTCCAGAAAGAACAAATAGAACAATCAATAATAGTATAAGAAATCGAAATTTTCAATTATTGTATTTTAAAATGTTTTATATGATACGTGCAAGAATGGCACTTTTTTCTGTGTTGGTAAGGGTAACACTACCAACCTGAAATAAATTAGTTCCGTTTCGTTATCTAATTTGATTGGCCTAACAGCTAACCCTTGACTTGACCTGCGAGCCCTTAGGTGGCCGGTTTGTGAGTCCGCAAACTGACCCAAAACTGGCTTTACTTAACAGCGCGGCGTCGTATAGCCCACCGTATTTTCTCTCGATCCTGATGCATATGGAGAGTACATTGTAGAACGTTTCCCTTCCAAATACGCTCATGTGAAATCGACAACGATTTCACTTATTATTATGTAAATATAGAACAATTGGGCAAGCTAAATACCAAAATACAGCTAAATTAAGAAAAGTCTGTCTATCAAAACTACGTGCCTTCCCCTCCAAGTTGTGTTTGTTAATTACTATTTACAGAAGTAGGTCGATTAGCCTCAAAGTCAGAACTTTAATGAAAAATTATAAATTTGTTATACGGTGATATAAAAAATTATCTTGGTCGAAGAAGATCATGGAATTAAAATCTGCTGCCTTACTTATGTCATTCTTGTATAATGATTATGTTTCAGGTATTCGAGGTATCAGTCAAAAAAACAGTTTTTTTAGTTTTTTATAGTTCTTTCAGTGAACCAGAAAACGTATAATTTCATTGGATTTTTTAATAAAGATATGTTCTGTTTGAAATAATTTGATAAAAACTTCAAAAAGTACCCAAAATTGACTAGACTGAAAGGTTTTTTAATACTAAAATAGATGAAAAAAATTTTTTCTTTCTTCTAATTTAAAATTTCCGTTTCATGGCATTCTAAGCCTGATTCAAAAAAAAAATTTTCAAAATTTTCATAGCGTTCTAAATCCACAAGAGAAATTAGAATTTTTTTTACTATTTTACTAATATATCAAAAATGTTTTCAAATTTTTTTAAACATTTTTCAGAAACATTTTTAAATTTGTTTGAATAGTTTTAGAATGCCATGGAAACGTGGATAGTTTAAATCTGAACAAAGAAAAAAAATCTATCTTAGTGGTAAAATTTTTTAAAAATAGTAAACAAAATTTCTAATTTTTCTTTTAAATAGATTTAGAACGCTATCAAACGTGGAAATTTTAAATTTGAAGAAATAAAAAAAAATCCATCTATTTTAGTGGTAAAAAAAATTTCAAAAATGTTGGTAAAACAAAATTTCAAAACATTTTCAAAATTTTTTTTTTATGAATCAGTCTTAGAATGCCATGAAACGTGGAAATTTTAAATTTGAAAAAAAAAGTCATTTTAGTAGAAAAAAATTTTTCAAAAATGTTGGTAAAAATTTTATTTTTTTTTTAATAGTTTTAGAATGCCACGAAACGAAGAAATTTTAAATTTGAGCAAAAAGGAAAGTTTCCCTCTATTCTATAATAGTGGTAAAAGAAGTTTAAGATTTAAAAATTACATATTTTTTTTAAATAGGTTTAGAATGTCATGAAACTTTTAAATTTGAGTAAAAAAAGTTTCCATCTATTCTAGTGTTAATTTTTTTTCCAAACTGGTAACAAAATGTTGCAAAAATTTTTTTTCCGAAATTGGTTTGGAATGTCATGAAACGTGGAAATTTTAAATTTGAGCAAGCCAAATTTTTCGTCTATTCTATACTAGTGATAAATAGATTAAAAATGTTTTCAAATTTTTTTAAAAATTTTTCAAAAACATTTTTAAATTTGTTTGAATAGTTTTAGAATGCCATGGAAACGTGGATAGTTTAAATCTGAACAAAGAAAAAAAATTCTATCTTGGTAAATTTTTTTAAAAATAGTAAACAAAATTTCTAATTTTTCTTTTAAATAGATTTAGAACGCTATGAAACGTGGAAATTTTAAATTTGAAGAAATAAAAAAAATCCATCTATTTTAGTGGTAAAAAAAATTCAAAAATGTTGGTAAAAAAAATTTCAAAAAATTTTCAAATTTTTTTTTTTTCTCAATCAGGCTTAGAATGCCATGAAACGTGGAAATTTTAAATTTGAAGAAAAAAAAATTATCATTTTAGTAGAAAAAAATTTTTCAAAAATGGTATAAGAAATATATTTTTTTTTTAATAGTTTTAGAATGACATGAAACGTAGAAATTTTAAATTTGAGGAAAAAACAATTTTTTCATCTTGGTAAAAAATTTTTCAAAAATGTTGGTGAAAAAAATTTTCAAAAATTTTTTTTTCCCGAAATAGGATTAGCGCGTCATGAAACGTGTAAATTTTAAATTTGAGTGAAAAAAAAAATTTTTTCTTTATTTATTCCGTTTAGACGGTCCACCCTGTATATTTTCCAGTGAAATTTTTATCATTTCTGCGCTGACAGTAGCGTCAACTACCTGCCAAATTTGACTGCTCTCCGTCAAGTAGTTTTTTAGTAAATGCACCAACAGACAGACAGACAGACTGACGGAATTGAAAAACCTATATTTTCGTAATCTACGTTTTCTGAAACGTCAGAATCCGAAAAAATCTCGGAGGGTGACTTTCTCTCGAATACAATACTTCCCTTCGGTATGCGAGGGAAGTAAAAAATATATAATTTTTAAATTTTAAACTTTTTTTACCACTACTATAGAATAGAAGGAAACTTTCCTTTTTGCTCTAATTTAAAATTTCCGCGTTTGACATTTTAAACCTATTTTAGAAGAAAAAATTTTGAAAATTTTTTTACCAACATTTTTGAAAAATTAAAAAAAAATGAAATTTTTTAACCACCGCCATACTTCCACTCCATTACGTAAATGTTGGATTGAAAATGTGACAGATGGCAATAATATCTGGCATATGCACCTATTATACTTTTATTGAAAAATGTACAGGGTGGTCATCCCAAGAAATAATTCAGCCATGGTGGACATTTGTAAAGGTATTTGCGCAAGCCTGCCATATGTGGCACCTGCCATTTAGTATTGAACTTTTGCTGTTGGATGAGCAATTTGTATATTTTTTTGACCAAAACTTATCAAGTTTTCTTTGTAATCTTAGCAATAACTATATTCCGATTATTATTCTCAATGTCATTTCGTAATTATTAATTTTTTAGGGTGACCGCCATGCCCAAATAACGAGGGAAGTTCTGTGTAAATACCTTTACCGATTTTTTTAATGGTAGCCTTCGTTACGAATTCAGTTGTCTGGCGAATTTAGTCCAAAAAAAGTCCATAATCTCCCACTGCGCGTTGGTTCATCTTTCGGGGTAATTCTCAAAATATGCGAATGTGGAGCACTGATACTTTGTATATTTATGTTGAATCTAAATTTCAAGAAGTTGGTGATGACAATTTCTCGCAGGAGAATATTTTTTTTATCTTCGCCGTTAATGCTGAGAGATACACAGACAATATTTTGTGTGTATTTTTTCAACAACTACACGATCATAAATTTTAGCATGGTTATTTTCAGCACGACGCAGCAGCAGCATGCACATATATGACAAGAAAAAATATAGCTTTTCTATTGAATTTTTTTATAATAGGCTGATAAGTTTACATGCACAAGTTGAGTGTCATGCAACGTTTTATTTACCTTAATAGGGAACATAATTGCTTAAAAAAATTGGCCACGGCTTAGAGATCTCGACTCAAAGAATGGGAATACTCTGACAGCTAATTGACAGATAAAAATGTATAGTTATTTGAAACCTGTCACCAAGTTCCTACTGTACCCTCAATTTCATTAACCAAGGTTAATAGAAACACTGACAAAAACTAATGGGCGCCACTATGTTTTTTAATCTCCCGTAAAAACTATAGAAAAACCGGTTGAATATGAAATTATACTGACTTTAGGCAGAATTTAAAAACAGAAAAACACAACGCAATTGACAATAATGATATGTTACGTTCTATTTTAAAACAGACGCAAATAAACACTGTTGGCAGGTAAAAAAAAAGTAACATCCGTAATTATAAACGAACACACAACGTTGACAGTTATGCATAAAGTTAATAAAAATGGTTTACTATTCTTGAACATAGACAAATACAATACTCTGGCAGGTATGCTTAAAGATGAGAATAAAGTTTTTAGCATGATGCGTAAATATAAACAAAGAAATAAACTTGATAGATAGAAAGATACGAAGCAATTAGTAAATTAGTTAAATAAACTCAACAATGAAAGAGCTTAATAGTTATCTTCAAAAATGTAGAGAAGGCACGTCATATGCTTCAACTTAAACAAACAATTTATATTTACAGTGTCCATCATATAGTTAAAATCGAAGTTATATTAATATACACGGCAAATCAAGCTATGAACAAGGTAATGCTAAATAAACAAAGGATTTGTCTATATTATTATCAACACAGCAATACAACATTACTTTTGGTATTTGGAAGTTAATAAATATATAAACAAAAGCGTGACAGTTCCAAATGTTTAGGGTACGACAACGTACGATAAAGTTACTAGAACTTAAACACTGAATTGTTGGTGCCTGCTTTATCGTTGAACATTGTGTGATGTCGTAGCCTATACTGTTGGTACGCCATTTTGGGCTGGAAAACAGGAGCCGGAGCAAAGAAATTGCATCTTCTACATTGACACTCACTTTTCACAAATTGGACTCACTGTGTTGTCTGCTACATTTAGTTTAACATGAGAGTACATACAATTTTTCATTAAAACAGCAATTCTTTATTATTTCTTCTTACTTGAGAAATAGTATTTTTAGAACACTTGTACCCAACTAGAAAGAATTGGAGTAAAGATCTGTTAATGAATGTGCTAACATTCCGATGTTATTATTCTCTGTTAGTGCACAGTGTCGGAGGTATATATTTTCTTCTTTCTAAATTATTTACGCAAGAAAAAAAAATTCCCAACATACGACGCCCTCGTTACATCGACTGGGGTTGGATCTAAACAACAATACGTTTTCTTATTAGTCCTCGATCGGTGACGTGTGGCCAAGGTTGTGTTTATCGTTTAGTGGAATTTTTTTGGTTTCATTGCAATATGCCGTTAACTGCTGAGCTGAGTACCTTTTTAATAGAGGCATATTTTCGAGCGAGAACTGTTCAGCAAAATGGGGAATGGGTCTACAATATTCAGAGTTGTGCTGAAAGTTATTAAAACAGCTTGCAGCTCAGACAGATATTTTAAAACATCTATTTTCTTATTACAAATTATTGAGTATTTTATATCTGCAGGATGGTCACACGGCAGTGAAAAAAAGATATAGTTTCGTCCATACAAAATGTATGTGGTGCAACTATTGTTCTCCCAGGATGGAATCACTAGGGTAAATTACCGTCACTAGTTTAATGCAAATATAAGAAATGACAATGTATTGGATGTAACATTCTTCTCGGATAAGGCATAGATCTATATTTCTGGTTACATTAATTCTCAGATTTGCAGGACATGGACATCTCAAAATTCTCATAATTTTGTGGAAACCACATTACATCCACAAAAACTTGGTATTTGGGTGGCCATCTCTAGAAGGAGAATAATAGGGCCCATATTCCATGACATACTAAATGCTGCAAATTATAGGCAACTGATTTTGCAGCCTTTCATCGATCAACTACATGATGATGAATTACAGAGGAGATTTTTCAGCAAGATGGCGCTGCCCATACTGCTAACGAGACCATCACATATCTACAACAATTATTCGATGACAGAATAATCAGTAGAGGCATATGGCCCCCTCGATCGCCAGATCTGACACCTCTGGATTATTTTCTGTCTGGTCAATTGAACAATGAGTTATTCAAAAACCAAATTCACACCGTCGAGGATTTAGAGGAAGCTATCGTTCAAGTTGAGCAAAACATAACACCAGATATTTTTCAAAATGTGTTTGAAAACATGAAAAGTCGCGTGAACATATGTTTGAACAATGATAGTGGCTATTTTGAACACATGATGTAAAATAATTAAAGTCTGATATTTTTATAAAATATCATTTTGTTTTATTTCTCTCTACGCCTATGTGTTTCTATTATAAGGAATTTCTGTTTTGGTTCCAACCGACCTCTTCTGTAAATTTAGTAATTACCAAACAATAAAATTTGGATGGGCGGGAACGTAGTTTTGATAATGACAATCTTTTTTGATGTCCCGGTATAAAATCACATGTGCACAATATTACGGATATCTCTGATATCAGTGCGGGACGTAACTTGAGATACTTTGACATAATCATTAAAAAATGATGACACGATCTAAGACAGCAGTTCTCATGACCATTTTTACCCAAGATAATTTTCGATATCATAGGTACAATATTATTATGCCTTCTGATATAATTAGTTATGAAGGGGTGCAGTTTCTACTGTCTAAGCTGACAACATTTTATAATTAACGGTTGTATCCAAACCAAGGCAAATAGTAAATGCATATTTAAACTATTCATTGTATTTTTTGTAAACAAAGGAACGGTGAATCGGATGTGCTTTAAAAGGGATACAAAAGAAAAGATTCGGGACTAGAATTTCCCATTAGCTAAGTTGAATAGAGCTGTAACAATGGTGGTCTAGCGAAGCTAACAGTACGTCGACCTATAATGATTGTTATTGTTACTAATAAAATATCAAAATGAGCTGGAATATTCAAACTTGTTGGTGAAATGTAACAATATATTCTCGCCAATGTATTGATTCCAAGAAGAATTTTTAACTTTAGTTTTAAATCATAATGAATTTTAGTACATACACACTTACACACATTGGTAAATTTACGGGAGATATATTGGCATTTTTTTGTACTCCTAACAAATTTAAAGGTCTTTTTTTGTTTGCAGGGAGGGGATATGTTCAAAAAGACACCCCAACAACAAGCGCGGGGTAGTGCCGGATTTTACTCGGCTAAAACCCCTCTTCTTTTCGGTGTTTCCTATTGATTTTGAACTACTTTCGTTTGCGTTAATTCGGATGCGGAGCATTCTAATAAAAGAGCTATTGTTTTCATCATAAAGGGTTCCAATTATATTTCCGAGGAATAGCTGTATTTCCGCTACTTCCTACAGCCTTTTCTCCCCCCATCTGTTGCATCGGAACATGGTGTGCCCTGCATCCTCATTTTCACTATAGTATGTGTATTCCCAGTTGTCAATCTTGCCGAAATCAAATAGGTACTCTGCAAAGCTCCCATACCCAGGCAGGGCTTGCGGAGGAGATATTCCACTTCCCCGTTATTTCGTTCCATTCGTGCTCTCACGTTAGTAATGAGGCATCTCGTCCAAAAAGTAAGAAAATCTGAATATGCCACAAATAAACAATTACAGACAATATCTCGTTCATCTCTCTTTATTGGAGGTGTCCCATCTGCTTTGCCAACCTTGGAAGAATCTATCCTTGGCTATTTCCTTCCCCATTATCTCATATAATCCCAATCGCTCTTTTCGTGTTCGCCATAAGTCTCCCTATGGCTATGGCAGTATTTTCTGCGTTCCGCGCTATCTTCGTAGCATGTACTCTAAAATAGAGCTTTAGGTCCAGCCACATCCCCAGGTATTTGAGGCAACTACTGGCACTTACTTCCGTCTGCCCTACCCTTACCGTAATAGGTGGCAGATTTCTCTTCCGCGTAATGATGAGCAGTTCCGTTTTCTCCGGGGCTAACTCCAGCTGCACTTTCCTCAGCCACATCTCCATTCTTCTAATGGCCGTGTGCGCACCGTCCATTATGTCACGAGCCACAGTTCATGTTACCGTGACGGCTAGGTCATCAACTTATCCTGTAACTTTTACCCCCTTTATTTGGGGCAGTCGGAAAATATCATCGAACATCAACTTCCACAAGGTTGGGCTTAACACAAAATCCTGCGGAACTCCATACTTTATCCTCTTTCTCTCCATCTCGTCCTCCACGTCAAAGCCTACCCTCTGCATTCAAAGTAACTCTTTAGTATTCTAGTTAGATACGGTGCCACCCCCAAACTTTTAAGTTTCGCGATTTAAAGGTCTAGACAGCCCTGAGTTTCTTACTACTATTTTTGTTTATTTTGCTAATTTTCATCAAGTTAGTCAACGTCAAGCTTTACGTCAACGTGTAAAGATCCTTTAGTTGTTGCATTACTTTTAAAGCATGTATTTCCTCTACATTAGATTTCTTTGTGCTTTCATAAGTAGTTGTTTAAACTTAGTTGTGAGAGAGTCTATCCCTGTTAGCGCTAAGACTGCAGCAATTATCGAAAGTGGTGGATCTCACCGATATGATTGGTAAATCCAAATCGACGATTCATCGCAATGTTACGTGTTATATGCAAACTGAAGAGTAGGTAAGGAAACGGGGTAAAGGCAGATAGCGCTCAACCAGAATGAGTGTCCGTACAGGTAGAAGAAGGCTAAAGAAATTGGTTTGAAACCATATAGGTCAAAAAGCCCTAAAACTTCAGAAAATTCGTCGAGCAGCACGGCTAGCATCTACCTGAGAACGCCAAAATTGAAATGATCAGTGAGATCAAATTCTGCGTAAATTCGACTGATGGTGTGGAAAGAGTGTAAGAACGTCCAGGAGAACAAAATGAACAATTCAATTTTACTCCTACTGTCACTTTCGGTGGAGGCTCAATTACACAGCTCACAGTATGCAAAAGATCAATCACTTGAATCATTCCAAAGTAATGATCGATCAAGTATTTTTAAAAAACATTGTAGATTATTTAATAGGTAGTTCTGAATAGCCGAACTACCTTCTTCACATCGACCTGAACGATATTTTGTGAATTATTCTATAGTTAGTTGATGGTCAGGACTCCCAAGCTTTTTAGAAAGCTTTAGATTTTCCTGGGAGCTAATTTACCCATCTTAAGGAATTAATTCCGCCTTTTCCAGGTTTAGTATCACAGTATCTGCACGTATCATTATCTGTCTCTCCCTTATTCTTAATATGATATCTCATGGGGCAATGGCCTGTTAAAAGACCTGTCATCAGCCTTAAGTCGGACTTCTCGAGGTATAGAAGCCTTGTGATATTCTTTGTCGAATAAGTTATAAACTTTTTCGCTTGTCTTTGGTCTGTAATAGGACTTTTTTGGCCATTTCCCATTATAGGATCTTCTTCATTAAGTCCCTTAGATAAGCTACAAAACTGTTCAGATCTAAGAAATGGGCTTTTAGCACCTTTTCTTGGGAAGGCGCAGCGCCAGCTAATTAATTTACTTCTATTCCCTCGTGCCCTGTCACCCACATCAAGCTAACCTTGTTGTTTCTTGCCAGTTCCTTCGGGGATTGTCTGCATTCCCAGGCAATTTTAGCCGAGGTGAGAGCCGTTTACGCAGCCTGGCTCTCTGAAAGTAAACAGATCTTTTTCCTTTAAATTCGTTTATTTATGCCACGCCAACCCCTTCGGTGATCTTAGATCCACCGGTGTACCAGATAAGTGACTCCTTCTCTAACCACAGAACTTCAAGTCTGATCGTTTGATGGCTCTCAAGTAGTACATCATAAGAACAGTCAAAGTATCACTAGATTGGCATTGAGTCAGCGAGTTGGGTCTAATCGGATTAACACTACAATTTTAGGAGACTAAGTGCTGCCTTTCTCCTCACGTACAGATCTAGATCTGTATTCCCTACAGGCAAGGCGATGCAGTTTTTGCAAATTTCCTTGTGTTCATTTTTCTTCGTTTCTTGGCCATCATACATGTGATGTATAGGTCTCACAACCGAAAGGTAAGACCAGTAGATTTTAGACCCCAAGCCTTACCAAATAGCCTAAGGTACGTCCATATATCCGCAGTGGCTCTGGTAACCATTCTTTCTAAATATGAGTTCCAAGTAAGTTTATGATCCAGAATTACTCCTAGATATTTCACTTCACTGCAAAAATTCAGTACTGTTCCCTTTAACATTGGAACTCTTAAGCTCAGATTTCTCCGTTTGATAAACGGAAGAATCGTTTTACTCGAATTGACATTGAGGCTCTCTAACAAGTACCATTTCTATATTATGTTTGAGGCGACTTTCGTAATATTTGAAATCACAACCTTACAGTAATAACCAAATCAGCATTACCCTGAACGTTAAAACCAGAATTACTTAGCTTATGGAGGAGGTCATTCACCACCTTTGACCACAGCATGGGTGATAGAATTCCTCCTTGTGGACAACCCTTCACTGCAATTGCCGTGGCAGACTCCTCTCTCATATTTGTGGTAATTATATAGCTTCTTAACTTGGACTATATCCATTTGATAAGAAGAAACATACATATCTCTTCATTTATAAACATTTTTCGTGTTCCAAAAGTACTTGACTGTAAGATCACATCTACTTGCGAAGGAACATTGCAGAACGATTGGTTATTAAGGCCGCGTGTCTAACAGTCAACCACGACTCATGCCATGAGACTATCACACATACCATACATCAAGTGGTCCAAGTGGAGGCTAATGAGAATAATTCATGAACCGCAGAACGTCTGGCAAGACGTTGCGAATAAATAGAAGAAGGTATCTTTAAATATTTGAAATTACATTGTTACTTCCCTCGCATACCGAAGGGAAGTATTGTATTCGAGAAAAAATCACCCTCCGAGATTTTTACGGATTCTGACGTTTCAGATCACGGAGATCACGAAAATATAGGTTTTTCAATTCCGTCAGTCTGTCTGTCTGTCTGTTGGTGCATTTACTATAAAACTACTTGACGGAGAGCAGTCAAATTTGGTAGGTAGTTGACGCTACTGTCAGCGCAGAAATGGTAGAAATTTCACTGGAAAATATACAGGGTGGACCGTCTAAACGGAATAAATAGTGAAAACATTTTTTTTTCGCTCAAATTTAAAATTTCCACGTTTCATGACGCGCTAATCCTATTTCGGGAAAAAAAAATTTTGAAAATTTTTTTCACCAACATTTTTGAAAAAATTTTTACCAAGATGAAAAAAAATTTTTTTTGCTCAAATTTGAAATTTCCACGTTCCATGACACGCTAAACCTATTTCTGAAAAAAAAAGTTTGAAAATTTTTTTCACCATTTTTGAAAAAAATTTTACCACTAAAAAAATTTAAAAAAAAAAAATTGCCACATCCTTTCAACATTTTGGAAAAAAATTTAACACTGGAATAGAGCGAAAAATTTTTTTTGCTCAAATTTAAAATTTTCGCGTTTCTTGACATTCTAAACCTATTCAAAAAAAAAGTTTTGAAAATTTTTTATATTTTTTAACCACCACTATACTTCCACTCCATTATGTGAATGTGGAATTGAAAATGTGACAGATGGCAATAATATTTGGCATATGCACCTATTATATACTTTTATTGAATAATGGCATCCCAAGAAATAATTCAGTCATGGTGGACATTTGTAAAGGTATTTGCGCAAGCCTTCCATATTTGGCACCTGTTATTTACTATTGAACTTTTGCTGTTGGATGAGCACTCTGTATATTTTTTTGACCAAAAGTTATCAGGTTTTTTTGTAATAATAGCAATAACTATATTCCGATCTGTATTCTCAATGTCATTTCGTAATTAATAATTTTTTAGAGTGACCGCCGTGCACAAATAACGAGGGAAGTTCTGTGTAAATAACTTTACCGATTTTTTTTTGAATTCAGTTAATTGACAACAGGAAAAATGTATTGCCACCTCAATCATATAACATCCTTTGTATGTAAGTGACTGTTAAGTTTTGTGACAAATATAAAAAGTGTGGGTAACTAGGAAATATATGTTTCGACAAAATTCCCTCATTAAATTTCGTCATTATATCTTTTCACAGACATGTAAACTGATAAAAGAAATGTAGCGCAGAACAAAGAAAACTTTTTTAACTGCATTATTATGTGCTTGAATATCTCTAATTTTGTTTTGAAGCTTTAAAAATACAACTTTAACGATGTCCCAGATATCCGAAATGGTCCAATTACAGAACAAATTCCAGCTATATTGAAAAATACCGTATATATCGCGATGGCGTATTACATTAATACAAATCGTTAAGCAAAAATGAAAAGTGGGTTAATACCGTTTAAATACCTTTTAGTATATTTGGCAAGTATTTTCCAGTGGACAAAAATATTATTTTCTTACTTTTTCTTACAATGACTTCTTTTATTCTCAATTCCAGTTAGCACTATGGAATAATCATTTTTGTCAATAGGAATACAAAAATTAAATACCAGGCATAGTAATTTTAACATTGAAAATGGTTAAGAAATGTGTAACGCTAAATGTTAGGAAAATATGTAGAATCTAATAGGACAATCGTAGAAGCTATATAGAGTTAAAAAATGCATCCGTAATGTATTCGTAACTCATGGGCCCATACAGCCTGCACCTGCTTTAAATTCACGAAATTTGAAAAAGTTTTTTTGCGTTTGCTTTTTTCAAATCGGTGCTGTTCCAGCAGTTTTCCACATTTTTCGGCTTATTTACTCCTCTAATGTCACATTACAATACTTATATAAAACTATTTGCAAATATTTTGGCAGATTTCTATAAGAGATTTTCTTGCTGTGCATCCGGTTTCACATTCACGTCCGTTGCATTCTTAAGAAGGCGACCGAGTCGTCCATGACTGAATACTGTCTTCGACAAGTACATATGAAGTCTGCTCAAGGTCTGACCCAGTGATTTATTGATGGTGATGGAAAATACCAATTCGACTAAAAATTGCTATAGGTACAGTACAGTTTTACTGGGTACTAAATCTATTTTGGAAGTAAATGTTGCCTTCTAGTTAGAAAATGAACTTGCTATTAACTTTTTTCTCAAGCCGTGACCACCAAGCTGGGCTCCATTACGTAGTGAAGTTTCTGTGCTTAAATTTCTACGTACCAGACTTATTGCCTCTATTTTGCGGTCCCATAACGTAGAAAGTTTACAACCTCTTTATTGGTGCTTGTAGTACCTTTTATGGGGACGAACAAGAGTTAGTTGAGCTGGAATAATTCTAAACATTGCTGATACTCAACCTTCCTGCATGTGGCACAAGTTTGTTTTTAGGGTCATTATATAAACATGTTCGTTCATCAGTTGGAACCAAATCTCTAAAAATTCATAACTGGGAGAGATTCATGTAGAACGTCTCTGGCTTTCCCTCACAGTTATCATCGCCTTCTTGAGAAAACATAAAATATTACTACATACGTGATTAATTATCAATGTAACAAAAGCTATTTTTTTATTATCTAACATAACATTGGTACCCTCAAAGTGATTCAAACAGTTCGATTTTATGGTTACTGCAAATCTAATGTTCTCAATTCTACAATTTCTAAAATTTCGTGTTTAATTATGAATTATTCTAACGTCACTTGTTAAGCTCATTTATAATTGTATATTAGCAACATATAATATGTAATTACAAAGAGAAAGGGTAAAGAGGAGAATTAAAACTGTGATCCATGGATACTCCCGTGGGGAACTCCCCTCTTATTTGTACCCAAGAGAGATATAATCATTACGTCGTATTCCTGTGGGTAATATAACCATCAAACCTCGCACTTGTGTATAGTCGAAACCATATCCTATATTATTCACATTTGATATCAGCAATTAAAGACAAATCAAAATACTTAGTCTTTTGCATGTGATATATAACTAACTGTGATATAACCTACTACTCCTCGTTCAAACGATATCGCTGAATTTGCATTACTGTTATAATTTGAAGAAAATACATAATTCGAAAATTTTACCTTAGATAATTGAGTTGTTTCAATGAAATTTTGTATATTTACTAATTGATACTCAAAATAAAGGTAGACACTTAACTGTTTCACACTAAAATGTGACAGAAAGGTTATTATGAACAGAGCCATGTTATTCATAACTGATATGGACCTCTTTTAGTGGTGGTCTTAAAAACTTATTTTAATAAGTGAAAAAGTTACTATTGCAGATTATATTATAATTGTTTTATATATGCAATATAACATTATCTAATATCTAATCTAATACCATGAAAGCTCTATATATACCAAAGATTATCGAAACAGGTTGAAATAATATGCACCTTTTAGTCCAAGATCTAACTGTAAGTCGGTATGAAAATTGAAGTGGGGGAAATGTTTTCAGAGATATCTTGACTTGGGTAGACGACCATACAAATAATAAATGAACAATTATTTGGATTTATTTATTTTGCAAATACTCCCAACGGATGTCATAATTGCGTTAAATGTGAAGTATATTAACAAAGTACCAAACTGAAGCCCTCAAATTTTCATACTAGGCTAATTATTGTTTTCAACTCAAGAAATTCGCCACATGTTACGTTCTTACACTGTGACGTTATTAAATATGGCGACTGCTTATATATCTGTCAATATTTGACAGATTTTTATGAGAATTTGCATAATTTGTTGTTATTACTATTTAAAATAAATTTTGTGTTGTAAACATGTATTACAACACAAAATTTATTTTTGTAACGGGTACTTACAGAAAATATTTTTTTGAACTATTATGATGTAATCTTTTGAACCGACTGAGAAAAAAATTAATTATGTAGTAAGAGAGGGTGTACAAAAAAATCAAGGTGGCCCAGAAGGACAAATCAATGAAAAAAAAAATAATTGAAGAGAATTATTTTTTTCATTTTTATTTATTAATTTTTTTAATTCAACCATTATACTTCGTTTAGCTGATTTCTAATACAGCTATAACATTTTTTTTCAAAGCAATCAAAAGCGCCGTTATGAAGGAAAAAAATATTTATGAAATATCTTTACGGTCCTCTACCCCCAAACAAGACTTTATTTCTGGCCGATCTTTTGGAGAATTATATAGTCTAATATCAAATTCTCGACCAAAACAGTGCGGGGGCAGCTTCACATTGCTTACCTGGCTCTGCCCTTTATGAAAATACTTTTTTGCAGATTTTAATCTTGTCCATTGCATATACATTTTTGTCGAAAAAAGTAGAATCACTTGGCGATGCCGTAGTATAAGTTCAAAAATGATAAATGCCTGAATAGAGAATTAAGAGTCAAATAAATGCATAAAAAAATTCCATGTATTCGCTTGTCACCACTATGTGAAAAGCCCTGGACATTTAAAAATAATATAATTATATGCTGGTCTATTTCTCCTATTGATTTTATTTGAGGCATTTCTCAAATTTTATTGAAATACGTTTAGAATGTCATGGAAACGTCGAGATTTTAAATTTGAGGTAAAAAAAATTCTGTGTGCCTGTTGTCTGTCTGTCTGTCGTTCTGTCCGTCGGTCTGTCTGTCTGCCTGTCGGTCTATCTGTAACTCTTTTTTTGTCCGCGTATTTTCTCTAGAACGGTTTAAGATATACACTTGAAATTTTGTATACGTTATTGTATAACGAGATCTCTAACTGGATTTTTGAACATATCCTTTGAAGGGTTGGGGGGTAAACAGGGGGAAATAAGTAAAGAAAGCCGGTAAGAGTACAGAAACTTGAAATTTGGCATATGTACTAATAGACAAGGCCTCAATTTTTTTATATTTTCCATCCCCTCACCACCCCCCGCTCCATTATTAAAGGCGTTGGTAAAATAAAATTGAGATGCTCACTTGAAATTTGGTATAAGCATATACTATATTAACATCTGGAAATAGATTATATTTTTGCATTTTTGGATTATTCCTTTTGAGGGTTGGGGGTTAAATAGGGGTAAATAGTACATAGTACAGAAACTCGAAATTCGGTGTATGTACTAGAAGCCAAGGCCTCAGATATTTTTATAATATTTTTCAATCCCCCACCACCCCTACTCCGTTATTAAAGTGGTTGATAAAATAAAATTGAGATATTCACTTGAAATTTGGTACACATGTATTATAACGACATCTGGAGCTGGAGTATATTTTGAGATTATTCCGTTGAAGAGCTGGGGGTTAAATAGGGGTAAATAGGGGAAAATAAGTAGAGCAAGCTGGTAAGAGTACAGAAATTTGGGATTTGGTGTATATACTAGAAGAGATGGCCTCAGGTTTTTCTATAATATTTTCTATCCCCCCACTCCCTTATTAGAAGAGTTCATAATATTAAATTGAGACTTTGACTTGAAATTTGGTACACTTATGTATTATAACGTCATCCGAAACTAGATTATATTTTGGCACGATTCTTCCATTTTATCGTCTCGACGCCGTGTATTTGGTACATTTTAATATCTAAATTCATGTTCTTGCATTTCTACGTCACGACGCTGACCAACGCCTAGCGTCGTGTTTGTTAAACTTGTGTATTTGATGCATTTTGATACCTATATTCCATAGTCCTGCATTTTTACGTCTCGATGCCGACCGACGCCTAGCGTCGATTTTGTAAAATTTGTATATTTGACCCATTTTCATTCTTAAATTTATGTTCTTGCATTTTTACGTCTTAATACCGACCGAAGCCTAGCGTTGATGTTGTAAAAAGTCTGTTTAACCCTTTCGCTCACGATTTTTTAGTTTTTATGAGTAAATTCTGAAATACAGCATGCATATTATTTAATTTATTTTGAAATTTTTGACGTTAGTTGTAAGTGTCTATCTGTTACGGTTTGTAAAAAAATTGACGTCCACTATAGTGGACACTGTAACTCAACGGTAGTTCTACAAATGTGACACTTTATTTCTGGAGTAATATATGTCATTCCCGCCCGCCACGTGATATATTTCTTAGCAGTCATCTCATTTCTGGAAAGATATTCACTAACTCTTGTTTTGGAAGAGTTAACCTTGGGCGGCGCGGTCGACGATCGGGCGAAGGTTCTTTTATATCTTTTTCCGGGTCTTCCTCGGACTCTGATGCAGTCGTAGCTTCCTCATCATCAAGATCTAAAGAGTGATGTATTAGCTGATGATTTAAGCAAAAAATTAGAATAAGGATACCTTTTGGAGGGAGAAAGTGGTCACTCTCCCAACCCTCCCATTCCTCCTCACTAAGGAACTCTAGGTCCGACGTATCGTCTTGAAGAACTTCAAAGAGCTCCTGGTTCGTCACCCCTCTCTTATGAGCCATTTTGACATAAATCTTTTACAACATTTTTAATATACCAGAAGTTTTAAAAAAAGTAAGGTTATATTCACCCATGGAATTTATGTCGTTGACTCACAGTGTCCACTGTAGTGCACGCACTTCAAATGACAAAAAACACGGCCTAGTTGCTTCAAAACGCAACGAAAATTCCAGGATATCAAAAAATGAACACTTATAAACATGCAGAAAAATCAACAAGAGCTTCACCAACTGTATACTTGCTTGAAATAAAATTATATAGGAGACTACAGTGCGCACTAATAATTTACGTGAGTAAGAACCTTCTGCATAAAAGTGAACTTTTATTATTCGCATCTAGATGACAAAACTAGTCACTTTCTTTTTAAAATTATATCAATTGATTAAGGAACTTGACACAGTGCGGAAATTATGGCGCATAAATTTAAAAAAAAATCACAAAGGTCATGTCCACTGTAGTGGACACCATGAGCGAAAGGGTTAATACATTTTGATACTTAGATTCATATTCCTGCAATTTTACGTCTCGACACCGACCGACGCCTAGCGTCGTCTTTGTAAATCTTGTGTATTTAATAAATCTTGATACCTAGGTTCTTATTTTTGCATTTTTTGTGGAATATTAATGTGGAATATTAATGTAAAGCCTATTACAATTACTCCGAGTTGTGTAACTTTCTTAATGTTTATCCGCAGCTTATAAAAAGTTTTAAATTTTCTAAAACTTTTCTTTATTTTTATCCCCTGTACATTTTGCAGATTTTGCAAATATCATGTCAGACTTGAAAGTTAGCCAAGTTCATTTTCAATGTCTTAACGAAGCTTGCTAATTACAACTTCTGTAAAACCACATGTGCCCCAAAAATATTATTAAAATTCTATGACAAATTATTTCCGCATACTAAAGGGCAAATATGGTCAAGAAGTTTACCTTTAAAGAGACTTGGAAGGAAAATATGGCTGTGGAAGTAATGATTCCTTAGTCAGCTGTTTTTTACTTTCTTAGAGAAATCGTTTGGATAAATATTTATACTTCACGTTCTGACATTTGTCCGATCATCTTAACAAGACGTTGCGCACGCGCGCAGTCCATGTTCTGTTGATTTGGAGTTACAAAAATATATGAGATAATTTTCCCCTTTAAAGATATATTGGCGCCAGTTTAAAGTAAACACAGTTCTTATGAAATAAGTTTCCACAACATATTTTATTAGCTAGGTACTTTTTAACCCACTTCAATGAAAATATGCTTTAGGAATACTAAATATACATCGTTTCAATCGCTTACACAGAACAGAATGTGAAAAAGCAGCATAAACACGTTAAAAAAATTGTTATTCCACAGTAAGAACGCATCACTAAATTTTATTACGGAATAAAATAAGAAGATTGAATAGAAACATAACTCAATTTAGCTATACACACTTCAATTTCTACATGTTGTGATTTCGTTATAGCATTTTCCGCCTTGGCGTACAAGTCACTACATTTTAAAGAAAAGTACCTATAATTCGCCGAGAGTGATTTTATATTGTAGCACTCGTCGCTTTCTTACGATGTTATGTGTGTATAATGTATTAGAACTTTGTATTACTTTAACAGCGCATTGAATAAAAATGTTTTATTTCGTTAACCATTTGAATGTCAATGTGTAAAAATAAACTGGAGCGCATACAGTTATAGTACAGTAAGTTGGTAATAAAACATATTCTTTATAGGATTTTGCAAACAGCAGAAAAAAACTATTTATGAGAACTAAAAGAAAAACTATATGTAAAAAATATTAATGAATTCTTGGCATTCTTTCGATAACCTGAGTTCTGGTTATGCTAGCAAACTAAAATACTAAAATAAATTTGTCCAATTTCTTATTTGATATTCTCATTATAACACTAGCATCCAACATAGTCCCCTACGGCTGAGCAGATTAAACTAATCTACGTGACCCCCTACGGTATGATCCAGGTACAAAGGCCCAAAATGAATTTATTTACCTACTTTGTCTTAAACATTTTTTCATTTTAATGGACTACATTTTCATAAAATCTCTGATTCAGTTTCTTGGAAGTTCTTAGCTTTTGAAACGTTTTTCGCCCTTATTCGGAGCTCATCGGAAAGGCACAAAGCCACTCATAATGATGTTTCACGCAAATCCATGGCAATATCCATGATAGGTAGAGAGCCGGCTGTATAGATTTCCTATGAATAAGATACATGAAAAACTTTGTATGAGTGAGTAAGTATTACCACACACCTACAGGGAAGCACTATTAATATAAGCAAATTTTGCCCTCGTCAAAATGGGAGGATGCGAGCAAATAACTAGAAGTATTGTACTTTAACTTAAAAAAGAAATTCATGTATTCGATGACTTAAGTAAACACAAAAAAAATACTTTAATCGAGGGTGTCTCAGGGTTGCGGGCAAATAAAGCCTGGCTCCCCACTACAATCTCATTGTATACCTCAAAACCTAGATTTTGACGTAAGTGTTATTCGTGTATTCGATGACACAAAAAATCGTGACCAAAAGTGATGTCAGAATTCCATGACGCGGGCAAAATTTGCAAAAATGAAAAGTGGCTTCCTGTAGGTCTGCGGTAGTACTTACTCTCACATTAAGATTTTCATGTATCTTCATAGGAAATCTATACAGCGGGCTCTTCACCTATGAATAAGTATAAAATACTTATGTTTGGCATTGACTGATAAAAAACAACAGATCTTATGAGTAGCTTTGTGCCTTTATGATGAGCTCAGAATAAGGGCGAAAAACGTTTCAAAGGCTAAGCATTTCCAAGAAACTGAATGAGGGATTTTATGAAAATGTTCCATTAGAATGAAAAATTTTGAAGAGAAGGTATGTAAATAACTTAATTTTAGGCCTTTGTTCTCATTTTTAACTGAATCTTCATACCGGAAACAAATAATAAATAATTCACTTTTAAAAGTAAGTTGGTGTTCTCACTTCGGACTAATTCTATAGCCGCTTAAAACTCAAATATTCTTGGTTAGTTTGATTTAAAATGGGTCAAATATTAAACATTAGAAGGGAATAAGGGTGTTTCTTCGTTGGAGCTGAGTTTCACTCCAACTCATAAGTTTCGAAAAAAAAAACACTAAAACGTTATTTTTGCTTTAATACCCGTCGAGTTACAGGGGTTTGAGAACGTTGATTTTCTCTTATAATTTTCTTGTATATGCCATAGTTTTCGAAAAAATCGATATTGAAAAAATTGCAAAATTTGTATTTTTAATGCTCACGAATTTTCGTTTATAAGAATGAAATTTTTTGCGCGTGGCCTATAGAAAAAATTGAATTGCTCGAAAACCAAACATGCTAGGAAGAAAAATCAAAATGGGTTTTAAAGGGGATGTAAAATACTCTTTTGCGTTTCCATTTTTGATGGCTATTGATATCTATTAGCATATAAAAATAACAATATAATATAGTTACCTCTTGATTTTTTGCACTTTTAACTATTCACAGGCCCATAAGAAATAACTGATTTTAATATAAGTTATAAATGCATTATCTTTTAGTTAAATGTAGTAAGGCTGGTTTTTTGCGGGGTTGCGCGGCACCCTCAGAACTGTTTTTTGTGGTTTTGTGATATTTAATCCTCACACTAACAGATACGCAAGGGAAATCTCAGATAATATTTTTTGCGAGCTTCTGGTGTATTTTTTACTTTACCGACTGGACTATGTAGCACAACATAAAAGTGAATTGTGTCCTGTTAATTAAATAAGTATTTTCAGTCGGCCACGCCCGCGCCCGTCTGAAGCATCTACTCGATTGTTAATTCAAACATTAAATTAAAATTCTGTTGTCATAAATGTTAAGTCTTGAAACATATTCTTTATAGGATTTTGCAAACAAATAATAAATAATTCACTTTTAAACATGTTAAGTCTTATTCTACCTACCGTTTCAAAATTTGAACATTTGAAAATATATATTTCGGTTATAAAATTTGTATGTTTGTTATCCTCTCTAGTCTCTAGTGGGAATCGCCTACTTTAGGGATAAAGTAATCGGTTAGAGCTAAAATGCACAGTCAGTCGAAAGGTTATTTTATAATCTTCCCATGACTCATCATGTGGTCGGTTAATAAATTACATTTGCATCTCACAAAACTATTTCCACCGAATTCACTTCGCAAAATTCATACTCGTCAGCAAACCTTTACATAACCGAAACCATTACCATTAGTGAATCATGAATACAATAATTTATTTTATAATTGGAGAAAGATTGACTAAACAAAATGTTCGGCTACGGTTTTTAAAATTTTACTTGAATTTTAAACACAGAGTTGTTTTTTACATATATTTCTGTTTATCGGTGGGTGAGATAAAAATCGCGTTTTCAAATTGAATGACTTATTAAAAGTAACCAATCTGAGTGGGTGCAATTTCAGACGAATAATAATGTTTACAGAATTTTTATTTAATATAAAAACAGCATTGTGCAATATACGGTGATAGGAAATTTTTTCATCATTCCAGGCCCATATGAAGGTAATTATTCTTTGCTAATTTTCCTTCCTCAACCTTTCTCGGGAATGATTCAATAGGGACTTATGTATTGAGAAAAATCCTTCGGAAATAGCCGTCGCGTTGTCATAAAAGTGTATTTTATTTTTCAGAATGGTGTATCAGTTATCCATAATATTTTTATGTCATTATATTTTTTTTTGTATTTCATTTTTAATTTCGAAATCGGAGTTTGTCCTCAGAATTGGTAAATATTTTGATTTTAGCTTTTATTATAAGCTAGCTGAGACAATGTTTATTACGTCTTGTCCATTTTGAGTTTCTCAACTGGTTGTTTCGGCAAACATTTTAGAAGTATTCTTTATGGTAATAAAGTCCTCCTTTAGATTATCCAATTATAACAAATCTTTGGCGTAGTTTCGTACAATCGATTCATCAGGTGAGGTGTTTTCATAGCTTCTTGAAATTATTATTATAGCGCAAGCAGATCTGTAGGATCCGCAGTACTCAGACCTGTCAGCCCATTGGGCATTCGCGTCATGTGGGATCTTTTAGAAGAGACCAGTGCTCTCCACAAAGGATAGCAGTCTATTCTATGGTTGATCCCGTAATTCCTCCGGATGTAAAAATTGCATTTGAAGATGCCTATATCTTAACGCGCTGCATAGGATATGATGAGTGGTGGTTTCATCCTCCACTCCACACATCCTACAGATCGAGCTGTTTTCAACCCCATTGTATGAGGATGTTTGTTCAAAGCACAGTGTCCTGTTAACAAGCCTACTATCCATCTCATTTTTTCTCTATCTAGCCCAAGCAGCCACTTAATGGTTGAGTCAGTCGAGGGCCCATTTATATGGAGCCTCGACTGTCTTATTCCAGAGACCTGAGTCCAATAGTTGCTGAATCTTGCTGTGGCTCAGTCTCGTAACTCTGATTGAATCAGACTTGGTAGACCGAAGGCTGGCTCTGGGCCAGGGAACGGAGATACTGCTCCTTCTCACGCCAATTGGTCTGCTTCTTCGTTGCCTACACACTTCCCTGACCGGGCACCAATATGAGTTTGACAGAGTTCTGTTCGCACAGTTCTCTCAAAATATTCCGACAGTTTAAAACTAGCCTTGAGGTCACTTTGTTTGACACAAGAGCCCTGAAAGCAGCCTGACTGTCGCTACATATGTAAATATGTTTATTGGCGATGCATCTCCTGAGATTCTCGCTTGAACACACCAATATGGCATACACTTCTGCTTGGAATACACTAGGATACTTTCCAAGTGATACCGATATAAGAGCCCTTGGTTTGCAGCCGTGTATGCCAGCACCAATTATCTCCTGAGTCTTATATCTGTCTGTGTACCACTCGAGACCTTTGAGACTCGATTCTTATCGCGCTCTCAGTCCTCTCAACTAGAAAACACCGCTGAGTATGGAATAGTGAACTTGTAGTCAGGGAGACACCGGTCATCTTCTGCTTGGGTGATAACCCGGTCCCTTATCGACAGATCCAGCCACCTTTGTGTGTCTTTATACCCGGCCAGTCCCATTCCATTTTTGAACAGCCCATTTGCTGCTTTTTTAGCTTCCAGTTCCACCTCGATATGCAAGGGAGTGAGTCCATTGCTATCGTTGGAGTGGTTCTGATGGCTCCTGTAATTCCGAGGTAAGCTAGCCCTTAAACTTGACATAAGCGAGCCCTAATTGTGGAGGGCTCCTGGCAGAGCCACCACATCAGTGCCGCATGTTATTAGGGGTTTTACCATGGTGGTTTATGTCCAAAGAGCAATCTTTGGACTTATTCCCCATTTTGGACCAAAAATGTGTTTGCATATCCATAAGGAGCTGCACGCTTCGTTTGAGTCTCCACGTGGTCCTTCCATGACAGCTTGGAGTCCAAAGTTACCCCGAGATACCTTACTGTGCGGGAAAGACACAAACGTGTGGCCGTAAGAGAATCAAGCTGGAAGTCGCTTATTTTTCTCCTTTTAGTGAACAGCATTAGTTTTGCCTTGTCACGGTCGACAGAGAACTCATGTCTGTTACACCATTCCTCAACATAGTAATGTTGAGAGCCCGTTGCATGAGTCTTGTGATAGTTGTTTCAAATTGGCCTCTTATCATGATAACCAAATCATCTGCGTATGCTTGTACATAGAAACCTGTCTGGTTCAGTTCGGCCAGTAGCCCGTCGAGCAGAAAATTCCACAGTAGTGGAGATAGTACCCATCCCTGCGGACATCCTTGGCCCGCCTTGGCCTTGACCGTCTCGTTAGGAAGCGTGATCTCGATGTCGTGGGTGCTGAACATGGACGATATCCATCTGATAATGGTACCGTCCACATTGCGCTTCGCAACTGCTTGAGAGAGAGACTCGAAGGTGGGGTTATTAAACGCTCCTTCGATGTCCAAAAACGCTACCATGGCAAGTTCTTTCTGCTCGAGTGCCTTCTCAGCTCTAACAACAAGCTGTTGAAGGACCGTCTATGCAAATTTCCCAGCCTGGTATGCATACTGATTGGGGTGGAATGGTGATAGCGGTAATACCACATTCTTTATGTACCTTTCTACTAACCTTTCCAGTATCTTCAGAAGATACGTCACGTTACGGAAAGATTCAGTTTGATAATAAATTCAGAGTACCAATTAGTTCGCAAGAATTTTTTATTGGGGGTAATAATCTCTGTCATCAATTCTTTTAACATCTGTAGTGATCACCTGATGCGACATGCTGAAGTACTGACAGGCAGATCTCTAACTTAAAGTTTGCGGGTGCTACCACCTTCATTGCAGCGAACGTGGATGAGCTCATGCACCTACTGGACAACCTCTAAACAATAAGCTCTGAGTGCGGTTTGAGTGTGAGTTACTACAAAACAAAAATTATGATTCTAGACCAAGCAAATGAAAATCATCCGGGCACGTTAAGGAGAGGTGATTGTGAGGTAATGAATAAATGAATAACATGGTTTACTTTATGGACAACACCGGAAACTGCGAGTAAAGAATCGACAAAGAATACAGATGACAAGATCGACAACTTCCCGGTAGAACATTACTCGAGTCACAATGAATAAGAAGAAGATAATATACTATAAATAATTTTCTAATATACAACATCTCTTTCATATAATATTAATTACATAACCAAATGTGAAGTTATTTATATGGAACGAAAGCCTTGCGTAACTCTATATTTTACTCAATCGACAGCAATGTGAAGACTAAGGGACTAAATGTATAATAAATTTGTGTCCACCCCTACAAACAGTCTTGAACCTACAGTGAATAAATGCAAAATTCGGGTTTAAGATAAGGAAATCCTTTCGTAAAGTCGTTCGTCGCGGTCCAGTCTGGATCATTATGTTATAGATCCGCCATTATATTCTATTCTCAAGGCCCCAGTATCTCATGTAAGAAATGGAAGAAGTTTATGAGATCGGTATACGAAAACAGAAAATAATAAAATTGAAAGTTAATAAGCATAAAATAACGAATGAAACAAATACATTAAAATGAGTATTTAAAATAAAACTAGTCCTTACAGAACAAAACATGAGAGCAAAGTAGGATTAATACTGTGATTTAGCAATATAAGAGTGTCTTTATTTGACCATTTTACATACAAATAATACATATATGACAAATTAAAGAATACATATTATATTATTTAAATATATACTCTGATATGCGATTTTATAAAGCACAGTGTTACACAATTATTTTATTATACAGATAAAGTAAGGACTTAGTTTATGAACGTAAAAGTGCAATTATTTTAAATTTAAAAAAATGGAAGTTAAATTTGAAGATAACAAAAGACAAAAATTTGTGAGTTCAGACTATTATTAATTTATTAATTTTTAAAGGTCCATTATTATAGGTGTTCTTTCTTGTTTTTTGAGGAAGGAACATAAGAACAATAATTGTGTTGAAACGTATTCTTTATAGGATTTTGCAAACAGCAGAAAAAATAACTATCTATAACTAAAAGAAAAACTTTGTGTAAAAATATTAATGAAATCTTCGCATTCTTTCGATAACCTGAATACTGGTTATGTTAACAAATTAAAATCCTAAAATGAATATTTGACAATTCTCATTCTACCCTACGACAATGCAGATTAGACTTTATCTAGTATCTAGTATCTACATAACCCCTACGATCACGAAGATTCAGTTAAAAATTCATTTTAGGATTTTAATTTGCTGGCATAACTAGAATTCAGGTTATCGAAAGAATGTAAAGAGTTCATTAATATTTTTACACACAAGTTTTTCTTTTAGTTATAGATAGTTATTTTTTCTGCTGTTTGCAAAATCCTATAAAGAATAAGTTTCAATACAATTATAAGCAAACAAATAATAATTCTTGTCTAAATGTTATTTGTGGCATTATTTTAATTTGTTTCCTTCTTCAATTCTTTGGGACTTCCTGCCACATGTATGTTTTCTTTTTAAGCGGTGCTCGGGGAAGCTACAAAATATCACAATTAACCAGTATATTACTGGTAAATAACCTCTAGGCCTGTGACTTTTACGTCAAAGGATCAGTTAAAGGTTGCTTTTTTTTAAATAAACAACACAAATAAGTATAAAAACTTGAAATTAAATATTTCGCCGACGTTTCGGAAATCTATTCTGTTTCCCTTTTCAAGGCTTTTTTTGAAAAATCTTTTTTGCTGTGTATGATAAATACACAGGTCTAAGAATGTTTGTTATATTCAATATCCATAGATACTTACTATTTACATAGAACTGTTGATATAGTTAACAGTTTTTTTAGTTTTTATGCAATGTTAAGTTTGTGAAGTTCTTCTTTTAACATTGGCAACCGAGTTGTACAGACATCTACGGAACAATTCGTCACGCATCTATCCTCATTCAATAATATTATCGCGGATTCTTTAATATTTCTTGTTTTGCTATCTGCCTCGTTTGTCGAGTCCCAGTTTATTCTGTGTCCGTTCTCCCAAGCGTGCGCTCGCAGATCATGGACCCTTGAATTTCATTTTTAAACGTTAGACTTAGAGGCCACTGGGTATTTCTTTTTGTGAAGATACGACACGGATAAGATATTGTTCTTGTGGTTCATTTTTGGTGATGCCAGAATTGAATTTTTGTATTAAAGCAATCTCTCGCTCTGCGCAGTCATTGATAACTTTCATTTGGCGAACTTTTTCCAGTTCAACATAAATTTCATAAGTATGCCATTATGAAGGATGTTTTACTAAAAATACTTCAGAATTTTCTTGACCATCATTGATTCGCAAGTCAAAAGGAGTTTCTGTTCGCTGCGTGAACAAATTCTGTAATATAATAAGGTGAATTAATAAGGTGAATATAAATGAAACCGCCCGACACCGAACTAAATCATTTTTAAACCCGTTAGGAACTTATAGTGAGCTAGTCAGACGTTTTCATCAATTTCAGCCCCATGTTACACTTCAATGTTTTTATTTTCAAATCAACCTTTATATCTGAAATACCGCCCGTGGAAAACGTCTGACGTTATTTTTCAGACTCATTGATGTTGAATAGAACAAGTACCCAAAGTTTTGTCCGTAACTACAATGTATTTTTAAATTTAAAAAATTCCCGTAAAAAAACTTCGTCTGACATTATGGTGGATTGTGTTGTTTATTTAAAACAAAGCAACCTCTAACTGATCCTTTGACGTAAAAGTCCCAGGTGTAGAGATTATTTACTGGTTAATTGTGATATTTTGTAGATTCCCCGAGCACCGCTTAAAAAGAAAACATACATGTGGCAGGAAGTCCCAAAGAATTGAAGAAGGAAAAAATAGTAATTCATTTTTAAAGAACAATGATTGTTTACTGCGATTACTATTCATCTAATAGAGCAAGAGCTCACAACGTATTTGCCTGCGTCATACAACCCAAAAGGTTTAGCGTCAGATATCAGTAGAAGCAGCCTATCAGATACTAGCCTATCAAATGGTATATGATCATCTTGGAACCATTCTGGTCGGTACTTATTTTGTATCAATTTTTGTAGTTGGTATTCTACAAGTGTAAAAAAATTAAAGGTTAGTGACGGTAAAATACGAGGGGTAAACCGTAAAGGAAATCTGGTATACATCCAGGAGAAAATCCAAGAATATTTTCATCACAAAGGAAATCTAGCGTATAAATTTTTTAGGCGCCGTACAATATAATGTACGGAATTGTTCCACATTGAATCGACCTAGTTTATTCCAGATATTTTTTTATCCAACAGATCTACAAGGTAGTGAACTTGCAACACAATTTTTCAGTTTATTTATAAATATTTCTTTATTCCTTTTTGGTGGGTACACCAATTAGATGTAATAAACCCGGTTTTATTGACCCTGTCACAGTCCATATATGCGAGTTACAAGTGCTTCAATGTATATTTCCACTCCACGTAGTATATGACGACATTACATACAGAGAAGACAAAAGGCTTCTTGGAAATGACTATATTCTGCCAAAGTTTGAAAAATTTTATCTTTTTGATAAGAAGTAAATCGCATCCAGCAAACGCTTGAAAATCAGGCAATGACACGGATAATGATTCCTCTGCTCATTGGAAACCGTTTATATAACGCTATGTAATTTGAGCAACATATCCTACTTTCATCCATAGATTCAGGTATACAAACAATTTACTAAAATTTCCCAAGGTAATAATAATCAACACGACGGCATCGGAAGTATAGATCGCCACATTTAATAGATGATTGATAAATCGTGTATCTGAATATCTCCCTCTTGTGAACAACCCACCATTTAAACTTGTTTGATTATTTTGTTTTCACTGATTTTTTTTTCCTATTAAGTAAATGTTTTGAAGGGAGTTTCGCTTGCTAGGAGAATATCCATTGATATTTCTCCTTATCGACTAAGTTTTCATTGTTGAAGTAAATCTAGAGACCAGGTTTTTTGCATTTTTCTCGCATTGGGACCATTAGCGTACAGTTGTTCAACTAGCTGGTTCTTGTGGTTTGTTATTCGTTGGCTGTAAGTAGTGGCGAACCGCTGGATTTCGTCCGTGATGTATGGGATATTTAGGTCATTATGGAGTGTTTAGTTATTGCCGTATCAGGGGGCGTCAACTAATGTTCTAAGTATTTTAAACTGAAATCTCTGTATGGTTTTTATCCTAGTGGGTTTTTCACAACCCCATAGCTGAATTCCATAAGACCATATAGGTTTTAGCATTGTTTTGTATAAAGGAACTTTGTTGGATAAAGTTTTGATTTGCGGCCTATGAGCCAGTACATTTGACGGAATTTGGCATCTAGTTGTCTGCATTTTGCTTGTATGTGTGGATTCGAGATGAGACATTGGTCGAGGTGTAGTCCGAGGTATTTAGTTTCTGTTTTAACTGGTATAGGTACGTTGTTCATTGTTACCGGTGGGCAAGTGCTCCGTCTAGTGATTTGAACAGATTTGGTTTGGTTGACCTGCGTTCTCAATTTTCTATCCCATATACTCAGTGAGTTTAGATGGTCTTGCAGGTTTTCGGAAGCAGTTTTTGGGTTTTGATTTATTGATAGTATAGCTACATCATCTGCGAAGGTTGCTATTGTAGTATTTACTGCTTCAGTTATGTCGGAGGTATAGATTAGAAAGAGCAGGGGTCCAAGGACGCTCCCCTGGGGTACACCTGCTTCGGTTGGGTAGAAACTAGATTGGCATTCGTTGTATTTTACTGAGAAATGCCTTTCGTTTAGGTAGGATTTTAGTAGAACATAATAGTTACTAGATAGAATGTTTTTTAATTTAAAGAGTAATCCTGAGTGCCAGACTTTGTCGAATGTCTGGGAAATGTTGAGGAACACTGCGCTGCAGTATTTCTTTTCTTTGAGGCTCATTGCAATTTTGTTGATAATCCTATGGACTTTTTGGGGGGTGGAGTGATGTTCTCGGAAGCCAAACTGATGATAGGGTAGGAGAGAGATATTCGTGCTCCTCGTACATTCTTTTCAGGATTAATCTCTCCAGAACCTTACTTACTATAGGCACTAGGCTAATAGGTCGATAAGATTGGAGTTCGTGCGATGGTTTGCCTGACTTATGGATCACGATAATTTCGGCGTATTTCCATATCGTGGGGAAGTAGGCAAGGCATAATATTCGATTGTATATAGTTGTTAAGAGGATTATGGCCTTTCGAGGTAGTTGTTTCAGTATTTTCCCCGTAATAAAATCATAACCTGGTGCCTTGCGGTTGTTTAGTTTGCCTATTTCTTTCCTGACTTATGCTGGAGAGATGGTTTTTATGGGGGAGACATTTCACACGGGGTGTCGACGAATTCCTCAATTTACTGGTCAATCATAATAGAGAGCTCTTTGTTCTCTTTTCTGATTTTTTTCGAAGGGTTCAAAATATTCGATTTTAATTAATATAATGTATGTAGTACAGTGTGTCCCAGAATTGAAGTTCCGGACGGGATCCTGTGCTTCCTGAGTTCGTATTGGGCCTGTATAACACAACTTACCCTAGTCCAAAAATGCATCCCTGAGGTAGTACATTCTCTTAAAGTGAAACAGAAAATATTCTGTTTCCAATAATTTCCGTTATATTGAACATACAATTTTCAAATTTTCATAAAACTTTTATCTCTACAAGTACCCTCTGTAAACTTGATAACCACCAAATATCCTTTGTTCCTCAACGCGACAGGCTTCCTGTTTCACAAGCACCTATGACCTACAAAGAAAAAATGATAATTCTAGATTTGTCGTTGATACGACACAAAATAGATAAAGTATTAATTTGTGTACTGAAACAGGTGGACGTCATGTGGACGAAGTTTGTTATTAATGTATTTTTTAGAATAAACTGTACTTTTCTGTTATTGCAACATTTTATTCTAGAATTGCAAATAAATGTTAAATACAAATGACGGAGAAAAAGAATGTTTCTTGTATTTTGATTGATACTGCAAACATTTTCAAGAGTACCTTTTTTACAGCACTTTCATTGCCTTATAAAAACGATCAAGTGTAATTAAATGATTAAAAAATTACAGCCTTGTTAAATATTAATTATTGTGAAAAACAAATGGAAACAAAGGATATTTGGTTGTTATCAAGTTCACATAGAGTACCTAAGATACAGCTCTCATCAAATTTTATCTTCAATATAACGGAAATTATTGGAAAAAAATTATTTTCTGTCTCAATTTAAAAGAATGTACTTCCCCAGGGATGCATTTTTGGACCAAGGTAAGTTGGATTATGTGGGACCAAAGCGAACTCAGGAATCGCAGGTTCCTGTCCGGGAATTCAATTCTGGGACACCCTGTATATACTCGAATAATGTACCAACTGTGTGAGCGACTTCTCCAAGGGTATAAAGGAAGAACAGTTTCTCTACGATAGTACAGTCAAATGTAGATGATGGAATTCTGCCGACTTTTGTTGCTAACAAACGGAATAAAGTAGAATTGTCAGCTTTATTTAAGGAACCTTCAGTTTGACAGTACGGGTGATACCAATGTCAACGGATAGCTTAAAGTATACGCCATGTTTGTCTTTGAAATGTGTTCTTTACAACTATGGTTTCATTTGCAAACATTCTAACTTTGTTCTTAGAAATTGTTTTCTCTTTAGCTGGATCATGTTAATACTTTTCAACCTTCTGTTCGACGATTTGCAGATTTTGAAATAACTCAATTTTATTTTATAGGGTAGTCTGTCAAAGGTTCTGTGACCCAGAGCTGCAGATGGGTAGGTTTTAAATAAGCTTTCCTTTCTTAATTTTTTTTTTCTTGAAGATAATGACGTAAGTGAATGCGAGCAATTGATTTGACGTTTTGAAGGTGGTATTAAAACTTGCATTGTTTGACTTTTGGCAAAGTTATGGTTGTGAGTTATATCTTACATATCAATTTATTATTAGATTATGACGTAATAACCCACGGAAATTAGATAAAAACCGGAGGAAACCTGGACAAAATTAGTATAAATCTAAATATCTGCACGGACGTTCGTTGAGGTGTCCCAAACCCACATCCACAAAAATCACAAAAATCCCAGCATGGCTACCCAAGATTTTGAAGGTCAAAGTTTTTTGCAAATATCTCGCGTCCTATGCATCGTGATGAGGTCAAAGTGAAAGTTGTAGATAATTAAATTATCTACATTTCACTTTTTCTATATTTTTTTAAAGCTCCCACAACGTTTTGAGATATTCAAGGTCAAACTTTCGAAAACATGGTTTTTCGCGAATTTCTCGCGCCAAAAAAATCAGACAGTAATAAAGTTATCGTGAAAGTTGTAGAGAATTCAATTATCCCCTAGATTTGTAATTTGCATTTTTCCCCAAAACCTCATCCTTTTCGAGATATTCAAGGTCGAATAAAAAAAACGATTTTTTGCAAATATCTCGCTTTCTATGCATTGGACGGACATGAAGTCAATGTGAAAGTTGTAGAGAATTGAATCATCTACGAGATTGATCTCTTGCATTTTTCCCAAAACTCCGCCCTTGGCGAGATATTCCAAAGAAAACGGGTTTCCGCGAATATCTCCCTCCCTATACACCCGGACGCCTATGAAGTCAACGTGAAAGCTGCAGAGAATTCAATTATCTATAAGATTGATCTTTTGCACCTTTTCCCAAAATCTCGCCCTTTTCGAGATATTCAACGTAAAAGTTTCAAAAAACCAGTTTCCGCGAATAACTCACTCTCTATGCGAGGTCTACATACAAACAGTAGAGAACTTGAATATCTGCAAGATTGATAAATTTATAGTTTCTAAAAAATTTTTTTACATTGCACTCGTTTCCACACCACCCACAAGGTAGAACGCATGGCGCGTTATTTTTACGTGGTTTCCTCTGTGCATGTATGCCTAACCCATGAAAATTGCGTCGATTATTACATGAGGTCCTCTATATACATTAATCCTACACTGAATCATACTCAACTTCATCGAGTTCCAATTCATTCTGTGAACTATCATCATTATAATCATTAATATTATAAGAACCAGAGTCCTCATCATGATTGCTAATTTCATTGTCATTAGTTATTGCAATGTCGGAACATTCAAAATCATATCTTTCAACAGTAAAATCTTCCAGTTCAAATATTTTCTTTTTGCTATTTACGCACGATATCCCCCCACGATTGGTGCAAGCTTCGGAGCATTCAAGTCCGATTTTTCTGCAACCACACCTTGTGTTGCAACCTTTTCGGCTATTACATTACATTACATCAACTGTCTCCGTACCCGCAAGTGGTTTTGCACATATTTATATATTCCCATGCATATTGATCGAAACTCAAAATGCGTCTGTCAAAGTCGAAACGAAGCACACTGGAGAGATGAATTACGAGGAAAATATTCTCGATAATAATAATAATTCATCATGGACGTCCGGGTGCATAGGAAGCAAAATATTCGCGGAAACCCGCTTTGTTTGAAAATTTGACCTTGAATATCTCGCCAAGAGCGAAGTTTTGGGAAAAAATGCAAAAGATCAATTTTGTAGATGATTCAACTCTAAACAACTTTCACATTGACTTCATGTACCTCCGATGCATAAGAAGCGAGATATTTGCAAAAACCGTTTTTTTAAACTTCTACCTTGAATATCTGGAAAAGGGCCAGGTTTTGGGAGAAAATACAAAGTACCAATCTTGTGGATAATTGAATTCTCTACAACTTTCATGATAACTTTATTGCTCTCTGATTTTTTTTGGCACCAGAAACTCACGAGAAACTGTGTTTTTGAAAGTTTGACCTTGAATATCTCGAAACGTTGTGGTAGTTTTGGGAAAAAATAAAAAAGGCAACTTATAGATAATTTAATTCTCTTTAACTTTCACTTTGACCTCATAGGCATCCGATGCATAGGTCGCGAGATATTTGCAAAAAACTTTGACCTTCAAAATCTTGGGTAGCCATGCTGGGATTTTTGTGATTTTTGTGGAATTGGTTTTGGGATACCTCAAAGAACGTCTGTGCAAAAATTTTGATTTTTACTAATTTTGTCAAATGTTAATTTCCGTGGGCTATAAGAGATTCCGACTAAAACCCAATTTTCGCAACTGGTAACTTTTTTCCTGTGATCGATGAACTGTCAGGCTATAGAATTTCATACTACATAGACTGTCTTTAGATGGTACAACGTAAGAAAATTCGTCGTGGACTTTTCATCTATGAAGCCAAACCGCTGGTGTTGAATGTTTCATCATAAATGTATAAAACAATAAGCAAGTCTAAAAAAAGAACAATCTTGAAAAAATTATTCGTGCGGTCATATTATTAATTATATTAATTAAATCTTGGATTATTTGTTCACTAACTATTAAAAACAAAATAATACAGTCATAGTAATTGCGGCTGACTTGAATAACTTCATTATAAATATTAATTGCACGTTTCTGTAATAATAGTTTGCAACATTGCATGTAACAATCTTATATATAACTTAATTTTTTTTCACACAAGCAATATTAATTTCGGACATTCTTTGATTTTCCGATCGATAGACTTCCGCTTGCCTTACGTGACTTCAGGGACATATTATAAACTACATTATTATTTAAGCCAAAATCCGACAGGTAACATTTCCCATTTTTCGCCATTTCACTGAAGAAATATAACCATTATGTTTTTCAATAAACCTATCAACACCTCTTTAGACAACAGTATACCAATCACGCCATTTCCGTTACGTGATCATAAAACTGTTATTAATACAAATTTTCAGATACAATATTTGTATCTTAGTTAGGAAGGTGGTGAAACATTTTAGTGAATTATTTCATAGTAATATTGGTAACATTTCTTAGCATATGATCCGATCATATTTCTCACTATACCTGGTGTCAATGAGATCAGTTTCCGGCCCCCATTTATTTATTTTATAAATAATGATAATAATATATAATAATATTTGTTTCATCATGTTGGATACAATTAACGTACATAATTATGGTAAGTCAGGTACAATCATCAGTAATCAATTACAGTTTAGAGGTGTTTAAGAATCTCATGAGCCGCGAAATGCCCAAAGGTAACGTTTATTCTGAGTTATAAGTATGTTTTTGAAGACACTGGAGGCTGCCTTGCTGTATACATAAACAAGAGCTCGGGATAAATTGTAAACAATAAATATAATATTTTTGAAAAGTGTAACTGAGTCAACAGGAGGGATTATGTCTCTGCGCATATGAAGGTCACAGCTCATGAGGTTTTAAAACACCTATAATATTATTAATACATAATAAGTCAATAAAAACGGTATATACATACACATTATACTTAACAAATAAAATAAAATAATAACAGTAATAAATTAATTATAATTAGAGGTGTTTCAGAATCTCATGAGCCGCGAAACGCGCAAAAGGCAAAGTTTAATCTGAGTTATAAGTATGTTTTTGAAGACACTGGGGCTGCTTTGCTGTATACATAAACAAGAGCTCGGGATAAATTGTGAACAATAAATATAATATTTTTAAGAAGTGTAACTGAGTCAACAGGACGGATTATGTCTCTGCGCATATGAAGGTCACGGTTCATGAGGTTTTAAAACACCTCTAACATAATAATGTCCAACATTAATAACTATTACAAACACATTTGTACATAAATTTCTCGTTGTATGGAATACAATACTTGTACAAACGTAATATAAACTATTGTTATGGTCTGTTCAGAAATTCATTAATATTATAAATATTTTTTAAATTTTAGTTTTATATTTTGTCAAGTGAAGATTTCTAATCTCTTCAGATAGACTGTTGAATAATAAAATTGAATTAAATTGTAGCAATTCTTTGAATTTAGCGCTTTTGTGGCGAAGAGTTTCTAAGAGCTCTCCATGTCTAGTATTGCATGTGTGATTGTTGTCTAAAGATTCAAGTTGGTTTTCGCATATATTAATCATTTGTATATGTAAATATAGGGTACCGTTAAGATTTTCTCTGTGGTAAAAATTTCCTTGCAACATTCTCTATAGTTCGATTAAACAACGATCTCATAATCCTTTTTTAAAGTACAAAGACCCTCTGCAATTAACTTTATTTTCCCCAACAGATATTAAAGGACAAATGGGAGCATGCTAGTGCATAATAGACATCAACAAATCTTGCCTCATCCAGTGTATCTTTCTATTGCAGTATTGCGAGATATGCTTTCTTTAGTCTACTACACACCTGATTTGCCTGTTGTTTCCGAGACAATCAGTTATTTATATATAATAATATATATACCCCAAGAATTTTGTAAAAGAGCTCAATTTAAAAGTATTTAATTGCGTTTTTTTTTTTAATTAAAACTTATAGAAACAGTTTATCTTCCATTTACAATCTATTTCGACTACACCAATTGTTCATGTCATTAACATATTTCTGTAAGTCATTACAATTTAGGGCAGATACAATGACTGTAGTGTCATTCGCATACATAAATGTTTCTCCATTATTTATATGACA
This sequence comes from Stenurella melanura, assembly GCA_963583905.1. Lineage (NCBI taxonomy): Eukaryota > Metazoa > Arthropoda > Insecta > Coleoptera > Cerambycidae > Stenurella > Stenurella melanura. Next base: position 49,557,918 of record OY757314.1, read on the forward strand.
AGGAAGGTCATTTATGTAACTAGATAATAACAGTGCCCTAATACCGACCTTTGCGGAACAATTAGGATAACATCATGTATATCAGACATAGCCTCATTATATTTAACTATGAATGTTTTGTCATTAAGAATTTTAATAGGCAACCCCTTATACCAATATTCTCTAACTTATCAAAAAGTGTAGTCTTGTTTAAGGAATCAAAAGATTTAAAGAAGTCGAATAAAATCGAAACGACTTGCATATGAAATTAAACAGACTAGCAGTTTCTACAGATTTTCCTGGTCTAAATCCAGGTTGACTTACACTTTATTTTTAGTTTCTAAAAATGACGTTATTCTCATATATATGATTTTTTCTAGTAATTTTGACAGTAACAGGAGTAGGGTGATTTGTCGTTAATTCTGGATGTCTTCCCCATTTCCTTACTTAAAAAAGAGAATTAGACGAATATCTTAAACTCATCTGGAAAGTAACGGATCGAGATGAAACCAGGGTTGGCAAAAATTGGGTTTTTTTTTATTTTAATCAAAAAACACGTTTTTTTTACTTAAAACAATTCAATGTGTTTTAGACATGGATTTTTAATTGTTGAAAAAAAAAACATGTTTTAAACAATAAAAAATACGTTTTTAAACTTAAATTTATACGGGCGCGTCGACCCAATACAATGTTTGTTCTATAAGCCATGCCCATATTGCATCATAACAAGACGAGGACGATACTTGACAACGGCTCGGCCAATTCGGTGTAATAAATACGTCAAGTTGTCAATAGTGCAATAATGTTTTTGGTGATTGGTTATTGACTACACAGGCACATAAAAAAAAGTCGAGTTGGAGAAGGCAGACCTAAGTATTCCCATGAATTCTGACCTGCTGAACACGAGTCCGATGTCCGTTTTGCCCGATTGGCTCTTGCATTCTTCCTACCCTCAAAAAACACCGTAAGAATGCCCGAAAAAATGAAAATCTGAAAAAATTCAGGGGTACATAGGATGGCAAGAAAAATCGAATGGCGCAAACCAGACTTCCCTGCGGTCCTTCGTTTTCGAGATAGAGAAGCTCAAAGTCACCGGAAGGAAAAAAATTGTTTTGTTCGCAATTCTCGAGGCTCTATATCGATCGATTTCTCTCGCCAATCTACGTACCTCTGAAATTTTTCAGATTTTTAGCTACACTCTCATTTTTTCGGGCATTCTTACGGTGTTTTTTTTGAGGATAGGAAAAATACAACAGCCAATCGGGCAAAACGGACATCGGATTCGTGTTCAGCAGGTCAAAATTCATGGGAATACATAGGTCTACCTTCCCGCACTCGACTTTTTTTTGCTATTAATCGCTTTAAAGTTATCACTTAAGAAAAAAAATAATAACGGTATATCTTCTATATAATCGTAATATGTTTCGTTCGTTGTACTTATACTACCATATTATTATAACTAGTTGTATTGAATAAAAGTTCATATTTTTTTACTTTATTATTTTTTTTATCTTATCAAATACAACGATGTTCCGAAAATTGTCCATCAAAAAAACGCATTGAAAAAAATCATGTTTAAAACAAATGTATTTAAAACAGGTTACTGTGTTTTAAACACTTAAAAAACATTTGTTTAAAACATTTTGTTTTAAAACTGCCAACCCTGGATGAAACCTGGTGTGTTTCACATACTACCAAACCAACACTTCTGATAATCCTGTCAAGTTTCTGCGACTTCTTGTTTGGCCGGAGTGACCCCAACTTTTGGATCTTAAATGGGACACCCTATATATTTTTACATTCTTGGACTCCAGGGATCATTCTACATACGAATCTACTAAATTCATGACAGCTTACGCCATTTTGACAATTTTATAGTCTCTTTTAGTTTTCAGTCCAGTGGTCATCAGAAATTGTTCTAATGTTCAAAAATAATGAAAGAGAAATACGTATTTCATTTTTTGGTTGTTGATTGGTGTTACAGAAAGGCCCAAACTTGGTAAAATCACATTTTTCTAGATTACCCAAAATGTTCAAGTATATCTCTTTCATACTGCAGTTAAATGTAATTTTTTAGTATGAATTTAATGATATATGACAAGACAATGTTCACCTACACTTTATATTGCAATTACTGTCAGTCTCGTAATATGGAATTGGATTGTGTAGACTTTGACTGACTAAATTAAAACATAATAATATGTAATATGCCTCGTGAGTTTGACAATTGTTATTGTGCAAAATCTAAAAATGTGTCAAGTATTGTTCACTTCATGAAAACATAACCGTTTTCGAAAAAATCTTAGAATTAAATTAAGCTGAATAGATTAACAGCAAAAACAATTGTCAAACTCACAAGTCATAGCACTTATTATTCATTTGTTTTAATTTAGTCTGTTAAGGCATACCTGATACATTTTAACTATAAACTATGGCTATCACAGAACTTGACGTCTGGATTGTTAGCATCACCTCCATATAAACAATTCAGACACTTTGACAAAACATCAAAGGTAACTAGCGTATTTATGTGTCTCTGTTATTTAGATAGATAGATAGTTAATGTCATAAATAAGTAAGCCAAGCACCAAAAGTTTAAACAATTTTTTGTTATGAGAGTGTGAAAAATGTAATATGTAAGTTTTAAGCTATCTCAGACTCTATTGCTATTCATTCGGATATAAATATCATAGAATATCATTCAGGGACTAATTAACTTATGTAAAATATCTTTTTTATTATTCAATAAATGGTACTCACAACAAGATCAATAAGAAAGTAGGCTCAATCTAATGATTCCCATAATTTTATTAAAAAAAAATAATAATGAAAAAATAAAAAACTCGGTCGACTTGATGCGACATAAAAAGATTAGGGAAGGAGAAAAATGAAAGTTTGTTACCCAAGGATGAGAGTATAAACAGTTTGTCACCTGAGACAAAAAGTTTAGTCAGTTTATTATTATTATTATAATCGACATTTATCTATGGGACCCCTATATATCTATTATAATTCTCAACCACTTCCTTAATTATCAATAATCTAGGTTCGAAAATAGTAGAGCCTGAGAACAAAATTAATGTTGCATCAGAAGTTGTATCCACCATAGTTCCACTACGAGAACTGATGATCAGTTTGTTTCCGAAGACAAATAATCCCTTACCGGAGACCAAGGTTCATCAGTTTTCCTCCCGAAAGTATTTTTGTTAATGAAAAAGAATTTTTCGATTTTAATATTTATTTAATGTCCGTCTTTTATTCCATCTAATATCTACTTTTACTTTAATTTACCTAATTAATAAAAAACCAAAATTTTGATATCGTAGCGTCTAGAAAGAAAATCAACATTTCATGAGAAATTGCAGTCGTTCCTCCAAAAGAAGCTCATGTGTTTCATACTTAGGTACTTTTCAAATATTTACAAGAACTATGGATGACCCGATGCAAGATTTTGCCACTGGTGATAGTATATTAAATGCATTTTGAGCCATGATTTATGTAAAAATTAAAATGTTTTTTGTCCATCATAATTGCTTAAGAAATATTGTTATGGCTTATATTAAATTTTTCTTTCATTTTACTTCCACATCCACATAGTGGATTGGAAGTATAGTAATCGCAAATAAAATTTCAAATTTTCTTTTCTTGAAATGGGTTTAGAATGTCATGAAACGCCGAGATTTTAAATTTGAGCGAAAAAAAGGTTTCCGTCTGTCTATCGGTCTGTCTGTCTGTCTGTCAGACACACGTATATATTATAACGAGATCTGGAACTGGATTGTTTTTTGAAGATATCCGGTGAAGGGTTGGGGGGTAAATAGGGGGAAATATGTAAAGCAAGCTGATAAGAGTACAGAAACTTGAAATTTGATGTATCTACTACAAGCCAAGACCTCAAATTATTTTATAATATTTTTCATCCCCCCACCCCCTCCAATTCATTATTAAAGGGGTTGATAAAATAAAATTGAGATATTAACTTGAAATATGGTAGACGTATATATTATAACGACATCTAGAACTAGATTATATTTTGAGATGATTCCGTTGAAGTGTTGGGGGTTAAATAGGAGTATATAGGGGAAAATGAGTAAATCAAGCTGGTAAGAGTACAGAAATTTAGGATTTGGTGTATATACTAGAAACCAAGGCCTCAGATTTCTTCCTAATATTTTTCAAACCCCGCCATCTCCGTTCCATTATTAATGGGATTCATAACATAGAATTGAGATATTCACTTGAAAGTTAGGACAAGTATTGTGTATTGTAATGACACCATATTGAGATTATTCCATTGAAGGGGTGGGAGGTGGCAGGTTGTGAATAGGGGAAAATAGGTAGGGTAAACTAGAAATGTCATTTTTATCGTATATAGTTGAAACGAACGCCTCAAACTTTTCTATAACATCTGCCCCGAATATTATTAAAATTCTGTGACCAATAATTTCCACGTACCAGACTGCAAATCAAGTCAAGATGTTTCCTTTAAAGTGACTTGTATGAAAAATCTGGATGTGGCAGCGGTTTTATGTTCAGTGTTCAATATTTGAAAAAAAAACAATTTTTTTATTAAAATGTTTTGATTGCATTTCATTTCGGCAATGTAATGTTATTTATTAAGTTCTAAATTAAGTGCCTGTAAATGCAGTCAATCCTTACAATTTTGAAATATGTATCAACTTACGCCTTGTTTGAAAATCCCTTCTCATTTACTGGAAATTGTATATAATTTCATTGCAAAAATAATATTAAACAAAAAAAATTTGGCAGAATTCCAACCGTTTCAAAAATGATACATTTTGTGTTTCCAGCAAGTATAAATTCTGTTATTAAATAATTAGAAATGTTTATGAGTAGGTATCTGTAGAAAGCATGCAAGTTTTCAAAAATTGTGAACTATATTCGATAAACGAATTTCGATTTTTGACTTTTAAATTTCAAGAATTGTCCCGTTATAAAAGTGTTACCCATAACCACTCCATGCAGCATGTTAAAATTCCAATATAAAATTGTATTGGCTGGTATTACTTTATAACAGGGAGGTGCTATATCGATTGCAAAACTTAGGTGATTTATTTAAGATGGATAGAGATGCGTAGGATAATACTGACGTCAAATGCTTTCCTGAAATAAATAAATTCCACTCGTATGAGAAAGCATTTTACCTGGCCGAAACACTACATCAAACTGTCTAGAAACTCCGATGTCTTACTTAACATTCGCTTCACGTACAAAAATAAAGTTTCGGTTCTGCATTTCGAGCACTAATATATGAATTCGAGAGAAACTTTAAATAAACTACCCGGAATAAATCCATTTAATCCGGATATGTTATGGATATATACGCACTCAGTTCTTTTCAATTTTCTTAAAACCTTTGAGGTGATGGAGCATTCGGGTTTTGATGAATATATTGATCATATTCTATAAAAGAACTAAGGACTTGATACGATTGAATATTTATGTTGAATAAAAGTTTAAAAGCTGGTTACAGGTATGAAAATAAATTCGACGTTATGGTTATCTCAAAATACACAAAATTTATTAAATCTGCACCAGCAGATAATATGCATATCTATTATATTTCTAACATAATTTCCGTTTATGAAAATCGAAAACCATATAATATTCTTTAAAATTTAATTTACTTGAACTTCATTCTCCATACATATCTGTACATATGTACTGACAGTGAATGTACACCATCTTGAAATATCATTTGAAACTTTGTAATGATTAGATAAAAATCAACTAATGACATAGTAGTCAATAGTTAGAAGAGATAATTAATAATAATAATAATAATAATAAGTTTATTATCCAGTAACCCATACAAACGGATTGGAGTCGTCATAAATAATATACATTTTTTTACAATAGTGTACATACATACAGTACGTATAGTGGAGAATTAGACATGTATATTCATAGAGTTCGACGAGCCACTGAAGTATCCCAGCTTTAGTTATTCATTGCCTACTGGCACAGGCGATATTGCAATTCTTACTTTCTATATCTAGCTTACCATTACACGCACTGTATAAAGATATGCAATAAACTAAAATTGTCAGCAACTAATTGATTACGTGGCATAATTTAAAAGATTATATTTAAATAACGATATTTTAGCTCTAGTTTTCAAAGCCAATTTTCCACTCTATTTTAGAATTTAAATTATTAGAACTACTTAGACAAATCGCTGCAATTTTAATAATATTTAGGTCCTCCCTGTAGCTTTATAAAAAAGAATATTCTTTTCCCCGAATACCTCTAAAAAATCTTAATATATGGCACTGCGTGTATTTCCTAAATGTAAGTACTTTATTTAGGGGCATTAAAATTAAATCATAGAATATTAACTTAACGAACAACAAAAAATATTACATTATTACCAACTTATACGCGAAATAAAGAATAAGGAATGAACTTAAACTAACTAAACTTTCCTTATTTTCACACAATGCATTATAGCTTTGTTTTCTCTCTTAGAGAAATTTCCTTAGAGGCAAGAGAGGCAAAAATATTCCTGTACCTTTAATCAACGAACTGCACGATGCGGGGCAAAAAAAACTTATATTTTCCATACAAAAAATTCCATATTTCGTGTTCTGCTATCGACACAATACGAATATTCAAAGAAAAAACAACAAAAATTATATATTGGGAAATAGTGAAATGGTAATAATCGTAAAACAACTTAAAAAAAAATAAATGTGCTTTTCAATCCACATGCCAAAAATTATTTGATAAGCGTAAAGAAGAAAAATATTATTTATAAAAATATCATCTCAAAAAATATATAATTATTCTTATTGCGCCCACACTAATGGACAAAAAATTGTTCTCTAACTATTAGGATTAGGTTGCGAATGTAAAAATAATAATATTAAAAAAAAATACTCCAACATTATTATCGTTAATATGCGAGACTTTTTGCCTCTTATACCAAAAAAATCTAAAAAGAAACCTGAACAACAAGTCACACCGGGGTACTGTTTGCATGAATAATATTCTCATGTAAAATTGGAACGCATTCTCATACAACTGCAGGGGTACAGATGGAAATTAAACTTGATTAGCCAGGTAGACGGGCATTAATCAAGGGTATTAATTTACCACCGTGTATTAACTAAATCTATAATTCTCCCGCCTGCGATCCAGGCTGGTGAAAAGAGTAGATTTTCCAAGCAGTTATTTTGAAATAAAAAAGCAAAGAAAGAAAATTGTTGCTAAGCTGTCTCTAGCCAGGTAGACGGGCTCTAGAGACAGAATAGCTATTGGCACAAAAAATTTATAGTGAAAAGAGTAGATTTTCCAAGCAGTTGTTTTGAAGTAAAAATATAAAAAAAAAAAATTGTTGCTAAGCTGTCTCTAGCCAGGTAGACGGGCTCTAGAGACAGAATAGCTATTGGCACAAAAAATGTCTATGAATTACAAAATAATTACGTCAGTACCACAAATCACTTTGTCATTACCTAAATTTTTCAATTAACTGAAAGAACCAAAAGCAAATAAAAATATTAATTAATTCAAGCTAAAGAAATTTAGCGCTTTCACCCTAATTCTGCCGAAATTTGGCAAATCCTCAATAAATCGGAAAGAAACGAAAGCCAGTAGTAGCGTTTACCATTTAGTAAAATTAATATTTAGTTAAAAAGAAATCAATCAATCAAAAAAAAGTAAATCACATAGAAATAATACAGAGCAAGTTAAGGAATTTCAAGGAAATATATTTTACGAACGTAACGTAAGTTCGTGAAAAAATGTCTGATAAGTTAAGCATAGCTACTGTGCGAAATCTCAGTAGTAAAATTAATTATCAAAGTACATGCAATCAATAGATCCTCAACAAAACTATTTGCCTTCATAACTACTATTATATCAATATAAGAAACCCCTAGTTCATTCCTTATTTCACTGCCCCTAAATAATGTTTGTACTCTTGGTTTCTACCATCGGACTTTAACAGAAAAAATTATATGACGCGAAGTTACTAAGTTTCTAAATAATATAAAATTACGATCATTACGATAAATACGCAGTATTCATTCAGTGTTGTAAAATACAAGCTAAATTTTTTTAAATAACTCATTAAAATGTGATAAATTCCATAAGTTTGAGAAACAAATTAATTTCCTCGTTAAATTCAACTTTTTTAAAACACATGCAATTAAAAATATCTAAGTCGCTACATAACTTGTTAGAAGTACTGCAGATCGTACATAAAGGTGAATTATTTAGTACGTTGGTACGCGCCGTAGGTAAATAGAAAACTAGGGGATTATGAGAGCTTAATCTGGGAACGTAAAAATTAAGCTTGTTAATTATTTTGGGTCCGTCAAAATCATTGTGTAATAATTTATACTTGAGAAAAGTACGTACGCCTATCCTCAACAGTGGTCATAGAGTATCTTTCAAGCAAGTTACTTTGCGAAAAACCAATCACTGGATAGGGACCGTCGGATTTGAACAGTAATTTAAGAAATCTACGTTGAACCGCCGCCAAGTTATTCTTGTGAACATCACAATTGGAACACCAAAGTAGCGATGCATACTCAAGTTTCGATCTGACGAAGGATTGATAAAGAATTTTCAGAGTATCAGTATTAGTGAACTCTCGATTAATACGAGCGATGAATTCAAAGGCCTTGGAGACTTCAGAGGCAATGAATTCATGGATAATTTATTTACTATGCACCAGGTGTTTATTTTATCAAGGCAAGTTTGAAGTTGAAAGCAGTCATCGATTACATCAATTACTTTGAAAATGCTTAGATCGTCGGCATATAAAAGGTGAGGCAAATCAATTTCGGTCACTATGTCGTTAATAAATATGTTAAGAACAAAGGTCCCAGAATAGATCCCTGGGGAATTCCAGGTGTGGCAGCAAATTCGATCGATTTGGACCCATTTAGTACATCGTATTGACTGCTATTCATTAAATAATATATATACAAAAGGAACAAAGAATATGAGAAGCCTATTTTTTTCTTATTTATTAAGTAACAACTGGTGATCAAGTCTATCAATCGCTTTGGAGAAATCGGTATATATGACATCTGTCTGCCCACGTTCATCTAAGGATTCGGAAATATATTGAGTTACACAGAATAAATTTGTTGTTGTTGAGCACCCTTTCATAAATCCCTGTTGGTTAATAGAGATTTGGTGTTAATTGAATGGTATAATCTATCATGCAGTAATATTTCTAAAACTTTACAGAAGTTATAAATTACAGACATTGGTCTAAAGTTCTCAATTTCTAGTTGTTTCCCAAGAAGATGGGACATACTCTCCAATATTTCCACAGGTCAGGAAATAAGCAGTTTTTTGAGATTAAGTTAAAAATTAAAGTTAGGGGATGCGCAAGGATGATAGCGCAATCCCTTAATAAAAAAGCTGGAATGGAGTTAGGACCGGTCATCATTTTGGGTTTAATTCGTTTTAGAGCCCGAATAACCTCATCTTCACTGAAAGAGTTTATGCTAAAAATAGGGTTATTCTTCGGAATATCGGCCTCAATGTGTTGTTCCTCGAGATTCAATGAGGACTCATTATAAGATTGACCAAAATAGTTGGCAAATGCATTTTGTATATCAGAAGAATTGTTTAGCGATTATGGCTGATTGAGTAAAACATACACACCAAATTTTGCCTTTAAAATTATGGTCCAAGACAAAAATAAAACACCCTATATCTTGATAATTAAGGATTATTGACCCACTAACCATAGATGATATGGAATCGCCCAAGTAACCTATATATGCAGGTAAAGTATGTACATTTACTAATGAATCGCCCTGTATAATATGTACCCTCTATCCAAACGTCAGAACACTTCTGCGTACTTTCAGATGTATCCTTTTACTTTCTTTTCTTGAAGTGGACGTCTGCATGTCGGTTCAACCTGAGTTACAATTAGTGCTCATATTATTATTATTTTCATTTTAATGTGTTTATTGGCAATGAAAAAAATATCGGTTCCTTGTATTCATGAAATTGTTTTCGGTAGCGCAGCACACTGAACTAGACTGTATAGAACGGTGCGCGGCGTGGACTTATATATAAAACCTAATTGGAATTTATCTCGAAATGTAATTCCACAAAAACTGACTTTCTGTCATACAAAATACAAACAATTTTTATGCAAGTAATGCATTGGACTTAACTCAGCAATGAAACTATTTGAATTTTACCGAAAAGATTTTAATATTTATGAGTGTTGTTTGAATGTCTCTAGGCGGATGAATAGAATATGTATGTATATAGTCTGTGTGTAGCACAAAAGAAAAGCTAAATCGATGGGAATAAAGTAATAACATAGAATAGATACATATCCCAGTCCATCACGCTGACTTTTCAAGAAATTCAATAAGACCCATTCGAATCCGCGAAGACGAATGTGAGCTTAGGCCCTGGAAGCTTCTCGCTCAATATATTGCTCTTCAAAAGAGTTTCGCTACAGTGTGTTCCAATGTTGATAGTCTACTTTCATAAATTATATTGACTATTACCTAAACGAGCTCAAATAAATGTTTCAGAAAATATGCCTCGGGTTGTGGAATTATTGATGAATATTTCAGAGGACACATCGATGACTTGACAGAATATATTATATATAAATGTAATTCCCGAGGTGAATAAGCTTTATCAATAAATAATAATGCATTAAATATTAATATCCACAAATATTTATATTGGAAAATAGTAGCTACTTAGCTACATAATCACGAAATATATTTAAAATATACTTTTTATTGCATCGTCCAATCAATAATCATGAATTATTAATGTTCGGTCATTATTATACACCTTGCATTGAAATTATTTGCCAATAATAGGTATTAACCTTTAACTATTTTTGTGTAATATTTTTATACAGGTTACTACAATTCCATACTTAGTATGTTTTTGGTATCTTTTTTTTGTTGTTTCAAATGAACTATACAGTGTCTCAAAAGAAACGCATAAAATTCATAACTTTTTTTTCCTTTGCGTTCGGAAAAATATGAAAACATGTCAATTAGTGAAATCAAATTACTCTATTTGTACGTAAGGAAAACATTTTGACACTTGTCGCATTTCAGTGACATCATCGATAATCTTTTCAAATGGGGCACCCCATATTTCATTCAAAAATTGATAGACCCTTCACAACATAATTCAGCAATAATTTTTTTTGTAAACATCCAACAAGAAACATTTTCTGTTGCAATTATTACAATTCAAAGCTCATTTTTATTTCGATAAATGTTCAAAATGTGCACCGTTAACAATTTGACAATGACCATTACGATGTTTGAAACTATTAATTACATTTTCAGTTACGTCTGGTGTTACGTTTTGTATTTCATCTCGGATTAGTTGTTTTAACCCATCTATTGTATCTGGTCTATTGACGTACGTTCAATAGACCCTCTTCTGCCTATCCATATATCTGGAAATATTTCACTGAGGTAATTTCTTACGGCAAGTACAAAATAGGGTGAAGCCTCATCTTATTGAAACTCAATACTATTAGCAAGTATAGTTGAATCATTAGGTAAATAATTTGTGAGGAATTGAACAACTTCAGCACGTAAAAAATTCAAGTAAATAGCGATCGTCAAATTACTGTCGATAAAATTGGCGCACACACTGTTCTATTTGGAATCATACCAACCCAAACGTTTACCTTATGTGGTCGTTGTGTATGACCTTGTATCCAGTGTGGATTTTCCAGAATTGTGAATTTTGTTCATTGACGGTTCCCTCTCAAAGAAATTCACCGTAACCTCGCAAAATTTCAGACTTAATAATAATAGTATTACGTTTATTATTCTTCCATATATACATTAACAGTAAAAGAGAAAGCAGAAAAGGATACCATTATAAGATAAGGAAAACCATTAGACTGAGTTCAAGCAAGTAGTGCAAGGTACCACCCACCGAACTAACACCCTAACCTAGGTTATACTATAACATCAGTATATAAATTAAACATTTAATATGCCTATCCTAATCCTATACCATATTCTTCAATAATTAAATTACCGAATTGTTAAATTGTGACGAATGGTTAAATGACATTTCCCTCAAAACATAATATTCATTATACTAATTTATTATATAACATTTATTTATTTATTATTTTACTGACTACTGTATAAGTAGCTTGATAGGTTTATTTTAAATTGTTTCGTGGACATTGTTTTGATTTTTTTTCCTTCTTCAATTCTTTGAGACTTCCTACCACATGTATGTTTTCTTTTTAAACGGTGCTCGGGGAATCTACAAAATATCACAATTAACCAGTATGTTACTGGTAAATAACCTCTACGCCTGTGACTTTTACGTCAAAGGATCAGTTAGAGGTTTCCTTTTTTAAATAAACAGCACAAATAAGTATAAAATCTTGAAATTAAATATTTCGCCGACGTTTCGGAAATCTAATATGTTTCCTTTTTTAGTCTTTTTTTGCTGTGTATGATAAATACGCAGCTCTAAGAATGTTTGTTATATTCAATATCCATAGATACTTACTATTTACATAGAACTGTTGGTACAGTTAACAGTTTTTTTAGTTTTTATACAATGTTAAGTTTGTGAAGTTCTTCTTTTAGCATTGGCAACCAAGTTGTACAGACATCTACGGAACAATTCGACACGCATCTATCCTCATTCAATAATATTATCGCGGATTCTTTAATTTTTTTTTTGTTATTAGCCTCTTTTGTTAAAATTTTTTCCGAGTCCCAGTTAGTTCTATGTCCGTTCTCCTAAGCGTGTTCATAGATCTTGGAGCTCTGAATTTCATTTTTTCTGGTATAATTTTGATGTTCGCCCAATCTTACACTAAAAGGCCTAGACTCACCCACGTATTGTTTGTTGCACTCACACGGAATACTATAAATGCAGTTTTTTTAATTTTGCTCGTGGTTCTTCGGTTTCGTCTTTGTCAGAATAGATCGTAAAGTGTTGTTTGTTTGAAATACCATCATAATATCAAATCTATCACCGATGCGGCGCACCTTTCCAGTAAATCGCATACATAAGGAATTAACGCTGTGTAACGTTTTTCAAGTTTTTGTCGTACCTGATTGTTATTTTAAATATTTATGAAGGTTTTATCGACAAAACCCCCAGGGTATTGGTTATTTATAAGAACTCCCCTTATAAATAACCAATACCCTGGGAGTTTCGTCAATAAAACCTTCATAAATTGAAAATAACAATCAGGTACGACAAAAACCTGAAAAACGTTACACAACGTTAATTCCTTATGTATGCGGATTATCCGAAAGGACGGTATTTCAAACAAGCATCACTTTATGATCTATTCTGACAAAGATGAAACCGAAGAACTACGAGCAAAATTCAAAAAACTGCATTTATAGTATTCCGTGTGAGTGCAATAAACAATACGTGAAACTCAGAGGTCCAAGATCTGCGAACACGCTTGGAAGAACGGACATGTAATTAACTGGGACTCGGCAAAAATTTTAACAAAAGAGGCAGATAGTAAAAAAGAAAAATTTAAGAATCCGCGATAATATTATTGAATGAGGAAAGATGCGTGTTGAATTGCTCCGTAGATATCTGTACAACTTGGTTGCCAATGCTAAAAGAAAACTTAACATTGTATAAAAACTAAAAAAACTGTTCTATATCAACAGTTCTATGTAAATAGTAAGTATCTATAGATATTGAATATAACAAACATTCTTAGAGCACGCAGCTCTATTTATCATACACAGCAAAAAATATTTTTCAAAAAAAGCTTTGAAAAAAGGAAACATAAGATTTCCGAAACGTCGACGAAATATTTAATTTCAAGTATTTATTCATTTGTGCTGTTTATTTAAAAAAAGAAACTTCTAACTGATCCTTTGACGTAAAAGCCATAGGCGTAGATGTTATTTACCAGTAACAACTGGTTAATTGTGGTATTTTGTAGATTCCTCGAGCACCGCTTAAAAGCAAAACATACATGTGGCAGGAAGTCCCAAAGAATTGAAGAAGGAAGAAAAATTAGAAGACGATAATGCCACAAATAACATTTAGACAATATTGTTTTGATGTTTCCTGGGATTGCATTATAAAGCTTTGAGATGCTATGAGTAAAAAATCGCTTGTAGAGGCTAGTTTTATGAGATGGTGGCACTATATGGTTCCTTCTTCTAGTTTTATTGATATGAACATTGAAGTGAAAGCTAGTTTTATTGTAGAGATAACTAGAAGTTTTCTTGCTAATTATTTGATGATAGAGGTATAATATTGTAATTTTAGACAATTGTTCATATTTAGCCATCATAGATCTCTAAGTTTATGAGAAATGTGCTCTCCACGTCGTATGCCAAATATATATCTGATATATGAGTTTTGAGTCCTTTGTATTCTTGTTTTCGTTAAAATATTTAGACATGAAAAATAAACAGGGACACAATAGGTATAAGAAATTCGACAAAACCAGAGTTTCGCATAATAGCAGTGGCGTAATTTCAGCATTTTTATTAGGTAGGCAGGGATTTTTCACAAATAACCCAATAGATGGCAGCAACGCGAACCCTGCAATTCTTAAACGATAACCCTATAAACACAAATGGCCGAGGGAAAGTAATTCTTAAACTAAAACCCTTTGAACCCAAATAACCGGGGGAAAGCGAGATTATCACTTCACAGGCAACTTTAAATTCAAAAGAGGGAAAGCGAGTGGTGTGAAAAAACAATTTGGTAAATAAGGCTCGCGCAAAAATCGGAAGACTTGGAGATCGCTCGCCGAATGGTTGTGCGAACGTTCCCCAGATAATTGTTGTTGGCATACGTTTGCTGATATGTTGGCGAGCGCTCGCTGATGTGTACAATTTGAATTTTTTGCGACAACTCCGCGAGCATTCGCAATTTTATAAATAAATTGTAAATAATACGATTTACGATTCCAAACTAATTCTATCGTAAAGTATGAGTCAAAACAAGAAAAAAATCATTTATGCGATGTCAAAAAGGTTTAAGTTTAAAAAGTTGTTAACGTATAAACATTGTAAAATGCTTTTTTTTACCTTTTTACCTTTAATAACTTCAAAATGGAAAGACATTTTCAGATTCTTAAAAAATATTCTGAAAGTGTAAGGCTTCAACTTCAAAACGCCAAAGGAATTATAAAAATTACACCAATATAGAATTTATACCGATTTCAAAATTAGGAGTTTTCGACGCTGTTGCGATTACAGACCGTGTCTCTGATAACAGGCAACCTAAGTATAGTATCATAACATGCTATAACTTTGGAACCATTGATGTTATTTTTAAAACTCTTTCGGCATTTTGAAGTTCAAGTTTCCGATTATTTTTGCAGAATCTAAAGATTTCTTTCCATTCAAAAGTTATTAAAAGTCAAAAAGACTGGAAAACGCAATTTTTCAATGTTTAAACGTTAACAACTCCTAAACAATAAATCTTTCCGAGCTAACATATAAGACTTTTTTTCTTGTATAAACCATACTCTACGATAGAAGTGTTTTGGAATCGCAAATCTCGTTATTTATGATTTATCTATAAAATTGTTATTAATGGGTTCCTATGGGACAAATTCGGTAAACATTTAAATCAGGTCTTAGAAACTGGTATAAAAATTAGTAAAACACCCTAAGCAAACCGCTCGCCTAGAAAAGAAACCCTAAACCCATTAAACCTTAAAGTATACTATATGACCATAGACGTACCACGTAAAAGTAATGTATAATTATAATTAGTGGCCTATGATTTTACGAGTATTGAATTCCCTATCCCCGGGCATTTGAGGTTTAGGTCGCCTGTCTGCGGTTTACGAGTATTGAACTCGCTTTCCCTCGGACATCTGGGATTTAACTCGCCAGTCTCTGATTTTACGAGAACTGTAAAAAGAACCCACTCAAAATTTAACCAGAGGCCCCACAAAGTTTTAATCCACCCCTGCCTAATTGTAATGAAAACCTTCGACGTGATTGGCGCAATTGTCATACTTATTATTTGTTTCGGAAGAATTTCGCAATTCGACAGATTTTTCTTAAACAATTTAATGTTCTTTCAAAATAATAGGTGGGCAGTTGCCTATTCTTGCCTGTCTATGTGTGTAGAGTAATTTTAAAGCTGAATAAGAGCCTTGTATAATTTGTGCAGAGAATCTGAAATTATTATCAAAATTTAATCCCAAGTTACATGCACTTTGAACGGCTGGGATGGTTGTGTCATTAATCAGTACTTGGAACCGGTCGGAGATACTTGAAATATTCATTTTATTACCAAACTGAACTGGTTTTGACTTATTATCGGTATCGTCTGCCCATAGTTCTTGGACTACATTAACTTTATATGGATGCCATTTTTGACTCCATACAGTTCCGTGAGCTGAGGATTTCGCTATATTAAAATCAGCTGCAACACAAACTAAAGAATGAAGATCCACTAACACAACGATATGAATTTTTTTCTCTACTGGTGATATTTACGATTTTGGAAATTTGCCGATCAAATTCAGTATACTCCTCGTTTTCATATTCGCAAAGGGCATAATAATACGACCGCCTGATCATAGAATAGGTTGTACATGTAGGAACATTGAAGACACACCTAATACAATGAGTATACTGACTGGAGTTAATATTATTCTAAAATTCAAGTATTAGGATCTATCACTCCATGGTGAGAGCCAATTAGTGCTTGCCTTCTAACTATGCAGTCATATAAATAAAATTCTTGTATTAAATTATAAATATATTTAAAATACCACCGTCGAGAGATTTACCAAAAATAAATTCAGTACTTCGCAATATTAAGTAACACTTGAACCCGTTATGTTTCCTACAAAATGTTACATATATTATTCAGCAGTAAGACAATTTTGATACATTTTTTGTTTGAAAGAATTCTGAAATTAAATTGCCCATTCTAGGCAGAGAGTTTGCAGTCGTTACAAACAGTAAAGTCATGGAATGTATTGCTAAATTATGTTTCTTCAAACTTTATCCTTCTCAAATCTAACATACGGTGGATCTGAGCTTCTTTGAGGAGAAAAATTGCATCTCTTCATTCAGTAAGTAAAATCTGAACAAAATAAATCATAGGAGTATATTAATATAGTTTCTTAATTATTGGTTTTGTTCCTTAAATTATATATTAATCTGGTTCTTACATGTATTACCCTAACTTCTAAAAACACTTTATATATTTTATATAATATGTGAATACTACATATTTATTACCAATTTTACGGCTTGTAAGTACATTATTTTACCGATCATCTTCAACATAGTTTAAATAGTTGGCATCATTTAACATGGATATTTATGATCTACAGCACATCGTAAAAACTCTTTATGCTAAAGAAGACCTACGGGGTCAAACTCTTTATACTGCACATAATCACGATGATCCACATACTTAAAACTCTTTTATGGCTGTCACCATGAATAAAGCTTACTTTTATTATGAAAATATGTTACTGGCGCTTTTTCTGATACACTATTTTATATACATAAGACGGAACAGCGACATCCAGGCTTATATTTATCTTGTGAGGATAAGTATATTATTTATAATCGATTCTATCCATAGCCGGTCTGAAAGTTTCGTAGGTAGTTTGATTAAAAATTTTATATATAATATCAGAAATATATATTGTCATATATCATTATACTTTCACGTTCTTGTTTCTATTATTTGATTTACAGAGGATTTGATAAACAAGTGGCTGCAAGGTAATAACAGAAGACAAGTAATAACGCTGTGTAGTACTTTATACTGTTTGTTCAAATATATGTACATTAGGATGGAGCAAAGGCCGTAGCAGGATAAGCCACTGAAAAGTGCCCCCGCACTTATGAAACTGAGATGGAGTCCTAATATTGTATTTTATAGTGGGTATCACTTCCACAAAGGTTTATCCCTGTGTGACTGCTAAAGGGGTTGAAATGGCTGTTTTACTCCTAAAGTGTCTTATTTTTATCTCCACTCTAAATTAATCAATTGATTTGAAAATTGGTACCTATATTTTATGCTGTAAGGTGCCTTGCTAAAAATATTAGGAGCCCTCGGTGACTATTACAACCCCAAGAAATCATTAAAAAGTGATTTGCACTCCCTCAAGGGTAAATATTCCTTCTGGCGCACCCACCATATTCTATTGAAATTATTGCTGATTTAGCCTCATCGTGTCTTAGTTTCATTCAGTTTGCTGTTGTGGAACAAGATGAAAAAAATAATTCGTGGTACCTGATACGACATATGCCTGCAGTACACGGTAAATAAAACTGTAAGTGTTCTAGTATTTTGTAAAATAAATTTTTAATTCATTGAGATTCATATCTCGGTATGACATACTACACATGACTTATTTAGAAAAAATATTGGCTTGTAATTTACGTAACCTATAGGGTGATTCAAATAAAATTACCCAGGCAGTTTCCATGGTAACGAAAAGAGTTATTCAAATTAAGTAAAAGCCAGTCGTTAGATATTCTTGGTCGCTATATTTTGTCTTTAAATTTTACCAATGATGGTGGCTTGCGTCGCCGCAAAAATTTTTTCGATGACAGGAAGTTTCTCTTAAATAAGGAGTATTTTTGACGCAATTATCGAGTACTGTATTAATTTGTTACAGTAATGTGTTACTTCAAATTAAGAAAATCAAAATGATTAATCATTTCCTTGTGCATTAATATCGACTCATAAATTGACAAATAATAATAATACGTCTTTATTCATTTGATTACACAGAATACGTTACAAGATGCTTAACAAGGGTGGCGAGATATAGCATAGCTACTCAGTTAACCACCAGATCATAAACTAAAAGTTAACGGAAAACAGCATAAACATTAACGCAATGAAGGAACATATGAAATATTGTCAAGTTGAATAAGTAAACAAAATTATAAAATAAATAAACAGTATTATAAAATTAAATAAACAAAATTATAAAATGTTATAAATATTTATGAATTATTTTAGATAATGTTTAAAGATCGGAACGGTTGAGCATGATTTTGTGACATGAGGCAACGAACTGAAAGCCTTGAGGGTGTTATAGTTAAATGAACGAAGAAACAAGGTGGTGTTGCGCCTAGGAACATTATATAGGCTCTTGTGACGTGTGCTTTTTGGATGATTGTCGGATCCTTTGATGGTTTTGTTATAGAGATAAGTCGGTTGTTTTGACTGATTGATTGTATATACTAATGTACATAAGTGCATATAAACTGCTGCTCCAATTTGAACCAATCAGCTTCACGGTAATAAGATGAAATATGATCTTAGTATCTAAGCCCATAGCAAAACATAATACAACTATTCTGGAGCTTCTGTAGACTCTCCTTATCCTTACAGAGTAAAGCTGGCCAATAAACAACATCACAGTATGCAGTAATGACACACAATTTCAATTTTATGTTCACAGAAAGAAATTCCTTGAATATGTAAAGAGTACGTAATTTCGCATAACTCCTTTGAAGGACGTTCGATACATGACATTCAAAGCGCAGATTATTATCAAAAAATACTCGCAAATGTTTGCAAACACTGGTAAAATTTAGATTGACGTTATTTATATGTATATTAAAGTTGTCACTATTCGTAATATCATACTTATTTTTACCAAACATGATCATTTGAGTTTTCGATTCATTTAGTTTGAGGCCATGAGAGTTTGAAATTTTGGTCCAAATCCTCGTTAATATATTTCTTGGCTAACTGTACAATTTCAAATTTAAAAGAAGTAGATTTGCATATCATCTACATACTGGTGTGCAGCTGAATATCTTAGACGGTATATGAAACATCCGAGATTTGGTCCCGGCACGCGGCTTGGCCGTCTGTTGAGTGTGTTTGACGGACGACCAAGCTGCGTATTGGAACGAACCTCCATGGATGCCCGGAATCGGCAGCAATGCCTACCTTACGCTGGTGAATCAATCAATCAAACACAAGTCTGGACACGTTCTTGGTCTACATACTTACGTACATTGGTTAATAGCTCCATGTATACAACACTCCACATTATTGAATATTGTATACATACCGCACATTATTGCATACATGTTGCAAGTATTACGCGTACATTTCATATGTATCTATGACATATTGCACAAATGATTACCCCTACTGAAATGTCATAGTTTGAAATGAAACCAGGGTAGTAAGCGAGAAACATATTTTTGAAAAATTAGGTTTTTCTATTATCTGTTACTATCATGTTAATAAATTTACAACGATCATAATGATAAAGTAGTCGGCCATTTGATGTATCGTTTTTAACTACATTAAAATACTGAAATATACATAGTGTTAGTGTATACTTGACCATTGTGTAGATTTGTTAATATCTTATACAGAGAACAGAAACAAGTTTGTAGAATATTTTAATGCTATATCTAATAAACTAATCGTTGATTTTGGAGTACCACAGGGTAGTGCCTTAGGACTGGCTTACTATTTTTTATATATTTAAATGTTTGTAATCTGTCTGAGTAAAAGAGATCTAGTCCTGCAGTTTATAGTCGAATCCGAAACAATTCTAGGGGCTAATTTGAAGTGAATAGTGATTTCGCTGTATAGCACATAGGTACAGCAAACGCCAATTATAATGAGGTTGGCCTCACTTCGCCCAGCCACGATAAGAATTGATTATTCAGTAGCGTAGTTAAACTCGTAATGTACATTATTTGATTTATAATTCAGCATTGAAAAATTAAACCTGCAAGTCACTGTTTTGTGATCTTTGTGTGTTCCACTAATCACATTTCTGGGAGGCGTGGTCCATCTGCGATTCAAAACCTCATCGTAAATGGCTTTGCTGTATAATAGCGTCTTTTAGTACATTTTCTAACCATATTCAAATGGTTGTAAATTAGAAAAACATTTACGATGCAATTTGGAATTTCTATGTGGTTCTTGTCTAACTATCAATATATAGACGAGTAAAATCTGCAGTGTAAACTGAGAATAACAGTGGACCCAGTATACTTCCTTGTGGCACACCTTTGGTTAAAATAATAAAAATAATAAAATCTGAAGTCACATCTTTGTTGTTTGTTCATTAAATAGTTATTGAAGAAATTCAAAGAGGAGTTGCTTAGTCCAATATACTTAAGGTTAGCATATAGACTAATATGGTTAAGAGTATCGAAGGCCTCACTATAATAAAGCAGAACAAGGCAAGTTTTTTCATTACAGGTCCATTACTATGTCATCACGAACTTGCAGAAATGCTGTAGGAGTACTATGTTGAGCCCGAAAATCTGATTGACTAACTGGTATATTATTTTCAGAGAAATGTAAGCTTGACTGTTCCTACATAATATCAGGAAAATAATTCTTGAATTCGTCGGGGTCACCCACCAGTTCAGGATGACTTATAGGTGTAGAACTAATATTTAGCCACTTCAAAGTACGCCAAAAACCTTTAGTATAGACTTTAAATTGATGATTCAAATAAGGTTTTTTTTCATTCCTCACGGACATTGTAACACGATTTCTAAGTTGTTTATACTCATCCCAAAATGCCTCAGTTTTGATTTTTTTAAACTTAGAAAGTGCTTTATCTCCAAGACGCATCATAAATTTAATATTGTCGGTAATCCAAGGAGCATGAGGTTTCGAGAAGCAGGCTGTTCTATAAAGTACATGTTTTTAGAAAGATGCAGTTACACTGTTGTTAAAGAAATATACCATATCCTCCACATTGTTTAATGTATATAACACGTCCCAAACATTAACTATGGTGATTTTGAGCCGATTTTTACAGGCTGATACTTAAAGTTTCTGTATTCCCAATATGTTCTATATTTTAAAGATACACTGGGCCTATTGAGATTTAAATTGAATTTCATAAGACAATGGTCCGACACACTTCCATTTTAATAACTTCATCACCCTGGCCAAGCTCTGAAGATGAGGTAACCAGAATGTCGATCAGAGTTTGACTATTGTTAGTAGTACGAGTGGGCTCCTTAATAATTTGGTGTAAACTATAATTATTAAAAAAAAATTGTAAAACAGCTTGGTCATTATTACAAAGCAAATTTATATTGAAATCACTTTCAAATAGCACATAATCAAAGTTTGGTATAAGTGTAATTAGAACGTTCTGTAGATCATTGATAAAATAATTAAAATTTTCGTTTGGAGGCCTATAGCATACAAGGATCCCAGACACACTCTTATCTTGAAATTTTAAACTAATCCAAATTTGCTCTAATGAACTCGTGGCGGGCGGAAAACTTCACCTAGATAGCCACTCCGCCTCCTCTACTATCTCGATCTTTTTTAATCAAATTATACCCGGGAATGCTCACGGCAATAGGTATGGAACTATTTAACCAAGTCTCAGATAAACCTACAAATTCATATTGCTCAGCCGCTACGAACTCTGAAAAAGTATCACAATTAGTACATAATAAACGTGTATTACAATGACAAAAATTAACTGCTGTTTTACTAGATGCTTCAGATCTGGTCATCTGGAAATAATTAAGTAAAATATTAAAGTGTTTTAAAATTCTTCCTCTGAGTATTGTAACGAACTGTCTGCGGTTCCTACATTAATAATGATTGCTAAAGTAATGCCGATACAATTTTTGAGTTCACAGATTCTCGCCTCATCTTTTAGTGTGTGATTTATACCACTTTGCCAAATTACCAACACAAAAAGTATTGAATCAATTAATTTAGTAATTAATTTTTCGGTATAATTACCATGAATGCAAGGGGAAATTTTTGAGAGCGTATAGGCAAGTAACGTTTCTTTCAACCAATCAAACCTTGTCACACAAGTATGGGTACGGCCCATCTACAAGTTACCTGTTTATAAAAACTGGTGACTAGTTTCATATACTTATGCTAGCTTCACACGTTGGGCCATATTGTGACCGAAACAATTACCGAAATATTTGTCTACAAATATACCATCCAGACGTTGGCCGATACCAGCGATGCCACAGCTACCGAATTTGGATGAAGTAAACGGAAATACTGATTGTTACAAAATTGTATCGAGTACTTTTCTTAGTCGGTATCACTTAAATGAACAGAGAGGTGATTATGAAGTGAGTGAAATTTGTTTTTTGAAATTCCCTGTAACGCGCATCGATAGGAAATGTACCGAAAAATTTCATCCTATTCTACCGAAATAGCCGGAAATGCTGTGGCAACACTGGCCAATACAGCAGTGCTTGCTAGAACTTAGAAGATGGTGAACGTGGAAATTGCTGCTGCGACGCAATGGCTGCTTTAGGTGCATTTAATTATTTATTACAAGCGAATGTTGCAGCTAACAAAAAACCTCGAGGGAAAAGAAGATGGCGGATGACAACGGTACATAAAAATAGAACGGAGAAATTTTTTTAATCAGATTTTCTGCGATTTTTACTTCCCTCGCATATGCCGAAGGGAAGTACCGTATTCAAGAAAGAATCACCCTCCGAGATTTCACGTTTCAGATCATGTAGATTACGAAAATATAGGTTTTTCACTTCCGTCAGTTTGTCTGTTGGTCTGTTGGTGCATTGACTAAAAAACGACTTGACAGAGTATAGTCAGATTTGGTAGGTAGCTGACGCTACTGCCACCAAGGAAATGGTTCTAGACTTTTACTGGAAAATAAACACAGTTGACTACCTAAAGTGAATAGATAATGAAAAAAAAATGTTTTCGCCCAAATTTAATATTTACACGTTTTATGACATTCTAAACCTATTACAGAAAAAAGTTTTGGAACATTTTTTAATCACGAGTAAATGGAAAAAAATGATTTTATACAATTTTCATGTTTCGCGACATTCTAAACCCATTTTTTTTATATTTCTGAAAATAAAAAGAAAATTTTGAAAATAAAAAAAGAATCGGTAAAGGTATTTATACAGAACTTCCCTCTTTCCTATGCAGATGCGTCACTCAAAAAAATGATTAAATACGAACCGACATATGAGAATAATATTGTCTGTAATTGTTTATTTGTGGCATATTCAGATTTTCTTACTTTTATTGGGTATTTTGCCACTGAAAAATATTTAAAAATTTTAATGAAAAAACCTCTGCGCCAAACGGATCAGACAGAGGTTGGTTCTTGAGTACTTGACTGTTTCAAAAAGTCTCACACCTAAAAATATATAAACTAGAACAATGTTATAAACTAAAAACTGAAAATCAAAGCTATAGGTAGTTAACGTTTCGGAAGAGAATCTACTTCCGTTCTCAAAACTTTTTTGGCCGTCAACCATGACAGTTCTTTGTTTATGTATTTCCATAGTCACGTGAGACATTAAATTATATTTATCTTATTTTTACTTACTTCGTCTCTAAGGATGGGCAACCAACTAGTACAAAAATCTATTGAATAATTAGAAACGCATCTAGACCTTTCAACGTAAGGCTTGGTGAACATAGAAATTACGCTAGAAGGGGAGAATTTGAAAAATCCAAAATTTGTGAACACGCGTGGGATAATAATCATAGAATTAAATGGGACTCGGCGAAGATTTTGGAAAAAGAGAGCAACGGAACCAAAAGAAAACTTAAAGAATCCGCGATTATTTTATTAAACGAGGATAGATGCGTTTCTAATTATTCAATAGATTTTTGTACTAGTTGGTTGCCCATCCTTAGAGACGAAGTAAGTAAAAATAAGATAAATATAATTTAATGTCTCACGTGACTATGGAAATACATAAACAAAGAACTGTCATGGTCGACGGTCAAAAAAGTTTTGAGAACGGAAGTAGATTCTCTTCCGAAACGTTAACTACCTATAGCTTTGATTTTCAGTTTTTAGTTCATAACATTGTTCTAGTTTATATATTTTTAGGTGTGAGACTTTTTGAAACAGTCAAGTACTCAAGAACCAACCTCTGTCTGATCCGTTTGGCGCAGAGGTTTTTTCATTAAAATTTTTAAATATTTTTCAGTGGCAAAATACCCAATAAAAAGTAAGAAAATATGAGAATAATAATCGGAATGTAGTTATCACTATTATTACAATGTAGATCCGATAACTTTTGGTCAAAAAAATATACGGAGTGGTCATCCGACTCCAAAAATTCAATATTAAATATATTGTGCCAAATATGGAAGGCTTGTGTAAATACCCATGGTTGAATTATTTCTTGGGATGATCACCCTGTATATTATTCAATAAAATTATGAAAGGTGCCTTCCTTGCCAAGCGTGTTAACTATATGTCAAATATTTTGCCATCTGTTATATCATTAGTTCCACATCCATGTATTGGAGTGGAAGTATAGCAGCAATTAATTTTTTTTTTAAATAGGTTTAGAATATCATGAAACCTGGAAATTTTAAATTTGAGCACAAAAGTTTTTTTTTTAATTATTCTGGTAGTGAAAAAGTTTTTAAAATAGGTTTAAGCTAGATTGTCAAAAAATGTGAAATTTTTAAATTTAAGCAAAAATGATGTTTTTTTCAATCAGTCCATAGTGTTAAAAAAATTCTTTAAATTCTCTTTTTGAAAAAAATAATTAAAAATATTAGAATGTTTGCTAGACATGGATTTGCGTACTATTTACCGATACCGAGGCGATCTTAGACAAACTTGACCCATTCAGGGCAATCCAACACAAACTTACCATCCACACGTTGGCTATGGCCGAAGTTTGCTAGACTTGGTCCAACGTGTGAAAGCATTAAAGCATTGAGTGAGCGTTCTAGTTTGATATAGAGATTCGATGTAAGTCAGTCATAATCTAATAAAGGTAATAGATCATTTATTCTTTACGTAACTTCTTGCAGGTCTTTTCAACATTGTCTTTAAGTCAAAACTATCTTTAGGTGCATAAAATAAATACATAAATCACAAATTTATGAGCTTGCCACGATAAAACACTGATAAAGCCCAAATAAATCGAAAAAGGAATTTGAATTGTTTTATGGGGTCTGTCAAGATGTTGTGAATCGAAAGAACATCAAACCTCTTATTAGCAGTTTGCCATTTTTGCCAACGTATTTTATCTTGTTATTAATAGTAGAGACTCAGAATATGAAAAAGTCGTCTAGAAACATGTTCCGTGGAAATGTACTGAGTACATTATTATATAGTACTTAACATGTATATACACCCCCTAAATTCGTCTGGCGATACCGGTGTCCAAGCACTTACAGGGGTGGAAAACCGAAATAAACGAAAAATTAGTTATTTGTCTCATCTTTCTGCAAAATTTTTTATTTTTGATAAATTATACATTATAACAAAGTTATGGCTATTTATAGGTAAGAGAAATGTATTGTTTAAAGCGTACACTGTCTCCTAAAACCTAGCATAGTGCTCTTATCGGGCAAATATTCATTTGCTATTTTCGTAAATTTATTCCACTTGTGATTGTAGGCAGATGAACGAAAATTTGAAAAAATTGATAAGAATAAAAGTTGTAGTCTATACTATCTGGATTAAACGGTTTTAGTTTTGGATTATAAATAAGCGAGTTACGAAGAAAATAGTTAGTTGTTGTTAAAGATGTAATTCAACCCCCAGTTGCAACTATCTCTACTCTGTCGTTTTCCCTCGCACTTTAACACGTCTTCCCGCTCGTCACCTCGGCCCGCGAAGCTCTTCTATATGCTTACATATGATGAATGCATGCATAATCCTGTGTAGAAAATTGATTCATTACATGTTTTTAGTGGTGTTTAATTAGATATTGTTATATATTTATAACATTATGGAGTCTTCGTCAAGTAATACCGAAAACGAATTAAATGCGGAATTTAAATTGCCGATTAAAAGTCGAGAATCACTTAATTCAAGAAAATTATTTATGTTTTAATCATGAAGAGGCAGATACTAGAATATTGCTGCACATATTATCAGCCAAATCTGAAGGTTTTACAGAATGCATTATAAGCTGTAAGAATACTTACTTCATTTTATAGAAAATGTTGACGTAAATGTTTACTTGCAGACAGAACAAATAAAAATAATAGATATAAATTCTATCAATCTTGATAACATTTTAAAACAAAATATATTATTAATTCACGCACTAACTAGCTAATTTAATGGAATTGGGAAAAAAAGTGTCTGGAAAATCTTTGAAACAAATTTCAGTCTGCTATCGCGTTCATGTGAAAAGTCTGTTTCTTTAGAAGTAACAAAATTTAAGGAGTTGGAAAAGTTTTGCATGTTACTGTACTCTCCCATTAATTGCGATAATATTAATGATTTGAGGGCGAAGATGGCATCTCAAATCAGTATAGACCCCCTATAGGTGACGCCTTGAATCAACATTGTTTGATAGCATTTTATCAATTTATTATATGAAGCAGTGCTTTAAACCCAGTTATTAATATGCCGAATCTTTTGGAGTACGGGTGGAGAATAAATGAAGATAATTCTTATTCACCTATATGAAAAAATAAATCGCCAATGCCAACTCTGACTGCAGAAATGTCATTTTCTTATTGTAAAACAGGTAAAAGTATCGCGAATCGTTTAAACTACGTTTTTCTAATAAATGTCATTTCAGGATGCGCAACCATGAAGTGCCAGTGCAAAAAATATAAATTGTCGTGTGTGGGAAATTGGTGTTGTTCGGGTGGGAACTCTTGCCAAAATGATTGCACAGACAAAATTACAGTTGTAGATGAAGAAATGGACGATGAATTATATTAGCAAAATCATAATTTCGGAGATCGTTACTTTTGTGTTTTATTATAATGTGCATTTTTCAATTAATATGAAAATGTATTACTTTCATCAATTTTATTTGTTTATTATTATTCTTAATTGGTTGATAAATTATATTTCTTATTATTATTGTGGCATTTCACACTTCTCCTATTATTATTATTAGCACTATTATTATTATTATCATTATTTTTATTATTATTATTAAGACAAGTAAAGGGTGTGGGTAAATAATCATTAATTATAAAAGTAGTTTTTCCTCCCAAAATTCATCATTCTATATTTTAAAAACTATGTAACTTAGGTCATTAGTATCTGCGTTAATGTATTTTTAACTTATTTTTGTTAGGACAATTACTTCCTAAATTATTGCTATGTTATATTACATTATCCAGGCTAATTTCAATGAATAATTTAAATGGCAATACTTTTACGCCTATGCGAGCAGCGAGTGAGAGAGAGAGGGAAATAGACAGATCTTGCGATAGTTGCAACAGGGGTTCTGCGGGAATTCTGTCAATAGGTTAGTATTTCTTTTATAACTTTCTTATTTATAAGCGGAATATAAAAATCAAAAAAATGATTATAATCTAGATAGTACAGGCTACAACTTTTGTTCTTATCAATTTTCTAAAATTTTCGTTCGTCTACCTACAATTAGGAGTGTAGTGAATTTGCGAAAATAGTAAAATGAATATATGCATAATAAGGAAGTAGCTTTATAACAACCATTATCCGCTTCAACTAATGCAATTTCTTCACATATAATTTGCTATAACTTTATTATTATACATAGTAAAGCAAAAATTTGGAAACTCTTAGAAAGACTAGAGAAAAATCTAATTTTCTATTTTTTTCGCTTTTTCACTCCTAGGGGTTGTTTGGACACCGATATCGCCAGACGAATTTATGGGGTGTATACACAAGTCAAATACTATGCAACAATGTAATCCATACATTTTTACCTTTCAATGTTCCACGGAAGACGAGATAGATCTCGTTTTGAACTCTACTATAAATTATGTTTTATCTTATTTATTTTTGACTGTGCGCCTTGTGTCAAATGTTTCTACGTATTCCTTTAATTTCATGAATGTTTAAGAAATATTAACTAGGTATTAAGGCAATATAACTATCCAGCATATTACATAATAATAATTATATTAAGTAATTTAAATTACAAAGTATATCTTTCTTATCCTAATAAAGTTTAATTTTGTTGCAGATACAATTATATGGTTTTAATAAGGAATTATACCACAATATGTCAGAAGCACAACACAAATCACAGGGAATTGTCGGCATCTCCTTAATGGTTCAGGTGAGTAAATTAAAATGTGAAATCGGGTGTCTGGATGGGAAAAGTGAAAACAGAATGTAAAAATAAAATGTATGTAAACTGAAAGTTTTAATGAGGGGAGAGTTTTGTCTACGTTGTGGATTAATTGGGTAAATAAAAGTAAAAAACTTTGTCTAGCACAGAAAATGAAATTCATTAATTGGAAGCAGTTTTTCTTGAGGATAATTCTATCTATCAAACTTTATTAAATTTATTTATTATAAAAATTCATTTTAGAAATATTGAAATAGTTAGAAGTGGATGTCAAAGTCACGATTACTTTAGGTTCCGTTAAACAGTATCAACTGCTATGAAGTAATATATGAAATTATAAAATATTTCTAAAACTTAATTTAATATTTATAAAGTAAAATACAATATTATGTTAACTTATTTGTTGTTACTTAAAAATATCGACTTTGTCGCGGTAAATGATGCATGAAACAAACTAGGAAACTTACGAAAGACATTAAAATATATACAGTGTGTCTCATTTAAAATGAAGACACCCGGATATTTTCGTAATTTTTTGAAATTTAGATTTGAGCTTTGGTACAATTGTAGTCCCATATAAGACGTACATTTTGGGACTACCAACTTCAATTTAAGTAACAAACTGAGACAACGGCAGCCCCTCAAATGGGGCCCATTCCCGATATTTTGCTTCGTGTTGAAGACATCGAAAAAACTTATTAGAAACAGTTGCTCAGAATCTAATTTTGAGCCCCAGTGCCAAATTTCGTTATGAAATTCGCGTTTTTAGTTTTTTTCAATATTTTCCCCCTAACTCCACACACGGTTACAATTTTGGTTTTCAATTTAATAGGATGCTATGGAAACAGAAACTATGATTAAAATAAATGTCAATCTGACAAAACTTTGAGTTATAGTGTAAAGTTCTAGTGTACAATCGTAAAATGTGTCTTCATTCAAGGGAAAAAATCAAAATAATGAGGTTATTTGGTCATGGGGTTCGTACTAGCAGAGAAGTAGCCACCGAATTTAACCGAAGACATCCTTTATGAGTCGATATTACTCATGGAACTGCAGCCACCAAAAATGCTCGTTTCAATGAAACTGGCAGTGTTATTAAAAGGCCTCAGAATGATTAACCCTGTCGAATACATCCGCATCGTGAAGATAACGTAATCTTAGCCGCAAATCGAGCGAATCCAAGAGCGAAACAAAATTTAGCGTCTCAACTGAACATCGACAAGGAAAAAATTAGAAGATGTTTCATACGTCATAAAATCAAGTCTTATAAACAAAAATTTTTACACACTTTGAAAGAAGGTGATGAAAATAGAAGGTTAGATTACTGCTGTTGGGCCCAGGGAAATTATTTAGATGACCGAAAATTTCTAAATAAAATTTTGTTTACTGATGAGACTACATTTACCACTAATGAGGTGGTAAGTTCTCAAAACTGTACTTTTTACTTTACTAAACTTTTATAGATACTGAGCCACAGAAAATCTCCATTGGGTTATTAATTGTAAAAACCAATATTCAGAGAAAGTAAACGCATGGTGTGGAATTTTAGGAGACCGAACAATTGTTCCGTTTTTCTTTAATAACTCGTTAAATGGTGAGCGTTTAGTTAACTTCTTCAATACGGAATTATGGGATGGAATTGAAAATCTTCCTCTTAATGTGCAACAGAGGATATTTTTTAAGCTAGATGGTGCGTCAATACATTATTCCATACATTTTCGTCAGTGGTTGAACGAACATTTTCCAATGCGCTGGATAGGAAGAAGTAGTCCTTTTGAACTCTGGCCTCCTTGGTCAACCGATATTACACCATTAGATTTTTATTTCTGGGGAACAGTGAAGAATACAGTTTACAAAACAAGGTCCAAAAATAGAGAAGAACTTTGTGCTAAAATAAGACGAGCCTGAGAGCGTAGCCAAACATAATCATAAAAGAATTGAGAAATGTATTTAAATTGGAGAATGAGTTGAGAAAGGCTACATCCGATAATTAATTAAAATTTTCACTTGTAATCTCCCAAGTGCTTGAATTATTGCCGGAGTACATGGATTTTCTTAAAAAATTCATGTATGAGAAACATTTCCTGCAATTAATTCAAGCACGCGGGGAATTCGGTAAGAAAATTTCACACAAAAATAAATTAAATAAACTCCAATTTCAACTGACATTAAGATTATTCTAAGACATAACAAGGTATAAGATTAGTAGGCCATGAATGGGTGTTGACAAAGTGACAGAAATGCATCGGAATTACTAAGTGGTGTTGTTGTGTCAAAAGTTAAAATTATAAGAGTTATTTGAAAATGGAATACGTATAATAGATAAATAATATCTCTTCCACCCATTTTAGTTTAAAAAAAATCACTGAAAATTGTTTAGGACAACTCTATTTGTGTGTTATGGAATACGTTTTATTCACTGAAATTGGTGGAACGTTGTTTTCTTTATATATATTCATGTTTTATACACATAGCATAGTACAGTTTCAACAGGGTATAACTTGACAGAGATGGCTTTGAAATGTCATTAGTTATTTATCATTATTTCATTGACAGTTTAACCAGTTTAAGCTCAATATGTCTTATGGTTGGAGTTATTTTCGAGCTTTTAAAAGAAAATATTATAGAGTATGGAAAAATAATATAATAAATATGCGCATATTGCGAAGAACTGTGTGAAGTTAAAAAGCCATCCAAAATTAAAATACTTATCATAGCCGATAAGAAGTGTAATATGGAGGAAATGAGAAGTGATTCACTATCATAATTAGGCATTGAACATGAAATAAAATGTTGTTTCACAAAGCTCGATGATTTTTTTATAATTATCTCGTTTAATTTGAATAGTAAAATTCCACTTTTATGTAAGAGCAAGTAATGTCAAATATGATGATCATATGTCAATAATTTGTCAGAAAAATGTCCACTTATTAATTATGTTCAAGGTGCCCCGGAGGTTGAAAATTTCCGGAAATTTTTTAGGTTGCCTTGGTAACGACACAAAAACAAACTTCTGATCGGCTAAAAGGGTGACGTGTGAAATTTTCAGTTAAGCAAATGTAATGAGTAATTATTTCAAAAACTGATCGTTATTTTAAACTCTGTTGTTTTCTTTACTTATTTCAGTTGCCAAAAGGTA
The DNA here is from genome assembly GCA_963583905.1 of Stenurella melanura. Classification (NCBI taxonomy): domain Eukaryota; kingdom Metazoa; phylum Arthropoda; class Insecta; order Coleoptera; family Cerambycidae; genus Stenurella; species Stenurella melanura. Next base: position 49,590,015 of record OY757314.1, read on the forward strand.
ATTGTTTGTTTTATTATCTCCTAAAATGTATTTTTTGTCAAATCGACATTTGTTCAATACATTTTTTGCAATTCCATGGCATCCTATTAAATTGAAAACCAAAATTGTAACCGTATGTAGACTTGGCGGGAAAATATTGAAAAAACTAAAAATGCGAATTTCATAATGAAATTTGGTGTTAGGGCTCAGAATTAGATTCTGAACAACTTTCTCTAATACGTTTTTTCGACATCTTCAACGCGAAGCAAAATATCGGGAATGGGCCCCATTTGGGGGGCTGCCGTTGTCTCAGTTTGTTACTTAAATTTAAGATGGTAATCCCAAAATGTACGTCTTATACAGAATTACAGTTGTACCAAAGCCCAAATCTGGATTTCAAAAAATTACGAAAATATCCTGGTGTCTTCATTTTAAATGAGGCACACTGTATATTAAATATTAGTAAAATAAAATATAAATAATGGCAACAATAGAAACCAATACATACACAGTTGGAAACAATGTTTTGTATTAAGAATACTTTGTTTCATGTTTACAGAAATAAATACATTTTTCATTTAAAATACTCTTGTGACAAGAAATAATAAGATTGTACTGAATAAATTGGATTACGACTAACGTTTCATTCTTTGCTACAATTTGTTTCATATGAGTTTATTTTATTTGAGTACATTTGAAATAAAGAATTCTTGATTCGAGACATTATTTCTATCTACATACAGAGTTCACTATGAAAGGTATACATAAATTCGCTAAAAGGGTATAGCAGAATAAGTAGAAAAATCGTTTTTGCTAAAAACTGAAGCCATTTATATTTGTATTCTAGTGAACTTTTTTTTACAGAATTCAAATATCTGTTTTAGTTATCAAGAGAATGGCCCGGGGAGATTCAAGTGGGACACCCTGTACATTTACCTCAAACTTCATTTTTATTCCATAGATAATTTAGTATCAATGTAAATAACACATGCAGGTGGTAGTAAAAGTGAAAATTATGTTTTTTTAATTTTCTTTTATGATTTTTTTTTGTCAACAATTTACATTCCAGTGAATAATAAGAAAAACAATCATAATGTGGTAGTGATGTTTATATTACGATTACTTGATCAACTTTCTGGAGATGGTCGTCTTTTTCCTCAGGCACTATCCGAACAAATAAAACGTAAGAAATATGAATAGTCACATGAACTTTCTATGGTGAGCACCACTAAACATTGCGTCGTAACAGTTTTAAATATTATTAAGTATGGCACACCGCTTCTAGAAATTTGAAAAAAATGACAATAAACTACTCATAGCAGTGCATTTTTGGTAAAAATTATGTGTACGCCAATCATTATTTTCTTTAATAAACAGTTATTTGATTTATTTAATATTTTCTTTTATTCGAAAGAGGCAGCAAACTGAGTACAATTTTTCCTAGGATGTATTCAATTCGCATCTACGTCCTCCATTTTTTTCATAATGATTAACGCACAACTTGCAGAGATAAAAAATGGAAACGAATAACTATATTTATTAAGGTACATGGGTTACCAGTGGCGACAGGGGGCTAAAACACGAAGAAAACATTTATTTTCCTATTGTCGATCTACTGACACCGAATTAGGCCCAAACTCTTCTGAGGCCATGTTACCTTACTTATTCTGCTACATCCTTTGTCCCATTATCTTTCTGCAAATACGCTCGGCATATGCGTAGTCAGGGGTGGGCATGGGTAGGCAACGATCCCCCCAATATTTTGAAGGAGAATTAAATTGTTTAATCTGGCGAATTTCGAAATTCTTCCGAAAAAAATATGACAATTACGCGAAGCACGTCAAAGGTTTTCAATATAATTAGGCAGGGGCGGATTAAGTTGTGGGGCCTCTGGCTAAATTTTGAGCGGAGCCTTTAGCAATTTTCGTAAAACTACAGACAGGCGAGTTAAGCCCCAGATGCCTGGGGAAAAGCGAGTTCAATACTCGTAATTCGCAAGCAGGGGCGACTTAAAGCCCAGATTCCTGGGGCACAGCGAGTTCAATACTCGTAAACTCATAGACAGGTGAGTTAAATCCCAGATGGCTGAAAGTGGAATTTTTGAATAGGGCACCATGAGCCAAAATATTGATTTCGGCTAGGGTATCAGAAAAAGAAAATTTTCTTCCAATTACAAATCTTTTTATGCAACTTATAGTTTTAGGTAGTAAGAATACATAATATTAAAAATTTGGAAACTTTTCATTAGTATACTGTTGAGATATTTATTCACTTGAAGATTTACCCAAAGTTGAAAAATAATAAATTGTGCAATAAAATAGACTGCAAGCATTATTTCTTTTATTAAACATTATTTCGTCGCAGATATTTATAAATTTAAAAAAAAATTAAACATTTTATTCCATCTTCCGAACATTTCATAATAATATTTTTACGTAAATGCATCCTTCGGTTTCTCTTTGAATTAAAGTCGTCTATCAGTTTTTCGATGTTGATTTCAATATCTCTTTCAACTGCCAGCAGAGCTAATGAAGTTAACCTATCCTGCCCTGTGGTATTTCTGCAATAGGTCTTTAAATGCCGCAAACATGAAAAAGATCGTTCAGTTCAATAATAAACAGATCAAAACAAGGCAGCGAATACTAATAATAATAATCATACCTTTATTGCCCAATAGGCAGCAATAATAATTGAACAATTCCTTTTTCAAAAATTGTTCGAAATGACCTCTAAGAAGTGGCGACAGGTCACGCTGCAGTAGTCACAGAAAATGCAAAGGCTCTGATCAGGTTTTTATTTTATTTTGGTTATATATTTTTAAGGGAAATTATTATAGATATACTCAGTGCTTTTTTGTTCATATATTAAAGTAAATTATATCACAATCTTGCAACTATAAATTGAGCTCAAAGTTTATATTATAAAATGATGAAATGCTTAGGATTCTTATTGTGAAGGCAGCGTATGGTACTATGTGAGGCTAATTTACCTTCTACTAGGTTACATGTGAAATACTTTTAAGAGAATATACATATTTTAGAACATCATCTGAGTGTGCACAGTTAATATTGTAATTCATTAGCTCATGAATATTTGTCCATTTATGTCACACTTTAGTGACAAATAAATTCGTAGTAATGTCTTTTAATTCGCTGTTGATATTATCCTAGATTTTGGGATTTCACAGTAAAGTGTAAATTTTGACATTATCGATATATTTTGAGAATTCCTTCGCATGTTTGCTAGTAACTTAATTTTGTTCTTGGCTGTCAAAATTATTTATATCACTACATTAGTATCGAGCAGGTGGCGAGCTTTGAATGTCCACATTCTAAATCCACGGCCCTATGCTCTCCAACGAAAAACTAGCTGCCGTTCGCACATGTGAAGCCTTTTTTAATATTTAGGTATTAAAATTATGACAAGAAGTTATCTGTGAGAGCTAAAAATAAAAACTATCTTTAAATATATTTTCCAATCTTTGCGCATGTTTTCGATAACTTGAATTCTAGTTATGCTAGTAATTAAAAACATAATAAATCAAATTTTAATAAAGTTGTTTTGATTGAGTGACGTAAAGGTGTGTTGAATTGATGAAATATAAATCAAGTAGGTGTTCGTAGTCGGCCACGCCCGAATGCAACTTCTACTCGTCGTATACAAAATGCATTTAAATATTTTCCCGAGCCGCAACTAACAATACCCATTAAAATATATATATTGTGTTTCAACAATATTAAACAAAGGAATTCTGATCGTCCATGTGAGTGTGTAATATTAGTTGTCCGGGACATCGTGGTCACTACATAAAATACGACAAGGGCGAAATAAACGCTAAACTGTCTCCGGCGCTATCCATAAAAAGTAAATGCCCTGAAATAAACACTATGCGCTGTTCTCTGCGAAAATTATTAGTTAATACTTGTCATGCTGTTACCCTGATAAATCAGTGGCAAATACGATAATGCATAGAATTTCTGTAACTAGTGTTTTAGATAAGCCTGCAATATGTTATTGTTATTGTTGTTGCATATTATACAGTTTCAATCAATATGATTTCTTTGTACATAAATAGCTATTAGACATTATTACCCAAAGATGCTAAGCTAGACTAGTCGCAGCTAAAGTAGGCCAAACGAAGCTATAATTAATAGTCGAAGTAGCCACTAAGTAGAAATCAAGTAAATGTAGTGGAGCAAAAATAAAGTTAAACATTGAAACAAAGACAGTGTTTGGTAAGAATTTCTTTTGCTGAAGTATACATATAAACTAGTTTAATTTTGGACCTGGAACGAAGTGGAAAACCATATTCATTTAAACAATTGAAATCGCAATACATCGTTTTCTGCCAATACCTTAGTTCATATTGGCGGGAAGTCGGTTTATCTTCATCGAGGACAGACGTGTTGTATGTGACGCTCTCGAATAATTAAAAAGGAACCTTTTAAAACTCCATTAAACTCGATAAAATTTAAGTCACCGGTAGATTAAAAAATTCTGCGAAAAATGAAGTGTAATAATAGAAGAATAACGCACGCAACAATTTAAAAATTGAAGATTACTGTAAAATATTTTTTAATAGTATCAAGAAAGCAGATAAGTGTTTCTACGTACACCCAATACGGTCGCATTAAAGACCCTTTTTAAGTGGTTTATGGCGATAAAGAAAACTGGTCAATAAATAGTGTGAAAATGAGACACACGTGTTTACGAAGCAATATAGACATACCGGCTATGTTGTGACTTAAAGTAATTATGTGCAGAGGAAGTTTTTTAAGTGGGCGAAACCAACCCAAGAAAGGAAGAAAGTGAAACGGCAACCTCAGGACCAGACGCTACAGAGAGATAAGCTATAAATTGTTTTATTTTATTTTATTATATTATATTCTATTCTTTCTGGTTACTTAAATAACTCTACCAACTTAATTTCTATCAACTCAACGTATTAATTCAACACATAATGTTTTAAACAGTTTCTTATTAATCTCAAAGATGAACCTGTACTGAATGGCGGGCAGGTGATAAGATAGAAAAATACGCGGAATTGGAAAACGAAAATTCAAAGTAATTAATGCAAAAACAAATCAATATACACGGTTTAAAAAAATATTCTCGGCCGCTCCCTCATTTGTAACTAGCTAGTATATTAGTTTATTGCTTTATCAAAATTAAAATAAAAGTAAAATTGAAAAGTTATAAAACATAGGTAACGAAATAGAAAAATACCCGAAATTGGAAGCAAAAAAAGTAATATGTAGTTAATCCCTAGAGTGACTTTTTTCTCTCAGTTTCTCATTTAAAGAAGAATAAAATTGAACCCTCAATAATTTAATTTTTTTATTTGAACAATGAAATGGTGCCAAAAGATTTTTTTATGGTATGTTGTATCTTTCTAGGTGTAAATTAATATTTTAATGTCAAATATTTTATAAACAGTATACAGAGTGTTATTTTCTAGAAATAACTTAAAAATGTATTTATTCGGGGTCCGGCCCTGATATTTTATTAATGTTCCAGGCATTAGATGGGGAATGACTACTGTAATCAAAATACAAAATTTCATTGGATTCAGCTTACGCATTACAGATATATGGCGAAAAGAATATTCCTCCAGAAAATATAAAACCCTGTATTTCGAAAGCGGTGCCGCTTTAGCCATTACTGTTTAGGGATTTAAGATCACCTCAATTTTTTCTATCTTTTGGTGAAGTACGATCCTCCCCTCACGAATCACCCTGTATATGTATAGGGCTGGATGATAATTTAATTACCTGATTGCTTCAAACCAAACCATTTGTATGCTGAAGGGCGTGAAAAGAAAAGAGAACATCTAAAGATACCTGGTAAAAGGTAGAAGAACGTAGACGCTATTGTGTACCAATGACTAACTTATTTATAACGCCTTGTATTTCTGCCATCCGCCACAGTCTGTCAATATGCAGTTTTAATGAACGGACCCAAAATCTAAGGACTCAGCCCCCTTGGCTGCCCCTTCAATTTACAATTGAAAATTTGTTGCCAGATCTGGATAGGTGCTGTATGTCTATATGACCATGAAATTTTTCCTCAGGTTTAGGCATATATCTGTCCCCCATAACAAAAAGCCTTAAGTAAACCGAAAAATATGGTTTTACATTTATTCATTCATGAGAGGTAATTAATAGAAAGTAATGTATATTAAGGAAATATTATTTTAAATACCTGATGTTATTGGCTTTTTATTTCCATCAGCGTGGTGTTTCTTCTAGAGGAGCTGGAACCAAACTGATCTCTCTATTTCCCCACCAATAATCTTCTCCTCACATCATAAAATACTATTCCCGTAAATTTACTACATTCTAGAAAATTGTGGTTGTTGAACACTCCATATTTGTCAATACAGATCGACAGTCGAGCCAACACACACAATTTCTAGGGTATTTTTAAAAGTGCCAACTAGGGTTGGGTTGCCTATGGTTCGACAGACGGTGGAATTTATGAAATTATGCGGATCGTTGGTGTCCAGTCGGTAAAGTAAACCACCAAAAGCTCGCAAAAAATGTTATCTGAGATTTTCCTTCCGTAACTATTAGTGCGATGATTAAACATCACAAAACCATAAATATCAGTTCTGGGGGTGCCGCGCAACCCCCCAAATCACCCCTTCGGTGAAAGGAGCCTTATTTTATGATAACTCGTTAACCGTTGAAGATATAAAAAAATGCTCATCATAAAGAAAGCTTAACTAACCGCCTAAAAAAAATCGTGTTGTAATTATCTTGTATATATCATGGTTTTCGAGAAAATCAATATTGACAAAAATTGCAAAATTTTTATTTTTAATGCGCGCAAATTTTCGTTTATTTGAACTTTTTACGCGCGGCCTATAGAAAAAATTGAATTGCTCAAGAATCAAACAAGCAAGGAAGAAAAATCAAAATGGGTTTTAAAGGGGATATAAAATACTCTCTTGTGTTGCCATTTTTGTGAGCTATTGCTGTTTATTAGTATATAAAAATAATAATATAATATAGTTATCTCTTAATTTTTTGTGCATCTAACTATTCACAGGCCCATAAAAAATAACTGACTATAATATAAGTTATAAATACATTATCTTTTAGTTCAAGGTAGTACTTCAATTCAGGAAAAGATAGGAATAAAAATATTCACATTTACAAATTTAGCAGCATGTTAAAGTTAGCCAAAAAAAATCCAAAAGAGGCTGCATATTCACTTTTTTGGTGATATTTTTTTAATACAATTTTTTACTATTAAATGATTAGAAATAAGAGTTGTATGATATATAAAATAAAGATAAAAATTTCTAAGTAAATTTTCAAAATGTTTTGGTCATTTTTTATTTTTAGGAAACGATGAAAAATTTCAACATGCTGGTAAATTTGTAAATGTGAATATTTTTATTCCTAACTTTTCTACATTGAAGTACTACCTTGAACTAAAACATAATGCTATTTATTACTTATATTAAAGTCAGTTATTTTTTATTGGTCTGTGAATAGTTAAAAGTGCAAGAAATCAAGAGGTAACTATATTATATTGTTATTTTTATATACTAATAGATACCAATAGCCATCAAAAGGGGAAACACAAAAGAGTATCTGATATCCCCCTTTTTGTTTATTTAAAATTTTTTGCGCGCGGCATATAGAAAAAATTGAATTACTTGAAAATCAAACAAGCTAGGGAGAAAAATTAAAATGGGTTTTAACATTTTCATTTTTCTTCGTAGCATGCTTGATTTTCGAGTAATTCAATTTTTTCTATATACCGCGGGCAAATAAAGGAAAATTCGTGCGCAGTAAAATAACAAATTTTGCATTTTTTTTCAATACCGATTTTCTCGAAACCCATGGCATATGCAAGGAAATTACACGAGGACTTTTTTTAGGCTGTTGGTCAAGCTTTCTTTTTTATGATGAGCAATTTTTTATATCAACGGTTAACGAGTTATCAGTAAAATAAGTCTTTTTTCACCGAAGGGGTGTTTGTTTGGGGGGGGGGGGTTGCGCGGTACTCCCAGAACTGATTTTTGTGGTTTTGTGATGTATAAATCCTTACTGTTACTGAAGGAAAATCTTAGATAACATTTTTTGTTATGGAAACCTTTATAATTATTGGACTATTGTGTTTATATTCTTATACAGTTTGGCTCTGTTCACGTTACAATACAAGCATTCAAACAAACGAAAAAAATGCAAAATATTGTGAAAATTAACAAAAACATTTTTTAACAAAGACCAATCAAAAGTACCTACCTACTTAGAGTTTCGAAAGAACACTCACTGCTATTTAATGATATATAAACTCTACACAATTTAAAAAAAATATATGATTTTTGCCCGCTTATATAAATATTTTGAATTAAAATATTCTGTGATAGCTAACGTCCAGATAGCATAATTTTCTACAATATGATCTACTCGATACTTTATTATTAAAGCTAACTTAAATGATTTAAAAAGCTATGTAATAGCATTTTCATTGTTTTAAAGTTATGTGCATATTTAATAGAGTTTTTCTAACTCAAGATTTATTCAAAATTTAATACGGACAGTTCCATCTTTTACTTTTGTAATATGTCCTGAGATATTTGCAAAAAAAAACAGAAAAACGATGCTGGTACTTCAATTGCTTAAACGAATATGTTTCCGTCTTTAGATTCCAGCAAAAAATTCCCTTCCCAAAGACTTCTTTAAGATATTTGTTTTTACTCCTAGACATAATTTCTTTATGCGTGTACATATTACAGAATAAGAAGATATCGAACATTAAACATGTTATATAATCTATACTCTTTTTGTAACTTGTTTCTTTAATATCACTGACCAATACCAGACAACAATTTACAAGTAACTTCAAACAAGTGTGTGCATTAATATCACTGTTTAAAATTGAATTATTATTTCTTTGCTTATAATGGGCTTGTGCAGCATTTTTTTTTTATTTCACAAATCGAAAGTGCAAGTATAAATTAATGGATCTGCAAAATATCAGAATCTTATTCGCACGTTTAGTATCTTAAAAACTATTACAAATTTGCATCTCGCGAAAATGGGGAGTGGCCAGGCGCTACGTCATTATACGCATAGACTCGGCGATCTCAATAGACTTGATGCTCCTTATTGGTTATAATAATTATAGTGCAGTAAAAAAAGGCCAAAAAAATGGGGAGCTAGGTATAGTCTGGATACAGCAAGATTATGATTTTATCCTGTTTGGGGTATCACTGGGAGTATATTACTAAGTTTTGGACCTCGAAAACCTTGTGCTACTTTTTTTATAAACAATTAAATTTTTTTTACTGCGTTTTTCGAACTTAAAATGTGAATAACTCCGGCTCTATAAGTCGAATCGGGGCAAATAAAAAACCAGTCTCTTTGTAATAAAATTGCCAATAAATTGCCGTTAGCTTCAATTCTCTGAAGTACGTACATAACCTACAAAACTGAAAAAACGAGAAAAAAACAGTATTTTTTTCATTTTGGTGCCCAAGACCGTCAACTAGACCAATTTGCATCAAACTTTCAGAAAATATACTTTTTGTTGTAATAAAAAGACTCTGAAAAGTTGTTGTCAAAATATTGAACCCATTGGCCAAAATTGCATTTGTTATCTAAAATTTGAAATGCCCGCCATTTTATGCCATTAAGTTCAAAATGAAAATTTTTTTTACAAAATGTAGATCTCGATACCAGCTTTCTAATGCAATTAAAAAGAATTTCTTTAAATGTAATTTTGGTTACTTTTTTTACATTTGTTTATAACTCAAATAACAACAATTGCATTTTTTCGGCCATTTTGAAAAACAAATTAAAGTTTTTTATCAGATCTGGTAGAAAATGTTGGGTCCTTTAATTTAAAAAAAAGAAAGTTCATTTTTGTTAACGTGAACTCGAGATATTTAACTTTTTGTATTTTAGTCAATTGTTAATTAACAAATGCATATTTTGAGCTAAAATTTGGAATGTGTCATTTTGAAACCTATTCATTTCATATGATAAATTCAAAAAAAATTTAAGTTTTATAGAAACTTATTTCCAAGCATTATAATGCAAGTATTGTTAATTGAGCTAAAAAGTGATTTTTTAAATTTTTTCATAAAGCTCAGTTGCAAAATGCAATAACTTCCTTGTTTCTTAAAATTCGGTGGGCTTTTTTTTAAATACGTTATTTTTTCCCTCGCAGTGCGACCATCAACTTAGCTTTTTGTTAATAATAATAAATATTTTATATTTTTAAATTTATATACAAGCAACGTTTGCTAATGTACAAACCTATTTTACCTGGGGAGCGAATAGTTGCTTATAAATGATGAGAAATGTTTACATTTTCTTTCTTATTCCCCACCAGTTCCATTCCTTACAGCTTAGATCGGTTGCCGTGCAGTATTGTCTGTTTACATTTTTATATTTGAGAAGCCGTAAATTAATTTAATACATGTGTGATACCAAGGGGGCACGTTTAGGGTTAGACCGCTTGGACATGTTAACAAGTACGACACTGACATTTCACTTCATACAAAATTTAATAACAAAGTCTAATTGTCCACGAATGATGCAAGTAAATAATACAGTCTTAATATCACCGAATAAATTTTGTAAAATAAAAGAACTAACGATCCGCTACCCGCTAGCCCGCAATAATCAAATCTTAACTCTATCACAGGTAATCATAGAATGCCTTTTTGCCCCGGGCTAGCTGATTTCGTTTCGTTCGCCCTAAGCGTGTTCCTGTGCCCATATAAGGAAATACATAGAATCTTAAACTGTTATTGGTTGGGATAAGTCAACCTGAATGTTTACATTAACAAAAATAATAAACAGTCATAAGTACTAGTGAAGGGTTCCTAAGAATCATAGGCGTGGAGAAATTATTTTCGGTGGCGCCGACATACAAATTAAAAATGTCTTCGAGTGAAAGTGAGATTATTAGGTGTTTAAAATATCATGAAAGTTTTGTATGGGTGTAATCTAATAAAACCTATGGATTTAGGTGATTTAAGATTTCATTGTTTCCAAAAACTTACATTGAAAACCGGTTGTAATTTGAAAACCTTCCTCCGATCGAAGAAGCTACAAATGAACATTTATTGAGAGTGTATCTTCAAATACACAAATGGCTGGAATATGAAGAAATAGATCCACGATTGTTTGGTTGGGAGGATACAATTAATGGTTTAATGCCTATTACAATGAGAAAACAGCCAATACCACAAGAAATTCTTGAAATTCTCGCTTGTGAATGTAATGCCGGCTGTAAAGACCTGAGATGCCGATGCAGGAAGTTCGGACTACAATGTACAAGTTTGTGTGAATATTGTGGAGACATTAATTGCAGGAATTGTACAGAATGCACTGTAGTCAGTGCAGAAGAAAATCGTGAAGTTGAAGAAGACAATATAGATGAATCAGACATAGATTCAAGCTGTACCGATATATCAGAATCGGAACTCCAAAGCGACTGCGAACGCTTGCAAGTTAATGTACCCGATTTTCGTGTTCAAATTCGTGATGAAGAAGAAAATGGTGAAAATTTTTTATTTGAAACAGATTCAGAGAGTGAAACTGAATTGTACACATTACCAATCAAGAGATATAAAATACATTAATTACGATTTTGTAAATTTATAAGAATAAAAATGTTTACTTTTAAATAAAATGTTTTTACCACATTATTAATCCTCGCCTTTAAAACTTTTTCTAACAAGTATTTATATTACAATATTTACTATTTCCTTTTTTAAATAAAACTTAAAACATTATATTTAGAAGACAATATAAATTTAATCTAAGTATTCATATTTATATAGAAAGATTTAAAAAAAATTATACAGGTTTATACGTTAGCAATCGTTGGTACATGTGTACATATGAATTTGGAAATAAAAAATACTCATTTGCATTATTAACAAAAAGCTAAGTTGATGATCGCATTGCGAGGGAAAACATAACGTATTTAAAAATATAAAGTCAGACGAATTTTAAGAAACAAGAAAGTTATTGCATTTTGCAACTGAGCTTTATGAAAAAATCAAAAAAATCACTTTTTAGCTCAATTAACAATACTTACATTATAATGTTTGTAAATAAGTTTCTATAAAACTTAATTTTTTTTTTAATTTATCATATGAAATGAATACGTTTCAGAATGATACAGTCCAAATTTTAGCTCAAAATATGCGTTTGGTAATTAACAATTGGCCAAAATGCAAAAAGTTAAATATCTCGAGTTCACGTTAACAAAAATGAACTTTCTTTTTTTTCAATTAAAGGTCACAAAATTCTCTATCAGATCTGATAAAAAACTTTAATTTGTTTTTCAAAATGGCCGAAAAAATGTAATTGTTGTTATTTGAGTTATAAACAAATGTAAAAAAGTAGCCAAAATTACATTAAAAAAAATTATTTTTAATTGCATTTGAAAGCTGACGTCGTGATCTACACTTTGAAATAAAAAAATTTCATTTTGGACTTAATGGCATAAAATGGCGGGAATTTCAAATTTTAGATAACAAATGCAATTTTGGCCAATGGGTTAAATATTTTGACACCAACTGTTCAGTGTCTTTTTATTAGGTCAAAAAGTATATTTTCTGAAAGTTTGATGCAAATTGGTCTAGTTGCCGGTCTTGGGTACTAAAATGAAAAAAGTACTGTTCTTTTCCCGTTTTTTCAGTTTTGTAGGTTATGTACGTATTTCAGAGAATTGAAACCAACGACAATTTATTGGCAATTTTATTACGAAGAGATTGGTTTTTAGTTTGCCCCGATCCGACTTATAGAACCGGAGTTATTCATATTTTAAGCTCGAAAAACGCAGTAAAAAAAATTCAATTGTTTATAAAAAAAGTAGCACGAGGTTTTCGAGGTCCAAAACTTAGGAATATACTCCCAGTGATACCCCAAACAGGATAAAATCATAATCTTGCTGTATCCAGACTGTGCAAATTAAAATGCTTTTTTTACTGCACTATTATAAGTGTTTTCGAAGTATTGTTTGTTTTGCTTACTACTTGACAGTAGGGGAGTACAATTTGGTGAAATGTCAAAAAATTACAATTTTCTCTCGCTCCTGCCAGAACGAATTTTCGATTTCGACCCTGCAATTTACGATTATAATTCATCGCCGACCTTCTCCTTTCCGTAGACACATAGAACGAACTTCCACTCGACGTATTTATTTAGTTACCAGCGTTTAAAAATTACATGTTTTTCGACTTTTCAGGTTAAATTTGAAAGGTCCCAGAAAGCCATTTTTCTTACGTCACTTGCGTATAGTGACGTCACAAATGAGCGCTCGGTTTTTGCAACTATTACTAAATTCAACTACTTATATCTCGAGAACGGAAAAAGTTAATAATACGAAATTTTAAGTGTATAATGAGAATATCGAGTACTATACGAAAAAGTATAAAAATCGTATAAAAAGAATATCATGGAACAAGCCCATTGTATTGAAACATATTCTTTATAGGATTTTGCAAACAGCAGAAAAAATAACTATCTATAACTAAAAGAAAAACTATATGTAAAAATATTAATGAAATCCTTGCATTCTTTCGATAACCTGAATTCTGGTTATGCTAGCAAATTAAAATCCTAAAATGAATTTGTCTAATTTCTTATTTGACAATTAAGTAAGGGGTTATGTAGATACTGGTTTAATCTGCATGGCTGTGGGGACTGTGTGCATGCTAGTGTTAGAATGAGAATTGTCAAATAAGAAGTTAGACAAATTCATTTCAGGATTTTTGTTTGCTAGCATAACCAGAATTTAGGTTATCGAAAGAATGCAAAGATTTCATTAATATTATTACGCATAGTTTTTCTTTTAGTTATAGATAGTTATTTTTTCTGCTGTTTGCAAAATCCTATAAAGAATATGTTTCAATACAATATCACTGTGTCTAACAAAGAATTGCTTAAATAAAGTTGGTACAACTTGACTAGCATTTGCATTACGTGACAAAGGATGATATCTAAAAAGAAATTTTGAGGTTTCATTCCAGTGAATAGTTAGAATTAAAAGAGAATTAGCAGTTTTAACGGACGGACACGTTTAAGAGAACGGGAAGTAATGTTGGGACAGATTAGCATATTGTGAACGTTGTACGGTTCATTCAGAGCATTTGAATGGGTTTTACAACATTGCTCCGCTCATGCAGAAGATATCGTGTCATATATTTTAAGTGGGACGATATGACCGGTGCCTCAACTTACCACCGTCTATTTGAGTGTTAGGGAAATACATTAGCCCAGTAATTTCGCGAGAAACAAGTGTGATGTTTTGACTGCCTTTATAATGTTTTACTTTTATTGGAGAGTATGATTCAGACAATAGTATTTGAGTTACTTTTCTGTTTTCCTCTGGAATTTACTACATTACCTTCACTACTTAAAATAATGTCCATGAAATCTATAAAATAATACTATGCCTATTACATTTAGGGGATGGAAAGGTTAGAGGATATTTTTAGACAATTTATGTGAATACGAATAAAAATAATGTATTTTGTTGACGTTTCGGAAACTTAATACTTTAGTTACGTTTTTGAAATTGTAGGAATACTCTATTTCGTATAAATTTTTAATTAAATTTAATACACACAACAAATTCTCGTCTGCATCTTGTAATGTGTTTTAAAGAAACACGAAGAATATGATAATTGCCACAGCAGATTATTCAAGTAAAAACAGTTGTATCTCTTGAACATTACGCTAAACTAATATCTGACTTCTGGTCGTGATCTGTAACAAAAAAGAGAAAGAGAATGATATTGGAAAAACTTAAATCTTCCGCGCCCTCAAAAAAAAACTGTTATGAAATAAAATGTCACCGTCAGTCGACCGCGTAATAAGGTCCAAGACAGATGGTGAAATTTTATTTCATAATGTTTAGTGGCCATTCTTTTGGATGCGCTTCTATTTTTTCCATATTTTCACTAGCAACTGCCTTCTATAAAGAAAAAAAAATCCGTATCATGAATTTTGAAGTTTTAGCATCAGACTCATTTTAAGAGAATCCTGCTATTTACTACTCTATGATCAAGGCGATGCTGAATATAAGGAACAATCACGACATAAGCAAGTATTTGAAAAGGAACGGCGATAGATACAGACCAAGAAAATAAAAAATTCTGACTAAGGAGCAGGTGAACTATGCTACTAGGCTTTAGAAGGCATCGAAGATAAAGAGACCGTATTGGTTGTAAATATATGCGACACAAATACCAAAGTAACGCGAAATTTCTTCATTATTGGTTCAATATAGCTACATTATTATAGAGAGTATATAGCTCTTCGTCCAAGTGATATTAATCATTAACGACTGTTCGGTAAATATGGAAATAATAGGTGTACGAAGAATCCAGTTGGAATAAAGGAAAAATGCCTGCAGAAATTGCTGAATTCCTCGCTTATATACAGGACACTGCTTTCTTCGGTCTTCGGCTAGCTTGCTTGCTGATGCTGGTGCAATTTTTACAACTATTAAAAATCATGAAGGGTGGAAGAGAGATATACAGAAAAATGATTGGAAAATAAGAAATGCATTGCGAGGAATATTTTATCAAATATCATTACCATTCCCAACATATCGACCGGAATGTACTGCACATAAATTATTGCTACAGATGCTGCAGCTACACTAAGTCTGAGCATGGTGTTTCAATTTCCAACTGTTCTAATTGTATTGTCCATATTATACCTAAATGTAATCATTTTTGACATAAAGTTTATAAAAGAGTTATGTGGATTTTAAATGTAAAATTTACTTTTAACACTAGTGTTAGAAGTAACTCACATTTCACTGCTGATATAAAATGACATTTTTAACATGGTCAGCAAACGTTAAAAAGTCTACTTTTAGTAAGTACTGTTTATACAAAGAAATATAATTCTCTTTAAAAATTTCTGAAGTAGGTTGAAAATGTACCACATTGATGTAGCTATCCGATTTTGTGAACATGGAACTTGTATAAGACTGCCGTCTTATTTGTACTCCAAGTCATTTATGTAGATTCGTACACTACTATTTACAAAGACGAATTCTGAAACGTTTTCCCTTATAATTTGAGATAAGTATCGGTCCCGTTTGCCAATGACGTGTCAATGACGTACCTACACGAATTTGAAGTGTTTGAATCAAATATGTGTAGTGCATGTGATACTACACACCCTGAGCAGGCAAAATCATCGCATAAGTAGGAGGAATGAGAGGAAGGCTTTTTGTTTTGAATATATTTTTAATTGAAAAATAATGGCTGAAAACATTTAATTCCGTCCCTAAACGGTACCTTAATCCGTCTCTGACTATAAGCGATCCGGTTCCTTTCTATACTCTTCGAAAATGCAAAACGAATGCAATCAATCGGTATATTTCTAAAACCATCATATTTCTTGTAGAGAAAAAAATTTCATATCACTATGTTGGTGATCGAATTCTGAACAACATTCAAAATGTGTATCCGTCTGTCTGTCCGTCGGTCTGTAAGTTACGTTTCTTGTCAGCACGATAACTTAAGAATGAAAAGTCGGAATATATTGAAATTAGGACGGTAAGTTAGTGTTAGCTAGAGGAAGAACCATATTGTTTTTGAACAAAATTGATCCATAAATAAAAAAGTTATTAATTACTGAAATTTATTTTTTTATGCTTTGTAATTATAGAACATATAAAAAGTGCAGTATATCGGCGAAGAGTATTATAATGGTTAGATTGTTTGTTTCATTATATATTAGAATCAACCAATTGCTACCGATGTATTAAAAGGTTTTATTGATATTGATGTTGCTCTTTCCACTAAGCCTATTAATCTATTGTTCGTAACCAATCTTCAAAATATTGCATTAAATAAAACTGTTTCTTTAACTGCAATAGTTCTATTTATAATTATTAGGTTAGCTACATTCATTTACTTCCACATCCACATAGTGGATATTTTAAATTTGAGCGAAAAAAAAATTATGTCTGTCGGTCGGTCTGTAATCTTTTTGTGCGCACGTTTTCTCAGAAACAGTTGAAGATAATGACTTGAAATTTGGTACACATATGTACCATGACGAGATCTGGAACTAGATCGATGAAGGGTTGGGAGTTAAATAGGAGTAAATGGGGGGAAATAAGTGAAGCAAGCTGGTAAAAGTACAGAAACGTAATTTGGTGTACCTACTAAAAACCTAAAAACCAAGGTCTCATTTTTCTTTATAACATTTTTCATTTTTCATTATTAAAGGGGTTGGTAAAATAAAATTGAGAAATTCACTTGAAAAGTACAAACACGCATGTAGTGTAATGATATTTGATTGAGATGATTGCGTTGAAGGGATGGAGGTGAGGGTATATAGGGGACATAAATATAACAAGTTAATAAGGGTCCAGAAAGTTCATTTTTGGCGTGTATGCTAGAAGCCAATTACTCTCTTCATGTATATATCTGCATATTTTTACCGAATTGAATCATCATATAAATTTAAATCCCATTTGTAATATGCCATCGGAAATTCATTGTTACTCTGTAGCATTTCAAAGTATTACAAATTTTTATTTACTTGTATTAAGTTGGGTCGAATTAATTCATTTTTCTGGTGTGGATAGGTATCCAACCCACTCATGCTTGATTAGTGCGATGTGTTGCCTATTTGCGAAGCATTGGATTGTGAAAATATAGCATGAATTTTTATGGTATTTTAAGAAAATTATATTAATTCAAAATTCTTATAGTTTAAATATTACATATCTGTGGAATTCAATCTGTTGATTTTCAACTTTTCTCGTGGCGCATTCCCATTGGTAAAAAATGTAGAAACAATTTTCTGACAGTCTCCAGATTGGCAACATTGAGTAAATTTTGTAGAGAGTTGTCGCCCTTTGGCTTGCCAGACACGAAATGGTGTGGGCAGCGGCTTGATTTTGTGAAGAATTTCGGCTCTGAATCTTTAACACACATTGTGGATTTGAAATGATCTCAGCCATACTTTGCGTCCTAATTCATACCGCCAACGTTTTTTTGATTTTTAAAAAGAATATAGTTGGTTGTTCAAGTTTCAGACTCCACGTGGTTCTTTAGGTTATGTAATGCTCTCTATATGAGGTGAAATTTTTATTTGGGATTGTGTCTTTTAATATTTTTATTTAATATACATATCACAGAGTGTATGAGTTTGGCTATTTAGAAGAGTGGTGTTTCGGGAAAATCTGTTGCCCTGAATTTTGTTATATATGGGCTTGGCCATTAGAAAAGCAATGTATGGAGGAGATCCATTACTTTGAGTTTGCTTATGTATGAGCCAGGTTATTTAGAAAAGTAATGTTCGAAGGAAGTCTATTACTCTGAGTTTGGTTATCTATTGGCATGGCTAGATGTTCAGAGGAATCATGGCTTGGGGGATTGTTTTCATCCGCCTCAAGGAAGATTAATTTGTTTTTATTTATTTTCATTTATTTCAATACAAATCCAACAATGCGGGGTTTCTGGTATTCTGCATAGATCGGATGGTCATATGCAGCACGGAGTCATGGGGAGCATCGAGAATGTCGCGGAAATAGTGGCAAGTCACGCTGGAGAAGGCTCTATGCAAGTTTTTTATTTTAGGTTGTATTTTTTTAAAATCCTTATCATAGTTTTGTTTAGTAATTCTCTTATCATGATACTAAAGTAAATCATACTACAAGTTTAAAACTATAATTAGAGTTATGAGCTGTGAACTCTAAATTTATGTCTAGAATGTCAAAATAGTTTAAGATCTTCATTGTGAAAGTAACGCATGGTACCATGGGATGTTAGTATATCTTATGCTATGTCACATGTTGTAAGATAGAACTAGCCGTTGCTTAGTACTTAAGTCGTGGTTGTGAGATTATTTCATTCATAGTGTAAATTTAGATCTCCGGTAAAGTTTTCTTTTAGTCAAACGTATAGTTTCTTCCATAGTGCATGGATTAGATTCAAGTAGTAACTATTTGTTTTTTTGTTGTACATCTCACTTGTGTTTTTAATAAACTTTAATGTCTACATGTTGTTGTTACCCACACAAACATACCTGATACTTATTTGACATTTACCTCGATTTCAGATTTGATCATTATAACATTTTTGACATTAGTTCTAGAGTTCAAGAATTCCATCCACCATTGCAAGCCAACTTAGTTTTGTTCCTTTTCTGGCAAAATTATATCACTAAATTTTATTATAATTCAAGTGGCGCCCTCTTTTAGTGTGCACCCTCCTTATCCACGCCCCTTTGCTCTCCTCCAAATACGAGTTGCCGTACACTTGGGAAACCGTTTTATATTTTTGTATAAAAATTGTTGTCCACTAAAATATATTAGGTGAAAATTCACAATCATATTTTGTTAAAGTGCTACGTCGGGTACTCCTAAAGAATTTTGTCAATATAATATTAAGAAAGAAATGAAACAAACATATCCTTATCAAACCACCGTCCCTTCAGAAAGCAGCAACTTTAAATGATACCATATCGTAAATATGAAATTTTAATTTGGGCGTATAGGATGTCGAAAAATGTAAATTTTACGCTGTCACATAATTCTCTAGCTACACTTACTAATTGGATTACGTTTCATTCACCGATTTACATTTTTAATAATACGTAGGAGTATGTATTATAACCGTATGAAATTCATTTATTAACTTGCTCCCCATTGTTAAATTAAAAATGTACTTGTTTGACACAAACGTGGTGTACGTTTGTATATATTTGTTTATTTTAGTGAAGAAGTTATAGGAACATGTATTCTGATTTGTACTTGATTTTCCATTTCGATAATTTACTTCAAGTATGCTGTATGTAAAATATTGAGAGTAGTGTTACTCTCGTCTAGGTAAAATGTTATATACACACGTCCTGTCAAGAAGAATTGCAATAGAACGTTTTTAGGAATTCTCTTTTGTAGCAACGTAGGGAATAATAAATCATTATATATCTATTTGTTTCCAGAGCTATGTCAAGAAGTACTCCACACAATTATAAAATTATTCGATTTAGAGAAAATAAAGAAACAGTGTTAACGCGGTTGATACCTGTGTGGTTTAGCGCGATTGTCTTGCAAATTGGCATATCGAGCAAAACCGATTCAAGCCCTGCTTAGTACAAAATCATTTTAATACTAGTTATCTCCAAGAAGTGGTTCGAACTCTACTATAAACTGTAGGGTCTCGTTTCTCTTTACCAAACACAAAATTCTGTATGTTTAGGGTGTTGCCTCGGTGACTTGAGAAGCAGTTATGAAAACATATTAAAGTGGCCACCCCCAAGAGAGAGAGATATCCGATAGGAAAATATTTTTTATTTTTGGCCATAACTTTTTTTCTTAGTACAAATATTTAAAAAAACATAAGACTACCTAAGTAGAACCAAAACAAGACTGCTACTATGAATTTTCACTCAATAGTTCCAAAATAGTTAGATTTAAAACTGCGAAATAGGAACATTAACATAATCTTAAAATTTTGCAAACCACTGAAGTTATTGACTGAAAATTCGTAGCAATAGTCATTATGGTTTTACTTAGGTAGCCTTACAGTTTTTTTAAATATGCGTACTAAGAAAAAAGTTATGAGCAAAAATATTAAATACTTCCCTCTCGGATGTATCTTTCTTGGGAATGCCCACCTTAAGAGTTTAAGCCAGGGCCGGCTTTAGCTGATATGACACCTGAGGGCAGTCAGTTACTTGTTGAATTTTTAAAGCACTAATAACCATAATGTTTGCTCTACTTGAAACAATATTGAGAACAATTTTCCCAAAAATGCTGATATATCATATCAGTATAAATAAATAGAAATTATCCCAATAATAACACGCCTCGACACAATTAGGTGTTGTAGTAATTGAACGAGTACGTAAAACACTCAGTGACGTCATCGGTTATATTAGTTTCTTAAATCGCGTTTAAAAATTGTTAAACACAACATTTTATTCACTTTATTTACGTTATACATGTGATTAAATAAGTAACGCCTACCTAATACGTGATTTGCAAAAGGTACTTTAGGAAATTTATCTGCAAAATAACTTGTTTATAACACAAAATGACACTGTGAATATAACTTATGACTCCATGAGTGCGTAGTGAATTGATGTAGTGTTTTTGGCGAAAAAATTTCAATACAAAATTAAAATGGCATATTTTAAGGTATTATTCGACTGTTTCTCAAAATTCAAGTGTTTTTAACTATAATAAAGCATTATCTTCACATTGAAAGTGAATTTAAAATTTATGAAAACACATTTTGGAATATAAGACTTGCACTGTTAATTTTTAAGAGCACGAGGTTGAGCCCATGCATTATTATTATTAACTAACTTTGTAACTTTTGACAGTGTAGGAGCATTGGTATGTACGGTGGGTACTGTATACAGACATAATGAAAAATTATATATTTTATTAAGTACATTTCGAAACTCAGCTTATTTTCGCAAAGTTAATAATAATGATAATAAACATTTAAATATAAATTTCTCCAATTTTGAAAAAACAACAGAGTTTCCAAGACATCACTTCAAAATTGTTACTTCATTTTTTTGCAAATTGATACTTTCAACTTAGATCACTAAAATTTGAATATAATGTACATGAGGAAGTCCTAACAAGGAAAGAGTTAAATTAGCTGTAATTTATTACAATTAATATTTTTACAAAATTATGTATATTTAATTTATTAAATGTTATGAAAACAGAACTGAGAGGTAACATTAGCGCCATTTTTTACTGAACGGTTTGAGAATTAGAGAATGAGAAAACCTGAATAATACTGAATATTAACATTTTGATTTTAATTTCATTATTATTGAATGGTCTTAATTTACCTTATCTACTAATGAAATAACAATTATATTACTGATATTACCGAATGATGGATGAAATAAAAATATGCTGTAATGTATATTCATGAAATAATTTAGCTTGTGTTCAAAACTGAATAGTGTACTTGGTTTTCTCCTGGCTGTCACAACAATTTGATTTATGGCTAATAAATTGATTTTGGTTCAGATTATAATGCTATTTTTTCCTACACTTATACAGTATATTAATTCGGAAATGCAACAAATAGCATTTATAAGATAATGAAAATATGGTAATGATTACACCTGATAATAATCATGATACATCAAATTATGTTCTTCACAAATACGGAAACGAAGATTATATAACATTCGTTCGGCATATTTTTAAAACCTTAAATATCGTTCGCAGAAAAAATAATTTCATATAATTGCGTTTGTCAACGAATTCTGGAAAGCTTTCCAATTTTTCTTCTATCTATCCATTTATCCGTCTGTCTGTTCCTTCATCATCACTTGCAAGTATGATAACTTAAGAAGGAAAAGTTCGATTATATTGAAATTTTGACAGAGTTATCTAAAGGAAGAACTCTATCATCTATTAACTCCTTTAATAATGAAGTGGGGGTAGGGGGCGACGTTTGAAAAATATTATAAAGAAGTCTGAAGCCTTGGCTTCTAGTATATACACCAAATCTCAAGTTTCTGTACTCTTACCAGGTTGCTTTACTCATTTTCCCTTATTGACCTCTACTTACTATACCCTCCACCTCTACAATGGAATCATTTCAATGAGTTATATAATCCAGTTGCTGATGTTATTTTGATACATACGTGTACCAAATTTCAAGTAAATATCTCAATTTAGTCTTATCAGCACCTTTAATGAGAGAGTGGGAGTGGTGGAGGAGTTGAGAAATCTTAAGTTTCTGTACTCTTGCCAGCTTCCTTTACTTATTTCCCTCATTTAACCCCCATCCTTTAACGGAATCATCTTAAAATACCGGCTGATTAAGTTTGGTATTTGTCCCACTGTATCTTTTTTTTTTTAAGTAAACAAACCATATATATTTGTAAATCGCTTGTCAAGCCCTATCAAATCACCTTTGTGATCATATATACCAAAGTAACGATAACTTTTTTTTTAAATGGTATGCTGTACTTTTTTTGCCAGTTCTTTTTCTGCATTCACCTGTGTAAAAAAAGTATACACTTTCATAAGAAAAAATTCTAGAAAATTTATAAAATATGATAAAACTTCCTTCAGAGGTTTTGTTTCGGAATCAACATAGTTAACCATGGAGAAAACTGAATTTTGACATTGTTAGTAATATCCAATTGTAAATACTATTATTTGTGATTGTGTTATTAGTTTTTATTTTATGTTATACTAATAATAGTAGGTACAGGCAATGAAGGCAAAATGTTGGAAAAACCTCGCAAAAATTAATAAAAGAATCATCTCTGGAATTTAAGTAGTTAATAACCTGTAGAATGAAATGATGCATTGTTTGCACTTCCAGATTCCGGGAAAATTCAAAAAAATTTGCAGAAACTTTTTCATTTTCGTTTTTGTTGCTCTAACGGCTAAAATATTGAAAATACAGAAAAAAGTTTTCAACAAAATTTGTAGCTCGTCTCTTTCTCTACAAATTTTTGTCTTACTTAAGCCGTTTAGGAGATAAATCCAGTTTTCCACTTATAGCTTTGAGCCGCTCCGAAATGCTCGGAAAATGAGAATTCTCTGGGAGTTTCGTACGACCGGACATATCGATCGATAATTACTACGATTCAGAGCCGCTAAAAAAATGGAAACAACGTAAAATATAGAGAAAATTCTCAGCTTTAATGTGAAACTAATCACAAAATTCATACAAATTTTTATCATAGAGAAAATAGTGTTAGAAGATGGCTTAGTAAACTTTATACAGTTGATTTATTCACATCTTTGAGCTTTATGCATCCTGCCTATTTCTCCCGTAAGAATGGGTGCTTTTTCACTGTATGGATTCGATTCCACGCACTTTCATCTATACTTCGTGAAAATATCATTGAAGAATCTTAAGAAACAAATAAGTTGTATATGTTTTACTGTATGATTGTGCATTTTCTGAACGTGTATGAATAATGTAGACAAGTTCAAAAAGTATTGCGCGCATTTAAAAAATTCTAAAGTCATTTGATAGAATATGTTTTATTGTCCTTATAATCCTAAAATTAAGACTGTGCTATTATTATTACTTAAGATATAGCGAACTGAACTCCAAAATTTGGAGGTGATTGATCGATGAGAAATATACCTTCTACTTTGATCGCAAGACATATTTTTCCAACAAAAGTAATTGCAATAAAATGTTAGTTGGATTAATATATCATTATATAAGAATACATTTGCAAAATGAATTATCATTCTAACGACTCCCGGCAAAGATATTAACAAATCTGTGGATCAACTGTGCAAAGTTTACTAAGCCATCCTCTAACACGTTTTCTCCATGATAAATTTTTTTATGATTTGGTGATTAGTTCCACATTAAAGCTGATACTTTTCCGTACATTCTATGGTATTTTTATTTTTCTAGGGGCTCTGAACAATAAGAATTTTCGATCGATGAGTCCGGTCGTACGAAACTCTCATTTTTCGCGCATTTCGAAGCGGCTCAAAACTATAAGCGGAAAACACGATTTATATTCTAAACGACATAAACGTGTAAAAACGAGACGAGCTGCAACTTTTGTTGTAAACTTTTTCTCTGTTTTCATTATTTTGGCCGCTAGAGCAAGAAAACCGAAAATCAAAAAGTTTTCCCACATTTTTTTAAACTTTCCCGGAACTTGGAAGTGCAAAGAATGCATCATCTCATTCTCCAGGTTATTACCTACTTAAATTTCGGAGATGATCCTGTTATTAATTTTTGTTTCCCTAAATGGCTAATTTGTCTGTACTACTATGTAACAGAAAGAGTTTACTTTACACCTCTAAATGACGTCGAAAATATAAAAAATAGAATACGAGTTAAATGTCGCTGATTAAATGTTGAAGTTCTTGAACATGTATGTATCCAAGGCGTGATACACAGAGGGCAATTAAATGTTTAGAAGCGAACCGAGGCCTCTTCGAACATGTGAACTGATAAATGATGTTTCTATTTTCTAAATTGTTAATTAGTTTTCTTAAGTGTTAGTAGTTTTTTCTATTGGTAATTATTATTTTTTTTAATTGTCCATAAATTAATGTGATGTCCAATTTTTCCTTATTAGTGTAAATCTATTTTAAGTATAGCATAAAATAAAAACTAATAACATAATCACAAATAACAATATTTTCAATTTGACGTTACTAACAATGTCAAAATTCAATTGATTCTAGGGCTAACTATGTTGATTCCGAAACAAAATCATTTAATGAAGTTTTGTCATATTTTATTAATTTTCTCGAAATTGAAAATTTGTCTACGAATACTATTCTTCCACTCCACGACGTGGGTGTGGAAGTATAATATATTATGGGTAATATTTTTCGAGGAGGAGCTCCTGCACAATCTAATTGATTCACCGACCCCGCTTGTGTATATTTATTTCCATAACACAAGAACCATCATAAAATATCCTTTAAATGCTGTGTCAACATTAACTCACTGATTTATGTGATCACTGTTTAGGTGACACATACATGCCCATCACCACCATATAATCAGTTTATATCTACAGGTCGATCATCCTAGAATGGCCAACGAGATTCGCAGTAGTTGAAACCAGCCCACCTTTACGGAGCTCACTTGTTTATGTTTCTTCCTCGTGTATACATCGGTACAGTCTTGAGAGAAAAGTGCTTGTAGTGTATAACTTATATTTAACACATAGGTACCTATTAGAAGTATCTACTTATAAACATTAATATTACGTGTACAAAGAACTGTTGTTCAATCAAAAACTTCAATTGGCCTATGATATACCCGGATTGTTGGTGAATAAGAGAGCACCTTTTACTTAAACTTCTTCCCCCGACTGTACTACGTTCATAGTTAAGAAACTTGTCTCTATTCAACAGCGACGATATTTCTTCTCTCTCTGCGCGGCTGTTGGCCATCCTACAATGGTTTACTTGTACATATGGCCTATAGATTTTCTTCTTTTTTCATATTATCAACTTTTTGTATTATATATTAGTTAATTATAATTATACAATATATACCCTTAATTTTTTCGACTATTAATTATTGTCTTAGGTACATATTTATTAATTAACCTGTTTGTACTTGTATTTATTATTTTTCGTTACCTATATAACATTGACCTGCAATTGGAATTAATTTAGGTTTGGTCATAAACCGATATTTATTTTTTTATTTATTTAATATAAAACGCACGCCTATGTTCATATAAAACAATGGTTTCCTACTTGTGAATTTTTATATTTGGTGATTTGTAATCGAATCTGTTGTATACCGGGTGGCATAAAAGTATGGGAACAACAGGATAACTTGAAAAAATGCGAATCCTAAAAAAAAAACTTTAAATGCAGAAGTTGCAGGAAATTTCCCTGACTATCTGACAGCGACCTTCAATTTGACCTTGACTGCATTACCTTCAAGGTCATTTGAAGGTCGAGTAGATTTTTCAAAATGGAACTCTACTTTTAACCCCGAAAACAATACGGGCGAAAAGTTTTACGTTGGAATATGACCTTGGGTACTTACAAAATTGACCTCTAAAGGTCATTTTCCACCATAATTTTGTTAGTGTCGAAGGTCACCTCCGAACGTAAAATTTTCCGCTCGTTTCGTTTCCGGGGCTAAAAGTAGGGTGTCCCATTTTAAAAAATCGACTTGATCTTCAAATGCTCGTGAAGGTCACTTTCAAGGTCAAATTCATGATCACCGTCAGATATCCAGGGAAATTTCCTCCAACTTTTGTATTTAAGGTTTTTTTCTAGAATTCGTATTTTTCAGGTTATCCTGCGGTCGCACTTGTCTTGTTATTACAGCAGGTGTTCAAATTGTTCGCCATTCACAGTTTGACGGTGAGCTAGACGAATGTAAAAATTATACTTCTTTTCATTTCGGGTCTGATCTCAGGGCACACATATATTATTCGCTGCTGCAAAATTGAAGTGCAAGAGTAAATTGAAGTTCAAGAGTAAAGTAAAGATGACCTTTAAAAGTCAATTTTGTAAGTGCCGAAGGTCACGTTCGAACGTAAAATTTTTCGCTCGTTTCACTTCCAGGGTTAACAGTAGGGTGTTACTCAAGCGACCTGACCTTCAAATGACCTTGAAGGTTAATGTCAAATCCAAGGTCATCGTTAGATAGCCAGGAAAATTACCTACAACCTTTGTATTAAAATGTTTTTCAAGGATTTGTATTTTTCAAGTTATTCTGCTGTTCCCATACTTCTATGCCACCCGGTAGTTTATATTAAGTTACAGACACAAATAGCAATTCGGTCTTGCGAACGGCTCTGAATAAGTTACCAATGTCTACGTCTGCAACATACAACGCATTGCACTATTATTGAATGTATTAAATACTGTATTTTTATACACTCTACATATGTTTCGGCTTGTTAGGCCTTTCTCAAAAGCATTACAGATGAATACTAAAGCTACGAGGGCGGTTATTCTAAAAATAAATGCAATAATACCCAAGCATGTGAAATTACGGGGATTTCAAGTAATAAAACTAAGGATCTACCTACTCGGAATATAATTCAATGGGCTATTCTTAAAACCTTGTATATTACAGGAGTGTTTATGAAATTTAGTTGGTCATCGGTGGTACAAGTGTTGCTTTTAAGGGATTTTTTTATTTCTAATTGTTCAAGGAGGTTTAAGCGTTTTCCTTTTCTTTTTGAATAGATTAAATTAATATTATCTGTGTCGATAAAATGATTATTTTCAATGCAATGTGTTGACATTCCTGTGTTTTTGGTGTTGTTTAAAATAGATTGTTTATGTTCTTTTGCCCTATTAGCTATACTTCTACCACTCTGGCCAATATATACTGCGTTACAGTCCTTACATTTAATTTCATAAACCCCCGATTGGTTGACTTTACTTATTTTTTCTTTATTGTTAACTAAAATACTTCCTAAATTTGTTTTGTTTACACTTATTGTGGAGATGCCTAACTTATTTAATTTTTTACTTATTTTATCACTAAATCTAGGAATATAATTAATAAAATTGTACTTTGTTGTTTTGTTGGTTACAGTAAAAAATTCCTTTTGAAGTAATTTTCGCTATTTGCTTTTAACCATGTTCTCTATTAGTGACTCCTTATATCCATTATTTATTGCAATCTGTTTGATTATGTTTAATTCTTTATTAAACTCATCTTTGTCTAAGGGGAAATTTGTGAGTCTATGTATTAGGCTATGAAAGGGAGAGAGTTTAATTTGCCAAATTGTTGTGAATTTTCGATAAATACTAAATTTTAATTGATTACTATGTTTTTTAATATTCATATCTAAAAAGTTTAATTGACCATTGTGAACTAGATTTTACTATTAAATGAATTCAATAAATTAAGGAAATTACTTAAATTCCGTTCTGTACCGGTCCATATGCAAAAAATATCATCAACATAACGAGTCCAATAGAAAACATGTACATTTAGGTTGCTATTACCACTAAAAATTACATTTTCAAAGTTTGTCATAAATATCTCTGCTAACAACGGAGAAATAGGGGAATCCATTGGTAAGTCGTCTTTTTGTTTATAAAATTCACCGTCAAATTGAAAATTATTTTGTTCAATGCAAATTCTTAGTATATTTTTTAATTCTATTTTTTCAGTTATATCAATCTGTGAATTATCTATTAAATTACTTATAATTAATTTTAGTTCCATAAGCGGGATAAAGGTAAATAAACTTTTAACATCAAATGAGATTAATTTAGCGTTGTCCGGTAAGATAAGATTTTCTGTGTTTTTAATAAATTCAAAGGAGTTTTTGATTGAATATATAGATTTGAAATTGGTTAACTTCGGTAGGATGTAATTTAGTTCTTTGCAAACTTTATAAGAAGGTGCATTAATATATGATACTACTGGTCGTATAGGTATATTCTCCTTGTGAATTTTTGGGAGGCCGTAGAGTAAAGGTGGTGAGGGGTTCATAACTTTTAATCTACACAATTCATTGTTTTGGAAAATTGTAGTGCATTTTTTTAAACTAGCGACAATTTCTACAACAGACACAGTCATACATTATAATTCGCAACAATCTTGGAAAATTAAACTCTCCCCCTTTCATAGCCTAATACATAGACTCACAAATTTCCCCTTAGACGAAGATGAGTTTAATAAAGAATTAAACATAATCAAACAGATTGCAATAAATAATGGATACAAGGAGTCACTAATAGAGAACATGGTTAAAAACAAACAGCGAAATTTACTTCAAAAGGGATTTTTTACTGTAACCAGCAAAACAACAAAGTGCAATTTTATTAATTATATTCCTAGGTTTAGTGATAAAATAAGTAAAAAATTAAATAAGTGTAAACAAAACAAATTTAGGAAGTATTTTAGTTAACAATAAAGAAAAAATAAGTAAAGTCAACAAATCGGGGGTTTATGAAATTAAATGTAAGGACTGTAACGCGGTATATATTGGCCAGAGTGGTAGAAGTATAGCTAATAGGGTAAAAGAACATAACCAGTATATTTTAAACAACACCAAAAACACAGGAATGTAAACACATTGCATTGAAAATAATAATTTTATCGACAAGGAGAATATTAATTTAATCCATTCAGAAAGAAAAGGAAAACGCTTAAACCTCCTTGAACAATTAGTAATAAAAAAATCCCTTAAAGGCAACACTTGTACCACCAATGACCAACTAAATTTCATAAACACTCCTATAATAGACAAGGTTTTAAGAATAACCCATTGAATTATATTCCGAGCAGGTAGATCCTTAGTTTTATTACTTGAAATCCCCGTAATTTCACATGTTTGGGTATTATTGCATTTATTTTTAGAAGAACCGCCCTCATAGCTTTGGTATTCAGCTGTAATGCTCTTGAGAAAGGCCTAACAAGCCGAAACATATGTAAAGCGTATAAAAATACAGTTCTCATTTGAAACATCAAAAAGCATTGTTTTTCCCTTTTATAAAAATAACTATTAAATATAATTGAGTAAAAGGCACAGGCACGACAAATACAAGTGTATATAACGTAGGTTCAAAATAATAACTCATTTTTATACATAAGTCAGTAGGTGGTATACGAGAAGGAAAAGGAGCATTTGCGCCGTTTTCGCAATTTATTTTCAATAGCAATAACAACGCAAATGTTCCTTGCCCTTCCTGGATATCACTTACCAATAACCACGTTCGGAGAACCGAATCGTTATTTGTATCTTTAACTTACAAATATGTCACCCAGTATATCTCATCACATTTACACTTCGCAAATGCACTTGATAAGTTAAATACAATAATTGTAGTTGTTCTTCTGTCGTATAGAGTCTACACGATATTTAATTTTTGTTAAATTTTTGCGAATCTCTCCGTATACATAAATGAAATATAGTTCATATTTAAATTTTAATACATTTATTTTCACAGTTTACATATGTTTAATACATTTTTAATAAGTACCCTGTTTGAACGTCTATGTGCGTGTGTGGCATGTGTGAGAAGTGAAAGAAGCTGAAGTGATTTCAGTCACGCTATTGGGATGGGCAAGGGTTGGGGTAGCCTCTATATAGTGAATATCATGTTAAATGTATTCTTGTCACGGTTACAGATTGGTGACATGCCAAATCCAGAACTCAGGATCATCACTAGTGTTTTCAACAAGGTCCAGTATAAGGGTGAGTCAATATTTTTATAATTTCATTTCGTAAGTTGATCGGTTTTGAACGTGACGTTTGAAATTCAGTAAATAAGTTTCTTATACATGAGAAAGTTTTATATTTATAATCATTACTTATCTGTAGAGTTCTTCTCGTATGGTCGTTTTGTAGAACGCTTTAAAAGTTGATGTTCTTGCAATTATTTTATGACATTAATTTAAATGACCAGATTCTGTACCATTTATATGTTATCTCGTTTCCCCGACCCCCTAATATTTTGTAGTAAAATTTTCCGAGATAAAAATGATATAGGTAGGTAAACGAAGATTTGCACCTAATATGTTTCTAAAATATTTCCAATCGGACTTCTTTTTCTCTGGTTCCCTGCACTTAAAGGGTCTTATGTGTATCTGTAAATTCGCCACTGATTCTTCATGAACAGATATGATTCTATATGCTAGGTTGTTAAAAGAACCGTTTAAAATTACACAATGTAGAATTTATCATATTAATAATAATAAACTTTTTTTTAATAATAATAAATTTTATTGCTATAGATCTTACAAGTAGGACATTAGCATTGTCAATAAGTGATTACAACATTTCTGCAACAATAAGTTATTAAAGTAAGTATATATATAGAATATATCGGGTAAACAGTAATTCTGACGAGTATGTTTTATGGTGAATTACGACATAGGAGTTCTGCTAACCCCGCAAGGAAAATTACCTTCATTGGTTGGTTATTGTTACTGGATTGAGGATATCAAGGGAATCGCATATTAATTTAATTAGCGATGTTTTGTTCGACTTTTCTTACATACGAACGTAAAGCGTCTAATGAACTATGTATATACTCCTATTGGCATTTATGAGAGCTCAGATGAAGACAATATGTTATGTAAAATTATAAACAGCTTTGCTATGGAATAACACATGTCAATAAGGTCTAAATTCTTGTTTACAAGAAATTCGATTGAGAATAATTTGAGATCATTACCTAAATTTTGTTGCTTGTGCTGAATGACGCAAGAGAAAACAATACAAGAAAGACTACTGTGCGTTATTTAAAATGTATGATAAACAAGAACTGTCGTAGCTATAGTCAGAACAAAATGAAATTGAATAAAAATTATTCCAGATCGTTATATTTGCCGAAACGCTGTAGTCAATAATAAAGTAAATGCCGACTTGTAAACTGTAAAAGATCTGTGTGAAAAAAGATTCAAACCAGGCGATCCGATTTGCCACTTAAGGATTTAGGAGCTAATACAACTGGAGTCCATGATTCGATATCAACCAGGCAGAGCTTCAACGGTCCATTTAATGTGCTGATCGAGACCCATCAGATGAGCATGATCGAAGCATGCAAGTTGGAAAAGAAACCACTCCTCTGGTACACAGATTGATCGATGATGGCTGAAAGGATGGGTGTTGGAATAGCAAGGCTTAGTATTTGAAATGTATCCTAAACTATTTATGCCTATGTACCAAATATCTCTCAAATCTGACTTCTCTAATTAATTTTGTGTCTTGTCTTATCATTCAATTTAAATGTATCGTTTTTTCTGATACACGGGCGGCAAAATACCCAACAAATGGAAAGAAGTTTTCCCAATAGGTGGATAGGTAGATGCGGTGAAATTGACCTGCCCATTCTCCCGATTTGACCCCGCTTGACTATTTTTTATAGGGTTACTTAAAATCGAAAATCTACTTCAACAGACCAAATAACGTCGATGATATAAAAGACAGAATAAGGCAAGAATTTCAGCAACGCCTCCATTATTGTCAAGAAGCAACGAGCGCCCAGTTTGAACATTTGATTTAAACTGTTTCATGTTCTTTTGTTTAATTAGTAGTATTAAAAATGTAATTTTTTTCAATAAAAAAAATTTGGGAAATTCAAAAAATCTTATTTTACTGGATAGTTATCTATTATAGTTCACGAGAAACTGAAGTTTCAAAAAAGCTTTATTTCTGTGTACTTTTTATGATAACTCGGCGAAATGTACATATCGTTGAATTTGATTTCTTGGGCAAATTGCCTATGGCAATGGTAAATTGCAACTTAAATACTGACTAATGTCACTTTAAATCTTACAATTGTTATTTTAAATCTGACAATTGCTACTTTAAATTTTACAATTGCTAGATTAAATCTAACAATTGTCACTTTAAATCTTACAAATGATACATAATTTTATTTTAAGTGTGGCCTTTCAACGCCTTCGTACATATAGACGTATGTATTTGCAATCATTTACTGAAACAATCAGAAAAACGACGAAATAGTGAAATATTTATTATTGCTAGCTACATCGTATTTTTGGTAATAAATTTAACTTAAAAAACGGTAATAGTTCTTACAAAAACATGTCCAGAGAGCGCTCCAGATGGTGTGCAGAGTGGGCGGCCGCCCAGGGCGCCAGAGTTGTAATGGCATTTTCGGCGTAGCGATACGAATATTTTAGGGAGGAGGGCGACAAATTGCCATTTCGCCCAGGGCGGCAAAAGAGCTAGATCGGATCCTTAACATATCTAGTAAATAAAAAGACAATTTTGAATCAAACCTACACTTTCCTGTTCTGTTTAATGTGTGGAGTGTTTACTTTGTTTATTTTCATAATAATTAAATATTAAATCTCAATTAACATTTTTCCCAGTAAAATAAACCATTTATATATGTGTTAAAGTGTGCATCACGTGATAAAGTGAATTTTATTTTATATTCAAATGTATAACCACGTATAATCTCCTTTTATCGAAAATCTACTACATTTGTGAAACGTCCTGACAGTTACCTAAGAATGTAGTTGATTTTTTTTATATTTGCAGTGTTAAAGGCATTCGACTCCGGCCTAGTGTCAACATTAAATTTCAGTGTACGGAGGTACTTTTACGTTTTTTACTTGTGCGGTTTTATCTCCTTTAATTATACGACGCCGCCGAAATTGTGAAACATTTCAAAATCGCTTTTGCCTACACTGTGGCAGTTAGTGGCATTTACGTCATCATACGTTTTGCAAACCGTTGTATAAATCTAGACATTTGTATCTATCTACAAACCTATTGTGAAATTATACAGAGTCGGCGGTATACAAAAATGTCTAGTGCTTCTCAGGCTGCAATAGACTTGTGGATTTGCGAAATGCAGTTTAATGGAACAAATCTTTATTGCAGCAGTTGCAACTAAACAATTTCTTGGACATCTAAAACAAATGTTAATAGACATATTTCCTCATAAAAGCATATAAGTGCTAGTGGCTCTACTGATAGTGACTGTCAACGTAGTTTTAATTTAAATTTAGTGGAAGTGAGAGTGGGATGTAACATATCGTGGTCAAAACTAGATAATCCACTAGTTAGACAATTTTTGGAAAAGTGTATTAGTGGCAAATATAACAATGTTCAGGTACCGTCGGAAACGACACTTAGAACAAAATATTTATAAACAAAGTGTGATAAAAAGTACAAGGTAAGATAAATTGTATCATACTTGCAGAAAAATCTTTCCGCGCCAGCAAAGCCAAACCTGACTTTTACGTCACCGAGATAGAATTCCTGATCTTTGGATGTAATATTCTGATCTAATTATCACACAGGGTTATACTATTTATAGTGATTAGAACTAGTATTTCAATATAAACTGTTAATTCAAAATAATAACGCTGTTATCTTATTATATACATATTTTTTATTTCTATTTGTATTTACTTTTGTATATATTTAATATTAAGGGGTAAACTGTTACATAATTTTGGACCATAATAGAAGATGAGTCGTTGCGTATGCGTTTTTATTTTTGTAAAATGGTATCATAAGGTTTTTATTCGTTATGGATGTTGTTCGGCAAGCATGTGATATAATATATACGGAATCCCGTGTTTTATAATACCAAAATAAGGAAT
Source organism: Stenurella melanura (assembly GCA_963583905.1). NCBI lineage: Eukaryota > Metazoa > Arthropoda > Insecta > Coleoptera > Cerambycidae > Stenurella > Stenurella melanura. The sequence continues at coordinate 49,624,525 of OY757314.1, forward strand.
GATAAGCGTAAGCAGTAGAATTTATGTATAAGTATTCTAATCTTTTTTATAATATATTAAATAAGTTCATTCGCTCGTAGGTCATGATCAACCATTACTTCGAGGTATTTTACTTTGTTACCTTTTTTTAGTTTCAGAACATACACATTAGTTTTTATGTTGGCAATTTCTTTTATGAACAATGAGAAAATCCTTTTCTGGTTGGTCATCAGCTGTGGGAGTGAAAGTTAAAAATTTACTTTTACCCACATTTAGGCTGAGCATTATCAATATTTATAATAGTTGCTATTAACTTTTGATGGATTGCCATATGTAGATATATTATTAGAGTATATCCTCTCAAACTGGGTCTGTTTGTGTCGCTTTGTCATGTATGCCCATAATAATTTATTTGCATGTTTGATGAGCGCTTTTATTCGATTTCTACAGCCGCGGGCGTGGTGGTACTTATTTTGTAACTTTGTTTTTAACTCATTGCCCCTGTATGAGCTGCATTACAACCTTTACATGTCATTTTTGTCTGAAGATTTTTCTCTACATTTAAAGTACTAACTAAAAATAAACTTGATTGGGAAAAAACTTTAAAAATATATCCATTTCGTTCTAATTAAACAATAAAAAGTCTCAGTGATACGGAATCAAACTACTTAGATACTATATACTTTACTTTTCAATATAAATTATGAATAAAATCCCAAATTAAGAACATAATTAAATTCAAATCCTTAAATAAAGTTTGAAAGGTTTAGTAAACAATCCTGAACTAATATTTTATCACTACATTCTGTCTTCGCAGTATTTGGTCGCCCGCCGCCTCGGTATTCACTCGTAAATGGCTGTGATAAGTATGCTAAAAGACTTTAAGTGGGGAAGGTGGTTTTTGTTCTATATTGCGGAGTAAATTATTGGTGTTTATGAGACTCCCGAATTTCGTTTCGGAGATTTTCAAGTAGAAATACTTAACAGTCTCTTTTTTATTTAATGAAAATATGAAGAAAAAAAATTAAACAGATTATGTTCGGTTAATTACAACTCTTAAGTATGTGTATGTAGACTTCTTGCTTTGACATTTCTTTAAACGATAATCTTCGTTTTTATACAGTATACAATAAATAATAGATCTTTATTCAGAGAAAGAAAAATGCTATGTTTATATTTCAATTTCCTAGAACAGGAGGAGTCAAGCATATACTCTTCAACTCAACCTTAAGTACTTTAATGAAATAAAAATGAAAGATTTACGTATCCAAATAATATGCAGTGGCGTAATTCTGGGGTGGCAAAGGGTGGCAGTTGCCACCCCAGAATTGTCCCACCCAATATTTTGCCACCCCAAAATTTTGAAGTAAAAATATCAATAATTTATTTTCTAAAAGAAGCAGACAATATTGGCACTGTTATTGAAAAAATAAATCAACAGTATTCAGAAGAAGTACAAGAAAACAGATTGTATTTAGGAGCTTTATGCGAATCATTGATATATTATGACAGGCAATCTATTGCTCTAAGATGAAATGATGAATCTGCAGATTAGTAGAGAGGAAACTTTTTGGAGCTGATGAAGCTTTGCTCCAAAGATAATAATTTAATAAAGAAGAGGAAGAAATGGAGTAGTCAGAAAACAAACATATCCTAGAAAGAACTGACATTTTTGTTGAGAAGTCTTTGAAAAGTTTATTCTCTCTACTTTTTGAACTTTACCGTTTGGTTTTTACAATTCCAATGAACTCAGCAACCTGTGAGAGGTCGTTTTCTTGCTTGCGGCGGCTGAAAACATACATCGGGAATACGATCGGCCAAGAAAGGCTGTCCTGGTTAGCTCTTTTGGCTATCGAAAGGTGTGTTGATATAGACATTACCAAAGTAATTGACGAATTTAATTCAAGCCAAAAGAGAAGACTTTATTTTGTATAAAAATAACTTGATGATAACATTGAGCAAAAGTTGAATAAAGCTTTGTTTTTTTTATGTTTGCTTCAGTTTTACTTACCTGATAAAAAATCAGGCAGAACACTCAATCAATTAAAAATAGGTCTACTCTTGAGTTGTGTGTAAATGATATCTACTTTACAAATTACAAATAGTTTGGCTGTTAATTAAATTAATTAACAATGAATATTTTACGGTAAATAGAAAATGTTAGTAGTTATTTTGTGGTGAAAATAATCCGAAAAAGCTTAAAAAACTAACAATTTAATGTTAGTTTTTAAAACTTTCCCGTGGGAACCCCTGGACTTTTATTACACGTGGAGGTATTCCATACCCCTCAGCCCCCCCCCCCCGGACATAGTATACCTTTCCACCCCAGTTAAAAAGTTGAAATTACGCACATGTATGTATGTTACACATGTTACATAAAAAAATAAAATTCTTGAAGTAATCACCAATACAACAGTGTAATGGCAAAAAGGTTGCAGTAGGCAAGCCCAATCGCCATCTCCTCTAGCTAAAATCTAAAAAAAGAAAACAAAGCATTTATATAGCCACTACTAATGTACACATACTCTAATGTATGTATTATACAGGGTGTATCAGTTTCATATCACTAAAAAAAAACTGGTAATGGGGACCGACTAGACCAACAAAAAACCTTTATGACTTATCCCTCTAGGGGCACTTTGAAAAAACTGACCTAGGTGAACTTTTTTAATATTTTTTAATATTAATGTAGAAAATAATCGAGAACCACTGCCTTTCTTGGTCAATGAACTTGTAGTTCCCAATTATACAACTTTTAAATTGTCATAAAAAAGTGCAAAGGCCTTGACCGACCGCCTTTGATGGACCGCCTCTACCGAACTGACGCAATTATAAAGAGATAAATAATTCGTTATCTTTTCCTGCACAACTGCAAGCAAATAATGGCCGTAGAAGTTTAAACAGAGCATTTCTTTACATGTGTGTCTTTTAATTTGGAACAAAATATTGGATTAATGTTTATAATTTAGAATATTTAAATGTGATTTATTAACGTTTGTAACATAAATGAGTGTCCTGGGTTAAAAGCTTACCACCTAAGTAAATTATTCGAATTCTGCATCTGCATCAATACACAGTTCTCTACGTCGAATTAAGGACATGCGTACTCCGTTCAACAGTAAACAATAAACTATCAACTAACGTTGTCAATAAAGAAAAATAAAAGAAAAACTTGGTCCAAAATCCAAAACGGAATACAAAAAGAACGAACAAGTAAGTTGTGTCTGCACGTAATCCAGAATTTAACGACTTGAACGGTAAAGTCAATAAAATAAACCTTCACTATAAATACACAGCGACCCGAAATTCAAAAATAACAAAAACAACGAACGGCTGGTTGGACGTGTGTACATAACGAAACACCCACAGAAACTAAAATATTGCACAAGGGAGAGTCAGAATGTAGTTTTCTTCAGATCAGATCTACTAAACACTCAGAACGTCTTTAATCTTATTTACCGCACCGCTAAAGACCGCCGACATTTTATAGCTATCTACACAAATATTGAGTATCATAGGCAAAGACACGCGCGATGATCTAAATCTACCTCAATATTCCAGCAGTTCTCAAAAGATTTTATTGAAAATTTGCGAAATTTTTGTTTATTTTTTTTCTCCAAAACTGTGAGCTTTAGACCCCATATTATATAAGGTTTTTTTGTTTGTCTTGGCGTTCCCTACCACCAGTTTTTTTTAATGACATGAAACTAATTACACCCTGTATAACATGAATGGTATTTACTTACTTTGAATGTTTTTAGCCTCGAATTTCAGCACTATTCTAACACGGATTACTCTCATAAAAATCCCATGATCATCCTAATATCAACTTTAGTGCGATTACTCTAATCGCCACGAACATGACCTTTCTCAATTTTTCACGAGCACACTAATAAATGTTCGTTCTAACCTATCAACCCGCTTTAAATATACTCACTGATAGTCGGTCTGGCTCACGAAGCGTTCCCGACATGTGACGTCACACGATATTCTAGCAGTACGCAATCTTTGGGCAAATAAAACATTATATATTTGTGCCGTTTTTGAAAATATTGAGCTGATCTTTTCGGCTTTCGACAAGTTAAAGAATATATTTATTTTTAGAAAAGGGAAAAACAATGCTTTTTGATGTTTCAAATAAAAACTGTATTTTTATACACTCTACATATGTTTCGGCTTGTTAGGCCTTTCTCAAGAGCATTACAGATGAATACTAAAGCTATGAGTGCGGCTGTTCTAAAAATAAATGCAATAATATTAGGCTATGAAAGCCTAATACATAGACTCACAAATTTCCCCTTAGGCGAAGATGAGTTTAATAAAGAATTAAACATAAACAAACAGATTGCAATAAATAATGGATATAAGGAGTCACTAATAGATAACATGGTTAAAACCAAACAGCGAAAATTACTTCAAAAGGAATTTTTTACTGTAACCAACAAAACAACAAAGTACAATTTTATTAATTATATTCCTAGATTTAGTGATAAAATAAGTAGAAAATTAAATAAGTTAGGCATCTCCACAATAAGTGTATACAAAACAAATTTAGGAAGTATTTTAGTTAACAATAAAGAAAAAATAAATAAAGTCAACAAACCGGAGGTTTATGAAATTAAATGTAAGGACTGTAACGCGGAATATATTGGCCAGAGTGGTAGAAGTACAGCTAATAGGGTAAAAGAACATAAACAATATATTCTAAACAACACCAAAAACACAGGAATGTCAACACATTGCATTGAAAGTAATCATTTTATCGACACAGAGAATATTAATTTAATCCATTCAGATAGAAAAGGAAAACGCTTAAACCACCTTGAACAATTAGAAATAAAAAATCCCTTAAAAGCAACACTTGTACAACCAATGACCAACTAAATTTCATAAACACTCCTATAATAGACAAGGTTTTAAGAATAGCCCATTGAATTATATTCCGAGTAGGTAGATCCTTAGTTTTACTACTTGAAATCCCCGTAATTTCACATGTTTGGGTATTATTGCATTTATTGTTAGAACAACCGCCCTCATAGCTTTAGTATTCATCTGTAATGCTCTTGAGAAAGGCCTAACAAGCCGAAACATATGTAGAGTGTATAAAAATACAATTTTTATTTGAAACATCAAAAAGCATTGTTTTTCCCTTTTCTAAAAATAATTATTCTAAAGATGTTTCACAAAGAACCTACCGCATACTCAATCCAGTGTATTAAAGAATATACTGTTAACTGACATTGAAGTCTACAACATTCTCTATTTAAGAAAACTTCTTCATTTACGTACAAATTTACAAGCATTTTGAATACGTTGAAACCGCTTTTTTGTTAAATTATCCAAACAAGGAAAATATATTGCAGCAGTATAATATTGGAAGCACTTAAGATTCAGACAGTTTTTTCTCATATTAAAGTATAACGTATAAAGTAAAACACTTATATTTGTATATAGCAGCTTCAGTACGACAAAAAATTTTTTTTACTAATAGAGATATATGTTCGATAACACGAAAATTATTTTCAAATATCAAACCTAAATCTGTATTCCCTTTACAAACTACGAAGGAATATTGTTTATAAATAAGTGCATATCGATGAAATTATTTTTTCCACATTCTTTTATGAGAAAAATGTGAATAATAAAGAATATTAAGTTTAAGAACACTGTTTTTTGAATATTTCGATATGGCTTGGGATCAGAGTTTAGTAGAGGCAACGCTATTAACGATTTAACAAGAATATGACAGCTGCGTGTGATCTGCGTATCATAACACTTTATTTAAGTAGAATGAGAACGTAAAAAGCGTACCTTAAAAATTACAACTGGGGTCAAAACAGCACCTTGCGGAACCCCTCATGTGATAGTAGATACATAGCAGATTATGTCTATGGAAACTACTTGATTAGAATTATAGTTATGTAAATAAGATGCATTGACAGAAATAGAGTCAAGACCATAATACATAACTTTTGCATAAAGTAAATTATTATCCAACGTACCGAATGCTTTTAAAAGTCTACAACTACAAGTGTACATGTATTTCTGTTGTATAACGTATTAAAAATATCACTTGCAGGACAATATACCTGAAAGCCAAATAGAATGTTGAAAAGAAAGAACATTCAACATTCTACAACCTAATTTGTGACAGAGTATATTAGGATAATATATGTTATACAGAACCAATGTTGTATACCGATTTTCAACTTTCTGTAGACATATACCAACTAACTCTTTTTAAGACACCAATATTTTTAGCTATCTTTGTATACAGATAACATGAATACTGAAATTAAGTTAATCATCTTGGTTCCTCTAAAGCATTTAATTTCCTTGATGGCCTCAATGACTTCCCCACAAACTCCAAATTCTATTCCTTGGGGTGTATTTCAATTTATTTACGTCTCTACCTACTACCTAATCTATCTACAATAATACCTAGAAACATACAACTGCTTCTAGCCATTCACTCTTTTTCTTCATAACTTTATTCATTTAATTCACCAATAGCATGACGTTTTCCTTTGTTGCATAAATATCCGTATGATCTGCAAACAAATAATAACAGCAGAGTTATCAAGGAGAACTGATATATCATTAATGTGTAAAATTAACAAAAACGGCCACAAGATACTGCCTTGTACCCAACATTTTTTATACTTCTTACAGGCGATACAAATTCGTCATACTTTATTTTCTTCCATCCTATCACTCAAGTAGCTACCTAACCACATATGCACAATTCCATCTAGATCATATTGTTTTAACATTTTCAATAATCTGTCTTTAACTACCATTTCAAATGCACGATTTAAGTCTAAAAAAATTATACCGGTCACATGCCTCTTTACACTCATTGATCACATACTACGATGTACTTTCACAACTATGCCCTTCTTAAAACTCAGACTGAAACTTACATATAAATTGTTGTCTCTCATGAATTGTAAGATTTGTACAAATACAACTTTTTCTAATCTCCTTTCAAACACTGCGAGCATATTTATATCGACGTGATTCAACCACAGTTTATCTGAACATCAGTCAGAATCCAACGTTACGATTGCTGTAACCTTGGATTTGAAACAAAATTCATGTGAACCTTGGCTGAACAATATCGATTCAATCGTCCCTTCTAACATTAGTGAATTAAGTAAAGTGTTAAATTTAACCATATTTTCAAAACCCTAAATATGAAACAGCACATGACGTATACAACAAACTGTTAGTACTATTTTTTAAATCTATGGTTGCTAATTCTTTTATAGCTTAAAAACCGTAGAACGTGGATATTGATTAAAAAACTGAAAAGCATTCCAAATCCACAACAAAGCAACTTTTACACAATCTACATGTTAAAATTGAAAGCACGCCAAATTCACGGACCTGTTAGCAACGCTTATCAAATATATATTATTGTCGTCGCTCCTATTATTATAATACATTAATTAATATTTTCGCCTTTCATGTGGATAGAAGATATTGGCGCAAATATGAATGAACTGTAGTGAATGAATTTATCAATTTTCCGGTTACAATATGTATGTAATTACTTTCCACTAGTAAAAACGTATTTGCTGAGCGTATCATTTAAAAAATGTATTAGAGTTATTGATTCTATTGAGGTCACTAACCTACGAAACGATTTAATATTTTAATATATTACGTTTATAATTAGTAATTTTCGGTTACGTTTCAACAATTCTAAAATTGGCACCTCTCTGTCGTTCCTGCCAATCCAAATTTCCGCATTATCCAGTATAATTTGGTATCAGGGGAAAGAGCCAATATTCCTGCTTCCATAGAGACCTAGAACGGGCTCTCACTCCACGTACTTACTAGTTATGAATTCTTCAAAAATTTAACAGAAAACCATCTTTCTCTTGCCCGTGCAAAGCCGGATTTCCGGTGTTACCCATTCACTTTGGTATCAGAACAAAACATCATTCTTCCTCTTTAATTGGACACTTAAAACGTCATCCAAATCTACGTATTTACTTAGATATGAACGTTTCAAAATCCATCTTGTCTGGCCGGTAAGGCACCGTACTGAAAACTAGTGCATTTGCTTTTTCACGATATACAGGATGTGAGAAATTTACCAAAAAATTATTTTCCTTATTTGTCTTCCGATGTGTCTGAAAATTGATACACGGTGGTTATTACCGTCGCTGATCACGAACGCGATGGGTGGCGGATGATTTGTATCATTGATGGTCCCATTCCGCTCAAAATCGATTTCGAGGTCGCTGATGATGAATATGATATCGAAATTGAAACTTTCAAAATAGCGGCACGAATTGGCGGACACATTTTATCATTTATGCTCCGATTTGTCTGAAAATTGGTATGTAGGAGTTATCGAGGTCACAGTTCGCGAATAGGTGACTGTAGCTCAAAAATGGCGGATTCGGCACAGCTGAATATCTATAATTTACTATAATTGCTTTATTTGTTGTCCGATTTTAATGAATATTGGTATGTGAAGGTTATTACCTAGCAGGTTACGAATATGAGATCTAAATCGAATAGTTCAAAATGGCGGCACAATGTGGCGGGACAATTTGATCACTTATGGTCCGATTTGAGTGAAAATCTGTCCCTGGGTGTTTCTCAGGTCACAGATCACAAACATGTAATCGAGGCTTAAAAATATTAAAAGCTGAAAAACTGGAAACTGAAAAACCAAGCCTTATTCGATGATCCAAGCATTACATAAATTGATTGACCTCTCCGGTAGGAGATAGATAAAACGTTAACTTTATCTTGTATATTTTGTAAAGTTTACAAATGATTTTAAAATTATAAATATTAAAACTGGTCCAGCCAAAACTGAACTATTTGCTGAATAACCAAGAGAATTTTAGAAATTTTTTATATTTATACACAATGCCCCAAATGCATGTAACGCCCTTATAAAAAAATATAGAAAGGAGAATATTTATATCGAGTTGTCGGTCTTCCATTTCCTTGTTTTCAGTTTTTCACATTTGACTGTGCAAGATATAAAAGTCTATATTTTCTTCTAAGTAAACTGGACTTTTTTAGATTTTTTTAAATTCTTTCGGGATCTCCCACATTCTCCTTCACATAAAAATAATGTCCGTTTAATCTGTTGTAGACCACGGACAATACAATTAACCAGCATGTCAGTGGAGAATTATATATAAACATGTAACTTTTGCATCAGGGGAACAGTTAGTGGGAGTTTCTTGCAAATAATATGAGTGAAAATGTAAAATAATGTATTTTGCTAACTTTTCGGAAACATAATCTGTTTTCTTTCTTAAGGCTTTATTAGTATATTATGTGCTGTGTATATTAAATAAACGACTTTAAGATTATATACAATATCCATAGATACTTGCTACTTACATAGAACTGTTAATATAGTAGGCAGTTCTATGTTAAGCAATGATTTTATTAATTTCCCCTTTTAATACGGTGACCAAACCAGATAGTACAAACATCCACTGAAAAATTTGACACGAATTTACATATTCATCTTTGTTGTTATCATTTCTGCCGAATGTTATACTGAAAGTTCTGGATGACTCCTCCACATAATGTTTGTTACACTGACGCCGAATAATATGGATGCAATTTTTATCATATTGTTCCGTCCATAATCGCCTTGAGTTTACGAAATAGTGTAATAATATTACACTTGTTAATGTTAAATTGCAGATTATTTATTGTCAACCAGCTACCAATGCTGTTTAGATCCATGTACAAGTTAAGACAATGCCGAAAGTTCAGCAGTAATCTTCATATCATCTGCAAATAGTAATGTCTTGTGTGAAGATTATATCTGATGTCATTTATGTAGATATTAAATAACAGAGGTCCCAAATCTGACCCTTGTGGAATTCTATAAAATCTCCATTTATCCAACTTTCTTTATTTTATGATAATGGAGATAACAATACATACAGTCCCAAGTTGGGACACACTGTATGCAGAAAAATAAGTGAAATAAAGAGAAGTTTTAAAAATCACTTTCAATGTAGCCACTTTAATACTTTTTCTCATTATTTCAAAAGAGAAATTTGTAGTCGATACCTCGCAATAGTTTAAGTTTCGACAATAAATCGTCAACAATTAATATCAAGTTTCCAACTTATTGCGTGGTTTTGCCGGTTTTATTATTAAAAGTACATTCAAATATATTTCCATAATAAAATTGCTTACATCTGCAAAAGACACGGCAAATTTCTTAGAATTTAATTTATTAAATTTTCGCGATTTAGAGTGTGAATATTAAATCCTATTTTTAATTTGAATTATATTCTCAGTTTGCCTGTACTGTAGAATGCAAACTATTGCTAACAAAATTAAATTTAAAATACCACTCGAATTTATACATAAAGTTAATCTGACCTTAAGTACCTCGAGACGCTATTATCGCTCTGGAATAATATTGTTAAAAGTGGCAAGAAAACCATTTTGAGGCATTTACATCGATTTAGAAATGAATACAGAACAAATTGTATTTCAGAGAAAGTGGTATTAGAAAAAATATTTTTACAGGGAAAACCTTCAGCTCCTCTTCGGCAATGAATTTTCAGAATTTTCCACATTTTTATTCAAAGAATCAGACACTTAGAAGAAAGAAAGGTATTAGGTTTTATTGTCGGTAATAAAAAACGATGTACAGGGTAGGGTAAGTTCTTATCAGAGGAAATGTGCGTTTGTTGCAAACACTGATATAAAAAAATCCATGCGGCAGTAAATGTCGTGGCCTTTTCATTACAGCATTACAGTCCATTAGTGATTGGACCCCACTGATTCCATTTCCCACGTTTCATCCAAATGAGGTCGTTTTTATTTGTCCGAACCTCTACTCCTCATTGTCCTAAGAGGCTATGAGAATTCTTTAAATAAATAGCATCATTGGGAGGATCTTTTAAATCTTCTCACTTACATTGAAGTCATGACAGAGCTGAGCTATAGCTATTCCACCACGCACACATAGACAACAGACAACAACCATTCTCTGCGACATTACTATCAATCGCAGCTGAGACTCGAACTCAGGAGAGATGCATTTAGCCTACTCTGACCGCCTCGGTAACACATTGAAACCAGCACTAGCCATACTCCCTGCCAGGATTCAACACAACCCCGTTGTTTGAAGCCTGGAAACGTATATACTGAGCTGGCCCAAAATGTTATTGTTTTAAATATTTATTCGCTAAGACCTAACACTGTGAAGGTGTAGCATTTAAATGTGATATATTAATAATAATTACATCAATTAGGCTCTAATTTATTCAATTCCCAGGAATAGATGGATATGCAACAACACGCGCGTTGGTTAGTCTAGCGTGTTGCCTACTTACGAGAATACAAGACTTCGAAATCACAAATATTTTCTTTCAAGATAATTTGAATCAGTGGTGGTAATTATTTATTCTTATAGTTTAGGTATTACATGTCTGTGAAATTCAGTCTTTTGATTATTAAGTATTCTGGTGGTGCATTATCATTGGTTAGAGAAAATGTTCTAAGAATTCGCAAGTTGGCAACACTGAGGAAATTTTGACAGATATCCGGTGCTCTCGCTTGACAGAAACACGAGGGAGGTGGATGGCGGTCCCGATTTTGTATTGAAGAATTTGGGTTTTACATCGCTAACGCTGTTGTGGATTTGATTTGATATACCCAACGATCTTCACATCTTTGCTGTGAGCGTCTTGTCAATTCCAGGAAGGAATTCGTTTGATTTTTTGAAGTTCTGAGGCCACGTATTTCGTGATGTTATGTAATACTCTCTATTTGAGGTAATCCTTTTAATTTGACTTTTGTCTTGCAAAAGTTCTTATTTGTTGTAATTATTACAGAGTGTTTGGACAGGCTTATGTTTGGATAGGCCAGAGACAATTTGTGTGGATCAGGCAATTTAGAAGCCCAGCTGTTTGGTGCTGTAATTTTGATTATATGGGCTCTAGTACTTAGAGCAGAAGTAATAGGAGGGAGCCCATTACTCAGATATTTGGTTATGTATGGGTCTTGATGACATTCAGAGAAGTCTTGACTTGGAGAGTTATTCGCAGCAGTCTCTAAGAAATTTAATGCACGCAATCTGGTGTCCGGTATGCATTTATGGTTGTAATCAACGTCCGGAATATGCAGGAAGTGGTGACAAGTCACATTTCAGTAGTCACTGAGAATGCCAAGGCTCTAATCAGGTTTCATTGTTTCATTTTAGTTACATATTTTTAAAGAAATTATTATAGTTTTGTTCAGTGATTTCTTTGTTTAAATATTAGAATAAATTACACTGCGATTTTGAAACTATAAGTTAAACTGTAAGTTTACACCTAGCATGATGAGATATCTTAAGATTTTTACTGTGAAGCAAACCAATGTTACCGTGAGATGCTAATCTACCTTCTACTATGTTATACATGAAATATTTTAATAGAACCTACTTATTTCACATCATTCTTTAACATTCTAGTGTACACAGCGAGTACTGCAAACGTTGGCTCACAGAATCTATCTCATATAATATTTTAGTGATGAGCTGTAATTTTAATCCACAATAAATCGTTGACTCACTGTTGTAAATTTTAAACTCATTGTTGGTGCCACATAAGTCGTAGTTGCATTCCCAATGCAAAGACTTAAATCACTGAATAATTTTAAAATGGGGCTATACACATATTTTGAATTTTTATTGCATATAGATAGTATTTAGGGAGTAATTGTGAAATTACTTATTTTTGTTGTGGTATATTTCACTTGTGTCATAATAAATGTCTACATGTTCTTTTTATTCGCACTAGTGTACCTGATACTTGCCTAGATTTTGAGATTTTATAGTAAAGTGTAAATTTTGATATCATTGATAGATTTTAAGAATTCCATCGCTCGATAGCTAAAAATTTAATCTTGTTCCTTGCCTGGAAAGATTACATAATCACATCTTATAACAGCTCAGTGGCACCCTTTGAGTGTCCACACTCCTAACCCACGCCTCTATTCTCTCCACCAAAAAACTAGCTGCCGTTCGCACAGGTGAAACACTTTTTTAATATTTAGGTATTAAAAATGTTACAAATGCCGGGTATATATAGAGTTGAAAACTGTCTTACTGACAAACTTTACCTATCATGCATTACATGGAATGTACCTTTTATGTACCTGTAAACGTGTTGAATTACGTGTGTCATTTTGTGTTTGTAAGTTTTTGTTTTGTTAATGTACAGTAAACATTATTGTTATTATTATTATTATTATGTAGTTTATTATAAGTTTATTAGCTTGAAGTACTATGCCTGGAAATGGTTAAAACAAATTATGTTTTATATAAAGTATTATAGACGCAATTCGACTGAGACAACACTACGAAACATGTGACACTGTTTGCTCACCGGGGGGATATCTATAACTCTGCGCCTTACGTGGCTCATACCAAAAATTGTATGATTTGAGCTATTGGTGTATAAAAATCTTACAATCATACAAATTATTCATTTAGAAACGCATCTATCCTCGTTTAATAAAATAACGAGGATAGATGCGTTTCTAATTATTCAATAGATTTTTGTACTAGTTGGTTGCCCATCCTTAGAGACGAAGTAAGTAAAAATAAGAAAAATATAATTTAATGTCTCACGTGACTATGAAAATACATAAACAAAGAACTGTCATGGTTGACGGCCAAAAAAGTTTTGAGAACGGAAGTAGATTCTCTTCCGAAACGTTAACTACCTATAGCTTTGATTTTCAGTTTTTAGTTTGTAACAGTATTCTAGTTTATATATTTTTAGTTGTGAGACTTTTTGAAACAGTCAAGTACTCAAGAACCAACCTCTGTCTGATCCGTTTGGCGCAGAGGTTTTTTCGTTAAAATTTTTAAATATTTTTCAGTGGCAAAGTACCCAATAAAAAGTAAGAGAATATGCCACAAATAAACAATTACAGACAATACCTAAGTAAGTTGCATACTAAAATATCAAAAATAACAGAAGTATTTTCACAGTGAGAAAAGATGGAGATATGCGGTGACGCACAAAGTTTAAATACATTTATATTCAAAATAATTAGATTATATAAATCAAAAAAGGAGTAAGTTTGTTTCAGTTCAAAATTGTATTAAGACGTCATTGTCAGGCTTGAGAAATTCAAAGAGACACTTATTGATTTCATTAGAAGTTGCCTTTATTTTGGTTATTTAATTCGTTCTCAAATTAAACGAGGCAAGAGATTTGTACGAACCTTCATTAAGGGGTCGTATTTGTAAAGAGCCAGAGATTTACAATAGTTAATGTAAAAAGAAATTTATATTAGTCAGATGATAGAGCGGTAAATCACATTTCTTGTGATTTTTCACGTTGGAAAAATAAACATAATTAAATATGCGATATAACGGGCAGCAATCAATGAAAATCGAGAAAGCAGCATTATTATATCGTTCACTTAAGTGTTCACTTCTTTGAATAAATACGTATTTTTATCGAGTTTGCGCTGATATAAAATTCCAGTTGATTGCAAGGTCGTGATAAACATTTACACGGTCAGTTATTGACTTCATCTACACTGGATGGGCGAGTTACTGACGATGCGAGTTAACCAAATAAGGGGTTATGACACGAGCTAGAAGAAACAGAAAATCCCAACAATAAAAAAGAGTAGAGACTATTTTATAAGAAGTCGAAAACTACAAATCAAGAACCACAAACTAAAAATGCAGATACTATTACATACTTTACTGTAGGTAGAAGAAGCACCCATAAAAATGGGAAATGATGACGAAAATCTGGGAAATAATGAGGATCAGTAGATTGTAGATGGTAGATTGTTTAAGGGGTCGCTTGGCTCTCTTCAGATCGACCTAAAAGATCTTTTGTGAATTACCCTACAATTAGTTGTTACCCAGGACTCCCAAGCTCTTTATAAAGCTTGCGGTTTTCCTGGGGGCCAATTTCCCTATGTCTTCAGGCGTTAATTCCACCTTTTCTTGGTACTTTAGCCTAGTGCGGACCAGGATCTTGCATTCTCAAAGATTATGTTCCACAGTTTCTATTGCAGTATCACAGTATCTGCACGTATCAGGATCTGCCTTGCCCATATTCTTAAGATGATATCTCAAGAGACAATGGCCCATTAGAAGGCCTGTCATCAGCCTTAAGTCGGACTTTTCAAGTTCGAGAAGCCTTGTGGCATTCTTTGTCAAATAAGTTATAAACTTTTTCGCTTGTCTTTGACTTGGAGTATTCCTCCAGTAGGATTATTTTTGTTCCTTTTCCCATTTTAGGATCTCCTTCATTATGTGTCCCTTAGACAAGCCACAAAATGGGGCTTCAGCACCTCTATTTGCAAGGGCGTCAGCTAATTCATTTCCTTCTATTCCCTAGTGCCCTGGTACCCACATCAAAGTAACCTTGTTGTTTTTTGCCAGTCGCTTCAGGGATTGTCTGCATTCCCAGGCAATTTTAGACTCAAAGATGTAAGACCTGAGAGCTTTTAATGCTGCCTGGTTAACTGAGAGTATATAAATCTTTGATCTTCGAATGCCTCTATTTATGCATTCCTGAGCACATAGATCTATAGCATAAATTTCTGCTTAGAAGATGGTTGGGGATTTACCTAGGGCTCTGGATAGCCTGCAATTAGGTCCCGCTACGCTTACGCTTAACCCCGTCAGCCATCTTCGATCCATCTGTATACAGATCAGTGACCCTTTCCTCAACTGCAGGACTTCGACTCTGCTCGTCTGACGGCTCTCAATCAGCACATCAAACGGACAGTCAAAGTCTCGCTTGATTGGCATCGAGTCAGTGGGTTTGGTCTTGGATTCCAATTGGATTAACTCCAGGATCCTTTAGTGACCAACCAGATCGCCTGGTTTGACAGAGAGTACCTACTGTAAGCCTTAGAGCACTAAGTACTGCCTCGTTCCTTACATAAATATGTAGAGGAAGTAGGTCCCTAAGCAGGCAAGGCGTTGCAATTTCTGCAACTTTCCTTGTGCTAATTTTTCTTCAGTTTTTGGCCACCATACACATGACGAGTAGGTTACCATGGGTCTCACAACCGAAATATAAGACCAATAGATCATTTTCGGTTTTAGACCCCAAGTCTTACCGAACAGCCGCAGTGGCTTTGGTAAGTGTTCTTTCTAAATGTGCGTTCCAGGTAAGTTTTTGATCCAGAATTACTCCTAGATATTAAACTTCACTGGAAAAGTTCAGTACTGTTCCATTTAACATAGGAGCTCCTAAACTTAGTTTTCTCCTCTTGGTAAACGGTACAATAACTGTCTTGCTCGGATTGACACTGAGGCCCTCTAACGAGAACCACCTGGACATTATGTTTAAGGCGATTTGCATGAGATTTGAAATCATAATCTCATGCCTGCCTCTCACAGTAATAACCAGGTCATCAGCATAACCCTGAACGTTGAAACGAGAATTACTCAATTTAAGGAAGAGATCATCCACCACCATTGACCACAGTAACCCCCACACTTGTAGTAATTATTCGACTTCTTAACATGGACTGAATCCACTTGATTGTTGGGGACTGAATTCCCCTTTTCTCTGCGGCTCTTTGTATGGATTCATAAGAGGTGTTATCAAATGCACCTTCTATATCTATGAATACACACATAGCCAATTCCTTTGTAGCAAATGTCTTCAATGCCTTTAACCAGGCCATGTAGAGCATTTGTCGTTGATTTTACAGGTTGATAGGCGAACTGTTTTGGATGAAGTGGAGCCCGTGTAAGGGTTTCACTTCTTACATTTACTTACATTTACTTCATTTACTTCTTACCTATATTTTCTCCATTGTTTCAGGAGAAAAGAGGTTAAGTTAATGGGGCGATATGATTTAGGTTCCTTTGATGGGCGCCTGCCTATCTTTGGAATAAACACCACCTTAACTTCCCTCCAAGCTTGAGGAATATATGCAAGAGAATAGCTTGCTTTAAATATGCTTCTTAGGCATGGTATCAGTAACTACCACCATCAATGAATGAAGTTAGGGAAACCATTAAACAGTGGCAAACTGCCTCCGGGAAGTTACAATGACCTTGCAGAGCCTCTTGACGACAGCAAGGAACTAATTGTGGCCATAAGCTTTGTCAGAGAAATTAAAAGATACTTCCAGGGGAGCGGAAGGTAGGCATAATCTGCTGTACCTCCAAAAAGGCAATGTCTTCGATTGCTCCAACTATTCAGACATTACGTTATTAAACACAGTATAGAAAGAATTTTCAATAAAACTTGGTAAACACATACGACCACATGCATAGAGCGAAATAGGAAATTATGTAGTAGAGAAGGAAAGTCATACATCACATGTCATCGCTGAGGAAAATACTATAAAAGACCTTCAAGTATGAAATATACCTCTATATAGTTGATTTTCAGTATATTTTATGCCGATAAATTATCAATAGCCTGATGATGATGTTTAACCTCGAAATCTGGCTGAATCTATTTTTATTAGATATTAGAACAAATGCACACATACCAATATATTTATTTCCTTCTTCTTTAATACTGAAGCTGAGCACTCTTATATTTTGCGCACTGTATGACTACACCACGCACTTATCACCTGTCAAAGTTTGTGACTTCTAATGGGTAAAGGGAAAGTCAGTAGACACTTGACCGTGTACTTGAGACGAGGCTATAGATTGTCATAATTTGCTGTCACGGTTTTGAAAGAATTGATGAGGAACAGACCATGTATATTCAAATACCGTTGAAATAATTTCCGTAATCTACTTAGACTTAGTTGCGAAACGCGTTTGTTACAACAAAAGTGAGGCAATGTCACATCAAAGGTTTCAGCTCCCAGGAGTATTATTTGGAGCATGTTCTGCCTTCAGACTGCGGATGATGACTCCCACCATATGCGCCTTACAGTATTGTAATGAAGCATTTTTATATTGCAGAAATTGCACCCGACACCGCCGTCTATTTCTCTATTTAGGATATAAGTATTTTCTAATACAGGTATTGGGCGTAATTTCTAGTGTGGAAATTACACCCAAACCCACCGTCTATTTTTGTATTTTAAATATTAATATTTTATACTGTCCACACAGAGCATAAATAAGTAATATACTTTCATTTAGCAAGTAGACATACACGCCGCTAGATGGAGCACTGTCTCCATCACTGACACTATTGGCTTCACCGTTAACGAATGCTTGGCCCAGCCAGCCAAATAATTAATTATTAGCCTGGGTCCATTCATTTGGACCGTTACCAGGCTGATTGGAAACCGCCGTCTCATAGGAGAGAGAGAGTAAGTAAAACCGACCGTAAATAAGCAGCTTGGCTGGGACTAAGTGCCATCCGTGTACTAATCCCGGTTTGCTCCGCCGTGTCCGTGTGTCTGGGAAGATACAGTGGTTGGCAACAAGTCTCGCGTTTGCCCTCTGGCCTAGTTGCGTCGTCTGGAGGACAAGCGAGCACTTGGGAAGCTTGGGGCTTTCTGGTCTAGGTGCGTCGACTGGAAAGTCACAAAGCCTTCTAGCACACCGAGATATCATCCCCGACCAAATACCGCCTACCGGAGCAAGCCAGTGTGCAAGTTGGGAGAGTGTGTGGCTGGGAAACTTTCCGCTGGTAACAGGTCTCGTGTTTGCCCTCTGGCCTAGTTGCGTCGTCTGGAGGACAAGCGAGCACTTGGGAAGCTTGGGGCTTTCTGGTCTAGGTGCGTCGACTGGAAAGCTACAAGGACATCCACCAGCGCAAAGTAGCGCCCGTGAACCTCGTTGGTTTAATCTCTCCTTTGGGGTGATTACACCAACAAGGAACCGTGACCGGAAGTGTGTACTAAACTTAGGCTCTGCGCCTTAGCCAAGTTGCCCGAGTGTTTGTTTATTATTGTTTACTGTGCTTTTGCTTTCCTCCGCCTGGTATCTGCTCTGTCCGTTTTATACCGATAGTAGTTACTCCGACTTACCGTTCCGTTTCTCTAAGCTCGTATCCTGCTTGTAACCGCCCTTGCTTCGCCACCGTCACCGTTAACCATAGTAGTTATAGGTTAGGTATAATTGTAGATATTAGGATTTTTATTATAATAAATATGCATATTATTTAAACTGTGCCTTTTTTTACTGTGTGTGTGTGAAGTCTGACATCCCTAGACCCCTGGACATACCGTGTCTCCTCTGACGCTATCCCAGCCCTACCGAAACAGGCTGTGTTAAGAGGCTAGCGTGGGTCCTTTACACCACGAGAAAAATTGTAAAGGTGGCGCCCGAGCTTACCGTAACCGCACCGAGCTCGAGTGTCAAAGTGACGTCCTCTCACTCACCCGACGAGTGAACGTAACGTCACATACTTTGGCGCCCGAGCAGGGACCGTAAATAGGGAAAGTAGTTTAGACTTCACATTCGGCAGTCACCGAAAGCAACCGGATTCTCCGAATAGACACTCATAGGCGTGTGAGGTGTCATTTTCGACTAAACCGAGCACGAGGAACCGATTTCGACCACTACCGAACTGCTCTGACCGCTCCCGAGGGCGTTATTAACCAGTTAATAACCCCTTTGGGAATTTTTTCGAACCAGAGGCAGTTTCTGTGGAGTTAACACACGAGGAGGCTGCACTTTTAACAAAAACCCGAACTCCGACCGAACACTTCCGAAGTCCGCCGAAGGTACCCGAACACACAAAATATCGTGTGGGGTATCGTTTTCAGGGTAATCAGACCCAAGGAATCGATTGGTGACGTTTGCAACCGGATCCGACCGTCCGTTCCGCGGAAAAGTGTGCTACAGCCAAGTTACGGGTCTGAATTGAGTAGGACCCATACTAGGTGATAAACAGCACCCTGAGACACCATATGCACCGACTTTTACCGATCGCCCGGATTCTGTCCGGAATACCTGACCACTCCGGAGACTGGAGTTACTAGGCAAGTGACCCCTCAGTTAGCAGTAACTCGAGGACGCTGAATCGATTGCCGCTGGTTTCGTCACGATCCGCCCGTCCGTTCCGGAAAGAAGTGTACCGTGGAGAGGGGGAAAGCCGAAACCTGTTAAAACCGATAGGAATGAGTTGTCCGCACCACCAGACACCGTCTAAATCGACCCCCACCGGATTTTGCCCGGAGTTCTAGAAACTCCGGTGACAGTGGAGATATAGCTTGTGACCCCTCTTGGAATAGTAAGTCGAGTGCGCAGAATCCAACGGAACTACTCTCGACTCGATATATCAAGCCGTTTAGGAGTTAGCAGAGAAGACTTGGTCCTGGGCCACCGTAGTGAACAGACATCCCTGGGATACCGCTCAGACTGTTCATTGACAACCTTTGGCCACTGTTACCGTTCCCCACACTTCATAGTGAGCTACCGTTGTGATAGACACTTTGTCCTGGGCCACCGTAGTGAACAGACCTCTCTGGGATACCGCCCAGCCTGTTCATTGACAACCTTTGGCTACCGTTACCGTTCCCCACACTTCATAGTAAGCTACCGCTGTGATAGGATCTATCTGAGATACCGCTCAGACCGCTCATTGTTATCTGTTACTGCTTACCGACCGTTACCGTTTACTACCACCTCGTGGTAGAAGAAACCACGAAAGATGTCAACCGAAGAAGATCAAAAAGACGTGAACATAGAACCGACCGAGGATACCGCAACCACCGAAGGAATAGAGAACCGCCTCAGCTGGATATATAGGCTGAGAAAAGAACAGCTGGACGTCGAATTAGGGAAATTCCGTCTAGATCTTTCAGGCACTGTGGATGACAAGAAGCGCCGCCTAGTAAAATTCATCAAAGACGGCTGTACCTCGCCATTACCACAAGTCACCAGACCGGTCTTTCCGCTACCAGCACCACCGCCACTAACTCTAACCATACCGACTACTGTACCGTCTTCATCCGCTCAAACAGTGAACAGGACATTAGAACCGCTGAACATCCGTAAATGGGGTATCCAGTTCAACGGGAAGGGAGACCCCGCTGCCTTTCTGGAAAGAATAGAGGAAGTGTGCTCATATACTGAAATTCATCCGGCACAACTGTTACCTGTACTAGCAGAATTATTACAGGGACCCGCCTTACTTTGGTACCGAAACAACCGCTCGCACTGGAGAACCTGGGAAGATTTTACCACCGAATTTCGCATCTTTTACTTCCCTGTGAACTATCAGGAGGAGATAGAAGCGCAAATCAGCCGCCGCCTACAGCAACCAGATGAACCGGCATGTACCTATCTGACCGACCTTCAAACCCTCATCCGCCGACATGGAGATCTTACTCCGCAGCAGGAACTCCGGTGGCTTTACCGAAACTTACTTCCCGATTATAGACAGTACATTCCGAGGTCCGGACTAACCAATGTAGCCGCTTTGATCGCCGCAGTCAAAGAATTTGAGGCACTGCGTCAGGAAGTACAACAAGTTTACCATCCTAATAAGGCCCCGCCACGCTTGACCGTCACACCACCAGCAGCACATCCTAAACCGTCACCGCCAAAACCGGAAAATCCACAGTCGCCACCACCGCAATTGGAGCACCATATGACCGGAAATAACCACCAGAATACAAGAAGGTCAAGGGACCCAGCTCCACCTGTGAACCGAGAGACAAACCGCGTAGACAGGCCATCAACCTCCGCTGGCACCGTTCCCATAAACGGAGGCACTATCTGTTGGAGATGTGGAAGAACCGGACATTTTCGCAGCCAATGCCGTTTCCCACCGAAGTTATTCTGTTCCCGCTGTGGGCGACCTGGCACCCTGACCAGAGATTGCTCATGTCCCAGGTCGGGAAACTAGCCGGGAGTTGTACCGTTCCGAGGCCGGTGCAGCTCCGTACTACTGCCACCTCGCCAGAAACCGTCCCCAAAGATGACCGACC
Source organism: Stenurella melanura (assembly GCA_963583905.1). Lineage (NCBI taxonomy): Eukaryota > Metazoa > Arthropoda > Insecta > Coleoptera > Cerambycidae > Stenurella > Stenurella melanura. The sequence goes on from OY757314.1 coordinate 49,646,350, forward strand.
GCACATCCAGGTGACTATGTATGGCCACACCTTTTCCGCATTATTCGACACTGGAGCCGTCCGATCCTACATAGGAAACCGCGTGAAAGACTTGTGCCACCAACTAAAAATACCGTCCGTCCGCATAACCGCCCCGTCTGCCCAGCTAGCCGATGGAAAATTGGTAACAATCAACGAGTCCTACGACTTAGAGTTTGTAATAGCCGAAACTCCATTCTATGAGCGACTGTCCTATTTTCCGAATTTATTGTCAGACATTGTACTAGGAATGGATATCCTACGTACACAGGACTTTACGATCCACCTACCTACGACAACCGTCTACCTGAATAACCGCCCCGTTTCATCTTCACTTCCGAACAGTCCGTTGGGAGGGATAGCCCTCGCTCTATCACAGAGGGAAGAGACAAAACTTCAAGAGTTCTTAGATACCGAGCTGCCCAGTTTTCAGGATATATCTGGAACCACGAAATTAACCCAACACCATATCCGGCTCTCACAACCGGAGCCGATTAAGCAACGATACCGTCCGCAGAACCCGAGGATGCAGGAAGTCATCAAGAAGGAAGTAGACGAAATGCTGGCCAACGGCATTATAGAACCGTCTAATAGTCCGTGGAGTTCACCGGTAGTTATCGTCCGTAAAAAGGATGGGAAACCCAGGTTTTGCATAGATTTCCGGAAGGTGAATGAAGTCACCGAGAAGGATGCTTATCCGTTACCGTACATCAACGCCATCCTAGACAAACTCCGCAAGGCTCGGTACATCTCAAGTATCGATCTGAAACAAGGATACTGGCAGATACCGCTGTCTGAAGAAAGCAAGCCGATTACCGCGTTCACCGTACCGGGCAGGGGTCTGTTTCACTTCCGGGTGATGCCGTTCGGACTCCACTCCACTCCTGCCACCTTCCAACGCCTACTGGACCGCATAATCGGGCCTGACATGGAGCCTTATGCATTCGCCTACCTCGACGATATTATTGTTCTAGGTGAAACTTTCGAGGGCCATCTACAGAATCTACGAGAAGTTTTCCGACGGTTAAGGATTGCAAACTTGCAACTTAATCCCGAGAAGTGTCAGTTCTGTAGGAAGTCACTAAAGTACTTAGGTCATGTAGTAACCTCAGAAGGAATACAGACCGACCCGGACAAAGTGGAGGCAATTGAGAAATTCCCCACTCCCCGGAACGTCCGAGACGTCCGCCGATTCCTTGGTGTTGCCTCCTGGTACCGACGCTTTGTACCAACTTTCTCCGAAATTGTGGCCCCGCTGACCCGATTATTAAAGAAAAACCACCGTTTCAAGTGGACCGACGAACAAGAACAGGCTTTTAAGAAATTAAAGACTTGTCTCACCGAAGCCCCCGTACTAACCTGTCCGAACTTCGAACAACCGTTTACTCTCCAGACCGATGCATCCGACCAAGGCCTTGGCGTAGCTTTGACCCAGGAAATTGAAGGACACGACAGGGTAATAGCTTACGCCAGCCGCACACTGTCCTCAGCTGAGAAAAACTACTCCGTAACGGAACGAGAATGCTTGGCCATTGTCTGGGGAATAGAGAAGATGAGGCCGTATCTGGAAGGATACCGCTTCACCGTACTGACCGATCACCAATCTCTGCGATGGTTACACTCTATCAAGAGTCCGACCGGCCGTTTAGCTAGATGGAGCGTATTCCTACAACAATACGACTTCGAAATCAAGTACCGTAAGGGAGCCCTAAACCGGGTAGCCGATGCACTGTCCCGCCAACCGCTAGACCGACCTCTTCCCGGGTCTGAAACCAACGAACTATGTGCCCTGGATGAGGCACCAAACTGTTCATGGTACCAGCGGAAGAAAACTGAAGTCGAACGGAACCCAGAAGCATTTCCGGATTACTGTGTACGTAATAACCGGCTGTACCGCCACTTCTGGGATTCCAGTGATCTACGTGAATCAGATATGTCTGATCCATGGAAACTATGTGTTCCTACAACGCTCCGCCGCACCGTTCTACAGGAGAACCATGATGCTCCGTCCGCCGGACACATGGGGATCGCTAAAACCATTGCCCGAATAGCTCAGAAGTAGTATTGGCCAGGGATGTTCCGTGACATCGCCAGATATGTACGTAGCTGCATGCAATGCCAGCGATACAAAGTCTCCCAGCAGCAGACGCCAGGAACCATGCAACCGTCCGTCAGTCAACAACCGTGGGAAACCGTCAGCACCGACCTAGTAGGACCGCTGCCCCGATCTAGTAGAGGGAATAACTACCTCGTAGTTTTTCAAGATCGCTTTACCAAATGGATTCAGTGCCGCCCCCTACGAAGTGCTACCGCCCGTACCGTTAGTCAGGCACTTTACGATGAAGTCATTACCCGCTTTGGTTGCCCCCGTACTGTCATTACCGACAATGGTAGCCAATATGACAGTCGAGTATTCCGATCCTTACTGGAAGAGTTTGGAATCCAGCACCGTCTGACACCACCGTACACCCCCCAAGCAAACCCAGTCGAACGAGCTAACCGCACCGTCAAAACCATGATAGCCCAGTACTGTGAGCTGGACCACCGAAAATGGGATCAGCAATTGAACGATCTCCAACTGGCTATCAACAGCTCGAGACACGAGTCGACAGGATTCTCGCCAGCGTTTCTGAACTTTGGCCGTGAGATGTCCTTGCCGAAAACAGTTTTTCAAACCGAGACTGGGAATACCGCCGAACCGTCCGAGGAGAATAATATACCGCCTACACATACCGACCGCCTGAAAAAATTACAAGAAGTATTTGAGCTGGTCCGTAACAAGTTAGCACAAGCCTGCGCCACCCAAGGCAGGTATTATAATCTCCGCCGTCGAAAAGTCCGTTTACAAAGGAGAGATGCCGCCATCCCGCCTATCGACAGCGCCGAGGAAAGAACCCGAAGAACCACCCCGGAGAGCACTGGTACCACCAGTCCGCAATCCCTGCCAAGGCGCCATCTTCGCCCGAGGCGCGAGGCTCATTAGGTAGACTCCCGCCCGGATCTTTTGTTCCAGTGTACCTGGTTTACCTTAAGAAAACAGATGACCTACCGGATTCATTATGTTTTTTTTTGTAACATTATTGTAGTATTATATTGTTTTCTTTCTCCAGTTTAGTTTTTAGGATTGTTAAAGACGTACTTACCCCCAAATAAAGTTTAAGTAACCATTGCGGGGTAAGCGCCTTAATTCCGATAGGGACCGTTATTTTTCTAAGGAATGATTTTCTTGTTTTGTTTTGTTTTCAGTTTCTTTCTTTTTAGCAACCAAGGAAGACACGGGAAAAAAATAATAACCATTTCATTTTTATTATTTTTTTTAGAGAAGTAAGAGGGGGATGTAATGAAGCATTTTTATATTGCAGAAATTGCACCCGACACCGCCGTCTATTTCTCTATTTAGGATATAAGTATTTTCTAATACAGGTATTGGGCGTAATTTCTAGTGTGGAAATTACACCCAAACCCACCGTCTATTTTTGTATTTTAAATATTAATATTTTATACTGTCCACACAGAGCATAAATAAGTAATATACTTTCATTTAGCAAGTAGACATACACGCCGCTAGATGGAGCACTGTCTCCATCACTGACACTATTGGCTTCACCGTTAACGAATGCTTGGCCCAGCCAGCCAAATAATTAATTATTAGCCTGGGTCCATTCATTTGGACCGTTACCAGGCTGATTGGAAACCGCCGTCTCATAGGAGAGAGAGAGTAAGTAAAACCGACCGTAAATAAGCAGCTTGGCTGGGACTAAGTGCCATCCGTGTACTAATCCCGGTTTGCTCCGCCGTGTGTCTGGGAAGATACAGTGGTTGGCAACAAGTCTCGCGTTTGCCCTCTGGCCTAGTTGCGTCGTCTGGAGGACAAGCGAGCACTTGGGAAGCTTGGGGCTTTCTGGTCTAGGTGCGTCGACTGGAAAGTCACAAAGCCTTCTAGCACACCGAGATATCATCCCCGACCAACTACCGCCTACCGGAGCAAGCCAGTGTGCAAGTTGGGAGAGTGTGTGGCTGGGAAACTTTCCGCTGGTAACAGGTCTCGTGTTTGCCCTCTGGCCTAGTTGCGTCGTCTGGAGGACAAGCGAGCACTTGGGAAGCTTGGGGCTTTCTGGTCTAGGTGCGTCGACTGGAAAGCTACAAGGACATCCACCAGCGCAAAGTAGCGCCCGTGAACCTCGTTGGTTTAATCTCTCCTTTGGGGTGATTACACCAACAAGGAACCGTGACCGGAAGTGTGTACTAACCTTAGGCTCTGCGCCTTAGCCAAGTTGCCCGAGTGTTTGTTTATTATTGTTTACTGTGCTTTTGCTTTCCTCCGCCTGGTATCTGCTCTGTCCGTTTTATACCGATAGTAGTTACTCCGACTTACCGTTCCGTTTCTCTAAGCTCGTATCCTGCTTGTAACCGCCCTTGCTTCGCCACCGTCACCGTTAACCATAGTAGTTATAGGTTAGGTATAATTGTAGATATTAGGATTTTTATTATAATAAATATGCATATTATTTAAACTGTGCCTTTTTTTACTGTGTGTGTGTGAAGTCTGACATCCCTAGACCCCTGGACATACCGTGTCTCCTCTGACGCTATCCCAGCCCTACCGAAACAGGCTGTGTTAAGAGGCTAGCGTGGGTCCTTTACACCACGAGAAAATTGTAAAGGTGGCGCCCGAGCTTACCGTAACCGCACCGAGCTCGGGTGTCAAAGTGACGTCCTCTCACTCACCCGACGAGTGAACGTAACGTCACAGTATTTGTCAGTTTAAACCATAGTTAGGCGTAAATTGCTTGGTAACCTAACCTAACCAGCTGAGCGCTACCATAAAATCACAAAATCTGGCCTCAAGTACCCAAATATTTTTCCATCGTCTTTGTGACATTCAAGCATATTATATTGTATATCTGTTGAAGGAATTTATTCGTATTGTATTTCCTGATTTTTTTCTAAGGCATGCGTTATATGTTTCGCGGCCTTTAGGAATAAATGCATATTGTAGGGCCATGCGACATAAATGTGGTGTCGCAAATTTGTATTTTCTGATATTTGTGAAGAATGGACTAATCCAAGCCACTTTGATGGTTTCAGATTATTCATCTGGGATGAAATAGTGACGTATATAGTGGAAGAAATAAGTCGCTGCTCAGAACAGTGTCTCGCCAAGGTATTGTAAAATGAATTTCTACTAACAACGCAGACATCAAACGACTTCAAATTTAATTTATCAAAAACGAGCATCATAAATATGAAACCAAATTATTTAAACTACATGCCGAAGATTTGTGACACGTGTAGTATAGAAAATCTCGGACCAAGATTATAGCGTAGCTTATCAGGTCATACTCTTTTAGTTCCTGTTAGTCCCTACAAATTAGAAAAAATTAAAGAAATTTTCCCACAGTTATGAGACCTGTAAAAAGTGAAGCGTTTGGGTTGTCTAAACATGATTTTCATTCCCCGCAATTCTGAAAAAACGGTGGTTTTTTGAGAAATATATACATATATATGAATTTTAGCGCATTTTTATTCTTTTCTTTGTTTTGAGGGAAAACTATGCATTTTGGTGAAAAACATCAAGAGAGCAAAATATGAATTCCACCGACGTTCGTTAGCCTTACCGGCTACTTCTTCTTTGGGAAGCCTTAACCTAACATCTTGTCATATTTCCAGCCTTGTAATAGTGGGTGTGTCGTCGAGTCCAGTAACTCTTAGACTATATTACAGTAACGTCGAGTTTAGCCCTGAAAAATCGCGAATTTAAAAATTTAGATATTTATAACTTTTATCTAAACAAACAGAGGAACTTTTTCACTGCAAATGAAGTTGAAATTATTCTAAGGAGATTCAGAACAGAAATAAAAAAGAGTATCAACTTTTCGATTTTATACGATTTTTTTATTAATCCATTCATCCCCTAAAAGTCAGACAGATTTTACAGCCATACAATCAGAAATAGGGTGTAAACGCGTATGACCTTTCCTAAGCAAAATTATTAACTCTACAATTTTTATATGAAGCTTCGCCGCTAGAGGGCGCGAAGGAAATATATGTATATATAAACTTTTCCACCGTTTTTAGATTTTCATCCAAAGTTATGCATTTTGGTGAAAAATATCAGGAGAGCAAAGTTGTAGACCATAATATTTCCTACAAGTCTTGCCTCTGCGTTTTTCTATGTCCTTTTTTCCAATTTCGCTAGAGAGTGCGAAAGAAAAATATATATGGACATTCACGTCCTCTAGCGGCGAAACTATGCGGAAATCGGACGTTGACAACATTTGTAGGAAATTTTATGCTCTACAACTTTGCTCTCCTGATATTTTTCAATAAAATACATAATTTTGGCTAAAAATCTAAAAAACACGCAAAAGTAAGTATATGTACACATTTCTTTTGTATCCTCTAGCCTCGAAACTATGCAGAATTTGAACAAAAACGTAGAAACAAAATTTGTAAGAAATGCTCTACAACTTTGCTCTTCTCATATTCTTCACCAAAATGCATAGTTTTTCCTCAAAATAGAGAAAAGTGCGAAATAGCGCTAAAATTCATATATATGTATATATTTCTCAAAAACCGCCCATTTTTCGAACTGCGGAAGGGAGTCTATATTATATAGAAACAACTGTCTGTACGATACCACTTCACAGAATAAAACAGTTCGCAGTGAGATACAGCCTAGGAACAAAAGCATGGTGCACGAACACTATACCTCATGGAGCTTAACTGATTAATGTGTGGCGTACATTGGAAACAGCCGGCCACAAACTACTTTTGAGTAGTAAGTGTTTAGGTACCATTTGTTTTACATTTGTGGCCTTGTTTTATCGCAATCTAAGTGATTTTAGTGAACCTCGGCAGAGTAGTGCAGCAGAATAAAGCGTGATATATGGCGGAGACGCTTGGTGGCACTGTCTATTGTGTACAGAGTTCGATCCTCAGCCCCGACACTGATAATGTCTGTGAGTAATGGATGTTGTAACCTCCTTTCGGACAGTCTTGGCTTTGGATTTGGGAGTTGTCCAATATGTGCAGTGTGACTGAATTGACAAAAATTATGTTTATTTATTCTATTTTTTTTTTCTGTACAGATTATTATGATACAATATTCAATTTTACAAAGTAATTTCCAATTTTTGATGAACGTTGACTGTACATAATCTAGAAATAGTATTGTAGATAATCTTTTTTATACCCAATTTTACGGTAGCGTGTCAATTATGAGTTAGTTTCTAATTAATAAATATTCACAGAGATCGATATTATCATGCTAGTATAAAATATTAAAACCAACAGTCGAATGTTAAATAAATGCTAATAAAAATTCAATTTATAGATATTACTGTAGAAGCGACAGTACAATTATTCCATCAATAAATAGAAAAACTTCACCGCCTTTTTGTTTGGTGTAAAACAGAATTGTTTTCTCAATAATTATCGAGTAAACTGAATGAATAAATTGTTCAAATACAGAATGTTCCAGTTTGTCACTTTCTGATAAAATTTATTATTCCCCATATTATGTACCAATATTATATTATAGTAATGTTACAGAGGTTTCATTATGCTTATAATGTGCAAAGTTAGTGGAGTGACTGTTGTTTGTTTGGTCTCTGCGGGCATTGAAGTGTTCATAATATTAGTTAACGAACAGTTATGTTTTAGTATAGAATACAGGGTGATTTAAATCTTCTCAGAAACAATTTAAATATATTTATTTGCGCGCCACTGGTATTTCGTCGACTGTATTAAAATAAAACTGAACAACTGCTAATAGTTCGTAGAAATAAAATAGACAGCGGCAAAAATATCCACAAGAAAAACTGTTTGATATTTTTTTAGCTAACCTGCAAGCACGTGTATATTAGATACTTATATATCGCGAAATCGTTCTGCATACAAGTGAGAGACTGTTAAGGCATTTTGCATTGCCTTACCAAATCGTCCTTACTGTACACAGTACACATATTCCATTTTGAAAATAGTTTAAGGTTATCATTAAAACAATAACATTGAAAAGCACTGACCTAACACAAGCCGACTAATCTGCACGTAAGCATCACAATAAAGGGAAATATAACGTGACTGACGCATCCCAAAACACAAAGTAGAGGTGGACAATAACATTTGGATCTGAATAAAACTACAGCCATCCAACTAAGTAGCACTCAATAATATCGATTAGAATTCTATTTTAATTTCTTTGGTGGTACCAAGCCCCTGTATAAGGAAGTATACTTTTCAAAGTGTTTGAGATCAGACCTGAATCACTTTATATAAAACAGTTACTTGTGCAATTAGTTAAGAAGTACCACTTTTTATTTAATGTATAGGTTTACTGAATTCGTATGCTTCGTAATCACGTTAGTGAAAACTGACCCTCTTAACACGCATAAAGTTACACATACAATTTCTTCTATGTCCATTGCGCCCCAGTAAAACAGGAAAACTGAACTCTTGAACATACTAATAGTCCTCATCTCTACTTGTTGTGTTCGAGACACCATCTTGGAGAAATGTAGTTCCTTGCTTGTATTTTGCTAATCATTAGTGAAATCGGAATTGTGTTTTATATAATAAATGAAGCTCATAAAACTATCTACAAAAAACCGCTGCCTAAGGAATCACTACTTCCACATCCAAATTTTTCATTAAAGTCACTTTAAAAGAAACATCTTGACTAGATTTGCACTCTAGTATGTGAAAATTATTGGTCATTGAATTTTAATAATATTTGGCACAGATGTCATAGAAAAGTTTGAGGCGTTGGTTTCTACCAAACACGTTAAAAATGAAGTTTTTAGTTTACCCTACTTATTTTCCCCTATCCACAACCTACAACGACCCACCCTTTCAATGGAATCATCTCAATCAGATGTCATTACAATACATCCGTGTACTAACTTTCAAGTAAATATCTCAATTTTATGTCATCAAACCCATTATTAATAGAGCGGAGATGGTGGTGTTTGGAAAATATTAGCAAGAAATCTGGGGCCTTGGTTTCTAGTATATACACCAAATCCCATATTTATGTACTCTTACCAGCATGATTTACTTATTTTCCCCTATTTACTCCTATTCAACCCTCAACCCTTCAACGGAATCATAATATCAAAATATAATCTAGTTCCAGATGTCGTTATAATACATGCGTGTCCCAAATTTCAAGTGAATATCTCTATTTCATTTTATCAACCACTTTAATAATGAATTAAGGTGGTGGGGGTTGAAAAATATTACTAAAAAATATGAGGCCTTGGCTTCTAGGACATACGCCGAATTTCAAGTTTCTGTACCTTTACCAGCTTGCTTTATTTATTTTTCCCTATTTACCACTAATTACTCCCACTCGTTCAACGCAATCATGTCAAAATATAATGCAGTTTAAGATATCGTTATATATAGTTGAATAAGATTACAAAATTTTTGAGTCTTTAGCTTCTAGTACATACACTGATTTTCAAGTTTCTGTACTCATACCAGCTTGCTTTACTTATTTTCCCCTATTCAACCCCCAACCCTTCGACGGAAGCTTTTCAAAATACAATCTAGTTCCAGATGTCGTTATGATACATACGTGTACCAAATTTCAAGTGAATATTTCAATTTCGTTTTATCAACCCCTTTAATAATGGAGTAGGTGTGGTGGGGGGTTTGAAAAATATCATATAAATTTTGAGTCTTTAGCTTCTAGTACATACACTGAATTTCAAATTTCTGTACCCATACCAGCTTGCTTTACTTATTTTCCCCTATTTAACCCCCAACCCTTAGATGGAAGATTTTGAAAATATAATCTAGTTCCAGATGTCGTTATGATACATACGTGTACCAAATTTCAAGTGAATATTTCACTTTCATTTTATCAACCCCTTTAATAATGGAGTAGGGGTGGTGGGGGTTCAAAAATAATATAAATAACCCGAGACCTTGGCTTCTAGTACATACACCGAATTTCAAGTTTTTGTACTCTTATTAGCTTGCTTTATTTATTTTCCCCTATTTAACCCCCAACCCTTCAACGGAATCATCTCAGAATATAATCTAGTTCCAGATGACGTTATAATACATACGTGTACAAAATTTTAAATGAATATCTCAATTTTGTTTTATCAACCCCTTTAATAATTTTGTCGGGGTGGTGCGGGGGTTGAAAAATATTTTTTAAAAATTGAGTCTAACTTCTAGTACATACACTGAATTTCAAGTTTCTGTACTCATACCAGCTTGCTTTACTTATTTTCCCCTATTTTACCATATTTAACCCCCAACCCTTTAACGGTAGCTTCTCAAAATATAATCTAGTTCCAGATGTCGTTATAATAGATGCGTGTACCAAATTTCAAGTGAATATTTCAATTGTTATCAACCTCTTTAATAATGGAGTAGGGGTGGTGGGGGTTGAAAAATAATATAATTAATCTGAGACCTTGGCTACTAGCACATACATCGAATTTCAAGTTTCTGTACTCTTACCAGCTTGCTTTATTTATTTTCCCCTATTTACCCCTATTTAACCTCCAACCCTTCAACGAAATCATTTCAAAATATAATCTAGTTCCAGATGTCGTTATAATACATACGGGTACCAAATTTCAAATGAATATCTCAATTTTATTTTAGCAACCCCTTTAATAATGAAGACAGACAGAAAAAATTTTTTCGCTCAAATTTAAAATCTCGACGTTTCATGACATTCTAAACTGATTTCAAGAAAAGAATCTTTTGAAATTTTTTTTACGATTACTATACTTCCAATCCACTACGTGGATGTGGAAGTAAAATATACATTTTTCCGTATCTTCTAAAACATACTGAGTAACAAGAATTTGATAGTCACATTTCTAAAATCGTATATATTTTCATAACATTGTATTACGTCGTGTAATTCTGAACAACTTTCAAAGTGTACCTCATCTATCCATCCATTTCTCCATCCACCATGTTTCTTGTAAGCACAATAACCTAAGAACTAGAAGTGCGATATTATTAAAATTTGGTCAGTAAATCAGCGTTAGATAGAGGAAGAACCGATCCATTTTTCAAAAAATTTGTCGATAAATATGAAGGTTATGAATCATTTCAGTAAAGAAAAACATGTAAAAAGTATTGTAATTGTAAACAGTCATTAATTAACTAAACTCTTTAAAGGGCATAGCTGGATAAGTAGGGTGAAACGGCCCCCGGCCCTATCTTCATTTAGAGAAGGAATATAGTTAGCAATAAGTGAAGGGAACAATTTTGCAAAATATTAACGTAAAAGGATGGTGCGTTTCACGGGGTGACGAGGGGGATGAAATCCAAAGGACCAATTTTTTGTGCCAAAACGCAGCAACCGAAAATTTTGGAAAAAATACATATTGGGCACGTATTGGAGAGGATTCTCAGACAAAATTGTCGCTCAATTTGGGAAATAACTAAGGGCCAGAAGACATCGGTATACTTTTCAAATATTTCTAAGGGTGCTTTCAGTTAAGTATAAATATACTTTATCCGGCGGATAACTATCCGAAGGATAAGATAACCAGAATTTGCTATCTACTGGATATCTTATATCTGTACTTTCATTCAAATCACACCTTCGGTTAACAATTCGATGGATAAGATTTTAGACACTTCCCAAAGTAAGCGTTGCCAACTTAAGATGTGGTAAAACAAGAGAAATGTATGCAGAAGCTATGTACTTCAAATAAAGATAGAAATAATCCCCTACTATTATTGCTTACCTGTTAATGACATTTGAGTCATTTTGGTTGTCTGTCATTGTGAGTATAGTGTTTACAATGGCTTTTATTTTGCGATTTTGTGTCTGCATATTTTTAAATGGTATATATTAAATAAAACTGTGTTTCATGTGTTATATTTTTGGACAAAGTGAGGAAATACATAAATAGCAGTTATTAGATTTTTTTATTATTCTTCCCGCCGTGGCTTGTGAAAGTCGGTAAAATCACCCAGTTATAAAAGTCACCACTGGCCAAACCTTATCTAAAATATTGTTAAACACAAAACAACAAAGAACTTTTCCAAACTTAGGTTAGAAAATAGAATAGCACTGCCAATCAGAGCGCAAGCGCATAGGCGTGGCCTCATTTATCCGGTAGATAAATATCTTATTCGTCGATTTGGGCGCCGAATAGTTTATCCTAGGAATAAGCATATTTATCTGACTGATATCACTATTTGTAGGTGAAAATACCGATTTTTTGCTTATCTTCTAGATAAGACTTATTCTAAAGATTAAATGTCGCTATCTATAGATGAAAGTACCGGCCCTTAGGGTAACTTCCCCTCGTTGCACCACATTCAAAATTTTTTTGTAGCGTCTACTTTCATCCCCATATAACATATTTTTTTCACAGTGTGGTCGGAACATTACGTCATAGTGAAAAAAAATCACGTCTGTGGTCTTCTGAGACTAGTGGCATACATACGCGCATTAACCGTATGATGTGAACTGTTCGCATAAAAATAGCACGTATAAGTTGAGAAAATGAGTCAGTTAGAGCCGCAGCGACTATTTCGAAATGCTAGTTGTTAAATATACACCAGCGTAAGGAATTAATTGTAGCGCCACATTAGTGCCTTGTCGATGAGAAAGTCCTACTATTTACACGTATATACAGTTCTCACTAGTGATGTACGTCACTGTCACGATGCTTTCATTTATTAGTCACACGATGAAACTATAATTGTTTTTACAGGCGCTAGTCTGTCTATGTCAACGGACCGACGCACCTTAGTCACAAAACGAGGCAATTTTTTTCTGTTTACGATAAAAATGTCGAGAATATTTTTCTAACTCCGAATTCACAATTGCAAGTCGGAATTCACAATTATATCTCGGAATTCACAATTGTAAGTCGGAACTTACAATTGTAAGTCGGAATTCACAATTGTATCTCAGAATTCACAATTGTAAGTCGGAATTCACAATTGTTAAGTCGGAATTCACAACTGTATCTCGAAATTTACAATTACATGTTGGATTATGAATTTACGAGTTAGTGGTCCAAATGTGTCTTTCGGTATTTATGTGGCTGATGGTACATTAAAAAATAGAGGTACTCTAAATGAATAGGATGGAAATTATATCCCTTCAAAGAGGAATAATAAATATCAGTTTTTCTGCAATATTTTCTGACCGCCTTAAAGTATAAAATTCATATTTTAAATTTAGATAAAACCCATCTGGACATCAGTTTACATAGTATCAGACAAACCCTCTCTTCTGCTTAAGGGGTAGTTTTAGTGGGGGGCTGTTGGCATTTTACTGCGAATTTTTTTATGCTTTGTACAGGGTGCAATTAGTTTCATATCATTGAATAAGCCTGGTGGTTGGGAACGACTGGACAAACAAGAAAATCTTATATAACATGGTGTCTAAAGCTCAGAGTTTAGGAGAAAATATTAAACAAAAATTTCGGAAATGTTTAGTAATATTGTTTGAGAACTGCTATAATGTTGGTATAAACTTGATTATCTTAGCGTGTTTTAAAAGTAGGTAACGAATTCCTATGATTCCGAACTATACGTTCATTGATCCAGAAAAGCAGTGGTTCTCAAATTTCTCCTACCTTAACATGCAAATTTTTGACCTAGGTCAGTTTTTTCAAAGTGCCACTAGAGAAAAAGTCATATAGGTTTTTTGTTTGTCTAGTCGGTCCCCGTCACGTTTCTCTAACGACATGAAACTAATTACACCCTGTATATCCTAAAAATTCTCATAGTAATTTTTAGGTGATTAAAAATGAAAAAGATATTCTTATTGCATTTCGACAGACCATTCTCAAGTAACTTATGCTTACACATCAATGTGCAATTATACTATTTTATTAATAATAATTAATTTGTAATATATAATTTTTTGCTTACACCATTTGAAAGCTATTATAATGAGAAGACCCTCGGCACAAGTTTATTTAGAGGAAGGTTCCTCTTTATCGTTTCAATATTTCACACAAAACAAATTATGTAAGATATGAAATACAAACAGCTAATGTTGGTTCAACCATTTCCTGGATACTCTGAACTTTTTCTAAATGAGAAGTACACGTTGCCGGCCGTCATTTGTGCAAAATCTCTAATGATCGACTCCGTGTCATTCAATAATAGACGGGACGCTTGAGGTATGAGTAATGAGGTGTCTCATGGCTAAACAAAATTTTTGTATTACATTTTTGAATCATTTAGGCGGTCCTAATGTTATTCGACTGTTCTGCATTATTTCCATTTTAACGGACATAGATACTGATATTATTTGATATTATCCAACAAAAACTAACTATTATTAAATTAAAAATGGAAAATCAAGAAAAAATTGTAACCGTTTGGCGCCCTTTCGAGCCGGCGCCCCGGAAAGTTGCCCGGGTTGCTCGACCCTTAAACCGTTCCCGTCCACTGTACAGACAGCGCGAATAAGAGCCATATAACTAGAGAGAAGGCTGTACCCGACAAGCAGGAAAGTATTTCTGTTTGCTGAAGAGCCACGTTAAAGTAAAATGCAATAAAAGCATCCATTTCATCAATTAATTACTACACCTCTCTTAACTACTACGGAAAATACATTTGTATTAGAAATGATACTCTTAACTTTAGTATTTCCTTACAATTATTGAACTCTGGCTTAACAATTATTGTGAATTCCGAGATACAGTTGTGAATTCCGACTTACAATTGTGATATCCGACTTAAATTGTGACTTTCGAATTACAATTGAGCATTCCGACTTACAGTTGTGAATTCTGAGATACAATTGTGAAATCCGACTTGCAATTGTTAATTCCGAGTTAGAAAAAATATATTGAATAGCCTTTCTACGCTTTCGTAGAATATTCTATAGAATGTGCAGTAAATCGGCGAAGAGTATTATGGTTAGCTTGCTCATTTATAATTCTTTCTTAATCTGAGGTTTGAACGAATATGTTCCCGACCTAACCCAAAGTCCAAAACTTGGAGTTATATTTATAATTCATAATTGAAGAAATACCATTAATTTGTTCATTTTATCAAAGATTTAAGTACATTATTTTATATTTATTAATAAAAACAAAAATCGAAGTTATATTTTACAAATGTATAATGCAATATTTGACCATCATACTCTTGTGATATCCATATGCCGTAGGTTTTGTCCTTCCGAAAATAATATGTACCTGAAGTTTTGAACGTTCACTTGAACAAATTTTATTATTAATTTTTCCTCTTCATATGAAATTCCTTCAAGCCGTTCGTTTCAGTTACATATTATTGTTTGAAGGTTAACTATATACCTAACGTTTCGAACGTTCACTTGAACGAATTCCATATAAGAAGAAAAAATTAATAATGAAATTCGTTCAAGTGAACGTTCTAAACTTCAGGTATACAAAACAATCTAGATTTGAAAATTCTGGTCTCTTATATATGAAAGAAACTGTGCAGATACATGGCGTCTTAATTTTGGTAGTGTTGCTCTCATTATCCAGGGACGGACTTATACAGCTAAGAGAATGTTCCTGCTCCCGTTTCAATGTTCTTCTACTCAACTAATGTTAGTATAGTTTAATTTAACCATCAAACAGTAGTATGAAAGTAACAATTTTAGTTATTTTACCTATTTCAACTTACAATATCACGTCTGAAGTATGTTTCTTAGAGACGAAACAGAGAAGTGAAACAATAGCTGGAAATCTGTATATACTATATGCACTAGTACAACAAAACAAATTATTAAACCAAATTAAACATTCTGCACCACGCAGACAAAAGTAAATTTAAATTAATTTAAATCTAGGTATAATTACTTTCAACATACAAACATAAATACATGAAATTTACAATTAAAATCGTATATTAAAGGCCGGGTAATTTGAATTATTCAGACATTTTAAGTGTTTCGGGCCAAGTAAATAAAACGAAAACGATTTAATTACAGCTATTATTACTTGCTTTTATGGTTTCTCCGTTAAATTACGGCAAAATTATTCCATAATTGTCATCTTAGCACATATTACTTTATATGGTAATCGATATCCTCTGCTCGGTGATAACTGTGTGTGTAAATAAAATATTTATTAATTCCTGTTTCTCTTGTATG
This sequence comes from Stenurella melanura, assembly GCA_963583905.1. Taxonomy (NCBI): domain Eukaryota; kingdom Metazoa; phylum Arthropoda; class Insecta; order Coleoptera; family Cerambycidae; genus Stenurella; species Stenurella melanura. The sequence goes on from OY757314.1 coordinate 49,662,449, forward strand.
ATACTTAATTGAAGAAAGCCTATAGATGAATCGGATTCTCGTTTGTTACCAACTTAATTTAGAAACAATTCATTATCGTACATGTGCATCAACATAACCGTAACTGCATCCGACTTCATATGAGGAAGTAATTATTACTATCGAACACTAGCAAAAATAATGTATTAAGATGACACTGCTGATTTCAAAATGAGTAAGAAATGCTGCCTATTATAATGTTATCAAATAAGAGGGTATAGTCTTCGAAACATGGGCCCACGATTGGAAGTCATGTTAATAAATATATCAACGCCTATGAGTTAATTGATGATAATTAATGATATATATATATATATTGCTTTCATTGGTCATGTTCGTGTCATCTGAAATTATTTCAACAAATCTTCAAAGAAGAAAATTCCCTTCAGAAATGTATTTCTCATAAACTACTCAACTTAGCATGATGACGAAAGTATGAAGTTAGATATTCTAGAGAACTACAATATTTTTGTATCTATGCACTCTAATAAGTATTATTCATTATAAACACAAAATAGTAGTTTGCGCAACAAGAGTGGATATAATAGCCATATCGCACGAGAAAGAAGATTCAGTACGACGCCGAAGGCGGAGTGCTTCAATCTTACGAGTGCGATATGAATAGTCCACTCGAGTTGTACAGTATACTTTTTCTACGACCAGCTTAAGAACAAACTACAAAATTTTAAAAGATTTATTAAACATTAACCCACACACTGAAATTTACTTTGACAGCTTTCGCATAACTTGAATTTTTTTAAACGAATAGTTGGCTATGTACTTATTATACGAACTGTGATTAGTAGATTTCGTATCCATCCTAGATAAGATATGAAATATATTCATTCAGATAACAGGAATAGCCTACTTGTCTATTCTGCAGACTGTACAGAAACCAGCAAATATACATAAGGGAGTGGAAAAATACTTAAAGCTTCCTTTCGTAGTGTTCCTATTGAGTAACCACTTTCTAAGAAGTACCTAGATACCCTCCAAGATATCCTATATTGTCGCCTAGTTTCATCAAAATTAAGGGGAAGAATGTTTGCCAAAAAATATTTACATCGACGTACTCACCTCCCGTATATACAAAACGTTGCCCTGCTAGGTAAAACAGTGACAACGCAATTATTAAACTATTAAAATGATGACTAGATAAATGTGTAATATTTGATGCGGTTAAATAATTTTACGTACTCTTTAAAAGCGAATAATTTTTTGTTTGCTTATAATTGTAATGAAACATATTCTTCATAGGATTTTGCAATCTACAGAAAAAACTATCTCTGAGAATTAAAAAGAAAAACTCTGTAAAATTTTTGATTTCCAATCTTTGCATTTTTTGGATAACCTGAATTCTGATTATGCTAGCAATTAAAATTCTAAAATGGATTTGTCTGTTTCTTATTTGACAATTCTCATTGTAACACTAGTATCCACATAATCCCCTACGGCCATGCAGAGTAAACTAGTATCTACATAACCCCTTACGATCATTAAGATTCAGTTACAGATGAGAACAAAAGCCTAGAATTTATTTACATATCTTGTGTTTAGAAATTTTTCATTCTAATGGTACATTTTCATGAAATCTATCATTCTTGGAAATGCTTAGCATTTGAACCGTTTTTCGCCCTTATTCTGGAGCTTATCAGAAAGACAAAAAGCCACTCACAAGATGTTTCATGCAAAAACCAAGACAATTTCCAAGTTCTTTGACATTAAATGTATATGAGATACAAAGTCTCACGAATTTCAAGATATTGGTATTTTTTATTTTTGAAAATTTCCCAAAATTCAGCCTTCCACTTCTTGTAAGTCGTTTTCTTTTCTTGTTCTGGCAGCTAAACATAATTTTGATTTGTCTTTAATGTATATTTGTTCCAATGAAATAGGTAATTAACCATGATAAAGAACAAAAAGGATTATGAGGTAACCAATTCATGACAATAGATTGAAATTTTTTTCAAGACAAAAATTTGCATTAAAAAAAATAAGAGGAATCAACATATTAAAATGGTTTTAATACAGGGTGTGCCGTTATACCGTGCAAAAAATTTAAGTACCAATTCCTTATCGATTATAAAGGTGGGTTCATCATATAAAATTTTTCAATATAAGCCTCTCCTGCCCAGCTACAGTCCCTTAGAGGGGCGTGCAAAAAATAGTTTTTAATTTCTATCTGAAAATAACGTAATATAAAAAAACGAAATTTGGCACATCTTGATAACCAGTGAAAAGACATCTAACTAAATTATTTCATCCAGCTAGCGTGTATACAAAGGGATGATACTAACTACCCTTCTTATAATTGTTTAAATATCTTTCTGTCTGCTATTTTTTCAACATTGTGATTCATTTTGAAACTTTTTTACCTCTTGAAAAAACTTCACAAAATCGACCGTTTTTTGAGAGAAAAAATTAAATTACATGCCTAAGTGATCAATCATGAGCACGATTATATTAGTCAAAACAATCAGTAGGTTGACGTCAGGTATGACAATTTTAGGAAACGATTGCAAACATGTATTCAAATTGGAGGTCATCATTTTGAACAAATGGTTTAGTACATAAAAACAACCAGGGTTGGCAGTTTTAAAACAATGTGTTTTAAACAAATGTTTTTTAAGTGTTTAAAACACAGTAACCTGTTTTAAACACATTTGTTTTAAACATGATTTTTTTCAATGCGTTTTTTTCAGTGTGTTTGATGGACAATTTTTGGAACATCGTTGTATTTGATAAGGTAAAAAAAATAAAAAAATATGAACTTTTATGTAATGCAATATAACTAGTTATAATAATATAGTATTATAAGTACAACGAACGAAACATATTACTATTATGTAGAAGATATACCTGTTATTATTTATTTTCTTAAGTGTTAATTTTAAAGCGATTAATAGCACAGGTACACACAAAAAAAAGTCGAGTACGGGAAGGTAGACCTATGTATTCCCATGCATCTTGACCTGCTGAACACGAATCCGATGTCCATTTTGCCCGATTGGCTCTTGTATTTTTCCTAACCTCAAAAAAAACACCGTAAGAATGCCCGAGAAAATGAAAGTGTAGCTAAAAATCTGAAATAATTCAGAGGTACGTGGAATGGCGAGAGAAATCGAATGGCGCAAACTAGAATTCTATAGCTTTTTTGGTTTCCGATATAGAGCCTTGAGGATTGAGAAAAAAACAACTTTTTTCCTTCCGATAACTTTGAGCTGCTCTATCTCGAAAATGAAGGACCGTAGGGACGTCTGGTTTGTGCCATTCGATTTCTATCGCCATCCTATGTACCCCTGATTTTTTCAGATTTTTTGTTACATTTTCATTTTTTTCGGGCATTCTTACTGTGTTTTTTGAAATTAGGAAGAATGGAAGAGCCAATCGGGCAAAACGGACGTCGGATTCGTGTTCAGCAGGTCAGATTTCATGGGAATACTTAGGTCTGCTTTCTCCCACTCGACTTTTCTTTATGTGCCTGTGTAGTCAATAACCAATCACCAAACAATTATTGGACTAGTGCACAACTTGACGTATTTATTATACCGAATTGGCCGAGCCGTTGTCAAGTATCGTCCTCGTCTTGTTATGATGCAATATGGGCATGGCTTATAGAATAAACAATGTATTGGGTCGATGCGCCCGTATAAATTTAAGTTTAAAAACATACTTTTTATTGTTTAAAACATGTTTTTTTTTTCAACAATTAAAAATCCATGTTTAAAGCAGCTTGAATTGCTTTAAATAAAAAAAACGTGTTTTTTTATTAAAATTAAAAAAACACAATTTTTGCCAACCCTGAAAACAACAAACGTTGTCTTCATGTTTAAATTTATTACAGTTTAAATTCATCCTTTGTATATTTTGTGTTACGTGGTTTTCTAGTAAATTTGCTTTTCAATACTTTCGTCTTAACTTGTAATGTCTCACGCAATATAAGCACCAAATGATCATATCTTACTTAATACTGTCCAATTTAATTTAACACCAACTTACTTAGTGTTTTGACTAATATAATCATGCTCGTTGTATTTGATTTATCACTTAGTCAGATGTAATTCAGTTTTTTTTTCTCAGAAACGGTCGATTTTACGAAATTTTTTCAAGAGGGAAAAGTATCTAAATTGATCATAATATTGTTGTTCTTTTTACTTCAAAGGAAAAACAGGCAGAAAGATATTTACAAAACTATGAAAACGGTAGTTAATATCACCCCTTTGTATACACGCTAGGTGAATGATATAATTTCGTTAGATGCCTGTTCACTAGTAATCCAGATGTGCCAAATCGTCTTTTTCATATTACGTTATTTTCAGATAGAAATTAAAAATCATTTTTTGCACACCCCTTTAAGGGGGTACAGCTGGGCAGGAGAAGCTTATTTTGGAAAATTTTGTATAAGGAACCGAACTTTATTTTCGGTAAGAAATTGGCAGGTAAATTTTTTGCACGTTATTACGGGGCATCCTGTACATTCTCTAGTTTATGCCCTTTCTAACATTCCATGCAAACTTTTAGAAAACCTGGAAAAATTGCTCAGACTTATTTACAACGAACTGTGGGCTACATTGGGGGAAAATTAATAGAACTAACAACTTATTTTATTCTAACAAATTAGAATAAATTACATATCATGAATTGTGCTCCGCCGTTCCTATTGCATGGGCGACATCTTCGACGTATCTCTTCTTTCATTGTATTGAACTCGATTAATTTTTGCAATTAAATTATCTCGATCTTGAGTATCTCCCTTATAGACAAGTGCTTTATCTAGCACGTTCCCAGACGTAACAATTAAGTGGTGTTAGGTCTGGGGACCGTGCGGGCCGTGTAATGGGACCAGTTTTTACCGATCCATGATTTGGAAAATACATTAGCCATGTGTTCCCTGATGGTTAGTCGGTATAGTGTGCCGGACATTCGTCATTTTGGAATGCAATTGGTCTTTCTTTGTCGAAAAATTGTACTAAATTCTACAGTTCCGGGAGATCGTTTTGGATAAATTCCAGGTAGTTACCCCCATTGAGTTTGTCCGGCAAGTAGTGCGATCCAATAAGGGATGTACCAATCACAACTGCCCAAACGTTTACTCTGAAATTTACTTCAAAAGACATCGACTTCTTCGAACGATGATTTTTGAGCCGAACCATGTAAATTATGAATATTTACAAGCCCTCCTCTAGAAAATCTCGACTCGTCCGTCCACAAAATACTTCTTAAAAAGTTTCTGTCTTCAATATCCGTGTATAACAAAAAACGGCAAAACTGTACTCGTCTCTCATGGTCACCATCCATGAGACCTGGAGCATATCGTTAAGATATCCGTGAGACGTTATTATTGTTCTTTGTACAAGTAACCTTTTCGGAATAATATTTTCTTTTATTACGAGATGAACATGCATCGGAGAGCAAATTGAGAACGATAGTGAACACGAACATTAAATTAATTATTTATGTGATTGTTTTGTATGAAACAATTATTATAACTGTGCATGAAAAATATATTATTTTATAATTTTCTGTGTCCGTTTTTTTAAAGGCAGATTAATTTTTCAAAATACTTTTATTTACTTTACGTCTGCCTCCATATTATTGCGTTTTCAACTCCATTGAAATGGTGTGGACTGATGTAAAAACAAGACTACGTATAATCAATCCCCACAATTAAGTGAGTCTGCCTTAAAGAATATAAAGATAATAGTAGACGAAGTAGGCAAAAGCGATATATGGAGCAAGTGTGTATCTCATGTGATAAGAAAGGAAAATTAATATTCTATATTACCACCTATTAATTTAATTATTATTAATGTAAATACCGATTCAAGTTCTGAAAACTTGGATGGTGACGAATGAAATATTGATTATATAAAGTTCATAGACAAAGCTTTTTGAAATTTGCTTATTTAACGACGACCTATTTCCGCTACTGAGACCAATTTCAGATGCCAGGAAACGAGTTTTTCCTTTAAAATTTTGCCGAGTCTTTCCTTTATAGAATAGTAGAAATTTTCTACTTGCCTAACGTCATGATACTGCAAAGTTCATAGTATCATAGCCTAACATTTAATAAACAAGACAGTCGCTGCTTTACGCACCTTCGGAAGGTTTATATACCATCTATGCAACTCCCACCTAAGATTACATAACTTTGCCGCTAGAAGATAGAACGAGAAGTAGGTCACTAGACAGTAGACGTAGTCTTAATATATCATTTATGTGACTTATCAGATGTGATAAACATATTTTTTCATTAACCTTATTGAATAAAGGTATTATAGAAATCCCTTTCTTTAAGAGTTAAAAAATAATTATTTAGTATTTAAAGCATTTTTACATTTCGACCGCCGCCGCCTATGTCCTATAAAGGAGATGCTGACTTTACTCCGAGTTTTCGTTTTCATGTTGTCCCAACTGATATCATATATTATTATATTTATAATATAATAACAGTATTTTTCAATTCATCACAATTTGACAATATAAATACCATGAGTTTTAATTATATGAGAATCCCCTATTGCGTATTATATAACACCTGACGCAGAACTTGAAGCATTCAGTTCCAGTAATGTGAAAATTTACTAAATTAATGCAAACAATGGAATTCACCAATGTAAAATCAATTTCATAACATAATACCTCTAGAAACCAATATCATTAGTCTGAGTGAAACAACAGAATCATCCTCATTGAATGCTTGAAGTAACGTTGAATTATACGCTGTCTCTGAGAAACTAAATCTAAAATATCGAAATATCCATTATATCCACTTCCAAAATATATTTATACATATCATTACACTTTGAATATTTATCAGAATGTCCAATTGTTCGCTTTTCACTACCCTATTAGTGGCGTTGTAATTGATTCATTGCTGTAAATTATTATGTGCTTGTTAGAGTTGTGTGAAATTAAATTTATTTAGGACTGAAACTTCGTGTTTAAATATTTTAATAATGCATTCTAATTAACAAATTAATTATTATCAAATATTATGTTAATAGAAATGTGGTTGTATACAAACTTTAACATCAACAAACATACCAACTGAATGCAGAATATGGCAAACGTTAGATATTTGGCAATTCTAACGGGAAACTGAGAGACCTAACTACAGTTACAATGAAAGAATTTAGTTTGTGTTTCAAGTATTTCATTGTTCATTTGCTTTCTAATCACAGGTGTTTGTTAATTGTATTTAACAGTTCCCCTTGTTTATTGGAATTGCTTTGTTAAGTTGAGGGCTCTAAAAATGTTCCTCTAGGTACGAGAAAGTGACTTAATAATCGTGAATTTTAAGGGAATATGCGAAGTAAAATATGTGTTGGCTTTCACTTCATTATAATAATAATAATAATAAGTTTATTAACCATAAAATCTTGTTACATGAACAAATTGGTTTTGTCAGAGTAAAATATATAAAACGAAAACAGGGTTACAGATAGACTAACAAACATATACTGTGTACTTGTAAAACAAGATGTGTAAAACAAAATACTGTATATAGGTACATATGCATAATTTACATGTTATGTAGTGATACTATGAAAAAATAAAAAAACAAGAAACAAAAATTGTCATCCTTTACTGCTGAAGAAACTCCTCCATCCTATAGAAGCAATTTTGAATTAGAAATATTTAAGTTTATTTCTGAATAGGCTGAAAGAATCTTGTGACTTTATTTCTGAAGGAAGTTTATTGTATCTATGACTACTGGCACAATAGGGTGATTTCTTATACTTGCTGAGGTTAAAACTTTTTATATGAATTTCTGATGCCCTTCTTGTGTGGCAGTTATGTACGGCACTATTAGTTTTAAATTTATGCAAATTTTTGCGAACAAAACAGGAAATTTTAAATATATAAATGCATGTAACCGATTTAATTTATTTTGTTCTGAATGTATCTCTACATGATTCCCTGTAGTTCAGATTAAACAGTATCCTAATGATTCTCTTCTGCATAACAAAGACTCTGTTTGCCTCAACTGACTGTCGCCATATACTGATGTTATAGCTTATTACGGAATATGCTAGAGAATAATAGCACGTTTTTGAACCTCCAGTGTTTACGTCTTTCTTTAAATTTAAAATTGCAAATGTTGTTTTTGCTAGCTTAGAACATAGGCTATCTATTTGTGTGTCAAAATTTCAAGAAGAGTCAATTACACAGCCTAAAAAGGTAGTTTCTTGACTGGTGTTGACATACTCTATTTTTGGAATGTCATCAGATGTTATATTTGTGAAATATAAAAAAACCGTTTTATTCTTATTAATAATTAAAGAATTTCTATGACACCAATCTTTAAATTGCCCAATAACCCTGTTTGTCTTAGTTTTTAACTCTTTTGTACTATCACTGTGGATTATAACAGATGTGTAATCCGCGTACGTGAATGTTTCCAGATCTTTAATGAACTCTGGCAGGTCGTTTATAAAAATAAGGAACAGGAGCGGGCCTATAATAGAACCCTGTGCAACACCTATTTCCATATCTACGATATTAGATGATTCAGAGTTGAATGAGACCAAAATTTTTCTATTTACTGGATAAGAGGTTAACCATGTAAGGATATTTTCACGTATTTCAATTGCCTTTAACTTGGTTTCAAGAACTTTCGGATTCACTGAGTGGAAGGCTGCAGTTAAGTCAAAGAAGAGACTGGCTACTTTTTTACCATTATCAAGGTGGTGGTAGATTTCTTGGACAAATTCAAGTGTTGCTAGTTCAGTGTATTTATTAGCTCTATAGCCAAACTAACTGTTTGTGAATAATTATTTGATTCTAAATATGGATATATTCTATTAGCAACTGCTTTTTCATGAATTTTGGATAGGTAGCTTAATAGGGTTATGGGCCTATCATTTTGAACTGACTACGGATCTCCTTTTTTGTACAACGGAATTACTTTACCTAATTTTAATAATTCAGGAAACTGTCCAAGACTTATTGATAAATTAATGAGATGCGCGAGAGAATCAGCAATAACATATTTACAATACTTTAATAGCCTTATAGGTATCTCGTCGACACCCGTTGAAGTTTTGTTTTTCATTTCAGTTATTATTTTAATTACTTCGTCTCCTGTCGCCGGTTCAAAAGTGTTTGCTGAATTAACTATAGTGCTGGCTGTTGTGCATTCATTTGACATATTGTTTTCAAAATGAGTTTTCAATTTATCCTTAACACACGAGGCAAAGTAGTTAGCAAATATTACACATATTTCTTTTGCATCATTTACAATTTCATTCTTTATTTCTATGCTTGGTTTCATTTTCTCTTTTTGTCGCCCTAATTTATTATTTACAGTTTGCCATAAAGTTTTATTTTTATTCTGGGAATTTTCGATTATGTTTGTATTACTTTCTATCTTTATTTTGGATATTTTCTTGTTACTACATTTTGAAAAAAAATGTAGTATACGTTTAGCATTTTTCCGGTGGACCGACGAAACCCGAAAAAACCGTCGGATCGATGTGAAAGTCATATCTATCCATTCGAGAGCGAATTTAGAAAATTCCGTCCGTCGGTCAGTCGGTCTGTCTGTCTGTCTGTCGGTCTGTCTGTCACACCCAGACCCCTTAATCCGTTTTCGGATTGCGATGAAACTTGGGTGGTTAATAGGAGGTCTTTAGAAAACCTTAACGCCGGAAGCTCGGCTCCGTTCGGAAACCGGAAGTACCCGATATACACGTTTCGAGTTTTTCGGGAGAAATTGAATAACTCGATAACGGATAGTCGGATCGAGACGTTTCAAAAAAGAAATGATGCCGCTGGCAAAGCTCTACAAATAAGTATACCGGAGGCTATGTCGAAAAACAAATGAAAATTGATTTTTTTTGCAAAAAACTGGTTTTCTAGAAATCGGGCTAGGAAGCACGATAACTGTCCAAAATATTGATCGATTTCGATGAGACTTGGTGAGATCAAAGGTACCCGGCCACAAATAAAGCCTATTGCTGGCGGCCCGAATCCGTTGACCGCAAGTATGTTTTCCAGGGCCAAGTATGATTTTTCAAATAAATTTATAACTCCCGAACCGAAGGTCCGATTTTGATTTTCAAAAATGGCAATTGTAGGGCTCTATTAGGTCTATTAGTTGACGTTTATGTGAAATTTGAGAAAACAAAAGCAAATCTACAAATCCCGGAAAACTTGATTTTTTTTATAAATTCTACAAATTCCGAACAGTTTCCTAATAAAAATCGAAAATTAACTATTCCGTCGATCGATCTCTATAACCAGAATAAGGCATGGACCTTTTTGGACAAAAAATCTGAAATAGAGTTTTTTCGAAAAACTTAAAATAAACGAGTTATTTACGAAAATGCATTCCATAGAATTATTTTAAAACATATTACAAATTGATAAGTGATAATGTTATATTTAAAATATCATCATCATTTCCTTATTGTCATTTACTAAATAAAAATAGAACCAATGCCCTTTCGGTGTTTCAAAATGTAGTTAGCTTTTACTTTAGTCAATGCAAAAAAAAAAGAAAAATAAAACATGTCAAAGCACTGAGTCATCTTGCGACCCTCTGTTGAAAATGTAATGAATCATCCCAACAAATTGGACAAAAGGCATATCAAAATGTAGTTTTTTTCACTTGTTAATACATTTTTTATGATATCTAAACGATCTCATTAGTTCAGAACAACCAGAGTCTTTAGCAATGTGATAGGGAAACCTTAAGATGTCCAGTTCTGGTTTTATCCTAAGGTTTTCATATAATATAATATGTAATAATTATGTTTTAAAATATAAGTATTATATCAAAAATTAAATAGATAAGGATGAAAGATAGAAAGATATATAAACTATTTAAATAACATAACAATTCATAATGGCTTAAAAAATCAGTAAGAATACTGCCAAAAAATGTTCCTCTTTATTTGATACCCTTTATTTTTTATACTCTTCGCAAATACAAAACGAAGAGTATATTGCATTCGATCGGCACATTTCTAAAACCGGTAATATTGCTCGAAGAGAAACTGTGTTGGTGATCGAATTCTCAAACTCGAACTTTCAAAATATCCATCCGTCTGTACGTCTGTCACGTTTCTTGTAAACACGATACAACGAAAAGTCCGATTGTATTGAAACTTTAACAGTAAGTTAGCATTAGCTAGAGAAAGAACCGTATTCATTTTGAACAATATCGATAGATTATTTATATAAGGAAGTTATAATTTTTTTAAATTAATGTAAATTAATTAAAATAAAAAAATGTCTTTAATATTATTTACGAAAAAACTGCGAAGTGTATCCTATAGAATGTGCCACTATTATATATCTAGTATATGTTTGGTTGGCAACATTGTAGTATTTTCTTAACCTTTTCTCAAATTATGCGACAACTTCTTGAAAACCCAGGATTTTGTGTTAGGTGAGAGAAACGAAGCCCTACAGTTTACAAAGGAGTCGGAACCAAGTTTTGACGATAAGTTAATACTTTCGTAGTAAGCAAGGTTAAGGCTGATGAATTGGCCAGAGAAAGCGCGTGTAACGCCCTTATAGGACTCGAACCCGTTTGCGGTGTGGCCAAGCCATGCATACGAGCATCCATAAAGAAATGGGTGCATACTAAATCTCTGGAATTGTGTAAAAATTTCCAGAGACCAGCCAAAGAGTTCATTAAGGAATGATCGGCCAAATTTACGGAGGAGGTGGTTCTTTTAACCGGTCAATGCCGACTTATTTGATATGAAATTGTGCCAAGAGGCAGAGGAAACCTCAGTCCATGTATTGTACCATTGTAAAGGCATTGCTAGACTGAGATTCCAACTACTTGGCTAGGAAAAAACAAGAGCGATTAAGTCAGCGTTTAAAAGGGAAAAATGGCTCTTGCTTGAGATAATATACACAGCCCTACAAAACAAAAAATGGTCAGACCAGCAAACCGGATGTATATATCCCTATGTATTCTCAGTCGCTGAATCCTAATCCGAGGTCAAAAAAATCGTACACCCCCAAAATCATTAGACAAAAAACACCTCTGGAATGGAGTAAAAAGAATTGTTGTTGTTGTTACATCTTAATCAATCGAATTATAAAAATTAAGATTAAACAGTAGCGTACATACAATAGATATGAAACACAAATGTCTAAGTTTTGTTAAAGTGATAAGGAACTGCATCAGCTCCGATGTAATCTTCATAAACTACACCTTTAGGGTTGAGAACAACCACCCTGAAGTTTAAAGGACACGGGAAAGACAAGAAAGAACATAAAATCCAACAGGAATGAATGGATGCTATGATTGGCTGAAATTGCGTAGTACTCTAAAATAGAACTAGAAACTTACGTACCATCAACGTCCTACAGTGTCAACCCTAACAGGGTGTGAAAACTACTCCCTATGTAAGATTTAATTATAAAAAGTTACACTCACTTCCATAAAAATTCGAAACACCTGCATTGTGTGGAAGTGAGAAGAAACTAGACTATGCTCGACGCTATGCTTGAAATCCACCCCCACGGGTTTGCGAGATGCCACCCCTATTTCCGTAGGATACTGAAAAACAAAGAGAAACTAACCGGATTTACATTTTTATGGATGCTATGATTGGAAAAATTCGTATTGAACACCTTAGAGTTTGAAACTCATGTCCTATCAATGTTTTCGTTGCATCTTGAATGACGGTAGTTTAAATCTTTCTGTGTTAGTTAATAACATTGATAGGACATGAGTTTCAAACTCTAAGTGTACAACACGATTTTTGCCAATCATAATATACATACAATTGTAAATCTGGTTAGTTTCTCTCTGTTTTTTCAGAATTCTACGGTTATAGGGGTGGCATGTCGCAACCCCTTAAGGGTGGTTTTCAAGCATGGCAGCGAAGATAGTCTAGTTTCTTCCCACTTCCACACAACGCAGGTGTTTCGAATTTTTATTGAAGTCACTGTAACTTTTTTTAGTTAAATCTTACATAGGGGGTAGTTTTCACACCCTGTGAGGGTTGACACTGTAAGAAGTTGATGGTACGTAAGTTTCTAGTTCTAGTTTAGGGTACTACGTAATTTTAACCAATCATAGCATCCATGAAAATAGAAATCCTGTTGGATTTTAGGGTTTTCATGGCTTTCTCGTGTCCTTTAAACTTAGCGGCGATTGTTCACAACCGTATAGGGGCAGTTTATGAAGATTATGTCAGACCTGACGCAGTCTCTTATGACTTTAACAAAACTTTGACATTTCGTACTTTTTCAGCAATCATTGCTGTTTCAGATCGATTTGCTATATATGGGGGTAATTTTCGCCCCTCCCTAGGGGTGTGTTTCATATCTATTTTATGTAAGCTGCTGTGATTAACCTCAATTTGTATAATTCGATTGATTAAGATGTAACTCTATTCTCGTAGCTTACTCTTCTTTTTGTCCAATTCCAGAAGTGTCTTTTGGCTCTAGCTAATGATTTTGGAGGTATACGAATTTTTTTTACCTCGAATTCGAATTCAGCGACCGAAAACATAGGGATACACGGGTCTGGTTCGCTGATCTGAACATTTTTTTCTCTGTGGGGCAGTGTTATTAAATACTTCTTCCTCTACGTTTACTTCCTTCTCTTCGGCGTCCGTAGCTTCCGAAGCATTTTAGACGTACTTTTATAAATATCTTTCTTATTTTTTTCGTGTAGCATTAGCTGCGAAATTTTTCCAGAGCATCTCAGAAATATTCTGTACAGTAATTCTCGTAGTTTTTGCAGATATTTCAATTGCAAGATACCCAATATGTTAGTTGCTGAACATTTCATCCCAATCCTAATGATTTCGTAATTAAAAAAATATTACATAAAATAATTCCATTAATTACATACAAGTGCAATAATATTGCTATATTACTTTGAAATGTAGTGTCAAATAATTACTTTGAAAAGTTAACTGTTTGAATACTAAACATCGGTATTACTCCTACACAAACATAAACTGACAAAAGGATTTGGCGTAGCTTAAAACGTAATTAGAGCAATTGTAAAGGGATATTAGTAGATTAGTATCGTATATTAAAGTGAAACACTATACTCATATTTAAGTGTCTCCCCAACTTATATTTTCTTACTGATCGACAAAATATTATTCATTTTTTTATCAAAGAAATGTTTATACCAAAAGAATACACAGAAGATTTTTTTTATTTTTCATTAAGAACGCTCTGTTGATTTTAAATATATATCAAGTAGGGTATTAATACAAGATTCAAATGTATTGATCCCTCACTTTAACCGCAAATATCTCAGTAACGGAGGAGCAGAACAAAATTAAAAATTATGTGATAATTATGTGTCTATTCTCAATCATTCACTGAAAGAATCATGTAGATTGGACAGTTTTGAAGTTCTGCTAAGTTATATTGAAGAATGTCACACTTTCTAAGGAAATTTTGACCACGCCAGTTTTAAATTCAGTATTTCTTGGAAAATATGCCTACTATGGAAATAATATTTTAGATACCGATAAAGCACGGCATTTTTTGTTCGAGGAAATATTTTCATAATATTTTATTCTAAAATTTGGCAATTATTCTCAAAAGCGTGACCTCATGTTTATTTGGTTATTTAATGTATTTAAGCAAATTTTGATAAAATAGTTAACTATATAAAATGTAAGCAATTTAAAAAAAAATAATTGGTATATATCAAATATTAATTTAATTATCAAGGCGCAATAGATATTGCAAGCATGCAAAAATATTGAAGTTTTGAATCTGTGGTCTTAGAACAAAGTAACAATTTAATACTTGTACCTATCCTTACATATTTTTTGTATCATGATAAATATTTTAACATTTACGTTTTTACACTTCATAAATGGATTTCCAGCACAGGTGTCAGCAGAGGTGGATGCAGAGCTAGTATTTACATTAATAACCTCTTCTTCTTAGCACAATATCGTGTATGCTACTTGAGGTATACATATATCCAATAAAATTTTCGTAGCAGCAGTTGCATCGTAGCAGTAGCAGATGTTCTTCCCCAACAGTGTCCGGTAACCGAGGAGGAATCTTGAATGTTCAATTATAGATGATGGGCGAAGATAAGAATATTTTCGACGGTATCGACAACATTCACACCTTCGAACTCCCTAATAAATATTGTACATTCTCTTCGCACGTTTGTCGTTGTGTTAAGAATCTCTGTTAAAATCAATGATCGACTGTCTGTAATATTCTGAAGCTCAAGAAAAGTTCCTTTCGTCGACATGCTCCATTAATTCCAACGATCAACACCACCTATATAGAAGATGGATACATATATGAGGCCTAGGATATAACATGTTGGCATTGCCGTTATGATTTACCAAATATTTTTCTGAGAATTTTATCTTATGTGAGTCAGACCCTGCCCATTTTGGCAGGAGCCGCCCCAGAGAATATTCAAATTTGAAACAGAGTATAACACTCTAGGGCTTGATGTTAATTCAAGAGGGAATCTTGGCGATTAACATTCGATATATGCCAATATTTTTTCTTTGTGCAGTTGACAGCACTGATGACATCAATTATAGCCAAAATTTGAACGTAGTATAACACTTTCTGACCAGACGGAAAGTTTTCGTTATCAATGCTCATTGCTGGAAAATCATATGCCAACATTTTTTGCTTGCCTCTTTTCCAGGTTTTTGGCCATATTTTGGCCAAAAATTGGACATTTGGCCAAAAGCTGGTCAAGATTGGTGCTTTCAAAAAAATGTTGGCACCTTCTCAAACTTGTAGTTTTTATACCAAAGAGTAGTCTCCTTGAGTGCTAAAATCTTTCTCTCAATGTAACCCCCCCAAACCACCACCAAACATTCAAATATCGATTATTATGCCAATGAGGATACAAAAATAACACATTTAGCGAATGACCGAGAAATTAGACCGGGAGACAGTTTTTGCCATAATAATCGGTATTTGAATGTTTGGAGGTTTTGGTGGTGGTTTGGAGGGGTTACATTGAGAAAAAAATGTTGGCACTTACAGAGATTATTCCTCGGTACAAAAACTACAAGATTGAGAAGGTGCTAACTTTCTTTTTTGAAAAGCACCAGTTTTGGCCCGCTTTTGGCCAAAAGTCCAATTTTTGGCCAAAAGTCCAATTTTTGGCCAAAAGATGGCCAAAAATCTAGAAAATGGGCAAGCAGAAAATGTTGGCATATGGTTTTCTAGCAATGAGCATTGACAACGAGAATTTTCCGCCTGGTTATAAAGTGTTACTCTCGCCAGTGTTGCCTATTGTACGGAGAAAAAAATTTGGTATATAACGAATGTTGATCGCCAAGATACCCTCATTAACTAGCACCAAGCCCCAAAGTGTTATACTCTGGTCCAAAATTGAATATATTCTGGGGCGGCTAGCACCAAAACGGGCAGGAGGGAAGTCTGACTCACATAAGATAAAATATTTACAATTATATTTGCTAAAACACAAGAGCAATGCCAACATATTATATCCCAGGTCCCATATATGTAGCTATCTCCTAGACTACTAAAATAATGAACTGTAGGTAACTATCCTACATAGACAATTCATTTAATACAAGTTATTAAACTTACAAATTCTTTGGTATCGACTTTTTTTCATTGATAATGTTGTCCTCAACATCGAGTAAAGGCTGCATAATGTAGAGCTCTTATAGATACTTTCTCTCATCTTTCTTTACACCAATCAGCAAACTGCCGATTGGCATGTTCATATTTATCTTTTGATTTTACTTTAACAGAGATTGGACAGTCAAAGCAGCTGACTCTTCTATATTAGAAGATTCACTAATATCAAGCATTTCTCCACAATTTTTGTCCAATTTTTCTCGAGCGAAAAACTTAAACACATTAACAAACTTTGTTCATATGTACTCATCTCTAAGCCAACACTCCCTAGTAAAAAAATTGGATTTCTTGATCCAACTTTTTAATTTATAATTATTATCAAAAACCAATAGGTACCTATATAAATGTCAAATATAAAATTCAAAAAATATCTCGTTTTCATCATTCTTCCAAACGCCAGTAGAAAAAATTCATGTATGCAGCATGTAGGAAAAGTGTTTTTTCCATATGCGGCGTATTTTTGATCACGGCTATCGTCTCGATCAGAAAACCTACGCCTAATATGAATAAAAAAACACTCTTTCAAACTTGTTACACAAATGGCTATTGCGTTTAACTTATTTCCATCAACACAAAAATGTTATATTGTACATTTGTAAACCAGTTTTATTTACAATGTTAAAGCCTACGCGTAATACGAATAAAAAAATTGACAGATCTTGCATCTTTCGCAAGTATCTTAAGCGTATTGAAAATACCAGATGCAACTATACTGCTCTTGGAGTCCAAGAATGGATGGCTAGGACAATAGGTATTTTCAGCATTTGCATTAGGTACCATTAGCGATTAGTGATAAAATAAAAAAATAAAAACTTATCAAATTTAATACTACCACTTGGGTTCATTGTAATTGGACCCATGTTCGTTGATATTTTTTTTTTAGATTAACCCAGCTATCGTCTGTCTAATTTTGTCATAAAGCTTGTGGAACACCCTGTATAGTCTTCTTCTTCTTCTTTTAGTGGAGCGCCTGGAGGTCGCCACACTCAGGCCTTGTGGCCCATTGTGCTACCGCTAACAAATTAAGGAGTTCCCCCGTGCAGACCGGATTCCAGCCCAAAGGCTGAAATCCTTCCCACAGGAGAACTCCTTATTTCCTCCAGCACTGGAAAGCCAGCGCCGAAGTGCTTGTGCCTCAGATTCATCAGTCCTGGGCAAGAAGTGAGAACGTGGATGGAAGTCTCCTCCTCGTCCTCACAGAAACTGCAATCGGGGTGGTCAACCACCCCCATTGTGTGTAGGTGTTTCCTAAAAGAGCCATGTCCGGTCAGGAGGCCTGTTAGGGCTCTAATTTGCTTTCTGCTTAGACGCAGAAATTGCTTTGTTCTCTCCGGCAAGGGTCCTGAGATTAGGAGCTTCGCTTGCCGGAGTCCTGGATAGGAATCCCAGAGGTCAATGAACTGGAAGAGAGTCCAGTTATCTATCAACCTCTTGGCTTGGGATCTAGGGTAGCCGAGAGACGGCTCCGGACCGAGCAGAGGTTCACGAGAGCCCCTTCTGGCCAGAGCATCGGCCCGCTCGTTACCCTCAATGTTGCTGTGTCCAGGCACCCAGAGAAGCCTGACCCAGTTTGATGAGCCAAGTTTACAGAGGGCCTGTTTACAGTTTTGGACCAGTTTTGACTTGGTTCGATTCTGTATAGTGCTTTCTACTGTACTTTTTTATATCATACCTAGATGTGTTTGATAATTTTATTTACATAATTTTAAATATATTTGCCAATACGAACGAATTAAGCTAGTCCATGTTTTATAGGGTTATTTTGTTTTTTTAATGTTAATTTGAAAGTGACGGTGTTCTGTAAGAAATAACGCAAGCTATGCAAACTAAGTGACATACGATATGGCAGTGTCAGCATGTATCACAAGAGACCATTAAGTTTAGGAGTGTTTATGTTTATATTTTAGTTTCGAGATACTGCTCTGATTGTTACTGAAACGTGATATCCCTAATAGCATGGCGTTGAGTGAACGGTACGGTTCAATACTAAAACGTTCTTTCTAACTTGTTACACAAATAGCTATTTCCTTTAACTTATCTCTCAACTTACATGCAATACAATACAGAAAAACATTTCCACCAACAACATTATATTGCACATTTGTAGACTAGTTTTATTAACAATGTTCTTGTTTGTCATTAATTAAGACACAAAAAAGAAAAACACTCTTTCTAACTTGTTACACAAATAGCTATTGTGTTTAACTTATTTCCACCAACAACACAAAAATGTTATATTACACATTTGTACACCAGTTGTATTTACAATGTCAAAGGCCACGCATACTACGAATCAGAAGACGCTCTTTCTAACTTGTTACATAAATAGCTACATATTTCGTTTAACTAATCTGCCAACTCACATGCAATACAATGCAGAAAAACATTTTCACCAACAATGTTATAATGTGCATTTGTAGACCAGTTTTATTAACAATGTTCTTGTTTGTCATTAATTAAGATACAAAAAGAAAAACACTCTCTCTAACTTGTTACACAAATAACTATTGCGTTTAACTTATTTCCACCAACAACACAAAAATGTTGTATTGCAGATTTGTAAACCAGTTTTATTTACAATGTCTTTATTTGTCATTTATTAAGATTTCTAACTTCTTACTTTAGCTATTGCGTTTAACTTATTTGTCAACTCACAACACAATGGAGAAAAACATTTCCACAATCAACACAAAAATGTTATATTGCACATTTGTAGACCAGTTTTATTTACAATGTCTTTGTTTGTCATTAATTAAGATATCAGATTTAGTTCTTACATTTAGGGGCTGGGTTAGCAAAATGAATAGCGCTGATCGGTCGGAAGTGCGAAGTGGTGACAGAACATCATTTGACAAATGACTCTTAGTAAGGCGACTCTAGTAATTGTTTCTCGGTGACGGTTGTTTGTGTCACGTGTTGACTTCTTAACGGAAGTGGAATAACTAATGGACTTTTAATAGACGACACCGACTTTCCGCACGCACCTCCAGAACGACTTGTTAGTCTTAGATATGTTTCATTATGGTAAAAGTGCCACCACACCATTCCAGCACGCGAGCTCATCTAAATGCCGTGTCATAAATAATATAGTTGAGGTTCTTGGATATAAACACTGGCGTGACTGGAATGATTGACCTCGATGTAATTAACCATAAATCAGTGTGTTTCGTATTATAGATATAGTACGTATGATACATTTCAGTCATCCAGTAAGACCTAATTTTAATTCACGTCTTATATACTCGGAAATATTACACTGGAAATAAAATGAGGAAAAGTGAATTAATTAAGATAGTGCAGCAAGATAAAAGTAAAACCGTTAATATATTTTCCTGGTAAAATGAAAGCGTTTAGTAATCTAAAATACAGTGTTCGTCAGAAAGAATTCTTAATTTCTTAACCGACAAAAAATGTTTTTAATAAAAGTCCAGTGTTTGACGGTTTCTCGTTCAGAATTCTTTGGGAAAGACCAATTGATGTGAAATTTGGACAGTAAGTAAGGAATGGCTCAAGGAACAAAAGTTATATAGTGCGATCTAAACTAATAATAACCAAAATCGATAGAGGGTTGAATTCTAAGCAAAAAATATTCTGTGAAGTTTTTAGATAAATCAATATTTTTCGAGTTCGCTATTGAAAATGTTGGTTTTTCATCTAGAAAATGCATGTTTTAGAGCGATTTTCCACGAATAATTCGAAAACCTTAGATTTTATAAAAATATCATCAGGTACAAAAATTAATCTTATAGAATAACAAATCGATTGTTTTTTTTAATTTCTGTAGATGCAATACAAATCGAGTTATGGGTCATTGTCGTTCGACAAAAACAGAATTCGAACCTTTCAACTTTAAATAACGAAAAAGCGACGAATTTTAGGAGGAAAATTTGTTAGACCCTCTTTAAATTACTTTTTTTTTTTTTAATAATCTTTATTTCCCAATCACAAATACAATTAATTGATAACCATACAAGTAATTTAGGAGTGCGTCAAAATCGAAGCTAATGTGCATAAACATAATACATTTTAAATAATATAAAATAAAATACACCTAAAATTGTATAAAACAAAACACTAACATATTAACAAACTACACAAAAAAAATATGTATAAATATATAAACGCCAACAAATAAATGGATATATAAATGGTCAGACTAAGTAAAATTCATTGATCATACAAGCATTTTTCTGTTAACAAATTCTTTATCCTCTTTTTGAAAGTAAATAGGCTCTTACAATTTTTCACATCAGTGGGTAAATGATTATAAATTTTACAGCCGTTGTAATACACGCTTTTTTGATACAATGCTGTTGTGTGCTGATGTGGAATTAACTGATCTTTAAATCTTGTTTGATAATGGGCTTGTTCCATGATATTCTTTTTATACTTATGGTTTTTATACTTTTTCATATAGTACTCGATATTCTCATTATACACTTAAAATTTCGTATTATTAACTTTTTCCGTTCTCGAGATATAAGTAGTTGAATTTAGTAATAGTTGCAAAAACCGAGCGCTCATTTGTGACATCACTATACGCAAGTGACGTAAGATAAATGGCTTTCTGGGACCTTTCAAATTTGACCTGAAAAGTCGAAAAACATGGAATTTTTAAACGCTGGTAACTAAATAAATACCTCGAGTGGAAGTTCGTTCTATGTGTCTACGGAAAGGAGAAGGTCGGCGATGAATTATAATCGTAAATTGCAGGGTTGAAATCGAAAATTCGTTCTGGCAGGAGCGAGGGAAAATTGTAATTTTTTGACATTTCACCAAATTGTACTCCCCTACTGTCAAGTAGTAAGCAAAACAAACAATACTTCGAAAACACTTATAATTATAACCAATCAGGAGCATCAAGTCTATTGAGATCGCCGAGTCTATGCGTATAGTGACGTAGCGCCTGGCCACGCCCCATTTTCGCGAGATGGAAATTTGTAATAGTTTTTAAGATACTAAACATGCGAATAAGATTCTGATTTTTTGCAGATCCATTAATTTATACTTGCACTTTCGATTTGTGAAATAAAAAAAAAATGCCGAACAAGCCCATTGTGGTGTGTTTGGTTTGTAAGAAACGCTGATTTGTTTTTAAAAACATAGCAACAGATTTCGTAAATATATAAGCAAGGCAGAGTTAATATTCTTAAGGTCTTAAAAGATTCTCTGCATGAATCTCGGGGATGTAAACTCTCCATAATCCTAATGACACGCTTTTGAAGAATAAATGCCCGACGAGCATAAGTAGTACTCAATCCCCACAGCATAATTCCATAACGCAGATAAGAATGTATGTTAGTATAATAGAATGTCATTAGAGAATCTTTACCGCAGTGATTTTTTAAGTTGCGCATGCCATAACAACCTTTACTGAGCTTCACACACACACTATCTATATGAGCAACCAACGTCAAATTTCGGTCGAACATAATACCCAATATTTTAGCAGAATCTGTTATTAGAAATTCGTCGCTAGAGTTCTGCTCGATATTTTACCAATGATACAGTATTTGTTTTTTCTTTATTAAGCGTAAGCCGATTCTTCTCTGACCAAATTATGATGTCTTTATATAGATCCTTAGATATATTTCTTACTGCGTCAGGACTTTTTTGAACAACTAAAAAGTTTGTATCATCGGCATAGCACGTAATATGAACATTGTATTTGGTTTGAATGTATAAAGCGAGATCGTTGGCAAAGATGAGATAAATGAACGGCCCTAATATGGAACCTTGTGGTACACCAGCATCTATTATACATGTATTGCTCTTTGTTCCATTCACATAGACTACTTGCGTACGGTTTTTAATATAGCTTGATAAAAAATCTAAGGCAGGACCCCTAATACCATATCTAAACAACTTCGCAATAAGTAAGTCATAATCTACACAGTCAAAGGCACATGAATAATCTATAAAAAGTCCAAAAGCACATAATCCTTTATCTAAGGCGTCCACTATCGAGCTGTGAAAATTTACTAATGCAGTGTCAACACTTTTATTTCTTAAGAAACCATGTTGAACTGACGATAAAAGGTTATTTTTTAAAAAGAAACCACTCAGCTGTTATAAAAATGCAAGTTCTATAACCTTCGACATACTTGAAATTATGCTAATCGCTCGATAATTGTTATAAGAGTTTTTGTCTCCTTTTTTAAATAGTGGAATGACTTTACTAATTTTTAAGTTGTCAGGGAAAATTCCGTTTACAAAGCATAGGTTAATTATATAGGTTAACGGTAGGGTGAAATTATTTTTACATTTTTTTAATAAATTGTTAGACATATTGTCCAGACCACTGGAGAGAGAGGACTTTAACCTGCTAATAAAAGATACCGTATCTATTTCAGTGACTGGCTGAAGAAACAGAGATTGAGAAAAAAGTGGTATGTTTGTGTTTAATAAATTGAAGTCGATGGGGTCAGCTTGGATATTTATATGACTTGTGGTAAAGTGAGCATTGAAGTTATCTGCAATAACTTTATCTGCGAGAAGGGAACCATTCTCATGAACAACTATTTTTGTCTGTGAGGCAGAAGATTTTCCTACCACCTCGTTTATCATATTCCACATGGTTTTAACTTTGTTTGTTGACTCTGAAATTTTATTATCATTATATGCTATTTTGGTTTCTTTTAATTTATTTTTATACTCAATATTTACATTTCTGCAGATAGGCTTTAGTTGAGGATATTTTTGAGAAAAGTCCGAGATCAAACACACTCTCTGTTTTAATTCTAGAAGCTCCTCTGAAACCCACATAGGCGGAGATTCCTTTTTATTTTCTTTGACACGTTGAAGAGGGAAACAGATTTCAATTGAAAAGATCTTTATCTACGATCGTGTAAAAAGTAACAGTTTTTTTACATAATTTCCAGTGTAAAAAGTAGCCTAAAAATTTTTATTGCACGCTTTTATTGCACGATTTATAAAAAATGTATCAGTAAGGACAACAGTATGTTATTCATTATTAATTTTTAACAATATTTATTTCTACTTTGCAATTAGCACAATTTACAATATGAATTCTAGGTAACTCGTGACTTCTCGATGTGGCAGTACATCATTAGCGTCAATTGCATCGTTTGAGCTTGCTTCTTCAGATAGTTCTTTTTGCATTTAATGTGATATATTAATTTTGTTTTTAATTGATTCTTCAACGTAAGATTCTGCCACCGTCGATGACTTCCAGCCACCATGCCCCTTCAGGTGTAAAACATCCCCTCCTGCATCTGCAAGAATGGTGGCTGATGACCTTCTGAAACTATGACCAGTATACTCATGTGCATTGGGCAACCCAAGATATCTCGCAATTTCGCTTGGTATTTTCCCAAAGGTATTAATACCTATCGGCTGAACAGAACACGTTGCATTACAGTAGTTCACAAACAGTCGATCATGTTTTGTTGCTGGTGACCTAAGAGTGTAGTATTTTCTATAAAATTCAACCATATTTTCCAAGTCTCTCGTTTTATGGTCAATAATAAAAGTTCGAGGTTTATTTGTTTCTGATGTAGGAATTCTCACTATCAACATATTACCAAAATCTTGCACATCACCCAACGCTCATTTTTATAAAACTCGTCTCTCCCGCATGCACCGGCAATGCCAAAAATTGCCACAACCTTCATAATTAAATATCTATCACTAGATGCCTCGTTTACAAATGTGTATATTTCGTCTTTGCTAAACACTTTAGATTTCTTGGAACGGTATCCTACAGACTGTCGCTTCATATAAGCGCTTAACTTAGGAAACTGTGTAAGATCGATGTCATTTTCAGCTATCAGTAAAGCTTTCACCATTGAATATTCCGACCAAAGACTTGAAGGTTTTATATGCTTTGCTCTTTCTGAAAAATACGCAAGGAACACATTTTCCGTAAGATTCTTCACTATCTTCAAAACACACAAATCGTTGAATCGTGACATTCTCGGAGCACGTAAGTTGTTTTATTCTCGACAATTTTGAAGCATTTATAAATACATCTAATTATTTGTTTCTGCATAGTGCTATTATTGTAACTATTATTGTATTTTGCATAATTAGTGCAAACAATTTTTAACTGTTCTTTAAATAATTTTTTGATTGATTTCTAGATATGCTAATTTGTAGTTAAATTGCTGCTGATTTGTTGCTAAATTACTGATAACAATTTTTTATGAATTTTCAACGTCATATATGAAATCTCTGACTTGAAAAAACCCAAAAAGCCATTTCTAAGTGGAATTCTTTTTTTTTTCTCATTTATTCATTTTTGTTGCCAATTCGTTGCTAGTTTGTTGCCTAAAGTCAAGAGCACGCCTTCGGACCATGTAGACTGCAATATTATCAATTACGAATCGAATTGATTTTTCCTATCCAGAGTCCGAGGTTTTGCGCTTTTTTGTCTTTATTGACTGGACTATAAGGAATAGGTTTTCATTTCGACCCGTGATTCACATGTGACTCCTCAGGCAGTTTCCGTGGTAACGAAAAGAAATATTCAAATTCGGTAAAAGCCATTCGTTAGATATTTCATTGGTGACTTTATATTTTGTTTCAAATGTTGCCAATGTCAGTGACATCTGCGGCGTCACGATGACAGGACAAAAGTCGATGACAGGAACTTTGAAAGTATAATATTAAAGTATGTATAATTATGAATGCTACTTGTAGTACACAATTTGCAGTTAAAACCAGTGGTGACTTTTACATTATTAAATTAGATTTATGATCACTAGATTAAATCAGGGCCGTCGAGAGAAAATCGGGGCCCTGGGGGTAGTAACATACGACTCCCACCAATCTTCAACATAAATTTTCGAACAGCGGGGGCTGGCATTCATAATAATAAATTATTTATCTCAACAAAAATTTCGAAGATCGTGGGGGAGTATTCCCTAGAATTGAATATTTCTGTCGATCGAAATTTTGAAGAGCGGGTAATATTCCTTAATGTTAAATATTTATTTCGATCGACACTTTGAAAGGCGAGGGGTAATATTCCTCAACATTGAATATCTATCTCAATCGAAATTTTGAAGAGCGGGAGGTGATATTCCTTAGGATTAAATATTTATCGCGAGACAGATATTTTAAAAAGCGGAAGCGGGGATATTCCTTTACCTAGCTATTTCTTATTTATCTCATTATATACAATACGGGTCATTCGGAACTCGTTATTATTACTAATCATTTAAAAGTATACCTCTCTCGTTTTACCTAATGCAAATGTCAATCTTCAACTTCAGGTGAAACCTGGGCCCCCTTGAAACCACCGGGTCCCCTCAAAAACCGACGAGTCCGGGGGGAAACACCCCCGATACCCCCCCTCTCGATGGGCCTGGATTAACTAATAATTATTACCAGCTTGCTTTACTTGTGTTCTTATATTTACCCATATTTAACCCCCAACCGTTCAACGGAATAATCCCAAAATACAATCTAGTTCCTGATGTCGTTATAATACATATGTACTAAATTTCAAGTAAGAAACTCAATTTCATTTTATAACCCTCTTAATAATTGGTTTGGGGAGTTGAAAACTATTATGAAAAAATCTGAGACCTTGGCTTCTAATATACAGGGTGACTGGTACCGCGCCGTATTCCTTTGAAGAGGTGTTAATAGAGACGATTTGCAGTTGATTGAACCATAATATGTATAATACAAAAGTTGATAGATTTCGAGATATTTCAATTTTTGTGTTTTCTTAGAAATGTACTACCTATTGCTACAAATTGTAAAATAAAAAAAAGAGGATACATTTTTCTGTAATTTTTTTTATTCTACCGTTAATACACATAGTAGTTCATATTATGTAACAAAAATTATGTTAAATAGTTTGACATGACAAAAATACAGGAGCTAAAACCTGCAAGGGTTGTTAGAAACTCTAACTCAATTGTTCATTTACCAGAATTTATTTCAAAAATTTGTGAATACGTTAAACGTACAAATTATTTTAAAAACTTCTCTGCTTCATCACCTTTCGAAGTAGGTATAAAGTTTTAAGAAAGTTCCTGTTACTTCCAGGAATAATACAAAATTAGTAGGCGCACACACAATTTAGTCATAAAAATTTGGGAAAGTAAATAAACTCCATACATTTATTTTACATTTCATTTGATGCTTTTATAGATTTTCGAAGTGACTACCTCTGCTCCTTATGCAAATACGAGCCCGTTTTCTCATTTTGGATCTAGTAATTCTGTTGGAAAAATTATTTCTTAGAATTATTGCTGCTTCTTGTATCCTACGTATAATTCTTCCCGAGTTGTAATTTCGGTCCCATACATAAGTTCTTTCATGCACCCCCATACATAAAAATCCAGAGGGGTACGGTCGGGGCTCCTAGCAGGCCATGGAATAGGCCCTCCTCTCCCAATCCACCTGTTTGGGAACCATTGATCCAATAATTGTCTTATCGGACGATAATAATGCGCAGGACATCCATCGTACTGGAATATCATCCTACGTCTGCTTGCCAGAGGTACATCCTCTAACAAAGGGGCCAAATGATTAATTAAAAAATCAGCATAAACTGCCCCGTTCAAGTTATCGGGTAGAAAATGCGGCCCGATTAAATTGTTTCCAATAACTCCCATCCACACATTGACACTAAATTTCCTTTGGAAACTGGTTTGGCGTGATAACCGTGGATTTTCTTCCGCTCAATAATGCAGATTAAGTAAATTTGTGATACCTTCTCTGCTGAATTTAGATTCGTCGGTCCACAAAGTTCTAGACAAAAAATGTGCGTCCTCGGCATCGGTATTTAATAGGAATCGACAAAATTGAACTCTTCTTGCAGGATCGCCCTCCTCTAGTCCGTACCATTACACACCAGTCCAAGGACTAGAGGAGGGCGATCCTGCAAGAAGAATTCAATTTTGTCGATTCCTATTAAATACCGATGCCGAGGACGCAAATTTTTGGTCTAGAACTTTGTGGACCGACGAATCTAAATTCAGCAGAGAAGGTATCACAAATTTACATAATCTGCATTATTGGGCGGAAGAAAATCCACGGTTATCACGCCAAACCAGTTTCCAAAGGAAATTTAGTGTCAATGTGTGGATGGGAGTTATTGGAAACAATTTGATCGGGCCGCATTTTCTACCCGATAACTTGAACGGGGCAGTTTATGCTGATTTTTTAATTAATCATTTGGCCCCTTTGTTAGAGGATGTACCTCTGGCAAGCAGACGTAGGATGATATTACAGTACGATGGATGTCCTGCGCATTATTATCGTCCGGTAAGACAATTATTGGATCAATGGTTCTCAAACAGGTGGATTGGGAGAGGAAGGCCTATTCCATGGCCTGCTAGGAGCCCCGACCTTACCCCTCTGGATTTTTATGTATGGGGGTGCATGAAAGAACTTGTGTATGGGACCGAAATTACAACTCGGGAAGAATTATACGTAGGATACAAGAAGCAGCAATAATTCTAAGAAATAATTTTTCCAACAGAATTACTAGATCCGAAATGAGAAAACGGGCTCGTATTTGCATAAGGAGCAGAGGTAGTCACTTCGAAAATCTATAAAAGCATCAAATGAAATGCAAAATAAATGTATGGAGTTTATTTACTTTCCCAAATTTTTATGACTAAATTGTGTGTGCGCCTACTAATTTTGTATTATTCCTGGAAGTAACAGGAACTTTCTTAAAACTTTATACCTACTTCGAAAGGTGATGAAGCAGAGAAGTTTTTAAAATAATTTGTACGTTTAACGTATTCACAAATTTTTGAAATAAATCCTGGTGAATGAACAATTGAGTTAGAGTTTCTAACAACCCTTGCAGGTTTTAGCTCCTGTATTTTTGTCATGTCAAACTATTTAACATAATTTTTGTTACATAATATGAACTACTATGTGTATTAACGGTAGAATAAAAAAAAATTACAGAAAAATGTATCCTCTTTTTTTTATTTTACAATTTGTAGCAATAGGTAGTACATTTCTAAGAAAACACAAAAATTGAAATATCTCGAAATCTATCAACTTTTGTATTATACATATTATGGTTCAATCAACTGCAAATCGTCTCTATTAACACCTCTTCAAAGGAATACGGCGCGGTACCAGTCACCCTGTATACACCAACTTGCTTAATTATTTTCCTCTATGTACCCCTGTGTATCCCTATTTAATCTCAACCCTTCAGCGGAATCATCTCAAAATATAATCTAGTTCCTGATATCGTTATGATATATACGTGTACCTTTCAAATGAGTATCTTAATTTTATTATTGTCAACCCCTTTAATAATGGAGGGGAGTGGTGGGAAATGGAAAATATTTTTTATCTGCTCCCACTATGGTAAGTAAGTTGTCATATTGTTTTCAAGCAGATAAGTTAATTTTACCGGTAAAATGCTAGTTGCCATTGACGACGGGAGGTACGTTCTCCTGAATGAATGTCCTGTATATGTCTTGGGATTTTCTAGATCCAAAAACGGTGCTATCTTGTTAGGAAATGATGTTCTTGCCGGCTGGTTAATTGCAGCATCTGCCTGATTGATAACACATAAAGAAACGTGAATTATCAGTTTTTACCTCTAGTCTAATCGTGATATATTTTTTTACAATTTCTAGATGACAAGCACTACCTGGACAAGAAGTAATTGTAAACGTATGTGACATGCCATTCTTAGAATCTGGAAGAGTAACAATAATAATGTTATTGTTATTTTTATGCTTGGAAACAAAAGATATTTGGTTGTTATCAAGTTCACACAGAGTACCTATAGTGATACAGCTCACATCAACTTTTGAAAATTTTATCTTCAATATAACGGAAATTGTTGGAAAAAAAATATTTTCTGTCTTACAATGTACTTTCCCAGCGATGCATTTTTGAACTAAGGTAAGTTGGGTTATATGTGGCTAATATGAACTCAGGAATCACAGGTTCCCATCGGGGAACTCAGTTTCGGGACACCCTGTATATTGTTTAAATTGAGTTTTATTTAATTTTAACATTTGGAGTGTAATTAAAATTTTTCTAAACAAATATACTATATTTTAGGTAATTGAGTAGAGCCGTAACTATGATCTTTTGATTATCACATGTAGAAATCATATAAGTAATATATGTAAAGGTCGATCCTGTACTTATGATCTTGTTTTATCTGAAACCAACTATAGTTTTGGCCAAAACATTTTACATGTAAGGTCAAATTATTAATTACGAAATGACATTTAGAATAATAATCGTAATATTGTTATCACTATTATTACAAAGATACTTTTGGTCAAAAAAATATAGAGTGCTCATCCAACAGCAAAAATTCAATACTAAATAACAGGTGCCTAATATGGAAGGCTTGCGCAAATATCTTTACAAATGTCCACCATGGTTAAATTATTTCTTGGGGTGTATAATAGTTGTATATGCCAAATATTATTGCCATCTGTTACATTTTCAATTTCACATTCACGTAGTGGAGTGAAAGTATTAGTAGTGGTTAAAAAATTTCATTATTTTTAAAATCTTTCAAAAATTTCCATAATTTGTTTGTTCTGAAATAGGCTTAGAATGTCATGAAACGTGGAAATTTTAAGTTTGTGCAAAGAAAAATGTTTCCTTCTATAGTAGTGGTAAAAAAACATTCCAAATTTTTAAAATTAAATAGATTTAGAATGCCATGAAATGTGGAAATTTTAAATTTGAGCAAAAAAAATTTTTTCCATCTATTCTAGTGGTAAAAATGTTTTCCAAAGTGGTAAAAAAATGTTCCAAAAAAATTTTTTTTTGAAACAGGTTTAGAATGTCATGAAACGTGGAAATTTTAAGTTTGAGCAAAACATTTTTTTTTTTTTCATTTACTTTATAGTAGTAGTAAAAAAAGATTCAAATTTTGTCAATTTTTTTTTTAAATACTTCTAGAATGCCATGAAACGTGAAAATTTAAAATTTGAGCAAAAGAACTGTTTTTCATATATTCTGGTGTTAAAATTTGTTTCCAAACTGATAAAAAATTGTTCCAATTGCCAGGTACTCTTATAGTTTTTTAAACATACGTACTAAGAAAAAAATGTCATGGGCAATAATAATAAATATTTCCCTTTCGGATGTCTCTTTCTAGGGAATAGCCACCTTAACATTGTATAAAAGCTAAAAAAACTATTAACTATATCAACTGGTCTACGTAAATAGTAAGTATCTATGGATATTGAATATAACGAACCTTCTTAGAGCTGAGCATTTATCATACACAGCAAAAGAGATTTTTCAAAAAGAGCCTTGAAAAAGTAAACAGATTAGATTTCCGAAACGTCCGCGAAATATTTCATTTTAAGTTTTTGTACTTATTTGTGTTGTTTATTTTAAAAAAAAAGCAACCTCTAACTGATCCTTTGACGTAAAAGTCACAAGCGTAGAGGTTATTTACCAGTAACATACTGGTTAATTGTGATATTTTGTAGATTTCCCGAGTGCCGCTTAAAAAGAAAAAATACGTGTGGCCCAAAGAATTGAAGATGAAAAAAAAAGTTTAGAATGTCATGAAACGTGGAAATTTTAAATTTGAACAAAGAAAAAAATGTTTTTCATCTATTTTAGTGGTAAAGAATTTTTCAAAAATATTGGTAAAAAGAAATTTCAATTTTTTTTTTTTTGAAATATGTTTAAAATTCAATGAAACGTGAACAATTTTAGATTTGAGCAAAAAAAAAATTTACCATCTATTCTAGTGGTAGGTACTTATTTTTTTTTACAAAATGGTAAAAAAAGTTCCATTTTTTTTCCCGAAATAGGTTAAGAATCTCATGAAACGAGGAAATTTTAAATATGAGCATAAAAGATTTTTTCATGTATTCTATAGTAGTGACGGGAAAAGATTAAAAAAAATTTCAAACAAATATTCAATTTTTTTTTTCTGAAATAGGTGTAGAATGTTATGAAACGTGGAAATTTTAAATTTGAGCAAAAATATTTGTTTTCGTTATTTATTCTCTTTACACGGCCCACCCTGTATATCTTCCAGTGAAAGTTTAACCGTTTCTTCGCTGACAGTAGCGTGAGCTACCTACCAAATTTGACTGTTCTCCGTCAAATGGTTTTTTAATTAATGCACCAACAGACAGACAGACAGACTGACGGAATTGAAAAACCTACATCTTCGTAATCTACATAATCTGAAACGTGAAAATCCGAAAAAATCTCGGAGGGTGATTTTTTCTCGAATAAAATACTTCCCTTCGGTATGCGAGGGAAGTAAAAATACAATTTTATTTCCAAATAATAGCTTTTAATTTTATAATTCTTTCTGTTCTAGAAATTGTAATTTGTTTGTTATTGTTGGATTGAGAAAGTACGTATATAAAATAGTAAATTTCATCATATCAAGTATTTATTTCGAGGAAATATTTTTCTTAACAATTTAAATGGAAAAACTCAAGTACTTACAAAAAGTTATGTAGTACATTAACAAGATGAATAGGTGTAAAGAAAAAGTTAAGTGAGTCTGGCCGTAACTTGTTCATTTTAACAAAATTCCACAATAACTGTTAATGTGTAAGAGCAACGCTGCACACTACTACTAACTGCTTTGTCAACTGGATAAATAGCAACACGTCGTCCCTTACAAATGATTCAAGCGTTCGGATTCAGCCCTCTTAAAAATGATGGCCATTATCTGGTAGACAGATCGCTAGCAAGCAATCTGACTAATGTAAAGCACTGGGCGCCCCATATACATTCGAGCTAGTGAATATATTTTAAAAATATGTTTATAAGATTTTGATTTATTTTCGCATTATGTTTCCGCATCTGAGAACGTAATGGGTTCAGTTGTAGATGAATCACCACGATTTTTGGTACTTACTGGATCTGAAATTCCCATATATGCGGAATTATTTTATGTGACACATTGATTTATAAGGCTGACAGTAATATTACATTTACATATTCATATTCTGATACAAGAAGCAGAACTTCTTTTGTAATAGAATAATATTTTTGTTTCTGTTGCGGAACAATAACTTACGAATATTTTTCGATAGCGCAGGGGTCACAACACCTATATTTTTCACTGTATGCTATCTAAGGCGTAATAGCACAGTCCTTGGGGGATTTGCCCAATAGGACTGAATAACCCTGATGAATATGATTGATTTTTTGGTTGGTTTTTACTAGTGGAGAAGTATTTTAAAAAGTTATCAATGCCACTGTGGAGGAAAGATAAACAAAATGACGTTGAACTTAAAACAACATTTTTAAATTGCGATAAATACAAAACTATCACAAAAATAAAAATTAAAGGGCAAAAAATTCTACAAATAAATGTCCTTACAGAAAATTTCGCATAAATAAGCGTTTTCGTATAAACTAAAAATCAAAGTTATTGGGCTAATGCGCGAGCGCAAAAATTAGCGTATCCATGCAGAGATGTTAATAACCTTTGGAAAGATGATCTGGTAAACATTTATTATACAGTGACAAAAAAAAGTATGAGCGCCGAAGCTCCTACGAATTTGAATTTTATACAAATTTTCTTCGAAAGTATTCTACGTGCTCATTTTGTCTCAACCACGACAAAAATTTCACTATATGTAATCGCAAGAACTGAAATTTATGTTTCGTTCAACGTAGCTCACAATTGAAGGGTATGTACAGGCTAAAAAGGGTGAGGGTCACAAAATGTTGATTTCGATCAAAACCAATGTTAAAACCTGTAACCAGATATTTCTTAAACTATGTACCGGGTGGCCACAAGTCAATGTACGCCCCCAATATTTTGGTTGCTTTTGTACTTAAAAATTTGGTTTTTGGTACAAATAAATTAGACAATAATAGGCTACTTTTAGACTAAAAGGAATGAAATAATCACTTCCGGTTGAACCGGAAGTAACATCAACTTTTGTTTCTTAAATGGAATTACTATATTTTTTTATGGTTTCTCATTAAGCATAAATTTCTAAGTGCAACGGTTTTTTCAGATGTCAAAAATTCCAAACAATAAGTGAGATACGAATAATTTTTTAATTTCTTCAAAATGGCCGCGTCAGATGAATGCGATGTAAGAAAATTACTAAGTAGGCTATGGAAATTATTAGTAAGGTTGTAGACTTGTCTGTAAAGCAGAAAATAGTTGTTTGAATTACTGATAGGTACCAGTATTCTTTAGCTCTTTTCCAAAAAAACGGAATATCATTTTCACTTTCATTTCCGTAGGTGTCCTATGGATTTTTTTTTAATGGAACTGTGCTATTTCTTTTATTAATCAGAAATAATGATTCATAAACTATAATTTTTTTCGCCATTAATCATTTCTTAAACCTATCCTTCGTAATAATAGAAGTATTTTTAAAAAGTAAACACAAATTAAACAAGAAATAATTTTAATAGGTATAACGTTACAACCATGAACAAATTACCAAGAATAGCAAAACTATTTAAAACCTAAATTATAGTAAACCGTTATAAAAATTGTTCAAACTGTTCACCGCTATGATTAATACACAGAGTAGCCCGACTTATCGTTGCTCGTCTAACATTCTGTAATTGTTGATGTGTTATTTGTGCAATTTCGTGTTGAACTCTTTCTTCCAGATCTTGCCTTGTGGTTGGAGCAGTCATGTAGACTCTATTTTTCAAATGCGCCCAAATAATAAAATCGAGTGGGGTTAAGTCAGGGGACCTTGCAGGCCATCTGACTGGACTATGGGTCCCAATCCAACGATCTGGAAATAATTGATTTAAGTAATCCCTAACGATAATAGCATTGCGTGGTCCAGCTCCGTCTTGTTGGAAGTAAACCTCGTCAATATTGGTAATGGGAATTTGATTAATCTGTGGAACTATTATTTTGGAGAAATTCTAGATATCTTGATCCAGTTAGAGTTTCGTTAAAAATTATTGGACCTATGATATGGTCTGCCCAGTACGCTTAACCAAACATTGAAGCCAAACCGCTCCTGAAACCGCCCCTGTCTCATAATGTGAGGATTATCAGTTGCCCAATATCGAGTGCTGTTTTGATTAAATAACCTAAGGTTTGTAAATTTCGATTCATCAGAATAAAATGTTTTAGATAAAATTCTCATTTCTTAACTGGCGTAATTGTAACCAATTACAAAAGGTTATTCTTCGTTGATAATCATTCTCATACGAAAATTCACGCAATTGATATTTATAAGAACGATACCCGTGTTTCTTTAAAATTTTTCTAGCTGATTCTTTGGAAACTGGTAATTCATGTTCAATTTGTCTTATCGAAATGGTTGGGTCAACATGCACTACAGCTAATACATTAATTTCCGTTTCTTCAGCCACAATAAATCTTTCTTCAATTTCTACATTAGGTTCAGTTCTAAATTGTTGCTCCAACCGGGCGAAATAGTTTCTCGGAGGTTGTCCTTCTTTCTGGATATCTCCGTCCATACAGACTTTGTGCTCTAGTTGCATTACGTCGAGTCTCTCCATAAATAATGATCATGTCAACTTCTATCTCTTGAATAATTTTCCGCCATTTTGTATTAATTTTCTTGTTTATAACAACTTTAATCCACTTGCTTCAGAAAATTAGTGAGTAAGTCAAGACTAATTCAGTTGTTGCGAATGTCTGTCATTTTCATGGCTATCTGCAATTTTGGATCTAAATGTAGATAAGGTAGGTACCTTATTAAAATGATTTGTTGGCGCTTACTTTTAAAAAATACTTCTATTATTACGAAGGATATCGTTAAGAAATGATTAATGGCGAAAAAATTATAGTATATGGATCATTATTTCTGATTAATAGAAGAAATAGCACAGTTCCCTTAAAAAAAGCATAGGACCCCTACGGAAATGAACATGAAATTTCGTTTTTTTGAAAAAAAACTAAAAATACTGGTACCTATCAGTAATTCAAACAACTATTTTCTTCTTTACAGACAAGTCTACAACCTTACTAATAATTTCCATAGCCTACTTATTAATTTTCTGACGCGGCCATTTTGAAAAAATTAAAAAACTGTTCGTATCTCATTTATTTTTTACAACTTTTTACATCTGAAAAAACTGTTGCACTTAGAAATTTATGCTTAATCAGAAACCATAAAAAAAATACAGTTATTCCATTTAAGAACAAAAAGTTAATGTCACTTCCGGTTGAACCGGAAGTGATATTTTCATTCCTGTTAGTCTAAACGTAGCTTATTATTGTCTTATTTATTTGAATCGAAAACAAAATTTTCAAATACAAAAACAACCAAAATATTGGGGGTGTACATGGACTCGTGGCCACCCGGTATATTACCGAATTTGGTCAAGTTTTCAGTGAAGACTATGTGTATTTATTTCTAGACAAACCACTAATTATTTATGTTTCAACATAGGCGTGCGGAATGAAATTGAAAAGGGGTTATACACGTTTAGACATAAGAAAAGGATATAGGTCAAATAGTAATGTTATGAAATAGTAGGCACTGACTTGCTTTATTAACTTTCTAACTCGTGACTCTTATCTCTGTTCCTCTATACAATTAGGTACGTGGAAACATTAGATGTCTGGCTATATTTTAGCATATTTATCTCAGAAATCGATTTTATGGATCCTCATCCTTTTTAGCCTGTACCCTTAAATTGGAAAAATTGTTAGTATTCAGTAATGAAGATATATTTATAAAAAAAATTTGATTTTAAGATATTTGCAGTATGTTGCGCATACCTGTCTAAATTATAATGAAAACATGGATATAGCTTATCAAAATAGATTAATTTACATTTTCTCCATGTGTCAAAGTTCATTTTTTCGCCGACAGAGAGCAAAGTACTAACTTTGCTGACTAATGTCAATCAGCAAAGTGTTACTTTCTCTGCCTAGGCAGGAAATTGCTCACTTTCCTGCCTAGGCAGGGAAAGTGATTCGATACAACAAAAATAAAGAGATTGAGAATTGTAATAATTTAATTATTTTAGAATATATTTAAACAATCGGCGATAAAATTATATATTCAACTCAGCAGCAAAATAGATTAACTGCCTTGGCCTGGCTACGCTCGGCTAAAAATTACCAGCCGCGGCAGTCAATCTACTATTATTTTGCTACCCAGTTAAACAAATAACTATTTCGTCATTTGCGAGCAATTTGAAATCAAAAATTTATAAATTATTAAATACATGAAAATTGAACATTTTCTGTCCAGAACATTGGGACATTTGTGACTACCATGATATCGAAATGAGGATTCAAATGCCAGCGGTACTTGTTACTTTAATGAATATATTTCAAGATGTAGATAATAATTCAAGGGGGATTCCCGTTAAACAAGCTGATAAATCGCGTTATTAGGAATTTTTATTGGGAAAACTATTAGACAAATTATTTTCAAACTTTGGACATATATTTAATTTATACATTAAAGCAACTACGTATGAATTTTTATTCGATGATAATGAAAATTGTGGCTTTGGTGCCCCTTGAAGTGAGACGCCACCAAGAATTTCTCGGTTTCTAGCTGTCACAATTCCTTCTCTCCGGATCAACTAAAACAAAAAAATAAAATTTCTTTTTATTTATTGTAAATATAGGTATGGCATGAACTACGGAGAATTTCCTATTTAAGAAAATAAGGATACTGCGACGTATGAAAAAAAAAATATTTTTTTCACTTAAACTGTCATCACATTTTTTATGATAAAGAAAAAAGCTTTGCGTGTATTTTATTTTCCGTAGTTTATGAGAAAGACAGTTGTGTTCTCGATATATGTGTCAAATTTCAAGGCGGTCGGTTTAATAGTTCTTGAGATATCACGTAGAACGGGATAACTCAAGAACTATTACGTTGGAGGCGATATATCAAAAACTATTAAGCAGAATGCCCTGAAATTTGGCACATATGTCGAAATCACAACCATCTTTCTCATAAAC
Organism: Stenurella melanura; assembly: GCA_963583905.1. NCBI lineage: Eukaryota > Metazoa > Arthropoda > Insecta > Coleoptera > Cerambycidae > Stenurella > Stenurella melanura. The sequence goes on from OY757314.1 coordinate 49,699,923, forward strand.
TACGGAAAATAAAATACATGCAAAACTTTTTTCCTAATATAAAAAATTTTAAGTGAAGAAAGTTTTCTTTTTCATACGTCGCAGTGTCCTCATTTCTTAAAAAAAGAAATTCGCCGTAGTTCATGCCATACCTATATTCACAAAAAGTAAAAAGAAATTTGATTTTTTTGTTTTAGATGATCCGGAGAAAAGGACTTGTATCAGCCAGCAACTGAGAAATTTTGGGAGGCGTCTCACTTCAAGGGGGACCAAAGCCACAATTTTCATTATAATCACAAAAAAAATTGAATGTAGTTGCTATAATGTATAATAAATATATCTCAAAAGTTTAAACAATAATTCTCTAATAATTTTCCCAATAAGGATTCCTAAAAAAACGCGATTTATCAGTTCGTTTAATGAGAATCCCCCGTTAATGGAGTACACTCTAAAACAGATGTATTTGTTTTTCGATATAAGAAACAAATGTTACGATTAAAACATCTATTTTTATATAGTGACAGCTGCACCTTTGCCTTTAAAATACTTTTATATTTTTTATGGTCCGATTATTCCTTCAAGAATTATCAATGCTTTTGTACCGAATTGCAAAGAAAAAGGCGTTCGAGCGTTGGCTCGTGACGTCATAAGTTTGATGCGAGAACCGTTGTATGTACGAAATTTTTTGTAATGGCCTTTTTTGTAAACTTTTCTGCTCTTTAATTTTCACTGCTTTCATCTCTCATTTTGTTTTATGTTCCGACCACACACAGTGTCCGCCACTTTTTATCGTTTTGTAATATATTTTTTTAAATGCACGTAAGAAATAGTGCTTCAAAATATACCTGCAAGTTTTCTTAATTTAGTTTTTAGTAAAAATGGTTTTTTTTATAGAAAAATTATAAATTGTTAATAAAATATAGGGTGATCCTTAATGACGTACTAATATTTCAGGGTGTGATTGCTTAGGTTATTTTATGAAGAAAAGTTCATACGAATATATGTTCGCAGGGGCTTATATTCTTTTCTACAGGGTGTTAAAATTGTTTTTTTAATCGTTACTTTTTAATATCTCAGAAATTACTAGATATTATTTTCAATCTTGTTGTGTTATTAACAGTATGTAAAAGTACATATTTTAGTTAGAAAAGTTATTTTATCGCTCCACCAGTAGCGTCCCTGCGAACATGTCCTGTGATATATTTTACCAAAACAAGTATGCTACTGACATTTTTCCATGTGAATATTTTTCTGAATAACCTGGTCAATTCCACATGAAAACGGTCTCTTGCGTTTTTCTCATCAGATGCACAGAAATAACTAAATCGAAATTAATTACTAACACAGGCACACAAAAAAAGTTTTCGATTCCACAAACCAGACCAATAATTTGTGTATTTTGGCTTTCTGAATCCGAATCCGGTGTCAGTTTTGCCCCTTCACAATTTTTTTTATCCTCAAGAAACAGCAACAACAATTAATTGCATTTTTTCAACTGTTTTTTTAAGGATAGAAAGACATTTTGGCATAGTGAAGCAAAACTGACACCGGATTCGGAGTCAGCAAGCCAAGACACACCGGAAATGATTAGTCTGGTCCATGGAAACGACGACTTTTCTTTGTGTGCTTGTGTAATGGATTTCAATTTGAATTTAATTGTTTCAATCAAGAACTGTGCATCTCACGAGAAAAACGCAATAGGCCGTTTTCATCTAGGATTAACCAGGCTATTCAGGAAAAATATTCAAATGGAAAATGCCAGTAGCGTACCACTTTTATGATAAAAAGTATCAGAGGACACGTTCGCAGGAACGCCACTGGCATGGCATGTTGATAAAATAACTTTCTACGTAAAATATGTGGTTTTATATCCTATTAACACGTCAAATTTGAAAATAATACCTAAAGCTGCCGACATGTTCATATGAACTTTTCTTCATAGAATAACCTAAGCAATCACACCCTGAAATATTAGCACGTCATTAAGGAACAACATATTAAAAATTGATCATTTTTCTACGAAAAATTTATTTTTACTAAAAATTAAATCAAAAAATCAAAAAACTTGCAGAAACATCTTAAAGTACTATTTCTTACGAGCATTAAAAAAAATTATTACAAAATCATAAAAATTGGCGGATAAAGAGAATTTTGTCGACATTAGTAGCACTTTCTACCACTATGCCACATTGACCTTGATAACTTTTTTTAATGCTTGTCTACTGCTAAATACCTACCAAATAATCAAGAGATATCACATAAATGATTCTTTTCCAGCTTTTCCCGTTACTTTTTTTGGGCTATAATTAGTAGAGTCCGCATCTGTATTTGTAATTTCATAATTATAAGGAGCGGTTTCAGGTGGATTTGTAAGAACATTTTTACTTTGTGCGTATTTCATCTATAAACAGGCACAATGATTCATTGTAAATATCGAAACTGTTCATTTGTGATGGCACAATAATAGAAGTTAATAAGTAAAAATTGTTCAGACTTGAAACTTTGACGTTTTTTGTCAAAAGTTCAAGAATACTCGATCGAATAAGCGATCTTTCAACATCCACAGATATAACAGGTCCATATTTAAAATACATACGATGGCATGTGTATGTTGGACAGTGAATAGTTTACTGCGTGCGCCAATATTCTTGACTTTGATGGCGGTCTCGGATGATTAGGGGTCGAGCTCTGAGCTCTTTGCCTCAATCATCGCTGTTGACCTGGACCGGCCTCGTAAGAGGTGGGCCTGCTTTTTACGTTTACTGCGTATGAAAAGTGAAAAACTCTGGGTTCCCGTCTAAAACTCTCGAATTTGTGCAGCATTCGTTTCGTTGGAGTTGCAGTATTCATAAAAAGTTCAATGAAACAGTGCATGCAACTACGAAACCTCTTCTGTTATTAAACGGCTGTCTTGAATGCTCTATATTTGAATGAAAAACTTTGCCCAGTGGTTCTCAAGATTTACGATGTTTCGTTTTTAATGGGACACCCTGTATACTGAATATTACGTGTACATTATTAGCAAATATCTTTCTTCTTTCAATCCAAAATAATGTATAAGAAGTTACAAAAATTGTCATTGTAAATAAAAGAAATTCCTTTATTTTCTACTTTGATAAATTATTATCGCATTAAACATTTTTTGCATAACTTCACTGATCTCTTAAAGAAAAAGAAAGTCACCATCTGTGCTCAATCAAAATGAACTCACTCCAGGGAGAAATTTTTTCATTAGAGGTAATTAAAACGTCGTTGCTCACAGATGTAATTCAAATGATTTATAGAGTTTCGTAAGTAGTTTGCGACATTTGCATTTGTATAGATAGCGATGTTAACAATGCCGCAAGTTAAATGAATTGTCGCAGTGTTTGTTATTAATTATGGTATCGGTTTATGGAAGCAAGGGTCGGCTAACTCCCTAAATGAATAGTGTTGAATGCTCGGAAATGCAGTGGTGACAGAACATCATTTGATAAATGAATTAGAGGGCAGCATTGATCACCGCGATAAATTTGTTAGCAAACAAACTTAATGGCGTGAAGAAAAAGTCTTATTAATATTTTTGCCAGTTTATTCGATTTAGGGAAGAACTTATTAAATTGGATTTATGACACTTTGAGAGATATGAATGAATGAAAATAACTACAAGGCGGAGCAGAAATATGTTTGTTAACAGTTTAAGCAAAGAATAATTTCTTTGTTTTTCCAAATTATACCCATTGTACCTATTTGATTTAATGAAATTGGTACATTATAACCAGACCAGAATGTTTTTAAAAAATGTACAGAAATCCGTTTTCATACATCGAGTAAAAAATGCCGGTATATATGTTATTATATGTCTGTAAAGTGAGAAACATTTTAAATAAAAAAGCGTCTGTTTCATAACAGCATGAATTCATATATCGAATAAAAAATGTCTGTATTAGAGTGGCTCAAAATGCTTTTAACATTGGAAATGTTTATGTTCGCATATGGGGGTCGAGTTACCAGTTTTTGTTCAAGGTCAAAAGACAGCGGTGTCGCGGTCGAGTGAGACTGTCGTATATGCAACGGCTGATATATGCAAACGCAATATCGGTTGCATATATCACAGGGGGTCAAGTTACCAATTTTCATTTAATGTTGAAATACAGCGGTGTCGCAATCGAGAGTGGATCGTAGCCGTTTCGAAGTTTATGTTTTATGTATGGTGTTATCATTTCCAATGTCCCGATGATTGCAAGTGTTGCGAAATCTGTGAATTTTTTCTGTCTCATCCCACCACTCACCCCTCCCCCACCAGATTTGCTCGAAGTCCAAAACAATGACCTTTAAATTTTAGTAATATTGGTTGGTATTAGCACGTCGTGCCTCCAAGAACAAGAATTATACCATGTAATTCTTATGTGTAAAATAATTTTTTCAAGAAATTTGCAATAGGATCGTAAAAATATAGTGAAATAATACTCACACGTCCCCTCTTGAAAATTGTCCAAAGAATACGAATTAGTAATTATTCTTTCTTAAATCAATTCTCTATGAGATCCCAAAAATAATACCATAAGGATGAAAATAGAATACATTGACGTTGATTATTGTTTCCTGGCGATTTTCTTTGCACAAATTATCAATGTAACTATTATAGCTTGGTTTATAATATTCAATTTGTTAAAACAATTATTATATTTTGCTGTAACTTTTTTAAAGGTATGAACCTTTCATTGAGTCCGATTAATGTTAGAAAAAGAGAAACATTTGGTCGATAACAACCTCTCATTGCAGAGAACGATTATTGTTATTTTTTAAATGTTCGATATTCTAAATATGCGTAGAGTCGAAGAAAAGCGGAAATGTTTTTAAAATCTGCAACTCTAGCTTTATTCTCAAGAATGATGATAATAAAACACAATATTTTTTTAAATAATTTGCGAATTTCGTTGTCAAACTTATAATCAACAAGCTAAAAAACTACATTTTGATATGCTTTTTATCAGTGTTGGGATGATTCAGTACATTTTCAGCATAGGGTCGCAAGATGACTCAGTACATTTTGACATGTTTTATTTTTTTTTCTTTTTTTTTTATTTTGCATTGACTAAACTAGAGGTTAACTACATTTTGAAACACAGAAAGGGCATCGGTTCTATTTTTATTTTGTAAATGAAGATCGGTCAAATATTTATAGAGATAGAATTTTCTCCGGTATGATTTTCATTTTTTTTGTTTTTGTTTGGAGACCTATAGATAACTTCGTGTATAACTAAAATAGATACTTTTTCGAGAAGGTACGATATCAAAATCTGTTTCATAGTAAAACTTGTTTTGTTTTGCATTCGTATGTTTCTTTTACAACGGACACAATGCAGGAATTGAAATTTATTTTTTCTCATTAAACTTATTTAAAATATCAAAATTTTACAAATTTGTTATAAACAGTATTTCCACTTTATACAGTTGGAATTATTTTCGTTACAATAGATGAGGCTTTCGCACCACCCCAAAAATTTTACACCATTACTTAACCAAATAATGAACTGAATGATGATATTTTAAATATAACATTACGTTATTTTTTGCACCTATATCGCACGGAGAATTTATCAATTTGTAATATTTTTTAAAATATTCTATGAAAGTCGTAAATAATTCGTTTATTTTTAATTTGTCAAAAAAATCAACTTCAGATTTTTTTGTCAAAAAAAGGTTCGTCCCTTACACTGGTTATAGAGATTGATCGACGAAATACTTAATTTTCGATTTTTATTAGGAAAGAGTTCAATATTTGTTTAATTTATTAAAAAAATCAAGTTTTCCAGGATTTGTAGGTTCGCTTTTTTTTATCAAATTTCTCACAAACGTCACCAGATAGATTTAATCGAGCCCTACAATCGCCATTTTTGAAAATCAAAATTGGATCTACAGTTCGGGAGTTACTAATGTCTTTGAAAAATCATACTCGGCCCTGGAAAAAATACTTGCGGATTCGGGCTGCCAGAAATTTACTTCATTTGTGGCCGTGTACCTTTGATCCCACCAAGTCTCAACGAAATCGATCAATATCCTGAACGCTTATCGTGCTTCCTAGCCCGATTTCGAGAAAACTAGTTTTTTGCAAGTAAATTCAATTTTCATCTGTTTTTCGACGTAGTCTCTGGTATACTTGTTTGTAGGTCGTTGCCAGCGGCACCATTTCTTTCTTGAAATATCTCGATCTAACTGCCCGTTACCCAGTCATTCAATTTTTCCCGAGAAACTCGAAACGTCTATATCGGGTACTTCCGGTTTTCGAACGAAGCCGAGCTTCCGGCGGCGTTAAGGTTTTCTAAAGGCCTCCTACTAACCACCCAAGTTTCATCGAAATCCGAAAACGGATTAGGGGGTCTGGGGCGTGACAGACAGACTGACTGACCGACGGACGGAATTTTCTAAATTCGCTATTGAGTCGATAGACATGACTTTCATTTCGATCCGATCTTTTTTTCGGGTTTCGATGGTCTACTGGAAAAATGCAAAACTTACAATACATTTTTTTTTTTTCAAAATAGTGTAACAAGATTAAACTTGTGAAATCAAATAAAATGAAATGTTATAATTCTATAGCAAAATATAATTGTTTAAATAAATTAAAATTGTAAAAACAGTTTGAAAACATTAAAGCACTAACAAACTGCAATGTGACTCATTAATAGTAGTTTGTGCAAAAAAATCGCAAATAAACAATAATGAAACTTAAAAAATATGCAATGCTCTACTTTTGCACTCACAGGGTCATTTTGGGATACTTTAAAAGGGTCCTATGGAGGTTTAAATTAAAAGAAATTATTAACTCGTATTCTTTAGACAATTCTTAGAGATTTGAGGGAAAAACAGAGAAGTTTTTCAAAACTGCAACTTTCTAGCTTTATAGTGAAGAAAGATACTATTAAACAATAATGAATTGTGAAAGTAAAAATGGTTAAAATGTTATAATGGACCCCGTACCATTCACAAAATGATTATGGTGGATTTTCTTAAAGCTTTGGAAATGGGTAGCATAAGGTTTGCCGAACAAAATATGTTACCTAGCGAATAACGGATCCGTGAAACCCATATTCTTAATACAAAATTTTGATAACTAATGGCTCAATTTGTGATGCATGTTTTTTCGTCGGAAAATACAATTTTTCTGTAAAAATACCTGTGGCATATTTCGTTCTACCATTAACAAAATAAATTCTAAACGAAGGGTGGAATGCACTTCTTCAAGTTAATGTTATCAAACCAGTTTTTAAGGATGAATTTTGTTATTTGATAAAATTCTTTGTATGTGACTTTTGCTAATATTTAAATCTAGTAATTTCTTGGTATCAGTTTCTAGCGAATCAGTAGTAACCTAGATTCAATAGTAACCATGCTCATAATTAATCCCTTTCTACTTCTTCCAATCTTTCTGTTTTCATGTGTTATTCAACTTTATTAACAACTTTCAAAGACGATTCATAGAAAAATATACCCTCGGAATAGTTTCAATTGAAAAATTAAATTCCAAAAAAAGAAGAAAAACATTTAGCTTTCGTTTTCTTCCTATCGTGATATTACGCTATAATATTTGTCGATTGTTCTTGATATCATTTCTTCTTGTTGTCACTGCCATTATCGGAAGGAGAAGACAGCCAAATAGTTACATTTGTAATGTTCTTTTGGGAGGTATCACTAGTTTTGGTTGTAAGTTTGTAAGTATCATTAAACAGGATTGTTTTATATTTACGTCGTCACAGTATCCTGGGAATGCTTTCAGATTGATCAATCGCACGAAGTACCATTTAGAGTACGGTTTCCCGAAAGAAACGAATGGAATCGAAATAAAACTGACCTACAAAGGGCAGACAAAACTTCTGAGGGAACTAGATCTGGTGTATATAATCGCAATCCAAAGGCAAGAATAACTTTTAGCCGGGGTGGTAATACAACTATTTGTCAGGCGGAAACCTATGCCTTTAAGCAGTGTACACGGAGGCTGGCACAGACGCATCCTAAACACACCAATAGAAATATTTTCAGTTACTGAAGTAGTTCTTACAATCCTGGATCTTACCATTGTAATTCTCAAAATATTTGGAATTGCCAGAAAACTCTGACCCGATTGAGCGGACACAACAAATTAACTCTGGCCTGGATACCTGGTCATTCTAACATGATGACAACGAATTGGCCAGAGCAGGTGCGACAATCAAATTTATAGAGACAGAATCGGCACTTGGTATATCTGCAAATTCTGCCAAGGCAGCTATCCTAGCCTGGGCTGAGATGAAAACAATCCAACACTAGCAGGAATCACCAGAATTAGTTCACTCAAAGGAGTTTATTACATACCCCTTGAAGTCGAGACCTCAAGAACTACTAGAGTTGAATAGGCTGCATCTAGGTACCCTAATTACCCTATGTACTGCTGGACACTGCATACTAAGTCATCACCTACCCAACCATCGGACTGGCGGATAACCCCAAATGCCGTCTGTGTCTGAACGATGATGAGACGACAGAGCATGTTTTATGTACCTGTCCTGCTGCAGAATGAATTCGGTTCTCACAATTTGACAAAGAACTAAAGCCAGAAAACCTGAACCATTTCTCACCCAACAATATTATCGGCTTTATTAAATAGCTGCTGGGGGAAATATAAATGTAGTGAACCACAATAGGCCTGACGGTCGCAGTTGGTCTGACATAGGCCCGCCTTCATTTAACATAATCCTTGCAATTTATTAAGTTTTTGAACTTAGGAACTTAATTATTGTGGTCTTTCTAAGAAGTGTACATAAGCGCCATTAGCCGATCTTGACCTTGACGCACATAATGAAAATATGAATAAAATAAAAATAAATCAATGAGGCTTAATAATAACTTTAGAAAATTATATGAAAACATTTCCACAACACAAATGTAGATAACAAATTAAACATAACACTTCGTTCTATCTGCTAGAAAAAAACATTTCTTTAATATTTAAAGTAAATGCAATGTATTCGTGTTATCACGGAGTAATTACCTTTAAACAATTTTTACCTACGCTCTCGCTTAAAATTGTCGGTGAGTTAGACTTATTTAACAACTGTAAATATTAGCCAGCGCATCTAGCTGCGACTGGGTGAGATGAAGGAATTTATTGTGAATTTTCAAGAATGTGTCGTATGAATATTATTTGTATATGAATCGGCAATGAGAACAAGAACAACAGAGAGCGTATTGCCGCGTTTTAGACGGAGAAGTAAGAAGTGCTGATAATGGGTTCGGTCTCGTTAACGTTAACGCTAGGGCGGTATTAAGGAAATATTGCTACATTTGCAATTTTGTTCAATGTTTCATCTACGACATGTGTAGCGACGAGCTAGGTATAGGGAATAAGAATTGCAACATCGCGTATGCCAGTCAGCAATGAATAACTACAGCTGGTCAGCTGGGATACTTCGGTAGTCTCGTGCCGTCGTGTCGGACGGGTTTGCTGTTGCTGGGTTGTCATGTCTCCCGTACTACATGAATGTACACACCTAACCCGCCGCTACACACACGAGATATTTGTAACATTTTACTAAATCAATTCGTTATTCTAGAGTCCATATTAGTCAAACATTTCTAGAAGCTTGCCGTTCTAAGTCTAGTAATAAAATTTTAATAAATTTCCTCAATGAGTGGGGAGCAAGAATATAGTTTTATTGCAATTTATGTTTAACTGAATATGAATTTAACATACAAAAATGTGTTGGACAAAGCAACATGTTTGCATTTTGGCTATTAAAATAAATTAAGTGTAAACCGATAGCCAAATATATATTATAAAAAATGGTATACTAATGTATATTGTTAGTTTTCAACACCGTCAAACATCAGTCGAGTATGAAAGATTTTTTGGATTTATTTAGTGTTGTAACGGGAGAGACTGTTTTACGAATAGCCAGACAGCACGAATGCCGGATATCGTCTACTACAGGCATGAAATTCAGTGATCCGAAGAAATCAACCGATGGGAAATCAGTTAAATAAGTAATCAGCCACTGTAACGCTGTACAGAGCGTTGGAAATCATATAATTTTGATAAAAGTTAGAAATAGAGAAAACTATAACGAAGCTCACACCACTTGTCTATATTAACATTTTTTTTTATTTATAAAATGCTTCTTTCACAACCATCTGTAATTCTCGGTTTCAAGTCAGTATATTTGTTACAATATGATTCCTTTTGGTACCTTTCGAGTTTATCTACAATACACTAGTACTTCTTGTTTTTGTCAATGTCTTAGCAGACGTTTTATGATGCACCAATTCTCTTAATTAGTTTATCCTTACTGTATGATACGTCTGGCAGCGGTTGTCCTATAAACGCACGACCTTGTCAAATCTCTTTTCCATTAGCTTCTTAGTGATATGAACCTGAAGAGGGAGCCCCGTTTTGAAGATGCATATATCCCGAAGGTATGAATCAATATGAAGAATACTAGGATGTTGACAAGTCTGACCTTTGTGCGTCTCGTGATATTTTTCTCACGCCAAATTTTTTGTTCAACTGGCTACTTGCCATTTGCACTTCTTCAAATTTCGTATTTGGTATTGTTAACAAGGGCTTCTTGTTTACTACCTTAGAGCCACTAATCATTAACGCATCTAGGTAGTTTCAATTTATTCGCTTTACAATAATAATTCTCGTCTAGATGTAAGTTAAATCGTAATCAGAGCTTGCTTTTGAAGGTTGCCCAGCATGTGTATGAGCTCGCCATGGTTTATTGCAACTAAGGTGGTATCACTTACCGTTCTCAACTTAGAAATCTTAGTACCTATAGCTGCTCCACCCTGCAAATCTTCTAGCACACGGCGCACAACGTGTTCACTATAGATGTTAAAGAAGATTGTTGACAGAACGCAGTCCTGTCTGAGGCCTTTTCCAACTTTACATTTGTCGGAATTAATATTGTCGTGTTATAGTAGAGCAGAAATTTTTCAGACAGTTTAATAATAAACTCAGACGTCTGAGTGTTCTCATTTCCAATGCTACTTACAGCCCACAGTTTCTTCCATTGCCCATTGTCAAAACCTTAAGGTAGTTTACGAATTATAAGTACACTGTTCCGTAGTATTCTTTTGCCTTTTAGATAATCAATCTAAAATTCAATGCTTATCTATGTCCTCGTCTCTTAACAAACCCGTCGTGCTCAGGAGGTATTTGCCAAGACAGATAATGGTGAAGTCTGGATTGAAGAATAAATAGAATAGAATGGAATGGGATGGAATGTAATGTAATGGAATGGAATGGAATAGAATAGAATAGATGTATTGTTTAAAAAATTATGCAATAATATGGTGTGAGATACGCCAAGTGATTCACCGAGTTGTCAATACAATAGAAATCATAACAAAAAGAGATAACATTGTATAAATATATAATACTGTTACACAAAGTTAAAACCAAGGTTGCATTGACATATACACCTATACACATACATAATTATCTTGTTGAAATATGAATTCCTTATTAAGAAATAATTGTGACACAGAATGAAGCATAATGTTGTCTAAAATCTTAATATACTTTTCACTATTAAATCATTACTCGATATGCCACAAAACACCAGGACCACGTGCTGATATCCAAGCCCACATGTTAACGGAAAATCTATCACTTTCGTCATTGTTAGAAATATACTTCTCATTGAATCGAGAATTCGGACGTTGGTAAATACGAATACGACCGCTGTGTGTAAACTGGAAAGTTTTTTCATCTGTAAAGATTACATTGTTCCAAAAATTTACATCATTCACTAAAAATTCAAGCGCAAATCCCAGTCGAGCTTCTTTATGTTCAGCTTTAAGTAGGTATTTCTGTGCTGCTGGATGACAGCGTAGCTCCGATATTCTTATTCATCGGCGACTAGTCCTACTAGATCCAGGAAAATTCGTTTCTTCAGCAGCCTGAATTACTGAGTGAAACTAATTTACTTACCAAAAGCAAATCTTGCCGTTGAGTTGATATCCTACGTCGCCCTGATCCAGGATTTCTCCTAATCGTACCGTTTATTCTCACTTTTTTTAATGTTAAAGAGAATTTTTGTTAATATTATAACGCAGTGCAATTTATCTCATTGACCATCCATCTTCTGCTTTAGCAATAACTCCAGCTTTAACTAAATCACTTATATGGGGCATATTAGTTTTGGCACACTTGCAATGAATTTTGACAACTAACTGACAATGTCACAATAATTAATGTTAGATGTACACAACTAGATTTTAGGAAAAATGCGTTACAAGCCTTGTCGTATTTTTTTTTGTGCTCACCACAGTACACATACCGGGTGCCACAAGTAAGTGGCTCACCCTTATATTTTATTTATTTTTTAACTTATTCATTTCAAATTTGAGGTGCATAAACTACCTGTAAAAATGGATTTTTGGACATGAAAAATGGTATGAGACCATTTCCGGTTTACCCGGATATGACCGCAACTTTCGAATTTTAAATGGAACACCCTGTATATTTTTACGTATTTGGATTCAAGACAACATTCTGTGTATACCATGAGAATTTGGCGTATTTTTGAGTCGATGTTCAGTTTTTTTAAGCATTTTAAGATATTCGTCTAGAGTGCTTTGGAATACCAAAATTTGTTCTACGGCATGTAAAGTCCAAGAGAAAAATATAATTTTTCATTTAATTTCATTAATAACCATTTACGAAGCCTCCAAAGTTGAACATATCACTTTTTTATCGAAAACTTTTTTTTCAAATGGGAAGGTGGTGGCTCATTGTGTTCAATAATTTATAGATTTTTTCTGAATTCATTGATATCCATTTCAAATCTATACTACTTGTTTTTCTATTTTATTTAATTTGTTTAAAAATAAAAAATCTATACAAAGTAGTGGCTCACCCCTATAACTTTTTTATTTTTGAACATATCAAAATGAAACTAGGTGGCCTAGGGCCATACCGAAAACTGCATTTTTTGACATATGAAGTAATTTAACACCACTTCCGATTTCGCAGGAAATGACCCTAACTTCTGATTTTCAAATGGAACACCCTGTATATTATTGCATTTTTTGATTCATAATGAACTTTTGAACATGTGTGGTGATTTTTGTAAATTTATGGCAAGTTGTTACTAATCTAGACTGCTATGAAATAAAAAAAATAAGTGCTTTGTCATTTTAGATTGTACAGAAAAAAATATTTATACATAGTTATTATTATTAACCATTTTGTAGGCATTTTAAAGTAATTTAGTTTTCTTGAAATAACTCTTTTTTTCAAATGGGACGGTGGTGGCTCCTTATATCCATTAAATTGCCCTTTTCTACGAATCCATTGATATCACTATGCTTGAGTTTTTATTAACATTTATTTGAAAAACTGTAAAAACAGTGCGGTATTTTAAATCTACAGTTATTATTATAAGGCTATCGAAAAATTTCGCATCAAGTTCCTTTGCATTTTAAAGAGAAAAGAGCGTATGTTTATTATTATTTAAAATTCTAAATCAAAATTTTTAAATAACACATTGTAAGAAAACTGAATCAAAATTAAAATATTTACATCTAACAAAAATTACAAGTATTGTTCAAAGTGGCCTCCCCCACGAGCTATAAACTCTCTTGCTCGATGTTCTGTCTCTCGAATGACGTTTTTCAATATTTCAGGTGTTATAGTATTGAATGCAGCTCTAATTCTATTTTCCAGATTTTCTAATGTCAAAACTGGTATCCCCTACACTTTATCCTTGAGATATCCCCATAAATAAAAATCCAAACAGGTTAAGTCCGGAAACCTGGCAGGCCACCGTACTGGACCATGGGTTGCTATCACTTGTTCACCATACGTCTCAGTGAGATGATTTAAAACAATTCTGCTATTGTGCGGAGGAGCACCATCTTGTTGAAAGTATAAGTTCCTAAATTGAGCTAATGGTAGCTCTGCAACTTCATCCCATATCTCATTTTGTAGAAACTTGAGGTATCTTTCACTCGATAATGTTCCTTGAAATAAAATGGGCCCTAGTATGCGGTGTCCACAAATTCCAGCCCATACATTTATGCCAAAACGTTCTTGAAAATTATTGGTTCTGACTAAATGTTGATTTTCTTGAGACCAGTATCTAGTGCTGTGTCTACTAAACATTCCATTATTCATCTGAGAATAACAGAGTTTCTAAAAATCTGTTATCTTGTTCACATTTTTTATTAAGTAACCACTCACAGTATTGTACCCTTCGGTCATTATCAGCTTCATAAAGATGCTGGTGTAAGTTGTATTTAAGAGAATGATAATTGTGTTTTTTTAATATGCGTCTTACAGTTTCCTTATTTGAGCCCAATTCCTCTGCGATTTGTCTCGTAGAAGTAGTTTGATCATCGTTTACTATGGCTATCACATTAGTTTCCATTTCCTCACTTACTACCAGCGTTGGGTTATGTACCCTTGGTTCCCGCCGCATTTTCCTTTCCAACTTCTTAAAATAATGTCGAGATGGACATGTTCTTTCTGGAAATCTTTCATTATAAGTTTCGTGTGCACGCTTTCCATTTTTACGATATTCCCCGTAAATAAAAAGCATGTCAACTTTTTCATTATTTGTATACACCATTATTGCAATACTTAACTAAAAGTTTCAATTAGAGAACTGTCATTTCATTTATTTTGTTTCTCTTTTAAAATTCAAGGGTAACTTGATGCGAAATTGCAATAGTTAACTAAAAGTTTCAGTTAGAGAACTGTCATTTCGTTTATTTTGTTTCTCTTTTAAAATGCAAGGGTAACTTGATGCGAAATTTCTTGATAGCCGTATAATAATAACTGTAGATTTAAAATACCACAAGTATGCTTTTACAGTTTTTTAAATAAATGTTAATAAAAACCCAAGCATAGTGATATCAATGGATTCGTAGAAACGGTCAATTTAATGAATATAAGGAGCCACCACCGTCCCGTTTGAAAAAAAGAGTTATTTAAAAAAAACTAGATTACTTGCATTAAATTGCCTACAAAATGGTTAATAATAGTAACCATGTATCAATATTTTTTTCTGTACAATCTAAAATGACAAAGTACTTATTTTTTTATTTCATAGCAGTCTAGATTAAAATTTATAAAAAAATAAAATAGAAAAACAAATAGCATAGATTTGAAATGGATATCAATGAATTCAGAAAAAAATCTATAATTTATTGAACACAATGAGCCACATTTGAAAAAAAAGTTTTCGATGAAAAAGTGATATGTTTAACTTTGGAGGCTTCGTAAATGGTTATTAATGAAATGAAATGAAAAAATATATTTTTCCCTTGGACTTTACATGCCGTAGAACAAATTTTGGTACTCCAAAGCACTCTAGACGAATATCTTAATATGCTTAAAAAAACTTAACATCGACTCAAAAATTCGCAAAATTCTCATGGTATACTCAGAATGTTGTCTTGAATCCAAATATGTAAAAATATACAGGGTGTTCTATTTAAAATTCGAAAGTTGCGGTCATTTCCGGGTAAACCGGAAATGGTCTCATAACATTTTTCATGTCAAGAAATACATTTTTACAGGTAGTTTATGCACCCCAAATTTTAAATGAATAAGTTAAAAAATAGAGGAAATATAAGGGGAGCCCACTTACTTGTGGCACCCGGTATATACTATAAATAGATTATTTTGAATTCATTCCGTTAAAGAGTTGATTGGTAAATAGGGGAAAATAAGTAAATGAAACTAGTAAGAGTCGACAAACTTAGGATTTGGTGTATATACTAGAAGCCAAGGTCTCAATTTTTTTATGCCATCTGTCATCCCCACTACCACCCCACTTTATTATTAAAGGGTCTAACAAAATTAAATTGAGATATTCACTTGAAATTTGGTACACGTCTGTATTATAACGACATTTGAAACTAGTGTGTATTTTGAGCTGATTCCGTTGAAGTGTTGGGAGGTTACTAGTTGGGAAAATCAGTAAAGCAAGCTAGCAGCAGTCCAGAAAAAGGGAGTTAATAAAGTAAAATTGTGATTTAATGTGTGTATGAGAACACTAGTTTTCAAAAAAAAAAATTGACTTCGGCCACCCGCATTACCTTGGAACAGACGATATTATTTTATTAAAGTTCGATGAGCAATTATTTCCACATAATGAAGTGCAAAAATATAATATCAAGATGTTTTTGTTCAAATAGACTTTGAATGGGAAACCTGGATGTGGAAGCAGTGATTTCTTAGCCAGCGATTTCTATAATGCGATACAAAACAATTGTGATTTATTTGATATTTACTTAAGAAGTCGTCGTTAAATATAATATATTGTAGCATTTACATTGCCACCTTATGGGTTTATTATTAATTAGATATTTAAATTCGATCTAGTTAACAGTATACGATCTATCTTGCATATACATGTATTTAAAATTGCCTAAATTTGATAAATTAAAGCAGGTTTAGCAAATAGAATTTCAAATGATAAGAGTAGTTTTAGTTTTAGTTGCTCCGTCATTGAAGGTTGATGTGTCCTAGTACTGCTGTGAATTATTAAAGATCTTTGATCTTAATATATTGTTTTAAATATTTTTCTAACGTCAGTTAGTAACAATAAATTTAGTGGACAGACTAGTGTATAAATACGGATGCTTAATAGTTTTCGGAATAAACTTGGGTAAGAATAACTTAATTACTTCATGGAGACCATTTCTAAAATGGCGTCTTCCGCTTTTTTATAGCAAATTTCATACCTCGTTGCTGACCAGGAGCGTTTTATAATGAAGGGAGAATTCTTTCATCAAACACCGGAAAATGTATTCCGGTGTTTTTAAGGCTCCGAAACTTTCGTTTTTTTATTTTAATGGTTCTTCTTATTAAGAAGATACTTAATTTAAATTAGAGTAGGATGCCTTCAGCATAGTTTAAGCAAATAAATTCTTGGGACACATATAGGACAAAGTATACATGATTTTCTAAAGTCACTTTGGGAAAAGTCCTGGATTGGTTCAGCAGAGTACATGGAACTCCTCGGCTTGCTGCTGAAAAATTCCAGAACTACAACGACCGTGGAGGAGTGGATTTTCTTATAATCATACACCTTCGTTGGACAGGAAACCCTCTTCTTATGAAGAAACCCTCAGCTAAGTGTCACTACATAATTTGTTAAAATACCTATTATTCTAAATTTGTTTACACCACCTTTATTCATTTTATTATTAATAAGTTATCTGAGCAAAGAGTGCATTGGTAAATGACTTAAATTTTATTAATATTTTTCATATTTGAAGTATATACATGTATACACTCTTTTAAATTTAAAATAACATTGCTCGTTAAATTTATCATGCAATATAGAGAATTTAACTACATAATTACATAAAGGTAAATGTTCGGATTTTGTGATCACAAATTCTTTGGTAGGGGTTTATTTTCGATAATATATATATATATATATATATATATATATATATATATATATATATATATATATATATATATATATATATATATATATGATCTTTGAAAATACTATACAGTGTATATGTTTAACATACTATATATTTTTACTAAGATATTATTGATGGTACTTGTCTATATTGTTTCTTACGTATATATTAAAGTTTAAATTTGTTCATTGAGAATCTACCTGATTGGTTCATAAGCAAGTCAGTTTTACCTAGTTTTTAAGTCCTCAGTTTTATTGATTTCTAATAAAATCAGTTTTATATTTTAGTTGATTGATTTATTTCATTGGTGTTATACAAATAACTATTCTAAAGTTGTAGTGAGCTAATAACAACTTCTATTTCTATTACATTTGCTAAAGTACGATTAAGACTCACCAACGTTTTAATTAAATTTGCATTTTTTATATAAGATCTTGAAAATTCTAGTATTGGTTAGTTTATCCGTTTGATAACTAATTTTCTGTATAAAATGTAAATTATAATTACGAAACGGATTGGCGCCTATATCTTTCTCTCTCACTCTCTGGGAAAATTTAATCTCCACTAAAAAAAAATAACAACTAAGTTGTGTTTGACACTGCAATATTTTTATACCTACGGCCCATCCACCGAAACTTGAGCTAGGGGGTGATGTATCGTAACAATAACTTTCTTTATCAACACTATAATTCCATTATTATGTAACATGCTTTGAGCAACTCAAAAAAAATATAAAGAAGTAAGGTAGAACGGTACAATATTAACTATCGTTTATCAATATTATGTAAATATTATGCAGTTGATATTGTGTACTAAGTGAACTTATGTATTGTATCACTCTGTAATAGGGCTTTGTCTGTTGAATGCATTATCAAATAAATAAGGATATAATAATTCCTAAAGGAAACAACATAATTACGTCGATCAGAGTGTACCTTAAAGCGCGCACTCACTGTTCAATCAGCAAATGCACCCCGAAGCCCTAAAATTCCTTTGTTCTAAAATTACATATCCTGCAGTGCAAGTAGGGAGTTCGTTACGCCCTCGTCTCAGGGATTGTTGAGATGAACAAGCAGGATGACGTACTCCTGCAACCTACTGACAACACCGACTTAATCCACCGGGATTAACACCTGCTCTTGGTTGTGTCGACCTGATTAAATGTTATGTTACACTATACATAGACACTCTCTGGTATATAGCTGCAATTCATTTACCCCATATCTGCAACGCTGAGCCGGGCGAATTAATGTGAAATAATATTTTTATTCTCAATGAGTAATTTGTGCCAACGTGTTTCATAATTACCAACATTAAAAAGTATGGAAGTGGAAGGGTACAGCGCCGACAAAAATGTTGAAATTCATTGTGTTAAAAATGAGGTAGGGCGCAGACAATACACTGGGACAAATAAGGGCAAATAATGTAATGTACATATATGAATGTGACGTGGCATGGTATCATGGGTTCACGTAGAAATTTTGCCGTTCCTGCAGTAGAAAAGGTTAATATTCAAATATACAGGGTGGACCATTAATAATAGGCCATAGTGCAGGGGTAGATTCTTTGGGCCAAAATATGAGGATATAACCAAATATGCTTTAGTAAAATGTTGTGGAAAAAGATACAGGGTGTCAAAATTCAAATTATTTTTTCGTTTTTTTGCAGTACCTCAACAGTCTCTTGACTGATCTTCGCCAAATTTGCTAGAGGAACTTTTTTTATTCTAAGAAACAATAATTTATTTATTACATGACGTTAGATCATAGAGGGCGCCGTAGGACCTTTATATGATGATTAATTTTTTTCATATTTGTTTTTGACGAGACGTTGTAATACCTCTGACCAGAAAATCTGATGAGGGCGTCATTTTCACGTACAAGATGTACACTTGGCAGAACTTGATAATTCCAACTGTTTTCAAGGAAATTGCCGTTAAACATTTGAATAATTTTTTGAAAGACAAATTCAAATTTAATGAAGCAAAGTGTATTTATTTAAAACAGTACAAACAGGGTTCCCACCAACCTGGAAAAACCTGGAAACCTGGTAAAGTCAGGGAATCCAAAATGTGGTCCTGGAGACCTGGAAAAGTCAGGGAATCCAAGAAATTTCAATAAAATCCTGGAATTCCAGTCATCACGTAAAATATTTTGAACTGACTTTCTACTGTACAAAAAAACCGCTGCCTAAGGAATCACTACTTCCACAGCCAGATTTTTCATCCAAGTCACTTTAATGGAAACATTTTGACTATATCTGACTTTAGTCTGTGGATATTATTGGCCATAGAATAAAAAATATTAGAAAGAAATCTGAGGCCTTTGTTTCTAGTATATACACCAAATCCTAAGTTTCTGTACTCTTAGCAGACCAAAACCAAAACATAATCTAATTCTTTATGTCAATATAATATACACGTAAGTATACCAAATTTCAAGTGAATATCTCAATTTTTTTATCGACCCCTTGGGTTGATAAAAGTGGAGGGGTGGTGGGGATGGGGATGGGAAATATTATAAAAAATTTTGAGGCCTTGGCTCCTAGTACATACACCAAATTTCAAGTTCTGTACTCTTACCAGCTTGCTTTACTTATTTCTCCTTATTTACCCCTATTTGCCCCCCAACTCTTCAGCGGAAATGTTCAAAAACAAACCAGTCCCAGATCTTGTTATGATGTATACGTGTACAAAATTTTAAGTCAATATCTTAAACCGTTCCGGAGAAAACGTGCGGACAATAAAAGTTACAGACAGACAGACCGACAAACAGAATTTTTTTTCGCTCAAATTTAAAATCTCGACGTTCCATGACATTCTAAACCTATTTCAAGAAAAAGAAATTCACAGATTTCGCAATTCTTGCAACCATCGGGACATTGAAAATGGTAACACCATACATAAAACATAAACTTTTCCAGCTACAATCCACTCTCGATTGCGACACCGCTGTATTTCGACCTTAAATGAAAACTGGTAACTTTACACTCTGATATATGCAACCCATATTAAATTTGCATATATCAGCCGTTGCATATACGACAGTCTCACTCCACCGCGACACCGCTGTCTTTTGACTTTGAACGAAGACTGGTATCTCGACCCCCATATGCGAACATACATTTCCAATGTTAAAGATTCAAATTTTTTTTATGATTACCAAACTTCCAATCTACTAAGTGGATGTGGAAGTTATTACCTATTAGTTTTGAATTTTACATATTTTGCTAAGAAATATAGGTGTAATTTTAACTATTCATTATTTAAAATAAATAACAACAAAAATTACTTTAACGGTTTTCTCATATTTTTTCCATGCCGATCTGATGATAATACAAATACATTAATATCCACTTATATACAAAGTCGTATTGGAATGTACTATATTTTCATATTTTGGTCCTGGAAAATTTAAATTTTGTTCCTGGAAAGTCAGGGAAAGTCAGGGAATTCAAAATTCCAATGTTGGTGGGAACCCTGACAAAACGCAAGGGGAGACAAAATCGTAATAACAGCGTAAACTCTTTCTCACTTTCTTATGAACTAATGAAGTATTTCTAAGGTATTGAGATAAATACATAAAACAAAAGATTGTGTAAAATGAGGATCTAATCTTATTAGAGCCAAAAAATAGCATAAACGTTGACTTAATGACGTTAGTATGTATTGTGTAATCTCCCCCCCCCCCATGCAAAAACCCCACTGCTGCAACTTAAAGTAAATTTTCGATATGATCTCCACCAACTTCTATGCCTATTTTAATTCGTTTCATAAAAGATTTCCTTACATTGAAAAATACATTTTTCTGTCCTCTAATAAAATTGGCTGCGTTTGGTATTTTCTCTCACAGCTCTTCTCTTGAATTGATAGTATTACCATAGACTAAGGACATCATATGTACCCACGCATAATAATCTAAAGGATTATAATCAGGATTCCTTGGTGGCCAAGCAAACTCACTTCCTTGACCGATCTATCTGCGTGGGAAAGTCACATCAAGATTCTTGACTTCGATGGTATTTTGAAGAAAAAACTTGAATACAAAAAATTTGTTTCCAACATCTATTCCATAGTGGTAAAAAAGGTTTTCAAGAAATTTTTCAAAATATTTTTTTTTCGTAGGTTTAGAATATCACGAAACGTGGAAATTTTAAGTTTCAGCAAAAAATAATGTTTTTCCATCTATTCCAGTGGTAAAAATATTTTTTGAGAGATTTAGAATGCTATGAAACGTGGAAATTTTAAATTTGAGCGAAAGAAATGTTTTATTCTCAATATATGTTTCCATTAGTCGGTCCACCCTATATATATTCCAGTGAAAGTCTAACTGTTTCTTCGCTGGCAGTAGCATCAGCTACCTGCCAAGTTAGACTGTTCTCCGTCAAGTAGTTTTTTAGTTAATGCACCAACAGACAGACATACAGGCGGACTGACTGACGAAATTGAGAAACCTATATTTTCGTAATCTACATGATCTGAAACTTAAAAATTCGAAAAAATTTCGAACGGTGATTTTCTCTCGAATACAATACTTCGTTTAGGTATTCGAGGGAAGCAAAGGATTTTAAAAAATTTAACAACTGCAATACTTCCACTCCACTACTAAACTTGGATGTGCAACTAAAAATGTGACAGATGGCGATAATATTTGGCACATAGTTATCACAATGGGGTATTTTCCCATATTTTTTTAATTTGAAAATTGAAAACTAGAAATAAAAATAAGGAATACGTGTTTTTTCTTTCTTTTTTACTTTTTTATTTAAGCCGGAAAAAAATTAGTTAAACTTTCATGACGTCATTCAGCGATAATTCAAATAGAGCGCCAAATGCACTTATTTCTAGGGAGTTTCAAGTTGGTGATTTGTGATTTGACATTTCATGTAACTATAACCTTATTTTTTGTTTGTTTCATAAACAGATGTTCAGTTTTGTGTAGCACCTAATATCGACCTGTGAATGAGTGTAAAATTTCATTAAAAACGACGTTTGATCTACCTTCTACGTAATTAATTTCCATATTTGTATGCTTGTATAGAATGTTTTCAAACAAATAGCTAAACAAACAAAATATTGAAAATTAATGAGTCACAACACTGTCCCCAGATTAACAGTGTGGTGTCAGTGTTGCCAATAGTTTTTTGGTGATTTACCTAGTTTTCGCTTAGTGACGTCATTATGAAGAACTGAAACTTCTAATTAAAATTATAATTTTATAGTTTTATATAACATATTTTTTTCTGTGCCAAAAATATTTAAAAAATATGCATTTTTCAAATATAAGCATTTCCACTTTCATCTCAGATTAATGAAAATACCCTATTGGCGACGAAGACACCTATTACAGTTTTATTGAAAAATATACAGGGTGGTCATACTAAGAAATAATTCAACCATTATGGAATGTAAAGGTAATTACGCAAGCCTTTCATATTTGTCACTTCCTATTTAATATTGAATTTTTATCGGACCACTCTGTATATTTCTTTGACCAAAAGTTATCAGCTTTTCTTTATAATAACAGTGATAACTACATTCTGATTATTTTTTATATGTTGTTTCTTAATTAATAGTTTTTTAGAGTAACCGCCCTATATAAATACCTTTACCGATTTTTTAGATTATTTTCACGATTTGCTTAAAATTGGTGGTTGACGGAGCTAAGCTATTCGTGTTCAGCGCGACGAAATACATACAATGGAGTCTCAGAAACACACCACTTCTCTTGTGTGTATGCCTGTATGCCTGCTAATATTTTGACATTTAAGAAAATCTTAATTTCTACATCTGCCCGTCTGCCACCAAACAAAACAACTTACCGAGTGCCCAATTATATTTTGACCCCTTTTAAACCTATATAACTTGTTGGGATAATGAAATGCTGTTTTCGCTAGTCTTCTTTTAATTTTGTTTTTTTTCCTGAGTAATCGTCTTTTTTTGCTCACTTCCGGTTTAACCGAAAATGACGGCGTATATCCGGGGCTACTTTGTTATTTTAAATGGAACACTCTGTATATTTTTTCGTAGTTGGAAAGCCCATTGTTTCCGCTTTCAAATGCCATATTTGTTATGAAAATTATACAAAGTGATGGTTTTATAAGGTTTTAAAGTGAATACTGCGTTTTATCGAAATGCTACGAAAAAAATAATGATTCACCAAGTAGACTATGGAAGTAAAATACATCACTTGTAAACGTCAAATTAGTTTATTAACAGTTGTATATTACTTAAAAATTGCTAATATTGAAAATGTACATATGAAATTCGATATAAAAAAGTGTAACAGACTATTTATTTATTAAACAAATAAGAAATAAACAAAATAATACACATTAATTACAAAAGATGTTCAAAATGCCGGCCATCAACTTGGATACATTTATGTATTCTCTTTACAAAGTTGTCATAGCTTCTACTTAACTGTTCGGGGTTAATGTTATTTAAAGACATTTCGAATGTTTTCTTTAAGTTCTTCTAAATTTTGTGGCATAATACTATAACATCAGTCTTTCACATACCCCCATATGAAAAAATTTGGAGCTGTGAGCTCTGGGAATCGAGGGGGCCTTGCTGTAAGATCTCCCCTTCCTATCCAACGATTTCCAAAGGTGGCATCCATAGTGGAGTAAATCTAAGGGTCCGTATTGTCTAGAAAGGAATTGTCTTACTATAGCAACTCGTTGAAAACATTTCAAGAAGTGTAGTAGAAAATTTTGGATTAAATCCGTGTAGCGGAAAGCTTTTGTTTAAACAAAAGAATGTTCAGAATCCTGTTTCTTCACAGTTTTTATTAAATATCTCTGGTTGTATAACCCGTATCGCAAAAAAGAAAAAGACATAACTTATTCAAAATAAAATTGCGAAGAGAACTAGATTTGTCCGAAACTTATTGGTCAATATGCCAAGGCGTAAAACATGTAGACATTCTAGAGAGGCCATTTTGAAACAGTTGATGATAACTTGAACAATACTGCACGTATTCTAAACTTTAGAACAGTATACCCCTTGTGGAGTTAAATCATCAAGCCAAGTTTCAAGTTAAAATGTTTACAATAACTCCTAAAAAACAACTGCGAAGTCGAAAATCGAATCGTTGATTGTTTGTGGGCATCAAGCCGCATTTCAAAAATTTATATTTCAGATTATAGTTGTTCTTATGTTCTTTGTGGTGGTATCAACAAAAATAAATTTAATATTTTTTAAAAGCGAAAAAATGTTTTTGGGTAATATTCAATTCTTAACAAAAAAAGAGAATAGAAGAATTGAAAAAAATTAATCTTAAAAAATTTAAAATACTTTTGTTAATGCCACCACAAAGAACATAAAAACAACTATAATCTGATATACAAAGTTTTGAAATACGACTTGATGCCCACAAATAATCGACGATTCGATTTTCGACTTTGAAATTGTTTTTTACTAGTTATTGTAAACATTTTAACTTTAAATTTGGCTTGATGGTTTAACTCCACAAGGGGTATAAATACTGTTCTAAAGTTTCGTTATGATATGTGCATTATTGTCCAAGTTATCATCAATTGTTTCAAAATGGCTTCCCTAAAATACCTTCATGTTTTACGACTTGGCATATTGACCAAAAAGTTTAGGACAAATCCAGTTCTCTTTGCAATTTCATTTTGAAGCATTTGTGTCTCTTTCTTTTTTGCAACTTTTGCAGTACCACCAGAGATATTTAAGAAAAACTGCGAAGAAAAAGGATTCTGAATATTCTTTTGTTGGAACAAAGGCTTTATGCCACATGGATTTAATCCAAAACTTTTTACTACACTTGTTGAAATGTTTTTAACAAGTTTCAGCAAAAAAATTGCTATAGTGACACAATTCCCTAGAAATTTTAGTTTTACTCCACTATTCAGGGAATCTCTAGTTATCATAGCACAATGAGGCGTAGCACCATCTTGTTGAAAATGGACAGTCCTCAACAAATTATCCTGTTCAAGTTGCGGATAAAAGAAATTTTCTAACATGTCCAAATATGATGGGGCATTGACAATTGGATTGTTAAAAAAAAAGGGACCGTAAATTTTTTGTTTTGATACCGCACATCAAACTGTAACTTTTGGAGTGGATTTGACATACTGATGGAAATTTCTGGGATTTTCTGATGCCCAAATTCTACAATTATGCTTATTCACCTTGCCATTTAAATGAAATGATGCTTCGCCTGACATAATCAACTTATCAAGAAAATGCCTATTTCTTCTACGTAAATCAAGAATTTTTTTACAAAATTTTACTTGTTTTGGAAAATCGGTTTCCTTTAATTCTTGTTGAATCTAAATTTTGTAAGCATTCAATTTTAGAACATTTTTGATAACAGTATGAATAGTAGATTTCGGAATATCTGTTGCGGAAGAAATTATTCTCGTAGAAGAAGAAGGATCATTTTGTGCCATTTCCAAAATTTCAATTGCATTTTAAGCCAATTTTCATTATTTGGAGTTGTTTTTTTACGGTCAATACAACCCGAATTCCAAAAGTTTATCTACCATTTTCTAATTGAATTTTTTGTTGGAGGTTCCTTGTTAAACATAGTTCTAAATCTTCTTTGTATTGTTTAGTAAGATTTAGTTTCATCAAAGATTACACACTTGGCTTCACTTAAAGTAAACATTTTTCTCACATTAACTCAGGTACTCGAGTTGTTAATAGACTAATTTGCTGTTTACAAGCGATGTTGTCATTTGTTTCCATAGTCTACTTTGTGAATTATTATTTTTGTCGTACCATTTCGATAAAACGCAGTTTTCACTTTAAAACCAGCTAAATAACTTTGGATTTCATAAATCTCTTATAACACTGATTAGGTCTTACTTGTCTAACAGAGTTCAGTATGTATCTTACAACGGGTTCGACTCTAAACAATTTATTGCTACTTCCGGAGTACCAAGGATCCAACCTTGGCCCATTATTATTCTTGCTTTTCATTAATGATCTTGTACCTATCATCGATTGTGAAAAGGTGCTATTTGCTGACGATCTAAAAATCTGCCATACCATAGAGAATGATGATGACTGCTTATTTATTCAGAACCAGTTGAGAAATATTGAAGTTTGGTGTGACGAAAATATTCTTCACTTAAACACCCAAAAATGTAAAAGCTTAACTTTTACACTAAAAAAATATTGCACTGAATTTATATATCAGCTAAAGTCCACAAACTTATGCCGATGTGAATCCATAAAAGATCTTGGTATAGTGTTTGACCCAAAACTGTCATTTATTGACCATTTTAACCAGACTACAACCTCCGCATTAAGAATGTTAGGTTTTATAATACGAAACTGTCGCAATTTTCATGATCCCACTGCATTAAAAGTACTTTATTTTGCTTATGTCAGATCAAAGTTAGAATACGGTTCCTTAATCTGGCACCCGTTTTATAATGTACATGAACAGGCCGTTGAAAATGTTCAGAGGTACTTTCTCAAATTCTTTCAATATAAAATCACAGGAGCATACCCCGAAAGGGGTTACTCTCAGCACCTGTTGTTAAATTCATTGAGTTTTCAATCGCTTCATCTAAGAAGAGTGTTATTTGCAGTAGGATTTATTTACAAACTTTTACATAATAAAATTGATTGCATAGGCCTTGTTAGCGAAATAATATTTCGACTTCCGCGATTATCCTCAAGAGTCTCGACTACTTTTCACTTATCTATCTCTAGAACTAATATATTGTCACGATCACCTGTATATATAATGTGCAATAGTGCTAATGGCGTTGCTATGTACTGTGATATACACGATAATAACTTAAGCGAGCAAACGAAAATTATCACGGACCATATCAACCTCATTTGACATTCATTTATATTCTTACCTAGCTTAAGTTAGTGTACTTAATTAGAGCCACTTTTTGTTATTTCATTATTTTTGTCATACTTTTTATTCGCTTACATATATACATAATTTTTTTTTCTCTCTTTCGTCTCTTCTTTCCTTTCTCTTCATCTTCCTTGATCCTGTTAATTCGTCTTAATATATTAACTTAATTTAAATAACTTTAACTTAGTTTAGTTTAGTTTACACAAACTTAGTTTATACAACTTAAATTTTGTCCTGTAATTGAATTTCTTTGTATTCTGTTGGTGCAATAAAGTATTTATTATCATTATTATTATTATTATTATATTATTAAAACCTTATAAAACCATCACTCTGTATAATTTCCATGACAAATATGGCATTTTCGGAAAGGGAAAAGAGGAGAAACTTATCAAAATTAGAAGAAGACTGGCGAAAACTGCATTGCATTATATGAACTAGTTCAAAATTTATATAGGTTTAGAAAGGGTCAAAATATAATGAGGCACTCGGTACGTATTCTGAATTTCCAAGCCGATTGAATATACAGTAAATTTCATTTAAATTCCCCAAATTATAAAGACGCAGCATTCTCCAGCCATATATTGCAAATTTTTAAAAGCAATAGTTTAACAAAATTCATCTCTAAGACTTCTATGAATTATATACGCAAACTGGATTTGTTTTTGAGCAATTTATCTACAACAGCAAACTGCAAACGAGCAGTAACAGTACATATTCAATTAAAAATGGATACTGTTTATGCCGAGATATGAAACACCTACAAAGCAGCATTTTGGCGTGTGCTATATTATTTACCTGCTCGGTTGTAGGTAAAGGAAATCCTACACGAAACTTATTTTGAATTATTGAAACTCCATTGTACCTAAATATACACACGTGCGTTATGTGTTGTTAAGTTGATTTATTTTGCTTTATCGCGTTCATACCTCGTTCGTGGTATAATTCCTTGGTTTAACTAAACATTTTACAAGGCAATTATATTCTATATTAATGATTCGTCTATGTTGTATATTAATGATTCGTAAATTATGAATTGGATGTGATAGCAGGAAGGTAAGTGGGGCAAACAGCTCAGTTGTTTTAAATAAACCAATTAATAGTTGTAAGCTAAATTTAAACATTCAACTTTATCAGTTTATCCAAGATTTTATATAATCGTTGAACATTACACAGGGTGATTTACCACAACATGCGGAAAATAATAAGGGGTGTTAATTTTCTATGTGGGAAAACCCCTGCAAAATTTTAGAATGATCCAAAATAATTTAGTACATTTTTTTACATTAAAACTTGTAATGATACGCTACTGAACCATGGAATTTGGTTACCCTTAATGCTTCAATTGTTTACGCGTATTTACGCGTGCGCTACTTCATAAGAGATTAGAAGTTGTTTACGACGGTTACGTAAGGTCAGTTGCTTTTTGATTTTTACGTTTTTGTATTCCTAGATCGATACTGGTCAATATGTCAGCGTTTACATCGCGTGAATTCTGCGATATGATTTTAACTTATAGTGCAGTGAATGAAAATCTTGCAGCCGCTGTACGAGAATATGAGAGAAAACTTCACACGGCATCTTTTTAGCCAATCAGAAGTTTGTTTTTGTGTCGTTACCATGGCGACCCAAAAAATTTCCGGAAATTTTCATCCTCCAGGGTACCCGGAACGAAATTAATAAGCGGAAATGTTTCTGTCAAATTATTGACATATTATGATCATATTTGACATTTGCTATTACACAAAAATGGAATTTTATTTTTCATAATTATAAAAAAATCATTGAGCTCTGTGAAACAACATTTTATTTCATGTTTAATACCTAATTATGATCGTGAATAACTCCTCATTTTCGTTTTCCTCCATATTACACTTCTCATCAGGTATGATAAGTATTTCAATTTTGGATGGCTTTTTTAACTTCACAAAGTTCTTCGCAATATGCGCATATTGCATATTATATTCTTTTTCCATACTCTATAACGTTATTCTTTAAAAACCTCGAAAATAACTTCAGCAATAAGAATTATTGAGCTTAAACTGGTTAAACTGTCAATGAAATAATGATAAATAACTAATGACGTTTTGTATCAAAGCCATCTCTGTTAAGTTGTTATACTGTGCTGAAATTGTGCTATGCTATGTGTATAAAACATGAAAATATATAAAGAAAACAACATTCCACCTATTTTAGTGAATAAAATGTATTCCCTGACTAACAAATGGAGTTGTCCTAAATAATTTTCAGTAATTTTTGGAAACTAAAATGGGTGGAAAAGATATTATTTACCTATTACACGTATACATCCATTTTCAAATAAGTCCTATAATATTAACTTTTGACACAACAACACAACAATTCCTATGCGTGTCACTTTGTCAACAAGACCCATTATGGCCTACTAATCTTATACCTTGTTATCTTAGAATAATCTTAATGTCAGTTGAAATTAGAGTTTATTTAATTTAGTTTCGTGTGAAATTTTCTTACCGAATCCCCTGCGTGCTCGAATTAATTGCAGGGAATTTTTCTCGTACATTTTTTAAAGAAAATTCATGCACTCAAAAAATTTCCGGAAATAATTCAAGCACTTGGGAGATGACAAGTGAAAATTTCCCGGCAGGCGTGTGCCAAATGTAAGAACAAAGAGCCCAGGTGGCCAGGTATCACCTCTATAGATCTTTTTTTGTGGGTTTTGTGGCACAATTAGTCGTGGGAACGTAGCAATGACTATTGTAGGCACTTTAAAGTGTTTTGGTACTAGTCACAGGCACGTAATAGGAACGTTCCTAATACGTGTTTATGACCAAAATGGGGAATATTTTTTGGTGACGATAACGTTCCAGCCACGTTCCTGGAACTTGTCTGGCTACGTTCCAATGACGTTGTTGCTCCGGAGCGGCGACGTGGCGGCCTAGACGCCGCAACATTCAGAAAACTTTACCACTCCCTACTCTTTCAAATCCATGTTGCCCCTTCTTTGTCTTGCAACCGATTTTATTATATTTATGTTTCATTCTTACATATGATTCTTGTTCTTGTTCATTTCTCTAACTCAGAAATTTAATAGAATATCAGAAAGTAATATTAGACAGCAAAACTTGTGCTATTTTCCAATGGTCTAAGGGTCACAATTAAAACGAATGCAATTTTACTGACAAACATAATGATAAAACGTCCGAATCTAACCACGCGCCTTTAAAATTTGCATTTTATAATGAAAATATTGTTTTTAAAATATGTAATGTTATGCGAGAATATGACATACTAGATGCCGAAACCTATTTTTTATTGTTCTTCGGAACTTAACACTACTTTTTATGTATTCATTTGTTGTATTTGGTGAAGAAATGTCGATAAATTAAATTTATTAGTCAATTGTGAAATTATGGTTCATGTGTTATAACAATGGCGTCGATAATTTTGGCCATCAACATGGCGTATTTCAGAAAATATGACTTTAAGGTCGTTTTCACCAAGAAATGCTACTTGAAAGTATTGCTACTTGGCGATAGTGACGAAAACTGCAAATATGTAACTTTAAAGTTATACTTACCACAAATCTGCGAATGAAACTGTAGTATCACTTCAAAGTCGTAGCAACGTTGTGACTACTACAAATTACCTCTTCAAAGTTGCCGCTGCTACTTCATGGTTACATTTTTTCCGATATTGATTCGGAACGTACGTGTTAGCCGTACGTTGAGGTCTAGACTGAACGTGTTCCTAGCTTTTGCTGTTTATCATTTACCTAACTTCACATTGAAAGACCTATCAGCTGTCGCAATTTACTTGTATGCTGCCATATATCAACGACTTAATAAACATAAACCTTGTTGGTATAATATACTATTACAGTGATAGATAACATAGAAGGAAAGGTAGGTGTAATAAAACTGTGTTGAAATATTAAATTCTGTTGCCTTATTTTGAACATAAAATGTTGCATAGCATAATATAGCAGCATATAATTCTAGTCTAGGTTAGCCAAACATATTATATAGGTTAGGTTTGTTGCATTAACTTTATCTATGGTCAACATTGGGAACTAGATGGTCAAATTTACTTCATGGTAAATTTCAGAGGTGATGTGCACCTTGTAGTAGCTGTGTACAGTTCTGTAGGTAGCAGTAACGTCATTAACACCTATGAATATTACAAGTTCCACCACTTTAAAGAAATAGTGAAGGTTCCCAGAACGTCGCGGCAACTATTAAAGCTACCTGAAGGTGATTGCAACTTTGAAGTCACATTTCAGTAATGCGTGTTAGTCGCTGCTACTATAGTTTACCACCTTCATGTTCTGAATACCCGAAAGTCGTCCCACTGGTCATTACCACGTTCCCATGTACCACGAAAGCTGCGTAGAAGTTGCATTACTATAAAGTAATCATTAGTGGTAGAAACTACGAGGCAGGGACTGTAGACTTGTCAAATGAAGTTACTTTTACACCAAAGTCGTAAATTTAGTCGCAATTATGTAATGGTTACTCATACGAAGTTCCTATCTCAGTTACTGTCACTTTGGTGCTAGTTGGGATATCTCGTTATAATACATACATGTACAAAATTTAAAGTCAATATCTTATACCTTTCCGGAGAGAACGTGTTGACAAAAAAAGTTAGAGACACACAGACCGACAGACAAATAGACAGAAAATCTTTTTTCGCTCAAATTTAAAATCTCGACGCTTCATGACATTCTAAAGCTATTTCAAGAAAAACAATTTTTGAATTTTTTTTACGACTACTAAGTATACCTACTTCCAATTCACTACGTGTTCAATAGATATTTACAACTGGAAAAGCTTGATTGCAACTTTAATTCATTTCGTAATTGTTTTATTAGAAGACCTTAATCAGAAGTAGAACTTAACGTTTGTTCGAATCTGGGGCACATAATGTATGTTGCGGTTTAGATATCTTTACACCTCTGTAATTCTGTGTGCTTATTAAAAAACCTTAGTAACGTGTTGCTTTGAAATTGTTATAAACATAGTTTATATAAAATACGACAGTTTTCTCTCCTCTAGCGATCATCCTATATAACGAAAATTGCCCTGATTTCAATAGGGAATAATCTAACATACAGTTTTACATATATTCCGTTTGAAATACAAATTTTAGGTCTGACAGAAGATAATATAATATCATAGTTATAAAAACCGGTATATACGGTGTACACATATACACATACATACACACAATCAAACACACAGAATATTATTTGATATTTGAGTTTAGCTTGTTATGAGGTGGATTTCGGTGATTATAAAAATGTCCGCTTCTGATATATCTATTTGATTAAATCAAACAGGTATAATAAAAAATTAATGTAAAATCTTTTAGTTATGAATATATTATCTATAATTTTTCCTCATCAGACTAATTTAAGAACTTAATTGTTTCCCTTAGTTATGAACCGGGATGAAATGAAAAAACAAATAAAACTGTAACTCAACATTGATTTTAATTAAATTTTAAACTTAATTAGTGTCATTATGTCACATTTGTGAATCTCATTAAATTTTATCTTTTCCTTTAATACTTACTTTCGTAGTTTCAGAGACAATCTATGAAATTTATTACTAGGAAGCAACATATGTGCCCCGTTATGAATACTGCATAGACCGCAGAGTATCCTTTATTTAAAATACAACTTTTAATTTCGTGCTAATCTATTACTAAAGCGGTCCAATCATTGTGTTTGTTAATTAGATCGGTAATAAACTGATTCTTAAATGTTAGGAGTAAAGGGAACATGTTATAAAATTCATGTAATGTACACTCCCATACTATCCAACTTAAAACTCCCGGAGCCATTTTCTAGAGATATTTGAATTACGGAAAATATAGTCACTAGAATATACAACTGATTTCAGTTTTGGGTAGAACCAGTATTTCTACAAATTGTTGCAATGCAAGAATTGTATCGATCAGAGGGACCTTGAAAATAGGTGCCTGTGATGGAATATTGCATTTTAAGCAACTTTTATAATGCATGCAATTTTACAGAAGTCCTGTAGTCACTAGAATATATAACTGATTTCAGTTTTGGGTAGAACCAGTCTTTCTACAAATTGATGCAGTGCAAGAATTTTATCGATCAGAGGGGGCTTGAAAATAGGTGCCTGTGATGGAATATTGCATTTTAAGCAACTTTTATGATACATACAATTTTCCAGAAGGCCTATAGTCATTAGAATACATAACTGATTTCAGTTTTGGGTGGAACCAGTCTTTCTACAAATTGATGCAATGCAAGAATTTTATCGATCAGAGGGACCTTGAAAATAGGTGCCTGTGATGGAATATTGCATTTTAAACAACTTTTATGATACATACAATTTTCCAGAAGTCACTAGAATATATAACTGATTTCAGTTTTGGGTAGAACCAGTCTTTCTACAAATTGATGCAATGCAAGAATTTTATCGATCAGAGGGAGCTTCAAAATAGGTGCCTGTGAGAGAATATTGCATTTTAAGCAACTTTTATGATACATGCAATTTTCGAGAAGGCCTATAGTCATTAGAATACATAACTGATTTCAGTTTTGGGTGGAACCAGTCTTTCTACAAATTGATGCAATGCAAGAATTTTATCGATCAGAGGGACCTTGAAAATAGGTGCCTGTGATGGAATATTGCATTTTAAACAACTTTTATGATACATACAATTTTCCAGAAGTCACTAGAATATATAACAGATTTCAGTTTTGGGTAGAACCAGTCTTTCTACAAATTGATGCAATGCAAGAATTTTATCGATCAGAGGGACCTTGAAAATAGGTTCCTGTAATGGAATATTGCATTTTAAGCAACTTTTGACACAAACAGTTTTCCAGAAGTCCTGTAGTCACTAGAATATATAACTGATTTCAGTTTTGGGTAGAACCGGTCTTTCTACAAATTGATGCAATGCAAGAATTTTATCGATCAGAAGCCCCTTGAAAATAGATGCATGTGGTGGAATGTTGCATTTTAAGCAATTTTTATGATCCAAACAATTTTCCAGAAGTTCTGTAGTCACTAGAATATATAACTGATTTCAGTTTTGGGTAGAACTAGTCTTTCTAAAAATTGATGCAATGCAAGAATTTTATCGATCGGGGGGACCTTGAAAATATGTGCATGTGATGGAATATTGCATTTTAAGCAACTTTTATGATACAAACAATATTCCAGAAGTCGGTAATTTTCGAGATATTTAAGCGTAACAAGTTGTCGACTTAATGGCTCAGTCTCGGGTTCGAATCCTGACCAGGGTATGGATGTTTAGTGGCTTTTCTAATGTGATTCCAAGACAGTAGCATTGGGCTGGACCCCTTTTGAGTGGCACAACAAATCTAGTAGCTGTTATCTCTCCTGAGTTCGAGTTTGAGCTTCTGGTAAATGGCAATGTCGCAGGCAATGGTTGTTGTGTTGATGTCCATGTATACCTGTCCTGGTTGAGTGGTAGAATAGTTAGAGCTAAACTCATCCAGAGCGTTAATATAAATAAAACGCTAACAAAAAAATGCCATAACTCTTTTAAAATTTTCCTAAAGGATTTTATACATTTAGGAAATGTTTCAAAGTAAAATGACTTATTTAATTAGTCATTAAACAAATTTGTTTCAACTTATGATTTCATTAGAAATTACTTTATTATTCACTTTTGAATAGGGTATATTATACATTTTTATATTAAAAAAAGTGAGGCCTTGGTTTCTAGTATCTACACCGAATATCAAGGTTTTGAACGCTTACCAGCTTGCTTTACACATTTTTCCTTATTTACCCCTATTTACCTCCCAACCTTTCACCGGATATATTCAAAAACAATCCAGTTCTAGATCTCGTTATAATACATACGTGTATAAAATTTCAAGTCAATGTCTTAAATCGTTCCAGCGAAAACATAGGGACAAAAAATTTACAGACCGACCGACAGACAGACAGACATAATTTTGTTTTTTCGCTCAAATTTAAAATCTCGACGTTTCATGACATTCTAAACCTTTTCTTACTTTTTATTGGGTATTTTGCCACTGAAAAATATTTAAAAATTTTAATGAAAAAACCTCTGCGCCAAACGGATCAGACAGAGGTTGGTTCTTGAGTACTTGACTGTTTCAAAAAGTCTCACACCTAAAAATATATAAACTAGAACAATGTTATGAACTAGAAACTGAAAATCAAAGCTGTAGGTAGTTAACGTTTCGGAAGAGAATCTACTTCCGTTCTCAAAACTTTTTTGGCCGTCAACCATGACAGTTCTTTGTTTATGTATTTCCATAGTCACGTGAGACATTAAATTGTATTTATCTTATTTTTACTTACTTCGTCTCTAAGGATGGGCAACCAACTAGTACAAAAATCTATTGAATAATTAGAAACGCATCTATTCTCGTTTAATAAAATAATCGCGGATTCTTTAAGTTTTCTTTTAGTTCCGTTGCTCTCTTTTTGCACGAATTTATAATGTTCACGTTTCATGACATTTTAAAACTATTTCATAAAGAAAAACTCAAAAAGATTTTTTTTTACAATAAAAGGTGGAAACATTTTTTTTGCTTAAATTTAAAATTTACACGTTTCATGATATTCTTAACCTATTTCATCTATTCTATAGTAAGTAGTGATAAATATATTAAATTTTTTTTTAAATTTTCAAATTTTATTTTAATTTGTTTGAATAGGTTTAGAACGCAATGGAAACGTGGAAATTTTAAATTTTAACAATGAAAAAAAAAATTTCCATCTACTTTAGTGGTAAAATTTTTTCAAAAATGGTCAAAAAAAAATCTAAATTTTTGTTTAAATACGTTTAGAACGTGGGAATTTTAAGTTTGAACAAAGAAAAAATTTTTCGTCTATTTTAGTGGTAACAAAATTTTCAAAAATGTTGGTAAAAGAAAATTTCAACAAAAAATTTTTTTGAAATAGGTTTAGAATGGCATGAAACGTGGAGATTTAAAACTTGAACAAAGAAAAAAAATGTTTCATCTATTTTAGTGGTAAAAAATGTTTCAAAAATCGGCGAAAAAAATTTTTTTTTCTGAAATAGGTTTAGCGTGTCATGAAACGTGGAAGTTTTAAATTTGAGCAAAAAAAAAATGTTTTTCATTATTTATTCCCTTTAGACGGTCCAACCTGTATATTTTCCAGTGAAAGCTTAACCATTTCTTCGCTGACAGTAGCGTCAACTACCTACCAAATTTGACTGCTTTCCGTCAAGTAGTTTTTTTAGTTAATGCACCAACAGACAGACAGACTGACGGAATTGAAAAACCTATATTTTCGTAATCTACGTGATCTGAAACGTCAAAATCCGAAAAAATCTCGGAGGCTGATTTTTTCTCGAATACAATACTTCCATTCGGTATGCGAGGGAAGCAAAAATTGAATTTTTTTTTAAGATTACTATACTTTCAATCCACTACGTGGATGTGGAAGTACATCGATGTAATCTTGCTATGTTTTTTAAATATCTTGGTTTTCCATTAATTATCTTTAAATGACAAATAAAATATGATTTTTTGGAATAAACAAAAATGAAGAGAGTGTTTTACTGCGTTATACAAGCCTCAGTGAATCCTATCAGTGGAGAGTACAGCTATCTCTTATGTATTTAAAATGTAATTTCAGCATTTCAGCAGAGTACATTAGTAAATATTGATATTAGCATATAAATCCACACATATATGACTCACCGACGCTATTTCTTTGCATTCGTCGCACATAAATCGCAGTGTATTTTAAGTAAAAAGTAACTTATGATTCTCATTCAAATGCAAATTAAATGAATCCTATTATTGACATTTAGATTGTGCATTTATTAACATAGTAATGACCTGCATTACATAATGTAGTTTTAGCTGTAGTGTGTTCTGGAAGCTTTGTAACGATTCGGTCTGTAAACAGCCCCTTTTCTACATCAAAATTCACATTATTTGCAATAACTTTTCATTCTCTTGTAGAAGATATTAAAATTTAAGCGACGTCTTTTTCTCTGCACTGTAAACACGAAATTTATGGATGTTTTATTTAATATGAGCCAAAGATCAACTTAGATATTTCTTATTTCTTGGGGTTCTCCAAACAAGAACGTCTGTGACAAGCAATTTTCTATTTTATTCTCATGGCATCTGATTTATTTACATAGCTTAGTTTGGCATGTATTCAATTCTACAACGCTTTCATAAATGATTACAAGACACGTATTCTGTTACGTACTCTTAACTAAATATTTTGCGTTTGACATATTTTCGTAGTGCTTTGCTAGGAATATTTCGTAACTAAGGTTGTGGTTTCACTCGAGTACTTATAGAAGTACAGAAAGCAGACTTTACTAATAGTACAGTGGATATAAAAAAAAATGGTGATACCGGTGGAATAAATTCCCACAAAGACAGGATTTGAATTGTTTAGTTCGCTGTTGGTATCTTTTTGATATAATAAAAGTCTAGAAAAATCTGAGTGTGCAAAATGCGTTTTTTTGGCCGCCATCTTCAAATATTTTTAAGAAATCATAAGAAATCGTGTGTTGTACGAAATTACTAGAGAAGGGACCGAATCCGAATAATTATTCGGTATTCGGCCTATTCGGCCACTTTTTCGCTATTCGATATTCGGCCGAATATTCGGTTTTATTTGTGGATGGGATAAAATTAAAAAATGATGGTTTTGTTCATCAAAAAGATAATCTCCGAAATGTTACAGTTAAATGTTTAAAAGAAATAAAAAAAATATATATATTTTTCTCGATACTTAAATAGAGTACGTACATCTTCATATTTAATTTGTGTAACTTAACAAACTCTTAACAACCGAAACAAAACGCAACTTTTAATTTTTATTAATATTCAATATTCATAATCAATTATTATTAATGGTATACCGGGTGGCCACGAGTCAATGTACGCCCCCAATATTTTTGTTGTTATTGTATTTAAAAATTTGGTTTTTGGTACAAATAAATTAGACGATAATAGGCTACTTTTAGACTAACAGGAATGAAAATATCACTTCCGGTTGAACCGGAAGTGACATCAACTTTTTTTTTTAAATGGAAAGACTATATTTTTTTGATGAATTCTCATTAAACATACATTTCTAAGTGCGGTTTTTTCAGATGTAAAAAATTCCAAAAAATAAGTAAGATAAAAATTGTTCGTATCTCACTTATTTTTGGGAATTTTTTACTTTTGAAAAAACTGCTGCACTTAGAAATTTATTCTTAATGAGAGACCATCAAAAAAATATAGTCATTCCATTTAAGAAAAAAAAATTGATGTCACTTCCGGTTCGACCGTTCTAGATATACCAAAATTATATCTATAAGATACAATCCGGCATAAAAACACCTTTAATACAATGCTTCCTAAAAGAGCAAATTAAAACTTATATTCCTCAAGGTTGAATAATTAGACCTTTTCTCGTACTTTATATAAATGACAAACACGACCTTTTAGTAATATCCCAAGCTCCCATAACACAAATTTGTCCCTCATAAAACACCCAAAATTAAACATATACGAGAACGATAGGAAAACCTGTGAAAAATTATTTTCTATTTCTTTTAAGTTCTGAAATCGCAAAATTAAGTCTAACATAGTAAAAAGCATTTTTTCGATGACAGACCAATTTTAATCCACAAAGAGGTACTCTAACTTTAATTTAAATATTACAAAAAGAAGTTGTTATGTGATATTGTTATTGAACCAAGTAAAACGATCCATTTGAAAAAATATCCAATTTACTATAAAAGTAAAATCAGACAAGAATCCCATGAAAAAATAATATTAAAACCATTAAAAAGACTTCTAAACACCTTTGGCCTAATATTAAATCGAAATCTACGTAAAAAATTATTTTACTAAAAATGACCAAAATATTGACTTTTCATCTCGAGGACGACGCCGCGACGGTCAATCGCCTTTAGGCTCCGTCGTAGTACT
Source organism: Stenurella melanura (assembly GCA_963583905.1). NCBI lineage: Eukaryota > Metazoa > Arthropoda > Insecta > Coleoptera > Cerambycidae > Stenurella > Stenurella melanura. The sequence goes on from OY757314.1 coordinate 49,739,112, forward strand.
CCAAAAAGAGACTTAGAAAAAATTTCAAGTTGCACGGAGCGGAAAACCGACGAACTTTTCGAAAGTACCACGAAATTGGTTTTTCGAAAGTACAACGAATAAAATCACATAAGACGGAAGAACTGCTCCGCACAACAAATTTTTCGGAAGTACCACGAATTTAATTTTTAAAAATCTCAAAAAAATTGTTTTTACAAAATTATCATAACAAGACTTAATTAAAGCAAAAAACCGCTCTCGAGATGAATTTTTCGAAAGTACCACAAAATTGGTTTTTCGAAAGTACAACGAAATTGGTGTTTTACAAGTAACAATCCTCAGTCAGGATGTAGCGAGTAGCTATTTTAAACGTCAAAATTTAGGAAAAAATTAATGGGGCGGTTTTTCCAATAAAAACCGAAATCCTCATTTAATATTCCTCAAAGGGTTGGAGCATAATCCTCATACAAAACCCCAAAAAACGTACAGAAAAATAGTTAAAGAATTCAAAGTCGGAGGGTCGATTCCGACGAACACAAAATATTTTTTATTCCGGCTCAGGCGGACAACGCCATACTAAACGCTCGAAGGCGAGTCGACGGAAAAAAAGCATATTTGTGTTCGATGCCGTTAGTACGTTTATAAAAGCAGGAAAACCATCGGACACATCTAGATAGCTTCTTTAAGCATCTTGCTAATAATTTAGATAATATTAGTGCCAAATTCAAAGTGAATAATTTTCAAAAAGTTTTGCATACATTTACAAATATTACTAATTGGGAGTCTGAATCTTTTTGTACAGTCGATTGTCATAGTTCTCCCGACGCTGGATAAGTTACACTCCTACGGAAGGTAACGGCTTGCCGAATATTTATATTTTTTACATTTTATGAATTATTTCAATAAATGAGAATATATTTTGAATTCGATTTCTTATTGATCCACTAATTATAAGATTTTTGACCGACGGGCGATTCTGTGGCGTGAGTCGGACAATTACTTTCCGCGGGTCACCTTTGATCCCGCCAAGTTTGTGTACTTATCCGAATACTCATAGAATCCATCGACGGTCTTAATTATTAAGAAGTGTTTCTGAGATAGTGCTAATTATAAGCTATATTCATTAAAAGTACACCGACCAACATAAGAGTTCGACGGAGATAGCAGACTGTAGCAATCACAGTAAGTATAATTTTGTCTATTCTCGTCTTGGGGAGTCTGGAGGGTATCTTGAATCCCCCTTGTGAGTAGAGTTTATCAGTATTTTAGTGGCGACACGGCTCTGGCCTAAATTATATATACTCTTTGTCGTGTCCTTCAGACCAAACGATACTAGGTTCATCCACAATATCAATGGTCACATCTGCAACTCATCTCATGGGTCAGATATTGTAAAAAACGTTTTTTCATTGTCGGACCAATCTCAATAAATAGAGGAGGTCTTAAGCTTTATTGAAAAAGCAGACAAAAATGGTGTTATCAGATGTATTTGTCATGGAAGAATTAAGGCATTAAAGGGGTCTGACAGGTATTAATTAACAAAATCTGTCAGTCACACACGGTTTTCAAAAACTATGTATTCTCCTCAATAAATAGTAATAATTTCAATTTGGTGTTTTCACTTGTAAATGTATTTATTTTCGTCGTTTTCAAAACTTAGAAAAAACAGAAAGTAACAAATGAAACGTAGTCTGATGAGTTAAAATGCAGAGATCTCTGGATATACCTACTTTTAGAATTAAGTCTATATTTTGTAAAATTTTCTGCCAAATCAATACCCGGAGGCCAATTTGCGACTTGTGCTTGCGTTCATCCACTATGTTAATTTTACACCCATTTTCGGCAATACATATGTTTAAAATGTATCAAATATAACTCGTGCTAACTATAAACTTTAAAAGTTATAAGGATTAGATTTTAGACGGGGGTTAGAAAATAATGTATGGCGATTACGATGGCGGCATTGAAATAGAATTTTGGTTATTTATCCTCCAAGAAAAAATAAACAACGCGAAGGTGCTGAAACACTGTGGAGAAAAATGTAGTACCGAGGTAATTTTTCTTTTTCTAGAGACTGTATTAGCGGTATTGTAGTAAAAAGTCTAAATTGAATTTCAGTGAAAAGATTTTTACAATAGGATCAGTCTGGCGAAAAATATACATCATTTAGTATCGGGAACGATGTGATGTTTTGCATGTTTTGTAAAGTGTCATTTCGTCTTTCGTTTTTACATATGAATATCAAAATTTTAAACAAATACCTTTATCATTATTTAATCATTGAAAAACCGAAAATATATTTTTTTATAGAATAAAAATAATTTTTGCGTGTAAAAATTAAAAATAACATGGTATAAAGGTAAAGAGCAGTAATATCGTAAGGAAGTAGGTAACTTTGAACGAATGTATCTTAGCCAATTTTACTTCCACATCCACGTAGTGGATTGGAAGTATAGTAATCGTAAAAAAAATTTCATTTTTTTTTTCCGTGAAATGGGTTTAGAATGTCATGAAACGTCTAGATTTTAAATTTGAGCGAAAAAAAAAATCTGTCTGTCTGTAACTTTTTTTGTCCGCGCGTTTTCTCCGGAACGGTTTAAGATATTGACTTGAAATTTTGTACACGTATATATTATAACAAGATCTGGAACTTGATTGTTTTCTGAAGATATTCAGTGAAGGGTTGGGGGGTATATAGGGGTAAATAGTGGGAAATATGTAAAGCAAGCTGGTGAGAGTACAAAGACTTGAAATTAGATTTATGTACTACAAGCCAATGCCTAAAAAATTTTTATAATATTTTTCATCCGCCCACCAACCCACCCCCAATGCATTATTAAAGGGGTTGATAAAATAAAATTGAGATATTTACTTGAAATTTGACACACGTATATATTTTAATGACATCAAGAACTAGATTATATTTTGGGAATGTTCTGATGAAGGGTTGGGGGTTAAATAGGAGTAAATAGGGGAAATAAGTAAATCAAGCTAGTAAGAGTACAGAAACTTGAAATTGGTGTATGTACTAGAAGCCAATATTTTTCAACCCTCCACCACCACGATTTAATATTAGGCCAAAGGTGTTTAGAAGTGTTTTTAATGGTTTTAATATTATTTTTTCATGGGATTTTTGTCTGATTTTACTTTTATGGTAAATTGGATATTTTTTCAAATGGATCGTTTTACTTGGTTCAATAACAATACTTATCACATAACAACTTCTTTTTGTAATATTTAAATTAAAGTTAGAGATCCTCTTTGTGGATTAAAATTGGTCTGTCATCGAAAAAATGCTTTTTACTATGTTAGACTTAATTTTTCGATTTCAGAACTTAAAAGAAATAGAAAATATTTTTTTACAGGTTTTCCTATCGTTCTCGTATATGTTTAATTTTGGGTGTTTTATGAGGGACAAATTTGTGTTATGGGAGCTTGGGCTATTACTAAAAGGTCGTGTTTGTCACCGGCGACTCCGGCAAAATAAGAAAAATTATTTTTATATGAAATAGGCTGTTTACATATACGCCGTTGAGAACCTAGCTATGAGAAGTGTTTGAAAATAATTTAATTTTTGTCATATTGTTATGAAAGTTTAGCACTTTGCTACAAATTCATTAAAATTCTAGAAGCGCACTAAATTAGCACATATGTTTGTGTAAGTTTCATAAAAATAAAAAAAAACTAGTTCGTAACGTAGAGAACACGAATGCAATTGTCACTCATATTCAACAGAAAATTTCATACACTCTTGACGGTAAAAGTTAAAATTATTATGCAAGTGTTGTTTTGAGTTACGTAATGTTTCACATTTTTTGCAAAATAAGGTAAGATGACATAATAAGTTTTCTGTATAATTACATAATTATATAGCAGCAACTATTAAGTTGCCATGCCATGCCAGGCATATAATCTGAATTCAAATCAGTTTAAATTTTCATAGTGATTGAGTTCATATGAATAAACATAGATCTATAGATGGACATATAGACAGGCAAACATCGCTGGGAAAATGGTGGATCCAGTTAAACAAAAGCATCAATTAAATTCCGACGTTGAAATTAATTCTAATTAATACCATATAATCTTAATAGACCGAGCTCCTATGACAAAAACTGTACCCATCGAACACATCAATTTTCAAAGGTCAAAATGGTTGCAAAACATGTGGAAATCATGTTTACGCCGGCCAGACTAGTAAAAATTTGTAAATTGTTATTATTTATGAATTCTTGAATTTAGCTTAAAAAAACGATTCTACTTTTCAAAACACCTGCTTGAGATTTCCGCAATTTGTGGTATATAATGAACCATTTTTGAAAACATTTGTCTGTCTGACAATTTTTGTGAATTAACTTCTGACAGACCTTTTGTTATAAATTATTACTTCCCTCGCATACCTAAGGAAAGTATTGTATTCGAGAAAAAATCACTCTCCGAGATTTTTTCGGATTCTGACGTTTCAGATCACGTAGATTACGAAAATATAGGTATTTCAATTCCGTCAGTCTGTCTGTCTGTCTGTTGGTGCATTAACTAAAAAAACTACTTGAAGGAGAGCACTCAAATTTGGTAGGTAGTTGACCTACTGTCAGCGAAGAAATGGTTAAACTTTCACTGAATAATATACAGGGTGAACCGTCTAAACAGAATAAATAGTGAAAAAAATTTATTTTTGCTCTAATTTAAAATTTCCACGTTTCATGACACGCTAAACCTATTTCAGAAAAAAAAAATTGAAAATATTTTTCACCAACATTTTTGAAAAATTTACCACTAAAATAGATGAAAAAAATGTGTTTCTTTGTTCAAATTTAAAATTTCCGCGTTTCATGGCATTCTAAGCCTATTTAAAAAAAAATTTGAAAACTATTTTACCAACATTTTTGAAAAATTTTTTACCACTAAAATAGATGGAAATTTTTTTTCTTTCTTTAAACTTAAAATTTCCACGTTTCATAGCGTTCTAAATCTTAAAAAAAAAAATTGAAAATTTTATTACCATTTTTGAAAACATTTTACCACTAAAATAGATTTTTTTTCTTTGTTCAGATTTAAAATTTTCACGTTTCCATCGCATTCTAAAACTATTCAAACAAATTTAAAAATGTTTTTGAAAAATTAAAAAAAAAATTGAAAACCTTTTTAATCTATATATCACTACTATTATTATAGAATAGACGAATTTTTTTTTTGCTCAAATTTAAAACTTTCACGTTTCATGACGTTCCAAACCTACTTCGAAAAAAAAAAAAATTTGCAACATTTTTTTACCAATTAGGTGTTTTCACAAATTTTAAATTCACTTTCACTGTGAGGATAATGCTTTATTATACTTAAAAATAGTTGAATTTTGAGAAACAGTCGAATAATACCTTAAAATAAGACATTTTAATTTTGTATTGAAATTTCACCAAAAACACTACATCAATTCACTACGTACTCATGGCGTCATCAGTTATATTGTCAATGTCATTTTGTGTTATAAACACGTTATTTTGCAGATAAATTTCCTAAAGTAGCTTTTACAAATTAGGCGTTACTTATTTAATCACATGTAAACCGTAAATAAAGTGAATAAAATGTTGTGTTTAACAATTTTTAATCGCGATTTATGAAACTAATATAACCGATGACGTCACCTGGTGTTTTGTGTACTCGTTCAATGACTAAAACTTCATATTATTTATTTGTTGAAATCTTAATTTCATGGACGATAGAATGCTGTTTAAATATCAATAGGTGCTTTAGTATAACGAGTACTTCATTTTAATAATATCAAAAAAGCAAATTTGCACATAGTGAAAACACCTAATTTGGAAAGAAATTGACTAGAATAGATGGAAAAAAATAATTTTTCTCAAGTTGAAAATTTTCACGTTTCATGACATTCTAAACCTATTTAAAAAAAAAAAATTGTAAGTTTTTTTCACCATTTTTGAAAAATGTTTTACCACTAAAATAAATGGAAACATTTTTTTTATTTCCTCAAATTTAAAATTTTCACGTTTCGTGGCATTCTAAACCTATTTAAAAAAATACATAATTTTTAAATTTCTAAATTTTTTTTACCACTACTATAGAATAGAAGGAAACTTTCCTTTTTGCTCAAATTTGAAATTTCTACGTTTCATGACATTGTAAACCTATTCCAGAAGAAAAAAAAATTGAAAATTTTACCAACATTTTTGAAAAATTAAAAAAAAAAATGAAATTTTTTAACCATCACCATACTTCCACTCCATTACGTGAATGTGGGATTGAAAATGTGACAAATGGCAATAATATTTGGCATATGCACCTATTATACTTTTATTGAAAAATGTACAGGCTGGTCATCCCAAGAACTAATTCAGTCATGGACATTTGTAAAGGTATTTGCGCAAGCCTTCCCTTTTATTTTGTATTGAACTTTTGCTGTTGGATGAGCACTCTATATATTTTTTTGACCAACAGTTATCAGGTTTTCTTTGTAAGAATAGCAATAAGTATATTACGATTATTATTCATTTCGTAATTAATATTTTTTTAGAGTGACCGCCGTGCACAAATAACGAGGGAAGTTCTGTGTAAGTACCTTTACCGATTTTTTTTTATTTTATTAATGTACACTTCATAACACCTCCTTACGTTTTATTATAATATGAAGTTTAAGATCTCTCCTATCTATTACAACTGGTCTGGCTGACAATTTTTGTTAATTAATTTGTCGGACTTAATTTTGAACGTGCAGCATCAATGCATCAGGATCAATCACTATCATCTCATAACACTTAATTTAAAAAAAACAACTGGACTTTAAGATCTCCTCCATGCATAAAAATTTGTCTGTCATTGAAAAAATGGTTTTCACGTTTTGATTAAAAAAATATATAATAAAATTTCAGACGTAGTATTAAGCAACTGCTATTGTGTTATATTATTTTTCTCCTCAGTTGAAATTGTATTATAATCTTTCCAATCTCAGTTGAAACACTTATCAGTGAATCGTTTCTACCAGAAGTTTGATACCAAGTGAGTCAATAATAAAAAACCGCCGCCTAAGGAATCACTACTTCCACATCCAGCTTTCCTTCCAAGTCTCATTAAAAGCAAACTTATTTACTATATTTGCACTTTAGTACGCGGAAATAATTGGTCATAGAATTTTAATATTTGGGGCAGATGTCAAGAAAATTTACAGAAGTTGCAATTTACCAAGCTTCGTTAAGACACTGAAAATCAACTTGGCTAACTTTCAAGCCTGAAATGATATTTAAAAAATCTGCAAAATGTACAGAGGATAAAAATAAAGAAAAGTTTTAGAAATTTTCAAACTTTTATCAAGCTACTGATAAAAAATTTAAAAAGTTACACAATTCGGAGTAATTGTAATAGGCTTTACATTAATACACAAAAAATGGGTTTCGTAAAAATGCGAGAGCATGAGAGCAAAATTTATCAAATAGCAAAGTTTTACAAATACGATGCTAGTATCAAATACACAGTTTTACAAAAACGACGCTAAGCGTAAAATTACAAGAATATGAATTTAGATATTAAAATTGAAAAAATACAAAAGTTTTACAGGAACGACGCAAGGCGCGGGTCGGCGTCGATACGTAAAAATACAATGTAAATCTAGGTACTTAAAATTTATCAAATACACAAGTTTTACAAAATCTACGCTAGGCGTAGGACTGCGTCGAGATGCAAAAATACAAGAACATAAATTGAGGTATCAAAATTGATCAAATACAAAAGTTTTACAGAATGGAAGAGGCTGGGTGTCGGCCGGCGTCAACACGAAAAGTTGGAAGAATATGAATCTAAGTATAAAAATTTAACAAATTCATTTGTACAAAAAGTCGTAAAAATGCAAGAATATGAATCTAGGTATCAAAATGTATCATATACACTAGTTTTACAAAAACGACGCTAGGCGTCGGTCGGCGTAGAGACGTAAAAATTCAAGAACATAAATTTAGATATCAAAGTCTACCAAATACACAAGTTATACAAAAACGACGCTGAGCGTCAATCGGCGTCGAGACATAAAAATGCACGAATATGAATCTAGGAATCAAAATTTATTAAATACACGAGTTTTACAAAAACGACGCAAGACATCGGTCGACGTCGAGATGTAAAAATGAAAGAGCATAAATTTAGATATCAAAGTTTATCAAACCTGTGTAGGTTTTACAAAAACGACGCTATGCATCGGTCGGCGTCGAGACGTAAAACTGCTTTGTGTCCAAAAAAATTGCAGAAATTCCAAGCTTTGCACAAATCGCTCCCGTATTGCACTTACATCTTCGATTTGTTAAACATTTTTAATGTTAAAAATTAAGGCTTTGCATTGATTTCTAGCACATACACCAAAAATGAAGTTTCAGGACTCTTATTACCTTGCCCTACTGGTTTTTCCCAATTACATACCCCCCTCCACTCTTTAAAAAAAAATACTTACGTGGACCAAATTTCAAGTAAATATCTCAAGTTTGTGTCATCAACCCCTTTACTAATACAGTGGTGGTGGTCGAGGGGTTGAAAAATACTATAAAGGAATCTTAAGGCTGGGCTTCTAGTATTAGCGCCAAACCTCAAATTTTTCTACCCTACATAGCTTGCTTTACTCATTTTTCTCCAGTTATCCATACTTATATCCCCACCCCTTCACCGGAATCATCTCAAATTATAATATAGTTCCAGATGTCGTTATAATACACACGTGTACTAAAATCAAGATGAATGTCTCAATTTTATGTTATCAACCACTACAATAATGGAGAGGGGGGTGGTGGGGGGATGGAAAATATTATAAAACATTTTGAGGCCTTGGCTTCTAGTACATACACCAAATTTCAAGTTTCCATGCTCTTATCAGCTTACTTTACTTATTTTCCCCTACTTACCCCTGTTTTAAGCCCCAACCCTTCAACGGAATCATCTCAAAATATAATCTAGCTCCAGATATCGTTATAATACATACATGTACCAAATTTCAAGTAAGTATCTCAATTTTTTTATCAACCCCTTTAATAATGGAGTAGGGCTGATGGGGGGTGGAAAAATAGTACAAAAAAATCTGAGGCCTTGGCTTCTATTACATACACCGAATTTCAAGTGTCTGTACTTTTACCAGCTTGCTTGTTTTACCCTCTTTACCCCTGTTTATCCCCCAACCCTCCAACGGAATAATCCCAAGATATAATCTAGTTCCTGATGTCATTAAAATTTATACGTATACCAAATTTCAAATGAATGTATCTATTTTATTTATTTAATGGCCTTATTTATATTAACGTCCTGGCAGAGTTCAGCTATTGCTGTTCTACCACTCAGCCAGGACACGTATACATAGACATCAACACAACAACCATTCCCTGCGACATTGTCATCTACCGCAGCTGAGACTCGAACTCAGGAGAGTTAACAGCGACTAGACATGTTGTGCCACTCAACAGCGGTCTAGCTCACTGCCACCGTCTCGGTAACACACATGAAAAACGCCACTGAATATCCATACCCTGGCCAGGATACGAAACCGAGACTCTGTGGTCGCAAGCCAAACACCTTAGCACTGCGCCACGGAGCTGGTATATCTCAATTTTATTTTATCAACCCTTTAATAATGGAGTGGGGAGGGGGGTGGTATAATATTATAAAAAAAATTGCGGCCTTGGCTTCTAGTACCTACACCCAATTTCAAGTCTTACCAGCTTGCTTTACTTATTTTCCCCTATTTACCCCTATTTATCACCCAACCCTTCACCGTATAAGTTCAAAAAACAATCAAGTTCAAGATCTCGTTATAATATATACGTGTAAAAAATTTCAAGTCAATATCTTAAAGCGTTCCAGAGTAAAAGTGCGGACAAAAAGTTACGGACGGACCGACAGACAAACCGACAGACAGATATTTTTTTTCGCTCAAATTTAAAATCTCAACGTTTCATGAGATTCTAAACCTATCTCAACAAAAACAATTTTTGAATTTTTTTTTACGATTACTATACTTCCAATCCACTACGTGGATGTGGAAGTAATGCAAAATTGGGTTCGTCTCTACCCCTATATGACATAATGAGGACGACACTCGACCACACGTTTTAGACTTTGACGGTGGCATGATCAGCCTTTAACGATTATAATTATCAATACTTGCAATAGCCTATTAACTCTCCGATGTGCTTCAATTGTTATCAGTATTCAATAAATAATATCTGAATTCGAATCTGAGTTTATGAGCAGTTATGATAAATAATATTTTTTATACCACCAGTGTTTGGAAAAGTTCTACAGCCAAATACCAACACGGATGCAATATGTCCAGGTGACCTTCATTGGCACTAGCAGCAGCCGATTTGATATATGACGATTTCCGATGCGCGAGAAATACCAGCTTGTGTTCAGTGTGACCACATTTCGTTTTTAAGTTAAGACGAATTTAATATTATTTTATATTAGTAGCTTGGGAAATCTTTCGACAATTCTCTCAACTTAATGCGATTTGTATATTGTCAAGATATCTTAATTATATCAATAATTTTAAGCACTGATTTAATGGAAAAGCCAGAGCGCTGTTTTACAAGTGCGGTTTAGTTTTTATCAGACATAGTCAAAGAAGCTAAGGAAGTAGTTACTATTTGGCTTTTAATTTTCTCCTCATTAATTCCTAAAGAGATTTTTCATTAGTTTGGAAAATCAAATTCTTGCTGTGATGTTTTTTAGTAATTACATTTTTGCAATTTATGGAAATGGTATTAATAAGGGAAGGTAAACATTAAAAGTAAATAGTGAAGTAAAGGCTCATTAATCTAGAAATATTCAGCTTGAAGTAAGTTTTTATGAAAATTTTATCCTAACGAAAACTTGTTTTGCGTATCAAAGCGCAAACATTATGTAAATTCAAACATAAAAGATGTTCATTAAATTCACTGACTCTGTAAATCGCTAAAGAGATAAATATTAAAAGAGTAGATGAGACTTTTTATACATTTACTCAACATGCCTAAATACTCAACGAGCTTTTTAGTTTGTCTAAGGCGGATGGGATTTTTGTTTGTAATTTACTGTGCTCGGGTCAATTTGATTCAAAGGAAATGTAATGCATTTAATACTCTATTAATCAGTCCTAATTTACATTGTCATTATAGCTCTTAATATTTTATTAATCACCATCAAAGAAAAGTCACAATTCGCATATTAAAATACCATTAAGGTATACTGCGATGCTAGGAAGTCATTCTAGGTAATTCTCCTGATGATTTAAATTAACATCAAGGCACTCCGAATAGTTTTTAATATTCAGGAGCAGGTTGTACCCAAGATATAAAATTCTTGTATAGTACAGGTAAAATAGATGAAAATTCGCCTCAACAAGGAGTAACAAGGATAGGATAGTTCAATTTTTTGATTGGAAATGGCTGTAAATGCCATTATTGGCAAAATTTCGTTTTTCGCCTCCTCTCGTGTTTGAAAAATACCCACTGAATCAAAAGACATCAACAGATATAATTTAAGATAGAAAATATTTTGGTTACATTTCTTTTCTTTTTTTGATTGCTCTACGATGAAAATTGACCGGCTAAAATGAAGTTATTAATAGATAATAAATAGAGTCCGTAGTATGTCCTTAATAATTTCATTATCTTTGCAGGTTTTTCCGCAGGGTTGAAAATTATTTTTTCGGTTATAATGACATCAACAATCATTTCAACCCCCATTTATGAGACTTATGTGGCCTGCAGTATCTTCTTAGTATTTTCCTTATTTATCCGGATTTTTCCTCAGAGTTAAAAGTAATTTTTTATAATATCACTAATATATATTTCAACCCCCTTATATCGGGGTGTTATCGCCAAGCGATAAGTTTGGGAGTCATGTAGTGGTATTTTCTCAGTATTTTAATTATGTTACTGTGTTTTTTTATGTTTGCAAGGATTGCAGGCTCCCCTATTTATTCTAACTCCCTTCTAGAGGGTGGTTTTTAATTTACTATACGGTATTTGGATAAGAATATGTTAATGCTTGAAACTCTTGACCTATTTTCATGAATGAAACATCATTATTTTTTTATTCTCCATTAAAGAATTATTTATTCTAGCCCATATAACCCCCAAAATAGGGGTTATCAACCCCACAGTAAAAAAATGGAGAAATACTTCCGTCCATATTTTTAATTAGATTTAATTTAAGACCTTTAACGTTAAATTTGCTTTTTTGGTCTCAAAGTTAGGAAGGTTGCAAAAGCGGGCTAATTTGCGGTCACACTTTTATTATACTCTTCACAAATACAAAATGAAGAGTATTTTGCATTCAATCGGCACATTTCTAATACCGGTAATATTGCTCGTAGAGGAAAAATGTTCATATCACTGTGTTGGTGATCGAATTCTGAACAGCTTTCAAAATGTCCGTCCGTCCGTCCGTCTGTCCGCCTGTCTGTCTGTCTGTCCGTCTGTCTGTCTGACTGTCTGTTCGTCCTTCTGTCCGTCCGGCACGCTTTTTTGTAAGCACGATAACTTAAGAACGAAAAGTCCAGTTGCATTGAAATTTGGACAGTAAGTTAGTGTTAGCTAGAGAAAGAACCCTATTGTTTTTGAGCAATATCGATTGATAAATAAAAAAGTTATACGTTTTTTTAAATCAAAACATGTTTTTTTACATATTTTTTTTTTTTTGTAATTGAACTAAAAATATCTAAAACTAATATTATTCACAAAAAAACTACGAATAGTATCTTATAGAATGTGCAACAATTATATAAAGAGTGCAGTAAATCAGCGAAGAGTATAACGGTTAGCTTGTTTAGTAATATTTTCTAATTTTTCTTCTCCCTCTTTGATGGTCTCTTCATTATAGTAAAAGAAAATATCTATCATTTTGAATTTTTGGACAGATTCATGATCTCCCCGTATAACAAATTTTTTGTGAATCTGCTAGAATTTTGTAGTTATAGCAGCCGTGTGACATTAGTTTTGTACCAGCTACTCAAAAAATACTTAACTACCTATTTTAGTACAATTCCCAGACAACATACGAAGGGGGTCATATTTGTCAATCGGAGATACTTACTGCATATACTACCCCAATTTTATCACAATAGATACAGTAGTTTTAAAGTTATTAATAAGAAAATATTTAAAGGCAAATATCTGCATGTGGAGATGGCATCCTAGAAAAAAAGTTGTGGTACTTTTAGTATTATTTTGGCACACATCATACGCTCTTGAAGTGTCGCCTATACTCCTGGGATATTCTAGTATAAAATTAGAGCGGGCAATAAAATATTCATGTAAAAAGATAGCAACAATTATCAGCCGTACAATAAAATCTTTGCTCTTATCTCCGAAATTTATTGAAGTTTTCAAGAAAGCCTAGAATGTCGGCCTTAGTCTGCTTAAGATTTTATCTCTGTTCTCTATATTCACCTAAACAGATTAATATAAGTAATAAAATCTAAAAAATGCTAATATGTAATTAGTAACCAGTACCCATGGGAACATTGTTTTATGACCCTTTACATTTATATTTATAAAATCAACATTTTCCTTCAAAACAAGAAAATCTCTTGGAAAATCTATACGAAATAAAAAATACAAACAGTCCCAAGTTTCTTGAGAAAGCATAAAAGGATGGTTTGAATGAATGAATAATGGTGCACATATGTGGGTGTTTGTAACAAATTGTCCCTAATGGAAGGTTGCCTGGAAAATGAATAATAAAATAAGATGGAAGCAACACATCTTATCTATCTTAGTAGATTTTTCACGTGATTTATTTTTCTAGAGAATATGATTCATGTAGTGAATATATCAACGTCTGTACTAGTCGCTTTTAGTTATTAAACAGCGCAGCGTATTAAAAGTATAGAAGTCGATAAGTGTGAATAATAATAATATTAATAATAATAATAATAGTATAATAATAGTATTGTATTTGTCATGTTCATCACTCTACATGATATAGGATAGGTAAGTGTTACATTTCGCATTGTATATAGTCAAACAATGTAAACAGAAAAATAAGTAATATTGCAAAACAAACACATTTCACAAAAACGTAATGCGTGCGAGGTAAACATCTAATATGCGAAGAAATTATACCAACTGACTCTTGCCCGTTAAAGGCATTACTACCATGCGTGCGCACCAATATCCTATGGCATGGATAATGGTCTCGGGTGTAGGGTTTAAGCGGTAACTCTGCCTCAAGACATCGCTGTAGATCTGGACCGGCCTCTTAAGGCACGGTCCTGAATTTTCATCAATCCCACCCGCAAACAAATGCTGGTGGTGTGGGCGATGTCGGCAGACTTCCCCAGTTCTGGCTGTTGGACTGCCGACTGGGTTGTTTCTTCTGGGATTTTCTGTCTTGTGTTCTTCCTTCGCCGGCATGTATGGCTCCCGGGAGCGTCGTCTGTCGCGAAAGGCAACGGCTGTTGCCGTCCTCTTTTTGGAAGTTTTTTTGGCAGGGAAATGGTTTTGACTAGCGAAACCCAGAAATGGTGTCGTGTGTCCGTTAGGACGGGTGAACTGTGTAGCTCTAGAGGTGGTTCGACCTAAGACGCTTTCATAGCGTCATAGGCCGTCAAGGGCTAAGGGTAAAGTTACTGAACTGGTAGTTTGCTTGATATCCCCGAGAATTGGATGTGTGGATTTTTGTCTTCGTCTCCTGCTACCATGCGCTAATAGTAGTATGGTTGAGCGGGAGTTGTACGCAGAGAATGTTTGTATCGTCCACAGAGCGATAGTGGCATATACTACTACTCTTTTGCCTAAAAATAAAACATATTTTGACATTTTCAATTTGGTAAACAGTTACAGTTGTGCTAAGATAATATTTTACAAAAGGTGTTAATTTAATTCCCGATGCACAAATATTGTATTTTATTTACCTTAAACTTATCTTTACAGCTTTATCTTGGCTTTGTATTGACTATTAAATGAATACATTCTTTTAATAAAGGAAAACTTTGTTCTCTTTCAGTAGCTATACCCCAACACAATCTACTAAAACTTGGCTGTGAATGTGCACATATTTGGTAATGTGTTCAGCGGAAATAAATTTTTTATTAGCATAATTGCAAAATATTTGATTTATTTAATACTATGTCGATTTGGGATTTCCAAGATAAGTCTGCGTTTAAGACAACTTTCAAAATGTACTACTGTTAGAAAATTTAAAATAGGGTTTCCCGTTGTAAAAAAATCATCTAGATCGTTTTGAATGAATTTGATATAAGTTCATTGCGGACGCACCAAGCAGGAAAGCAGAAAACTCATCTAACACATAATAATTTTTTAATGCAGAACATCAATAATCGGGCCTGTCAGAGTTCTATTATTGTTAGTAAACATCATCACTAATCCACTTTTTATATAGATGTGTCAGATCATTAACATAAGATATAAAATATAGAGGCCCTAGTAGTTACCCTTGAAGCGCCCCTTGAGGTATATTAAATTAGTCTGGAAAATTGGTATCAATCCTCAAAACTATTTGATGATTTACTTAGTAGTAGTAAAAGCGAATCCATTCCAGCATATTGGCCCGTATACCGAGGTTAAAGAGCATATATGTATAGTATTTCCATTCTCAATTGAGAAATACAGTCTAGAACGTTGCTACCAGGATAAATCATTACAAAGCCGGCTTGTGATAGAATAAAACCGAGACTGTGCTTGAATATTACAAACGATACGAATAGACTTAACCAGATATGTTATGAGCTTACCTTAAACAAAATTAGTCGATTGTTTACCTGGCACACTGTTACAATTTCGTTACCTGCTCTTGGTTCATTCTTAATATTGTCAGTAGCATAGCCGTAAGTTAAATGATATTAATTTACAGTAATTGGATCATTTATAGAGTTGTTCATTAAACTAATATTATTTATTATAAATAAATAATTTAAACATGCCTACAATTAATATAAATAGGACACAATATTCAATTTGTTACAATAATTAAAAAGTGATTCTATAAATTTCCGGCCGACACTCATGACATCGCTAGTATTATGAACTATTCATTTGTGGGTCTTGATAATTTTCAAATTGACACTAAATACATTATAATATAAACTGCATCCCTGGTAGCAAGTAGCCACTGGGCGCTAGCAATCTCTACTGATTTATCATTCCCAAAAGTCATTTTGACATGGCCTGAGAATGTAGTATTTTTCAATAAATAATAATAATTGGTCGTAAATAACCCTTTCCATTATTTAAAACAAATAGCTAATTCATTTCATTAGTCTATAATTCTCTATAGTTAGGAATCACCTGATTTCAATAAGGGCAACACGTGCGAAACTTTTCAAATATTTGGAAAGGAGTCTTTTTCAATTGAATAACTTATCACATGCTTTAGGAGCAGTACAATAAAATCTTTAATTGTTTTCATCAATTGTAGGCCCATAATTTCCGGACTTTTGTCCACAGCATGCCAAAAGAATGTTAAAGTTGTATATTATCTAGCATAAAATGAGACAACTCATATTTTACAGCCATCCAATTTCAGTTATCAAAGAAGTTTCTGCATAAGTAAAAATCTAATTTGTCTGCGCGCTGACACCTCTATCCATTATTTACATGATGATGCACTAACAGAATCCGTTTGCTATCAAAAGTAATATTACATCAGATGCATGCAGAGTTGAATATACCGGAGCACATGATTTCTATCTAAACTATTCTTAGAAACAGTGTTTGCATATTTTTTACTTTATCATTCGTGTACAGGGTGTAAAAGAAAGTAAAAAAAAGTGCATGCAAATTTTGAATCTCACTTCTGGATTAACCAATAATGACGTTCTCTTGTAAAAAATAAAATTACCACTTTGTGGTGAACGTATTTATACAAAAAGCGCGTAAACAATGCAAACCTACAACACGTGGCCGACGCGCCAAATATTATTTACTACTTACTTGCCTTTAAATTAAATGCACCTACTTCATAATTGTGTTTGCTGAAAGAACGACTTATTGTTAATATGTCGCGATTTAGTCCGAGGCAAAGTACTGTCGAAACATGGGTTGAGCCTTATAAGGAACTACACTTTGATGGTAAGAAAATAATTTGTAATATTTATGGTGTCACAATAAGGTGTACATAGAAAAATGTTGTTTTAAAGCATGTAAATAGCTACACACACGAGTATAATACAAAAAAGGAAAAGAGAGTTTCAAACGACGAGTTTTATTTCGATTTGGCTCTTTTGTTAATATGTTTAAATCTTCCATGGAGTGTACTAAATAACGCCCATTTTACACATTTTCTAAACAAATATTGCGTGGGGCAACATGTTCCAAATGAACGCCTGTTTCGTAAAATAATTCTCGGCGAACTGCATGAAGAAAAACTGGAAGATGTTCGGAGTGACTGGGTTTTGGGTTACAATCGACGAAGCGGCAGACTCCTTAGGAAATAATGTTGTCAATTTATTAGTTACAAAATTACATGTTGATGGTCCTGGCAAGTGCCATTTAGCAGCTTCCAACGTTTTAGAAACAGTTAATGGCGAGCCTGTGTTTAATTTTTTTGAAAACACTTTAAAATGGTTTTGGCAGGACTTGGATGAACAAAATTTGAAGAAAGTTGTTGTCTTTACTAGTGATTCAGTGTCGTATATGTTGAGTGCTGGAAAAAAATTAAACAGGAACACCTTCAACTGTTACATGGTACTTGTTTAGCGCATGCGATACGCCGCGTATTCGAAAAAGCACGAGATTGTTTAACAAATGTTGACAAACTTGTTGTTAATATAAAGAAAATTTCCTAGTAGGATAAAACATATCCAAGAAAAATGTCCCAATTTGCCACTTCATCCAAAACCAGTGATCACACGTTAGGGAACATTGATAAACGCGGCATGTTACTACCATGTTAACTTCAACTCACTAAAGGAAGTTGTAGACTCCTTAAATGAATATGCTACTGCGATTAAGCATGCAAAGAATTTAACGAATATTCCAAATATTAAAAATGATTTAAAATTGATATTCTAACGTTTTAAAATAATGACAAGAATTACAGAAAACCTTCAATGTTCAAATTTGTCCTTGGAAGAAAGATTTAACAAAGTAGATACTATTCAAAAAACAACTAGTGAGGTTATATAAAAAAGTGAGTTGCTGTTTTACAAAGGAATCGAGACTTGGCGGTCGTATTTGCCATTAGCAAAAAAATTGTAACAAAATCAGATGCCTTCCTTGATCAGGTGCCTATGAATATCTTTAAACATGCTTCCCTCACTTCTGTGAAGTGCAAAAGATCATTTTCGACCTTACAGTGGATATTTACTGTGAAAAGAAATCGTCTCTCACATGAACATTTAGGGAAAATACTTACTGTATACTTTGAAACTATGAATACTCAGTAAAAGTACAAAATTTGAAACTTGAAAGTGCTGTGCGGATTCATAACAATGTATGTGTGAAATATGTGTACATACATTTATTATGCCAAAATACATCATAAACTCATAAGGTAGGTTCGTATTACATTTAATTTTGTAAGAGAGAACGAACTTACATTTAATACTTCAATGTAAAATTTCATATATGTGCACCACTGGAATTAAACCCAAATTCCGAACATTGGCTATAAAGCCAGTTTTGGTACTCCTGCAAGCTGAGATCATCAAGTGTCTTGTTTCTATCTGTTGCCGACCTACTTTGATTAAGTTTTGACAGATTTGGTGGTGTAAAAATAAATAAACCAAATTAAACATATTTTTAACCGACCTCAATATCGGTATTAGATTCAGTTAACCAAACGGCGGTAAAATTTTATTTCAGAGGTTTTAGTAATCTATTTTTGAAAACGGTTTAACTTTTTCATTATTTTTTTGTGTGCTTAACCGACGGCTTTAGTAACATTTTGCTTTAAGACAATAACAAAACATAGTTCATTGGCACCATAATTGTTTGCGTGCCTCTAGCGATCATTCTGGGTGGTGAATATAGCAGTTTCAAGAGGAAGTATTCTACCATGTGTTCATACACACACATACATCTACACATATACCGTTTGTCAACGAGATTACTTCCTGTCAATGTATTTTAGACGGATCCAGGTGAAACTTGAGTAGGTATACAAAGCTACTCCTGCGCCATTTCCGTCAGTAGAATAGCTGTGCGAACTTAAAGATGGCGGGTGTCCATCAGGAGAGGCCAAGAGCGGGGGTGGGGTCTGAAGAGGTAGACGAAGAAGTACCCAGAGGCTGCTGAAGAAGTGACCGTCGGCAATGACCAGAAGATGATAGGGTTGGTAATAAAAGTTACTAGGGAAAAAGTTACTAGATCTGGAGGTTGGTACACCTGTGTGTATAATGATCGATAACGTACCACAGAGAGGATTGATGGTGGGCGGAGATATAGTCTGAAACAAGAGCAAAATGGCTGCGACTGAAAAAAGATGGATGTGATGGAGGTACTTTGTTATAGGAAAGAGCATGTACGTAGACCTGTTAGAACTTGTCTAATAAACGTCAGGGACTATCTGATTTATGGATGATAATCGCAAGAACGTGATAGAAATGTAAACAAAATGTCATGGATAGAGGCGGCATGTCTTTGATGATTCATATTTTTAAAATAAATAGATTCTAAAAAATAAGATGATTCATATGCAGCTGTGCTGATATTGAATGATTAAAAAGGTTGAATCATCATCTTTTAATCTAATTATCATTTTATTGTGTAATTTTTTAAATAATACAATAACACTCTTTAGCAGAAAGCATTTGAGAATATTTTAGGTTAATAAAACAAGGAGTTGGAACATATATTTTTTTTATTTTTCATAATACAAAAATAAGGTATGACATAATTGCAATATACAGCGGATATTAATTTACTTCACCAGCTCCGAGTTCTGATCGATAACATCTTCACAGGAAAACAATGCAGCATGTTCATATAATTGTTCGCGTATACTGTTTTACTTCTTTATCATTTATTCAACAAATTTTACATTTCTGCTCTTCCTTTTTACGCCACTCACACAATTTATAGCAGCTGTTTATAGAACTGACTATATGTCCACAGGGTAAAAATACCAGATTTTCAGAGCGTTGTGACATTTTGGGGGATAATTCTTCGTGCTGCTGTTGATCGTAAAATGTTTCCACAACGCCTTCTATCGTTGAATACACTTTTGTTGCTGATATTTAATGATTGAAAACTTGAAAACACATGCTGTTTATCTTCGTAAAAGTTTATAATACTTTTCAACTGCTCTAGCTTTTGACAATGTTCTTCTAGTAATAAATTAAAATCGTTCAAAGAAAGAGACATGTTACTGCTGTGTCATCTAGTAAATAACTGAATAATAATCATCAGAGTTCAGGATATAGGGGAATAGTGTGAAGGAGATGGAAAAAAACACCCAATAAGAGATATATATTTTTTTATTTAGATAAATTTAAATACAACCAATCATAAAGCCTTATACTATTTCTTAAACTACACATACACTTAACATTAGTAAAATGATTTAAACAAGAAGATATTTCCTTTATGAAGTTGGGTGGAGCTTGATCGCCATTAAGATGTTCTACGTTGATTACGGGAGGTGCCGAATTCTTATCCAATTCATGTAATTTTCTTTCGAGAAATTGTTGCTTCTGATGTCCTTTTACGTACACCATATCAGCGGCACCATTAAGTAAGTGATTGAGTAATATATCATTCAATTCATCATAATTTACAAAACCACTACTATATTTCAGGCCATGATGAAACCTTTCCAAATATTTCACCTGTCTTCTTATAACATAACTTAACGTACTGTAGGGTATTGGAGGTTTTAATAAATAGTGTACATTCTGCTCGTGGCTGACGAATGATATTTCCTTAGGACAAAATTCGGGAAGATTAAATCCCTGAATGTCAACAACAACCAATTTCATGCTTCACTCTTCAATTACTGAAGTAATAGAGTGTAACTCACTCCCTTTTATTACATAACATTTCTTATGTATCCACTTAGAGGTGAATATTCCACAACTCGATCGTGAATAATTATGCAGTAGGCCTTAGTATTCTGCGGGAATGATTTTCTGCTTTCAATCTCAATTTTGATATCTACAGTAGACGACTTTACGGAATCATTTCTCTTGGAACAATCTATAACGAATAATGCTCTGCTACTGAAAGCCTCAAAGTCAAGTATGGGCTTATTATTAGAAGCGAATAATTTTGAGAACTGCGTATACATATAATACGCCTCGGAATATTTTCTAGAGTTGAAATCCAGTTTCATGTTTTCATAGGGATAGTATTCAGAATTTAACGACAATTTCACATTAGATATGTCGATGTTATCGAATTCGGTGACGTCATACATCTTCTGATCTTTTTTATTCGTTTGAAATGCTACGATAATGTATCGGGGACTTTCCACATTAGTGCATGTTTTAACGGACCAAACCTCTTTTGTTGTGCCATTGGTTAGAGTAGGCAGCTCATGAAGTTCCCACTGTCTAAACGGCATTAGGATCGGTTTTTCACTATTTATTTCAGACATCAAATTCAGTTTTAGAACATCATTTAGAAATACATGTTTAACCTTTAACTCTATATTGGTTATGGTTAATTCACCTGTAGTATCATCGTTGGAAACTTTAAAACAATTATTATCGCTGCGGGCTCTGATTAATCTCAAAACTTGTTTACCAAACACCACTCTCTTATAATCGTGAAAGAATCCAAGGAAATGCCAGAGAGGTATCCTTAAAAAGAATGTTGTTTTTATGGGATCATATGTTACCAGCTGACCGTCAGGATAATTCCAGCCTGCGATACTAAGAGAATGGTCATCCTTATCATAGCACAAGTAACTTTTTATCAGGCTCGTCGTTCCAGGATCTCGTACTTTATCGATCTCCTTTCCATTTAATTCATAACTTATAGAATCGAATAAGTATGCTCCGGCGTTATTAGTAAATTCAATAGTACCAGTACCAGCGGCGTTTTTGCTTAAAGTTCCTTCAATTGATATTGCAGCTTCACTCATCAGTAGTAATGCATCCTGTTGATAAATGGCAATTTCTATCTCATCGTTATTTCCAAATGATTTTACAAACGGATAATACGATCGGGTCTCCTCTCTGACGATGGACTCATCGTAACTTGGATCTTGAAATATTTGTAGTTCTTCCAACATGATAACCCAAAGATTTTAAATATAAAATATTAGCTGGAGTTAAATTGGAAGTTGACTGTCCTGTATGTGGATTAGATACTGAATGATGTTGATTAGAAGAACTGTTGTTTATATAGTTTCTAGGGTTAAATATCAACCTCATAGTAATTTTCTTAGTTCTAGCCTGACAATAATTTCTTCTCCTCGAAAATTCACCAGCTCAGAGTTCTGATCGAGTATCTTCAAGGTGATATTATGTATTTCCTGTTTATTATTCACAGGTAGAAAAATTAAATTATTAGGTTCAATGTCTATAGCGTATCCTGGGTCTACTTTCAGGCCAAATTCAAAAATCGTATGTGATGGTTTATTATTATAAAACGCTCCTGTAGTGATATTACAGTCCACGTGTATGGTTATAACTTTAACTATTTTAACCGGTAAATCAGATTGATATAGTTCACCCGGTTTCAACACTTGAGCACTATAGCCTAGTAAAGTAGCTAAACTATCTTTAGGTGTAAAATTAATTTCGTGTTTACTTTTTATTTCACACTTGAGAGTATTGTTGTTGGGTTTTAACGAAAAATAATCGCTGGGTTCGCTCTGCGATGATGCCCCACTAGGTATCAGTTTCTTCTGCAGATAAGTTTCAATGTCGCTGATTTCGTAGGATCCGGTAGGTATTTTTATGATTTTCTCCTTAGATTTATCGCCAAGTTCCCAGTAATAAAACTTATTATTTACACCGTCCTCGATGTTAGGTATACTGTTGTAGGTGTGAAGACCAATCAATGCCAACGAATAATCGTACTGAGGATCGAGATTTATGGGATTATAAAAGTCTACGGAGAGCGTAGAACCTCGTCCTCTTAACGTGAATATCTGAGACATAATGAATGTACATCATACATGCTTATTATTTTTATAGAGAAATTCTAAATATAAATGGCCACAATTTGCTGTATTGTACGTCTGAAAAGCATCAGGATTATATTTAATTTTACATTTCGCATCAAGGTATCGAACTAATTCTATTGGTGGCTTCAGGGATCCGAAGCTATCGAAATATAAGACGGAACCATTAGTTTTCTTATATGCTACCCAGTGAGTCCCAGGACCTGTCATCGTATCTAAATTAATGATAGCACTTTCACATTTTCTCGGTGGAGATGGTGGTAAAGAATCACGCATAAAGACACCTCTGAAATGTGGAATTTTTAATTTTTTAACGTATTTCAACAGGTCCCTATCGGAGAGTGCTCTATTGGGTAGCTTCAATAGTAGTTTTTTTGCTGTTTTTTCAGGTATAGACCATACCCCTTCTTATAAGGCTTCATATAGAGTCCAGATCCTTTTTTCCCCAATGCTATAGCCTCCATTGTCTTATTATGTCTTTCATCTTCTTCCAGTTTTTTCTTAGAATTTCTAGCGTCGATTACGGCCTTGGCTACTCCTGATGCCCCTCCAGCTAAAGCTCCTAATGCACTCAAACCAGCAAAAATTGGTATCAGAGGTAATATACCTCCAGTCTTCGGTATAGGTAGAATACGGGGGGTAATGATTTTCTCCCGACCACCTGCATTCCTAACGGCAATTCGAGCTGCTTTTACCATCATCGCGCTATCTTTTTTCAAATCATAACTGGCATGTTTTTTCAGTACTTTAGCAACATTTGATAAGACTGCTTTTCTAAATCCCACTTTCTTCCTACAGCCAACACCCATACCCATCTTTCGTTTAGCCTTCATTGTGTTAGTAATAGCCCAGGCTGCAACTTTCTCACCCAATTTGGCGTCTTGGGATTTGACACGCTCCCAAGCTCGCTGTTCAAGTTCGTAATCAGCCTTGTGTCTGGCTTCTAAATTTGGGTTTTCACTATAGGCAATATCGTGCTCCCTACAAGCTTTATCGAGAGCGTTAATACCAGGATCTCCACGAGCTAATCTCTTGTGTAACTTCGTACCAGGACCACAGTATTGATAGCCTGGTAAATGTAACTCGAAAGGTAGTTTGTTAATTAGACTATTAACGACTCCTCTACCTTTCTTTACGTGCTTCCTCGGCGGCATCATGATTACTACTGTTGTTGTTCATGATGTAATGATGTTTATATAAAGTATTGCATTGACCGACAAGGCATTACATCATGATCGTTCGAAGACAAAAGGTCACACTTCCTGTAGAGAACTTGGATCTCTTAACAGATCACTCTGCCGGAAAAGAAAAACATGGCGAGTTATTTCCTAGTACACTAAGAACAATAATATGTGGTCCCAGTGGATCTGGTAAAACCAATTTGCTTCTGAGTCTATTATTTGATCCTAATGGACTATGGTTTGAGAATGTATACGTGTACTCCAAGACATTGCATCAACCTAAGTACAAATTGTTGGAGGAAGTGCTGAAGAGTGTGAAAAGTGTTAGTTATTTTCCGTATACAAGTAGTGATAGTATAATCGATCCATCCGAGGCTAAAACTAATTCAATATTCATTTTCGATGATGTGGCTTGTGATAAGCAGGATAAAATAAGAGCTTATTTCAGTATGGGCAGACATAAGCTTGTGGATAGCTTCTATCTCTGTCAGACTTATGCGCGTGCGCCTAAAGACAATATTCGAGATAACTGTAACTGCATAATTCTATTTAAACAGGATAAAATGAATTTACGCCATGTGTATGATGATCACGTGACTCCAGATATGACATTCGAACGATTTGAGAATTTGTGTCGACGATGTTGGAACGATCAGTATGGTGTAATGGTTATCGTAAAAGATTTTGATTTACATAATGGACGTTATCGGAAGGGTTTTGATCAGTATATAAGTGTGTAATTTGAACGCATCAGTCATTATCAGACAAGCTCTCAGTTACAACAGACGTGCTTTAAAGCTGTACAGACCTCGTTTAGAATCGTACAGACCTGTGTGAAAATCGTACAGACTCTGTTTAAAATCGTACAGAGTTGTTTACAGATTCTGTTTAAAACCTGTACAAACCTGTTTAAAAGCTGTAAAAACCTGTTTAAAATCGTACAGACCTGTATACAGATCCTGTTTAAAATTGTACAGACCTGTATACAGACTCTGTTTTAAAAAGCTATTCAGACCGTGTTTGAAAATGGTGTCTACTAAAATAACTTTCGAGATATATAAGCCACCCAGAGTAAAACCATATGTATTGGAGAAACACAGAGAACTTAAAGAGAAAATTAGAAAAGTATCGAGGGCTATTAGAAAGAAATATTTAGCATTAAAATTAGGAAAAGCTCAGGAGGATGAAACCCTTAATCGATTATTTAAACCAGTTATCGAACCGCTAAAAGAACTAAAATCCATTAATATGTCTGTGAAGCCTACAAACAATGTAAATGTTAGACCACTGATAAAAATACCAGTACAACATAAAGCAGAAGCTGTAGAAGAAGATAAAGAATATGGAGAAGATAAAGAATATGAAGATAAAGAATATGAAGAAGAAGATGAAGAAGAAGAAGACTATACCCTCGATGAAGCAACTAATCAGATGGATCCAAATGAATATTTTGAGCAGTACTCTCCTTTGGCTAAGCAATATATAATGGGACTGTATAACAAAAATAGGGATTTCTATGAAACATATGGTTAGATCCGATTCAGAAATGAATAAATTTTATATTGGTTCCCTGGAATTAAACATTAGTCCGAATGCTGAAATAAATATTGGCAATGAAAAGTATGCAGGAAGACGAGGCTTATACGAGCTGCTATTTATGAAGAAACCCAAAGGATATGATGAACAAGATTTATATGATTATAAGAATATTCTAGAAGCGAGTAATGTTCACAGAAGAAATTATGACCCCTTAAGACAATCCAATGGAACACGATCTTTTAAGTATACGAAAGTCATAAAGCCATTACTTAAGGGTGGGCTGGTTGGAAAGTCGCGTAGTGGAGAGGGCATCAGCATGGTTTATAATGAAAAACCTATTGAATATATTTACTGGGATGACGTTAACGAGCTAGTTGATAGATTAAGGCTTTTGAATGCATCCAAGAGCGCTGGAAATACCGATTCTCATGATAATGAAATTCTTGCTATAATAAATGAACTACGCGAGGCTGGAGTTATCTATTAAATACATGGATATAGGGTTACTCTACATTATTATCATCATGAGTCTCGATAAGTTTGGAAGGTCCACGTCAGCTCGCGATGACGTTAGTAGCTCCCATTTACTGTCATCACGTCGTGGTTTCGTCTTTACCGAGGATGGAAATATCGACATTGAAAAACTGAAATTGTGTAATGTTCAATCTCCCTCTGAAAATGACGATGCGGCTAATAAAAAATATGTGGATGATGCTATAGCTGCTTTTATGATGGAGCTTAATGCCTTACGAAATAATATGATGCAATTCACCGCAGATTTGACACAACAGAAAACATCTCTAACTGCTATTGAAAATAATCTGGAAAAATCAATTACACGACAAAATGCTATAAAAGAGGATGCTAATGCACCAGTGATTAATCTAGACCGATTCGTCTACAACGTCGATCCGGTTGTGTAAGATGAATAATTCCAATAATATGCTATAAAATAGGGAGCTGTAAAGTTTTAGAGCTTAGTATTTTTGAATATATTCAAGTGTTACCATGTCATCGATTGCACCTAGCCCTACGTTTTCTTCAGATGATTGGAATTACTGGCAAGAAATTGATCGAATTAGTGACTTATATCAAGAAGCTATACAGAGCGAGGAAAGATTTATTTGTGAAAACGTTTTCTATGTAAAAAATTCCAACTATAAAATAATTACTGGACTTAGTGCAGCGAGAGGTTATGTTCCTGCCGTAAAAATTCAAATGATTGCCTCTGACGTATACATGAAACCCGAGAATATTTCTTTCATTAGAGTGGACTGGGATGATTTCATTACTTACCTTCAGCAAACTATCGATGATTACTTTGAGGATGCCTCTGTGACATTAGATGATGAAGAAGAAATTCACTTTTCTAACTATACACTAGTAAAAAAACAATTTACTGATAATAAATCGTTAATGGTGGCTGATGGTTCCTGCACATTTCGTTTCTCTGGATTTGCAGTACGAGAACTCATTAATGTTAATAAACTTGTATCAGCTCATATGGATTTACTGCATAGTTTAAATTTTGATAATTTTTATAATAATTTTTTAAATGTTACTAATAATATTTTAAGTGATTCTAATTATGAATTACCTCCTTATCATGTACTATTACATTTAAGTGATTTATATCCATGTGATATTCATACATACTGCATTCGTGAATGTTTATTTTATAATAGAGTTAAGGTTCTAAATGATTTAGATAAAAAAATGTTTATATTTAATTATTGAATAAAATGTACTATACCCATATCTTGTTGTTTTATTTACATGGCTCAGTATGTAAGATGGTCGTAAATCTGAATACAAATCCTACCCCTAGAAAAATTAGTAGGTACGCCCATGTGCTTATTATTAATAGCTGTGTGTGTCATAAAGTTTTTCATTGAAATTGTCGTGCCTTAAAAATATCAATGATACCGTTGAGGACTTGTCAAAGCTTGCCCACTGTTAATATAAACATTAATACTTTTGTTTCGTCTATAAACTTATTCAATTTCTTACCACACTTTAAAAATTTTAATAATACCGTTGAGGTCAATCACTCTAAACTCTCCATATACCAATTTACCATGTACAATCTTCAAAAGTTTTAATTTCCTATGTCTCTTTGAGTACCGCTCCGTATACATTGAAGGAATTTCCTATTTCGCTTACCACGCTAATATGTGTTACCTTAGTGTACTCATAAATATTTGGTGAGATATGATTTGGTTCAAGGTCAAATGCAGGCTCGCATATCATTTAATGTAAACATTTGATGAATGTGTATAGGTTCTGAATGGGACAATATTTTAGGTTTGGAATGATTTAACATATATACTTAGATTAATTTAATATATTTTTTTGTGCTAATCTGAAAAATCCATCATATTTTCAAACACCTATTATTGATTACGATTTCATCTAATAATGATCAGCCTTAGGTCTGACGTGCTTAAACAATATTTGAATAGAGAATGAGAAAATTATAATTGCTTGTATACAGGGTGGACCGGAATTTGTATCCATAAATTTGATTATTCTATTATTCACTTAAACTATAGGTTTATGATAGCTGAGGATGTTCTTTTCTTAGAAGTGTAACCTTGAGGTGCTGATCCCCAGTAATGTGATAAGTAAGATTATAGAACTTTATGCTTTCTGTTTACCGTGCTTGATATTTTGTTTTTAAACGTAATGTAGAGGTCACCTTAGTGTATTGTGATGAAGTCGGTTTATGATGTTGAAATATTTGATTACGCTAATATAGTATCCATCATTAGGCGGGTATTTTATTATATGTTCACGATTATTTGCTATAATGGACAGAGGCTGACGTCAGAGATAGGATCTGTTTATTTTAAAAATATGAATCATCAAAGACATGCCGCCTCTACCCATACTATCAGTTTGTTTACATTTCAGTCACGTTCTTGCGATTATCATCCATAAATCAGATAGTCCCTGACGTTTATTAGACAAGTTCTAACAGGTCTACGTACATGCTCTTTCCTATAACAAAGTACCTCCATCACATCCATCTTTTTTCAGTCGCAGCCATTTTGCTCTTGTTTCAGACTATATCTCCGCCCACCATCAATCCTCTCTGTGGTACGTCATCGATCATTATACACACAGGTGTACCAACCTCCAGATCTAGTAACTTTTTCCCTAGTAACTTTTATTACCAACCCTATCATCTTCTGGTCATTGCCGACGGTCACTTCTTCAGCAGCCTCTGGGTACTTCTTCGTCTACCTCTTCAGACCCCACCCCCGCTCTTGGCCTCTCCTGATGGACACCCGCCATCTTTAAGTTCGCACAGCTATTCTACTGACGGAAATGGCGCAGGAGTGGCTTTGTATACCTACTAACTTGGCATGTATCACATATTACACATGACATTTTTTTATCTATTGGTGAAGTTTCTATATTTTCCAGCTTCACCCGAAGTGAATCCATCTTTTGATTTTTATATGTAACACCAAATATGTTTTGCATTTTTGAACTTTAACAATCGTATAAAACTAATTTCAGTAGTCTTGTATTTTGTCCAGTAAATATTTCTCAAAATATACTCTGCTGTATACCCTTAAAAAGTGAAGAGAAATAATTAAAAACTAATTTCCATCTTATAAACCAGGCGCAGATTTCGGTTCATTTAATGTAAATATTGTTGCGAAATTAAATAAAAATAACATTTATGTTAAAATGTAAGGTTTAGAAGCAGACACTAAAGATATTTCCACTAGGCACATTTGAAAATTCTTATTACAGGAACCGTATTCCCTACCACTCTTAAAGCTCAGGAAGAGTATAATTTCCGAGTTCCTTTAGAACAGCACGCAAACTTTTAAAGAATGTGAAAAAACTGCACCAAGACTCTTTTAAAACTTTTCATATTTTTTCCGTCAAACAACAATTTCAATTATGCAAAGAAATACAAATTCCAAGGAAGTTAAGTCTCATCCAGAAAAGTGTGGTATATGATCTATTTCTTCCTGTGAAATCATCAATACAATTTATGATTATTTATGTTTTATCAATGAGAATTATTCAGACAATTATTTTAAACAGAGATAATTCTAAATAATATTGTAAAACTCATAAATTAAGAACAAAATGGTATACAAATAAAGAACATGTCAGTTGCTTCGATTATTTTATTTCTTTCCTGAAATAAAAAAGGTCAATATTATATCCTTATTAAGATAGTGTGGTTTTATATGTATAAACTGCCTCACAAAAATTAGAATATTTATATGTTGCCATTATTGTTGCAAGTTTTCAGGAAACTTTCTGTTCCACTAAATTGAAGTAAAAATTAAAATAATATATCGTACTTTCCCTTCAGGCATTCAGCTACTCTTCTATAAAATATGTAAAAACTATAACGCACAAAACTTCTGTATCAAACGTATCGGTTTTGAGAAGCTGATTTTTCAATATTTTTTTAATAGTATGAAATGTTTAAAAGTGAATTATTTTATGAAACATATTCTTTATAGAATTTTGCAAACGCCGAAAGAAAAAAAACTATGAAAATAAAAAGAAAAACTATATGTAAAAATATAAATGAAATCTTTGCATTCTTTCGATAACCTGACTTCTGGTTATGCAGCAAGTTAAAATCCTAAAACAACTTTGTCGAATTTCTTATTTGACATTCTCATTATAACACTAGCACCCTACATAGTCCCCTACGGATATGCAGGCTAAACTAGTATCTACACGACCCCTACGGTATGAAGATTAGATTACTTTGTCTTAAAAAAATTTTCATTCTATAATAATAATAATATTTATTTTCCACTGTGACAATGTACATTGTATGGGATTCGTCAATTAGTGTAAGAATTCAGACACTTTATAATAACATTTATCAATTAAAAATATTTTTGAATTTCTTTTAAAAATATGCAGATTTTCACTGTCTTTAATTGTTCGTGGCAGGCAGTTAAACATCTTGGGTCCTATACAATTGGGAGCAACTAAACTAAGTTTTTGTTTGGCGAACGGCACATGAAACTCATCAACATGCCTCATATTATAACTATATATATCTTTATTGGTGGTAAAATTACTTTAGTTCTTATAGACGTAGATACACATTTCGTATATATATAAACACGGGAGAGTTAAAATATTCAGCTTTTTAAAAACATCTTTACATGATTCCCGCTGCGGTATGTTTGTTATGCATCGAATTATTCTTTTTTGTGCAATAAGTACATTAGTTGCCTTGGTAGAATTTCCCCACAAGCAAATTCTGTACCTAAGTCTAGAATCTACTTGGGCGAAGTAAACCTGCACTAACTGATGTGTTTCTAGTACCGTCCGCAAATTAATGAAAAGAAATTTCAACGAATTCATCTTACAAATAAGTCTTAAACAATGCGACTTCCAGTTGAGAAATTCATCCAAATGAATACCAAGAAAACGCACGCTGTCATGTGTATTTATTATAGCTACCCTATTGACGTCGAAATTTAAATCGTCTATTTCTTTTTGGCGATTATGTATCCTGAGCATGTCAGTTTTTTCAGTGTTGAAAAATAAATCGATGCCATTAAAGAAATCTGATATTCTGGTAACCACCTCTGCACATTTAACATTCAATAATTCAGTGTTTTTTGATGATATAACAAGAGAAAAGTCATCGGCATTGGCTGTGTAGTAATTGTTTTTATTAACTGAGGATATATTGTTTACATACAAAACAAATAAGATCGGACCGATTATTGATCCCTGGGGGACCCTCATATTTACATCTAAGCAATCAGAGTTTATGTAATCCACAGATTTCTCAGTTTCAACTTTTAAAGATACATATTGTTTGCCATCTTGTAGGAATGTTGATATCCAGTTCAGTGCGACGCCTCTTATACCATACGTTTCTAAAATACACAATAGTCGTTTATGGTTGACACAGTCGAATGCCCTACTCAGATCGCAAAAGATCACCGCTGGACATTCGCCTGCCTCTACATACTCTATGATTTGATAATATAATGATAACATTGCAGATGATGTAGACTTGTTTATACAGAAGCCGTGCTGATTATTTGACACAATTTGGAATTTATTGAGAAAAGGTAAAAGACGATCTAAAAACGCATATTCGAACATTTTTGAAAATCCAAATGGAATGACAACTGGTCTATAATTTTCCCAGTCTTTATATTTGGCGAAAACATGCCAGATTCAAAGGATCTATTAATTAGGTACGTTAATGTGGCTATAATTACATCAAGGACCTGTTTTAAAATAAAACATGAAATGTCATCTGCCCCAGACGACTTTTTGTTTTTTAATTTTCCATTTAATAGGGTTAATAGTTCTCTTTCTGTGAAAGTATAAGATACAATGAGTTTTGATAATACTGTTTCTTTTTACTATTCAATAAAGCAACATGCTCTCTTTTTGCATTTTTATATGTTTCGCTGAAAGTCTCATTAACACCTTCGAATACAAATAAATCCTTCAATAGCTGACTTGAACGAACAACATCCGTATCAACCCAATTTTTGTTATCACTTTTTTGACATAGTCTTCGTTTAGGAAAGTATGTTTCAAATTTAAATAAAAAAGTGTTATAAAATGGATTACATTTTTATAAATTCTTTCATTCAGTTTCTTGTAAATGCTTAGCCTTTCTTAGTAAAGAGGTTAAAGTATAAAATATGACGAGAAATTATTTTCAGCGTTCTACCTTATGCTGCCCGTAACTCAGTAAAAAGATATGTTGGAAAAAAAGTAGAGGATACCAAATTATCCATACGACTGCAAAGTTTTAGCCGGCCATATATTTTCATGTAATTGAAAACTATTTTTCCTATACTAAATCCTGTTTTTATTTGTTCATAATAAATAAAACTTGAAAAGGCTAGTACATGACAGGCGACGCAAATGTAGTGTGAACTATCAATATCAAATTTTTATTTCGTTCCATTAATATTTACAAATGTTAATGTATACGAATATTTGAAATTTCATAACCATCATCGTAAATGCCAGTTTTTGTTCAATAATCAATAATGCCCCGATTGTACGAATATGGTAGATCGTAAATAAGTATAAATAACAATTGGAGGCAGTTGCGTTGGTTTAGCGTATTTGTTGAAGTGGTCCGAAGGGGATCTGCAGAGCCAACTTGTCATTGTCACATAAAATGATGCTGGCTATACACGCCAAATGCACACCCTCTTTTCAATACGGAAATCTGCTTTATGATATGTTAGCAAATATAATGTATGTTTCGGATTTTATATATCCGCAATATTTATGTGTCAGATCTCATCAACCAATATTCCTCAAGAATTACTTTGCGTGAGATAAGAAGGAATTAAAATTTTAACACAATGGAAATAAAGATTAAGAACCAAAGATTATTATAAAATATTTTTCTTCTGTGTGTAGCCATTTTGACTTATAGGTACCGGGTGTAGTAACAGAATCGGGCAAAAGGGGGGTACTTTTCTCCTATAGATTTGAAGATAATTGATTGAAATTTAGGATATACTGCATACATAATAAGCGACACTTTTTGACATACAATTGATTTTTTTTCACTTCTGGTTTCGTCGGATGTGACACTAACTTTCGATATATGATTGAATTTTTGAATTCTGCATAATTTTCTGAATCCAACGATGCCAAATAAGTGACATTTTAAACATCAATTTTTTTTATAATATAATTTTTAGTTTTCCATTTAAGTGTGCCATGACAGTTCCGATTTATTCTAAATGACTCCTGTAATGCTACAAAAATCGAAGTCCCGTTAAAAACACTAAATTACGTGATTTATGAGCAAATAAAATTCACCAAAATTGCTTTTGGGGCAAAACTTAATTTTTTCAAATGGAACCATATCGGTACCGTAGTACCATTTATTAGTACTATGAATAAGGAATTTTTTCATATATTGTATTAAAATGTGCGATAAATACAAACAAAATTACAGCTAAAAGAAAATACAATTTAATTCTAATTAAATGTTAAGAAGTAACTAAGGTGGCTTTGAAAACAATGAAATATTTAACTTGTCAAACATTTGTTGTTTTATCGGTGTATTTATTGTATCTTTAATAATTGTTTAAAATTCTTTTTAACTGTGGTCAAAATGCCGCAAACTTATAAAAGAGATGAAAAAGTGGACATGTTAATTATTTATGGGGAAAGTAAAAAGAATGCAATTATCTTATTTTCAAATGCACAGGTCGCATCAAAAAGGCGGTAGGGTGTATCAATTTCAAATGGAACATCCTGTATATTTTTATATTTTTGAATTCTCTGTTTATTTCCGAACAAACTTTATTAACCATGTCCTATACCTATCGTTAATGGTTACGATATATCAACGGTTGAATCTCGATTCCGCCATTTTCTTAAAATAACAAGGCTGCCCTTGATTACATTACAAACGCAGAAAATGTTGCCTCCAAAAATAAGAATAGTTATTAGAAATTCTTGTACAAGAGAACTTTAAAGGAGTTATGAGTTGTGTAAAATAGAACATGGGCGCCAATTTGAGCATCTTTGTAAAAATAATAATAATAATACTAGTTACTGTCTTAAAATTATTGAATGTAGTAAACACACTTAATGAATATTATCATTGTGGATACAAAAATGAAATAGTTATTAAATAGTAATTTTAGGTTTATATTATATAACGTACATACAGTATATTTGTTGTATACTGATTATTTAAGCTAAGTATTATATTGTAGTATACAGGATATAATCAGTTTCATGTCATTAAAAAAAACTGGTAATGGGGACCTACTAGACAAACAAAAAACCTTTATGACTTTTCCCTCTAGGGGCACTTTGAAAAAACTGACCTAGGTCAACATTTTAAATTAAAAAAAAATATATATATATTTTTAATATTAATGTAGAAAATAATTGAGAACCACTTTTCTTGGTCAATGGACTTGTAGTTCCCAATTATACAACTTTTAAATTGTCATAAAAAAGTGCAGTCCTCGGCGTCACACGCGATGTCAAAGGCCTTGGATCATCGACCGCCTTTGATGGACCGCCTCAACCGAACTTAGGCAATTATAAAGAGGTAAATAATTCGTTATCTTTTCCTGCACAACTGCAAGCAAATAATGGCCATAGAAGTTTAAACAGAGCATTTATTTACATGTGTCTTTTAATTTGGAACAAAATATTGGATTAATGTTTATAATTTAGAATATTTAAATGTGATTTATTAACGTTTGTAACATAAGTGAGTGTCCTGGGTTAAGAGCTTACCACCTAAGTAAATTATTATTCGAAATCTCTGCATCTGCATCAATACACAGTTCGGTACATCGAATTAAGGACATACGTACTCCGTTCAACACTAAACAATAAACTATCAACTAACGTTGTCAATAAAGAAAAATAAAGGAAAAACTTGGTCCAAAATCCAAAACGGAATACAAAAAGAACAAACAAGTAAGTTGTGTCTGTACGTAATCAAGAATTTAACGACTTGAACGGTAAAGTCAATAAAATAAATCTTAACTATAAATACGCAGTGACCCGAAATTCATAAATAACAAAAACAATGAACGGCGGGGGGGGGGAGTTTGGACGTGTGTACAACGAAACACCCACATTAACTAAAATATTGCAAAAGGGAGAGTCAGAGTATAAGGCAAAGACACGCGCGACGATCTAAACCTACCTCAATATTCCAGCAGTTCTCAAAAGATTTTATTGAAAATTTGCGAAATTTTTTTTTATTTTTTTCTTCAAAACTATGAGCTTTAGACCCCATGTTATATAAGGTTTATTTGTTTGTCTTCTCGTTCCCTACCACCAGCTTTTTTTAATGACATGAAACTAATTACGCTCTGTATAACTGTATATGTAGTATAGTCTTTCTGTAGGGTAGAAGCTGCTAATAAATGTATATTTATCTAATAAAAAGATGTCATCCCAAAAATGTAACTGCTAATATCTCAACAATGGAGAATGACATATATTGGACATGGTTAATAAAATTTGTTTGGAAATAAAAAGATAATCCAAAAATATAAATATACACGGTGTTCCATTTGAAAAAGTAAAGTTGTATAATCTACACCTTTTAGAAGCGTCCTGTAGATTTGAAAATAAAATGATTAAATGCATCTTTTTAAAGAGAATAACTTTCCCTTTTAACATTTCTTTCTATGTCTCCTGCTTGTCTAGAGCTTGTCTAGAGCTGGGACACCCTGTATATGAATAATTTTGTATAAACCTGTGAAGATAAACAATAGATGTGTAGTAAAAATATATACGTTATATACGTGGTTACATTAGATTTTATTTTATATTTTTCATACACTTAACATGGTTGGTAAAAAGAAAATAAATATTTTATATAAGTACGTAATATATTAGTGATTGTTTTTTATTTCTATGTATGTCTTGCACCCCTAAAAATTGACCTAAAAATATGAAAACAATATATGGCATGGAACTAATTGATATCTATTTTTTTGGCGTTGGATTCATTTGAGTATCTGTCATAGTTCCGAAGAAAACAAAGTTGTCGTTAAGGGTTGTTACCCCCATATTTTCCTTATAGATGACAGCAGAGGCCTAGTATTAATTGTAGGAATAGACCCTTTTTTGTTCATTATGTATACTTTTGTTCTAATTCTGTCAACGCTAGTATACCATTAAGATCGATCATTCTGAAATTAGTTTAATATATTTTTATCTTAAAGACTGTGCTGTGGAAAAAGATACAGGTGTCAAGGAAGCATCGAATTCAGGAGGTCAACATATATAGAGATTGGTAGGTCTAGTTTCTGGGTCTGAAGTTGTTTTTTTTTTAGTGTATTATGAATGGTCCGCCCTATATAGTGCACGTTTTACATACAGCATGTGTAAAAGGTATTGAATAAATTCAGTATTTAATGAACCCGCGACTTTCTCAAAAACACTCGAACAAATCGATTTAAATTTACAATTGTGTATTCTCACATATGGGAATCAATTTTCTGTTTTCTGTTCTTACATCTCCGTGGCAATTCTGAAGAGTTAACTTGTGTGCAATTTTTAGTGCACTATATCTTCACAATTCTTAGCAACAAAATAATGTCTTCTTCCCATAAGAAATAGATATGACAAACATCACGGTCTCATTCAAAAGAGGAAATTTTTTGGAAATCGAACAAATTTGAGGGGTGCGATAAAAAAAATGTTTTCACTAATATAAATTAGAGCCACCCTACTATGTAGTAATTATTTAATGAGATGTATTAAATCGTCATGCATTAATTGCAGTCAATTACCTACTACAAGCCGAAGATAATCATGGATTATGTGTTTAGACTCTAATAGAGTTTACAAGAAACACCAAATATCAGCCCAGTTTAAAACATTAAAAGGAATTTTAATCAATTCCGGGTTATATAAATTGTCACCATATATTTGCGTTATTGTTGACGATAATAACAACAACAGTACGTAATTAGATATAATACCAAATTAACGTGGTGGTTGGAAATCAAGCAGAGAATGGTGTAAATGCGAATTAGATGCAGTTCGATTGCTTGTTCACGGTTTGTTTAATAATATCTCATTTCGAAATCATAGGAAACACGAAGCATCAATCCGCTTGAAGTGGTTGATTTCCATATGTAGATATGTGTGCACACAGCGAGAATTCAATAATGTAAATTAATGGCAACTTTGTAACGAGATCAGTTTGGTTGGTGAAGCTGCAGACTGCACCAGCCAGCGACGTATTTGGCCATGCACAGAGGCGTACAGACGGGTTCTAAAAATTAGAAATTTTAATTTACAGGGTGTCTCAAATGAGTTCTTGATGATCTGTACTTTTGTTAGGTGTGATTTATAACTTGAACAATTGAACACTTGCCAAGCGTAAATAGAATTACTGTTGAAATTACGAACCTTGCCATTCACGTCATGATCTTTTAATTTTCGAATCAAATCGACTCAAGGTCACACCGAATAGCACGCATTGGCATACCATTTAAAAGGAGTTTTCTGTGAAATAACTATTATTACTTCATACATTTTGAATATAATATCCTCGCCAAGCGACAACTCTACTTCAGCGGTCAGATCGACTAAATACAAGAACTATAAAATCAAGTACATCACAGACTTACTTTCGGAGTATATATTACAAATTGTGTCCGTCATATCCATCTTCCTTGCCTCCACCAAGTCCTTAGTTTTATCTTTCTTCCTGAGTCTATATTTTGCCACTGTAGTATTTGGGGCGTCCTGCTCCTCACGGATTTCCTTACAAATCCATTACACTTTACTTTATAAATATCTGCCATATTTAATTTTTCGATTCACCTTATGATCTGTTTGCAAAGGTAACAGGGGACCTATGTTGCATTTTTCCTGATGAAAGTACTCAACTAATTACATATGTCTGGTTACTGCATTCAGTCTCTTGTCGGGCATTTTGAGACTACTTTCTTTACAATCAGTAAAACTAAAGCACTCACAAACGATTTACGCAACTATATGGGCATGTTGCTAAACAGTGCCGTGGTACTAACACTCTGTGTATTATGTGCGGTAAAATTAAGGATGAAAATCATATATGCAGCGAAGGTAGTATATACGGAATTTATTGCAAAACCGGAGATCACAATTCTATTTCAAAAAGTGTCCTAATTATGAGAATAAAAAAAATAGAGAAATTATGATCGTTCACAACATGCCTTTCATAGAGACAAAAAAAAATTCTAAAACAGCTTACGCGAATTTTGCATCCAGGAACAAATTTGATGTACTTTCAACTAATGATATTATAGGATTGTTCCTTAGGCCTAAAAAATAAGATCAACAGGATCTATATATCAAAATTGCCCCCCCTGCACAAAAAAATTTATTTTAATTTAATTTAAAATTCTGAAAAACACCATTCATGTGGTAATCTCAATGACCCATAGCCTCAATTTTTTGGGGCTCTATTGGGCCCCACTAAGGTCCTTAAAATATTTTAACTTTTCTTAAAGAATTTTTTGTTATGATAAAGCGGTGTGGAAAATCTTATTTCATCACATCATTTGTGGCCAAATAACGTGATTTTTAAGGTAGTGTAGAAAATTCCAAACCCTGTGCGTCAGGCCCAGAATTCAACTTTTTCACTTTTTTAACAAAAACTCACAATAATTAAATAGGAGGAATAGCTTTTAAAACTTGGGTAATGAATCAACCCCTGGGGTAAAGCACACACACCCCTGGGGCCAATAGTCACTGCGTTGGGTTGACCCCCTTGGACCCAAAGACCACCTTCTTTCGTAAAAAGATTTTCTCTTGGAATCAAAAGTCATCCGGCATGAGTGAATAGTCTCCTAAAGAGCAAGAACGCACGCACTGGGGTCAAAAGACATCTGAATAACCCCGCCCCCCCAACCCCCCTCCAGGTAAGTATCCATTATGACATACAAGATATTAAAAGTAAGAAACAATTTTTACGGAAATGAAATTTTATTATAAAAACTATTAAATACATAATAATACATGTCAAATGTTCAAAGATATAATTAATCCTCTTCGCTGCCCTCTTGAATCACAAGATAGATTCTTCAGATCGAAGAGGCTCGTTTTGGCTGGGCAGATTATTTTTTATTAATATCTGCCAGAGAATAAATAGTAAATAATTGCTGCCACGTGAGAGCAGCATCCTACGGTGCGTAGGCCATTCGCACAGTTGCAGCAATATTCAGTAATTGCAGCAATACCAGCCTCCTCCGAGTCATCGTGGACATATCACTTACTTAAGTATGTGTTTTTCTATATATTTCTGGATTTTACCTCGAATCTAATTGTACCCGGTGACACTTTTAAATAAAATAAAATCCAACAGTTGCCTCTTCTTTCGTCGTATAAGCTTCAAAAATAAACATAGTAGTTCCAGTTTCCACAGCGCTAATGGCGCTGTAATCTCTTCGTATGGAGTCTATTACGTTTCACACCCTGTGAGTGTAATCATATGTCCCCTAGTAACACGAACGATTGACGCGCCACCTCACGGCCTCTTAAGCTTACTTCTCTTTAAAGATAGGAATTTCTTCTAGAGCTGTCCCATCCCTTCAAAAGGAGCTATCCAAAAGAGAGAACAATACAAAGCAATGCACTTAGACTCTGGCTAAAGAATGTTAGGCGTTGCGTCATCACTCATATTAAAAAAGCCAATATCAAATAACTCATTAATAGTAATATGCATACCATTATACTAATATGTACATTATTTACGTATACATTAGCTGTTTCTATTCTTCTTTTAAACTTTTCATTTGATTAATACTTACTACTTGCTACATATGCTATATGAATATTGACCCCAGGGGTTACTATTTACCGATTCTGGATGGCTTCTTACCTCGGGGGGTGGCTTCTTTGGGTGACCTTTGGCCACAAGGATATGTCTCTTGACATCTGCTTACCTGTTTGCTCTCTGGGAGACTATTCAACCATGCCAGGCGACTTTTGACCCCAGCAGCATAATATTTACCCCAATTTTGATATACGGGCCCTGTTGATCTTATTTTTTAGGCCCAAGGAACGATCCTATCAGGTTTATTCCAAAATCTGTGTCAAGGAGCATTTCACCTATTTTATCCCGAGGTACCCTTATAAAATCAATCAACTTATGAACTCTTTTACTGAATATTTCTTAACCTTTTTGGGAAAAATCAGCTCAACAGAAGATTTAAAAATATTGATAATAAATTTATTAAAAATGATATTAAACTTATATTGGCGGATACCTCAAGAATGTTTAACATTCGATCGAGTAACAAAGACAATAAACATTATGCAGTGGAACTGTCGTTCCGCAATTTCTAATAGAATTAGTTTGGTATAATTTTATCTTCAGATAAGATAGATGTCGCCTTATTAAGTGAAACTTGGTTTAAACCCGAACATAAAATTAATTTTAATAACTATAATCTTGTCCATAAAGATAGAATGGATGGAAAAGCTGAAGTAGCCATTTTAATAAACAAAAATGTAGACAATTTTAATAGTGATATATTAGTATGCGGTGCAAATATTACATTTAATTAAACAGCAGTTTCATTTTTGTCCATATATAGACCACCTAAGGTACAATGTTGTAATAATGACTGGATTACTATTTTTGAACACGCTAGCCAGCCGAAAATAATCGGCGAAGACTTTAACGATTATAATGGTTTATGGGGAAAAAATAATCAATTTTGGAACCAGATAATCAACTCCGTGGATCAGCTTGACAATAGTTTTAAACAATTGTGAACGCACTCGTATACAGTTTTAATAGCGACATTTTGACATTTTACGTCTAAATTGAAACTATAGGGGTTCAGTTGACTTCATTTTTGTTGCAAGGAGTTCAGAAAATCGTTTAGAAAAAGCGGTACTTTTTATGGCGGAAATGTCTGGTTTCATTTTTTGTCCAATAATTGGCCAATTTTAATGAGCACTTTAATTAAATTAATTGAAAAATTTATTATCACACACAGTATGCCATAGAATTAGACGAAAATGGATTCTCGGCGGTTTTTGGGGTGGCTGATCGCGATTCTGTTGTTCAAGTTCACCTATGACCCAAATTATGCCCAATAATGCCCATATTCTTTTTATGTAGGCCTAAACTATCAATATGAAATAAAATTAGACATAAATTGTTACCCGGGGTTTGTGGGGTCGCTAATCACGTTTCTGTGGTTCAAATGAACCTAGTCCGGGGTCAAAGTTTTCACATTTTGTGAATTTTGGATTATTAGTAAAAACATAATCTATGATTTGCGTGGAGCGGGCACTGCATTGAGTTAGAAGGTAGGGAGACGACATCCTATTCAAATTTCCTATACAGAAAGAGCATCAGTAGGTGTGGCTAAATGTAGTAACAATATGGTGGTTTTGCCAGACCCGGACTAATTAAAATAATAAGAACTTTGTACCCCGACGAGGCGGTCTATTTAAATAATGTAAATAAATGTTCAATTCAATAAATGCAAGAGTTTTAGCAAACAGATTTATTTA
This sequence comes from Stenurella melanura, assembly GCA_963583905.1. Taxonomy (NCBI): domain Eukaryota; kingdom Metazoa; phylum Arthropoda; class Insecta; order Coleoptera; family Cerambycidae; genus Stenurella; species Stenurella melanura. The sequence continues at coordinate 49,780,880 of OY757314.1, forward strand.
CCTTGATATATTAAATGTGCAATGTTGTCCTAACATAAGCCATTTTTTCTATTCTACGAAATATATAACCTGAGTATGTTAAAAAAGCATTTAATTAGCTGTTTTTTTTAATACGGCTCTGCTTGTTGTTTACACTACCTATGAAATGTTATTCCCGTTAATTTCTTCTTGTCATTACCATCTCTAGAAGAGCAACTTCTTTTAGCACGCGACACCATAGTCCTTTTAATGTTTATTGTCTAAAATTTAACAAACTATCGGTAAAAATTACAATAAATTGCATGGAAAACAAACTGCCACTCTTTGACGGAAAAGTAGTAACAAGATGGCGAAATGATGCCGTTTTTGATCACGTGACAGCTTCTCCCTACCTTTTAACTCAATGGGGCACTGGTTCTAGCTACTGGAGTAGGCTCAAAAATTAGGGAAGTAAAATTAAGTGCCAGAAATATGTCTGACAAAACTCTTGAGTTCAAATCGTCATTCTTATAATTTATATTCAGATCGCCACACAAAATGACAAATTTAAATTCTGACGATGCTTTGTATAATAGTTGTGATAATTGCATAAATAACATTACATTATATTCAACTGATAAATTATTAAGATGTTTAATAGGTTTACAGATAGATGCTATACTTTTCTTAGCAAATATAACTGTGCCACCATGTAGATGTTCTGTGCGGAAATCACTCATTAAGGTGCAATCTTTAATATGAATGGTGTGTAACTTATCTCTGGATTGCTAATGTTCACTAAGGCATAAAAAAGTTGGGTTGTGTTTGCTAAGAAACACCTCTAATAAATTAACTTTGTTTGAGACACACTGTATATTAATGTGGAAAGTACTCCACATCTCGTCTTGAAGTAATTCATATTTTCTTAGGATTAAGGAGTTAGGTTAGTATTTTGTTTATTAATTTTTATTTATTAAATTATAGCTTGCTGTATAGCTCTAAGCCTTTATGCCTCAAAAAATACAAATTTTACATAGATTAGTTGATATATCAATTTTACTTTCAAATGTTATTAAGGTAATTTACTAAAACTATTACAATATGAATGAAAGTTGCAGTTGGGCATTGCCAACTACAAATAATGTCTATTTGAACAGTAAAAACGGAAAATATATTAGCTGTGTACTAATCCCAGTGGCGCCACATAAAATGTATTGTATCGTATTCGAGCAATGTACTAATAAAATAGGTAAATCTTAAACAAAAAGACAATAGTCGTGTTTCGTTGTCTACTCTTAATGTTTTGATTTCTACTTTCCACAAATACCACATTTTGTAAAATATTTTCTGCTGCAGAGATAACGTAAGTTTTATGAGTCCCACGCCAACGAAAGTAATTTTCCATTTCAAAATATTCTGAAACCCAACACTGTGCTGTTCTCTTATTTTGCATAGAAAGTTTTAATAGGCTTCACAATTTCAAATATAAAGAGCGCTTGCTTGACCTACGCTACTGAAAAATACTTTAATTGGAATACATAAACGTTGGATGTTAATTGTGTTTATGTTTATATTTGGTGTTTACTTTATCTAGCTAAAAATATAATAATATTGTTCTGTTTCACGTAAAATTATCATATTAGTTATTTAGTGGTTTTGATAATACGTTTACTGCATATTTTATATATACAGATTGATGCTGAAAAAGAAACCATTATTTATGGACTAAGCATATAATCCACGTTAAAAATTTTAGACATTTAACTGAAAAATGGGCCGCAAAGAATTATGAAATAAAGTTTCTCAATCGTTCAGTTAATTGAACCTTATTACCTTCTATTGATATTGAGGCTGGTAAAAAAAATTAACAAATCAAGCGTATTTAACAAATTTTAATTGAGCTTGATATGTTTGTCAGTCAATAAGTTTTGAATGACTTGCACCCTTCTATTGCTGCCGGAGCTAGGTGGCTTTTTTGTCAATTTATTGTTACAAGAACTTTGTGTGAGTTAATTAATCCTGTCGAACATAAATTGCGATAAAATTAACTTCTGTCGTCCCGTTAGTTTGGCCCTAGTTCAATATAAATATCTTTTTCGACTAAAATCATATTTCTCGAGTTTAAATTCGCATAAAAATTGTACTGCCAGGAATTTAAGGTTGAAATACATAATTTTTTTTCTGGGAAACTTATAGCAAACTATTGAAAATAAAAATGACTTTTAATAATGGTACTATATACAATCTGAGATGCTGTAGAAACTCAACTTAGCTGCAAATGTTAGTACTATTGTTTACAACTATAATTTTATGAGCATACATTCACGTTAAAAAAAAGACTCATAACGATGGGTTTAGAATTCTGGGATTAATAGGCTATTGACTATCTAATTGAATAGGGAACTAACTCGTTTTACTTCCACATCCACGTACTTAGTGGACTGGAAGTATAGTAATCGTAAAAAAAAATCAAAATTTCTTTTTTTTTTTAATAGGTTAGAATGTCATGAAACGTCGAGATTTTAAATTTGAGTGAAAACAATTTCTGTCTGTCTGTCGGTCTCTGTAACTTTTTTTTTGTTCGGACGTTTTCTTCGAAACGGTTTAAGACATTGACTTGAAATTTTGTGCACGTATATATTATAACGAGATATGGAACTGGATTGTTTTTTGAAGATGAAGGGTTGGGGGGTAAATAGGGATAAATAGAGGGAAATATATGAAGCAAGCTGGTGAGAGTACAGAAACTTGAAATTTAATGTATGTACTACAAGCCAAGACCTCAAATTTTTTATAATGTTTTGCATCCCCCACCACCCCCCAATTCATTATTAAAGGGGTTGATAAAATAAAATTGAGATATTCACTTAAAATTTGGTATATTATAATGACATCAGGAACTAGATTATATTTTGGTATTATTCTGACGAAGGGCTGGGGGTTAAATAGGGGTAAATAGGGGAAATAAGTAAAGCAAGCTGGTAAGAGTACAGAAACTTGAAACTCAGTGTATGTACTAGAAGCCAAAGCCTCAGATTTTTTAATAATAATTTTCAATACCCCACCATCCCTACTCCATTATTGAAGGGGTTGGTAAAATGAAATTGAGATATTCACTTGAAATTTGGTACACGTATGTATTACAACGACATCTCGAACTAGATTATATTTTAAGATGATTCCGTTGAAGGGTTGGGGGTTAAATAGTGGTAAATAGGTAAAGCAAGTTGGTAAGAATACAGTAACTTGAAATTCGGTGTATGTACTAGAAGCCAAAGCCTCAGACTTTTTACAATATATTTCAACCCCCCCCCCCCCCCCCCACCACCCTTATTCCATTATTAAAGGGGTTGATAAAATAAAATTGAGATATTCGCTTGAAATTTGGTACACAACGACATCTAGAACTAGATTATATTTTGAGATGATTCCGTTGAAGGGTTGGGGGTTAAATAATGGTAGATAGGGGAAAATAAGTAAAGCAAGCTGTTAAGAATTTGGGGTTTGGTGTATATACTAGAAGCGAAGGCCTCAGGTTTTTTTGTAATAGTTTCTATCCCCCACCACCCCCCTTCCTTATTAAAAGGTTTGATAAAATTAAATTTAGATTTTCACTTGAAATTTGGTACACGTATAACGATATCTGAAACTAGATTATATTTTCACATGATTGCGTTGAAGGAGGGTGGTAAGTAGAGATAAATATGAAAAAATAAATGAAGCAAGCTGGTAAGAGTACAGAAACTTGAAAGTCGGTGTATGTCCTAGAACCCAAGGCCTCAGATTTTTACTTTCCTCGCATACCGAAGGGAAGTATTTTATTTGAGAAAAAATCACCCTCCGAGATTTTTTCGTATTTTCACGTTTCAGATCACGCAGATTTCGAAAATATGGGTTTTTCAATTCCTTCCGTCCGTCCGTCTGTCTGTCCGTCCGTCCGTCCGTCCGTCCGTCCGTCCGTCCGTCCGTCCGTCCTTCCGTCTGTGCGTCCGTTCGTCTGCCCATCCGTCCGTCCGTCCATCCGTCTGTCTGTTGGTGCATTATATAAAAAACTACTTGACGGAGAACAGTCAAATTTGGTAGGTAGCAGACGCTACTGTCGAAGTGAAGAAATAAACTTTTACTGGAAAATATACAGAGGGGACCGTCTAAAGGGAATAAATGATGAAAAAAAATTGTTTCTGCTCAAATTGTAAATTTCCACGTTTCATAACATTCTAAACCTATTTAAGTAAAAATAAATTCAAAACTTTTTAAACATTTTCTTACAAGTAGAAAGATGGGAATTTTTTTGCTCGAATTTAAAATTTCCACGTTTCATGACATTCTAAATCTATTTCATAAAAAAAAAAAATTTCAAAAAGAAAAATTAGAAAATTTTGTCAAAGAAAACTTTTTTGATACTACAGAATATATGATGGAAAATTATTTTTTGTTAAAATTAAAATTTCTATGTTTCACGACATTCTAAACTTATTTTAGAAAAAAAAAATTCAAAAAGAAAATTTTTTTGATCTTTACAATTACTATAAAATAGATCGTGGAAAAAAAATGTTTTTGCTTAAAATTGATATTTCCATGTTTCATGACATTCTAAGCCTATTTAAAAAAAAAGAACAATTGAAATTTCTTTAACCACTACTATACTCCTACTCCACTACGTGGATATGGAACTGAAAATATGATAGGTGGCAATAATATTTGGCATATAGTTAACGCACTTGGCAAAGAAGGCACCTATTATATTTTTATTGAAAAATATAGAAGGTGGTCACCTAAAATACAATTCAACCATGTTGGAAATGTGTAAAGGTATTTACGCAAGCCTTCCATATTTGGCACCTTTTATTTAATATTGAATTTTTGTTATGGGATGACCACTCACTGTATATTTTTTTGACCAAAAGTTATCAGGTTTTCTTTGTAAAAATAACTTCTGATAATTATTCTCATATGTGGTTTCGTAATTAACAATTTTTTAGAGTGACTGCCCGGTGTAAATAAAGAGGGAAGTTCTGTGTAAATACCTTTACCGATTTTTTTAATAATATTTTTAAACCCCCCACCACCCTTACACCATTATTATTAAAGGGGTTGATATAGTAAAATTGAGATATTCACTTGAAATTTGGTAGAAGTATGTATTATGACGTCATCTGAAACTAGATCATATTTTGAGATGATTCCGTTGAAGGGTTGGGGGTTAAATAGGAGTAAATAGGGGAAAATAAGTAAATCAAGTACAGAAATTTGGGATTTGGTGTATATACTAGAAACCAAGGCATCAGATTTCTTTCTAATACTTTTCAAACCTCACCACCTCCGCTCCATTATTAATGGGATCGATAACATAAAATTGAGATATTCACTTGAAAGTTACTACCGTATGTATTATAATGACATCTGATTTAGATGATTCCATTGAAGGGGTAGGAGGTGGTAGGTTGTGAATAGAGGAAAATAAGTAGGGCAAACTAGAAACTTCATTTTTAACGTATATGGTATCGTTCATAAAACGATAACGTACGAGGATAAAACGATGACGTACCGAAAATCCACCCAGCTCCCGTACTATATTGTCTTAATATTTTGCACACATATATGTTATAGTATTTCTATTCTCAATTAAGAAAATTTAGCGTTGCTAGCAGGATAAATCATTACAAAGCCTACTTGTGATAGAATATTACAAACGATACCTGTATATTAACGTAGTTAACCAGATGTGCTTACCTCAAACGAAAAAAGTAAATTGTTTACCTGGCTCGCCATAATTTCCATCAACAATTTATTACAATAATTGAAAAGTAATTCTGAAAATTACGACATCGCTATGACATCGCTAGTACTATGAACTATTCCTTTGTCGGGTCTTTTTTTATGATTTTCAAATTGACGCTAGATAAACTATACCGATGACAATGCAATAAAATACATAATAATGGACTATGTAAGTTAAAATGCAAAAAGGATCATGTTAGCAGAGTGGAAGACTTCATAGGTTTCGAGTGAAAAAATAAAATCCGAGAGCTGCAGCCGTGTACCAAGTGTTGATATCTATCTTTAGCTTATTGCATAGCCCCTACGGTTAAAAGGAGCACCGAATTCTAGATATGCTGTGAAAACCGACACCGAAAAAATGTAAAAGTCAAGTGATAGCGAAATTAGGTAACTTTTTCCTGAAATGCTAGATCTTCAGGTTGCTTATATCTTAATTTGTCACTTCTTTTTTTGTTAAAAGCTTTTATTCAAGTTCACATGTTAGGCAATTTTGAACCACTTTCACTTGATCTATTGCCTTGATATTTTGCATCCATGTATAGTACCGATGACTATATTTGATGAGCCAGACCTGATACTGCACCGAGGATAGTAACTCAATGGTCAGAGATAGATATACCGTGACTAATACGGAGATAAATAAGTAAAAAAAAACATTTTAAAAACAAAATTTTATGAAAATGTACAGAAACGAAGAAGACAAATATGACGTGATTTAATTGAGGCATCGTAATCCAATAAGTGAACCAGAGCATATGAGTGGATGTTAATAAAGATAAGTTAAGAATTACACAGTCCTGCAAACAACGGATATTCTGACCATAAAGTGTAGACTCCACTATTCCTATATTTTTTGACATGCTGAAACCAAATTCAACAATAACAAAAATTTTCAAGCTTCAATTTTTTTCCAAAACTCCCTTTAACACTCCTAGGAGTTAAGTTTCAAAAAAATGTATAATAATTGTGTTTACCGAAGTTTTTGTGGATGCTGAGCACGAATCTGAATCGATTTTTGAAATAACGACAGCTGTCAACAAACTAGCTTAGTCTGTAGTCCTCTCGTCCTCTCGCTAGACGTCACTGTCTTCATAAAAGTAGGGTTAACCTATGATTTTTTGGAGGCCGTTCTAGTTTTTCCTCAAATGATCAAGTTTATCTCTTTCTTTTATGCTGAATATAGTTTTCATTAGCCTTTCAATAGCCAGTTGTAATTGGCCAACACATGTATGTTGCATCTACGGATATCTCAATAACATCAGAGATATCAAGTCTTGAAAATTTTTAAAACTTTCAATACCCAGAAAGAAAACAATATGAACAAGTAGCAATAGATTGATGGCTGCGCGACAGGGATTCAGATGCTTAGAAGTAGTGGGAGCAGGAGTGGGCGAATAAGCTCCTACCCGAAGCTATCATGCGACTGTAATGCTCCAAAGTTGAAATCCTTGTCACACGAGGAAGATACTGGTACAAGCTAAAACAACAATGGTCTGGTTTCTAAGACAAAAAAATCATTGTAGAATATGCACTAAGTCTCCACTTTTTAATTTTTCAGGACTTTTGACAGCTTCTCAGACAGCTTGTTAACAGCTGGCATTATGTCAAAATTCAATTTTGACTTCAGACTGGTGCTCAGTGTTTCTAGAAACTTAAGATTATATACTAAATTTCAGCTTTCACTTTTTCAGTATTTTTGACAGCTTGTTGGCAGCTGTCAGTATATCAAAACTTCATTTTGATTTCATATTCATGCTCAGCGGCCTCAAAGACCCCAGTACACATTATATATAAATAATTATTATAAAAATCGTGGAAAAAAATTGACGAGTCAACAAATGTTTTTAATTGTTGAATTCGGTCTCATCACGTTAAAACACCTAGGAATAGTGGGGTCTGCACTCTATCTAGGTCAGATTTTTTTTGTAGGCCCGTGTTAAGTATCAAATCGAACAAATAACATAATTTTATCAACGTCAATCACCTGCTCTAAAAGCTTCTTGCGAGATATACGCTAAAATATAATCCTATTTCTATCGGACTAAATAAATACCACTGATAATACGACCCCCTTTACCCTGAAGGCTCTGGAAGAGCATTCTGTGGAAAGGGTTACACATATATAGCCAAAGGACACACACCCAGTATTCGAGTATACCGGGACTAATTTCTTCTTCCGAAAATATCCTAGTGCCGCGACTGGGAATCTAACCCAGACCTCCTGGGTGAAAATCAAGTATGCTTGGTTCTTAACCAAACAGTCTTAAAAACTTATTGCGATTATGGCAGCGCTATTAAATCCTTCATTTAGAATTTGTTAGCTTTTGACATCAGATTCAGTATCAGCTCTTCAAAAAAAAAAAAAATAATAATAAAAAAAAATAGCAATGCTGATTAACTTTTATGTAATCTCTAAATGCCGGTAGCAACTCTGCAAAAAGGGTCAGTTATTCGTTTTGAAAGATTCATACATGAGATCCGTATGTACGATTTAAGAGAAATGTTTTTGTATGGAGTGCTCTTGATTTCTCAAGGACATGAAAATATCTATGACAATCATTCATCTGAGTTAAGAATTACATAAATATAAGTTTTACGCTTTACAAGAATTTTCAGGCTTATAAAAGGAGCCAAGATCTTTGATCTTTTTCATCAATATGAATTACTTAGAATGCTGCCATATTTCTAAAAAGTGATGTTTTGACCGCCGCCACTGAAAATATTTCCATAGCCACGTCCCTAGCCCATACATGTGGTGAAGCAATTATACAAGTTGGACTAACGTTATAACAAATGATGATCGTTTAGTTGTCGGTATTGTAATAGACCTGCACAAATTGATTCTAGTGGCTTTACTCTGATGTCTGAGAATTACTATTACTGGTACTGACATAGATTACAGACTATCCTATCCTGTCCTATATTTCAAAAGCTAACTGAGATGAAAATTGTTAATTTGAACATTTATTTTTCGATGAAGTAAGAGATACAATTAAATTGAAAGTTAGAGTCGGGTACAATTTAAGCTGACTTGTGTCATGGCCGCTAAAACGTTTAAACTAAGATTTTGTTTGATGCATAAGAAATACCAGTAGTTCTCAAACAGTTGCTCTCCTGTAAAAGCAATGATATCACTAAATAATTATAAAAAAAAATAGGAAAGATGTTATCATAAAATGTTAAGATTATTAATTTAGTAACTTCGTCATTTTAGTGGAATTCTGATTATGCAGTGCCTATCTATCATAAAGTTGGCTACATATGGGAAAGACATTATTGACATTTCTAAAAAACTCTTATTGGGGGGTTCGTTTATGCATGTCCGACAACAAAAAATTACACTTTGACACATGGCATGTGATCACTGGTTTGGACTGGAAAAAATAGTTGACGGTGGTACCGAAAAATGGGTGAAATTGTTAAGATATCGAAAAATTTTATTAAGAAAAGGTGCATAGAATACAACAAGGACCCCATATATCAATTTGAAGCAGATATGAAGAAAATAAAAAAGTGCAAATTTTACGCCTATCATTAATGGGCTTGTTCTGTATTTTTTTTTAATTTCATAAATCCAAAGTGCAAGTATAAATTAATGGATCTGCAAAAAATCAGAATCTTATTCGCACGTTTAGTATCTTAAAAACTATTACAAATTTCCATCTCGCAATAATGGGGCGTGGTCAGGCGCTACGTCACTATACGCATAGACTCGGCGATCTCAATAGATTTGATGCTCCTTACTTGTTATAATTATAAGTGTTTTCGAAGTATTGTTTGTTTCGCTTACTACTTGACAGTAGAGGAGTACAATTTGGTGGAATGTCAAAAAATTGTAATTTCCTCTCGCTCCTGCCGGGACGAATTTTCGATTTTGACCCTGCAATTTACGATTAGAATTCATCGTCAACATTCTCCTTTCCGTAGACACATAGAACGAACTTCCACTCGACGTATTTATTTAGTTACCAGCGTTTAAAAATTCCATGTTTTTCGACTTTTCAGGTTAAATTTGAAAGGTACCAGAAAGCCATTTTTCTTACGTCACTTGCGTATAGTGACGTCACAACGGAGCGCTCGGTTTTTGCAACTATTACTAATTTCAACTCCTTATATCTTGAGCACGGAAAAAGTTAATAATACGAAATTTTAAGTGTATAATGAGAATATCGAGTACTATGTGAAAAAGTATAAAAACCGTATAAAAAGAATATCATGGAACAAGCCCATTACCAGAGCCCGGCGCAAAAGTAGTTATACCAGAGACGGTCTTCACACACAGATAAATATAATGTTTTGTATGATTCACAAAAGCAAATAAATACATTATTTATAGGAAACAAATAACTACTTTTGCGGTAAGAAATAAAAAGTATGGCATAAAACACTTATTTGGTATTGTTGAGCAAGTAGATGTAAGAGATGTTTACTGAAACTGGTGGATAAAAAACACCAGACTTCGGCCGCACATTATATATACCTGCAGCGTCGCGCATCGGTCTGATTGTCTAATCGAAAACAAAAAACTTGTCACTTTAAACGGCATACACCACTTCAACTTTTTATATCAGTTAAGGAAATGTAAACATCTCCCATATGTTTCTTCCCAACTATATTAAACAATTTTCAATTTAAAATACAATTTTTATCTGTGCTATGTGCACAGATAAAAATATAAAGCACTATAATTTAAAAAAATATAAAGAGAATTTTCGACACCACAAAGTCACCGCCACGCTTGTCACTCGCTTTCTGCTTTTTTACGACAGCAAATAGGATACGGTAAACAATAATAATAGTAAAATAAACAACAGATTGCGTTTTATATTTTGCAGAAGACTTCAAACATACAGAAAGCATTTGAAATAAAAAAGGCACAACAATTATTATTAATTTATTACACAATGACCAATGCCATGTCAGATTGTTTCATATGCACATACGCATTATGGAGTCAACACTACCGACTTGTCAGTACATTTAATAGAAGAAAATGTGTCGTGATTTATTATGGCGTCAAGTGGCTTTCCATTAAATGAAACAGTACTTTCGTAGATTAAAGATTTTCTGGAACTGCGGTTTAACGGTGTAGAACTTTTCTGTGCCAGCTGTGAAAAAACACTTTCGTGGACATGCAATTCGAACATTTTAAAACAAGTTTCATCTGAACGTCATAAAAACTAAAATTTAGCAAATTTACATGGATATTTCTCACGGATCTCTCTATCAGCTATACGCAACGTTCAACGTAAGCCAGAAACAGATCAGTATACAGTAATTGATGCAATAAACATTACAGGTATTTGATCTGCGTCAATATATTTTTAGAGTCTCAGGGGATATTGCTGAGTGAAATACAAATTGGATACATAACAGTGTTAAGAAACAACCCTGGTTTTTCAACATTTTTGTGTGTGGCAAAGAAGTGGACTGTTCAATGCCGGACATAAATCTGCCATCTATAAGAAACTATACTTATTTTAAATATGCGCCGATTACATCGGTAGACGTTGAACGGTTGAACAATCCTTTTTCACAATACAAGTGGGATATTCAGTGACAGGCGCCGGAGTTTTATTTCGGACGATTTAGAACAAGTGCAAATAATATATTTTTATTATTCTAATAAGGTATAGGTTACTAGGCGTTTGTGTTTGTGCATCCAACAATAAGTGCATCAAAGTATGACCATTTCGGGGCCATTTACCTTTAAATATTACGGAATTCACTAGATATAATCATAAGGTAAAATATTGTATTATTGCGCATGAAAATGTTTATATAGTTCATATTGTGCAAAGCCGACTCTGGCTTTTACGTCATAACTACCTCTGAGCCGGGGTCTTTTAATTACTATATGAAGAATCATACATTCTTGTGTCTATTTCACAAATATTTGATTAGTTTCGACAAAAACTTTATGTATTTTAGTTGAATAAAGATATTTGCATGTAAAAAAAGAAACGAATCCACAATGTAGTATTTTTTAGAAATCTCAGTAATACAAATTTTCCCTTAAGTAGCCAACTTTATGGCGGACACTGTAGGTATATAGCCTCGGGCACAAATGAAACTGATAACAAAAAATGAATTGCCCAATTCAGTCAATAAAAATGAGTTATCAGAAAAAGAAATCAAAAACTAATATTGTTACAGTGCAGCAAGAACCACGGGGAAGTAGGGGCATTTCTTGCCAGGAAAGGGTAGGATCGTAGTATTAGTAGGGGAAATGATGTTAGAAAAAATGAAATATTTCATATAATAAAAAAATCTGAAATCTCTATGAGAATAACGAAAATAAATTATTTTTCTTTTAGCGGTAATAAATAAATATTGACAAAACATATTATTAAAAAAATTAACAATTTTAAAATAAATAATTTAAAACAATTCTGGAAGAACAACGCATTGGCACGTTTTCATAAATACTAAAACACTTGAACACTACACTTGAACAATTTACGACACATTTTCATAAACAATACAACACTACACTTGAACAATTTATCTACTCGACGCAAGTTTCACTATTCGTGTATTAATTTATAACGTAAGAAAGTCGGTTTTATTAGAGATAGACACGCGCTAGTAGTAATAATTAAAGACACATTTTTGGCGAAAAAAAAGTTTTAATAAAGCTCGCGGCGTGTCTTAATAAAATAAAAATTTTGGAAAGAAAATTAGTAACTTTTAATAGAGCTTAAATTAAAAAAAAGTAGAAGTGAGGATCGAGATCGAACTCGTAACCAGCCCATTTACATTTATTGCTGCTCGAGTATCTTATCTATTTTCTAAAACGTGTAATATGTACATACTAGAAAATTGTATGGCTTAGTGGTTTGATATTGTTCGTTTGACGGATGAATATCCACTATTTACCACTAAAAATAACTTAAACATTTCATATAAAGACGTTTTTCATATTTAGAGTGGTGTTATTTCACGGAAATAAATAATATTCGTCGTCAATAACACAGTTTGGGAATCGCTGAGCTTATGACTATGTTTCTCACTCCTCAGTGTACATTTCATATGTCCGTCTCAAAAGAAGCGGGAAAGAATCTTGGTAGACATACATTGACAATGTCTTTAGGCGATTGAAACTGTGATAATTTGCGAAGGTCTGCTTAAATGTTCCATAAAAATTCTGAAAATATTCAGACTTATTTTTTGGACAAGAATAAGCATCCTTTGTCTAACAAACAAACAAATATTTTTTTGTAACTTTCTTTACGAGAAAAGGAAGCACTTTGAAGAAAAATTTGGGGTGGGGGGGGCAAAGGTTGATTATTTTTGTTCAAAGAACACGCCTGTCAGTTTTCAGAATTTTTTAGACAAAAATAATTTCAGCCAAGAGTTTCCTTAGATTTGATTTTTTTTTCTACTTCAAAAATATTCCAAAATATTCAGACATATTCTTTAGGTAAAAATAATCAACTTTTGCCCCTCCAACTTTTTCTTCGAAATGCTTCCTTTTCCCGTACAAAAAATTACAAAATAATTAATTTTTTTTGTTAGTTATTTTTTTCCCGGAAAAGGAAGCACTTTAGAAAAAAATACCAAGAGATAAAAGATGCTTATTTTTGTCCAAAAAGTGAGCCTGAATATTTTCAGAATGTTTAATGAACATTTAAGCAGCCCTAGTAGCTCAAAATATTGGACCAATATTGAACCAATATTTATATGTTGGTCCTATATAGGACCAATATTCATATATTTGTCCTATATGGATTGTACATTGGTGTAATATTTGTGCTACTAGGGAGCCCTTCGCAGATTTTCAGTTTCAATCGCCTGTAGATCAAAAAATCTAATTCGGTCGGACTGGTGGCCAAGGAGAATTTTAATCAGGGGGCCCAGGAGAACATTTTCCCGAAATTTCAGAACAATGGACTGAAACCCATTTTCCTATCAAAAACTGCGGGGTTCTTTGCACCTCAGAAAACACAAAAAATCAAACATATAATAATAACAGGAAACCCTGTTAAAAAATATGTAAACCCTTTAGACTACGTTTCTGTTGTTATTTTCTATATTTTCTTTTGTTAAGTTCTGATATCGACGAAAATAAAATACATCAACATTAAATTGAATTTTTTTCTGTTTATTGAGAGAAATATGTAGTTCTTGAAGCATCGCGGCGCTTAAAAAATGAATTCTGACATGGTGAAAATCATTTTATTGATGAAAGACCAATAAAAGGGATCTAGAACCTATTAGTAAACTTAAACAAGTTTATGGTGTTATGCATGCACGTGGTCTGATCTATATTCATAGAAAACGTGGGCGCGGTGCTTAAATAAGTGTGACAGTAAAAAGTATTCTTTTGATGACAGACCAATTTTAATCCATAAACGGGGTTTTCAACTTTAATCTAAATATTGCAAAAAGAAGTTGTCATGTCATCAACAGTCAGACCTTCAATTTATCTCATGGGTGAATGCTGCTCAAATAAAATTAAGTCAGATGTAGCAAAGAACGTTTTTTCATTGTTAGACTAATCTCAATAGATAGAGGAGATCTTTAGCTTCGTTAAAAACATAAACAAAAAAGGGTGTTATGAAATGTATTTTTTGTGAAAAAAGTAACCTGTACAAAGAAGTCTGACAGGTATTAATTAACAAAACCGCTCAGGCACGGTTTTTCAAAAACTATATATTCTTGTCAATAATTAGTAAAATTTTTAATTTGGTGTTCTCATTTGTAGATGTATTTTATTTTCGCCGATTTCAAAACTTGAATAAATTGAAAATAACAAATGAAATCTAGTCTGATGGGCTTAAAATTTTTTTAACAGGTGTTCTCATCATTCTCGTATGTTTAATTATTTTGTGTGTTATGAGGAACAAATTTGTGTTGTCGGACCTTGGACTCAAGTAAATTGGTTCAACAGAAAAGACAAAAAAGAAATATTTCTGTTACTTATCTGTAATATAAAATTCTTGACGTGTGGTTCTGTGTAGAACTCTTTCAAAACTGTTGGAACTCGAAATTCAATATGTTGGATTCAATATGGTGACTTAAATTTTTAGTGTTAAAGGCACATAAGTTGTTTCTGCGTTACTACTTCGGATGTACTATCGACGCACACGCTGCGTTTAGTAATTAATATTTAAAAATGCAGTTCAACTTTAGAACAATGATTTTCTTCACCAAACTACGCCCACCCTATTGCAAGGCGGTGGTCAAAAAATCAAAAATGTTTAGTTAGAAAAAACCCTGGTAGTATCACGGGTTATTATAAATAATTTAGTAGCAGTGAGGTAGCAGGATGTATAGTATAGACGATTTGAGTTGAGGCGGCATAAAGACGAAAGCTCGGAGTGAAGTCAGGATCTCTTTTATGTTTCCAAATCAAACTCGCTATGCCACATTTCTATGTGACAGGCGGATCAAGTCCACGTAGACTGTAGACAACATAAAGAAGATCTCTCTAACTATTTTTCTGGGGTGAGTCCATACCGTAACAACAGCCCACAAAACTTAAAATTATTAAAATTATACATGAGGATCGAGTCTATCGAGCTGAAATGGAAAAGTGGCCGTTGTGTAAGTATTTTTTATTAGCATAACCTATGCTCTTTGACTTAATGATTTCCTTAAAAGTGCAAATTAACTTTTAAAATCAAACCTGAAGAAAATTCAACAATGTCTGCAACGAAACTCAAAAGGTGTTCCTTGAATGTGACACAGGGTTGCGTAAACATTTTTCTCTTTCTTTACGTACTTTTTTGGGGTGTTTGCTGCAGTTGATCTAAAATAATTTTTTTGTATGATAGAAGTTATATCTTTTCTTACCTTTTTGTAATTTAAATTACCTAAGAGGAGAAAAGGTTTAAGAGGGAGTATCTACCTTCATTTGTTGGCGTTCCTTTAATTATTGTTTAAAATGGTAGTACCATATCAAACTAAGTGCATTCAAATTGTGATGAGATGAGAACATTTAACCTCGTTTCTTTATTTCATCTCACACTGAGGAATTGCCACCGTATATTTATGTAAAAAGGAAATAATCTTTGCTTTGAAAACTTTGCCGTTTACCTAACTGAATAATGTTTTGTTAGCTTTTATTTATATTTTGTATGTGCCTGACTATATTTGTTATTATAATAATCCACATTTTTCAAATTTTTTGCAGGAAAACAACGTAAAAAATTGGTAGGTCCTAACAAAACTATTTTGCATTGTCTTTAATTTTGAGAACAATTGCTTAAAGGTCAGGTTGTTTTAAAACAAAACTAAATTGATTATAACTGTTTCAATACTCATATAATTATTTATATTTTTTATCTACTTTTGCTCTCCCTCTCTCTCCCTTCTCACATGCTCTACCTATCTTTATACATGTACAGATTAATACTACTATTTTTGACATCGTAATATTTTTGAGAAATAAGTTCTAGTCTTTTCAGGGTCATCTTGTCGTTGAAAAATATTTAACACTGCCTTAATTTTATTTATGTTTGAACCTGTTTTCTCAAAACGAAATAAAATTTATTTGGCAATATCCTGCATTTCAAAAGAGGTGCATTTCTAGGCACATTTTTATATGAACTTTTTGTCTTATTTTAATGTGAATATTTCAATTTGAGAATGACGTCTAGTAATTAATTATCACTTTGTAATTCATATTCAAGGAAGGCTAAGATAACATGTCCTCGTACTCGGCCAAATTCATTACATGAGATGTAAAACGGTGCAATTTTAGACATTTATTTCAAGGCCTGCTCAAAATTATATATAATTAACATACTAACCGTCTCCACAGGTACAGTCCCGGTTTTGCACTAATTATAGCAAATCCCCACATGACGGCAATAATAATTTGTGCGTGATAGCTGTTGCCACACAAAGAGACTCTTGGCTTCGAGAAGTCTCTACTGGTGCTTTTATATTTATTAGAATATAGAGGTAACCATGCAGAATAACTGCTGTTACTATACTATACGCAAATACTAAAATGAAGAGTATGTTGCATTTGATTGTCAGATTTCTAGAACCGTAAATAACACTCACGGAGAAAAAATTTCATATCGTGTTAGAGATCGAATTCTTACCAATTTTCAAAATGTCTATAAATCTGCCCATACGTCACGTTTTTATGAGCATGATAACTTAAGAAATACAAGTCCAATTGTATTGAAACTTAGACAGTAAATTAGTGTTTGTTAGTGAAAAAATCCTAATGATATTGAACAAAATCGATCGGTAAATAAAAAAGTTATTAATAATTTAAATCTTTAAGGAATTATTCTTTTTTTAATTAAGCTTTGTAATTAAATGGAAATCTTGTGAAATATTAATTATATCATTATCTATTGATATGTTTTACTAATATAATACATTTGACATTTTAAAATATATCCGTGGAAATATGATTTTTATCCCATGGTTATATTATGCAGACTCAAATGCTTTTAGCCCAGTCAGTATATATACCCTTGTCCACGCTTTATGTGCATTAGACGCATGCGCTACAATGCATGTATTACCGCACGTGATCCTAATCCATGCTTTTAAGTCAGTAAAAAAGTTTTCAGCAGTGTTGCCGATTGGCGCACAATTATGCGATTTGCGCATAGTTTGACCGCCAGGTATTAATTAACAAGGGTACCTCCCCGAACAACGCAGAGGCAGTAGTTAGTCCTTTGCCAAAGGTCAGTAATCCTTAAAATATATCTGACTTGCGTCCTGTAAGCATTTTAACTGTTCTATCAAAAATTCTTGAGAAAACTGTACACCAGCAATTAAGTGATTATATCAAAGAACACAAAATTATTCCTTTATTTCAGCCAGGTTTCCGAGAGGGTCATAGTGCAACATCTGCCTTAGTAAATGTGACCGACAATATATTTAGAGCTCTAGATAACAACCGAGCTAAAGTTTTAGTTCTGTTCGATTTCACAAAAGCTTTCGATAAATTAAATCATCAACATTTATGTGCAAGGTTGGACTATTTTGGTTTTTCCGGCATAACTCTAAATTTTATCAAATCTTATCTGACTGGTCGTAGTCAGAGAGTATTTATTGAGAACAATTATTCTCGTAGACAGTTAACAGCATCCGGTGTGCCTCAAAGTTCTATATTGGGACCTCTTCTTCATCTCTTCTACACAGCAGATATGTTTGTAAACATACAGCACTGTTCTGTGCAAGCATATGCCGATGATACACAATTTAATTTCTTTCTTAATTATGGTATTATTGTGTATTTTTCGTGTCTCAACAAAAGCACAATAAATAGGTTACAAAAAATTCAAAATACCTGTATTCGTTAAATTTTTGGAAACAAGAAATTTCAACATGTTTCACAGAAACGTTTGCTACTTGGATTGCTTAATCTTGAAAATACCTACAAATATCACCTGCTGATGTTTGTTCATAGAGTTCTTACTACTTCAGTGCCGGAGAATCTTAAGCAAGAACTTGCAAGTCGAAGAAGTATCCATAATATTAACATAAGATCTACTGATAGTTTGACCATGCCACTACATAGTACTGTCATTTTTCTGCGGTCTTTCTCCTACAATATTAAATTATAATCTGCTTGAAAATTATTTGAAACATTTGTCCATAAATATATTTAAGTGTAAAATTAAAAAATGTTTATTTAACCAACAGTTTACGTAGCATGTGTAAATCTTTGTGAAGTATATGTATTTATTTTCAATTGCTTATTTGACAAGTTGTTTTGTTTATGTAATTCTGTGTCAATTAATTATTCTTCACAGTGTATAATTATTATTTTGTTTGTTACTTGAACGAATTCTACTAGTTTTGTATAAGTATCTACTTAGTGCAAGTATCTTGTTCTCATGTTTTTAAGGGTATACGTGGTAGAATAGCTGTTGAGCTAAACGTCGCCCTTTGGATTAAGAAATTGTATTTCTTTTTTCTAATAAAGACCATTTATTATTTTTTTTTTTCCGCATTAGCGATACTGGACAGTTCTCCCGTGTCTCCGATATTCTCACGGGGGAAGCGCCAGCGAA